>CM063284.1:6375000-7807500 GCA_032173965.1 Sitta carolinensis | reverse complement strand
AGTATCCCCCTCTAACTCTGATATGCATTTCACAATCAATGGCGCGGACATTTGCATATATCGTGCCTGGGCGGGGGTTTGTACATCGCATGTGCCACATCCTGCGATAACAGGGAGCGGAGGAACACCTTCACTAAACCTCAGTGCTCAGATGTTGAACAGAGTTACGGGGAAAATACTCTTAATTAATTACAAGGAGGAGCTGGTTGGCGCGGGCAAGCACAGATATATTTTTGTTCGGCCCTGAAATACTTTCCTGTTTTGGTTGTTTTGTTTGATTAGTTAGTTTGGGGGTTTCCCTGTTTAATGTTTGGGGTTTTTTTGTTTGGTTGTTTTTTTTTACTGGACTCTGCTGCTCCGGCTGGAGGGGAAGGAGCCTACCCCGCTAGATGGGGGAGGGAAATCTCAGGGAGAGCTGCCTGCCAGGATAAAAACGCTGCCAGCCGTGTGACTCCAGGGCCAGTCCTGTCTCTGCCCTTGCCCCGGCGCAGCCGGATTTTGGGGAAGCTGTGGCTCGGCTTCGGGGCTGTTGTGGGTTGGGGTTGAGGTTCTGCCTTTTCCAAAACAAAAAGGCTGCTTCAGAAAGGACTCGTTGCTTTGCTAAAATTGCAAAAAGAACTTGTGCGGCACCTCCTCCTGTTAAAATCATTTTAAATTTTAAATTATCGAGGGCTATTTCGGCTGTGCCGTCCTTCCCGAGCCAGCGGGGAGCCGCTGCCCGGGCGTGGGAGCGCGTTCTGGACGGCGTGCGGGAAGGCAGCAGCAGAGCGAGTGCCCCCGAACCTGCGCCTCTTCCCATGCAAGCGCTCCCCAAAATACCGGAGGCAGGTGAGAAGAACGGCCCACGTGAGGCACTCTGAAGGCATGGCTTACCAATGGCAAATATTTTGTGTTCTGGTCTGTAAAAATTCCAAGCAGCAGCGAGATATTATCTGTCCTTGCTCCACAGACTGGACTAGCTTGGAGAAGTTTCACTACTAATTTTTTTTTATTTTTTTTTTTTTTTTTTTTTTTTTTTTTTTTTTTTTTTTTTTTTTTACGCAAAACTACGTATTCCTGCTGGTGTCACACATCTGTTTTCTGTTCCCAGCATTTCTTACCAGGCTGCGTGAGGACAGGGGCAGACTCCACTTCTGCCTGCACTCTTAGGAGAAGGGCCAAATTTCCCCTCACTGCATGTTTAGTGACTTCCTAAAAAATTACAAATAATATTTCCGTGGGACTTATGCACCCTCGTGTAACATTTTGTACATTTTTGTACGTTTTGTACGGTCGGACAATGGAAGCTATTTCAAACCAGATTTAAAACTCTTCTGAAGTGCCACTGCCATCGATTTTCTCCCAAGGGATTATAAATCACCTGCCTCCATTAATGGAGATGACCAAAAAAGAAATATATATACATATATAGAGATAGATATAGATATCTATCTAAACATATCTATGTATTATCTATCTATCTATCTATCTATCTATCTATCTATCTATCTATCTATCTATCTATCTATCTATCTCAAAAGCAAGCAAACCAGAGAGGCTGGGAAAATAAAGCAAGATGGGAAGCAGGAGCCTGCAGTATGCTGGTAGCATCCCCGCTCTCAGCCCTGGTCCCAGCTCCTCCGGGCAGGTGAAGCCCTTGATGCACCATCCCAGCGGCAGCTCTGCTCCTGGAGAATTTTGCCCTTTGCAGAATACAGCCCAATGCAGCAGCTTGAAAAAAAATAAAAATACAAAATAAAAATTTAAATACACCTTTCCCCCCATCATCCTTGGTTTTATCTGGGAGCGTGTCCCTTGCAGCAGGAGCGACCCTGAGGGTGAGTGAGGCTCTGCCCTTCCTCCCTCTCCTGCCTGCAGAAAACTATTTCGGAGCTCTTGTGCTCTGTCGCAGCAAGGCGATGATAGTTTTATTTTTGTCCAGCCTGTCCTAAAATCGTGGTACTGTCATTTCCCGGGGCTGCCAAGTATTTTACAGGGTGCCTGGTTTCGTGGCGTGGCATCGGCAATATTCCATGCCCTCTTCCCGAGCTCCAGGGTTACGTGTTTTTCTAGCAGAGGTTTTCCAAACACAGCCTGTCAGAGCATCACACCACCGGGTATTTAAAGTCTTGAAAAGGTGAAACCTGTTGACAGTACGTGAGATTAAAGAGATTTTCCTTTCCGTTTTCAGCTCCTTTTGAGCAGGAGGAGGAGTGCCCGAGAGGGGCTCGGTGCCGGCTGGCGTTCGCCCTCTCCTTCAGCCTAGGAATGAATCCCCCAAAGTTTCCTCATTAAGTCAAAAGGCTGATGAAACGCCTGGCTGCAAAACCATCTCATAAATCGCCACGGACTTTACCCTCCCACCCACCCCTGTAAAGAATCGAAACTACGAAATACTTCTAATTCCAGCTCCAACGCCCAGAAATGCAGTCTGAAGGCTGTATGAACATTTAGGGATATATACTCCGAATAGCTCCATTGTAGCATCTGAGCGACACAGGTTTGATTTCGTAATAAAGTGGGTTCTTTAGTTGTTTTTTTTTTTTAATTATTATTATTTAATGCAGTCCTCGAGAATCGAAACACACAAAATGCAGCGAGAATGTTCACAATGTTGAGAACACAGTTGTAAATAGAAACATTCATATTTCATCCGATTATAAATATTTGATACTGCAATTGTAAAATGCACATGTTTTATAAACTGGAGAGAAGAAAAAAAAAATCCTTTGCTTTCTTGCTAAAAGGCAAAGTCATTTAATCCTGGCTCCTAAGCAGCTGATGGTTATTCACAATTTAAAATGACAGTTTTTATTTTATAGCTGGATTCTTCCCTTCCTTTTTTTCTTTTTTTTTTTTTTCTTTTTTAAATTTTATACTACTATGTACAGTGTGTATCTATTAGAGCTGCAAAATAATGAGGTTTTAAGGCAAAGCGAGAAGTTTTCCCCCCACCCCCCCCAAACAGCGTCGCAGGAGAACCCGTTCCTGAGCAGCCGCCCTCGCACACCCAGGCCCACGCGGGACAAATCCCCCTCCGGAGCGGGGAGAGGGACCCCCGCTCCGGGACAAACGGGTGCGACGCAGCACAGCGCCTCGAACCCCCCAAAAACTCCGATTTCGGGGGGTGGGGGGTATCTGCGTGAGGAAGGGGGATGTGGGGAGGAGCCCCTGCCCGCACGCTGCGGCGGGGACCGCGCTGCGGAGGGGAAGGGACAACGAAAAATGGGACTTTTGGGGGGGAGGGGGCTAAAACGCTCCCAAATGTTTCGGGGAGGTGATGCCGGAGCGGAGCCGGGTGCCATCCCTCCGCTGCCCTCCGCGGAGGAGCAGCGGGGCCGGGAGGGAACGGCGTCCCGGAGAGGCTCCCGCTTTTCGGAGATGGGGTTCCCGAAGTTTTCCCAAGAAGTTGGGAGAGGGGGGGCTGCTAACCCCATCTCAATCCAGCATCCACGGGCGCCCGTGGCTCTCGCTGGCGGTGATGAAGGAGTTGAGGCTCAGGAAAGGACTCCGGGCATGTTTCAAGACGGTGCTTTGAGATTTGCTTCCCTAAAGTTACTTATATTTTTTTCTTTCTTCTAAAATTAAATTCTCCTCGTCAATCCCCAAAATCAGCCCCAGACACCCCAACTCCAAAAAAAAGAAAAAAAAAATACAAAAACACACTAACCACCCAAAAAAAAAAAAAAAAAAAAAAAAAAAAAAAAAAAAAAAAAAGGTTAGGGGTGGGGTGAAAAAAAAAAAGTTAAAACTCATAGAACAAATAGGAGAACTATTTATTCGGTTCACAGTCGTGTGAAATGCAGCAATAAAAATCTTTGGACTTCAGCAAAAGTTGTTTTTAATTTTTTTTTTTTTTTGAATTTCAAAAAACAGCGTCCAATGTCCATTAAAACTGCGCTTAAGTCTATAAAAAAAGTAACTTAAGCTAAAAAAAAAAAAATCTTAAAGATAGCATCTAAAACTCCATACAACCCAAATAAAAATAAAAATAAAAATAAAAAAAAAACAACGAAACCAAACAACAAGCCCAAACCCCCGAAACCAAGACGAACCAACCAAAAAAAAAAAAAAAAAGAAAAAAAAAAAAAAAGAAAAATATTTTATAATCAGATATCTTGGATTTTTACACCACCTTACCTGTAAATTATATATACATAGAATATTGCAGAATTATATCTAATACACAATATTTTCACTATTAATGCTGGTATAATCTTTATACACTGGCCCTTATGTTTCTTTTTTATTTTTTTTTAATTAAATTATTGCATTGTATAAACTTTGACTGCAAACGGCCCCCCCCCACCCTTGCCTCCCCCTCCCTCCCTCGTTTCCCTCCCAGCCCCCCTTTCCCTTGGCTATTCACTGTCCGACTTGCCGTCTTTCGCCGTGGTGGAGTGGTTGTAGAGCCCCTGGGCCATGAGGTGCACTGCCAGGGAGTTCTTACTGCCCGTCGCCTTCTTGATCTTGGCTCGTTTGTTCTGGAACCAGATTTTGATCTGGGACTCGTTGAGCCCGAGCTCCTGGGCCAGGCTCTGCCGCCGCTGCTCCGTCAGGTACCGGTTCGTCTGGAACTCGGCCTTGAGTCTCTGCAGCTGCTCGGCGGTGAAGGCGGTGCGAGGCCGCTTGTCCTCCTTGTTGGGGTTCTTCTTCTTTGGTTTGCGGGAGCGGGGACCTACGGCCGGGAGAGAGGAGAGCACCGACACCGCCACGCTCTGCTGCGGGCAGAGCTCCCGCCCGTGGGGCACCCAGCTCCGGCAGCACCCCCCCGCAGGGAGCGAGCCCCGCTTTGTGCCTCCGCTGCCGGGGATGCTCGGGAGGCGGCGGGACGGGAGCCGCAGCCCCCCGGGCCCCGCTCGCTGCCCGCCTGGCCCCCGCAGCCCCCCCGGCCCCTCCCTCCCCAGCAGAAACGCGGCTACCGAGCCTCCGTGTCCCGGGAATGCCCGGCAGGGAAAGCTTGCACCAGGAGCAGAGGCACGGAGCTAAATTTTATACCCTAACGGATTGGTTTTTTTAAGAAAACCTCTATAGTTTTAGCTTTTTTTTTTTTTTTTTTTTTTTTTCTCCTCTTTTTTTGTGAGTGGCGATAAAAATTCTAATGGAAATCCTCTTGCAGTTTACTTGGCCAGAAGCATTCCTCCTTTCCGCTGCAGTGTCCATATGGCGCTGCACGGCCCGATCCGAATCGCCGGGATTATTCTCGGGAATATTATTCTCGGCAGCACAAGGAGCCTTTTCTACCCGGCCGAGCCATTGTGAGGATGTATGTTAATTAAATATTAACAAAGGAGAGCACTGGAGAACAATGGAGTAAATTCCAATTCAGCTCTGAATATTACCTCTGAGTAAGAGTTTGTTTTCAGATATTACGAACTAATTTTCATCTCGTTTTACGTTGCTTTCCTCAGCTAGCCGACTCCCGGGTGAAAATCCTATCTCGCCGCTTTTGTAAGAGAAAGACACGTATTTTTTTTTCTTTTCCCCGCTAGCAGATCTCCTGCCTGATGTTTCCCATGTTTTCCCCCAGTGTTTTCCACTTGTTTTTAGCCGGGATTTCACCTATCTGCCGGAGCCAGCCCTCCCGTCCCCGCGGTAGCGAAAGGACGTTTTACCCCCTGCTTATTATTTTAAAATTTTTTTCTTTAATTTTTTTTTTAAAGATAATTTCAAGACGTTCTGCCCAAACCCTTGCCAAGGGACGGACTCAGCCAAAGAAGTTTCCCTGCTCTTGGAAATGTCCTCCGGCCCCCACAGAGCTGACCTACAGCATATGGGGGGGAAAATAAAAGAAAGAAAACCGGCGGTGGCTCGGAGGCCTCTTTTAGAGAAATAAACTATCACGGATTGTTTTTGGCCAAAAAAGACAAATCAAAACAAGGGGAGGCCTGTGGAAATGCCACCTCCCCTTCTCAAAACCCAGCGCAGGGGGGGTTTCCCGGCAAGGAAAAGGAGAGCTCTCCGGGAACATGAACGGGGAGCCCAAAGACAGGATTTTTTCCCCTTCCTCTTTGATAAAACTCGTCAGTTGGTGGGAAATGCCCTGAGCCCAGGCGGCCTCAGCTCCGCCGCGGCGGCGGGGACCGAAGGAGGGAAGCCGTTCCCTCTTCGTCCCTGCGGCTCCGCGCAACCCCAACCGACCCTTCGTCTTCAAGCATTCTCAGGCCCTTTTAAGCAACTCTCCCCCCACCAAAAAAAAAAAAAAAAAAAAAAAAAAAAAAAAAAAAAAAAAAAAAAAAAGCGAAACACAAACAGAAAAAAAAAAAAAAATACCAAACCATAAAAACAACCAGAAGGAGAAGAAGAGGGAAAGAGGAGAGCGGTCTTTTCCACGCCGCTTCCCGGCCTGGCGGGCGGGCGGCGGCGGCGGCCCGGGGAGCCCAGGGAAGGAAGGGGCTGCGGCCGCGGGGAGCGGGGCTGCGGCGGGGCAGTGCTTACCTGAGGAGGGCCGGTCCGAGTACCGCGTGCAGTACACCCAGGCGGGCCACAGCATGGGCTGGTTCCCGGCGTTGGAGCTGGCCTGGGAGCTATCCGAGTCCGAGCTCACCGACAGGTCGCCGCCGCTCAGCCCCCGCGCCTTCAGGGCCGCCTCCAGCGCCGCGGGGTCCCCCCCTTCTTGGCGGCGCCGTGCAGGGCCAGCCCGGCGGGGCCGCCCTCCCCCCGGCCCGGCGAGCCCGCCCCGCCGCCGGGCAGCGGAGCGCCGGGGGCCGGCGCCGCGGCGGGGCTGCGGCGGCTCTCCGCGCCGGGCCGCCGGGGCTCTCCGTCGGGGCCGCCCGCCTCCTTCCTCCGCCCGAACTCGGGCCGCAGGATGTTGTCGATGAAGAAGTTGGTGATGCGGTGCGGGTGCGGGTGGGGGTGCGGAGGGTCACCGGGGGGGAGCAGCAGCCCCCGCCGCCCGCCGCCGGGCTCCGCGTCGCCGCCGGACTCCTGCGGCTCGGCCGCCTCCTCCCGGGGGCTCCGGCCGCCCTCCTCCATGCTGCGCGGCCGCCCCGCCGACGGCTCCGCTGGCCGCCCGCCGCCGCCGACCGGGCGCTGCCGAGCGCTGTCTGTTGTTGCTGCTGCAGTCGGTTGTTCTTTATTTTAATTTTTTAATATATATATTTATATATATATATATACACGCACACACAGGTGTCTATTTGCTTTCGTTTCTCCTGGCTTCGCCCGGCATTCAAAATCCAGAGTTTGAAAAAAAAAAAAAATAAAATAAAAAGGACAAAAAAAATTTCAAATTAAGAGTATTTAAAAAAAAAAATTAAAAAAAATTAAAAGACAAATGCAGGGAGACCCGCAAGCCAGCAGCCGAGCCTGAACCACTTCCAACTTTGCCAAAAAATGAAAACACAAGGGCTCCGGTCCTCCCGCCGCCGCTCGCCGCCTCCCGCCGCCGCTCAGCCGCTCGGTCCCGCTGCGCGCTGCCGCCTGCTCCCCCGGCCGCCGCCGCCGCCGCCGCGCCTCATCCGCGGAGGAAAAATTAGCGATAATAAAAATAATAATAATTGGGGAGCGGACGGGGGGGTGTAAGAGAAAAAACGAAGCGCCGGTGTCGGGGCGGGGTGTAGGCGGGCTCTCAGCAGCCGGTGTCCCGCGGAGGGCAGGGCGGTGAGGGGCGCCCCGCGGGGCTCCGGCCGGCCGCGCCTCGCCCCGCGCCGCCCCGCGCCGCCCCGCGCCCGCACATGCGGGGGCCGCCGCGGGTGGGGGGGCGTCCCGCCCTGCCCTGCCGCCCGCCCTGCGCCGCGCTACGCCCCGGCGGCCGCCGCCGCCGCGCCCGGGCACTTCCACTCGGGTTGTTGTCCTTTAGGTTTTAACGGGGCCCCCGCCGCTGACGTCGCCTGCCCGGGCGCTCCGACACGTGCCTCGGGCCAATGGCAGCCCGGGCGAGCGCACACGTGGTGCGGGGCGCCCCGGTAAGTGACAGCGCCCACGCCCCTCCCCCGGACGGGCCCGGCCCGGCCGCCGCGGGGATGCGCGGGGGGGAGCCGGGGGTGCCCCGCGGCGGGGCGCGCACCGCTGCCCCCCGCCCGCCTGTGCCCCCCGCCCCTCGTCGGCCATGAGTTACCGGGGGTTTAATTGCCCCGGTGTTTACCGGGGGCCGGCATCCCACAATTCCTTGCAGAAACGCATAAATAATATTAAGCGAGCGGCGGCGAGATACAAAGGGGTCCTGGGGGGGGGGTGGGGGGGGGCGGAACAGGCCCGGCTCGGTGCCCGCGGGCTGCCCGGGGGTTGCGTCCCCTCCCCGCAGCGCGGTTCGGCGGTAATTGACTCGTCTTTCCCGCAGCCGGACAGCAGCTTTTGATCTGCCCTGACTGCTCCCCTGAACGGCATCGCGGCGCCGTGCTGCCCCCCAAAACGCTGGCCCGTCACCCTCTGGACCCCCCAAAAAACCCTTGCCTCTTTAGGACGGGAAAGCTGTCGCAGCTGTTTTGCTTGTCTTTAGGGAGAAATACCCCGAAACAAAATTAGGGAGCAAGGTGCGGCTGGATGGACGAAGGCTTGGGGGGTCTGAACAGGTTTCAGGGTTCAGATCCTCTGCGGGGAGCACGAGAGATGAGCGAGAAGGCGGGAGCGGGTCCTCCCCCCGCAGCCGACCCAATATCCCTGTCCGGGGCCCGCACGGTGCCACCGTCCCGACGGGGCGCACACCGAGGAGCTGAGCGACCCCGCCGAGGGCCGAGCAGGGTCGGGAGGTGTTGGCTCGGCCTCAGTATCCGCCACATCCCGACCGCCGGCTCTTCCCCTAGGTGACATTTTTATTTGGAGGTGGCTTCTCTGCGGTGACACGCATCACTCGCCACCTTGAAGGAAAGGGACAAGTGAGCGTTTCCTCTCCTCTTCTTTTCCTTTTCTTTCCTCTTTCTTTCCCTTTTTGATTTCCTTTTTCTTTTCCTGTTTTCTTTCCCTTTTCCTTTATTCTCTCATTTGTATTTAATTTTAAATTAATCTCCTTATTTCTCTGTATTTCGCAGCGGGTCGGGTCCACCAGCGAAGACCAGCGGTGGCTGATCCAAAGTTGTTTTGCTCAAACAAGCACCCAGAGGTTAATTTCTTCAAGAGCCCCATGAAAAGCCATTAGCCTGTCTCCCAAGAAGTATTTTCTAATTACTTGGAAGCTCTCGCTTTACTACTACCCCATAATTAAACGTGTTCAAGGTGCTGCACTTCAAATATTTCGCTCCCGGGCGGACCCAAGTTACCGATAAAAACTTTAAACCTCCTTGAACCCCTCGTTACCTGCCCGCTCGCTGCTGGAAGCGTTAGCCTTCCCATTCGTTATCCCGCTCCTTCGTGGGGATATTTCTGCCCTGCTTAGGACTGGGAGGAGAATTCCTGAGGTAAACTCAGAAGTAGGAGATAAACAAAGCTGTACAAAACAATTACTGCATCTGCCTGTCCTCTGACAATAATCCAGCACCTCAGGTATGCAGAGGCAGCGGGGAGGCGGCGGAGGGTGAAGGGGTGATCTGATACCGAACCGAAGAAATCTGAACGGGCTTTTTTATTTTCTTTTTTTTTTTTTCCCCAAGGTTATTTTTATCTGGGAGCTCAATCTCTGTAGAAACATTCCCCAGCAGCACTATTGCTCGCCGGTCTGCGGTCGCCTGGCAAGCGGCATCGCGGAGTGCGGGGGCTTTTCCTCGGGAACCACTCTGGGTCACCGGGAGAGGTGGCTTGAAAATGGGAGTTTGGCTTCGTTTGCTTCTTTGCTTCAGCCTCCTCTTGCAGACCTAGAGCCTGCAAATGTCACCTCTCCGCACACCAGCCATATTTATTTTCCTTATGCTCTCCGCGTAGTTTAAACGAGGCTCATTCCATGCTGCCACCCTTTAAAAAATTTATATGTTTTCCCTCCTTCAAATAGGTGAGTGTGCAGGCGCAGCAGAACCCCCACAGCCTGCCCTTTGCTCGGCACTTTTGGCACTGGGAACTTCAGAGACGGGAAGACACCCCGAGAACTCGGTACGGGGAAGGAGGGAGGGAGATTGCGGCCGACCCCCGCCCGCCGGCGGGCAGCGGGCAGGCTCCGCGGCCGGGGCCGGGCTGCGGGCAGGCTTCTGGGCTGTTTGTGCTACTCCTGCGACCCAGCCCTCCTTGCAGCTTTTACCCACACTTGAGGAAGAAAAAAAAAAAAAAAAAACAATCCAAAACAAAACAACAAAAACCCCACCCAAATTAAAACAAAAAAACCCGAGGTGTTGGGAAGCCGAAATGCCCAGAGCAGTAGTGGAAGCCCAGGTTGGTGCTGCACCTCCCGTTCTCCCAGAGTGAATGACTGCCTGCAAAACGCAGGCATGCACCAAATTTTACTGGGTTCACAGAGATTCCCATTTCCAGCCAGTCCCTGCCCGTGCCGCCGGGGGAGGTCTGGCAGCGACGCTACCCCGTGGGCACAGCCTGGGCACATCGCCGCGACCCCGGCAGCCCCATGTGCCTCCTGCTCACACCCGGCATCACTTTTTTTTTTTTTTTCCAAGTGAAGCCTTTGAGGGAGCTTTGCCAGCGCGTTGAGGCTGCTGGCGGAGGATAGAGGAGAGGGGAGAGGTCGCTGCTCCTTTGCCAGGCTGGTCGTGCCGCAGCAGGTTTACTCGGCGCTGCCCGGCCTTCCCTGGGCTCTCGCATCCATTTCTCAAGGGGAAAACCAGCAGCAACCCCCGCCTAGCCAGATCCAGGCTTTCCTGGATCCGGGGGGCCGAGAGAGCTCAGCCAGCACGGCCGCATTTCCCCAGTGCCGCTGGGTTCTCACCACACCGCCGACAACCACAAAAATGAAAAACATGAAACCTCCGGATTTTCCCGATTCCCCCCCATGCCAGGCTGCATGAAGGGCGCTTTGGTGCCGCCGGGGGCCCAGCCCGCAGCCTGTCGTGGGACCGGCAGCGCCCATCCATTCGCTTCACGCGGGAGTACTTTCCCATCAACGGGGGAAACAGACGGGTTGGAAACCCTGGCTTCCACTTTCTTGCGAGATCATGAAAATTTCATGAGCTGCTCGTGGCGAGGGCAGAGCCGGCTGCTGCCGCGCCCGGCCCTGCCCGGCCCGAGCCGGGGCTCTCCGCGGAACGGACGAGGGCACCCGTGTGGGGCCCGGAGGATGCTCGAGAGGGAACGGATGAGGGTGAATGTCAGAGTCTTGACTCGGGAAAGCAGCGTTCGGTCACGGCTACCGCTCGCAGCAAGGAGTGACAGGGAGCAGCCACCCCCCACCGCCTCCCCTTCCCACGGGAGGGAGGGTGCGCGGGTGGGGTGGGAGTGCCGGCCCCTGCCTCGCCCTGCCCCTGGCCCGGCCCTGCCCCTGGCTCGCCCTGCCCCTGGCCCTGTCCTCTCGCTGCCCCGTCCTTCCCCTGCCCTCCCCGGGCCCTCTTCTTGCTCTGCCCACGAGGAGCAGCGCCCTCCCCTCCCGCCCGCCGGCTGTGGCTGGGGACAGCCTTCCCGGCCCCAATCGAAAACGGTCGAACAACAATAATAAAAGCCTTCAATTTTGTCAAAATTAGTAGAAAGTAAGAGTAGCAACAGACCAGAACACAATAATATGGTGGTTAGCAAAAGAAAGAATGAAAAGGAAGAGAGGAGAAGAGAAGAGAAGAGAAGAGAAGAGAAGAGAGAGAAGAGAAGAGAAGAGAAGAGAAGAGAAGAGAAGAGAAGAGAAGAAGAGAAGAGAAGAGAAGAGAAGAGAAGAGAAGAGAAGAGAAGAGAGAAAGGAAAGGAAAGGAAAGGAAAGGAAAGGAAAGGAAAGGAAAGGAAAGGAAAGGAAAGGAAAGGAAAGGAAAGGAAAGGAAAGGAAAGGAAAGGAAAGGAAAGGAAAGGAAAGGAAAGGAAAGGAAAGGAAAGGAAAGGAAAGGAAAGGAAAGGAAAGGAAAGGAAAGGAAAGGAAAGGAAAGGAAGAAAAAAAAGAAAAAAAAAAAAAAGAAAAAAAGAAAAAAACCCTCTACAGTTTCCCAGGGTAGAGGCAATGTTCACTGCTGCTTGGCCAGACCCCCACAGCCCTCTGCGGCGGAGCTCTGGTTCGGCTACCAGAGCCAGCGAGGACCCCCAGGACACTGGGTGACATTGGGTGTTGGTTCCGTTCCCGGCGTGCCTGGACTTTGTTTTGCCGAGCCGTGCTTTAAAAACCCACCAGCATGAAGCATAAACAGGGATGAAACTATCGATCGCTGCGAGGAAGTTTTTGGCCTGTGCAAAAAAATAGTTCGTGACCCCTTGTTATAAAAGAATAAAAACTAAAATAGATTAGAAACTAAAGCTAAGAGCTAAACCTTCTGCCTGTGTCTTTGAGTTACACCCACAGCACCTTTGTAAAGAAACAGAAAACCGGCCCCGATTTCTGCCATCCGCAGCTGGGTGGGACACGGCCGGTGCAGCCCGACCCGGTCCCTCGGTCCCCGCCGGGGGATGCTCGGGCTCTGGCCGTGGGTCTGTCCCGGGCAGGGCGCACGGTCCCCGGCGGTCACGGGAATCCGGCGCCTCTCCCGGAGCGGGTCCGCGGGGCGACGGCCGGGATCGCCGTTTGCTCGCTCATCTGTAGCTGTGGGGGCAAAAAATCTTCAAAGTACAAAATTATTTCCCTGAAACCATTTTTATTTAATCTCAACAAGATGATGCGTCCTCCCGTTTCACACACACCCGCTATGTATCAGCGCTTACACAAGCGTGCACACCCGAGGATGTCGCGACTGAGGAACGTTTCCTCGCTTCTCCTGTGACTCGGAGGAGTTAATCCGTGCAGACACAACAGGAGCTGTTGTGACGGTAAAGTTCAGCAACTCTACACCGATCCCAGCATTAGCAGGGGCTGGGGCAAGATGCTAGAGCTGCTCCTGCACTTTCCACATAGGCAGCTAATTCCCCTAAATTCCCTTGGATTTACACCTCGGCATTTACTCACAGGCAGAATAAAGCCACCGCTCTAATTAACTAGGTAATTTCCACTCCAGCTCCCCACCGGATAATCAACTTTTATGGCCTCTCGAAGGCTATTTTCCAGCTGTTGCGGACAGGGAGCCCAGCCGCGCTCACCCCGCACCGCCGAGGCTCCGGGGTCGAAAATGCTCCGAGAGAGGTTTGGGGGAGTCCCTGCCCTCCCAGCAGGACCGGGTTCCCTGCACTTTTCCCGTCCTTCACTGTCCGGGGCTTCCCGGCAACCCGGGGGTTCGGGGGCTCCTGTCGGCTCCATCGTGGCGATGGTGCCCCGGGGCACGGAGGTGGGGTCCACGACAGCCGCCCCCGCCCAAGAGACGGGCAGGGCTATGCCGGGGCCGGGCTGTGGGGCCGTTCGGCTCCTCCCGTAAAAGTGCGCCGTACCCGGGGGTGTCCCCCCGCCCTGGGCTGCCCCCTGCCCCTCTCCAGGGACCGGGGTGGGCGAGGGGCTGCACGCAGTGACGGGGGCATGGCCCGGACACGCTGCACTCGCACTGCATTTCCTCAGGGCTTCCAGGAAAACAAAACAAGACAAAACAAAACCCCCAAACCCAAGCGAACAAAAACCAAAACCTCTACCCCAGAACACAAAACCCCTGCCTTTTCATTTAACAACCAACCAACAAAACTACAGTTCTCAGTGGGGTGTCCCTGTCAGCGAGGCAGGAGCGCTGCCCGCGGAACCAGGGCTCAGGCTGTCTGCAGAACGGACGGGGAGGATGCTCTGGCTTGACGGGAAGTTCCGCGGCGAGGACCAAGAGCCCTGAGCCACGTCCTTCCTCGTCCTTCGCAGCTTCGCACCCCACCCGCCCACTGTGCGACCCCGACACCCTCGGCGTGCACCTCCGCGGCAGCCGGGCCTGGAAGGCGGCGGGGAGGAGCGGGAGTCCGGCGGGGGAAGGCTGGGCCAGGGGTCCGGAGGGCGAGGCCTCTGCCCCGCACCCGCAGTGCCCAGTCTGCGAGGGAACAGGGATGGGGAGGGCTGGCAAACCGGTGTGGGGAGGGCTGGCATGGTCTGGGACAGACAACTCCTTCCCTCCTCCTCCCTCCCTTCCTCCCCCTTCCCTCCCTCCCTCCCTTCCTTCCTTCCTCTCCTTCCTTCCTTCCTTCCTTCCTTCCTTCCTTCCTTCCTTCCTTCCTTCCTTCCTTCCTTCCTTCCTTCCTTCCTTCCTTCCTTCCTTCCTTCCTTCCTTCCTTCCTTCCTTCCCTTCCTTCCTTCCTTCCTCCTTCCTTCCTTCTTCCTTCCTTCCTTCCTTCCTTCCTTCCTTCCTCCTTCCTTCCTTCCTTCTCTTCCTTCCTTCTTCCTTCCTCCTTCCTTCCTTCCTCCTTCCTTCCTTCCTTCCTTCCTTCCTTCCTTCCTTCCCTTCTCCTTCCTTCCTTCCTTCCTTCCTTCCTTCCTTCCTTCCCTTCCTTCCTTCCTTCCTTCCTTCCTTCCTTCCTTCCTTCCTTCCTCCTTCCTTCCCTTCCTTCCTTCCTTCCTTCCTTCCTTCCTTCCTTCCTTCCTTCCTTCCTTCCTTCCTTCCTTCCTTCCTTCCTTCCCTTTCCCCTCCCTCCTTCCTCCCTCCTTCCCTCCCTCCTTCCTTCCCTCTTCCTTCCCTCCTTCACTCCTTCCTTCACTCCTTCCTTCCTCCTTCCTTCCCTCCTTCCTTCACTCCTTCCTTCCTTCACTCCTTCCTTCACTCCTTCACTCCTTCACTCCTTCACTCCTTCTTTCCCACCTTCCCCTCTCTCCCTATTTTCTTTCCTTCCCCCCCTCCATTCCCTTGATCTCCGCCGCTCCCCGTGGCTCTGGCGGATCCCGGTTCTGTCCGGGCAGCTCGGTGGCAGCAGCGCTGGCCGGAGCCCCCGCGGGTTCCCATCCCCGGCCTTTTCCCCCATCTCCCCTCATCCCCAGCGCCCGCCCAAGGGCCGGCAGCTGCCGGGGGTGGCGGGGCCGTGCCTGCCTCGGGCACCCCGAGAGCTGTTCCCGACCGGAGTGGGTCCGGGGAGCAGCCTGGCCGGCCCGGATCCCCGCGCCCGGCTCTGCTCCAACGCCGCCCGGGTGACAGGGGCGGGGGACACCGAGGACCTGCCCGTTCCGCTCGCAGGCCCGGGAGAACAGTGAAATGCCCCATCCAGGATTCACAGGCAGGGTGCGGGGCGGCGGTGACAGGGGTGTCACCTTCCCTGCCTTGCCGGCGGGGACTTTCTACAGGCGGCCAAAAGGGGCGAGGGCCGGTTTCAGCCCATCGGTGGGGTCTCAGGGCTGGGTGAGCCGCAGCATCGAGCTGCTCTGTTTTGTGGGTTGATGCCGTCATATTCTCTATTTTTTTTGTCCTCTAGTTTTCTTGGATTCCCGGGCTATATTTATCTTGTCTGTCTGGGGCTGCTTCTCTAAGTCACTGTGTAAATTGAAAGGCTTTTCCCCCCTTTTTCCTCCTCTCCCCAGCTCACCACCTTTTTTTAATTAAAGCTTTTAACTCGTCTGGTGTTTACAGTCTTATGTAAAGTATCAAAACAAACAGACTCTGCCGAATACAAACACCAAAAAGAAGCTGGCCCCCCATTCTTACCCCTTTATTGTCCAAAAAAAAAGCGCATCTCACCATGTCATAGCTACAGTTCCAAAAGGAAATTGCTTTTATTTGTAAAGGAGGCTTTAAAAAGCAGTGACATGAAGGGGAAAAGCTCCTTAAGGGAGGAAGGTCATGGGGTTAGGGGTGAGATTAAAGGAGCTATCTTTCCACCTCGCAGGGAAAGCTGCGCTGGAGCCTCCCCAAACCTGGGAGAAGAGCTGCCGAAGGGAGGCGGAGGGGGCGAGTGAAGGGGTCGATGCTGGGCGTCGGGGCTGGAGGAGGCCACTAGGCTCTAGGCAGTCCCTGGTGCCACAGAGGCACCTTTCAGCTGTCAAAGGGAGTGGATGCAAAGAGGTAAAATCCCTTTCTTCAATTCCTAAACCCTCACATTCTCTGTCATACAACAGGAAACATCGCAGCAAGGGAAGCGGCGCCTCCGGATCTCAGGCGGGCGGTGGGACACAGAGGGCAGTGGGGTGCAGGGTGCTGGGGCTTGGGGGAGGAGGCTGTGTCCCCTCCCTGAGGCTGCTGCTGCCGTCTGTTTGTAGGAAGCTGGCACAGCGATGGAAAGGAAAAGGACCGCGCAAGCAATCGCCCCCAACCCTCCCTTCCCCTCTTCCGCATCCATCCGTGACGGCTGCGGTTTTTGCTGAATTAAGGTCCCTGGTGAAGGCAAGTCAGCGTGAGGGATGCGAGGGCACTTCCCTTCGCCTCCCCACAAAGGCGGCACCCTGCCTGGCCTCAGGCATGGACAGAAGCCGGGGCTCCGGGGTCAACACCAACAAAGGTGACTGCATCCTCCCTGCGTGCCCCCTGCCTTCGTGAGCCCTCGCCGGTTCCCCTGCCCCTCTGGGTGGGCACGGAACGCTCCCCTCACCTGCCTCAAACTGGGGCTGTGCTCAACCTTGTCCTGCGGAGAAGCCTGGGGGCATTTCTGCAGGGCAGCGGGAAAAACGACATGCAGTCCTGCTTTCATAAGAGACGGAAAATATATTTTTCACTGCTAAGAGGAATGCAAACAGCCCTAAGAGTGATGCAAATGTTGATCTTGGCACTATCTGGGATTTGGGTCCTGGACTATCCATCTCCTGCACTCAGAAGGTCTCCAGTAATTTGTGATCCCCACGATGGCACAGGAAGGTGTCGGTGGTGACACTTCCCTCGCTCCTGGGCTCCTGCCAGCACAGGGTAGCCGCTGTGACATTTCTCTGCAACTCTGGAGGGATGTCCCGCAGGAAGGACATTTGGAAGGAGAGCTGTAGCCATGCTTTCAGTGAGATGAGGGTGGAGAGGGCACCCCGTCTGCCTGACCCACTCAGGGTTGCAAGGGTAGCACGGTGTGCTTGTTCTGCAAGCCAGGATGCGGATACAGGGGCGGTGCTGCTGAGGCTACGCGGGAAGATGCAGGATGTTTGCTGCGCGCAGCATTTGAGGCAAATGCTCCTGAGGTGGCCACTTGCTGCCGTGACCCTGAGCAGACAGCTTTGTCCCTCCGTGCCTCTACGGAGAGGATGCTCTCACAACGTCTCTCCTGCTCTTTCCTGCAGTCCCAGGGCTCTGTGACATTTGGCTCGGCGGCTTCTGCTTGGCAGTTCCAGTCCCCAAATCTATTCTCACTTCTCCAAAGTGCAGCGGCCGCATTGTTCTCGGTATTTAGAGAGCCTGTGTGAGAAGGGATGTGCGGGAGGCTGCTCCTCTCCTAAAATATGTGCATTTAAATTGTCCGAGGGAATTACCGACATTAGGCTTCTTTGTTTTTGGGTTTTATTAGTGTCATTCAGTAAATATCCCCCTGCAACCTGGGTAGCGAATGCCCAGCCATGCTCACTGGAGATGCCACTTGGCACTCTGCCTGCCACGAGTGCTGGAGGACAGTAAATCCATCCCTCTTTGGCTCGCGGGCTTTGGCGCTGCGTTTGCTTGGGCAGCGCCGGCTCCTTCGCCCGTCTGAGCTAGGTCACAGCTCGCCTGACTTAGGGACTTACGTGCCGTGAAGCATCTGCAAGCTGTGCTGTCTGGGGGGACCTCTCCCCAGAGGTGTGGATTTCCCTCACTCAGGCAAACACCAGCGGCTCAAGTGGACCAGGAATTTGTCTTTTCCTTTTCCCTTACCTTTCTGCATCGTCGGTTTTATATAAAACCGCAGGATAGACCAGAAAGCCTAGCACACACCACTCACTGAGAATTGACTGGGTATTGTAGATACACACTGCTTCTATAAATATTTATGGAGTTACAGTCAGCCTTGGTATGGGCAAACAAATGTAAATAACGCCATGCACTCCTAGTGTGCTCCGGATGGTGCTGTGAGCAGGAATAGCAGTTCCTTGTGAAATCAATTTAATGAATCACTTATAGTAGGAGGTAAATAATCCCAGCAGCATTATTATGCCTAATGGCAGGAGCATTGTGATGATGGCTGTGTTATCCAGCAAGACTCTGCCTGGGAGCATGGGCATGGGGAGGGGAGATGTTTCTCAGCGGAGGAAGACGAAGATGAGATGTGGGTGCAGGTGACAGAAACGAGAAAGAAAGTGGTGGATTTTCCTGGCTGCTACACACCGGGATGTTGTGATGTCCGCTGGGATGGTGGCTGTTGGGGCAGGAAGAGGCATTCTGGGCAGAAGGACTTACTTTGTAGGGAGGAGGGTGAGCAGGGCATGGATGGCCTAAAATGGAAGGGGTCATGTGGAAATGCATGTTGTGTGCTCTGGGCCCTCTGGCATCAAATGCCCCTAAGCAGAAAGTTTTTTTCTAAGTGATTTGTCCCCTAAATATCTGCACTATCAGCCAACACTGTCAAAACTTCCCAAGACATGGACGTCTTGCATTTTTCATCCCTGCCAGAAAAGGGAAGTGATGAACAGTTTCAGGATGAAATCTCCATTTCAAATCAGAATTTCTCATGTCTTTGGGTGAGTGACTTCTGTTTCATCTTTCTCTTTCACTGGTTATGGACATATTCCTGAAGTCATTCTCAGCCCATAGAATGGCTTATGTTGGAAAAGACCTCTGAGATCATTGGATAGAACAATTGTTAACCCAGCACTGCCAAGCCCACCACTAAACCTTGCCCCTAGTGCCACATCTACATGTCTGTTAAATCCCTGCAGGGATGGTGTCTCCAGCACTTTCCTGGGCAGCCTGTTCCAGTGCCAGACAACCCATCCATAAGTTATTCCCAAGCAATCCCCAGGAGTGTGAGGGTTCACAGGGTTGACACATGCTGCTGGACACACAGGTCACCTTAGTGCTGATGTGCCCTCAGAAACAGGTCACATTTCTGGAGGTCTTTCCTAGCTTATAGTTTTCCCTTTGCAGGCATGTTTCAGCCAGGTAATCAATCTGTTAGGCCATGTAAGGAAAGTAAAGGCAGAAGTGGTGAGCATAAGGACACATGAAAGTGCATTTTTTTAAATTTCAGCCAGTTTTTTGAGGTGTCCATCAGCTCAAACAGCAAGGATCATCTTCTTTATCTGTATGTGGCCTTCGCAGAACTTCTCCATGTGCTGATTCTGGGTATACAAGCTCAGGGGTAACTTGACCCAAGATCTTCAAGCTGTTGGTAGAGCAGACAGGCCAGAGAAAAGTGGTGATTTGTTGTTTGAAGCATTTGGCATCCCAGTTTTGATCAAAGTGCTTTCTGAATAACTGGACTTGAGAGGCAAGAGGTGAACTTCCACATGGGGGACTCCAGCAAGGACATGAAGTCTGGATAATTCTGCATATCACTGCATTAGCATCTTTAAAAGCATATTCCTAACAGTCTAATCCTTAACCCCACTCTTATTTTCAATTATTTAATCTATCAGAAACTATTTTTGTCCTTGCTTTCCCTCCTTTGTGCAGTTTGCAAGGCTGCACCCAGAGCTGTGCTCCCATACAGAGCTGTCTTGTTTTCATGAGTTTTTGGGTGGACACTGTATTGCATTAACATTCATTAATGTAAGACAGTCATAATTAGATTTTTTGTGGCATCTTTTCATCTTCTAATGAATGGAGTGAAGGTATGTGAAAGAAAACCAGAGAAATGCAAAGGCCAGAAATGCTGTTCCTCAAACTTCCTATCGAAACTGAACATCTTGTTTCAGGGGCTGAATCCTGCCCCTTATTGCAATGTCCAAAATCTGGAGTAGCTCCATGGGGCTGAACCCCTTTACTGATAAAGCCTTGATGGGGGCAGGTACAGGTCTGTTGTGGCTGAGGACAGGCCATGGGTGATCAGCTGGGAGGGGATGGATCCAGATGGCAGCTGAGTTGAGCAGTAGCACAGGGCTGAAAATTAAAGCAGGAACTTTATGGGCCCTTAGCCAAGGGACAGAGGAAAAGGACAGATAAAACAGCCTGAGATTGTACACTAGCTCAAAGCACCCAGTAAGAAACCACAGTGCATTTTAGAGCACCCCTGAGGACTGGGGTTTATTCAAACTGAGGATGCTCTAAATTGCCATTAAAGCCCCCTACTCTGGCTCCTGGTGCCAAGCAGAAGCTGGAAAAGGTTTGAAGTGAGAGGCAGCTGGAGTCTTCACAAAAGCAGATGCAGAATATCAAATTGGAAAAAAATTAGGACAACGATTTCTGTGAGCTTTGAAGGCAAAGGCTGTTTGTTTAGCCTTAAAGGAAGCAGGCTGCTCCTGTTCCCGCTTTCCTTGCCTCAGCCTGGGAGGCATCCCTGACGCTTCCCAGAGGCTAAAGCCCTGCCGAAAGGGGCGGACAGGCCGGTCTCACCGTGTCGCTGGCGCTGGGGCAGCGGTGTCGGTGCCGCGCTGCTCCGTGCCCGGCACAGGCGGAGGTCAGCGGGTCAGCGGGGCGTGATCTGCCCTGATCCCCCTTCACAGGGGAAATGAAGCGACAGCGACTTTGCTCCAGCACAGTGGCCACTTTGAAAAAATGTTTCAGGCAGATAATTTATCAGGTTTAATTGCTCTTTAATCCCCCTGATCGGCCTGGCGTGGAGAAATCCCCTCTGAATGGGGGAGACTGTTTGAAAAGACCCAGGGAGGCTGGGAGGGCTGGAGCTAGGATGGATGGAAGGATGGAGGAAGGATGAAAAAAAAAGGGAGGAATGGAGGGAAGGAAGGAAGAGAGGAGGAAGGGAAGGGAAGGGAAGGGAAGGGAAGGGAAGGAAGGAAGGGAAGGGAAGGGAAGGGAAGGGAAGGGAAGGGAAGGGAAGGGAAGGGAAAGGGAAGGGAAGGAAGGGAAGGGAAGGGAAGGGAAGGGAAGGGAAGGGAAGGGAAGGGAAGGAAGGAAGGGAAGGGAAGGAAGGGAAGACCTCTTGCTGTAGCCACACAGCATGACCCTTCTCTGCAGCCTCATGTCTTGGTGCTGCTGCTCACAGCCTGAATCCCCTTTAGAGATTTTATCAAGGGATTAAAAAGCCCTGGATCATGTCTCCTGTCTCCTGGATCCTCCTGCTCAGAGGAGGCCAGACCAGCCTGGGTCTCTCTTGTTCATGCCCACCCAGGTCAAGGTCAGGTTGGGCAGGGCTCTGAGCAACCTGATCTAGCTGAAGGTGTGCCTGCTCACTGTGAGGGGGTTACCTTCAAAGGTGAGTTGCAGTCATCAAACACCAGAGCAAAATCAGACCTCATTTCAAAGGCAGGTGATACTCACTGTGTGCAACCTGAAATGAACAGGGCAGGACATCGTATCCCTTTTATGCCTTTATTAGAATCTCAGCTCCGGGGTAGGGGCTCGGGGCTGCACACACCGCCGTTGCTCCCACGAGGTCACCAGGAAGGAGGTGCTTCAGTCCTGTCAATTGTCCCTTGGCAGGCCTGGGGCTTCCTTCCTCACAGGGAGACAGTGGAAGACACTTTGGCTCGTTTTGTGCAGGGGGTCACCTCAGCCAGGCACTCTCTGGTGATAGTGAGGACCTCGGGTATTCTGTCAGAAGCATGCTGGTCTCTCTGCTGATCCGGTCATGGGGCTCTTATGTTTCCCTTCTCTCTGGTTCATCTGATTTTTGAAGTCTCTCTGTGTCCTCAGACCCCTTTTCACCTCATTTGCATAAGGGGGTTGGCTGTCCTCCAGGTTGGGGAGCAGCGGCAGTGGCCCGACCGAAGGGTAAAGGGATACAATATCCGGGTAAGGGATAAATATAATTCCCACTCGGGTACAAACACTGGGATTCTTAGAGCTTTAACATTATTAACTTCAGTTCATAACAAACATTGTAACAACTATTACTCTTTACTCATATAACATTATTAACTTCAGTCAGCAGCAAGCATTGTAACAACCGTTACTCTCTAACTCACATAACACATCGTAACTTTGAAGTTCACAGTCTACTTAAAGGTGGTTTCTCTTTGTAACAAACCAGGAGAATAACCTGAGCTGCTTTATTTTGGAAAGAATGGATATTTTCTGTTTCTTTGGTACGGAAACCTGCCTGGACAGGGTCTTCTCCTGCCCTGTTTTCATAACTCAACACCAGAACACCATTATTTTTTTCTGTTGGATGTGCGTTTCAATCTACATGCTTACAGATAATTTCACCACGCCAGTTCAAGGTGTGTCTTACCTTTATCCCATAGGTATCATTCTTTTATTACACATTGAAACCAGACTTTTACTTGTTTGGGCACAAGATAAAGCACTCCAGTTAATTCCCAGTATTAGTATATTCTACTGGGAACTTGAATAGAGTCTATGGAATCCCAAGAAAAATAACCCACATTTCCACTCCAGACTTCATTTGTTTTAAATCACGAACACAAAACCAACTATAGGCAGGTTAATGACAAGTAAGAAAAAAATCACACTGATGAGCTTGAAAAGCCCCAAGATACATTAACCACAAGAGTGATTTTATCTTTTTGGCCAACTTTCAGTGAAGAAAAGCCTCAAGGAGAAACTTTGCAGTGGGAGTGTGTGAGCCATGGCACCAGCTGCGGAAGTCTGAAGAGATCCTCTCTCCTGCAAGCCCATCTCGAGTTCTGAGCCAGAGTTTACCCCATTACATCCACCCCATGAGCTGCCTGTGATGAGTTAGATGCCTGAAATGGGCTTTTTGAGGGGATGAGAAAGTTTGAGCTGGGGATTTTTGGAGGTGAAGTGACACACTACTGCTCCTCTGTGGCAATGAGCTGGTCTGTGACCAATCAGCTCTGTAACCCATCAAATATTTTCACATCCATTTTCCCAGAGAGAGGCAAGGGAAGAGATAGCACAAAAGAGTGACCAGCAAATAATAACATCAACTCAGTTTCTTTAACCCACCACCACCACTTAGTTTAGGCAAAACCATGGCATTGCTGTGTCTAATTCCCATGGAACATCCTCACAGCAAGGAGCCCACCTAGGTGAGCCCTCATCTCCCAAAAGTAACCTCCAAAACCATAAAGTCACTGAAACAAGGCCAGTCTGAAGGTTGGTTGGCTTTTCAACTCCAGAATTCATTTATGGATGAGCCTGCATGGCAAGAAACCCACAGGGATTTCTGAGTAATACAGTAAAGAACAGATTTTCCCCTCTTGGTTCAAGTAAATTATCCTGTTAAATCCAGGTAAATGATTCCTGATGATGGTGATGTATGAGAGTGGAGTCTGAACTCCCAACACCTTTAGTTTTTAGCACAAGATTGCTTACCCAACACACTGTGTTTCCTTCCTGAAGGAGATGTTACCTTCCCTTTCTGTGTCAGGAACTGTGGGGAGGGATATTTTGTCCTTGAGACAGACCCAATCCATCTAAGAGCTGCTGGCATTTTTTTCCCTTCTTTTCTTCTTTTAGCAATTTCTCCTTTGGCTGAAGAATCCCTCCCCGAGGCAGGAGAGTTTTTCTTTCTCAGGCATGTCAGACAGTGCTCCCCGTCCCCTCACTGCTCTAATTATTAACATGAGGACAAAGAGATGAGGAGCCATGAATGGGGTCATCTTCACCTGGAAAAAAAAATTAATGTATCACCTCTGAAAAGCCCAGGCCAGTGAGTGAAAGCAAGACTTGATGGGCACTGATGGCAGTGCTTGACTGGCCAAACGCTGGCAGATGCACTGACCCCGGGGCAATGTCTGAGCTCATTTCCCACATAAGCACTAATTCACTGGAGTGAGAAAAGAGTAGAGATGAAAAGCATCCCTGGAATCATTGCATCTTTCAGGAATGAGAAATTTTTCATGTGAAATTCCCAGGTAATGGTAAGAAGCAGAAAAACAACTAGTGGTCTTTGGGAGAGTGAACTAACTCTCCCATAGAATGACAAAGCAGTACACTCCTTCTGCTTCTTCAGTCTGCTCCAAATCCATGCTAAACTGGCCTGCCTGCCGATCCAGGCTGCCCAGAGAGGCTCCCAATCTATGCTGGAAATGGAGACCTGGTCTTGTGATTCCAAACCAATTTAAAGGGGAAAAAACCCCAAAGCAGACGAAGATGCAGCTGGGACCACAGCACTAAATATTTACTGGATCATCACTACTTGTTCAGGTCTGTGGAGCCTGATGTCCTCGTGTTTTCTTTCCAGGTTTTTATTATGAAGAAAACCTTTTTGCAAAAATTGCGATTTTTTTGAAGAGTTGATTACTTTCAATGGGAAAGGGCATAGCAGGACATAGAAATCAGAGATTACACGAGGTCATTTCATCTTGACAGGCTGCTGCCAATTCCTGAGCTCCGTCTTTATCCAAAAACCTAGAAAACTGTGTCAAGCTTGCTGTAATATTTAACCCCCTATGGAAAACACTTGTTCCCACTGCTGCTGGCTTAAGTAGGACCAAACTAGGTTGAGGCTTAGTTAGCCCTAGGTCCAGCATGGCAAAGACACCTACTCAAACTGCTGTGAGCATCTTTCCAGGAGGAATGCAGGCAATGTCCTCGCCATGGCAAAGGATGCTGATGAGAGGCCAGCTGCAAGTGTCCGTGGGCTGGAGCACATTGTTTTGAGAAGCAATGCAATAATGATGCAGACACCTTCCTGACAATGGGTTTGATTATTTCAAGGAGCCTGTGCTGTCAGAGCGAAGCTGTTGCCAATTAATTGCTCTGGTGATGGGATCGAAGTCACAGCGAGTCTGGGGTTTTTCCAGCCTTTGCCATGTGAGCAACCAGCACTGGTTCCACGGAGCTGGCAAGTGAGTCGTGAACAGATGCTCAGGAAAATTGGATCATTTACAAAGTGTTTACAAATACTTCCCGCTGGCCCCTTGCCAGTTTTGCCATCCTCCCCACTTAGAGAAAACATGCATGTATGTCCCCAGCCACTGTCCTCTGAGTCCTTTCTGATGGGATTGGTGCTGAAGGCATGGGGGGGGCTTTGCAGGGACTTTCGTCCTCCTCATTATCCCATGCACAAGGAAAAATGCCACTTCCACAGCCTGGATGGAGAAGTAGAGGCAGCCATCTGCACTGTTGGGTGCAAGGCATATCCCTGGTTTGAAGACATTTTGAAATAAAGATAGAGCAAAGAGCTGATTGTGTACATTCAGCTAAGTAGTTACTGGGGGTATTTCTCCTGTGCTGTCGCATAGCAGCTAGACACAGTAATTTTGGGCATCTTAATCCACAGGAACCCCCAAATGCCAGACAAGAAGGATTTGGAACACATTTTAATATGTGATAAACAGTGATAAAAATTATTCAGGGGCCGTAAGTACAAGCAAGATGTGGACCTGCTTGAGCAGGTCAGAGGACTCCATGAAGATGCCCTGAGGGCTGGAGCACCTACTCCTAGAGACACTCTGAGACAGCTAGGGTTGTCCACAATGGAGAAAAGAAGGTTCTGGAGAGAACCTGGAGCACCTTCCAGTGCCCTGTGTTTCAGACAGTGGGCTTGGCCACCTACTTGCATCGTGAAAGAGCACAAGTGCTCAATCTCTGCCTGCCTTCAGGACAGTCACATCTCTGAACTGAGCCTTGGGAGACACTGACAGGGCAGGGCTGTGTTTCTGCTCCATCCCAGACACATCCTGCAGCTCGTGACACATTTGCCCCAATCACACAATATTGGTTACCGGTTTAAACCTTCTGCAAGGGAGAGCAGAGCCTCTCAGGCTGCCTGGGATGATGCTGCAAGGGAGCTAAGTGGGATAAGGATCACCTCCTTCCTTCAGCTGTCTTCTTAGTAACGCTACAGCCTCTCTAAGACAAGCAGCAATGCTGATACAGGTCAGTGTGCGCATTGCAAAGCCTCCAGAAATAAAACTCAGCCCTGCGCAGGCACCCACTGATCCTGCAGTCTTCCAAATATCTGTTCTTTGAGCCCTTGACTGTTGCTCTGAAACACAGATTTAACCTGACCAAGGGGCTCCAGAGCAATCACCACACCACTCTTTGTCCCCACAGCTCCCTCACAGACATTTTCTCCAGACTGCCTTTCTACCTGCCAGGAGCAGCCTGACACAGGTGGCCAGACAGAGATCATCCTCATCAGCTGCTAAAACTCCTACTTTAATGGGAAAACAAGATCTTTGGCTGGGCTTGCCTTGCCTGCTTTGTGCATCCCTGCCCGGAGTCCATCACTGCTGCGGCCGCAACGGCAGAGGGAGCACACGCCGCTGCCTGCCGGCCCCCGCCGCCTTCAGACCCACAGCTGCCTTTTAATTTTAATTTTCTAGCAACAGAGAGGTGGACTAGCCCCGTCCACCCCGCCTCCCCGCGGTGATTTTCCCCTGACCAGCACGGCAGGCTCGTGGGTAGCAGCAGGGAAGAGCTTTGCGTTGCCGGTGTGAGAGCAAATCCTGCCGCGCAGTTGCGGTTTGCTCCCCGGTAAGAGGCTTGGAAATATTGATCAGGGCTGGAGAAGAGATGTGCACAGGAGAAAGAGCACAAGATTTGGGGATTTAAAAGTGTTATAATTGGATTTCTGAATTAAACACAGCGAGTGGGAAGGTCAGCAACAAGATGCAGCCACGGGCTCAGGTTTTCTCAGCCTTGCTCGTCTGGTGTTCTACATGAGTCTATCCCGGATGATGTATCCTGGGGAAATGGTGTGTGGAGCAAATGGGTTTTGGGCATGTCTTTGCTGATAGGTCAAAAAGGTGGCATTGCTTCCATGTGCATTGTGTCAGGTAGTTTTCCCTGCAGTGGGATGACATGGAATTGTGGTTCATCGGGTTGAGGCTGGGTTCTCTTACTGATGGGTGGGAAGTGATTTCTGGTTTCCAGGGCTGGCCCATAGCTGGACATATCAGTGCTTTCTGTCACTAAAAGCATTTAAAATATTTAAAATTTGTAGCTTTTTATCTCTTCTGCTTTTTGTTTGTGTAAACACTTAGACACATCTATTTATATCCTTTATCTCCCTTTATATAGACCTCAGGGACCACCCTGGTCCTACTCTTACCCCCAAGCCCCAAAATCTGCCCCCAGTGCAAAGGACAGGGCCATGCACCAGAATCTCCACCTGGAGCTGAGACTCGCCAGAGCATTATCCGGGTTCAGGTGGGAACATTTAGCTGTTGAAAGCTGTGCTTATATTTAGGTATAGGAAACTTACTAATCTTTTATTTGCATTTAAACATTTTGAGAGACTTGGGAGCCCCCAAGGAACAAAAAGCCTATGTTTTGCAAATTACCTCTTGTAGTTTTCAGGTATGGAAAACTCCCCAGGGGTTCCCCCACTCCCGGGCTGCCTCCGGCCAGCCGATTTACTGACCATGTTTCCATGGAAACAAAAACTGGATGGGGGAAAAAGTTCTTGTAATAGGTGGCGTTCTCAGTTTGGAAAGAGGGATTTTCCCGGGCTGGACTACTTCTTCTCCAGGATTTTTTTTCCAGGAAACAAGGAGGAAGGGCACGCCCCGATATGGAGTGGATGGACAGCAGTGGGTTGCCCCAGCTGTCTGCTGCATTCGGAGCAGCAGCATTGGTCTCGAGGCTATAATGCTGTGATTTATGGCCACTTTGCTGCTAGAGAGGTGTCAATTTGGTTAAAAGAAAGTATTTTCTAATGAGTGGGGCAGGACATGGGGCTGCCCCATCCTGGTTGAGCACACTCAGTGGTGTGACCTTAGGGATGGTCTCAGCAGCGATAATTCCTCTCTGTGTATGTGCAGACTTTTAATGATGCTTCTTTACTTTATAGCTCACTACGAGGCTTCATTAAAAAGCATCTGCAAAGGCTTTGAAGTCCTTGCTGGCCATCTTGCACTGTCATTGAGAGCAGTCATAGCTGCACCATCCTGGGCTGGCACAGAGACTCTGAGTTGTGATGAAGATATCAAACCCAAGGTGTACCACAGCCAGCTCAAAGCAAACCCGAAATTACAGTCTCTGCAGGGAGAAGTGACAGCCCTGCTACAGAGATCAAGGATTTATGGAGATGGGGCAGCCAGATCTCTCTCTTGCATCCTGATAGCTGATGTGACACATCAGGTGTCAGAGTAGCTCCTATTCCTAAGGGGTTAAACAAGTCGTACGATCAGGAGGGGCTGACATGTTGGTCTGGGCAAGGAGTGAATCATTAAGTTGTATTCCCATTGCTGAGACAGGCAGCAGCAGCTCAGCGAGGTTTACGTAGCCTCAGGTGAGCTGTACGACAGGAAAACACACATCTGACGTGAGGTTAGGTGCTCTGAATTGTGAAATGATAATCAGGAGAGCTGCTTCTTGCTGAGTCAGGTGGGGGTTATGTCGTGAGGTGCAGGATTGTGGTTTGGGCTGGGCTTCTCTGGGTGTGTTTGTGTATGTGCTTACAAAAAAAATCAGTAAATGTATTTTTTATAATATTTCAGGCCTTTTTATTTTCCTTTAGGGTTCTTTTTTTTAGTAGCCTGCTTCACTTAAAAACTAACTTTTTAGGGGTCACAAGATGGAGGAAGGGGGATTTCTTGATGGGAATTAGGGCAGCTCTTGCTTCCTGAAGAGAAATAAAGCTGGTTTCATGTTCAAGGGTCCCAGCAGGAGGAACATTGGGGATGGACTGTGTCCAGCATGGAGAAATGATGTTATTTAGACATCATCAAGGAGAGAGGAGAGATATAGGAAAATTTACACACATATCTATTTACACATAAATATTTTTGTGTGTATATATATATATATATTTGTATACATTTATGTGCATATACACATACATACATATACTCCATTTTATATAAATAAATACATATACATATACACACACATATATATATATATACACATACATACATATATATATACATGTACACACATATATATATATACAGAGAAGGTTAATGTTAGCATTTTTACCATGGTGTGCAAACTTGGGGGACATCTCTGTCCTGGGGCTGCTGAGATCATCCCTGTCCCTCTCTGTGTTTTTTTTTTTTTTATCTACCAGAGCTGAAAAATGCTGCCACTCCTCTCCTGCCTTCCTGTTTGCACATCTGGGCTTCCTAACCCTCTTTCTGCACCTCTGTCCTATTTGTTTCAGGAATAGGATCAGGAGATTTTGGAAGGAAATCACAGGAAGAGAAACCTCATCAACCAGACCATCAAAGCCTACAAACTTAACCTTGAGGACTGTGGACACTGGTGAGGTCAAGGGGAGGAATAAAGGTCTAATTTTCATGGTTTTCTCACTGCCCAGCCACAGATCCGGGCTGGAATGCTGCTCCAGTGAGGAGGGGCAGGCAGGAACTGCAGCACATATGGCGAGCCCGGCCCCACGCTGCTCCAGAGCTGTGAGATACGGAAGCACAAGGGCACTGCCACGGAGAAAATATCAGCTCTGGGCTTTGGCTGGCTCTGGGACTTTCTATTCAGAGCCACAGCATTACCTGAACTAATGGCTTGTCACAGAGGAGAGGGTTTGTTTACAAACCCTTCTCCAGAGGGAAGAGAATGATGTCACTGATGGAGGAGGATGGTGATTGCAGCAGCTACTCACGGCAGAAGGCTTGTGGTTTTGGGATGATTTTAGGAGCTGGGATGATGGGAGGTGCAGCAGAGGCCCCCAGAGGAGCATGAGGATGCTGTACCACAAAATTGTGGTGTCTTCTGTCTCCTTGATGATGTTAAGAGAATGTCATTTCCTTTTGCTGAGCACAGTCCTTCTCCAGCTCCTCATGCTGGGACCCCTGAAACTGTATCCAGCCTTGTTTTCACTGGGAGCTTCCCTGATGCCCATCAAGAATCCTCTTTGCCCTATCTTGTGACACACTAAAAGTTTTCAAGTGAAGCAGACTACAACAATTTAATTTTTTTTAAAAGCAAACTGCCATCTAAAATATTAAAAGAAATGCATCTACTGATAATCTCCATTCCTTGTGTTTGAGGAGCTACTCCCAGTCTCCACAGTTTACCTGGGTAAAGTGAGTTGTCTCCAATTTCATTGCCAGAGCATCAAGAGGAAGTTTCATTATTCTAATTTAGCATGAAAATACATTTAAATAGCATTTCATTTTGCCCTTTCACAGTATTAAGTAACTGCAAGAATCTTTTCAAGAGCAATTGCCCACAGCTTTTTGTGCAAATATTCTCTTTACAAAAGTCTCATGATGATTTGGGAGAAGCAATAGGGGAAAAACATGCTTCAGTGACAGAATAAAGGCGAAGTCTAGTGTAATACTCAATGCAGTGTTATTTATCCTGTAGCTAATTACAATCATAATCTGCTGTATAAGGGAGGCATTTCAATGTCAAATTTCATAAAAGAGATTAACTCTCAAGGAAAGATGAAGCAATGGGGGTCAGGGAGTGTTGCAAGAGCCCACCAGCACTCAGGGTCCCTCTGCTCCTTCAGGGGAGCCCTCAGCTCAGCCCCAGCCACACTCCTGGGCACCAGGCAAGTAGACTTGGAACTGACTGACAAATATATTTGGTTAGCTTATTAAAGTCATAGAATCATGGAATGATTTGGGTTGGAAGGGATCTTTTAAAATCACCTAGTCCGAACTCCCAGCCATGGGCAGGGACTCCTTCCACTAGACCAGCTTGCTCCAAGCCCTGACCAGTCTGGCCTTGGACACTTCCAGGGATGGATCCGCAGCTTCTCTGGGCAACCTGTGCCAGTGCCTCACCACCCTCTCAGTAAAACATTTCTTCCAAATATCTTGTCCATACCTGCCCTCTTTCAGTTTGAAGCTGTTAACCCTTGTCCTTGTCACTCTCCTCATCTTTCTTATAAATCCTCTTTCTTCAAGTGTTTAAAGACCTCAGTAAGGTCTCACTGGAGCTTTCTATTCTCCAGGCTGAACAGCCTCAACAACTCTCTCAGCTTGTTTTCAGAAGAGAGATGCTCCAGCCTTCTGAGCATCTTTGTGGCCTCCTCTGGGCTCACTCTGTCAAGTCAATGTCCTGGTGACCCCAGGCCTGGATGCAGTGCTCCAAGAGGGGTCTCAGCACTCCAAGAGGGGTCTCAGCACTCCAAGAGGGGTCTCAGCACTCCAAAAAGGGTCTCACAGGAGCAGATTAGAGGGGGACGATCACCTCTTTTGACCTACTGGCCACACTGCTTGCTATGCAGCCCAGGATGTGGTTGGATTTCTGTGCTGAAATTGCACGTGGCTGGGTCGTTCAGTTTTTCATCCACCAGTGTCCCCAGATCCTTCTTGGCAGGGCTGCTCTCAATCCACTCAACCCTCAGTGTGTATTGACAGAGGGGAGTGCCCTGACCCAGCTGCAGCACTTTGCACTGGCCTTGTTGGACCTCATGAGGTTTTTGTGTGTTTATTTCTGACATAATTACACCAAAACAGTACAACAATATTGAAATGTTTCAACATCCAAAATGTGAAACATCAAAGCATCAGATTGACATCTCTTCCCCATGGTCAGCAGGGGAGTCACTGGGCAGCAGGTTTACAAGAGCAGCTGTTACCATTCAGCAAAAGCATTTTAAAAACCAGTGACACAGACTTCCAGCATGAAGACCCCCCTCAGTCCTGCATTTATGACATTAACATTTATCCAGCTCCCTGTAAGGTTAGTGAATGGTAATCTGCACTATGAAAATACGAATTATCAGGTAATAAATCGAACTGCTTGTCCTGGAGAAGAGGGACTCTGTATCAGACTGGGTATTGCTTATGCAGGCAGAGACCAGCAATATTCAGGTAACACCCGTGGTGTTTTCCTGTCACTAATGAGAATGAACTGCACGGTATTGGTTGCCCATCAGGTTTTCCAAGCGGGAAATTTGCTCATAACCTTTTTGACATGTGCCTCCAGAAGCTGAGTGAAAAGAATCTAAGTCCCAATAATGCTGTCTCTGAGAGGGCCTGTTCAATTAAATCTTCCTCAATATGTCAATCACCTGCTAAATGCAACTGCTCTGGGCTTGGGAAGGGCAAATCAACAGGTTTAAATGATCCAGGAAGGGATGGATCACAACAGCTGGAGAGTGGCCATGCCACTGAGGGGACACAGAGCCCAGGCTGAGACCAAAGCAATGCAAATGCAATTTCTGAATGATGGATGTCCCCTGAACTCTAGCACAAAATGAAGCACTTTTGCTCCTTGGGATGATGTACTTCATTCCAGGAACTGGAGGAAAGTTTCCCGGTACTGCACTCATTTGTTGAGCACTGATACTGCAGTGACCTTGCACGTGACCTTGGAAAAGAGCAGTGGCCCTGTTTGTTGTGGCAACTGGATTGTAAAAGGTAGCTAACAGCTCCCTTCTCCCATGGATCTGGCTCTGTGGATTGAGAGCTTGTTGGGATGAGGAATGTTATGGCTTAGGCATAGAAAATACCAGGTGAGTTGCTCCCTGTCTGTGCCAGGGCTGCATGAGGCAGAGGAACAATGATGATGATGACAATCCCAACAACAAGCATCCAACCAGGGAAAATCTTGTTTATAACACAGCTGAGTAATTAAGAAGCATTTTCTCCAAATCTTTAATGTGTACAATTCCAGGCAAGCAAAATTCTTGTGGATCACATATTCAAATACTGTCTGTGCTCTAGAGGGTGAAGCTCTGCCTGTCTCCCCCCTGCACTGTCGCGTCTCTGGGCTCTACCTAAAAATAAAACCCTAAGCAAAAAAGAACAAGCACCCTGCTGGCAGCCTGGCACGGAGGCAGAGCACAGTCGCTGCCAGGCATGTGGTCTTTTTGTCCTTACAGGTCAAACCTGGAACTGAGTTAGGGATGCCAAGTCTCCAGACCAACACCCGGAGCCACAGCTCCCTCTTGCCTGTCTCCTGCCTGGCAGCCCGTGACCAGGAGCTGTCCCTGGACCCCTGCCCGGGGGGCTCAGCCCTGTGATGGTACCAAAGCCCAGCACTTAGGTCAAAACAAGGTCTGAGGCCATCACACGAGGTGGGAAGTGCCCTCTCCCCTTCACCACCATCAGCAAAGGAAGCAAAGCTGGAGCATTTTCTGCACCTTGTGGCCCCGCTGCATTTTCACCCACACTTGTGAAAGTCATCATATTGCAAGACCTCACCTTCAGAGCCAGCCCAGGACAAGTGGAAACAGGAACTTCATTTTGCCAGTGCTTTCTACAGTGTGTCCCTTGCTGGTTGCCCAGGGACCTGAGTATATTTCCTCAGGAGGGTGTGGGAGGGAGGCTGTGCTGAGAGGTCTGATCCCATTTGTATCCTCCTGCTTGCCAAAATCCAGGATAAACCACTGCAGTCCCAGCCCATCTGAAGCACAGGAGAACTACAAAAGCTGTGTCTGAGCTTTCAAAGTGGAAGTCACCTCCTCTCAGGTGATGCCCTTTCAATGTCAGGACCCTGCTCTTCTGTCCCTGCTAGCACTTGTGTTTTGTCAAGCACAGGGAGATAAAAGGGAACTAAACCAAACACACATAACACAATATTGAAAGAAAAAAAAAAAAAGAGCATGTCAAGGTTTCTTATTACTCCAAATCATCACATAAACAGAGCATCATTAAAACAACATTCCTGGGAAAGTTCCATCTCACCCATCCTCATCCCCGCCTCTGACTCCCAAGGCAAGGAGCAGAGAGGCTGCAAATAAAACCCTGAAGGAGAGAAATTTTGACATCGATTCCAGCAATTGGGATTTCTAGTATGTCTCAAAAAAAGTGTCAAATCTGTCACTCAGTGCTTACAGGTTATCCTCTGTGAGTGCAGGCATGAGCCTGGTTGTGTTTATTAAACCCATGGCCTGGCAGCAGAAAGGTGTCTGTCTGAATTGTAGTACAGTTGATTTTCAAACAGTTGTTTTAAAACTCTTTGTCCTGGTTTAGCGAATTACTGAACACCAGGATAAAATGTTCAAACACAGCTTCTTGTGTCTTGGTACCACGTGCCTTGCAAATGGCTCTGGCCAGTACAGCAGACACCTAGGGCTCTGGGCTGGTTTTTCTGGGTGGTGCAGCATAGCAAAATGAGATGCTCTTGTGTTCCTCTATGAGTATATCTGTCTAGAGGGATAGACATGAGCTGTGTAAATATACGTATGTCAGATTTAATTTTGTGGGGCTGGCTTTGCTCTGCAGTGTTCACTGACAGGAGACAGGACCTGCCCTTCCTTGTGCCCTTTGGGGTCTCTTCCTGCTTATCTGCCCCAGACTGGTACTGGCCCTGTTGCTTCCCCTGCTTCCAGTGCCACAACCCTTTCTTTTCCCCATCTACACCAGCTGGGAGCAGGAGTTAGTCTCTCTCTCTAGAAAATTTTTCCATTTATTTATGTTTCCCTCCTGCACAGGGAGATCCCACCAATCTCTGAAAGCTGTATGAAGTTATTTGCTTGAGCGAACTGACAGCAGCCTCTGGGCTAAACTTTTGATCCGTCAGTTTTCTGCCACCTTCAAAAAGCACTGCTGGCTGCAGGCAGCAGCCATCCTGTGCTGGACGGGGCCAGCACGACTTGCCAGGGGCAAGGGGAGCCAGCAGAGGAGGGTCTGGATCTCCATCCTCTTGCTTGGCACCAAGCCCCCAGTGTCCAGGGGTGGGTGTCTCCTTCCTGGCACAGGGCATGCACTGTAAAAAGCACACAGAAATTCTGCTGTTGAAGCAAACCAGAGCTGCAGGGACATTTTCCTCCTTCAGTGACTCTCTTGTGTTGTGCTTCAGGAGACCACCTTGACCTCCTGTCCCTCAGGCAGGGGAAAAGTAGGAACCTGTCACCCAGATCTGCCCAGTTTTTCTAGAGCTTGCTGGCAATACCTGTAGCTGATTCTCGTCTTCAGTGAAAGGTGTTTCTCAGTGCCTGTCATCATCTCATATCCTGAGGCTTTTCCACACACTCACAGAAATTCAAAATGATCACACTGATGACAACGTTGGTTCAACATTTACACATCTGGGACAAATACCTTAAAATATGTGACAGGGATAAAACTGCAGGGATGGATCCAGGCACAGAAGGAAGGAGCTGTGGAAGCTGCAAGGTAAGCAGGCTCCAAGTCTACACTGAATAGCTGAAATTTCCCACCCCAGCTTCTCTAAGATGCATGTAAATTATCATTCTGTGAAACTTTGTTCCCTAAATAAATGGGACGAACCAGCACAGATGAAACCATGGGTACTGTGCATACAGAGGGGTAAAGAAAAGCACATCCATCACCCAGCTGATACTGAGAGGTTACACACTGTACCAGGGAGATACAGAACATGGCGATATTCTACTCTGGACTAAACCATGTCCATCACAGACAAATCTTCTGAGTGGGATGTAGATGGAAGTCTGTGCGGGGATTTCCCAGTGGTACCATTCCTGTTTGTGAGCACCACAGCAGCACCAGAAAGTTTTGCTGGAATGAGGCGTGGGGGACAAAGACAAGGCAGGAAACTCTGCCTGCCACAGTGTAAATGTCATCCCTGGTCCCTAAAAGGACAGAACCTGGGTTGGCACCTCGTGGTGACCTTTGCTCATTATTCTCAGTTGAGGCCTTTGAGATGGCCCAATTCTGAAGTTGTTTCTCAATCTTTGTTTCTACAGATTTTCCCCATTAATATTTCAGATGTGTCTGGCTGAGAAGTAAATGAGAACAGCAGCTCTGTCCACAGCTGGACATCCACCTCCACACTTAAGGGTACAATGAGTAGCCTGATAGTCTGAGACATGGAGCATCCAAACTCCTCACAAGGGTTACAGGAGATCGACATATCTAACAAAAAATGAGCTTTCTCACTGTCTCACTGGAGAATTTTAAGCCCAATTTGGCTGTTCACAGCTGTGCAGGAAAATCTGTAAATCAAAAAGTTACTTCAGGCAAGATTTAAAATGCTCTAATTGCCTTTTGGAGTTATGACAAAAGTACCACGAGAGACAAACGGGTTTCAGTACTTCACTGGCATAATTTAGGGAAAAATATAGCTTTTCTTCTGTAATAAGTCATTATTGCATTAGATTTAGTCCACATTTTCCCCATTAATATTGCTGGGCATGTAGTTATAGGACAAAGGGCAATGGCTTTAAACTGGAAAAGGGCAGTGTTAGATTAGATGCTGGGAGGAAATTCTTCACCGTCAGGGCAGTGAGGCACTGGCACAGGTTGCCCAGAGAACTTGTGGATACCCCATCCCTGGAAGTGTTCAAAATCAGGCTGGATGGAGCTCTGAGCAACCTGGTCTAGTGGGAGGTGTCCCTGCCCATTGGAAGGGGGCTGGAACCAGATGATCTTTAAGGTCATTTCCAACCCAAACCCTTCTGTGTTTGTATGAGATTAATCCCAACTCAAGTATTTAGCTTCCTGTGCTGAGTATTTTATTCCTCTACAATTCTTTTGGAGTGAGAATTATAAAGCCAAGTTAAATAAGTGCACATAAATTATGGAAACAGCTGTATGAAGTACAGGAGACAATAAATTCAGGCTATTAGCAAAATTTTCTGTTCTGTTTCTGGATGTAACTTACTGGCCTCATATTAGGGGCAAATGCTCACAACTTTAATTTCCTAAAAGTCCTGTTTTTGGGGAAAATAAAGCAAAAATAAATGAAGTGTCGCAAATATAAAAAAGCAGGGATCAGCCCTGGACATGGGAGTGCACAAATCCCTTTGCTGCATTAACCTTGTGTCTGAAATGTGCTCAGCAAGGAGCCAACCTCCGGAAATGGGAAAGAATGAAACTGGATGTTATTATTTCTGGAAATAAGAGCAATGGGGAGAGATTTTTACCTGTTTTGAAAGAAGACCATGACATTTCTCTACAGGTTTTGATGGCTTTTCAAAAAAACTTTGTGTTACTGGGTGGTCTGATTTGTATTCCCTGCATTGATGTGTATTCCATTTGGCTCCAACAGCAAGAGTGAAGTTGCTGGGGGATGGGTCTTTTTTTAAAGATAATTTCTTTTTTCAAATATTCTTGAAGTGCAGCTTGTATTAAACTGGGTAATAATTAGATAGTGAAAATGCTTCTATCTAATGCTTAGATTATTACAAGTGCCTGAGGCAATTCTTCAAGGTTTATAACAGACATAGAAATCAATGTTTAATGTCAAAAATGATCCTGGAAGGTGTTTATTGAGAGTTATTTTTTAATATAAAGTGTAAAGATTAAAAAAATGCTTTTATTCTTAGTTTTACTTGTAGTGGTGACTGGGGAAAGGTGTGGTATCATCAGGGAGAAGTATTAGTGTGAAGGCTGGTGTCAAACCTGCTTTCAAGATTCTTGATCCAAAATACCAGTTAAAACCGAGCCAAGTCAGTGTATTTAGAGTCAATACCCCCTGGTTGTTCTTACATTACACTGATTTCTTAGAGCTGCTCTAAACCAGCACTAGACACTTTCAACAGTGAAGCCTCATTACTGAACCCTGAGAATCTGCCCTTTTGAGAGAAATTTTCAGCGGGTTTGGGCTTAACATCCATTAAAAAGTCTTGTACAACACGGCATGAAGACTGTTTTCCTGCTGCTGGAATAATACACTCAGGAGCAGCTGGGACAGCAAAGCTGCTTCAGCATCCTCTGCCACCCTTCACTCTGCTGTTTCACCCTTCACCCTTCTCTTCCACCCTCCCTGGGTTGGAAAGGACCTTAAAGGTCCTCCAGCTCCAACTCCTGCATGGTCAGGGATGCCTTGCACTGGATCAGGTGGCTCAGAGGGCAATCATATGGAATCATGTGGTGAGAACCAGTCACCCCAGGCTGTCTGCTCAGGGTTGTGAAGTTGTCAGAGCTCCCATTTAGGTACCCAAGCTGACACCAAAAGGACTCGTTTCATCCCATTGTCCCTGCACAGGACCAGGATCACAAGCTCACACGGAGTCACACTGGAGACTGCTACAGCTAAGTGGGGTAATCCCACTTTCCAATGTCCAAATGATTTAATAGAGATGAAACCCAAGAGACGTTACTGAAATGAGATAAATCTGGGCAGAAATGATTGCAACAGCGTTTGGGGAATGGAAAAACAGCATATACCCTGGCAGATACAGGGTCGAGAGAAAGATGCAGTTCTCTGGAGAAGCCTAGGTAGGAAAAAAGTGAATGATGGCTCCACAAGCCACCAGTGCTTGCTTGGATCCCATCCTTAAGGTGCTTGAATTGTACCTGCCTTGTAAAGGGCAGCTTTGGATGCAGGTGACTTCCTTGGGGGCTGTAGGAGTGGGATGGACACACTGGATTCCAGGTGCTTTCCCAACACTTTCACCAGGCTGAGGAGAGGCTGGGAATTGAGCTGACCCCTTCAGGGGGACTTTGCAGGGCAGACTCTCACGTGTGGCATTCCCAGTGGCTGCCCAAAAACTGAGGAGTCATCTGCTGGAGGAGCTTTTGAGTAGGGGCTTCATACCCCAGGAGCATCCACCTATCTCCATGGCTGTTGGAGCACCCTGAGGGATAGACTTGGGTGTGACATTTGCAGTGTCCATGTCCACACCTGGGCAAGGCATCCCAGCTGTCTGCTCACATCCAAATCACATCAGCAGCTCCAGCTCAAGGTGAGAGAAAGGCTTTCCAGGGATGGTGGCTGTAGGTCAGGGAATGCCTCTTATCACAGCTGGAAGAGTAGATGAGGTTGTGTTAGAGCTGGAAAGGCAGAGGAGGTGCATTTCACCCTCACTTTCCTTTAGATCTGAAAGGTGCAGACCCCAAAGGCTCACTGCTGTGTGCAATTGCCCAAGAAATCTAATGAAAAATACTCTTTCTCCCCACAAACTTTGCCTCATTCAAATGCTTCACTAAGGATGAGCAATAGCTACCACTACAGCAGTGTTTTCAACACAGTGGGAAGATTTCAAGCTCTCCCCAGGGCAGTGAAGCCCAAAAAGTATGAGATCATGACAGTATTACCTGCCTTTTCCCAATACATTGCCATGCACTATGGAAACAGAGTTGGATGTGATTTGGGCTCCAGATATTAGCAAGAACATACAATGGAGAGATCAGAAAAAGTCTCCTGGCAGAAGACATCAGATTAAAAAAGGAGAAATGCTTGAGGAAGGATGGAGTTTAAGATGATTATAGAAAAAGGTGTAAATCTCCAGGTGTAAATCAGCACAACCTTGTGGTTGCTTGTGTTTGCATTAGCCAGGAGTCTACTCCCATGTTTTTGATCAAACATGGCTCAGTACAGGGGAATAAGAAGTGGGAGAGAACAACTTCCCCCTCTGAGGGAGAGCTGGAATGCAAAATATGTCTAAAATAATACACTACCCAAGTAGTCTTTCAGCCTTTCCCAAAGGAAAAATACACTTCTCTACAAGGAAAATGCCACATATCTCTCTACAGCCCCAGGAAAAGAATGAGGTCACATCTTTCACTAATGCTGAGAGAGAGGGATTTTATTTTGGTGCAGTGTTTCATCCCCTTCTAGCAACTTGACATGCCTCACTGCCATGGTATCCTGGTATTTATCTTATTTTGGGCTTCTTAAAAAAAATTCCAATTCTCGCTCAATCTAAAGGGCTAAATCCTGCATCACCAAGGCAATGCTGCTTTTATGGAGGAAATAGGTTTGCCCCTTGCTTCCATCAGTGTGAGCTGGGAGCAATTCTCTCTAAGTTAAAAGGTGAAAGCTGTCCCAGTGACTCCGGCTGCAGCAGGGTTTCTTGCCTGGGAATGAGGGAAAAGAAGCCAACTTCATAAACCAGATTTTGGTCTCTTTACACAAGGACAATTTGTAATAAACCCTGTGGCTAACGTGAAGTTATTGCAGATTTGCACTGGCATGAATGAGGTCAGAAACCAGCCCGGGGTGGCTGGGATAAGGCGGCACAGAGGTGTTGGAGCAGAGAAATTTGGAGTTTGACTTTCTGCAGCCCCTAACCGATCTCAGCACGGTGACACCATGCCTTCCAAGTATTTTGGGTCAAACTGATGAGTGTCATGGCTCAGGACCAGGCACACCTGACATGGAGAGAGCCACGTGGAGCTTGTTGGAGCGACCGTGTGCTAATTAGAGTTGTCTGCTCAATGAATTTAGCTTCAACTGCTCGCAGAGTGTCAGCAGCTAGATTGGGATTTCCTCAAATTGATTTGTAATTTGAGGTTACTCAATTAATTTTTCCCTTTTTTTAATTTTTTTTTTATTGTATTTTTTTTTTTTTTTTTTTTTTTTTTTAGTTTTTGCACTTTCTTAATCACACAAGTGTTTGAGTCCCTGAATCTGCCTCTCCTTGCTTCAAGAGGTGCCAGAGAACCCCAGCTGGGTGCCCCCTCCAGCATCACGGCCCTGACTTGGCCACCAGTGGGCCAAACCTCCCAAGAATCACTATCCATTAGGAAGGAGGTTACAAATAAGCAGGATGGAGGAAATTCAACCCTTTTATTTTCCTTTTCTGGGCCACACAAGCCTTGCCCAAGGCATTATTCGTAGAAAAATTAGGCTGCTGCAAGATTCACTGGCGGGGTGCAGAATTTAAATAGAATTTTCTCTTGTCCCAGTTCCACAAAGTCAGCCTGATTGTCCCATTCCCTATGCTGGTGTAAAGTGGAAGTAGTTCCAGTCCTGAGGCTGGGATTTACAGCTCACTGGAGGGACAGATACCACAGGAGGCATTGCATGGCAGATGCTCTGAGCAGCAGCTCTCAGTCCTGGTGAGTTGGGTCATACAATCATAGAATGGTTGTGTTGGGACCCTAAAAACCATCTGGTTCCAATGCCCTGCCGTGGGCAGAGACACCTTCTCCTAACCAGGTTACTCAAAACCCCACCCACGCTGGGGAACACTTGCAGGGATGGGACATCCACAGCTTCTCTGGACAACCTGTGCCGGTGTCTCACCACTTTGGTAGTGAAGAATCTCTTCATAATATCCAATCTAAACTTATCCTCTTTCAGTTCAAGCCATTCCCCCTTGTCCTATCACTAGGTGCCCTTGTAAAAAGGTCCTCACTGTGTGAACAGCACTTTTCTTCTGATGTGAAAACTGACATGGATGCAATTCAAATTTAACTTTTTCAAGCATTTTTTGTGGGCTAGCTTTGAGTACCAGCATGTTTGGAGGCAGAGAATGCAGAAAGTGTGTGAGTGAGTGCTGCAGAGTAATGACCCTGCATGGGCAATGTTTTATGGTGCTCACCTCCCACCACTTTTAAAGTGGAGCAACCAAAGGACCCACTTGCCTTTACAGTCTTTCAAATCTCTCACTACTTTGAGGTTTGCAGATCCAGAATCATTGCCCTGCAGTGGCAGTTTTGTGACAGGCAAATCTGGCTGATTCCAGGGAAGTGGTGTTGTCCCTAAACAAATGGTGTTCTTTTAAGAGTGGTTTGGTTCTGGGAATTAAACCATGGATCCCATTCAGAGACATCTTTTGCAGCAGCTGAGCCCAGTGACACGAAGAGCTGAGCCCTGCAAGGTGATGTGAATCCTTTGCTGCTGCTGCTGCTGAGCCCTGGCCACTTGTTCCAGCGCTCAAAGTCAGCCATCTGCTGGGGGGAATATCTGGTGCATCCTGCATTCAATGAACTTCCCTTTCTCCTTAGGATTGTCCTCCAAAATGCATAAAATACCCTGGAGATGGTGCCGGGCATTTCTACTTGCCCACCCAGGTAGAATGGTTCATCGTTTATGCCCTTTAAAAACACCAACACAAGCACTCCTGTAATATTATGGGATTTTCATGACAAAGATGTTTGTTCTGGTTTCGGTTCAACTTTGCCCCCAGAGTGGGGAAGAGCCCAGAGCTGTTACTCACTGCCTATGGCTCTTCCAAGAGGGAGCTCAGACCCTCAGCCAGGCTTCCCTCCTCTTGACTGGAGATTTGCAATCAGAGCAATTCTGACTTCAGAGAGCTGCTTCTCATTTCCAAACATATGCTTAGGAATATAATCAGGCTTACAAATCTCCACTGACAGCAAAGCTGAGTGCCAGCTTCCCTTAACAAGTAATGCAAAACACTGCTGGGGAAGGTGAGCAGCCCGAGCTGCTACCCAAAGCTCAACAAACCCCAAAACAAGCACAGTCACAGCCTCCTCCTTGGAAATTAACGTTTTATGGGCAGGATTGGAAATCGTGGGTGTTTTGGTACTGCGAGAACATGATATACCTGCAGAAGGGTAGTCTCTGCTATTGAGGCATTGCTCTGCTGCCTGTGCGATAGAGGTGGGCATGGGGCAGGAGGGTCTCTGCAAAAAACCAAACCTGAGGGAGAAATAGTGTGGCCTTCACCAGCAACACCCAAAGTACAACCCATAGGTGGTGAGGGTTTCTCCCACCCACCCCTGAGAAGCCCATTTCAGCTCCAGGTGCCAGCAAAGGATGTCTCTGTGCTCATCCTCTCACCGGAGAGGCAGATGCAGAAATAAACTCCTCACACTGCTCAACCCCACAGTGCTCCAGACACATCTCTGCTGATGGGAATCATGGTGACTGCCAATAAACAGATTCATCTGCTGCTGGTTGCTGCTGGAGCAGGAAGAAACAGTGGCCAAACTTTTGCCAAAGCTGCAGAAGTGCTGGGCAGGATTTGGACCAGTGTCTCCATGTTGGGCTCTACGTGTGAGTGAAGCAGAGGTGAGGTTAGCAGACACTGGTGTCACTGGAAGGGTGTCTGGGACACTCATGTGCTGATGGTAGATGTCACCAAGAGCCTACAACAGACCAGTGCTCTCCTGCACCAGCAACTGAAGGTTGAGGAGGGCTTCATATGGGCAACACAGAGCACAGGCTCATGTAGATGCCCACAGCCAGGCACCAGCATTTGCAGATCCAGTCTTCTGCAGTTGTCCCTCTGCCTGTGTTGTTCCTCAGAAGACTGTTGTGACCATTTCTTCCTTGTCTGACCATTTTTCCCTTCAATGCCTGGCCACTTTCTTCAACCTCCCTGGTGGTGCCCAGCTCCAGAACAAAACCAAGTTCCCATCTTATTCAAAATTCGTGAAAAAATGCTATGTAAATGTTAAAATATCCATGTGGACCTTAGGAGCAGTGAAGTGGTTCTGCTCTGTGCAAAGTCTCAAGGAAGAATTCAAACCCTCCAGGACCTTTCATAGTGAATGGACATCCATTCAGTTGGGGCTCTCTGAGGTGGGTGCAGCACAAAATGCAGCACAGCACCACACAAAACCCATGACTGAGCTGGCAAAATCCATGCCAGCTCTCTGGCCTGCTGCTCCCCGGCTGTACTGGCACCATGTTCCCCACCTGCATGAGGCCAAGACCATCAGCACCTCCAAGAGGAGCAGGACTGGCAGCGCCAGGGCTGTGGCTGGGCACTCCACCACTGCCTTGGGCACCCCAAGCCCTACTGTACAGCCCTCTCCGTGTCCCTCTCTGCCCCTGTGCTCCGCGGAGGGAAATGGAACTTGCCTTTTGTCTGGCAGGGGTCAGACAGAGCCGGTTTGTTCGATAAAGCTTTAACGCTTCGTGAACAAGCAGAAAAGCTCAACCCGGGGGCCTTTGACAATCTCCATTGTTTTGCGGCTAAAAGAAAAAGAAAAAAAAAAGAGAAAAAAAAAAAGAAAAAAAAAAAAAAAAGGAAGGGAAAAAAAATAAAAGAAAGGCTGGTTCGATTTAAAACACCAAGTTCATGGCATTTCAAAGAGAAATGATACACAGCGTATGGATTTGTGTGATACGGGGAGATAAAGCTAGGAATAAAATGCCAGGCAGGAGCATTACAAATGCTGCTCTCGGGGGTGAGCCTGGTATTTTGCCATCTGATTATTTTAAGTGGTTTCCGTCTCTGCAGCAAAATCTCTGGCATTAGCTTCACATCCCAACTCAGCATTTGGGGCAAAGTCTGGGAAAGGAAAAGGTGTGAAAAAAGATGAAAGAATAAGTGATACTTTGCCCTAATGTCTGTCGTGGCTGGGAAATGGCACGTAGATGTGTGTATGGTCCGCTTCAGCCACACTGGGGTCATTGTCTGCAAAATTCATAAGCCACATAATGCATCAGTTGCCAAGCAAAGCTGGGATATGGGAACCCTCCCTGCAATTTATCTAAGGACTAAAATAAAATAAATTTTTTTAATAAAAAAATTTGGACTCCTGAAAGACTCATATGAGCTGGCACGGAGGTCAGTTGATTGAATATTTCATTTATTGAACGTGCAGTTGCCAAAATAAAGAACTCGGGCAGGAAAGCAGTAGTCAGGAAATTGAATGTGGGGTTTTTTTTGTCTCTGGCGAAGTTTCCCTTGAGTGATTTCCTTTGGAGGCTGCTGCTGCCCGCGGAGCACATCCCGCTCCTCCGGCTCCGGCGGCAGCCCAGGCACCGTGCTCCTCCCAGCCATCCTCCACCAGCAGAACAAAAATGTGTCGTTTCACTGTCCTTATAATGCACAGAGGAAATAGGATTAGGTCCAAATAGCAGCAAGGTAAGTAGGATTAATGGCTGGCTTAAATAAACTCTGCCGTTCCTTACAAGGCTGCTGGATATTGTTTCCGCCTGGCTGTGCTGCGTGCCAGGCAGCGCGTTGCTGTGCCCACGAGGTGCACGTGGAGATAAGGCTGGGGGGGGGGGGGATTGGGAATTTAGACCACTTTGCGGAATTATTTTCCTTTTATTTTTAATAAGAAATCTGACTTTTGCCGTTGTGAGACAACGAAACCCCCTCGTGGGAGAGAGGGGAGAGAAGGATGGAAGGGTGAAGGGTTGAAAGGATGGAGACATGGAAGGATGGAGGGATGGGGAGAAGGAGGGATGGATGGATGTAGGGATGGAGGGATGCAGCCTTTGTGAACGCCTCTTGCCCCCTGGCGTCCCCTCGCTGCAAGGACAGCCGGCGAGAGCGGGGAGGGGGCCGGGGACACGGGGGAGGTCGCCACGGGCCGGCTCTGTCTCTCATCGCCCCTTTCCCCAAAAGTCCAACTAACAAATCCAGCCAAATCGACGCAAGCGACACCACCAGGCAAAACTTGGTCCTCCCTCCCTAAAACACCATCTAGAAATAAAGATCCTGCCGAGTTCCTCAAAGGCAGTTTGAAGGGCAGGAACGGGGAGAAAAAAAAATGCAAAAAATTTAGAGTTGGTTGCTAGGTAGGGAATGTGGTGGGTTTTTTGGCATTTCAATCCTCTTTTGCATAGTCTCTGTTTCAACTGGCAGACCAGGAGCTATGTGATCGCCTCCATTAAATCTGTTTCTCATTGCAGGCTGACAGGATTTTAAGAAGGGTTCCTAATGACCGATACAGGTTGGCATCGCAGCCGAGTTTTGTAATTATACGTTACAGAGCAGTGGTAGTAGCTGGGGATAAATGTCAAGGAGCCTTTTTTTTTTTTTTTTTTTTTTTTTTTTTTTTTTTTTTTTTTTGTCGCGATTTTCGGAGGAGAATCTGGTTATGTCACATGGAAATTACAACTGCCAAAACAATCTACCAGGAGCACATCAATAAAAATAACTTCCCATAGCTCCCCAGCGAGCCACGGAAATGACACTTAGTGGCTGTCGATGTTGAGAATCTCCCAAATCCCCCAAAAAGCTGCAATTACCAACGGCCCCGGCAAATGCCCCGTCCCTCTGCGGCAGGAACCTGCGCGCTCGGAGCAGTCTGCACTCGTTAAATTGAATTTTACCGAGAAATGATGCTCGGTTGGCAAATTGACAGTAGGGAAATAAAAGAAGAAAAAGGATAAGGATAAATGTGAGCGTTTTCGTGTGCGGAGGGAGAAGCGTCAGGGCAGGAGAGCTGTGGTGACAGTGAGATGCGGGCACTGCAATGGGATGGTCGGGAGGGTGCTCTGGTGGGGGTGCCCAGCCAGTCCCGGTGCCAATCCCTGTCCCTCTGACCCAAACCCGCCGTGCTCTGTCGAGGTACCAAACCCAGACAGCCAACTTGCCTGATGTTTGCCTTCCCGTCTCTCTCTTTTGACTCCCTTCCCTTCCCTTCCCTTCCCTTCCCTTCCCTTCCCTTCCCTTCCCTTCCCTTCCCTTCCCTTCCCTTCCCTTCCCTTCCCTTCCCTTCCCTTCCTTCCCTTCCCTTCCCTTCCCTTCCCTTCCCTTCCCTTCCCTTCCCTTCCCTTCCCTTCCCTTCCCTTCCCTTCCCTTCCCTTCCCTTCCCTTCCCTTCCCTTCCCTTCCCTCATTCCAGCCCCTCTGGATTCAGCTCCACCCCGCTCATTCCTGGCGCTGCCCGGGCCGTGCTCCCCGCACGCATTCCCCAAGGATTCTCTCTCCCGGCTCTGCGCGGCTGCGGGAGCAGCGCGGGGGCTCCTCCCGCGGAGTTTCCGAGCCGGTGGCCGCGGTGATGCCGGCGCTCGCCACCCCCGACACAGCCTCACGCGGCCCCTCCGCCTCGCCCCGGGATCGCCCCAAAACCTCTATTAATTTATTTAAAAGCGCATTAAACCATCTCCCGCGGCCGGGCGAGCGCGGGGCCGGGTTCATCCATATGCATGCGGAAAGTTTCGCGGCGGCGGCAGCCGGGGGGTGCAAATTGCGAAGTTAAATATTTGTTTTTAATTTTCTGGCTCAAAAATTTTAACTAAGAGGCAGGATTCCGGCCGCTCTAATGTGCTTGCATAAATGGCTGTGTTATTACTACTTTCCTGCTAAAACAACATTTGCTTCTCGTCCTGACACGCGGTGTTTGAATCCGGGCAGGATCTGCCGTCTCGGATGGAGAAGCCGAGCGCAGACACCGCGGCCGGGGCCGCCGCGCAGCCCGCCCGCGCCCGCGCAGAATTAACCCATCCCGGCCCTCCGATTAGCTTTTAATTAGATTTTCTGATTATACACATGTTTAAAGGATAAGATTGCGTGTTTATGGAGGGAGATTTCCTCAAGAGTCTATTTGATTAAACGTATTTACAATAACTCCGGTAGTTAAACATTGTCACATTCTAGGGGACGGTTTAATGAGTGTGATTTTAAGACGGGAAAAAGTTGCAGAGAATGGCGCGCTCCAGCCCGCCTCAAGGCTTGGATTTTATTTTACATGTTATTTTACTTTTTACTTTATTTTTATATTATTTTTATAATTTATTTTTATTTAGTTTTAATACTTTTAAAATTTTATTTTACTTTTATTTTTTTTTTCTTCTACCTTCTTTTATTTCCATCAGTCATTACAACCACTAAGCCGCGGAACGCGGGGCCGGTGGTCCTAGGGCCAGACGAAAGGGTGTTTGTCGCGGGATCCCCGCGGGCCGGAGCCCGGGCCCCGCGGAGCGCAGCGCGGAGCTGAGGGTACGCACCCGCGGCCACGGCGCGGCTGCGTGCGCGGGAGAGCGGGGGAGCCCCCGAGCTGGGGGTGCCGCTCCTCGGGGCGCAAACCCTTGCTCTGCGCAGCGGGAGCGGCTGGCTTTTTTTGTTACTTTTTAAATTTTTTTTAAAAAAATTTTTTCTTTGGGCACTACTTCTTACTGCGATTCTCCCGCTGCTGCCCCGCAAAGGGCCGCTAAAGTGCTGGCGGTGCGGAGGGGTGTGGGGTGGAGCGGTGCGGTGTGGAGCGGTGCTCTGTGTGCGGTGCGGTGCGGTGCAGAGTGGTGCGGTGCGGTGCAGAGCGGTTCTCTGTGTGCGGTGCGATGCAGTGTGGTGCGGTGCTCTGTGTGCAGTGCGGTGCGGTGGCGTGTGCAGTGCGGTGCTCTGTGTGCAGTGCGTGCGGTGCTCTGTGTGCAGTGTGGTGCGGTGCTCTGTGTGCAGTGCGGTGCGGTGCTCTGTGTGCAGTGCGGTGCGGTGCTCTGTGTGCAGTGCGGTGCTCTGTGTGCAGTGCGGTGCGGTGCTCTGTGTGCAGTGGGTGCGGTGCTCTGTGTGCAGTGCGGTGCGGTGCTCTGTGTGCAGTGCGGTGCGGTGCTCTGTGTGCAGTGCGGTGCTCTGTGTGCAGTGCGGTGGTGCTCTGTGTGCAGTGCGGTGCTCTGTGTGCAGTGCGGTGCGGTGCTCTGTGTGCAGTGTGGTGCGGTGCTCTGTGTGCGGTGCGGAGCGGTGCGGTGCAGTGCAGTGCGGTGAGGAGCGATGCAGTTTGGTGCGGAGCGGTGAGGTGCGATGCGGTGTGGAGCGGTGCGGAGCGGTGCGGTGCGGTGCGGAGCCGTGCAGTTTGGTGCGGAGCGGTGAGGTGCGATGCGGTGCGGAGCGGTGAGGTGCGGTGCGGTGCGGAGCGGTGCGGTGAGGTGCGGAGCGGTGAGGAGCGGTGCAGTTTGGTGTGGTGCTGTGCGGAGCGGTGCGGAGCAATGCAGTGCGGTGCGGTGCGGGGCAGTGCGGGGCAGGGCAGGGCGGTGACAGGGACCGGGGCTCACCGCCCGCCCTGTCCATGAGGGGAGGGCAGCAGGGCCCGCTGGCGGCACCACTCTGCCCTGGGGTACACAGGCTCTTCCTCCTCCTCTTCCTGCCCTCGGGATCCCCAGCCCCGGGACCCCGCAGCTCCTTAGCCCTCGACGGCGGCCGGTGGGTCAGGTCCTGCCGGGGGCAGAGAAACCACTCCGAATTCCCGCCCCCTGACACTCTGCTGTGACATCCCAAATGCACTGTGACATCCCACTGCCTAATTTTTTCTCATTTCCCCTCTAGGTGTATAATTGTATAATTTCATCATGGAGAAGACTTTTTTTTTTTTTTTTTTTTTTTTTTTTTTTTTAATGAGGAAAGCTCCATCTGAGAACACATCTCTCTTTTTTTGTCTTGCTTATTAGATATAATTTAACATAAAAGCCTGTTATAATTACCGATTATACAAGGGATCCCTTGTTTTGCAAGCTACTAACAGGATTAGCTAACAAGTGCTAGATTTCAAATTAACCGTAAACATTACGCTGGAATTCATTTCATTGCACTGGAGAGGAGGGAAGATGTGGATTTGGGGATGAGGGCATGGAGTGGTTCTGAGAGTCTTTCGCCCAGAATCACCTTCCTCTTGCCCAAGCCGTCCACACTGGGTAGCAGCATTGTCCCTGTAAAGCCTATGAAGGCATTATTTTAATTATAAAAAATTATATAAAAAAAGCCCAAATGGAAAAAAAAATCCCTTCTAAAGTGTTGTCTTGGGAGCTTTGGAGTGCCCTGATCAATCCTGGGGCAGTGCAGCATCTCAGCCTCCTGCCCATTGCCTTCTCCCTGACACAGGAAATGGAGGGCTATAAAAAAACCTATTAGAGATGAGTTAATTAATGGTAATTGGAAAAGGGACGTCCCCTACGTAAAATCGTCTTTCACAACAAAAGAGCATTTAAAAATAATCTGAGGGAAAAAACCCAAACCCACAACACCATAATGAAGCTTTTGAGTAAAAGACCTCATGCTTTCATTGCCGAGGAGAGCAGGGAGGAGGGAAGCTCCCCCAGCGCCAGCCCCGGTCTCGCTCCTGCCAAACCCCTCCTAGGGAGCTGCCCTCCTCACACACTCACGGTCTGCCATGAACTCTGCCTGCCCGACCACTCCTGGCTGGAGCCCCCGCTTCCTCCCGCATGGAAAACAGCTTTCCCGGGAAAGGGGGCCTGGGAGGGCTCAGCCCCGAGCACGAGCTCCTGGGGACACCACTGCAGGGCAGGGGTCCCTCGCCCTCCTGCCAGAGCCGCTGCTCCTCTCTGCTTTCCATCCTTCCACCAGGGCTTCAACTCCTTAGGCCTGGTGGAAAGTAAATCCTTTTAATGATTCAAATAATTTTGGACACAAGAAATTTTCCCCCCTCTCCTTTGTAATTAGAGCTGGCCGCGTGTCTAAAATGATCTGCTTTCCAGAGGGAAACAATAATTGAATTGTTGGGTGTCTCCCGAGCTTTGCAGGGCTCCGGGAAGGCTGCGAGGGAAGCTGAGCCATTCTCTTGTTAGTGCCTGCAATGAGAGCGAGACACCCTAGAATTCAATTACGCGGCTCCTCCAGGAACCGTTATAATTATAACGTCAAGTTGTTTTTTAAAATTTCATAATTATGCTTTAGGATCCTTGTGTGGATGTTTGGGAATGCGCCTGCCCAGCCCCAGCCCCCCCCACACCCCCTCCTTTGCTTCAGCTTCTTCCCTGTGCGTGCATCAGCAGCATTCCTCTCTCCCTGCACCGAGGGTGCTCGGGGTGCTGTCCCTCTCCATCCTGACCCGGCTCCCACGGAGCCCTCCTCTGCTCCGTGTCACTGGACAGCCCTCCCGACCACCAGGGCCATGCCCCGTGGTGTCAGTGGGCTGCTGACACATCCCTGTGTCCGGTCTCCTGCCTGCAAAACTGATTCCCGCTCACAGCTGCTCCAGAAGAGCATCGGGGGGGGGAAGTAGATGAGAGTAACCAAATACAGAGTTTTGTGTTCAGCTAGTGAAGAGACAGATGTCCAAGGTCCTCCCTTCAGTGGTGCCAGAGGGGTGAGATTTGGGACATGCCAGGTGGTGCTGGGTCCTTAGGAGTGGGGTGCCACATAAGAGCTCTGCCTGTGCTCAGGCTGGCCTTTCACCTACACTAATAGAAATGCAAAATACTGAAAAACTTTCCCTTTCCTTTTGCAGGTCGATATTAAAAGCTTAGAAGGGCTTGACACACCACTGTCAATGCCATGCAAGCTTGGCCTGGGAGCAACATTATGTTTGGAGGGTGGTTGAGTTGCTTTTAGGCTCTAGTTAGAAAAGTGACCCACACTTTTACACTCCTGCAGAGGAGAGGGAGCTGTGAACCTGTCCTGCTGCAGAGCCCTGTTTCAGTGCTGCTTCTCTCCCCTGTCCTCACCACGCCTCTAGTGCAGACCCACTGTGTCCTGCTGGACACATGCCCTGGGAAGTGGCTGCCCAGGACTCATTTGTGCAGAAACCAGCCCTGGGCTGGCAGGTACTCTGCTGGATGGAGATCTGGCTGTACAGTGCTGTTTGAGGTGTTAAGTGAAGGAGATTCTTCTCCGAGACAAGAGACTGAGAAATTGCAGAATGGCAGAAGAGCAAGAAGACCAAATGGAAGGAATGTGGAAGAATCGTGACCACAATGAGCTGCTTCTGTGAGGAAATGGTGAACAAAACACTAAACCCAGCCAGACTCAGCACACAGGTATTGTAGCACAATCTGTTTTCCAGATGTGTGCTAAAATCCTAGCATCCTACTGTCAGAGAGATCTGTGGTATTCTGGTTTGGTTCTCCTTACCAAAGAACATTTCAGAGTTTCATCCAGCCCAGTTTCCAGACTCAAATCATGAAAAGGGTCTGACTCAGACTGTGGCGTGGGCTCTTTTTGCAGAGCTCCTTGGCCTGCTGGACAGGGTATCCCTGGGGGCTTGCAGAGAGGACACTGCTGTGTGTTGGCCATGCCCTTTTTCTGTATAGAGAGAAACTGGCCATGTCTCTAGCTCCCTGTATCCAGCAAAGAGTTGCAAAGCATAGCAAGAACAAGCAGCAGTAGGCCTGGTGTTCTCCCCTCCTACCCCACAGCCATTGCCAGGAAAGCCTGACAGCCTCAGGTAGAAAGCTGGTTTATCAAATGAGTCCTGGTAACCACCCAGCAACACTGAGACAGGCACCACCAGAGTAACATTTTTTAGATAGTGCATCTTGCACTTAGCTGCTGAAAGCAGCTTCTGAGCTCAGACCCAGGCCCTGAGGAGGCTGGTGCACACCACTGCCTTTGTGGATGCACGTTGCTGTCTGGCCAAGGAGCAGAAGATGAAGAGCTTGTCTTGATATTTGCAGGTCAGGGCCCCCTGTAAGCGTTGTGGCACTGGGACTGGGGAGCAGAGAAGAATACACAATGACTGTGCTGATTTCAGACTGGGAATTGATTCGCTTTTCATTCTCTCAGACAAGCAATTAGAGCTGTCTCCCCAAGCAGTTCCCACCCAGCAAGGAGTTCCAAAATATGAAAATCCTTCCCTTTCATATTATTTTCCAGATGTTCAGTCTTCGCTTCCCTTTATTAATGCTTCTTTTGCCAGGGTGATTCATTTAACAATTAGCCTAGGCATAGGGTGTAGCAGCTGTTACAGATATTACCTGTGCCTCTAAGGCAAAGCTTCTTACAGTTGTTTTTTATCCATCTCTCCTTTCCTTCTAGGCCTTTAATAACCTGTAAGAATATCTTTAAATTAGTGGGAAGCTCTGATTCCTCAACCAGGTCAACAGATGGCTCACTTGGACTTGCCTTCAATTAAGCAGGTGGAACATGCCCAAGGAGTAGGCAGACAAATGCAGCTGTTCTTTCCCCAAATCCCACTGCAGATCTGATGGGAAAGACTTACTCACCAGCTCCTGTGTGAGGCTACTTGTTCTATTGACCTCATAACTTTGCATTCAGACCTCCATCACCAGGCTGCACCTTCCAGGAGAGGGATCCATCCCATGACAATGAGATGTGGGTGAGATGATGCTGAGGTAACTGCATTGCTGGCTTCGTGTTCTACTTCCAACATTTGCTTGCTCTTTGCTTGTTGGGAAAACCCCCAAAACCCTAGTTTTTCTCATCATAAGCACTGATGAATGTCTTTGGTTCCCATATTAATGGACATTGAAGGTGAGGTTCAAACCTTGAGCCTCCTGCTGTTCTGGTTTGGGATGAGAGGGAACAGCCTCAAGTCGAGCTAGGGGAAGATTAGATTGGATTTAGGTACAGCTTCTTCTCCTTAAGGGTTGTCAAGCAGTGGAACAGTCTGCCCAGGGCAGTGGTGGAGTCACCATCCCTGGAGGTCTCTACGAGAAATAAATCTCTCTAAGATGTACTTAGGGGCATGATTTACGTGATGGACTGGGCTGTGCTGGGTTACCAGTGGGACTTGATAACCTTAAATGTTATTCCAGTGTAAGTGATTCCATGATTCTGGGAAGTCTCACATCCTCTCTGAGGTCTTCAGCTGCCAGTTTTGGAGGCTGTGTGTCTCCTGTGCCAAATCCACCAGCCTATAGGGGTGCCTTTGAATACCCTGGTGTATCTACAATTATGGGAATGTCTATCCTTTGCAGTGGAGTTCCACCAAGAGAATCACAAGTCCCCAGGTTGTACCTTCAATCTGTGTTCAGTATAGACTCATTTGTACTGTGGTAGGGCTCATCCCAGCAACACCACAAGCTATGGGAGTAAAGGTGAAGTAAATCCTAAAAAGTGGCAGCAAGATCTGCCCTGGTGATACCAGGTGTTTTCTTTGCATGAAAACACACAAAAATTTGCTAAACTTCTGAGTAAAATCATCAGGATTGGTTATGCTGTTAGTCACCATTACTATCTTCTTCCACTGAGCTGATAACTCAGGTGTTTACTACAGAGTGTGGCTCTTTTGCTGATGTTTTTATTTACTCTTACTCAACTGTTCCAAAACAGCCTTAAGCAAGGTGCTTGGAAGGTGACCTGTGCGAGGTTTGGTAGGAGGATTATTCATGCCTGACCTTAGCAGTGACAGTCTCTGCTGCTCTGCTATGGCTGGGAGCAGAACTCCAGACCTGGAGCTGCTCGTGATGCTCAGCACATCTCCAGTCCCACTGACTTCACCTGTGCCACACCTCAGGTCAGCTGTGTTTGAATCCTTTCTGGGGTGAGGATGTCACTGACTGCACTGTCTGTGTGCTTCAGCCAAGCAAGGAAAAATGTTTAACCCAGAGGTTGCAAAGAATTTCCCTGCTGCAGAGCTCTGCACAGAAGTAAATTAGCTCTGCTTGTCCGGACAAGGTCTCTGCTACACAAAAGAGCCCCTGGAGTTTTGATTTTTGCCCTATTTATTTTGCTAGAGCTGGGTATGGCAGCAGGGTATGTATTCCTGGGGATTTTTCCTTAGCCCAAGCTCTGCACCACCAGAGATGTCTGTACAATGTTGTCTGATCCTTGCAGAGCAAAATTTGGAGTGGGCTTGATCAATGCTGGTGGGGATGTGCTGCATCTTCTTCCTATGTCAGCTCTTGTCACCTCTTCCAGCAGCCCAGGAGCAGCAGATTTCCTGGAGAGATCAGCCAGTTGCTCATCCCTCCAGCACAGCTCCACACAGTGCCCAGGTTCTGTGCTCCAGGGTCCTGGTGCAGGAGCTCAGCAGCACAAACCCCTCCAGAAGGAGCCTCCGGCCTGGGCTGCCAGCTGCACACCAGGAGTGATCAGGCATCACAGACAGCTTCTCTTGCTCTTGGATGACATTGTTCAAACAATACCTACATTAAACTCAACGGCAGCTGCTTTTTGTAGCACAGCAGCAGCCCAAGAGGTGCTGGTATTAAAATCTGAGTGATGGTTCGTGGATCCAGAGTTAACACAGCCTGAGGTATCCCATCTCCAGGTGCTGTTGTTTAAAACCCCAGCAGCCTCAGGACCACATGGCAGTGACACACCCGGCACTGCAAAGCTGCTCTTCTGAGCCAGGGCAGGTGAGAAAAACTTGGGGTTTGTTTGGGTTGTTTTGTCTGTTTTAAACACAAAACTTCATCTTCACAAATGCAATTGTCAGAACAAGGCAGAGATTCTGCAGAACACAGCTTCTTACCTGCTCCCCCAGGCACCGAGATGCAGCAGCATCTTCCAGCAGGCTGACTTTTTATTGTAGAAAGAGTTTCTGACAGAAACAGGCAAGAAAACAGGAAAAAAAATAATCCTTGAACAAGCTCTGAGTAATGTCTGAGAATGAAACGCTCCAGACAGTGCAGTGTGCAGACTGCAGATCCAGCACAGGTATCTGCTGCCTTTCAAGCCCCTATTGGGGTGGCAGAGAGGAAGATGAGGTCTGAAAGGTGATGAAGCCAGTATAAAGGCTAGAGGAGGCTGTCTAAACAACAAAGGGCAGAAAGGAAGAGGAAAGTGATTACCCTGGCCCAGAAAATAAGATCGATGAGGGTAGTGCATAAGCAAGGAGATACTTACCAGAAGTGGTCAGAATTTTTTTTAAAACCCTTTTTTTATGGCCAAAAAAACTGATTTACAAAAACAAAAGATAATTCCTAAAACAACACGCTCTTATACATTTTTGCAACATTAAAAACAACCAGAAGGAACATATGGAAATCGAAATTACTCACTTTGTTTTTATAAAAGAAAGTGGTTTAGGTTTTTGAAGAGGTGAAGCATTGCACTGTCAGACAACTTGGACCACTTTTCAAGGGCCAGAATCAAACCAGTGCTTGTCAAGATGGTAACAGGTGTTCCAACTGACCCAAACTTTGTGCTTGGTGATTTTATCTAGCACAGGCTGCTCAGAGAAGCTGTGAATGTCCATCCCTGGCAGTGTTTGAGGCCAGGCTGGATGGGGCTTGGATCAGTCTGGGTAAGTGGGTGTCTCTGCCCATGGCATGGGGGGTTAGAACCAGATGGTTCTTAAAGTCCCACCCATAACATTTCTATGATTCTATATCTCTCCAGTATCATGCATCCCAAAATGCAGCCAGAACAGCCAGCAGACCTCCTGTCTTGAAGAACTCCATGGTCACAACTTACATTTCCCTGGGAGCATCTCCGTGAGCCTTTCCGTCCAGGCCCTTACTGGATAGAATATCCACTCACTTCTGAGTCCAGGTTAACTTATTTTAATTTTTTGGTCCCTACTCTATCTAAGGTACCTTGAAAAGGATGAACTCCCTGTGCGTTCATATGAGTAAGAGACACACAGCCTCCCCTTCCCAGCCCCAAACCATGGCAGGGAGACCCAAGGGACACTCACCTGGCTGCCAGAAGGAGCCCCATACCACCTACTGAGCTGGGAGGAAAATGCTGTAGCTGTGTTTAATTTCTGCTGATTTGTAGCTGATGTTTTAATTCTTAGGAAACACAGCAAGTTTATGTAACCTCTGTAGAACTTCTCTGGTATTTAATAAAAGTATAATAGCACTCTAGTTACTTAACACATGAACAAGACTTAATGAAATAGAGAAGGCATAATTTGCAGCCGAACAAAAAATTTCACTGAGAAAAACCGAGTAAGACTCTAACCTTTCATGTGTTTTTGGGTAGAATTGCATTATTAATAGTAATTTCCATATCTACTTTGAATTCTGTGTCTGAAAGCTACCCACAGCAGGCCAGAAGCACCATGACAATCTACAGACTCTCTTATCACAGACACAGGCATGAGGGCTGTGGCTTTATTGCATATGCAATTCATCTGTCCCCATTTGCAGCCCATGAAGGCAGAACATTATCAGTGCTCAACATAAGGATTTAAACACAGGGAGATGACTCCAAACTATGCAAGGGACAACTCCTGTGGTATTTCACTGCCCAGAGGAATCACCATTATCTATCTACAGGAGCCTTTCTTGGCCTTTTAGCTGAAAGGACCCACTAGCACCCACACCTGACCTGTTTCCAAGACAGGACCCTCAATAAGCTCTCACATATATGCTTTGTTCAATTAGTCCAGCATGTAATACTTTGTTCTCATGAATTTTGGAGCTACTCTGATGTGCAGTAAAGGCAATTGAGACCTAATTTCATTATTCATCTCAATATGTTCCTGCTGCATTCAGAGCACAGACTATGGGCCCTCCTGTGGCTAATTTAGCACCTGCAAATCCCCATGATTAAAGCCAAAGGCTGCACGAGCCACAGGACGGATCTGCAGGAATATGCACACGTCAAATCATCCCACTTGCTGGGAAGGATATTTTGGTTTTTTTCCTTTATAAACTTTGTGCACCTGTTCCAGACTCAAAAGGAGACCATCAATACTTTAGTTCTCCAAGACCAACCAGGCTGCCTCTCACAACCTTTTATGTATATATATTCACACGTAAAAATACATATTTAATTCCTTTTCTCAAAATTTGAGTGCAGTTTCAGGGAAATCAATGTACTTGGAGAACATGAGCCATCAGATTGGAGTTATTAACACCTCCCCAGCTGCTACACTGAAGTCAAACAAACACAGGCTGTTTAAGCTAAAACAGTTAGGAGATTCCTAATGAAACTTTCTTCAGCTAAGCCAACTGATAATTGACCAAAAAGTCATTCTACTGTTTCCCCTGAAAATGCAGCAACTTCTACAAGTCCAAAATAGACACTTAAGTGCAGTAAAATTGAAGACTTTTAGTCTAAATTTGTGAGCTGCTATTAGAGTTGCTTAGCCTTAGCAGCTCATTCTTAGCTTGCACTCTTCAAGATGCTTCAGACTTCAGTAATCACTGCAGCAGACGACCAAACCACAACAGGAATTCACATGCTTACCCTGCCCCCTCCATATTTGTTTCAGATTATGAATTTCAGCATTTTGGAAGACAATGGCAGGAAGATTCTGTACTTTAAGCCACAAAACCACAACACACTGCTTTCCTGCTACAATAGCAAGGCTGTTTTTCTTCAACTGTACAACTCATGCTGAAGCTGATTTTGCCAAGTTCAGTTTAGGATTTTTTTTGAACCACTGCATATGCATGACTGAATATTTGTTATGCAACCATAACAACTGTCCTTTTCAAGAAAGATTCCTGCATAATGTAAGCACAGAGAATGCAAGGCAAACATGGTTTGATCTTAAAACTTTAATAGTAAAAAAAGTGTAAAACCAAACACACCGCTGAAAACTTATCAGTAAGAATGAGAATTTAAGTGTTCAAATTCAGAATAGTGCAAATTTTCTTTACTCCCCACCTCTTCCAAACTTAAATCACTTTGGTTAAGATACTCAGAAGTATTGGCAAAAAATGAACTTTTGACTTACATTTTTGGCTGCATTACTTCTAAAAGGTACAGATTTAGTTTCTGTCTTTACAAATAAATGTGAGATACTTCTCTATCAAATATCCATAGAGATCACTGCCAGCTTTACTTACATCTGGTTTCATAACATTTTGAAATGGGTTTCAAGATGGTTACAAAGCTGTCCCTCCACCAAGGCAGCAGCTTCTTAAACAGCTAGCTGAACCTGTCCCAATCTCTTCAAGTAGTTCTATAAAATTGGATTATTTAGGTTTTGAACATTTGAGGAAGGATCTTATACCAATGAAATTACTCTTGACTTACACCAAAGTAAGGTTAGAATTGGGGTCTGCTCTGCAGTATAGACTTCGTGCTAGCATTCCCTTAGAAGAGTGAAAACAGCCAGAACAGAGACCTGGCCTCAACTTCTGTTTTGATGGATCAACCTTTAACTGATGCCTCTAACTATAACTGAAACCATGTAAGATTGGAAAAGAACAACAACAACAACAAAAAAAAAATAAACTGCATAATACAAAAAGGCAAATCCATAAAAGTTTACAAGTACACCATAACCACAAAATTGGAGTATTTCTAAAAATTTGGGTTCAATGTAAGATACAACAAAACTAGCTTTACTAGTTAAATAAATTATTGCTCCATTTGACTCCATGCAGCATTGAAATGAACTCAGAACCCTTTTCTCTTTAATCTCTCATTAGAAATGATCGATATTGAAGAGAACTTGAGGCTCAGACTTACTGTACATTGCACTTCAACTTTTAAGACCTAATACTTGCTATTTAGGTCTCCTGTGGTCTAAGCTATCAAATGAATATGTTGTGCTCACCAGAACAATCTATTAAGAAACACCAAATGTTTAATGTAGTGACATAAGCACTTTTTGTTTTTAAGAAGGCAATCACAGATTGCAAGCTCTATAGGGTTGTATAAAAACAAGTAGTGATCTCTTTCAGAAACTGAACTGAGAAAACAAGCTGTTCTCTATTCTTCACATACAGTTTAAATCACATTTGAGGTCCAGTTCTGTTCCTAATAATTTCAGTCCAAACCCAGATTCAAAGGACAGCTCTAGGAGGAAATGACAAATGGAAGAAGTTGGGGGCACGTCCTTGATGGCCAAGCAATGACATGCAATGCATGTTTTTTCAGTGACACCAGACATTTGAGATACTTAAAATGTCCTTTGGTGAGACACTGAAGCAGGTGTCTAATATTAAGCAGGGGTAGTCATGCACACTTAGATTTCTTACTGAATTGTGGCCAGAATCTGATTCTTGCAAATCTAACTCCAAGCCTCAGGAGTAATGAAATTTCCAGTTGGAATCTCTTGATAAAGGTTCACGTTTGAACAAGATTGTCTCCAGTGTTCACTTCTCATACTGAAATAATTTAGAAATTCCAAACTAAGGCTTCCAACCTCTCATCCCTCAATCCCTCTCTGCTGCCAGAGAGAGAAACTTAATGCAGCATTACAAGTAAGGGCATGATTCCTTCATAAGTCTCCTAAAAGCATTAGTGCAATGCCTTTAATCTGTTTCGATCACTCTTATTTTTAAATAACCCTATTTTTTAAAGATTTGGATAAATACTATTCCTATTAAACCATACTTCATCATTGTTAAGCACCATCGATCTACTTCCTTTGGGCACTGATACAAGAGCTTGTAATTAAATTTCAGTTTCAAGGCTCTAAAACACGGCAGCTGATTCAATAACTTACAGTGGAATCTAATACTTGGAAAACTGCCACTCAGCCTGAACAGTTGTATGCACTTGGTGTTAAACTCTTCCAGAGAACAGCCTTAGCAAATGCTTATGTGGTAAATCAGGGTAAGATTTCAGGATAAGCAGTTAATTTCACTTGGCTATTCTAAGAGTGGATTAATATTTTTTTCCCACAAGTCATTTGTGCAGTGAGCCCATAAAGAGATTATTTCTTCTAAATAATCTTCAGTTTAAAAAGGAACACGTCTTCATAATGTTGCTTTCACACTGGCACCGGGTGTTCTTCTTCAAAGGCTTAGTCATTGTGTGGTTTCTCTGGAATACCCTATGGATAAAAAACATCAAACACATGTTAGGTTTTAATGCCATCTGATAAGTGACTACATTATGCAGTATTTTCAATTATTAAATAGTCGAGTAACTCCAGTTAGACTGACAATGACCTAGTGAGCATGGCTTCTTATAAAAGCTTAACGAGGACGTGCTCCCTAACTGTGGACAAAAAAAAAAAAAAAAAAAAAAAAAAAAAAATCACTATGGGTGTTTGTTGCCTCAATCAGTGCATCTGAAAAATCCATCTGCCAGTTGCTTTGCTTTTCGTAAGACTTTGTTATCTTTCCTCTCTATCTCAGTTTACTTTTTAGCTGAAGATGCTTCATTTAATGGACATTAATTCAGTTTTAACAGCCCTTTATCAAACTGCCTTTAACCACAAGTTACTTTAGTTTCCAGTCAAAGCCTGGTATCAGAGACTTACTCACTTCTTCCTAAGTCCCTTTTCTACCATGGAACCCAGTAATATGTCACCATAAGAAATTTAACCAACTTTTCTTTGGAACAAAGACTGCAACATGTACTCTGTCTAAGGTCATAACGCAGAAATATTTTCAAGTATTGAATACATTCTCAGTTCTCCAGCCTCTAGCACTAGGACACAATAGATATTTGTGAAGGCCCAAGTTCTGAATTCCACCCTAATTTGCCAGATGCTGAGAATGATGGTTACAACCCCAAATGAAGCGTTGCCATCACCCAGCTGATGAGCACTGATTGAGCAAAGTGTCATAATGAGCAGAAAGAACTGATGGCAGCAGCACCTTCACCTCTTCTTTTGCTATAAAGCCTACTCAAAGAAAACATTGTATTTCATCCTCAGGCTGGTAGCAAAAAAATCCCAACAAGCCAAACAAAACCCCAAAGTCTCTGCTAACAGCAGGGTTGCTGAAAGGTCACACTGCACTTTGCTAGTAAGTGGCAGATCCCTTGAAATCCAGTGACTGGAAAGTACCAAGCATCTCCCAGCTGACGTTTTTCAGCATGGGAGGAGATGTCTCAGGGACACTTTGCATTTCACTTTTCATTTCTAACTGGAAAAGCTAGATAGGAGCTGAGGAAGAAGCAAAGCAACTCCACTAATTTCCACAGGTGCCACCTTCTGCTCTGGACAAACCCAGAAAATATATATCACATGCAGCAAATAGCTCAGGGGCTGCAGCACAATATAGCTAGAGAAATACCTGTTTTATTGAAGTATGGGTTAAAAAAATGCTACATTCCATCTTCCTGCAACATTCACGATGGCTGACAAAACAAACTGGAACTTTTAAATTACTTCTATAGAAGAAAGATGTGGTTGACTGAATTACAGACTCTACTTGTTTGGATTTCCAGGACAGAAAGCTTCACAATGACTTGCAGAAGTGTTCCTATAAAAATGCTGCACTTCTCCAAATTGTTCCTGACTAAGTAATTCAATGTAAAATACATGAGAAGATACCTCTAAATAACCATAATTAAAAGTTCTGCATTGCTAACTTTCCTCTCTCTTTATAAGGAAGATGACAAGACTGACAGGAAAGCTGCAGGCAGGATCCAGGCTGATTTTAACTACATTCAGGTGAGATGCCAGGTGAAATTATATCAGGGAAAAGAGTTCTATGTGTCTAAATTAATTTTAGCTTTTTCTAGTTTAAGGCTCCCTTCCTTTGCTTTCCAACAGGAGCAGCAGAGCAACTGGAAGTACTGTGTAAAATACAGAACTGTGGCATAAAACCAACTATAATTTTATTTTGAGACTCTGCTGCAATACCAAAACTTCAATAGAATTCAGTTAATGTATGGTTTTCACTTCATGTGAGTGGCAAATTTAAGAAGAGAAATTATTCTTCCTCTCCCCCCTTACATGTAGTCCTAAATAAACCCAAATGCAGATTGTATCCATCAGTGGGATTTCAAGGGAGAGTAGTGAACTTGTGTTTTAAAGAACCTCAAATGCCTTTCCTTCAGTAAAAATTGAAGACATCTAAACCACACCGGGCCTTCGGAAAGTTAAATACTTGAAGGATGTTTTCCAGGATATAGGACTTACTTGGCAAAAAAGGACAGAAGTTAAATCAACACAATATTAACTATTATCCATCAGTGTCAGAACACTTTTCACAACCAAGCCTTAGGCTGATGTGCAAACACACAGTCAGATTTACTCTTCAGTGTGCCACAAGGAAACAATTCCTTAAGAACCTGGCAAACAAGACAGCAATTTATATAATCCCATATATGGAGTGATACTTGAATCATGTCTTAAGTAACCAGCAAGAGAATATTTGATTTTGGAGCAGTGGAATTTGATGCTGTATAGGGACATTTCCCTATATATACTTTTGTGCATGAATAATTAGAGAAAGCCCAGCAGTGTCTCAGTTCTCTACCCTAAATGTTAATTATAAATACTGATGGAGTAGGAGCAATGTACTGATTCCAGTCTTAGTCTGCTGCTGGAAAAAGTTAAATACAAAAGATATTCCAACACTAAAACAATACCCACTCTACTTGCAACACAGGTTGTCTGCTTACAGTTCAGCTCTTAGGAATACATCTATATAACTCTGTCAGTTTGTGAGTCATACCCTTCAAGGCATAGTTTGTTCTTGGACTAACAACAATGGAAGGCATTTGGATTGTTAAGGAAACTACTAATTATGCAGTAATTACCATAGCCAACTGTCGTCCTATGTTTCCTACAGTCACACCTCCTGAGAAAAATATACATGGAAGCCAAGAACGGATGTAAAGGAAATCAGGGGATGTATACCTAGTAGAGAAAAGGAAAGAAGTTAGAGAGAAGTAACTTTCATCGTCTTACATACTGTTAACCAGATCTTACAGAATTCTCTCCCTGAGCTCAAATAAAAAACAGCAACAGAGGAGATAGAAATTGGGAGACCAAATTAAGTCTGTAAACTTCAGAAGCTTCTAACCCCCCATGTCCTAGCCAGTAAAATTTAGAAATTCCCGCAGCTGAAAGCCAGTATAAGTTCAGTTTTCTGGGGTGTTACCATTTCAACACACATCCCAATTCATCTGCTCCCCACCTTCCACCCACAGTTCTCAGTCTGGGCATTTGGAACAACTGGACCACTACCTTAGACAAACAAAACATCTTCTTACAAGAATGTCCCAAATATGTTAAAAACTAAATTCCAGTTCATGTGCACCCATGCTTTTAGTTAAGACAGGAGAATGAAATAGTATTTTAGAAGGAAAACTTACTGATAAACACCATTATATACAAGAAACTGGGTTATCAGTGTTGCTACAAAGGCTATTGTTATTCCAAGTCCGAGACCGCTTCTTGAACGATCAAATGTCCACCAAAGCCCCAGAGATAAGGCTGCCAGAGTCAGGGACAGCTGGACATTGTTTGCAAAGTCTAGTTTCTGGAAAAAGATGTTAAGGACAGTCCTTTTTACGTCTGCAGACATCCTGTTGCTGAAACTGAACAAGGGAGAACTCAAACTGAAAGTGAGCACAATTCTCTGTTTTTAGATATAGTACATTTAGGATTTGTTTTTCAGACCTGCCAAGCAATCACAGCTTTTGTTAACTCTGATTGGAGCATGACTGCAAAGTCAACACCAATTTTTGTTACACTGAGTATCTAGAGAATATGCTACATTTTAAAACATTTAACTTCCATGGATTTTTGTCAAGTAACCTAGGAAATCCAGTTAGATTTTCTGCTCAAGCCACCACACTTTAACATAAAGAACACTCTTATTTTGTGCTTCTGACTAGCACATCACTAGTTAGTTGTGTTAACTTTTAGATGCAGACAAGAATATAAAATAACACAACTTACACTGTCATGCTTGCAGTGATACAAGACATACCACGATGCTCATCCCCTCCCCTCCCATAACACTTTAAGTGAGCTGTGTTCCACATGTCACAGTAGCCACTGCGGTGTACAGCAGGTCTGGGGGAACTCCTCTGCCAGCAGCACCACCCTACCTTGGCATCTCTCCCCCAGCCCCGAGTGGCAGACAGTTTGAGGAGCACAGTAAGCACAGGAGCAAAGCCTGGCTGAAGGATACAGCACTGGCGTGGTTGATGCCCACGAACACGGCGATGCAGCGCATGACGCTGGCCCACTCCCGCTTGAACTTGTGGGGCTCCCCGAGGTGGCTGTCGATGCAGGGGTACAGCAGGCCAACCACGGCTGCAAGAGAAGGAACAGCACTCACACCAGCAGCTAGGCAAGGATTGCTCCAGCACCACTGAATACTAGCTCGACATGTAAATGCTTGAGAAAGCAGCGAGGTGCTCATCACACTGCTGTAAGCCTGATGAAGAAAAACCATTAATACCTGCCTTCTCACTTTAGAGAAGTAAAAACCCTGCTCTAACATGCAGCATTCTCTTTGAACCTTTAAATATATATTGCATTGTTAAGGTACCTGACTTGAGGCTCCTTTTGTTTAAAGAGATTTGTCATTTGACATCCTGAGCAAATGCTTGTACCAATAAAAGCAAAGCATAATAAAAGCTTTGCGATGAATGGAATCTGTGTTCATTGCTCACGTGCACGGCTGACAGCTTTATGAATATGATTCATCAGCTGTGAATCAGGCCCTGAATTAAATATTGGCCTGGACTTAAAAGTTTATTAGCAGAGCTGCTTTCTCTCCTGCTGGGCTGTAAGTCAGCCCAGTGCTCCTGTCCATGTCAGATGAATTTTGATACCAAACAGAAGCAGAGTTGAACTTAAGCAGCTGCCATCAGTCTATTTACATCAGGGAAAAATAACTACTCATATGATTAACCAGACAAAGTTTTTATCTCCATAAAGCATTTTTCAGCCCTATCAGTCTGAAAGTTGGTTGCAGAAGAAAAACACAGGCTAGTGTTAGCTCAGTTGCTAGCACAAACACCAGAGTTTCATTCTTCTAAGGACTGCAACTCCCTGAGTTGTCACCAACTCCAGGGTTAGACATGCTGCTTTCACCGAGTGCAGCTCCTGTGTTTATTAATTTCTTCTTCTGCTCTCCTTGTTTTTTTATCCCTTAAACACCTAAGGGTAATAAAATCTATGTTGAGAAGGCTACAGAACAAACTATTCCAAGACAGTTGTGTTCTGAAACAGATATATTACTCTGATGCCAGCTACCAGGACTTTTGCCTTATTATAACAGCTAAATTCCAAAGTTTAATCCAACTGTGACAGGACTATGAGAACTCTCATTGGAGAATATCCCAGGCCATCCTTTACACTACAGAGTTCATTATTCATTCAAGTTTATGGTTTATCATTCATATCCACTTCACTGTGTGACACAAACAGACATCATTTAACTGCATTAAACAAAAATATGCAGGAGTCATTAAAAGTACTTCAAATTAAAAACTATTACAGTAGGTTTATTTCCTAAAATTTAACTCCTTTTAATCCTCCAACCCCTCACCAAAACCTTGTTTCTCTAGACACGGACTGGGGGTGGGTTATGAATGATAAAGCACAAGGTACATGCCAGCTGCTGCGAGGACCACACCGTGGCCTGAGCCCTCTGTGGTCAGAAGGGGAGGGGGCGAGGCAGCTGACGGCAGGGGCAGCGGGCAGGCAGTGGGCAAGGGGCCGGGGGCAGCAAGAAGGCAGCTGACAGGAGCAGTGGGCAAGGGGCACCGGGCAGGGGACAGGCTGGTGACAGCGGTGGGGTCGGGCCGGTGATGGGGCCCCGGCAGCGACAGCGGAGGGGTCCGGCCGGTGACAGGGATAGGGCCCCGGCAGTGATAACGGAGGGGTGGTCGGGCCGGTGACTGGGGCCCCCGGGCCGGTGACAGCGAGGGGTCCGGCCGTCAGGTACAGCGGAGGGGTCGCGGCCCCCGCGGTGACATGCCGCGGCAAGGGGGTCGGGTCCGGCTGACAGCGGATCCGGCGTACAGCGAGGGTCCCGGCCGGTGACAGCGGAGGGGTCCCGGCCGGTGACAGCGGAGGGGGTCACCGGCCGGTGACAGGCCCGCGCGCCGCGCCGCCCGCACGTGACTTCCTTGTTGTGGCCCAGCCCGTGGCCAGTCGCGGCCCGGCCAATGGCGAGCGCCGCCCGCCACTCACCAGTTCGGCGGCAGCCAATGGGCGGCGGGGGGCGGGGCCGGCACGCCTCCCCGGCCGCGCGGGGCGGGGGCAGCGCGGGAGCCCCGCGCGCGGGCACCGGGACAGGCGCGATCCCCGCGGCAGCGCCGCGCCCGCAGCCCAGGGACAGCACCGGCCTGCCCGCGGGGAGAGCCACCGGCCCCGAACAGCCCTCGGACACGGGCAGCTCCCGAGCGAAGAGAAAGCCGGGCGCGCATCCTCCCAACAGCCCGAGTGCGCATCACTCGCCGTGTGCTGGAGGTGCGGAGCTCCCACCCACATTCAGCCCCACCGCCTCTCCTCTTCCCCGAGAGAGTGAGGAGAAAAGAAGAACACTCGTAGAGGTCAGCGACTCACCTGCTGCTGTGCCGCAGCACGGGGGCACCCACCAGGCGGAGGAGAAGAGAGTGGAAATCACTTCGTCAGGGAACAAAGTCACGTTCCGCTGGATCTGCAGCAAGTTCAGCACCAGGGCCATGAAAGCACCCACGACGAAGAGCACCACGCTCCTCTGCACCAGGTGCTGACTCCAGTTCAAGGTGCTGCTGGTGCTGCTGCTGGTGCTGCTGGCGCTGGAGGTGCTGGGGCTGCGAGCTCCGCGACCCACCAGAGCCAGCGAGGGGCTCGACACGGAGGAGCTCAGCATCTCGCCCACCTTGGCGGCCAGCCCCGCCGCCGTGTCCCCCAGCTGGCTCCTGTGCCTTCCTCTGGCAGTGCAGGAACAGCTCCAGGCGCAGCTCTCCAGCCTGGGCATTGGCTTCTCCGGAGTCCTGAAACACACGCACAAGCACACGCTAGTAAAGCCCCCAGCAGCGGGTCAGGCCGGCGCCTCCCTCTGCGCTGACACACCGCCGCCTCCTCCAGCACCCACCGGGCTCCGGAGCCGCCGGGGGCTGCGGGGTGACCCGACACAGCCGAGCGCCCCCGGGGCTGCGGCGCCTCGTCCCCACGGGAGGGAGGACACGGACCCCCGCCCGCGACCGCGCGCTGCCCTTCTCCCGCGGGGACGGGGCTCGCTCCCCTACCCGGGCCCGTACAACCTCCGGCCCCCGGTCCGCCCGCGGGTCCCCGGCCATCCGCGGCGCGGGTCCCGCCGCCCAGCTCACCTCGGCCTGGGGAGGCTGCCGCCGCCTCCCTGCCGGCTACGCGCCGCCGGCCCGCGCCCCGGGTAAGGTTTATAAACCCCGAGCCGCCGATGTCACGTTACCCGCCGCCGACCTACCGGCGGCCGCAGGCAGCGCGGGGCCCGCCGCTCCGCTCCGCGCCGCCGCCCCGCCCGTCCCCTCCCCGCCGGGCGGGGCGAGCGCCGGGCGCGGGAGCCGCCGCGCCAGCCCCGGGCGGCCGCGGGCCCGGTCGGGTGAGGCGGCGCAGCCAATGGCGGGCGGGCGGCTGATATGACGTGCGGGACACACCACCCGCCTCCCGGGCCGCCCGCTCCGCCCGCGCCGCGGCGGCGGCGGAAGGGACCGTGCGGGGCCGCGGGGCCGCGGCCGGCGGCGGCGGCAGCGCGCCGGGGATGCCCGCCGGGGATGCGCGCCGCCCCCGGGCGGGAAGGGGAGCGCGGTGGAGGGATGGAGGTGCGGGCGGTGGTGACGCTGTCGTGGAATCATAGAATGGTCAAGGTCGGAAGAGACCTTTAAGGTCATCGGGTCCGACTGTCAACCCCGTGCCACTACTGTAGCCCTTAAACCACTAAGCCACGTCACCCAGTGCCAGGTCCAAACTCCCCTTGAACACCTCCAGGGTGACTCTGCCACCTCCCTGGGCAACCTATCCCAATGCCTGACCACTCTAAAAGTGATTTTTTTTTCGGCTATCTAATCTGAATCTCCCTAGTGTCATTTTAAGGCACGTGTCTGTCGCCTTTGCAGCCCAGCCCTTGTGTGCTTGCCCAGCCTGCTGCGTGTGCCTGTGGGAGATGGCAGGTAGTAATGGGGAAGGTAGAAGGTGTCTGCTGTGGCATCTCCTGAAGACGAAGGGATCAGTGATCTCTGTCACCATTCTAAAATGGTGTAAGGGGATCCTGCCAAGCTCTGACTCCGTAAGATGATGGTGCCAAAGCCAGACGCTGTGTCAGCGACCAGCCATGGGGTGACCGGAGGATCCCAGGACTGTTCCCTGACAGCCTGAGCAGCTGCTCTGCCAGTGCTGGCAAAGCTCGGATCACTATCCTCCCAGACTAAAAAGAAACAGTTAAATACAAGTTGACCCTCTGGATTTTGCAAGGGTTTGGGAACAGGCCTGTCAGGGATGGTTAATTGTGAGCTGTACATTATAGAGTTCAGCACCAAAAAATGAGTACACAGTACGATTCAGCTCCCAGGCTTCCTTTTTAAGACACCGGTTCTCCAGGACACATGGGAGGCTGGTGTATGCAGTAGGAATAGCTGGGCTTCTTGTTTATGAGCTGGCCTCACTGGAGCCAGCAGATCTTCATTTCACATGAGGTGTGCCACCACTACACTTGGAAGGACCCAAGGGCCTCCCAAGTGATGGCACTGAGGATTTAGGAATAGCTGTTAGCCATGCCCATGATGGACAGAATGATGCTCCAGGGTCAGTGTTCAGTGGTGGTTCACTGATGGTTCCAGTTGTCTTTCATTGATGGGTTAAACGTAGCAAATAAAATACATGAAATCAGTTAAAGATATGGGAAGAGGCAGGTTGTCTCTGCATATAATGAAGAGTAAAATTAACCTGGGATATGGCTATCCCCTCTGATCTCTGCTCATTTCTAGCTGGCATAGAAAGAGCTGGCATAGCTGATCTTGCTGAAAAATGCACCTTTGGAAAATGTGCTGGACAGATTGTTAGTGCTACTGTTAGAAGTGACAAATGAGCCAAGTATTTTTTTCTTTATGGGATCACCCCAGTAATGTCTTGCAGCCTTTACTGCTGAACCAAGGTATAAGTGTCCTCTGTACAGGGAATTGTAAATACTCAGTTTCCATTGCTATTTATTGTACTGAAACAGCTTTTGGTTTTAGTTTCATGCACTAAAATTGTTTGGACTCTTCTGTCAGATTTTTTAAGACACAATATATTTCTCTTTCTTCATTTGTTTTTGTTTTTTTTCTGACCCAGTTTGATCTGCACGAAAGATTTGAGTCAACTATTTTGAGAGAAAGCAGCCTTAATATATTGTCAGCTTTTTATGCGTTCCTCTTCAGAAACATTTGATTTGTTTCAGGAAATCACATGCAGACATAACACTTCCCCTCATGGCAACTGTGTACGAGCTTTGAATTGACACAGACAATTTATCTGCATCCCCAGACCACTAAGCAACACCTTCGGCAGCTCTAAATAGGGGCTAGAACTCATTCCCTGGGAAATGTTCTCTCTTGGTGAATCACTTTGAGATTTATCAACAGGACTGTGGATCTGAGATAAAATGATTCATCTTTGTAGGAAATCTCTTCCCGGACTTGGCCTATGGGAAACACATATAATTCATCCTTGCTTGTGCTGCATCTCTACTTTATTTAAAAAAAAAAGAAAATCTTTCTGTATTTAAATTCTTCCCCTAAATCTTGCCCACATACTCAGTGTTTTGGCAGAGTTTACATTCCCTTGTGCTGCATCTGCTAGTTTTCCTTCCTGAAAGAACCTCTTAAGCATATTTTTTTATCCTGTGTTTTTCCTTTCCTCATGGGTATGTCTCTTTTGCTACTTCCTGCAGAATATTTTATTTGAATATTTTATATATTTTTTTTTTCTCATATTCGTGATATCGTGTGGTGGTACCCTTCTTTCTTCCTGGTTTCTTTCAGACAGCAGAGACCAACTTCTGACAGGGTAAAACTTGCTGAAACGAGCTGAATCAGTGCAAATCTACACTTGTCAATAACCTGTCCCTGAGCATATTTTCTCCGAAGTTACCCACTTAGGATAAGGGTTAAATGCCCCTTTTGTTCATGTCACTTTGCAGTCCTGTTTCTTTACATTTCTTTTTGGAATCCTAAATAAGGTTAGGCCTCAGCATGCTTTGATTAATGCCTGATATTTTATGCTTAACAGTTATTTCTGGAAAGAAGCGCTCACATGTCTTTGTAAGATTAATGACATCGTTATTTTTATCTCATCCCTTAGCAAAGGCAGCAGAATCTCTAAGTACTCAGCATTGCTACTCATTACATAAATAAATAATTTCACCTGTTCTTTCACACTTTCTGCATTAAACTCTGTGTTGTTCTGGAATCTGACAATGTGCTTGCCTCACGAGGACTGTCTCATGGGCCTCTTGTGTGGGAGGCTTAGGATACTTGGACAATTAATTTTTCTCCCTGCTTAAACCAGATCAAAACATGAGCTGTCTGCTTATAAAAGCTCAAAAGGTGGAGAATCACAGAGCAAGCCCTGTTTTATGTGTGAAACTGCTCTCCCTCTGCTTCACTGGAGATTTTTTTGACTTTATTCACCTTCAAGACGTTCTCCTATTGATACATAGAATATAAACCTCCCCAGTCATATGCTCAGCCTTAATCTCCTGTGTCTCCATAAAAGGATTTGGTGACATTAATTGTTTGATTCCCCATGCCAACCCTACGTACAAGAGTTAAAAAATCTTTTGACATCATTAGCAGTCTGCCATCCTGAGTTCTTTGCTTTATCAGAGGTTTCCACTGCAGTTGTGTGAATTCTCAGGAACCTGCAGCAAAGCCTGCAGATCATAGAATCATAGAATGGCATGGGTAGGAAGGAACCTTAAAGATCATCTTGTTCCAACCCCCCTGCCATGGGCAGGGACACCTAGACCAGGTTGCTCAGAGCTCCATCCAACCAGTCCTTGAACACTTCCAGGCATGGGACATCCACAAATTCCCTTGACAACCTGTGACAATGTCTCACCACACTCAAAACAAAGAATTTCTTCCTGATATCTAATCTAAACCTACTCTCAAGGTGAAGCCATTCCCCCTTGTCCTGCCACTCCAGGCTCTTGTAAGAAGTCTCTCAGCCTTTCCTTGTAAGAGAGGTACTCCATCCCTCTGATCATCTTGGTGGCCTCCTTCAGAGTCACTCCAGCAGGTCCGTGTCCTTCCTGTGCTGGGGACCCCAGAGCTGGATGCAGCACTCTGGGTGGGGTCTCACCAGAACAGAGAGACAGAATCTTCTCCCTCTCCCTGCTGCCCTCGGTGCTTTGGATGCAGCCCAGGACATGGGTGTGAGTGCACATGGCCAGGTCATGTCCAGCTTCTCATCCCCCAGCACCCCAAATCCCTCTTGATCTGTTCACTCTCCAGCCTGGATTGTTACCGGCGTGGCCCCAGCCCAGATGCAGCACCTTGCACTTGGCCCTGTTAAACCACAGGGGATTCCTGTGGGCCACTTCTCAAGTTCATCCAGCTCCTTCAGGTGTGGCCACTGCAGCACTCAGCTTGGTGTCATCTGTCAGCTTGCTGAGGCTGCCCTCAATCCCTTTGTCTATGTCATTAATGAAGACATTAAATAACTCTGGTCCCAATGAGGACCCTGGAGGACACCACGTGTCACTGATGTCCTGGTTCCTTCTCAGAGGTCAAGACACCTGAGAGGTAAATGGCGTATGCACAGTTCTGTAGGTAGTTGTGTGAGATTGCCCAAGCCCCAGTGCAGGGGCTCATTAAAAGCTGAAAGGAGAAGGACAGGGAGTTATTATAGGGTGCAACAGGCAGGATGCAGAATGTACAAGCTCTGAACAAGGCAAACTCCAGCCAGAACACTTCAGGCATGTAAAACAAAGGAGAAAAACAAAGTGTGTTTGTGGTTAGTGTATAATAATGTGAGTCATCCACAGTGAGCAGAGCTTAAAATCTTGGCTGCTTTTAAATAATCTGAGTATGAGGAACAATAGTTGGAGTTTGAGCATGGAAATTAAACTCTAAGATATCCGAACAAAGCCCAGTCTTTGTGTAGTTAATAATATTGTAGTGGGCATATGACAAATGTTAATTGGAGGTTTTTTTGTTTAGTTGCTGGTGTTTCTCTAGTCTCTTTTCCTTTTACCGGAACAAAACAGAAAGAACAATGCCATGCAGGCTGCAGTCTTCAAATGTCTATAAATCCATGTAACAGCTATCATATAATTAGCCAAGCAACATCCCACATGCAGCTGTGAGCACTGACTCCCTGTCAATGAACCTCTGTCCTGACACAAAGGCAATGCCTTTGCCTCACATTTGACTTCATTTATCACCATAGTTCTGCATATTTATGTAGCAGAGAGTTCAGTGAGTTCATACTTGGTATTCAAAATGGTGATTTAATCTAAACTTCATTATGAAAAAATACCATTTGTTGGTTATATTGCTGAAAAAGTTACTTCTTCGGTGATGACAGTAGGTTTGTGAGGCTGGTGTGAGCATCCTTACTGAGGCAAACTGTTCTATCCAGGTATGGTTAAAATTGTTGATATTCTAATCTTTCTATATTTGCATTATACATTTATTTATACTATGTTCAGACCTTTAAAGATGCTGATTAGAAGTGATGCTTCCATCTTTTTTTTCTTTTTTCTTTTTTTTTTTAAACATTAGCTGTGACATAAAAAGCAGGGCACTATGGACCAGGTTTCCTTGAGGGTAAAATTATTGACTGTAATGCCTTTTTAAAGGAGTAGCTAGTCAAGTGCCATCTAAGGGGGTGGCCTGCGTCTTATAATAGAAGTTCAAGTCATTAAAGACTAAAGACTAAATGGGTGAAATAAATAGAAATATCATGATAAACCACCAAACAAGAGTAACATTGTCTTTTAAACTCATTAATTTATTGATGGAAATATTGCTTCCATAAAGAAGAAAGCTAGATACATTTCTATCACCAATCCTTACATAACATCAGTCCTTTGCAGAAAGGCACCTCCAAGGTGTGTGTTCAGGCAAGCATGTCCATGGTTGATTTAAGATTAAATGATTTTCACTTGTTTGGTGACTTTGGATTCGGTCACTCCCTCGTAGGATCAAAAGGAACTTCTCTTGAGGATTTCATTGTGAACTGTCTTCCTCCTACATCCCTCTTCTTACAACACTTTATTCCAGCACTTCTCCTCTAAGGTAGGCAACCCTCCCAGTTACTCTTGTGATATGTGCCTGAGGAAGATGCTTCTGGAGTTCATCTGCTTGTCTGTAGGGTTAAACATGAGACCCCCACAAAGGTGGTACTGCAGCTTTCTTCAGGTTTTAGATTTCATTGTGCTGCGGTGGGGGAGATGTGCGGTGACACTGCAGGTGCTCAGCTTGGAACGAGTAGCTACAGAGCACAGGAAGTAGCTCTGCAGCATCCTCATTTTCCAAACTCTCCTCACTTTGTCAGGCAGAAGGACTGTTCCCACCTGCTGGCTGCAGCCTCAATATCTGATGAGATGGTTAAGGTCTAAGTCAGGTCAGGAATCCTTGGCTCTGCCCCTTGCTTTCCTGTCCTTACCATGGTGATAACTATAAATAGCAGAGCTGTGGCTACCAGGAACAGGCTCAGTACACACACTCTGGTTATGTCTGTACATCCTCATGTCCCTTCAACTCAGGAGCACAAGGGCCAAGAGCTTTAGAGCTGTTCCTCTCATATGGAAAACACTTTCTTTCAGAGCTTTTCGCATAGGATGATTCTGCCCAATTCACATGGCTTAAAACAAAAAAAACCCAAAACCGAACAACCAAAAAACCAAACCAAAACTCAAAAAAAAAAAAAGGCCTTTAAGACATCCATAGTTTATCTTCAAAGACAGTATTATGACCACATGAAAGAGGTCAGTGGAGCTGCCCAAGTACTGCCAGTGCCTCTTCCAGGCTACCATCCTGAAAATGTGAATATGTGGAGCTAACCTACCTATGATTTTCCCCCCCATCTTTCTGTTGAGATACATATTCAGAGAGCTGTCTTGGGTTTATATGAGCATATATATGAGCAGGATAATGGGAAAAGCTTTCCAGTGTAAAGCTCCCCATAGAACCAGGAAGATCAGTGCAGAGGAAAAGCATCAGAGAGAGAACGTGCATGTGTGCTAGTGCATAATGTGGTGTGGAAACGTGGCTTACATGTTGCTTCATGATTAGTACTGTAAATATTGCTGCTTTTCAGACAAAATCTTAAGATTCCCATGTCAGTGATTACATCAGTGCCCTTAAATGCAGCTCACTGTACCTTGGTGGGAAAAATTGCTGTCAGATGTGGTTTCAGATTACCAAGCTGAACTTTAAGTTAAAAATGTGCAGCATATGGGAAGCCTACAACTTTGCCTGGAGTGATACTTTAGAAATTGCTGAAGCTAGTTTATGCTGAAAAATACATTTATGCAAAGCCAAACCCTTCAGCTTTTACTCATAAAAAGACACACTTGCAATAATGAGATCAGGCTACTTGCATGCAAACTCGAAGGACTAATTAAGTGCTAAGTTGTTCTAGCTATACACAAATGTAACTCTTGCCATCATTGCACTTCAGGATTGGACCTTACACAGCAGCTTCAAATATGCCACTGTAAATTTTACTGTTTTTACAGGTACTACTAACAGATCAAATCAAATGCTAGGCAGACTTGTTAATTATCTGAGCTGGATGCTGACAGCTTCACTTGGTTATTCAGGCATAGTTTGGGATGTTACTTGTGCAGAGAGCTGAAGAAGCTCAGAACACATTGGCTAACAGTATCCTTGGTTCAGGATTGTGCACTGTGCCCACTCTGCTCAGATTAATGCCTGTAATGGTGCTGAAGTTAGTAGCTGTTGCTTTTGGTTGCCCTTGGAGAGAGCAGGGGGAAATCATACCTCCAGAGGCTGCTGAGATCCCAGTTTGTCTGGGCTGGCCTTGGGAGGTGCCCATTTCTGTCCTCTGACTATAGCAAAAGCTTCTGCTTTCTTTGTTTAGAGGGAAGGAAGGATAGATTCAAGCTGTGAGGTCAGAGGGCAGCTATATGTTTCTACCCTGTTATCATACAGAAAGGTTTGTTGGTGCAGCACTCACCCATGTTTCACTGTTTGCCCAGGTTTGTTTGGGAATTGCCTCACAAAGTCAGGTGCTCGTGACATTTGTAAAGATGAGGTTGGTGCCTTCACGTCTGTTGCAGAGGCTGGAAACTGATTGCAAAAAGATCTCAGGGCAGACAGGCATTAACCTCTTGGGTGTTACTGGTTAATAATGTCCCACATCCAGCAAGAGGGAAAAAACACCAGGAATAAAATCCAATAACCCTTTCAGAGAAAACAGAAGAAACCAATACAAAACTTCTCAAGATGAATGGCTTTTCCTGTCTGTGAAGCCAGAAAGTCTGTGCATCCCATCTGAGAAGCTATTGGTCTTCTCATCAGCCAGCCTGGGCATTTATTCGACTGAATATGTATTTAATTTCCTCACATGCACTGGAGGAATGTCAGCTAGAAAAATCAGCCAGACAACTTCCCCTACGTCTGAATCAGCAGCACGAAGATCTGTGGTTATCAAAGAGAGCTTGCCCCTAATTTTTAACATTTAAGAATCTGCTGGTTTTGCTGTTCTGTGGTTAGCTGATTGTCTGTGTTTGTGTCTTTGTTCTTGTGCTGTGTTGTTTCTCTGGAATGCTATGGGCAGTTGTTTTTGTTTGTTCATACTCGGGTGGGGCTAACTGTCTAATTGGGGAAATATTTGCTATGCTGTACTTGCATGCACAGAAGACAAAGAGGGCTGGACTCCTGTTGACATAAAGGGCCTTTTACACCAGCCCAGCAATGTAAAGGCTTATATAAAATTGATAAGTATGAGGTCATTTCTTATGGTCAGATTGTATAAAGTGGAGTTAATTTAACTGTCATGGCCATATTTACTTCCTGTTTATAGTCCATCAATTACAGATGGACTATATTTTTCAACATGATTACAACCATGAAGGGGTTGTTCACTCTGCCTTATTCACTGATTGCAAGTTCAAAACTGTTGAACTTCCACTGGGTCTTAGTCCTGTTAATAAAATGGTATTTATTTACCAGAGTGCCTTTGGATACCAAGGTTGAGTTTTCCACAGATGTAGAAATTGTCTGAGCGAACATTAGTAGATCCATATACTTCTGAAAATTGCAAGCTTGTGGAAGGCATGTTTTGTATATAAAATAAATAGCTAGCATAAACCTTATGGGGTGACTATTGCTTATGTTATCATTAGCTCCAAAGTACACTCTAAATATCCACACACATATGAACAGATTCTAAAGATTTATCATTGAAGAGGCTGTTAATAGGTAATCGAGCCTTTCTTTGAACAAAGGTTACTAAGAATGGTTGTGGCATAAGGAGAAGGGAAATTGAGCTCCACAGTTGAGGTGTTGTGTAGACCTAGTTCAGCTTCTGTTTATCTGTAGCTGGCACAGCCTGGACCTTACTGGGAATGGATTTACCCTGGTTAGTCTTGAAAGACTTGTGCAGTCTCATAGAGCCATTGCTTCACACACAGAACAGAACAAGAATCTGTCTGTAGGACTAAGAAAAACTTAAGTATTTGAGGGTTTTATTTTATTAACAATTATTTGTCTTCTTTGAAATTCTCACTTTATTTTTCAAGGTTCAACTATTTACTCATGTCTTCAAAAAACAAATAAGGATAATTCAGAGTTTCACCTCCAGAAGGCCAAGCTCTGGTGCTCTTACACCACCTGGTATCTTGCTTAGTCATTAGTTCCACTGGGTTCACTGATACCAGCCATGGTGCAAAAGCCTTTGATCACCACAGAGCAGCCACCACTCCTCCACTCCTCCCATCCTTTACTGCAAGTCACAGATTTTTGTCTGCCTTTATGACATGAGTATTGACGCTCAGGTTGCCTCTGAGCAAGCATTCATTGACCAGGTAGTCAGCCATACCTGTGCTCCTGCAGAGTTAATCCCATTGCCAGCCCTGCAGCGTGCTCATGGGTGTCCCTGTCATTATTCTGGGAAGCAGGAGGCCACGACCCAGGCAGCACAGGTTGCCTTGCAGGTTTTGGCATCCATTCTCTTGTCTAATCCACTTCTCATCCATCCATCCCTATGAACAGTGTGGTGAGTGAGGAAAAGCAGCTGTAGGGGTGTGGAGCCTGCTGAGGTCAGTTGTGCCACTGCCTGTTTTGCTCTCCATGTGTGGAAAGCGTGTCTCACTGCAGCTCACCACCCAGCCACTCCACCAGGGATCTGCTCAGTAGTTTTCTATGAGCTTGCTCACCCTGGATTTTTCGTCAACTGATGGCAAACTAACTATAATCTTTCATGTTGTTGACATCTTTTTAAGTGCTGTTGTGGATTCTTGTAAGCTCATGTTGAGTATTTCCCTCAGTCACACATAACTGGAATTCTTAAAAATAGCACAAATGAGTCTATGTTTTTTCCTTGCTATCTTCATTCTCAAAACATCTTGAACTTTATTTCATAGTGACCTTTATCCAGCTGTAAAAATTTTTAAAATTGTCCAGTGGTTTGAAATGTATGGGACAAGTAGGAAAGTGAATACTAGTCAAGATAGCAAGGCTGAATAAATCTTCTTGCATTAAGAAAACTGTACCACTTCCCCAATTTGATACTGGTGAGCAAACTAGATGTATACAGACAGTCTTCCTGGTGATGTTGTGATTACCAATCCTATTTCTGTGCAGTGTTTTTCCTGTTCCTTGTGTGTAAATAAGCTGTAATCATAACACCATGACATCCAGTCCTCATCTTCTGGCTGCCGCCTGTGGAAATTACTTCCTCCTTCAAGCCTGGTCTTTTCTCTGGGTCCTGCATTTAGTGAAACTGGTGATCTCTGTGTGACTATCCCAGGACATTTCTCAGTCTCCATCAGACCTTTATCACACCAACACCATGTTTTCTGAATACTTCCATCTGGGTTTGCTTGACTTTTGGACAAAGCTTTCTAACCTGGATTATAGATGTATTTCCTTGACCATACTGTACGCACTTATCTAAGCTGGACAGGAAGAACTTGTTCTGTTGTTTGGTCTTGGGATATTACTGAAGACTCATTAAAGTAGCAGAGAAGCTTTCATGAGGCTGTGGAAGGAATGTGTCATTTTGTGCTTCTGCTCACCTGCCTGGATCTTTTGCTAGAGCAAAGCATTGTCTGTTCACAAGAGAAATTCTGGCATGAATGTCTGGTGTTAGGACTGGCAGCCAGTCAGTCACTGCCCAGTGACTTTCCCCACAAGGAAAAGGTAAATTTTCACTTGAAATTTTCAATCACGTGTAAAGTCCACAAACTGATTTGCTCAGAGAGGTTATTAACATTTATCTTTGTGTTAGGAAATACCCTTTACCAATAAACTTCAATGGGAAAAGCAAAGACTTAGGTTTGTACCAAAAGATTCATTCATGAAAAATTCTGCTGAATGAAAAAGGAAATCTACAATTTTTTTAAAGACTTCCTCTGTCTGGTATGAATGTTTCAGTCTAGGCTAACTGTACATTTTACAGATAATTCAACTCAATTTTAATTCAACTGATGTAACACTATAATAAATAACGTAAGAATTAGTGGCATGTCTTTAATGTTCTTGCCTGCATAATGTACCCGGATTTTCTGCAGAAATAAAGCCTGCTGTTATTTCCTGTTGAAGGTGAAGTATGTCCATCAATGTCTTTCCCAGAGGAATAGAGAGAACAAGGCTTGGGAGAAGGTGGTTTGGCACACACACTCCTCGTGAGGAGCAAACTTGCACAGCAGCTTGTCTCTAACTCTTCCCAAGCAGTGGAGCGTGTCATTGCTTTTGCAATAAACCATTCCTCAGGAACAGATATAGACTGGCTGAAAAATAATTAAAAACTTAATTTTCTGTAATACTGTCCATCAAACGACTTTACTCAATCTTTTTGAAAGGCTGCTCTGCAGTATGGAAAAAAGACTGGCAGTAGTGCAAGAACAGGGAGTATTTATGACCAGTGGAAGCATGGTTGGCCTTTTGCCCTAGAGAAATGGCTGGATAAGAGGATCTTCTGCTTAAACCAAGCATTAATAAAATAATTTGGACCTAGGCTTGAGATGATGATGTTTGGCAAAGCGGCTACAAAGGCTTTTTTTACTGCCCAGACTGATACCAACCTCTGTGGATGCACTTAGGGTCTGTTGTGTGCAAACTCACAGCTGCATAGTTGATTAATGCTCTCTTTTGGGAAAACCTGAATTTTTACTGAGGTATAAAATTTTTAGATTGGGTCTTTTATGAAGATTTGGTCCCAATAGCCAAAATCCTGTTTGATTCATCTACTGGAGTTGCTTTACAGTTTGTTGTGTAGTACCCCAAGAAAGGCAAACAAAGCTTTATCCTCCTCTGTACAGCTGTTAGAGACAGATCCACTGACTCAACTGGTCAAGAGAGCAGCCCCCAAACTGCGTATTTTATTCCAAATAAAATACGTGCAACTTCTCTTCTTCCTAGGTCCCCAGTGCCATGGAGTAGGTTTTCAACATATAACTAAAGACCAAGAGCAAATAGAACAAACCCTAATATCAGTATCAGTGTCACTAGTGACCTAGTCTGCTGGTAAGCATAAATTTTTTTCCCCAAAACTGCCTGAGCCATAGTTTTTCCAAACTTATTTCCTATTTCCTTTCCTCATTTAGTCCATCTGATAATGCCACCAGACATTATTTCATCTCCTGAGAAGACTGAAAGGGGGAGGATTCTAAGCTGGTGTAAATTCACTTTTCTCTGCTTACCCATTAATCTGTCAAGTTATGCTGGATATGCTGTTCTGAGAGACAGCTCAGGCTTCTTTATCTGTCACAGTAGCACTGCTTTGCTTTTCAAATCAGCAAACAAGAAACCATGTCCTAAACAGGCCACTTCATTATCTTTTGTGCTGGTTATTTTTGTGGGGTGTTTTTTTTTTTTCCGAACCAAAAACATAAATAATTCTTTATCACTGATAATAATTAAAAGATGTACTTTTCCTTGCAGATCAAAAACTGAATGGAGAGCCTGTAGTCATTTGTCTGCTGCTTCAATGGGGAAATCAATTCCCAGTTATCTACGCATGGCTTGTCTGGCTCGCGGATTAACCAGGCTGGGGATGCTCTGACCTCAGTTCATTCACCACGTGCAAAGTTGACTTTGGACCAGCAGACTGTATTGATCCCAGCAGTGCTGTGTGCACATCTGTCAGTTCCAGGGGGCCTCCAGCTCATCAGCAGATTATCTGTGTCACTCACAGCTGTGTGGAGGCCTCTGCACAGACTCTGCTGGGCTGGGGTCTGCTGCCATGGCCGGCTCCTGCAGCAGAGGTACAACACTTCTTTCCACGTTGGCTTGGCATAAACTCGTACCCCAGGACTGATGGTGGCAGCCCCTCAGCTGTCAGAAGCTGGGGAAACAATCTACTTTGCTCCTTAGACCACCAGCAGATGAGAGATTTACAACTTCAAATAAACTAGTTTGTCACCAGTTGGTACAGAACTGGGGGGAGATTGATGCACTGTGCTTGTAGCAAGGCTGCTCTTTCCAAAACCTGGTCATGGCTACAGCAAGATCTTGTTCCATGTGTTTCCCAGCAAAATGGTTTTACTTTTCATCTTCAGCAGCAATTACAGACTGCTTGAGCTTGTATTTACTTTAAATAATTAGAACATGCTGAGTTTAGGTCTTAATGCAGGTCATCAGTTAAATTTTAAATGTTTAGGTGCTTAAATAATAGACTCCATGTTAACATGGTATCAACAAGAAGGATCTAATTTGTTTTGTTTAATTGGTAAAAAAAATGCAGATTTGTATTTGCTTTGTTATCTCTATCTTTTATTATTCCAAAGAGATTCTGAATAGAGATATTATCTCATCTTTAGCTGTGCTCTTGCAATCTTGCAATCCGTCAAACCAGTAATTTATGTTTTTGTTGAAAGGAGGTGAGAATTAACTCTTGTATTGCGTCCTTGTCTTTGTGGGCCTTTCATTTTCAGTAAGTACCTGCACTAGCAGGTCTTTTTTTTAAATTTCAGACTCTTCATAACTCCTGGGCTTCCTCAGAAAGGCCAGCACTCTCAGCAGTGTATGTGAGTGCTTGATGCCTTGCAGAATTGAGTCCCAGGAGTCCAGTCCTGAATTGAACTCATTGGTCATATTCCCATTGACTTCAGCCTAGCGATTGGAATCTTGGGCTATTAGCAGGATTATTTGTTACTGAATTACTGCCCCTGGTTCTCAGGATATTGCCTCATTCTGCTATGCACATCCACAAGTTGTTTACTTGCCTGTCTGTGCTTCTGGCAGCCTATATTCCTGGATGACCTATTTTTGCAAGAATCAAATGCCCGTGGCAGCAGCATTTTATTGGCCCTTGCTGGGCTGACACCACTGCAGTGAGAGTGCTCATGGTCAGTGACACTGCAAGTCCTGGCTGAGCAAACTGACTTCCTGCCAGCTTTGCAGCAGCTTTTTAAGTCAATCACTTACCAGTAAGAGAGGATGGGCTCATAAAGATGTGTTTTCCATTGACAGAACCAACTCCAAGGCTAACTAGTGAGCATGGCCAGTGTAGTGACAGAAATGAGGAGTTTCTGTGCAGAGCACACTAATAAAGGAACCTGGACACCCTCCTCTTGTCCTACTGACCTGGTACTGATTCACATTAACTCATGGTTTCCTCTGTAGTTTCATTTTCCTCAGCTAAAAATTTTAAGGGTGTGACAGATCAGCAGAGGTCAGGTGAGACTGGATGGAAGGGGAGGAGTTGCTCTCATTTTTTTTTCTGTAACAAAGCTGGTCACACCTCTAATAGCCAGACTCGATTGTGTTTTCAGGTAATCTTAATAACAGGTTGCTAGAGTGCTTAGCTTGTTCCATCCATTCAGTAATTAGAGCCAGTGCTGAAGTCATAAAGCTGAGTATAGAGTGAGGTCTTAATGCACATAATAATTTGTCTGCAAGTACAGCTCTGTAGAGCTTCCTCGTAAATGGCTTCTCCTCAGATGGAACAGTGCAGCCACCAACCAGGGCAAGCCCATGTGGCACCTGAGGACAAGGCCTGAGCATGTAAGTGGCCATCAATAAGATCAGTTCAGCAGTGCTGGCCAAGGAAATTAAAGCAACACTCCAGATGGATTAGTTATTTTTCAAAGTGTCAAAGTGCTGAGAACTTTGTGTTTTTATTCAGTGTTAAGGCTGATACTTCCAGCAATATACACATGCTGAGGCAATGTTTTCAATGACTCAGGGTAAGAAGCTGTCTCCTGAATCACCAGTATCCAAACCTGAAGAACCCAACTGCTTTCTGTAAATCTGAACATAATTAGCATAGTCCTGTTCTTTTCATTAGGCACGAAATAACCACAGATGATGAGACTCCACTTATCTAACAACAAAAATATTACTTGTTTACGTTTTCTATCCCAGAATCTGGAACCTACAATCTATTGCAGTGTGTTGTTTATAAGGACTGAGAAGGGATAAAACAAATAGCTAGAAGAAATGTACACCCTAAATATGAAAACAACATTTCTGCTCATGAAATTCCTAAACCAGATGTTGTTAGAAGTTGGAAAAATATTCTAGAGGTCAAACCATGCAGCCTTGTGCTGTTGTTAACCCATTGGCCATTGTCAGACTCTGGAGTAGCAGGATCTTTGATTTGATCTAGGGTGGCTGTCGTCAGCACTCACCATGTTCTCTGAACACCACAAGCACTTGCATCAGATTAGGAGAACAGACAGTGGCTGTCCCAGACTGTCCCAAAAATATGTAATAAAAAAGCACCAGGTAAACATTACACAAAGACTTGATTAATGCCAGAAGAACACAGGGTGGAAGTTCAAGGAAAGGAAAAAATATCAGTAATAGAAAATACGTATTTCTCAAGATCTAGAATGTAGTTAGGAAGATCTCCAGGGATGAACATCATTTAGTTTCAAAAGCAGACTATCTGGAAGGCTAGAAAATGCTGTAAAAGAAATGTTCTCACATTTTTGTCTGTTGACCTGCTAACCTTTTCTTCAAAACATTTTTAATAAGAACTGTTCTGCAAATAATCTGGGTGTGTTTTTTTTGTTTGCTAGAGCAGAAATCATTCTGATGCTGACTTGTCTGTTTTTGAAGCAGAGATGTGCCAGAACATCAGCAGAGTCATAGGGATTACCCAATACATGCCTGCTGAAGTGTTTGCAGTAACTGCTCGCCAAGAGGAAACATTTTTTTTGGCTGTGTAGGTGACTTTCATCACATCTTCCAGACTGAGGTGTAGAACAGCTGTAGAGATCCAGAAAGAAGGACCCTGAGGCCTTCAGCTTAAGCTCCAGTTCTGTGTTTATGCCTGTGCTAATCTGGAATAGATCCTGTTACATTGATCTGAATTTAAGCAAGATTACATGAAATTTAAGTATTTGTCATACTGGAAAGTTGTGCTGCATTCTCTGCTGCTCTAAGTGGATATTACTATCTTAATCTTGGGACAAACAGGACACTTTCCATGAATGAATGATAAAAACAGGAGGTAGATCCAAAACTTTTCACCTCCAGTTTCTACAACTCACTTAGAAAAGTGCTCCATTGACTAGCCAGGGATGTTACCCACATTGAAGTGGCAGATTTTGCCATCACAGTGGCATCAAGCTGACTTCCCTCTGTCTTTTGATTTCTTCCAGAAGAAGACTAAAGGAGCAATCCAGGCAAGCTGTCCCTGTATCAGGTGTGCATGCCATGTACACCAGATAGTCATACACAAGATGAACACACTGCAAGGGGGCTGCAGTCACTGCAGGTGCTGCATTCAGTTGCAAACACACACACACACACACAAAATAAGGAAGATCACAGCTGAACTCTGCTGAAATGCTAATGCAAAACTGGCCTCCTGTTAATCATTTCATTGGAGTGATTACGTAGCCTGGAAGAGCAGAGAAAGGCCACAAGCTTTATAATTATGGCAAACTGCAAAGCAGCTGGAAATAAAGAGTGGAAAGGGAAGAGTTTGCTGCCATGTGTGCTTTCAACTGCAAGCAAAGCTCACTCCATGGCTCTGGTGCTCTCGTCGTTCTGACCTGTCTTTGATTAACACATGTGGAACCTCAGGAGCCCTGGCACACTGTCTTATGCCTATTTCATAACTGCCTGGAGTTTCTTGTAAAGTAATCTGGCTATGAGACTTACAAAGCTGTAACTCTGCTTCTCTTAACATTTCAGAGGAGAAAAAAATGTAGTGTTTTTCTGTTCTCTACTACAAAAGTGGTAGAGATTTACACCTTGCGGCCAAGTGGGCATTGCCACTGGGTGTAATAATTAAAAGTCTCTACTGACAAACCACAACAGCTTCTCTCCTAAATGTCCTGAATGCCTCTCCTGCTCTTTGTCTCTCCCCTGAGCCACAGCAGTCCCCTCTGGCTTGTTTGGGCCTGGGAGACTTTGCTGCCTCTTGGATGCTGCAGCACAAGACATTGTTATGGGTCTGTTATCTCCTTCTGAGTCTCAGGGGTTTCTTCTCTGGTGCCATTCTCTCCTCTTTTACCACCCACCTTGGAATTAGGGACTCCTTTTGCCTCCCATGCCCACTCCCACTTATCTGGTGCAGCCCCTGACGCCACAGACATTTTGTTCTGAGCTAGCACTTTTCTGGGAAGACAGGATATTCTGCCTGCCTGGGAAAGGAATTGAGGCAGAGTGTAGCTGCTTTCCAGCCTCTCCATGGCCACAGTGGTTCTGTCCAGCCTCCCTCCTCCCCATGGTCACAGTGGTGGAGCCATGTGGGCAGAGGCACAGTGGAGTGGGCAGGCAGGGCAGTCCAGCACAGCGAGATGATGCAAGGTGCTGCAGGAAGGGCACGAGGCTGGTGTTGCTGGGCTGGTGGCTGCCATGGTCCTGTGGCAACATAAAGTTCATACATAATTAATAAATGTCATACACTGGCACTGTTTGTGCAATTTGCTCTTACGGTTGGGATGGTAGGAATGCTGCGTGTAGCCTCTTGTCACACAGAAAACCTGTTGGTATTTCCTATCATCACTGGAGAAGGCGTGAAAAATAGGAAAAATACAGTTTAGGTAGAGAGAAACAAAGCAGTGAGTGACTGGGCCATTTACCACCAGCCCCAGATATTTCAGGGGCATCTGTGTCCTGGTCAGGACAGTGAGCACACAGGGTTCTACCCCAAGGTGCAGGAGCTCTTGGGTACAGGTGTTGAACTGCTGGTACAGGTGGCAATGTGTGGGTGGGAGAAGCAGTGTCGGTGTTTATTTTTTTCCCAGCAGTGAAAACCAGAGGGTTGGGCTGATTGCTTCACCTTTTCAGCCTGCAGGGACTCATTGCTGCACCAACACAGCCCCACATTTCACTCAGGTGGCTGCACCCCTATAGTCACTCAGCTCTGTGTAGATTATTCTGCTAACTAACAAATCCCAGTCTTTCAGCTGCTTCTTGTCACATCATTTTTCATTTCAGTCTGCAAGTAAGGATGACTGAAAAAATTATATTCTATTTGCTATTTCCTAATGCAGTTGCTGGAATTAATTGTTGACCAAGTTCCTTATGGGGAATGTAATGAAAATACAGTATGATAGTAATATATTTCTGGCATGATTCCTGGTAACCAGTGGAAATATTTAATGATCTTTTCGTATACATATAGTAATTGCTTCTTCTGTAAGACAATAATAAGTTGCAATACAATTATGCTCTTGTATTTCTTTGTATGAGAAATGGGCACATGAGTGGAACAGAATCAGAAAAGCAGAGAGTCCCTGGTATCTTTTCAATATTCATCTACTCACCTGAGATTCTGCAGTCTTTTGAATAACACTAGACTTTTATAATCAGACTGATTGTGCAGCCTTAAGATAAACAATTCATAAGATAGCTAAAGTTAATTTTCATTATAAAACTAGGCATTAAGGAGTTATTCCTAAGTCATTCCCTAAAGGTAAAAACTCCAAGGAACGCAATATGTTGCAGATAAATCCTCCTAATATAAAGCAATAAATTCTCAGTTACACAGAGATGAACAACACTTTTCTCTAATAAACTTCTGCTGGATCCTGGCTGCTGCTGCAAAAGCTGGTTTCTTTGAACAAAGGAAACCCTGTCTTGTGAGAGCTCATTACCCATATGATAATACTGTTCATTTCCCCTACACAATTCATTGGAGGACCAGTGGGCTCCTTGCAAACTTCTAATTAGGTCTCACTCTGTCCCTGAGCAGTAAGTATGATTCTACCCATTTTACAGTTGTGGAAGTTGGGCAGGGGGGCTGCAGCCAGTGTCCCAGAGCCACCTCTCCTGTCACTTCCACAGCTGGGAATAGACTTGGGATGTTGTTACTCCCAGATCTCTGTTCAAGCCCTAATATACAACCTCTTGCAGAAGTTAATTAAAAACTAAGAAAATTATTTGACAAGCTTTCAAAAATGTTATTGGTATTGCAGATTTCTTCTGGTATCGGAATGAAGTTTATAGCACAGCTGTAATTGCTGTCTGTGTTGCTTAAGATTTTTTAAATCAGTCAGAAAACTCAAGCTGTATTCCTGATATATCCCAAAGTTCACCACCATTCTTTGTCCTGTTTTTCACTGGCACCATTTATTATGGGCATATAAAAGTGAGAACCCTGAAATAAGTGACACAGCATCTTTCAGTTGCATGGATGCAGGCAACAGCTTCTGGTGTCTGCATATGCAGGGTGAGAGCTGGTGTGGTTTCAATCACTTCTTACTGATTTGTTAGTGCTAAGATTATTTTGCTTCTTGCAATCTGCTTTTAAGCATATGGAAAACCCTTAGAAGAAGTATCCTAGGTTGTTTGTTAAAATCCATTGCAGCTCAGCTGTCAAAACAAGATGCGTGTCCTTATGTCTGTATCGTGTTAAAACAGAGAACCACAGAATGGTTTGGGGTTGGAAGGGACCTTAAAATTCATCCAGTTACAACCCCTGGCCATGGGCAGGGAAACCTTCCTCTAGACCAGGTTGTTCTGAGCCCCATCCAGCCTGGCCATCCAGGGAGGGGGCATCCACTGCTTTAGCTTCAGAAACCTTTATCTCACACATTTGGTTGAGGGGTTGGAAGGGGGTGGAAAGGGTTAACCCACAGGCCAAGCTCCCTTGCTAACTTTAGAAAAAGCAAGTCATGCAAAAGTTTAGGAGAAGTGAAAATCACTGAAGAAGAAGTGGATCTTTTGAGAGGAAAATATGACATATTCAGTAAAATCCCACAAAACCTCTTTCTCCTGGCATCACACACGGGTGAAAGCAATCCCGTGTCTGTCAGTGTGGCACAGGGCTGGCAGGGAGAGGCAGGTGCTGCTCACCCACAGGGAGGTGTGATCTCTGCTCAACCTGGGTGAAACACATATTAAAAAGAGGATTTCACATGGGGAGAGAAGGGCTTGGCATATCAGTCAGAGCATATTTCCCAACATCACATTAACTTGACATTTGCTAGAGCAACCCCATTTAATTCTCATTTCAGTGTGGTGATAACTTGTACTCCAGTGTAGTCATTTGCAGAGCCTGGTGCTGTTAGCAGAGCAGTGCTGCCAGTGCTGAAGCACATTTAACACTGCCAAGAAGCTGCTACTTGCAGGAATTTTGCTTCTTTGTTAAAACTACAACTGTTTGCTCATTTTGAGTCAAATTCAGAGCAAAGATTCCATGAGAGGACTACAGAGAGTGCTTTTTCAATTTGGGAAAGAGCTGCAGCCTGAACAGGGTGTGTTTTCTTAACACACACGTTTAAAACACACCAGCAGAAATCAGCTAAAAAGGCAGAGAGCTAAACTATCACCTTACAGATAAGTGGCCAGAAAGCTCCTAGCTGTTAATCACAGAATCAAACCTTTTACCCTTTCATCTTTCAAGGAGATCAAGGTGCCAGGTGTGAGGCTTTCCTGTGGCCCTGCTGCTGTGACACATGCAGAGTGTGACAGTGTGCTGGGCTGAGCAGCCTTGTCACTATGACCAATAACACACGACACAAATTTCTCCAAAAACAGCTCAGAGCGATGAATCTGACTCTGGTTTATTCAAACAAATGACCCTGTTTATATATTTTGCCAGAGACCACTGTGATTGGCCAAAGAAAGACAACCCCTTCACCCACACTGGTCAAACCAGAGGGATATCAAAAGAAAGTCTGTCCCACAGAAAGAATTACAAACATTAGATTTCATTACAGAAACAAAAACCTGATGTTTATGTTTAAGCTGTGAGAACAAGCTTCAGAAACCCAAAACATCAGGAAGAAGCAGAACTTTTGAAACTCAGAAACTACAGGATTGGAAAACCACACAGCCTCAGCCCTCAAACAGCAGCCCCACTGCAGAGTGGAGTGACATGTTGCTCCATCAGTGTTGTGCTTGTGCAATGTGGCAGCCTCGAATATCCTAGAGGCCATGATCAATAATCAATACTTCCAGCTACTAGCAATGATGAATCTCTTCACATGTGCACCCTATTTGGATTCTGCCTGGGCCTTAGCATCTTGCTGCAGGGCTGTCTGCTTCCCATCAGTTGGCCTCTGCCCTGTCTTCCAGCACACCACTAAATCAGGAAGCTTTCTGCTGTTTCCCAGGTTGTGACTCTGACACCCCAGGCTTAATGCTTTAGAGCAGGACTTGAGGGATGTTTGGCACCTTGTGGGAGCAGCTTCTCCGTTCAAAATGCCACTCTACCTCTGTTGGTATAGGGACAGCTTTCTTCAACAAAGTCCTCATGTGCTTTTACCTCTTTCCAAGGTTTTCCTTCTACTTGGCTGCCTAGAGGAGGCAGAGAGTGACATTTTTCACATCAGACAATTTATACAGAGGCTAAAATTGGATTCATTAGTCTAATAGGTTTCATTGACAGCATTTTGTCCCCGACAGCTTTTATCCTTTTTCCCACCAGGAATATCTAATAAAAAACACTAGTTTAATAAAACACAGTAACTGTGGCTCCTCTCCATACTCATACTATGTTTTTGCATCACTTTGCTCGAGCAGAATTAGTAATGGAGCACTGCTACTGCTGGTGGAGCTTCCCTTCAGTGAGATTTCAGAAAATCCTCCATGTAGATATAGCCTATGGGAGGAACATAACCCTCATTAAACAGGAGGCTGAAAGCCCTGACAATGTCATATGTGATATGAGTGCTTCTGCCAGCATCCTCACAAAGCTCTGCTAATGGCTTTCAGTGCTGCCCTCCAGCACTGCTGTTCTTTCAGCACAGGGCTCTGCTCCTCTACCTTCTGCTCTGCTGTTATGGCTTTAAGCTGCTCCTCTGCTTTTCTCTTTAAAACACTGGCATTTTGACTTCAAAACCTGGGGAATCTCTGCAGGTCAGACCAGCAGACAAGGGGAAGGATGCTGTGTCGGGATGCCCATGTGTCTTTGCCTCGTGGCACACACGAGCAGCTAGAGCTGAGCAAGAAGCTGGCCCTTACTCCAAATTGGGCCAAAAGTGCATTGTTTTCATCCCACTCTGGCATAAATGACTATGTAGGTCAGTGTGGAAGGATGAATCATGCCATGTGTCCTGTGCATATTAAAGCCATGTTCTTTGTCTCACACGCAGGTTCCTGGTGAGAGCTGCCAGGGTGGGGGCCCAGGCAGGGCTGGTTTCCAGCTATGGGCCCAGAACTTGCTTGAACCACAGGGCAGCTGGAATCCAATCCTGGTTTATGCATTCATCCTGGCTGAGGGAGAAGAAAGGGAATTGCTTGGTGGTGGGGTATGCAAAACTGAGATACTCGAGGTTTCAGTCCCAATCTTCTCATATTTTTTTTTTCTTCTGGCCTAGAGCAAATCACTTGAAATCCAGTTTTCTTGGCTCTACTTAAACCACATCTGTTCATTTCTGATCAGAGAAGACTCAATCACTGTTCCTGGTCTGAACAGAACCCCAGCCTGCTCCCAGGGATGTTGGTGTAGATTAGCAGTGAACTAGGATTCTTACCCAAATGTCTTACCCATTGTGGTTGTCTTTGTGCTCTACAAATCAGATGCATGTGAACAAGCACTCTACTCAGAGGGTATTTCTATAAGAATTATTTCTATAAGAATTAATGCATGGCTGATATTAAGTACTCAGTAGTACAGTGAGGCATTGTGGGGACCTCATTCCTTTTAGCTCTGGGATAGAAGGTTTAGCTAATATGTTTAGTGATATTTTTTCCCTGGGTGTATGGCAGCTTTACCACTAAAACACTGCAACAGTTAGGAAAGCAAGGAAGCAAAAAAATAATAAAATCCTCACTTCTGCCATTATTTTCCAAACAGCTTTAAAACTTGAAAGTGAGGATAAAATCTCAGCTACAGTTTGCTGACTTCAGCAGAGACCTAGAGCTAAGCCACCCACCTCAGGCTCCCTTTTGAGCTGTCCAGATTTGGTACTTTGGAGGAGGCTGAACTGATGCCATTGCATCCCCTCACTGCACTGTTGAGCTCCTCTGGTGTGAGGGGGTGTGGGGCAGAGCCCTGGTGTGGGTGGCTGCTCTGGGCTGTGCACTGTCCATCGAGTGTCTGGGACAGGGTGAGTCCCTTGCCTTGCCCAGGCTGCCAGACAGGCATGACAGAAGGGCAGGCTTTGCATGTTTTCCCCTATAAGCCCCACGTCAGGTGGCAGCTGGAAAGTGGGAACACCATCAGCATTCTTCTTAAGAGCTTTTTTCCCTCTTAATTGCCCTGCAACCCGTTTCGATTAGTCTGTGATGACTGCTGGGTGTGATGATAGCATGTACTCATTAGCACGTGGGCCAGGGAGCAGTTCCCCAGAGCACAGAGAATTACCAGAAGGGAATACAGGAGACACGTGAGATTCCAAAACAGGAAACTGAAATTTTAGGATATAATACAGCAGCATATTCTCCATTGCTATCATCTGCCTCATCTAGAGGATGACACAAAGGGAATTGAGTCTGAATAATACAAACTCATGCAATTATAACAGTATCAACCCTACTTTAACCACTTGTTTTAGAAACAATTGCCCCCCTAAATATTTGCCTTTGACTGTAGAGAAGAAATACTCAGGGGATAGGCTTAAATTTAGACAGCAAATTAGAGGCATAAATTAAAAAAGAAAAGCAAGTCACTTTGAAAGTAGCTACCCGTGGTGTCATATGGGGACCATCAGGGAGCTCTGCTCCATTCCTAGGGATGCTGGGTGCTGCCCCCAGCTGAAGGAGCATCATGCCACAGCAGCATCCTCTGTGTGGATGAGGTGAGGCCATTCATTTACTTCTGGAGAAGGACCTGGGGAGCCAAGGGCCAGCATAATCTTTTGTCAGTGTGTTTTTTTTTTGTACCGAAGCAGAAAGCTCTGTGGTCTAAACCCCCTGATGAGGGAAGGAGCGTGTGAGAGGCAGGCAGTGCAGCCCAGTGCTGGATCCCACTGAGCTCCCTGGGGCACATGGACATGCTTCTAGCTGTGACATTTATTTCCAGAGTGGAACTGCCTGAATCTATCCCAACATGAGGTACAGAAAGGGCTCTGAGCTTATTCTTAAAGTGCAAAAGCAAATTCATTCCTGTGGAGATCTCCTTCATCCTGTGCCCTGCAACCCTCACACAGGGATCAGGTGAGAGATGGCCTTGCATTGCACTCTGGGATCCATGCATTTAAAGAGTCCAAAATCAAGAGATTTTGCAAAAATATAGACAGTCAACCTATACCTGACCTCTACTCTGTGTGTGCTTGCAGCATGAGCTTTGACAACACTTTTCCCAGCTGAAGTAGCAGGAGGATCATTTTTAGCACCAGAGGCAATTATTCTGGTCTGGAATTTCAAGATGGTGTTGGCTTTTGCCACAAATACACAGAAGAGGTTGGTTTCAGCATTTCACAATAGCAGGGTCCCAGGAAAATATCTCCTCAGTCAGATTAATGGGGGCCCAAGTTATAAGTGGAGAAGATATTCCATTGTGTAAGAGGAGAGAAAAACAAGGAAAATCAAGGCATTGTCTTCTGTTGTTATCTGCTGGAGGCCCAGCTGAATTTCTGCAGATGGCAGATAGCTTTGCCAGCCTTCACAACCCAGTGGCTTTTCTTACTCTTTGTTTTGTCTCTAGGGAAACATGCAACATTTAGCAATTAGATGTTGATCCAAGTATTCAGCAAGGTCAAGGAAAGCCTTTATGTTATTACAGTTTTTTTCCCCTAACATAGCTAGTTTTAGAGAATGTGCTCATGGGCCTCATATTGTGGCAACAGTGGAGGAAAAACTCTGTGGCTGCAAAGGGCGCAATTTAAAAGCAGAAAAGGCACATACTGGGAACGTGAATGAAGGAGAAATGGGAGGTGTAGCTCAAACAGGGGGTTCCCGAGGAGCCCAGGCAGCAGAGCACACCTGGGAGAGATGCTGCTTTTGCCTTATGAATTCTTACTAACTTCACTGGGGTTTTGCAGATAACTTCACAGCTTGGGCCCATCGTCCTAGAGACCCAGGGCTGGCAATGGTAATAACTTGCAAATTGAGTGTTTAATGATGCTTTTTTTTTCCTTCTTATATTATGCAGTTCAATCAATTGTTTTTAATTCTGCACTGTTACTTTCTTTTGCATCATCTGATGGCCTTCATATCACTCCATCATTCTTCCTCGCTTTGCAGAGTTCCTGCAAAACTTTTCAGCATAAATGCCACATTACTAATAAAAATCCCTCCATCTCTCTGGTGTCAGGAAGGATGCCATAATTAAATATACGTCCAGCATTCTGTAATACAAATTGATTTGAACTTAGCTGAAAACCAATAAGTAATAAGGATTTGTTGGCTTTCCTACCACTTTGTATGACAGCAGAAGAAGATAGTATCAAATCCCACATCCTGAAACACTCTGTTAAAAATAACATTCAGGGCAAAAGTAACTGCTAGTGATTAAAGGTATGTCCAGGATCCTGCAGAGCTGGGAACTGGACCCAGAGCCCCTGACAGAGCAGAGCAGTTCCCTGGATGTCTGTCAGAGTCATCTCAGTGTAAGATGATGCAAACTGGTCTGCAGCTATCAGAATGCCATTGTGAAGGCAGGAGAGGAGGATGAGCTCACGTCTCTCCAGCAGGCAAGCCTGTGATCCAGGATGCCAAGAGGAGCCACGGGGCACGTGGGGATTCAGACATTGTCTTTGGCAGGGAACACCAAAGTCAAGATCCAAAGCCAGGAATCAAATTCTGTTGGGAAGGGCAGAGGAAAGGGAGAGCAAGCCTTTTGTGGAGCTCATGTTGTCATGGTACTTTTCCTCAGACTCAGGAATTTTTCCTCATGTACTCTGTGGTGAGTTTTGCAATCAGATTTTGCTGAGAGAAGATCACTTTGGTAGGTCAAGGGTAGACTCTTCCAGAGGCCCTGTTCTGATGCTGAGTAGCACCAAATCTAACACTGGGGAAGTGTTAGATTCTTTTTACTTCCTGCTCTTTTTACTTCCCGCAGAGGCAAAGACCTTCTCTTTATCACGCAGTGAGAGCCTTGCTGCAGCATCGGTTGGTTCAGGAGCAGCAGAGCAGCAGGGCTTGAAGCAGAGGAAGAAGCAGAGGTTGAAAACTGGACCCAGCAGGAGTTCAGAGTGCAAAGCCATGCTGTTGAAGGAGATGATAGAAAAGCTGGCAGAGCCCTCTTGTTTAGCACTTCAGGCCACGTGGCAAGATGGGCTGGTTCCTGTGTTTTCCACTCAGCCCTGGCAGCACCACTGCAGAGCTTCAGTCAAAACCCACCAGGAGCTCAGTGAGAGCCACTGCCCGGCAGAGGAAGCACGGAGGTAATGCCCCTGGAAAGGCAACAGCTCCCTGAAATCCCTGGAGTCTTTGTGGAAAGGCTGTTTAGCTCCACAGCCAAGACCTTGCCTGTATGCAAGGAACTGATCCAGAACAAAGGTCTTTCTGCTTTGCCTTGCAGAAAACCCAAGCAGGGTTTTCTCTGTATCAAACCTTTGGGCCAAAAAGGCTTTCCTCAGCTCCTTGGTGATGGAGTCCATCAGGGGATGAAACATGATCATGCACCTTCCATCCTGCTTCCTCTCCCTCTCTGTGCCAGCCCCATGCTCTGGGTCCCATGGGAGAGGCTCTTGGTGCAGAGCTGGAGCTCGGCTGCAGTGATGGGAGTATGTGAAATTCAATATAAAACTCCATAAGTCTGGCAAAAAAATTGCCATTTTTCCATTTCCCATGACATTCTTACCCAACTTTGTCTCTGCTACACCTGCCTATGCACAGGGTCCCATCTAAAGGCTTAATGAAATTACAGGAAAGACTGTCCATGATCTACAAACGTGCTGAATTGGGCCATGTCTGACCTGTACATCTCCTGGGCAACAAGTCAATGGGAGCTGTGTTTGTGCAAGCTGACCCTTCCCCCCTCATTCCTCTTGGAAAGCAAGGGCAGCAGCAGAAGTTACGCAGGATAAAGGTCTTGGATAAAGCCATGTCAGTCTTGGGTTTACAGCCACTCTGTTTCCTGTGCACTCCTCTTTCTACAACCTGAGGTTCATAAAAGCTTGATGAGGCTGACAGGAGTCTCTCCATTACCCTGGAATTGAGGAACCAATATCTTGCCACTGACCCCGAATCATCTTATTCTCTGCAAGACTGAGCTACTGGCAAAACCCTTGTCTCCTCCCAGTCCGCCTATTGCACTTCAACCTCATCAAAATCTGAGATCTGAGCTATATTCTGTGGTTTGTGTCCCTTGGTTAGATTCTTCTGCCTTATTTTTATTCCATCCCATGAGTGGTGTTGCATGGTGGTGGACTGAAGTTTATCTTTTTATAAATAAATTGGTACATGCAAATCAGTACTCAGGACTCAAAACTGCCAGTTCTTTCCTAACTTTTACAAAAATAGACAATCTTCTTATGTAATCTTGAGAGATATCTGGTTCAGATTATTTTCATGGTTCATACTAGACTGAAGTATATTAGAAAACTCCTTAGCATTTTTCTAGCTAAATCAAAAACTTGATTTAGTGGGGTAATTAAAATCCAAAGAGCTTCTGTGTTCAAGTACATTTGAAGCATATTCTTTTTAAGTCAAACACAATATAGACTGGTATTGATGAGAATATTCTGCTCTCAAGAAGATCAGAAAAAGGATTTTATGCCAGCAGTATTGATCTGCTCAGGAAAATGGGGAGGCTGAGGGAACAATACAGATTTCCAGGGGACTGGTGCCTGCTCAGCTCAGCTGTGATCAGTGGCAGCTCCTCTTGAGCTGGCAGCTGCCTGTCCTGCCTGTCCTGCCTGTCCTGCCCCTGAGTCACTCTGCAGGGCAGTTCTGCTCACCAAGGTGGGTGTGATGGCCTGATGCTGAGCTGGTCAGGTGATGCCTGACAGGTTATTTTGTTGGGGGGTGTTAGTTTTCAAATAGAATTTCACTGAAATGCACTGGTTTAAGCAATTTTCTTTTGGGCTGTGCCCATGGCTCCTCAAGGACAGAGCCTTGCATTGCCTCCAAAGTTTTTTATTCTTACTTTTCCAGAGTGAAGCATTCTGTTTTTCTAGACAACTTTATGTTTCAGCTTTTAATGGTTTCAGGTGATATAAAATATAAAGCCAATTTTAATTTTTTCACTTTATCAGTCCAGCATTTTGAATAACAAACACATTTCCTTGGAATTTTAAGGAAATACCAAATTTACTTTGTTGTATTTTCTAAAATGGATGAAAGTCCAAATCATGTAATTTGCTATGAGAAACAGATAAAACCAGATATTAAAAGTGTCTGTGAACTTTAAAAGGAGTAACTCAATTTAAAATAGCACCTTTTTCTTATCCCTTTTCTTTCCCTCTTTATGTAAATTATCAGTGAAAATACTCTTGCAGGATCAGGGGCTATTTAAACCAGATAAAACCTTCTATCTCTTTAACACTGTTATTTTTTCAGCTTCCCTTCTCAACTTCAGGCAAAAATGAAAACAACTTCGAGATCTTCACACAGTTATTCTCAGTTTTGTCTTTTGGGATCCAGTGCTTTTGGGGACAGCTGCAAGTCAGCTTCTGAGCCTGGAACGTGTTACAGGGGCACATATTTTGGTGTGGATTCATCTCATTTAGGAAGCATTTGAGGGGAGCTTGAAGGAAAAATAGGAAATATTGTTGATTTCCAGTAACAGGCAGAGTTGATGGGTTTCAGCCACATTGGAGGGGTCATAGCTGGGCTTTTGATTTAGCAAATAGTAGGAAAGGCGCGAGTTTGGACAGCCTGTATTTCACTCTCTTTTATGTGAGTAGATTTTTGTACTGTCTAAGCCACAGCAGAGACTGTCAGGTTTTATTAGGCTTTAGTTTTCCCTCCTGTAACAGCCAAGTGTGGCCAAAACAGAAATCCCAAGCATTTGAGCTGTTTCTTGGCTGAGCCCCCTGGCCTTGGCGCTCGCTTGGAGCCTGTTGCCGCTCCCGAGGATGATGGAACAGCTCCCAGTGGGAGCTGGATCAAGTTTTGAGCTGCTCCTCACTGCTTGTTTATTTGTCCTATTCTCTGGGCTTGGCAGGTGGCATTTTTGCTCAGTGATTCATTCCCAGGCACACGCATTTATCTGGGCTGACATTTTAATCATGCAAATAAGGATCTCCTTAATGAAGAAAAAAATTAATTTCACAACTGTTGCTACAAACACAGTGACAGTCCTGCTAATGTCATTACATTTATAATACAATCAGTGGCTCTTCCATAATTGCTATAAACTGGCACACTTAACAGCAGAGTAAAGGTTGCACAAAGAGCTGTGTGACTCCCCTTGTTCACTGGCTTTTTATCCAGTGTTTGGCACTCTTCATATGTCCTTTTGAAATCTTTTGGTCATCACTGCTTCATTACTTGTACCGCAGATGGCTTTGCCTTTGTTGGGGGAACAGACAAAATAAGTGGCAAGGAGACAACTCCTCTGTGACCTTTAGTGGCTTCTTGTCTTTCACATCACAGTCTGCAGGGTAAACACAGTGACTCATTCTCTTTCAGTAAGTAGCTGCCTTCCCAAGGTTTTGTTATTTGCAGGATTTTTCCGTTATAAAATCTGCACCCAAAGAGCAGCAGGATGTGAGCTGTGAGCAGAGAGTTTCTGCCTCCACACCACTGCAGATTAGCTAGGCAATAAGGAGTGAAAATTCCTGGGCAGGATCATACCTTTATTGTCCTTCCAAACCTTCCACAATGAGCTTCATTTTTTGGTTCTCCTCCAATGCAGTGTATCAGTGACAAGCTTAAAAAAACAATTATATAGCAAAAATGCAGTCAGAAGAAAGGGCTTCCTAAGGGGGAAAGGTGTTAAAATGCTCTAAAATTAGCAGAAAACCAGTGGCTTGTGAAACTGAGGAGTCAGGATGCTCAGCACCGTTGTGCAGCGTCAGCTGGGATGAGGAAGAGCTGTTTCAAATCCAGTGTCTTCCCTTTGTCTTTGACATGCTGTGGGTGAGGTACCCAAGGCCCAGGTAAAGACCATAATTCCCAGTGAAGGAGGGTGGGAACTGTGCTCTGGTCTCAAGGTGATATGAATCACCCTCAGGCTGTGGCACAAAGGTATTTTCAGGTTGGCTTTTTGACCTGTTTGTTAGCAAGGGAGGGTTTAAAAGTGTTGGAAAACATCTCTCAGAATAAAGCTCTTGAGCTCAGGGTATTCCCACAGCATTTGATGTATTTCTTTAGAGCATTTCATGTGTCAATATTTCAATTTTTACCCAAATGGGACGAGCTTCCCTGATGGCAGAAATGTAGGAAAGCAAAGCTCTCAGGAGCAGCAGGTTTGCTGCCAGACCTTTGGGATTTCTCAGAAATTAAAGAGGAGGAGGAGAACAGTAAATGAATGGAGAAAAAGCACAAAAGTAGGGAAAAGTCTGGAGGATGTGAGCTGGGGAGGTTCCATCTCGTCAGTGGGCAATTCAGAACCCCTTCCAAGGTCACTCTGGCCCATGTTTGCCACCACCATACCTTCACTGATTAAGGACATCATCTATTTAATTGGCTTATCTAAGCTGGATAACTCCTGGTGTAGGTGGACTATTGCACTGGATCAACCAGGTGAGACCTGCATCTGTGCCAGCAGCAGTTGCTGTGTGTGATACAGACTCAAGAGAAGTTCAGGAATTAAAAAGTCAGTGCTTGCCCACGGTGGGCATGCTCCAGGTGATATTTCTTTGCAAAGCATCTCAAATGGCTTCAAATTGCACCAAATGAGGTTTAGATTAGATATTAGGAAATATTTCTTCACTGAAAAGGTGGTCAGGCATTGGAATAAGCTCCTCAGAGAAGTGGTTGGATGCACCATGCCCTGAAGCATTCAAAAATTATGTGGTTGTGGCACTCAGGGTCATGATTTAGTGGTAACATGAAAGTGCTGGGTTAATGGCTTGGTCTTGCTGATCTTAAAGGTCTTTTCCAACCTTATCAATTCTCTGATCCTTTGATTCAACCCCTGGGAACCAGATTTAGTGTCTGTGTGCTGCACAGACCCACCAGAAACTGGGACCGCACTGATGAGGGGAGGACTGAGACCTTGGCACAGACCTTCATTTTCACTGCCTCCCTCCCCTTAGAAGATGTGCAAGTCTGCAGCTCAAAGAGACCTTTTCCATGGTGCCTTTCTGTTCTGTGTAGGCTCAGAGTCACAGACCAGGGGATCAGTTCACACATATTGAAGCAGTGTCTGTGTCTGGGGTGTGAAGCTTGTATTATCATTGCTCAGGGTATTTCCTTTCCCCTGTTCACCCCAGGGATTCTCAGTGGGAGATCACATGCTGTGACAAGACAGTTTGTTGCCTTTGCATCAACTTCCAAGAGCCTGGAACTTCCCATGGCAGTGAAGGATCCTGAAGTGTTACTGCACCTCCTTGACTTTTCATGCAGGGGTGACTATCACACGAATGTTTATCAGATGATAACCATTCACTGTGTTGTGTCTTTATCTAATGCTGGAGTATGTCTTCAACCACAGCTGCAAAATGGGGTCCCAGAGCAAGGGTTTGTAGCATTCTTCCCTAGCCAGCCTTTACAGCCTCCATGGCTTTTTGTCTCATAGTTCCAACCCACAGAGTTAAAATGTCATGGATCTCACCTTTGGAGACCAAGACGAAAAAGAGAGGATGAGTGCTATGTCTTGCACAACAATTTTTATTTTCTTTTGGTTTTCCATCCTTTCAGGGTTGTCCTTTTAAAAGTCTGTTTTCTACAGGAGCTAAATCTTGGAGCTTATTTTTTAGCAGTAGCTGACATTTGTCCAGAACTGCATGACCCCAGGATCTGGAACAAGTAGCAGTGAAATCACTTATGAGGACTGGCTTCTGCCACTTTACCACTCTGACACAAGAACAAAATATATCCTGGTTGTCTCAGGTAATCTTCCTTCTTTCAGACAGAAGCAAAATAATATCTCCCCTTATGCTCCTGTGCTGGTACCACAGCCCAGCCCAGTCTGTGGGTTATCCTTGCCCTCTGTCTGCAGTGTGGCATCCATGCCCAAAGCTTACAGAACACCAAGTCCTGGTGAAGAATTAATTCTCTGAAGTGAGAGATGCTGGACGCAGTGTGCTGCTGGCGTGCCAGGGCTGGTGGGCGTGTGGCCTGGCAGGCTCCTGCTGCCTGTCTGCCTGGCTCCTGCTGGCCAGGAACTTTTCCCAAACCCTTTGGTCTTCTCCAAGAACTCTGAATATTTCCCCCCCTGCAGCTGCAGAATGGGATATTTTCTCTGCTGGGATCCACTGGCTCTTTCACTGACCCATTTCTGGGATAGGAGAGGGGTCTTGGACCCACAGGTGTTTTCACTTCTCACCACACATTTGTGTCTTCAGTATAACAATAGAAACCTGACCAAGATCTGTTGTGCACTGTCCATTCTGCCTTTACATCAGGAAGAAAACTGGGTTTTGGAAGAAAAGTGTTTCTGAGCCTTTACTTGCAGTTTTCTGACTGAAAACAAATACACTTCCACAAAGCACATTAAAAACTCATTAAAAAAAGTTCTATGGCCAAAGCTTGAGCTGATGCTCTCTAATCCAAGAACCCCAAGTCCTGTGAGTCCTTCTGAGCTCACAGGCAGGGCAGTGGCAGCTATTTGTGCCACAAGCAGGGTGTGTCTCACAGAGTCAGCAAAGGAAAATTTGGCATCAGAAAGCAAATTCAGCACGTGAGCAGTCATGTTAATCTTGTCTCCCCCTTCCCTCCCTCTGCTCCCTCCCCCTGGAAGGACAAGAAAACTGTTGGAGCATCACCTACTGAAGATAAAAGTGACATTTCTGAGACACATCACACGGGGGAAGCGGAGGTGTTTTGATTTGTCTTAGGCAAGACTGATGGCAATTTAAAGAAAGTGTTTTTGTAGGTGCTGAGATGTCATAATGCCAGGCTGATGGGGAGAAAAACTGCTGGTGGAAAAGCAGCCTCATATAGGAGTTCTCTTGCAAGAGAGGCTGTAGAGGCAAGAACAGATTTTTAATTAACTCAGACATCAGAATGGAAACCACAAATACTTCCAAAAACTAACACATAAGACAAATATTAAGTATTGTTCTGAACTCCATAGTTCTTCAGTCCATTGCCATCCAATCCCTTCTGCTGTAGTTGCAGACATTTATTGTTAAATATGTATTTCAGTGCTTTAATATAAACAGTTAATGCAATTCAATGTTGCAATGCACACAGCTAGAATATATTTAAAATGATAGATATTTTCTAGCTAGAGATGATCCTGTGCTAAGACAAAAGAGTGAGTGTGGGTAAACCCGTATTGGTGACTGGCTCAGCAGCTGGTTGGACCTTTGATTCTGCATCTCTTCCCAGTCTTACTTCCCTGCTCCAGTTTTCCTCCTTGAGGAGGAAATTCAGCAATATGCCATCTTTATATGGTCTTTGAAATTCATTGAAACATGACAAAGCTCCTGCATCCTGAGCATGAGGTGCTGCTGAGCGCCTTAATGCTTCACAACTTTTGTTTAATTCAGAAATAGTTATGCGAGACTGCAGTAGCAAAGAGTCAACACTAGATAGCATTTTACGTTTGTTTTGAGGAAGAAAAGCCTTTTGTTCTCGTATTTGGGTAGGTTCGGAAAAATTCCAAGCACATATTTTAGGCATAATTAATTGTCAGTGTTTTACGGTGATCTGTGCGATGTCTTCTATGAATTCAAAACAATAGGCAACAAAACTATCTTTTTTTTTCTGTATTGTTTACTTGACATCATTGCATCAGTACAGAATTTTTGTGCATTTCTAAAGTGATTAATGCTGTTTTGACTCCGGGTGCAGAGGTCAGAGGCAAACTCGATGTTTGCATGGGCCACGTTCCTGATCCTGTTAACATCAGTGTGGGACCTCCACCAGGCTGAGGTGCAGCCCATTGGGCACTTGCAGGGAAATCATGGCACAAGCAGCTACCTGAGCAGCAAAGGAACATTATTTGTGATCTGCAGAACAAGAAAAAACCTCAGGGTGGGATGTGGCTCGTGAATTAAGGTGCACTCACCTTGGTGTCTGTATGTGGGTGTTGATGAGGAGAATGCTGAGATGCTGTTACACAAGGGGGATCCAGCACTCAATCCAGCGTCCTCGTGTAGGCATCTATCACCATCCAGCACATCCCTGGATATCTGAGACAGCCACATAGAACCCATGTGACAGCCATGACCTTCTGGGTGCCAGCTGAAGTCCAGAAGGGACACCCTGCACCATTTCAGAGTACAGTAGACTCCTGCTTTTGCACACCCCTGATGTCCACTGACAGTGGTGGGAATGAGACACCCTGCCCGCCTCAGCATCTGCATGAAGATTCTTTGACTCAGGTCTCTTGATTTTCAAGATGAATCTCATCCTTCATGAAGGATTAGGTCACCTAAACCTGGGCATGCATTTGAGGGGCCCTGAGGTACTTATCCAGCTTCCAGATGTTGACCCAGAAAAATACAGGTATCTTACAGGGTTCCATTAAAAACCTCTAAGAAAATGTCTTGGATACCCTAGTGTCTCTCAAAGGGCTCTACAGCCCTACGCTTTGGCAGCTGCCTCCTGTTCTGCACATCTGAGCAGATGCCTTCCGACTCCACTAAAATTGGTTAATTGGTTATAGCCAGGGACTCGACCCACATGACTGCAGCACTGGACTTGGGTATTCCTTGGTGGAAGTGCCCACCCCAGCACAAGCACGAGCAGAATATGACCCTCTTTGCCCATATTCTACAGAAGAACTGCCACAGTGGGGTTCTTGATGTAGGGTGGAGTGGGATCAGGCAGGGAACAGATCCTGAAGGATCCCAGAGGCTGCTGCAAACGAGGGGCTCCCACCTTGAGAAGGAGATGGTGGAGCCCAGCTGTGGCAGGAGGTGTGCTGTGGGTCCCCAGGGCTCTCCTGTGATTGCAACATCCAGAAACAGCACTGCAAAACTCTCCTTAAAATATGCTGATCACACAGGAACTTGAGGCAGCTGTGCCATGGTGTCTTGCGATAATTACTTGGCATCGCCTTAGCATACGGAATTGGTTTTGAAAGGAATGACATGACGATGTGTCAGGGGAGATTTAGGTCATATATTAGAAAAAGGTTCTTCACCCAGAGGGAGGTTGGGCACTGGAACAGCATCCCCAAGGCAGTGGTCACAGCACCAAGCCTGACAGAGCTCAAGAAGGGTTTGAACAATGCTCTCAGGTATATGGTGTGACTCTCATGGTGTCCTGTGCAGGGCCAGGAGTTAAACTACAATGATCCTTGTGGGTCACTTCTGTCTTGGCATAATCTGTGATTCTGTGCTCTTTTCATGCAGGTCTATGCGGTGAAGCTGAGCAGGATTTCAAAGCTTTGAGGCTTTGGTTTCTTTAAAACACAGAGTTTTGGATTTCTTTGGTAAATGTTTGTAGCAAGACTCATTTCTTATTGTCTTTGCTGCCCTGAGATCTGATTTTTAGCATTAGTAGTTAGTGCTGATATGTAACATGAATCTGAGGTGTCTGGGATGCTCTAGCACAGCTCAGAAACCATTGCTCATGCTCACACCCTCTGCACAGAGAAGCAAGTGGCTGGAAATGGCAGTAATTTGAGGATCAGCTGAACACCAGGGATCAACTTGCTCCTCGTTGGTCTGTTGGGACATTATGAACCCACCCAGAGACCAGTCCCAATTTTTTTGAGTGCTGGTCCTCAGTGCTGTGCCAGAAGAGCCCAGTGCAGGTTTCCAGCCTTGTGACAGCTGTGTGAAAACCTCTGTGTTAGCCCTGGGGGATGCTGGCATTTCCACCTTCACTTCATCACAGCAATAATCTGAATTACGGCAGTTTAGGTGGGAAAGGAAATATATAGCAGCAACAACAAAAAAACCAAGAAAAAGTCCCTCAAGCTCAGATTAAAAGTGTTCAAAGGTTTCTATTTGCTCTTCCTGGGATCTGAATACCTTGATGCTTACCCCAATCCAGGAAGTGAGACAGTTGCAGCTTGGGTTGCAGAACCACTGCTGGGACTGGAATCCTGGTTTCTGATACAGTGTTTGGCTCTCTTGGCCCTGAGCCTTTCTTAAGGATTAAACTATGAAGGCACAGATGTGCCTCTACAGGTCTAAACTCTGTGCTCCTCCTTCAAGCTCTGCTCTGCAAGTAAGTCAAAGGCATGATGGAGAAACATATGCTCAGATTAATTGCAGCTGGGCATTGCTACCAGGGATTCTGTAATGGAAGAGAAAACCAGATGAGTTTAAACCTTTTAAATTCTGATCTATTACCTTAATTTTTTTGGAAACAGAGTACTCACTTTAAGCAGTGTTTCTTTACCTCTCGAAATTCCAAATGCAGCACCTTGAAGAAAATATGCTCCTATTTTGGACAAAGAATATGTCCTCCCTTCCAAACAAAATGCCACAGAGTTTGATGCCATGGCTGAAAGCAACATGCAGCCAAAATTGATTCCTTGCTGCTAAGTCAAGATAAGGTGCTTTTAAACCAAAAATCAGATAGCCCTGAGCAGAGGGCTGCAGTGATCTGAGAAGATCCATTAAAAGCTGTGTCTGCAGAGGCTTTGCCTCTAGCTTTCCACTCCCAGCAAGAAGATGCTCACATGTGTCATCTGGTCCGTGATGATTGAATCTAAGTATGGTTATGGGGGCAGGACACAAGAAATTATTCCAGAAATGGAATTCTTTGGGATTGTTATGCTTTTAATAGCAGCAAAGGGAAACCACAGAGTAATCAGTGCTAAATTTATTACTCTTGACCTAGCATGCATTCAGATTTCTGATTGCAATTTCACGGTTTCTGTTTAATGATTTTCCAAACCTCTGTTTTTGTGGGAGGTACATATGAAGTGTCACACTTGGCTGAGGACACCTCTTGCCTGTTATTCATATGAGCTGCAATTTGCGTGTGATGCATTGCAACATGCAACACTGGCTCCTCTCTGATGCTGCCACAACTCTTTAGGTGTATTTATACAGAGCTGCTTCCCTCCTCCATCATCACAGGTGAGATGATGGAGTCACTTACCTGCTCAGGATGGGAAGGAAAGCAGCTTCAGGAGTGCAGGTTTCCATGTGGGATGGGCAGGGATGCACCGGCTGCACATCACTGGGGCATCAGGGCAGGCTTTTGGAAACAGGGGTTGAAGACTCAGCATCCTCCTCCTCTGCACCTTTGTGTCACTCCAGGACTGTTGCCTGGGCACTGAACCTTTCAAAATATTTTGCAATTTTATAGGTAATAAATAAGCTTGAGCATTTTACAGGGGTAAATGATAAACAGTGAGGAATGTGAGGGTAACTATGTGTGCCCTGGCTGTCATTGCTTTGCTGTAATTCTACCCAGGGGTGCAAATGACCCCCCAAAAAGTCAAACTCAGCTTTTACAGGGTCAGGCGTTTGCCCTGCATCATCCACATTTAAAGGCACCATTACCTGAAGTGTTGCCTTAAATTTAATACCCATTAACATGTAAAGGTACTTGGTACTTCCATCCCCTTTCTAAAGGTGCTCTGATTTTCACGAGGCTGATCGTATTTAGAAAAAGAAAAAAAAAAAAAAGACCTCTTTTGTGTTCCTCATGTTTAAGAAAATGTAGAAAAAGGAAAACAGGGTGATAATATCCACTCAGAAATACCTCAAGACCTGCAAGGGACACAGGAATGGAACCCCTGAGACTTGCAGAAAGCATGGGACATCATCCCCATCAGCCAGCAATGCTGTAGTTTCTTTTTTAAAGTTAATGCTTAATTAAAAAAAAAAATGTTTATGACAACTTTCTGGGTAAGAATGTACCTTTTTCTCAATAAAGTTCCCAAATCTGGAATTTCAAGTAATTTTTCCATCTTATAAGACCTTTTATCTCTCTCTCAAATAGGAGATGAAAACATTAGGTAAGGTGGAAAAAAAAAATCACCATTTTTCTAGAAAATATGTGAACAAAAACCGGTGAGTAAGGAGAAAGTGCAAATGGGGATTTACTTCAGCTATCAATGTAGTATGTTTTTTCAGGATTTATTTGCAGTAATTAGTCTTTGCAGACTTTTACCTCCTCCAGGAGTTTCCCATACATGCCCAGGTTTCATAGATGTAAACTAAAGTAAGAATCTTCCTCAATGGCTTAAAATAAGCCAAACACAGTGCTTAGAGAAGGTGGGAACCTCGTGTTGAACTGTAGGGGGTAATGTTGCCACACATACTCTGCCTGCCAGCTGCAAAAGGCAGATAAAGCTATCCACTGTTTGGGTTGTTACGTGACACCCTGGGCCTGTGGGGAAAGAGTAAAAACTGTGATTATTCACAGAGACTGCCTCCCTCTGCCCTCCCTGTGGCTCCTGTGCAAGGGCACCTCAGTCTCCTGTTCTGACATCCCCATGTCGTGCTCTGCTCGGTGGTCCTTGCCCAGAACTGTAGCTGCCTTTACAGTCTAGGGCCCTGCTTTGCATTTTGTCTCCTTTTGGTCCTTGTGGCTGGCCCTGCTTGGTGCCAAAACTCCCATTGATGCAACGTTGGCACCACGTGGGGAGAGCTGGGCAAGCAGGGCAAGGCAATCTGCAGGTTTGGAGGAGCAGTGAGGTGGTAACACAGTCCTGCTGCAGGGATTGATGGGCTGTTCATTCTGGAAGGAGCTCTGTGGGACACAATTAGGAAAGGAGGACGTTAAGTGGAGATGTTAGCCAAGAAGTGCAGGGGAAGTTACCCTGGGCACCTGTGGGCAGGTGGGTGAAGCCTCCCCTCACTGCACAGCTCCCATAAAAACATGGCAAGCACTCGAAGGGGCTCCCTGGGTCTGCTGCTCATCACTCAGTGCCTTCCACAAAGCTGAGTCACAAGACTGAATTTTGCCTCTGCACATATAAAAATATTAGTTTGAGGTGGTTGTGGCAAAATTCACATCTGGATTTTGCCCTCAGCTACTTGGAGCCAAGAGAAATGGATCCAAGTGGAAGCCAAAGGGAGTGGCTTGGCATTTGCACCCCCCATCTTTGGCTTGGTTTTGTGTCCCAAAAATAAAAAGGTGAGCTGGGTCATCATTCTGCTTTTTGATGCACTGGGCTTTGATGAGGCCATTTCTATCAGCCACGTGTGTGGATACCAATGAACATCTTCATTCCAGCTGCTCATGGTGTGATGTAACGTGCTCCACATACAAGGAACAATGATGGGTTTTTTCCCATTAAGACATATGTTGTGATTTAACCCCAGCTGGCAACTTGGTTTGCTCACACTCTTCCCCTCCTCTTGCACCATTTTTGAAAGAAAAACAGAGTAAAAATCTTGGCTTGGAGTTGAAAACAGATTAATAATTGAAACCAAATAAAATATAATGTTATAATAACAACAATAATAATAGCAATTGCAATGGAAAGGGGGGAGAGAGTGAGAGGAGTAAGCCCTAAGACAAACAAGAGATGCACAGCACAGTTCCTCACCTCCTGCTGACTGATGTTCATCCTGTCTTTGAGCAGCAATTGGTGGCTCCCAGCCAACACCCCCAGATTATATGAGGAGCTGGGAGTGAGGATCTGTGGTATGGAATATCCCCCTGAGCAGTTGGGGTCAGCTGTCCTACCTTTGTTCCCTCCCAGCTCTTGCCAGACTATAGGAAACTGAAAATTCCTTGACTTGGGGTGGGCACTACTTAGCATCAGCTAAAACATCAGTGCGTTACAGACTTTATTTTCACATTACATTCAAAACATAGATTTGTAACAGGTATTAGGAAGAAAATTAACTCTATCCCAGCCAAAACCAGGACAACATGTGCTCTGAGCTCAGAGGTGCGGTGTTTGTTACTCTGCATTCCTTACAGCTCCTGAGAGCTCTCTGGCACAGCTGCTGTGTCTGGTGAGCCGATGCCTCTGTGGGAGAGTTTAATGGGATAAAAAGTGGTTTGCTGTAGGGACAACACAGCTCCTGCGTGCCTCCAGACAGCCAGAGGGAGTTGTCTGAAGCACCTGACAGCTTCCATCACAACCTGAGGTGATTGCCAAGCCCAGTGAGCTGTCCACACCGCCGGGTCCCTGTGTGTACCCTGTGGATCAGAGTCACGGTTTGTTCTCTTGAGAATGACAAGGGCTACTGCGGCCCCTAATTGAGTTCTGCTTTGCCCTAATCCATGTGCTGTCAGAGCTGTGAGATCAGTCATGGCCAGTTCCTTCCCCATTCAGCCAGAGCTGAGCACTCTCAGCATTCCCCAGTCCCACATGGAGACTGGGTAGTGTGAGAGCCGCTTTTCCTCCTGTCAACACGAATATGTTTGTGTTATGAACCAGTGCTGCATCCTTGCCTGGCTGGTTACATGATGAATGACACTACTGGGGTTATTCCAAGGTGACACCAGCAGAGAACAGTGAGGAGTGCTAATTCTGGATACAAATGCTGGAGATGAGCAGAATTAATGGACAGCTACATCCTGCACATGTCAGCGGAGAGGTGGGAACAGCAACAGGCTAATTGTGCCTTTCAATTCTGAACAGAGGCTGTGTCAATATCCAAAAATCTGAAACTATTAATAACCTGGTTTTTAGGGATTTTCAGGAAGGATCTTTCTCTAAAAGTGACTGCATGGAAAAGGAATTTGTTAATCTCTGCTAGGGTTTCCCTCTTCCTCTGTGACATGGGCTCAGGACTTGTGGGGAGCAGGCTGGAAGGTGGCTGCAGATTTTCTTGCCAGTTTTCCATCAATTTGCAGGCTGGATACTTTTCCTTGTGGCATTGTGGAGGGGAGGAAATTCCTGGCTGTTGCAGGATCTCAGGTTTTACTCCAGTGTGAAATGGGACTTGCTGTCCCCCGTGTCAGGCTTTGAATTGTAAAATGAACAAATGGGTGAAAAATATGAATGCTTTAATTCAGGAGCATCTTGTGTTTTCTTTGCATGGGCACAGATGGCTTCATCAGGGAGGCTGATGTTTTATCCTTACAAGTTTCTTTCCCCTGCATGCACATCCCACCCTATCTGTGCAAAAAGCCTTTTCTTTCCTTACCTATCCATTGAAGAAAATCTTTTGCAGGGCCTACCATGGTAATGAAGCCTCTCTAATCACAATAACAGATTTTTTTTTTTTTTTTTTTTTTGTGAGAGTCCCTCTTCCCAAAGGAGCTGTGATGAATGCAATGAAACTTGGCAAGAATTAGCTTTTCACTGCTTTTTTTTTTTTTTTACTCAGCGTCTGCCACATTGAGGCTCTCAGGTCTGATCACAGCACAGCTAATGCAGGAAAAATAAAGCTGCTCCAAGACAGACTGACTGACAGACTTGTCATGATGATAGTACACATATTTGAAATATTATGGCTGCTTTCTTGAAAACCATAGCTCCTCGAGAGCATGTGGTAAAAATAACACCTGCTTTGCAGACAGTGGATTTGGCAGCTGTGAAGATATAATGTAGGCATCTCCAAAAGCTCTATACATTTTTGCTTTGTACACCAAAAGATAATGGGATTTGTTACAGAAAAAAGGTAGGATGTGATTGGAGTTCCTAGGTACAAGGGGAACAGTGTGGTGGGGGAATATGTCTCAGTGGAACTAACACAGAAGCCATCAGCTGTGCCTCTCACATGGAGCTGCATCACTCATTTCTCATGTGGTGCATGGCTCCAGCAACCCATCCCCTGTGCTGCTCACTAGGGCTGCTTGGCAACGCCTCAAATCATGTTGCAAGATGCAGCCCTGGTTCTTTGAGCACGAGGAGTTTCATTTTCCTCTGTGGGGATGTTTTTGCTGAACCCCAACACAGGCTGTAGAGTCCTGCCTGGGTTCCTGGGGAGCCTCTCCCAGAGCCTCCCTTGCTGTTGAGCCCCCTTGCAGTGCTCGGGTTGCCCCGGGGCTGGAACTGCTCTGCTGTCGGTGGCTGCAAACTCCAGCTCCTTCGTGGGAGGATGCCCCAAGAGGCAGCATAGCTTGAGCAGGGCCAGGGATGCCTGGGAAGTCAAGCTAACATTCTTCCATTGCTTTTAGAGACGTGGCACAGCTGGGTCTTTGATTTGGAATACTTAAAGGGTAGAAGAAATGAGTTTGTGAACTGGAATGCACATGATTAACACTTTGACTGCAGGAAATGGTGGTGAGGGTTCTCACTCCTCAGAAAACCACCAAGGAATGGTGGTTTCCTTAATTAGTTTGCCTTGGTGTTCAATCACCTTGCACATGAAAAAAAGAGTGTTCTGTGGTTCATTGACAATTGTTTGGCTGTACCTGTCAGCCTCTGGTTCTGGCTTCCTGTCTCATAAGGAATTCCTTCCTTTAAAGGTATTCACGATCTCTGATCAAACAAATTTTTGATCTTTTTGATGAAGTCAAGCAGGTGGAACTTCTCAGTTTTTGTGTTTTGTAGGCATCTTTTTCACTTCTCAGATCTTTCTGTGCTTTCTTACTAAAACCTACTTCATCATTAAAAATCTGTTCTAAAATGTTGCCATTTAGAATTGCACTGATTATTTTAGTTTCCTGCCTAATCTCACCAGTGGTATACTTATAAAAGTAAAAATTACCTCTCTGGTATTTTATTGCATTTTCCCATCCTTTTGTGAGTATTTTTTCCACACTGCTTAAGAAAATAAAGTGTTGAGCTATTTATTCCTGGCAAGTTGCAGTTTTACAGGATACGATCACCTAGTCTCTGGACTTGCTGATAGATGTGTTCCAATCTTTATGCACTTGTTTTTATTTTATTTTATTTATTTGTATGTATATAAAGCAGGTGTTCTTTTAATAAATAGGTACACCTTGCCAAGAAATCCTGACACCTCCACATGCTATCAGAATTGCAGCTGCTGTTGCATTCCTCCTTGATTTCCCAGCAGCAGCCACTCTTCATGTCTCTCCTGAATATGAGCTGATCATTCGAATTTATGAGCTGAAAGATGCTGTGAACATTCAAGATGCTTACAGAGAGAATTGTTCTTTCTTAAATTATTTTGATAGACTTCTTTGGTGAGCTAACAAGTTTAGCTGATACAGGTCAATTGAATGCACTGAAGTTATGCTTTCTAAAGTGTGATCTAACTTTGTTAAAACTTTGCATAGAAAAATGGTACAACACATTAAATTGATTAAAAAATGGCTAATCTCAAAAATAAGCAAATTAATATTAAATGAATATTTTAAGTTAGGAATTATTAAACCATTTTTTCTTTCAGGAATGATTTCTTTGCACAAGAGATATCTATGTATTTACTGTAGGATCATAAGGCTGTCATAAATTGAGGGGAAAATATGAGCGAGTGGTGAAAAACATCCAGATGATGCAGTGATTGTTGGCAGGAGGATGGAGCAGGCATATCATTTACACAGCATGACCTTAATCACTCAATAGCTTCACCATAATTAAGAAGATATTTTAAGGTAATGAAAATAAGCTCATAAATTTAGGATTAAGGAATGCATATCATGGTATCAAAATGAGGGACAATGGTGGAAAAGATAGGCTTCCATAAACCTAAGAGAACAGGTGAAGTCTCCAGGGAATCAGCAGGCAGTGTAAGTGCTTTGGGTTTGACACAGAAAGAATGTAGGTCTCTGAGTACAAAACTGCAGCTCTGACTGCCCTCCTGAGCATTCAGGTGAGCAACAGTTCAGTCACTTCTGAAGTTCTTCATTTTTTGTCTTAATATGTCATAATACGATGATAGAAGATCAAATGTGTCAGGCAAAGCATCCCCCAGGCCTGTACCTCATCTCCAGCAGAGATATTTCCAGTGACACTTGCCAAAATACTCTCAGCCTTGCAGTGATCTGTGATTTGAGATCTGCCCAAGTCAGGAGTGTCTTTGTGTCAAAAAATCAGTATGGGCTTTTCTGCCATGCTTGTGTTTGCTTGCCCTTGGCAACCTCTGGTGGCTACCACATCCTGTGGCCATCCACAGCTTAATAACTTGCATAAATAACAACCTCCCTAAATACCAGCCTGCTGTCTGCTGGCTTAGTTCAACCAGTCGTGGTCCTTGCATGGGAGGAGGAGTTGTTCTGGCTCCCTGTGTGCTCACAGACCTGCACCTTCTCTTGTGCCTGGTGTCTTCTGCAGTCCTGGTGTTGGGATTCATCACATCACACAATTGTGTGGGTTGGAAGGGCCCTCAGACATGACCTGATCCTCATGCCATGGGCAGGGACACTTCCCACTAGACCAGGCTGCTTAAAGCCCATCCAACCTGGCCTTGAACACTTCCAGAGCTGAGCAGAAATTAAAGAGTGAAGGCAATCCTACACATAAACTGCACTTACCCACCACACAGAGAAGGGGTTCCTTGAGGGTTTGCACTCAGCATGGCCAGCAGGGCACTGGGATGGGTGCTGGTAGCAACTTCAACAGCAATAAGGGTGATTTTGCTGCGGGCACCATGGTGTGAAAGAAGGGCAAAGATGGAATTTGTGGTTAACCAGACCAAGGATACACTTTAAGTGGACCCTGAGCAGGAGCAAATGTTCTAAAGGAGGCCTTGCAGAATGGCTTTCTGGTAACAAGACTTCTTTAAAGGACTTCATTTCCCTGGGATGTCCTTCAAGCACAATTGACTGATGTCAACAGCTTCTTCTCAAGTGTGCACAGGAAACAAGCCAACAGCTCTGCTGCTGTATTAGTTCTGGCTATTGTTCTCCATCCCCACCTGCCTACTAGATAAAGCAGCAGTGTCTGTGTAGATTTAAAATGATAGAAAACAGTGCTGCTGGGCTATATTTTCTATTCAAAGCAGGCATGAAAATTTATTCTTCTGGTCTCTTCTTTGAGGCAGACCACAGCAGTATTTAGGTAGCTTTGATGTATAAACTTGATTGTTACAAACAGGGCAGCAAGAAGCATGTTCAGAGCTCTTGTTTTGGTTTGACAGCAGTACAACACTGCTCCATCAGCAGCTCTGCAGTTTTGCTGCAGCAGCAACATGCAGATAAAATTCAAAGGAACTGAAGCATGGAGTTAGACTTCCATGGAAATTATTGCTAAGATAAATCTGTGGACAACCCTCTGACTTTCATTTATTTTAAACATTAATTAAACAAATTGTTATTCATTTTAAGTGATGAATTAATTTGCAAGGGAGTTTTGTCCATACATGCCAGCTAGATCTAGACTGATGTAGATCTGAGCTAGCAAGTATCCCTCTGGAATTAGTGGCATGAACCTGCTTGGGCATCTTTAGATCCAGAAAAGCCAGATGAGATGTGATCTGGTGTGGTGTGGTGTTGGTTACCTGGCCTGACAGCAGATGTACAGAAGGAACAAACTTTGCATGGTGAGCTGTCACACTGTGGGCTGCAGCAACTGAGCTAGCCCTGGGCTGGCTCCTGTCTCTGACTGGTTCCTCAAGGTGTCTTTTTTCATCACTCAGGTCCTTCATAAGCATTTGTATTTGTTGAAAAGTATTTTCAATATTTGCCCTTTCATACCTCCCTGATTCAATGTACAGTGCTTTGGTTTAGGGGGGTTTTCTCTTCAGAGGAAGGAATTCCCCCCCTGGTTCAGCAGAGGAGTCTCTGGCTGGCTCAAAGGATGACCCTGTGCTTCCTCCCAATCCCTAGATGTGGTTCTGGTGTTACTGGCCTGAAGTGGGAGACCTGCAAGATCCCCAGAGCCCTAAAAGCAGTCAGACACCTATTGCCATGGCAGGGCATGTCAGGGGGACCTTGGCTTTCCACATGGCTTGTGAGGAGGTCCAAGGAGATAAGATCCCTCAGGGACCATCCAAGGAGCCAGGAGCACTGCAGGGACACATGCCTGATGTCAAAGTGATGCCCCAGGAGCACCTCTAGTTTAAGAACTCCAGGCCAGCAGTGATGACCAACATATTTGGCAGAACCCAACCATGAACTAACGCTAAAGATATTGCTCTGCATACCAAAGAAGCAAATTAAATGAAGGAGCTATTTGAAATAAACCTTCCCAGCATTACCTGCTCTTCTCCCAGGAGGGCTGTTCAGATCAGGGCATACAGGTGGGGTAGGTAGATGGCTGCACTGGCTGCTGTCATATTGAGTCCTTCATGGACAGACAGGTATTTCCACAACCCCCCTGAGGCTGAAAGGAGATGGGTGTGGCCTCTGTGACTCCTTTTGGGGCTCAGGAGCAGGTTGGTGTGCAGTGAGGCTGTGTTTGGATGAACTAATACCATGACTAAATGAATCTGTCACGAGTTTCCTTGGCTGTGACACAATGAACTGATTAGATTTTGCTGGGAGCCAGAAAGAATGTGATTTGTAGGGTGCTTTTTACAACCACTGTGCGTGGAACTACGTGCAGGAATCCTGATACTGTTTTAAACCCTTAATTCTCTACTCTTTCCCTTGGAAATATGTCCTAAGAGCTGCACAGTGGATTGATTGATAGCCCAACACTTCAGTTTTATGTGGTGATGATAGAAAGGATAACTCTGGGTTGGGTTCCCAGTTGCTTTATGCAGGAGACAACAGCATCAGTGCAGAGGTCCTTGGGCACACCCCACCTGTCAGGCAGAGCTGTGTGCCTGTGAATCCCATCTGACAGGTAACATATTGCAGCACCAGGAAAAAAAAAACCCGACAAAATGGACAAAGTGTGAAAAAGTGAGGGACACAAACCTTCAGCAGCTCTGAGTGCATGGGAGGACAGACCTGGGGAGCACAGGAGCAGGGGCCAGCTGCAGCACTGAAATCTGATGCAAAAGCTAATCAGTCAATATCTTTTCTTCCCCAGTGTCTGGCACACTGGAGTGGAGACAGGGCCAAGGCTTTCCTGTCCCCAGCCCCACACCATCCTCTGCTGCTCCCCCTGCCCACCCCAGGGCAGCAGGGCTGGTTGGCATCTCTCCAGCAGGCCCTCTCCCTTGCAGCTTTGGCTGCATCCCAGCAGGACAGACATCCCACCAGCTGCATCAGGACGAGGGCTGGGCTGAGACAGGAGCTGTGCACTTCTCCAGATGATGGATGGTGCCTGCCACTGTCTCCATCGATAGCAGCCCCCAGCTGCTGTTGGACACAAACTGTTTTGTAAATCTGATCGTGTTTACACTAACAGTGTTTGATGAGCCTCATCAAGTTGCAATGCAAATGTTTCTGCATCAGCTGCTCCCAGAAGAGGGATGTGGTGGAGAGGCCACGAGCACTCAGCAAACACAAGCTGCAAACAAATTTCAGTTGACACACACACTCCAGAAAGGAGCCAGAAAACATAACTGTGTCAGGAAATAGATGAAGAAGCTTGTAGACTTTGGCAAGAAACTTCTACAACCAGAATTTCTTGTCAATTTTAATAATATAGGCTTCAAACAGGCAGTGTTTGTACTGCTTCTGTTGCAAAAGTAGCACCTCGGTTAGGAAAGGGAACCAACCAGCTGGCATGGGATTTTGTCTGAGATCCTTCCCCTCTGGCTTGTTACTCAGGAAGCAAAGAGCTTGTGTTACCAGTTGCACAGGTGTGGTGATCCTGGTCTGGTTAAAATGGACTGCAGCTGTTGCATGAACAAGTTTTTTGGGTGAGACACGAAGGTGAGGGTTGTGAGGGGGGGACCACCCTGGCACAGCCCCTCTCGTGTCCCCAGGGCTGAGGGTGCAGAGGGGCAGGGCACTGGCCGTGCTCCCCACCCTGGCCCAAACCCCCAGCAAGTTTCAGCAATCTCTTCTCCAGCTCACTGCTAGCATAAAAGTAAAAGCTAAACTTTCAAGAGTAAATATCCTCTTGACCACCATGAGAAATTCAAAGCCTGTCATACAAAATTGTGAATCGTACTTTGTTTAAAGCAGAGCAACAACAGAGTTTTCCCAGTGGCAAAGCCCCAAACAGTGTTTGAAGCCTTCAGATGTAGACTTCAGATGTACTTCAGATGTAGGTATTTCTCCCTTGACACCAGACCAAATCCTCCTCTCTAAATATAATAAAACCAGGCAAATGATAACTCTTGGTAAGTTTGAACCTGGTTGGTGACATTAAAATGGGAGGAAATCCTGAAGATGCAATGCACCATCCATGCAGACTCTGCCATTTGATGGTAACAACCACGCCAAACTATTTCCCTGAGCTGGACCCCAAACATTTCTGTGAAAAGAAGAAAACGGTAATCCAGTTTCCTTGCTATATTCCAGTCTGAGGTGAGGTGGAGGCCCACCAAGGGTAGATCATGGTCTCCCTCTAGTGATGGCCCTACCAGCAGCAATGGAAAACAAAGCTGCAGCTTCCACTTCCATCCTTCACCTCCACCCCAGGCCTCATGCTCAAACCCTTCACCCAGCCAAGGTCTCCTCACATACAAAAATACTTTCTGACATCTTTCCACTCCACACTGGTGTGAAGAATTCCCAGAGTCTGGCTCATGGGATAGCCCTCATCACCAAACCTCTGGATGTGTTCTGCTCAACAACCATGCTAATATTTCATATCCAGGTTACTGCATCGTGCAGGAGCAAGAGACATGAGCTTCTGCCTTCTTTGCTGCAGGGATTTCCTGGGGGACACCCACCACTGCAGCCCCCCAGTGCTGTCACCTCAGGAAAGGCAGAGATCAGCATGACACATGGAGCACCCACTTCCCATGAGGAATGCTGGAGGAGCTGAAGGTCTCAAAGCAGCTGTTCTGAAGTCACTTGAGGTAGGAGCCCATCTATACAGTGGCACTGTGTCCTGTGGAAGTGAGATGGGGCAGCCTGGGAAGCCCAGAGTGCCCACAATCTCTGGTGTTGGGTCATGAAGCAACTCAGAGCACATTTACTTCTGTGAAGTCCATAAGGATGCACAGGAACAGCTTGTGTCATGTGTTGTGGGCCAGTTTTGTTGGTAACCATGAGCTGGATGAGCAAGGACTCCATGGGTCTGGTGACATCCACCACTCTGCCTCCTGATTTCACAGCAAGGTCTTCAAGTTCTGTCACTTTTCAGTGACATTGTCTCTTGTTGAGCTTCTCATTTTCCATTCAGAGCTTCATTGCAGGATGTGATTAAAATTAGAAAGTTTCTGAAAGTCATGCACTTGAGAGGAACAAGCAAGGGGAAAATGCCCTGAGCAATGTGTCAACATGATCTGGAGAGGCAGTTGGGAAAATAAATGAATAAGTCGTTTAATTATATGAGACATATTTTCAGCCTTTTATTTTTCTTTTCTTTTCTGTATATACCTTTTAATTTTTAATGTTTTGGTGTAAAGATTTTCCTGGTAGGAAAGTATCACTAAGGTTGGTAAAAATAATTGGATGTCCACATTGAAATTTAGTGGATATGATCTTGCATATAAACATTTTCAAGCCAGGAACATGAAGAATGACATAAAATTAGAAGAGAGTGCATTATTTGGAAAATGCAGAAAATAAACAATGATGTTTTTGTGGACTGGACCTGCTGTTCTCCTGTCACACAGCTGATTTACCATCACAATAGCACTGATTTTTTTGTTGTTTTCTTTCTTGCAGTCAGACTGCCAAATGAGACAGTATGTGAAATTTAACAATTCTGTAATTCTCCTCGGTTTTTTATGTATTGAGATTTTGAATGTTCAGACTCTAAGCATAGTTCTAAATAGACTTCAAGTGCTAATTTTTTTCATCAAGTGTAGTCACATGAATTGCTAAAGTCACTGACAGCAACAATTCATAAACAGCCGGGTTTAAACTCCTCATTAACAAAATTCTTTACTCCAAGTCAGGACAACACTCAAGATATATTTAAGGGGCTCATATTTATGAAACACTTCTTTGCCTGGTGATGTAGTGCATATTTTCAAGAAAGGCTCCTTTCTCCTGAAGAGGAGGTGTGCAAAGGGATGTTCAATACCCAGAATTATTTGCTGAGGTGGTTTTCCCTTAGACTGAAGTATTAACAGGGAAAGTGTGTTTCAGAGAAGCCCAGAGAGGACGGTGTCTTCAGCACCAAACAAACTGCTTTAGCTGCAGTTATGCCAATAAACTGCTTTTGGTTGTTTTTAAGGGCTCTTGTTTTTGACAGAGAAAGCTGTGGAGTGTGATGTTTCACTATAGGGTTGAGCTGTTCTCTGTCAGGGTGAACCCAAGGCCTTTTTAAACCATTCATGACAAGGCACATTAAGTTCAGACCAAGTTAAAAAGGTGTTGAAAACTGAAAAGCTCTCAGGTGCAGACTGTACTGTCAAATAAGAAATCAGCAGCAACCGCCACAGCTGACAGCTATGGCAACACTGCTGTTGTACACATTGAGATGCATGATGGATTTGAGCATGGGTCATCTGGGTGTTAGCAAAATGTCTAGTGTCCTTGGGATGTGGTGGTAAACCTGAGAGACCCCTCTAGCAACTGTCTTGTTGAAACACAGGGTGTTTTTCCACACACAGCTTTGATTTTGAGAAGCTCCACATGGGCTCAGCTTTGATCTTTTATTTAGAGTCACTTGTCTCAAAAGTATCTCAGGTTTGTGCCATTGATTTGTTCTCTGTTCAAATCTCCGGTGTACCTAGTGAAAGGCAAATGTGAGCCTGGCTCATTCCTTCATCTGCTACAGCCTTGTCAATTTAGAGCAATCTGGGAATAAAGATTGGGAAGACACCAAACAAAACCCTGGGGGTCGATTCAGCTCCAACCTGAGCCTGAGGGCTGGCGGGAGAATTTCTGAATACAAATGCTGGAGGCTTCAATGTCACCTGTTGATAAAATAGCAGAAAAAACCCATGTGGTCCCCCAATACTTCCTGACTGTTCCACAGCAGGGGTAGATGTGTGACTGAAGCCCCAGGTCCCATCCCCTGGGGAATGGATGAAGCAGTGCTCACAAACAGGGACTTGACCTTTAGATGCCATCAACAGCCAACGTGGTCCTGTTGGGACCTCCTGCTGATAAAAGCTGATACGACTGTGAATGAGCCCTGAGAGGCTGAACAAAAGGTGGTCTGAGGTTCATGTGCTCACTCAGAGGCTGAATCACTGCTGTAGAGGCTTGCCAGACTTCTGAGCCCCCTGGACTTCCTAAAGCATATGTGGAACTTCCCCTCACACATGGATTTATTCACATACATTTTCTCTTCCTCAGATGATTAGAGGAATTAAACAATTGCATGATCGCATGACCAGAAGGACTGAACAGGGGGATGAAGCAACTGAAAACCCCACCAGGAGCACATTAGATGTGTTATCTTAATAGATAATTAAAGGAGAAGATGAGAGCCACAAAATGAGTGTGTGTTTGATCAGAAGCCATAATGTTTGCTCTTTGATCCGGATAAACTGTAAACAAAAACATTTTATGAAAGGAATGGAAAAAATATCTCTTATTAACATCAAATAGGAGAAATCCTTGTCATAGGCCAGGAAATGAAATATGAATGACAGATCAAAGGTGTGTTCTGCTGAAAAAACCCCACCTGTATTACAGAAGTGCCTGCTCCCTTAAATGTGAGGATTTCAGCCTTTGCAGGGCCCTTATGATAAATGCATCAGAGAATTTAGAATTTCAGGGGATGAGAAAAGAAACTTGTAAGATCCAAAATGAAAAATGCAAGAAGGTATACCCTGGAAGATCAGTATTTCAAGAGAGACAGAAACTGCTTTTCCTATTATAAAGCTCAAAGTCACATAAGAAAAATTCAAAAACTGACCAATTATTGTCACACAAACCAAGTAACCTCTTAAAACAAGTCCACCAGCAGAAAGACATGAGTGCTCTGTGCCCACATTATCTGCACACCAGGCCTTACCAAGCACAAAACAAATGCTGGATGTTGGTATGGACACCTCCTGTCTGTCCTTTGGGAGATACCAGCACCATGATGAGACTGAAGGACTGGTTAAGCTTCACCTTAAATACTGTAATTTGGATTGGTTGCCATAACTTTCTTCCTGTTGCAAGGTTAAGATCTGAAACAGCATCAGATAGGAGTCAGACAGGAAACTCCCTAAGAAAAACAGAATGAAGCTGCTCCTGCCAAGAAGACAGAAACTGCTCCAGCTCCCCTTGGACAGCCCAGCTGCTCTGTGACCACCACCTCCCCCAGGGGCTGGAGTACCCCAGCCAGCAAACACAACCTCATCCATCACCCCAAGGGCAGATGCTGTGGTACATCCCCTCCTCAAGGGAGGAAGGCCATGAAGAACCAGGTTCTGTCATTGTAATTCTTGCTGGAACACTTCTTCCTCTATGATAAACATGGATGATGAGGCACCAGATTAAAATTTTGCCTCCCCCAAATTTCTGTGGGCCTGTGCTCTCTTAATGTTGTATAAATGCTGATTTTGGCATTTAAGAGTCTGTAGCTTAGAGCTGCAATAAACTCAGACTGATCTAATAATGAATGACAAGCTTAATAATGTAACAAACTAGGAGTTTAAGTCAGTCTCCAGGGTTTAATAAGGCTGCTAAATAAGAAAGCATTAGTTATGTATTACAGCCCTAATAGCTGAAAATGTTGATGTGAACACAGCACTGAGAAATGGACTGATGAGGGGTTTTTTTTCTGGTGTTTGATGGGCATAAAACTGCTTGTCAGCTCATTTCCAGTACAAAGAGGTTTTAGGTGTCTGTTATACTGGGATACCTGTGGAATGAAAGACAGCTGCCTTGTGTTTGCTCGTTTTGTCAGTCACACATGTTTGTTCTGGTTTGTTTGGCCAGGGAAGGACAGGGAAGGTTAGGATCACAGTTGGAAGGGACCTCTGGAGGTCACCCAGTTCCAGGACACACCTGGATCAGGTGACTTGCTTTGTGCTGTCAAGATTCCTCTCCACGCCTCCACTTAGAACCCTTTTTTTCCTTACATCTGCTCAAGATTTCCCACATTCCACTTCAGATAATATGGAAGACCTGGACCAGGATGCCCAGGGAGGTCACGGAGTCTCCCTCTCTGGAGACATTCCACCTGGATGTGTTTCTTTGTCAGCTGCTGCAGGTGACCCTGCCCTGGCAGGGGCTTGGACTGGATGATCTCCAGAGGTCCCTTCCAACCCTGTAAAATTCTGTGATCCTGCTCCTATTTCATTTCAAGATGAACACCTGGCTGCAAAAAACTGAACTTGAATGCCAAGTTCTAACATGTTCCTTTGGTTCTTCTGTAGCTTTACGTGCTCAGGTAAGGAGAGAGGGCAGCAGTCAAGGCTGAGAAGAGCACCTGAAATTGGGAAATGCAATAGTTGTTGGAAGTGCCTCCAAAAGCATTGACAAATGTTTTCAGTGTACACTTGTGGTGCTTGAAAAGACTGTTGTAATAAAATACCTGGTGTGTCCCAAGGAGGTGGAGAGATGAAGACTAAAATCAGTGTGTCCTCTTGTCCAGTAAGAGGCACTACTGGAACAGAAGGGAGTAATAAATAATCCCTTAAAATGTGTTGCTGGATCCTGGTTCCTTCAGAGAGCAAGACAGGCTGAAATGGCTAAAGAGATCTGATTGCCTGGCAACCCACAGGAAAAAAAATGGTGAATTAATCCAGCAATCTTAAATTAAGTACAGATAATGTGACTGCTGGGACAATGGATGCGAAAAAGTCAGATCCTCTCAAGAGCTCAATTTTTTCCATTAATTTTGGGTATCTTATTGGTATAACATTTCTTTATACACTTTCATAAGAGACCTAATACTTTCAGATCCATAATTCAGCCTCAGCTACAGCAGAAAAAACTGCTGCCTTTTATGACAGAGCTAATAAGCTCATGTTTGCGCATAACCCATGTCTGAGGAGGGAAGTCATAATTTGTAATTTCCAGAAAATCTACCAAATAGTCTGAATCTGCATTGTAGTATACACAACAGGAAATCAACAGGACCCCTGTAAAATGACATTAGAGCCTTGGAGGTAGAATATGCAGCAATTATAAAGCAGACACACAGGCGTCACATTTCTCATAAGCATCATTAAAATTAAATTAGAAACAACGCTTCAAAGATAACAGATCATATTTTGCTTTAGCATTATCTTGGTTCTCTGGGGCTTAATAACTTCCACAGAGAAAATGTCTCAAGATCCACCAGGATTTCTGGAGGCTGCCCTGTGGTACACAGGAGAAACTTCTGGTCTGAGTCATTGACTACATATTTTGGGTCATAACCCCTTGTTCATTTTCCTCGAGGCTTTGTCACAACAAAATCAGCCAAGGGTGAGCAGCTGGGTTCTTGTAAAACTTAACACAAATGGCTGCACAGACATGTCTGTCGCCAATCACAAACCTGGAGTCACTGGCTACACAACACTTGTGTTGCTGTTTATGCCTTAACCTCTGCCATCAAGAAATGTCCAGTAAAGTGCTTCAAATGATGCAATATCTTTAACTGCAGAATTAAAAAGCAGATTTAGACCAACGTTCTCAAGCTACACTTGGCTCATCCGACAAGATCCTCAGTTAGAGCTGAGTGCAGACATTGAAATAGAGACAGTAAAAAAGAAGAAATAAGTAAGAGAACCTTGGGGAAATTAAAATTAAAATGAAGCTCCAAGGAGCTAAATTAAATAACTGTGACACCATTAAATTGATAAGGAAGTGTGTAGGAGGCATTTGCCAGAGCAGTTGGGGGATCTCTGGACCTGGATGGTCAATGAGGTGTTACAGCACAGCCCCGGAAAGGGAGAACACGGAGCAGCTGGGGGTGGAAAAGCTCAAAGCCTGCCCTTGGTGTGAAGGGCCACATCCAGGTGCACACAGCACTAACAGCAGTTATTCCTCAGGAGGTGAATCCACAGGAGAGGGGGCAGCTGCTGAAGGAGAAGCAGGAGACAGGAAGAGCACTCTGACTCGGGCTCTGTTGCCAAGCTGCCCAAGGGGCCTGGGTGTGGACATGTCCTCGTGGGGTCAGATGGGGTGACTTCAGAGACCCCCACACCAGCAGGATCAGATCATCTCCACATCCTGGCCAGCTCCTTCTCATCCTCCCTGAGAGTGGGATGTGGGGTGGAAGGGGCAGGGAGAGGAGGTTACCTACTCTGGGAAAGCTGGGAGTGTTTCCAATAAACTTCTATGTGCTTGCATTTTCCTTCTAGTGTCAGGTCATGGAGTCAGGTCTTTGCAAACCCTGCTGGTTTGATTGTCAAGTGTTAATCAGACCCTGAACAGAAGGAATTCTTGAAAGAATTTCTTCAAAACCTCCTTTTTGCTACTTTCTTTCATATATCTCACAAAGCCTGTTGTGAGTAAAGGGCAAGAGAAATTCAGAAATTGATTACGTATGTTTTTCATCCTTTGAAGAAAGAAAATTATGGAATGGAGCAGGTGGGAATAAAAAATGAAAGAGCACATAGACTTGGTAAGAGAACCAGAGGCAGTATGGGTGTGACCTTTTACAGGTAATGCTTGAAACAGGAAGTGAGGACTCTATTTCATTGACAAAGACTTTTCCTAGCTCCAAGGTGCCCATCTTATAAGATTTTGTTTCCAGTCTCCACTTTATTAGTCCCTCTCTGCTCAGGAAGGCAGAAAGGAAGGCAGGAAGGAAGGAAGGCAAGGTGCTGGTCCTGCTAGGAGAAGCCATGAACTGTCCCAGGAAATGGGAGAGTTTGGCCCTTATCCAGTTGCAATTTTAGTATTTTGGCCATTCTTAAAAAAAGGTCAGGTAGTTTAAAACTGTAATATTCTAACAGGACCAGACTGTCCAACTTGTTTGGATATCTAGGACTTTTGAACACTCTCCTATCTGTATTCCACTAGCTGGATCCTGGCCAGCTCATTTCCTTCTATTTCTTCGTTCCAAACCAGCAACATAGTTTTGTTCACACTGAATTTATCTGGAAAGAATTGATACTGAGGGGAATGGCCCTTGACCTGTCTTTTCCTCTGCTGTAGGGTTTTCAATTTTCATCTGGCATCCCAAGTTATCTCAGAGCTGTACAGTGAGGACAGGTGGGATACAGCCTGCAGGTGACTCTGGAGACTCTGCTCTATTCATCTCCCATTGGATTCTGATGCCTGCCTTGTTGCCCAGACACTCAGCCCAGTGCTGTAATGTGTGATATCTCTGCCAGAAAAGAAAAGCTGACAAAAAAAAATTATGAAAATCTCTATGGCTGTAAACCCCAGAGGTGCCAGCCTGCTGCTGCACAGGCAGTGAAAGCACTGGGATATCCCACTGGTGTGTGCTGCTGCTGCGTGGAGCTGCCACTGTGGATTGAGCCTCTGGCTGTGTCAAACTGACCAGCCATGTTTTAAAATATTTCTGGAAGTTTTGCACCTGTCTGGAACTTTTAAATCATTCTGGACACTTAATTAACACTGGCTTTCCCCTTTTCCAGATGACATATTCCTATATATATTTCTGTATTTTGCATCCCTTCCAAACAATAGAGGAACCTTCTGGTAGAGGAGGAGAAGTTTGGTTTAGAGGGATGAAATAATTTTTAGTGTAGAGCCATTTCTCAGCCAACACCCTTAGAAGTAAAGCACAAGCCTTTTGGGAGGTTGTGGAACATGCTTCCATAAGGAATTAGGTCAAGTCCAAACTTGCTGTGGTGAGGTGCTGGACCCCTCACAGCTCCAGTTGGATGCTTGGTGGCAGAGGCCACCTCTGCTGCTGCATGCACAGAGGGCACAGGGAGGAGGGACACCATGGGTGTCCCTGGGGTCAGGGAGCTGCTCTGAGCACCTCCAGCAAGGGCAGGGGCAGAGATCCCCGTGCTGGAGCAAGGATCAGGCTCTGCTTCAGACAGCCGGGGACACTGCTCGTGTCCACACACCTGTGGCATTTCAAAACCTGGGTCACACCTGGGCTGCTGTTTCCTGCTCGTCTCCTCTGCTATTTTCCTGCACAGGGTGAGAGCTGCTTTTGTTAATGACACGAGTTTCCGTGAAGCCACGTGAGTTTTGTTCCGCTTGGTTACTCTCGAGCATGAAAATTAAGGCTAAATTAAAAAAGCAAAAGCCAGTGTAAATAGCCTCATGTGTCTAATTAAGTTGTTTTGATCAACCCTCTGCTGAGCATGTATTTTAAGGCACTTCTAGCAAATATTTTTTGGGATGATAAAATGTGATTTGTACAAGCTGTGTGCTGGTGCTGACTGCATTCATGTCGTTTTACTCCTGGTGGAGTGGCCCACACCAGTTTCTAGGGTGCCGTTCATAGAGCTGACTGTATGCAAATATGGTTTAAACTCTGTGTTTCATTTCAGAGGAAAGGAGAGCACATAATTGTATATCAAGTGATAGGTGGCACTCATAAAGTTCATGCAGAAGTTGAAGCAAAGCCACCTGAGCCTCCTTTCAGAAAAAAAAAAAATGCAACAGTTACACCCAAGCTCTTATGCTGCCGTTTTGGCCCGAATAAATTAGCTGAATTTCCACTTCAAGAGGCAACAAGAGCAGAAAAAAAAAAAAAAAAAAAAAAAAAAAAAAAAAAAAAAAAAAGCACAAAGCCAGAGACGGCTGAATCAGCCACGCTTTATTAATCATTGGCATCTAATTACCAGCAAGACACAGCGTAGTCACCAAGTGTGATGTTTCAGGAAGCTGCTAATGGATTCTGATTGATGTCACGGGTGTTGTGAAATCGCCACATCTCTGTGTTTTAATTCCTGCCGAGGGCAGCATCTCAGGCTTCCTGTTTGGAGCAGGAGAGGAGCTCTGAGCAGGATGCTGGGGATGCCCCTGGACACCAGGGCCACGAACAAGGCCAGCTGAGGCTGTGCCTTTCCTCTCCGGGCAGAACTCCTCCCAGAGCAGAGAGCTCTGGTGGACAGAGCACCGTGGCACCCCGAGCAGCCATCACACCTTGGTGTCACCTTCCTTGAGGTTCCCACATCTCCAGAGCTCCCCAGGAGTCTACAGGACTCCTCTCCTGTGTCCTGTCACGCCTTGGCCCCAGGAACCTGGCCTGGTGAGGTTTATGCAGCCCTTGGCAAGTTGGGATGGAAGGTGAGTGCCCAGAGGTGCTCCTGAAAAACCTGGGTGTGGCACCCGCTGCAGCCTCTGATTTTGTGTGTTTGCCCTGTCCCTAGGTCTACAATGAACACAGAGGATGCAGAGTGTTTGGCAATGGAGTTTCTATGCCAACAGTATTTGAATTGCCAATTGTCCTCACCACCCTCTCACGGTGCCTTCTCTTAGAGCAGAGTTTTCCTCTCTGCACCTCAGGCATGGAGAATATTTGAAACGACAGCTCTCCTGAAAGCTGGCACCTCTCCTCTCCACCAGTGCCAGCCATGCTGGGAATGGCACTGTGGATCACTGGAACCATCCAGCATCCCGGGGAAAGACCTTAAAAGCCGCTTCATCATCTCCTTAATGCTCTCCCTAATCTCTTACAATGATAGCTGCCCCTGCCCCTGGTGGAACTAATGTCATTTTTCAACCTTGTGATCATTGTTTGAGTCAAGCAAAGGGATGTCAGTTTTAATTACAGCCTTTATTTACGTATATCTCTCGTGCTTTAAACTGGATGAGAGGACCCCCTGTGCCTTCCTCATGCACTGGTGTTAGAGAAACAGGTAAAACCCTTGCTTGCCAAAGGGAGTGATCTCTTGGTAACACCTACTTGTATTTCTTCTCAAGGCAAATAGCTGTAATCGATTACTTATTTGAAATATTTGAAAATTAGATTTTTTTTTTTTAATTGATTTTAAGCTTGCTAAACAGGTGCTGTAGTAAATCTGGAATGTCTCTGATGTACTCTTCTGGTAATCCCTGCTTGATTTTTATTTTTACATGTATTAATTTTACTCTTTGTGACCACATTAAATAAAACTGGTGAGAGAATAGCAGACCTCTGGAGAAAGCACTCCAAGTATTATTTCAATTATGTTTCTGTGATCTGAAATTCCAGCCATTTGGTTTTTCCACAGCCCCCTGAACAGTTGTCTATTTTCCTGTCCTCATTTGCTTCCATCTCTTACTTTATCTAATATTCTTTTTTAATGCAGTTTTCCTGGTGCTCCTCTTCAGTTCTGTCAGCTAGCAGCAATGAGTTTTGGAGGGTTTTTACACCAGGTTTCATATTTTTCTGGAGTGGCTGGTAATGGCTGGTGGGGAACTCACTGACCTGTTAACAGGTCTTTTCATTTTTTTTGAGTTTACGCTTTCTCTGTCTGCCTTCTTTTGAACCTCTGACTAAGCAAAAGTCTGTTCTGATCCAAAGAACATGCAGTTAGATCCATCCTGACTGATTTCCCAGTACTAGCCTTGTCTTTGACACTTGGAAGGGGTTGCAGAAGGTGAAAAAGTTGAACTGTTTCTTTCCCTTGCACTTTTCATTCCTTTTTAAGATTGTCTGGTGAGTACAGTGTGGAGAATGACCTGAGTACCAGATATCACACCCACAGACAGACAAGCCAGGCCTGGGCATCAGGCTGGTTCTAAGCGTTTATGTTCTATAAAGAAAGTCAGTGTGGAGGAAAGATCAGTGTCCCAGTTCACCTGCTTTTAATATGCACCTGAAAAAACTACTTACAGCATCTTGTTCCAAACTGAGATGATTTTCAGTGTTTTGAAGCCTGAAGGAGTGGAGTTTATCTGCATAAGGCAGTGGCACTGTTGGCTGATATCCTGTGGCACTGAGCAGTGATTGCTGTCTTTCATCAGAAGACAGAGGAACATTTTTGCCATCCTTTGAAATGAGACATCCCAATAGGTATGAGTTGGTGACATGGTCCATTGGACCAGCCTGAGGGAGTCCCATTGATCCAGTCTGCTGGAGCCTGGAGAATAACCTTGGGAATGTTGTAAAAAGTGTCAAGGGAGGAGTTTATTTTAAAATTGAATGGAGTCCCTGGAGAGCAGGAAACCTGCTAGGGTTAAGACGTGCTAAGAGCTCGAGACACTGAAACAGCCTTCTCTCTTTCCAGGTAGCATGCAGAATAGCCCAGTCTGAAATCTTCCTCTTACCTGGCTCTTTCCCTTGGAACCTAGTTCAACTTTACCAAGAGCAAAAACCTCTGGAACCAGGAGCTTGATTTTATCAGGCTTTGGGGACTGTGGCCGACCTCTGGCAATGCTGCTGCAGCTGACAGAACGATGTCCTTGTGGGTGATAACCCTCCACATCCCAGGGCTGGAACCTCTGATTTCTGGTTGTGAAGGCTCTCGCCCAGGCACCGAGCACACCGTGACGGGGCCCTGCCAACAGCATCCCTCCTTCAAGGCTGAAAGTTCTCTTCCAGCATCCTTTTCCCCATTAATTGGATGACCTCTGCTACCCAGCACTGGGCTGTGAATCAGAAAAGGTCAGTTCTTTTTCATGGCTGCTCTTTCCAATTAACTTTTTGATGTTCTCAGGCACGGGTCTCCTGCCCTTCAAATGTGGGAGACGCTCAGCATGCCATAGAGTTCAAAGGAGCACAGGAAGCTAAACAATCCTCCTGGGAGGAACCTGACCTGACTGCTAACTCTGGTTTTATGTGGCGGAAGGAGAAATGCCCTCGATACTTTCTGCCAAAAAGGCAGAGATATCACTACAGTGAAGCAGCTCCATTTTCTGTCATCAGCTGCACTTTCATCCTTTCCCAGCTCTGATCTGCTTGGCCTAATCCATGCCCCTGATGTTGGGGTACCATCTTTTTTGTAGCACAGAACACTGCATTCAGTATTCCCAAAATATGCCTGCAAAGAAAAAACCATTTGGATTGAAATTCCATAAGCAATTTTTGATCTGTATGTGTTTCCTGTAACCTGCACAGTTCTCAGTTTCTATCTGTCTATCCTCTCCTTCACTGTTCCTCCCGCTGCTTTGGTCAGGCTTCTGCAGGTGAGAAGTTGCAAAGATAAGTCATTTTGTCTGAATTGGGCTAAATGAAAATGGGTGGCCAGAGAGAGGAGAAAGATGCAGACCTTTGCCAGAGAGCAGCAATATGTGCTGAGACCATACCAAGTGCCAGCAAATTCACCCAGCAGAAAACCCTTGTATTTGTGAATGAAGCCCACTGAAGTGTGATGAGCTTGGATTTAAGCTCATTCTTTCTCTAGAGCAAGCAAGCCAGCAATGGGATAAACCCCAAAAGGTTTGAGGCTCTGGCACTCACCTTTACACCTCTCAAGGAGAAGTTAATTCTCATCTACAGGACAGGAACCCACCTCTGTCCTCCCTGTGACTAAATTATCTCCTGATGTGAGGGTTTGTGTGTCCCTAAGTGTTTATTTGATGCTCTACACCAGGAGGAGATTGTCCACCAGCCTTATTTCTAAGGATCTGATCTGCCTGGCTTGGCCCCTGAACCATGTGCTCTCTGAAACATCTCTGTGGTCATTGAACAAGAACAGATTGTGATCATGTTTTTTCCAGCTCAACTGGATTTTCCAGCCTCACTCATCAGGCACTCCAAACTAGTGGATACTGCTGGCAGTTATGGAATCTCTCTCTGCTCCAGTGCTCCGTGCACTAGAAGAGGATGATAAAGCTGCTGAAGGTGATAAGTGCTGGGTTGTTGACTCCAATAATGGCAGTGAAGTTCTGAGAGGGTTTTGGACACAGTCCTGAGCCCAAGAGCAGTTTTCAGCCAGAGCAGGGTTTGTGCAGTGGCATGGGCTGTGCCAAACCCCTGGGACACCTCTGTTCCTGGTTAGCTCCATCTCACTGGAGTTGCTCTGCTCCTCCCTGCCTAATGACCTGTTCAGCTCCTTCCACCCTTGCTCCTGGCACCCTGTTTTATACCATGTGCACAGGCCAGCAGCAAAGTCCCTTCAGCACAGAGGTGGAAATGAGGTTTCAGCATCCAACAATAGGAAAAAAGCTGCCAGGGCTGGAAATCCATTGTGGGCATTGTCTGCCCTGTCAGTGCCCAACTCTCCAGCCTTTGAAGCCCTTTGGGGTAGCTTGGTGGTGCACTGTCAAGCATACTTCCATGGCCATTCTTTTGCTGATCACTTTATGCTTCCCTGAATCCCCTTCTTTGGGCAGTGGGGTTTATGATGTACAGAACAGGCCCCTGTCCTGCCAGTACCACTCCTTTTTATCCCAAAGTATTTGACCATCTCACCAGCGAGAAATATTTGCTCCCATCAGAACATCAACACAGCAAAAGTATCAATCACCTGGTAAAATTTTGATTTCAGAAGCACCTGCTAATAAATGGGAATGCTGGAATGGAAATCGATGGGTATCCAAAGCTAAAGATTACCTTTATCAGTAGGGCATCTGTTATGGCTTGATTAAGATGCAAATCATCTCTGTCTCCATGGTGACAAAGTCACTTTTTCGTGTCAATGAAATACAAGCAGCTGGATGTGCCCAGCTGAACTCTCTATAATGGGAGGAAAAACATGTCAGGGCTGGCTACAGCTCCAGCAGTGCTCAGCCAATTCTGCCTCATCTCCCCTTCCAGCCAACCATAAAGAGGTCTCTGAGAGTGGCCAGGTCCCAGCACTCACACCAGTGATGACAGAGTGAGGTAAGTGCTTAAAAAGATGCAGTCAATCAAGAAATAATGGGCTGAAGGGAGCTTGTTGCCATTTGCTCGTGGCTGAGATCCACCAGCCCTCCTGGGTTTCCTGGCAGGAAGAGCAGATCCCAGCCAGGGCAGTGGCTCTGCAGAGCCTCAGACAGGAGCCACAGCCACATTGCCATGGGTGGTAAAAACCATCTTAGCTGGCTTGCAGGGAGCACAAGGGCATTAACTGTAGGCAAATAAAATAATTACAGGAGCCATAAAGATGTTTGCGAGACGTGCCTTGGGGAGGGATGCAGGAGTGAAGACGTTTTCTGCCCTGCAGCTGCCATTTATGGGGTTTGTGGTGAAAAAGCCCAGGTGTCTACAACTCTTTTGTCACACTCACTTGCCAGCTGGGCCATGAGAATTTGTGCACTCAAAGTGGGTGAAATACAAATATTCAGGAAAAAGGCCCAGAGCTACCAGCATCACTGACCTTTTGTGATTTGTGCCTCTGGGTGTTTGCCCCTCCTCAGACCTTGGGGCTAAGCTTGTCTGGGTATAAAAATCCCCACACCTGAAAAAAAGCTGATGAAAATGGGAGAATTCAGGAGTGCCAAGAATTTATTTTAAACCTAGACTTCTTCAAGCCTATTTCCTGCCAAAGCTGGGTCTCTTGCCTGGTGGTTGTTGGTATTTTGAAGCAGCTATTGCTGGTAGCTGTGTGACCCAACTCATTGCACATCTCCAGGGACCCTCTTGCTGCCTCCTGAAGGACTTTGGAGACTTCTTTGCCTGTCCTGCCTCAGTTTCCTTCTTCCTTACACCCAAGGGATAACAAAAGCAACTGGGTCAGAGATGCTGAGTCCTGTCATAGCACGTGGCCAGGGTCCCTGTGGAAATCATGGTAGTTTTCATTTGGTGTGGGATCTGCTGCATGTAATGAAGCAGATTTTCCTGCACAAAGGCAGTGGTTGCCCATGTACCTTGGACTTGGTGTGTGCTGTAGTCCCTGCTCTGGTAGTCCCTCATGCAGCTGTGTGTATGCAAAGGTGCTTTGTTGCCACTCAGAATTTATCCTTCCTTCAAGAAAACAAGACTTTATAGCAGGAATAAACTGCATCCAGAGTGAGAGGTCAGCTTCACCTGAGCTGCAGCAGGAGAGCAACTCTTGGGTGTAAATGAGCACTTAGGCATACCTGGAAAGAAAGAAGCTTGATTGACTCCCGAGACGATATCTTGAAGCCATGAGGGAAGAGTAATTTAAAAGTCAGTCACCTAGAGGCAACTGTGGCAGCATGGATAAAACCCTCTGGCAGCAGCAGCGTGGCTAATTGCTCCAGTTTGGGATTCATGTGATCGTTCATTAGCTCTCATTTAATAATAGTTTACTCTGCAGTGATGTGGAACCCTTCATCTCCTCTCCAGCAACTCCACAAATAGCAAATCTGGATTAAGATCACTGGCAAGGGGGATGCTGAGCTCTGGGACACTCTGTGGGGAAAGTGAGACACAGGAGGGCTCAATGGCAGACCACAGCTCTTCAGAGTATCCTCTGCACTTTTCCCTTCCCTTCCCTTCCCCTCCCCGTGTGAAGCCCAGCCAGACCTGCTCAGTGTGAAATGAAGAGCAGGGGGAGTGTTTGACATTTGCACGATGTGTTGCTGTGCCAGCTGTCACACAGAGAGCAGGAGAGCTCTCCCCTTCCAAGCAGCTGGAAGGCGGCCTTCAGGACATGGGGTTCACTACTGGCACAGGAGCCACTGCCCTGGGAATGGGAGAGGGCCAGGACCATCAAGCAGAGAGGCATTACCGAGGTCAGGAAACACATGGGGTGGATCCTCTGCTCTCAGTTTCCACCATGAAGCCTTGGTTCATCTGAGCCACACTCACCTGTTTGGCCAGGCCAGGGGCGCTGGGGCTCACCCCAGCCCGTGGCACAGGCAGGGTGACGCCTGGGGACAGCCTTTGGGGTGGCATGACATGTGCAACCTGCCCATGGTGGAGATGGTGCCAAGGCCTGGCTGCCTCCCTGCCAGCGTCCCTCTGCCCCGGGGTGGTCACTGAGCACAGGAGTGCCACGGTGTGCCATGGTCACGGTGTGCCAGTGGCTTGCTGGGACCTGCAGTGGAAGCAAAGACCATTTCTATTGTCTGGCTGAGGGGAGGACTTTCCATCCATCCCTCTCCCAAGGCCCCTCTGGACTTGCTTTTCTGTCCTTTTACAGCCTTACCCACATGACCAGTGATGGCTCCCCTGCAACCTCAGGGGTCATTGTCACCCACATGCCAGTGGCACGGAGACTTCCCTTTACTTGAAGGCATCTTAAGAACAGCAGCTGCTTGCTGGAGAGCTTCATCCCTGCCCAACACAGCTACCCCAGAGTGGATTTCTCTCCTACCTTATTCCAAACATTATGCTCCTGGCCTGAGCAGAAGCAATTAAAGCAGGCCCTAATGAGGGAATTTCCTCCAGCAAGCTCCCTGGATGCATCCACACTGAAATGATTCTCAGATGGGCTGTGCTATACACACAGGGCTCATTCTCAGCACAGCCTGCACTTGCCCAAGGGCCACCAGCTGGGAGGGCAGAGCCCAGGCCACGCTGGCCACAGCAGTGGCTTTTCTGGAGCTGTGATATTTGTTTTCCTCCCACATTAAAGGCTTGGGAAAGCACAGCACTCATCAGAAAGCCAGCAGGATGGAGCATGCATTGCTGATGGCAGGTTGCTGTTCTTCCTAATTAAAGCCAGGTCCTGGGAAAGGGCTGCAACTGTATTTGTTATACCTGTGCCTTCATCCCTTCCCTCTCCTGCTTTCCTTTGCCACTTCCAGCCCTTACTGTCTCTATCATCTCTGTCCGGATTACTAATGAATGCCTTGTTAGAGCAATAATTGGTCTCTTATTTAGTAGACTCATAAACATTATAACTGAAATACATTATCAGCCATAGGGCACAATCTATTTCAAACTGCAGTACACAGTGGCTGAGGTTTATGTTCCTTGGCGTGATTTCTTTTCCTTTTGTGGAAGCAATTATGTGCATTTGACTGTATATTGCTATTGTTGAAGCCTTTTATGCAAGAGTTAGTTGTGCACAATGCAATTAAAGATGGAAATTCAAATTACAGGCAGCAGTGCAATGGGACCAGCAAGCGGGCTTAACCAGAAAGGAAACCAAATACAGGAATGCAGTGTGCTCCCAAAAAATGCTCTGCTTCCACTGCCCTGATGGATTACATTGTCAAGAGGCTGGATAATGTAATAGCAGTAACTGGATGTGTTCCTGCATCCCACGTGCCAGGAATTTGGCTTTAGCAGGATGCTGATGGAGTTCATGGCTGAGGCATGCCAGCAACATTCAGGGACAGAGCCTAAGGAAACACTTTTTGCTGTGCCTTGTATGGATAACAAAATATAACTATTACTCTTTGCAGTTATTTCAGCAGTAAAACGGCATAACTGGGGGTCTGAACCCCAGCCACCTCTCTGGAAGGCGTTGGTGTGACACAGGCTCAAATCCAAGAAGCCCAGAAGGTACACACACAAAGCATTGTGGCAGGAGCTCCTTTGCAAAGTTCCTTGGATAATATAAAGCATTAAAGACACTGAAAAAAGTTGTGTTGAGAGAATTCATCACACCTGCTTTGAAAAAAAAAAAAAAAAAAGATGTGGAGAGGATGATGGGAAGTTTTTGTTCTTTATGCAAAATACTCAGTTTCCAAAAGCAGCTGGGGATCTGTGTACCTTGATTTTGGCTGCTGAACTAAAATCTGTTCAAAGAAATGTTTTGACAAGAAGTGGTGAACATGAGTTTTCAACCAATAATCTACAAGGATGTCTGAAAGGGAAACACCAAAGTAATTAGTAGCTTTACATTTTAGGGTTGAGAACAAAATGTGCTTGGCTTGAGTTAACACTGTCCTTTAGCCTTTTTCTCCCAGTTTGCTCATGTTATTCAGTACCTCTTTAGATCAAAAATTAATCGTATATACAGAATCTGCAAAATTTTTTATTCTTATAGAAGAAGGAACCCAAGGCTGAGATTTCAGTTAGATGTTTCTTGGTTTTACTATCATCTCTGTAACCTCGACTTAATCACTTCTGGTGTGCTTCAGGCACATTTATTCTGTGTCCCCTTTTGGAAACTCCTTCATCACTTGCTCTGTATTTCAACAAAATTTGACAAAATGCTTGGGAAGGGGTGGCACCCCAAGATGTGCCACACTGGCTGTTCCTGGCAGAAATTAAATGTCTTTGTCCATGTGCCACACAGGACCTCTGCACACAGGGGTTTTTGGATGCATGTGGACAGATTCTCTGAAGGCTGCAGCAGGTCCAACAGCTTTCAGAGGCACCAAACACTGTCCTTGCACATTGGACAAACACATTCAGAACCTGCAGGTAAATCCACAGAGCCCTTAAATCCAAACCAGAGGGCATTCCCCAGCAGCTGGAGGGCAGGTGGGCACAGGGCACGACCTGTCTGAGCTCATCCCTCGTCTGAAGTAATCAGAGCTGGGTTAAACCAGATGATTTATGGACATTTCAATTTCCATCAGACAAATATGGTCCCAGGGGCAATTTTGAGGGAGCTCTTGTAATGGATTGAAGGTGGTGTGGATGATTTACTGTAACCTGCTGGACAGTACTAGGGCAAGGGGGTCCCAGGCTTGGATGGAGTCTTCTGCTGCTGTGTGGCCTGTAAATATCATTAGCAAGGGCAATTAATTATTTTATGTGTTTAGCTCTGTGAGCCTCCCCTTTGCTGCCTGTAACATAAATTAACGTGTTTCCTATTTTTCTTTTGTAAAAGTTGTTTTCCACCTCCAATTCCCTTCTAATGTCTCAGAACTGTGCAAACTTCATTATCTTCCCCAAGGCATTGGGAAATGGGACTTCCCCATGCTTACTGCAAATGCCAATTACCAGTGCCAAAAAATATCCCCAGCGCTCCCCTGAAAGCACCATTCCTAGGAGCCTCTTGTTTTGAATTAAGAAATGCTGCAATAAGGATAATTAAATTAGAATGGAACTTAATATATAGAAATAGTGGTAGGAGAGAAGAAGAATGTGAGCCTAAATTACACCTGACAGAGGTATGAGGCAGTACATCCAAGCAGAGGCTGCATATCTTTCCCCTTTCTTTGTATATCTGAACCCAGTTTTTGTCATGAGAACCAGAATTTTGATAAGTTTCAGTGGCTTTCAGAAAGTCTGGATAAAGACTGTTACAAATGCTTGTGCGTGTGATTTTTGGTTGTGTTTTTGTTTGTTTGGGTTTTTTTCCACCCAAGGAAGGAGTGTCTTGCAGAGGAGGCATTTATGTAGTTCTCTTGAGAGCTTGGCTTGGCTTCTCACTCCTCCACAGACTTCTTGAGACTTTGGTTCCTTCTTCCCTCTGAGGTGAGCAAAAGAGATCCATGGCTGGTTCTGGAGGGTAAATCCCCCAAAATAGAAATTGTACCCTGGAAGACACTGTCATAATCAGATCTCACTGTCCAGAGGAGCGAAACTTGTCCTTCCCAGTCCAGAAGGAAAACTGGGGATGAGGTTGTGCAGCCCCAGACTCTCCTGAGCACCTCTTGGCTCAGCAGCAGCAGATGGAGCTGCTGCCCAAGAAGCCCAGGAGAGGTGAGGCAGCACAGGGCTGGCCAGGCTCACCAGGGAGGGGCTGGCAGAAGGGCCAAGGCTTGAGACCCTGGGAGCACAATGTCCATTGCCCCTCTCTGGGACCCCCAACAGCAGCAGGGCATCATCTCTTTTTATGTGATTGTCTCCCAGCTGTTCTCATTGTCCTAATGGCTCTTGTCCACCCCACCGTGGCTGCACCTGCCTGTCACTTGAACCTGGGTGGTTACAGGTGTGAACAGCACTCAGGTGAGGGGGCACCAATGCTTTGTGTCCATTCTGTGCTGCAGACACCCTCCCCAGCCCAGTCCCTGCTGAGAGTGCGACCACATTTCTCGTTTTCATCACTTCATCGTGCTGATCACTCTCTGATCAGCTGGTACTCCTCAGTCATTGCCAGGAGGTGAGGTGCACAGGTATCACAAAGCTGCATTTTTATTGGGTTCCCAGATCCATTACTTTGCATTTCTCACCACTGAATTTTATCTCTGCATGCTTACCTCAGTCCTCAGGATCAGGAGTTTTAGTTTTGTTCTCTCTCTGCTTACATATTGGCATTGCCTCTAAGTTTTGCCATTAGCAGGTTTTGTCAGGCATTTTCTGTGCCCAAGTAATTAACAAAAATATTGGTGTCAAAACTGTCCCTTAAGGAACTTTAGTAATAATTTCCCTCCTCTGATCCCTACCTTTACAGCAGTGCATGTTTCTATCTCCCTTCACACTGCAGCACATTGGCAGTCCATTTAGTGTCCACCCTTCCCATCTGAGCTAATGTCTCAGATGCTTTTTAATCAAGTGCTTTCTCCCAGATGCTGTGGATGAGCTCTACTGCACTCTCTGCATCTAGAAAGCCTTATGAAAAAATTATGTTCCTGAGCTAACTTTGATAAGTCCATACTGCTTGTTATATCATTTATTTCCATTACGCTTTTCTTAAAAATTTTGTCTTAAATCTTACGTGTCTTTCAGGTCAGACTTGAGACTGATTTTACTCTTTTCCTTTCTTCTCTTCCCTTTAAACTTGCTGTTTTCAGCCATGCAATGCCATTTTTGGCTAGACAGATGAGCTTAAAAGGTTTGTTGCTGCCCAGAGGTGTCACATGGGATTCAGGAGGAGAAGCTGATCCTTCAGTCTGGTGGATTTGAAACTCCTGGAGCTTAGGGTCAGTCTGACTCCTCTTGAATCCATGTTCATCCTCTTCACCATATTAAAGTTGTCTTAGATGCTCCTTTCACTTCTCTGAGCAACCCATCTTAAATTTTAGAGATGTCCTCTGGAAATAATGAAATTCAGCTTCAATCTTCTTCTGCCTTATCCCTCTGTGTAAGCCTTGCTCAGCAATAACAAAAATATCTTAATACTATCAACCCTGTGCTCAGCACAACCCCAAAACCCAGCCCTGCACCAGCCACTGGGAAGAAAAGCGACTCTACCTCAGTCAACACCAGCACAAACCGTTGTAGTGCTCTCCTCTGCTTCCCCTTTCCTGACTCCAGGATAAGAACACCAGGTAACAGTATTAAGAAATCTCAGTTCTAAAGTAAAAAGTGTCATCTTTTCTAAGAAACACCTTCTAAGGATAATTCAAATTAGGCCAGCCCAGGTTTTCTAAATAACTCCTTGTGATTTTTATTCTTTCACCTTAGGAGAGCAGAAAATCCAATTATAAAATGTTGAATTCACTGAGTATGACTTTGAAAATCTTGGCTCTGCTACATCCACAATACATTTAGGAGTTCTCTTGAACCACTGTGACCCCTTTGAGGAAAGCAAGAGGAAAATGTGTGTCTATGCTTTCTTTTTTGTTTAGCCCCCTTTGCCTATTAATTACAATTTCTATTAATAGAAGAATTGTTGAATCCTCTAAGGCTGCCTGCAATATGTGGAGTCCACAAAATCATCAATAACATTAATGCACAGAAAAAAAGCATTTCTCTGGATAACATTTTAAGATCAAGTGGAATTCAGATCAAAAGCTACAGCACCTACACTCAGGTGTCTGCACATCTGTATTCCTTTGTGAGCACCATGGCTGAGATCCCATGGCAGGAAATGGACTCAGCAGATCCCAGAGAGCTCTCCAGCTCACACTGTGCTGGACACCCAGCTGGGATCCAGGTTTCTCACAGGGTTGTCTGAAGGTTTTGGGGTGCCCTAGCACCTGCCTGCCCTCCAGAGAGCAGTGAGACCCTTTCAGATCCTGTTCCACTCTGCCTGCACCACCCAGACCTCACAGGAGCCTGAAATGGCAGCAGATGCTCACATCTGCACAATTCCCTCTGTGTGTTTGCTCAGCTGAATCCCCCCCAAAATCTCCCAGGTGTGAGGCCCTGTGGTTTGCATTAGTGGTGGACCAGCAGATGTTTGCAGCTGGAGCCAGCGAGGCAGTTTCTGTGGCACATGTTGGTTTTGGGGCACTTTGGCTGAAATGCAGCTGATAGAAACAGCAGCAGAGCAGCTCCCTGGCATCCTGGGGCTCCAGGGTGCCCAGCTCTCAGCTACAGGCAGTGTTGGCAGGAGGACAAATGGACATAAAATGACCACAAGTACATTTTATCCTGCAAATTAATTGGAAGATTCTAATTATCAGGATTGTAATGCTCCCACAGCATTCCCAGCAGAACAGCACTAAATGCTTTTGAGATAGACTAGTTTATTGAACTGATGTCAAGACAAGGTTGCCATGACTCTGGGTGAAAAAGCTTCTTTGAAAAAGCCTGAGGAAGGCTCTTCATTGTCTCTGCAAAGTGGGACACACAGGGCCTGTAAGATCTGTGTTCTACAGGGCAGGCTGGAGAGTCCACAGGTCAAAGTTGTTTCTTTGCTTCATAATGGTAAAAATGATCTGGCATTATGTGGTTTGTTGTCGTTTGTTTGTTTGTTCTAACTTATTTTTTAGTATTTTCTGTCTAGATAGAAAATTTGAAAACTCATCTGCTTTATGAGTAAAAAAAACCCCAGAAGTTACAACTTTTTTATGCAGGAGAAAATCCAATATTTAATTCTCTCAGGCTGTAAACATAAATGAGTGACCAATTGTTTCACTTGTTCTTATACATCTGCTTGATATTTCTCTGCTCCAGTGAGTAAAACATAATAATAAGTTTAAAGAAAATAAGTTGAATGCATAAATTAAATCAGTTATTTTGGTGGCTCATAGAACTCGTGAGTCTTCTGTGGTGCACAGAAATACTTGAGAAGGATTTGCTTGAAGTGAATGCAGTGGGAAGCACCTTTTGATGGATGTCATTTGCAGGGGGTTGTACAGGCTTTCATTGATTTCAGTTTGTGGGAGTTCATCTCATTCAGATGAAAATAGAATTGAAGCTGAAAGAAAAGGAAATAATGGGGTTGAACAAATTCCCTGAAATTTATGAATTCTACTGTCAATGGGAGGATTTAAATAGCAAATGCTTCAGCTATATTCACAAATACTTTTCTTTAATTGAGCAAACTGCAAATTTCAATATTATTTCCATATCTTGCCTATTATAGAGCTTTTTGAACCCATTCCTGCTTAATTCCTATGGAATTATCACAGCCCACATCGTTTTCCTCCTTGAAAGTTTCTTAGGAAATTGCATTAATTTCCTTGACCCTTTTCAGTATTTCAATAACATCTAGTAGCAAAAGGTGCTGTTTAATGGAGTCATTGCCTTCAAACAGACTCCAGATAAGCAGAAGTCCTGTGCTGAATGCAGAAATAGGTAAAGTTTGGGGTTTTTTTCACATGGAGGTAAAAAAAAAACATTGTTCAAACTAAAGTTCACCCAAAAATGATCAACGTCTCAGAAAAAGTGGAGGGCCCACAGATTCAGCTGTCTCTGCTGCTTTTTTTTTTTTTTTTTCAGAAGCCACCTACTATTTCTGTAGTCTTCACGGCTCAGCCTTGCTCTCCTGAGATCACAGACCATTTTGGAAGCAACAGTACATGAATGTTTAGAGATGACTTATGCTGGGAATCCTACAAGGACCTGGAAGCCTCGACTCTCTCCATGCAGTGGTCAGTTGAAACTTCTTGTTCAAAAATAAGAGAAGGCTAAAAATTGTTTGGTGAACTGCTTGAAAAAATGCATCAAAATAACAATATAAGTTAACAGTTTAAAAAATACTTCAGGATAGAAGGCTTGCCCAAGAGTGGTAAAGCCCATAGAAAACTGAGATATAGAAGAACAGGGATGAGGTCATAGGAGGAAAAACTGGAATAGTCTTTTTTGACAATATTCACATTAATGTATCATGGGGAGCATCTTTACTTGGGACTCAAAAGAAGCCTCATGCCAAAATGAAGTGCTGGTAGAACAGCTTATGGAAAAGTCTAGAAAATGAAGAGTTACACTCAGGACTGGGTGATATCATTCTGAAGCCAAGGAAGAATCAGCTGAGCCATTACCAGTGGTGTATTTTCCTCCTTAAATATGGCTCTTTATCAGAGAAGGGAGGAGTGCTGAATTTGCAACCAACTTCTATAAAACCGGCTGGGGAGGGCAAGGAGAAGCAGAAGATGAAGAGGATGATGATGACAATGTCTTAAACCCTCCAATTTCCCACCCAAAGTACAAAATCAGTGTCAGTTCTTACACATAATTTACACATAGTTCTATCTATTCACATAAACAGTTCTGTTTTATCTAGGAATGCAAGCAATGTTCTGCTATTATTTTCCTTATGTCTAGAGCTAAGTTATTGAAATTTAAAGCAGGCTTTAGGGCTTTTTACTTTCTTAAGGCACTGAACATATATTCTTACTTACTTAAAACTAAAACTTACACTTCTACTTCATGTGTATGTGGCTTAATATATTTTAATTTCTCTAAAGTCTTTAATTCAATCCCTACATTCTTTTCTCTCTCTGAGGGACTCAGAGAAGCTTTTATTTCTTGAACTCAAATGACCCCTGGTCTGGGAGAAGGTCACATATCTTTGGGGGCTGTAGCTGGTGAAATTATTTCTACAAAATATTATTTTAATTGGTAAGTACAAGTAAGTGACAAGATGTGTGACGAGCATAAATGTTTCTGAGTAAATATTTTGGGGGCAGAAAAATCAAGTAGTATGCAGAGATCATTTAGAAAAACACTGATTAGCTTCAGAGTATTATTGAAGCAGAAAACTGTCTTGGAACATGATTGTTAGCAGCTATCTTGAGAGCTTTATCCATTTATACCACTATTTTCCTTACAAATGAGCCGAGGGATTAGCTTGCACTAAGCAGACTAAAGACACAACAGATTCCATTTAAGAAAGAGCAGAGGACTTTTCCAGTGTTTTAAAAATGTACTTTCTAGTTAACTTGTCTGTTGCCAATGAACAACTTCTGGAACTACACAGACCTGGCTGCTGCCCACAACTGTTACCTCCCTAAGAAAACTTCATATCCATTCTCTCAGTGGGGAATTCTGCATTTAACCAGTGGGATCTGCAGAAAGGATGTGGGAGAGGCACCCCATTCCACCACGTTTGGTTTGACAGGTCCATCTACATCCTTTTTTCCCTCTGGAGCCAGGCCCTGTTCACAGTTTGCTGCTGTCCCTCCACAGGCTCCAAGTGCAGTGTCTGTCACGTAGAGCTCCATTCCCTGTGCATGGAAATGTGCAGCTGCCTCGGAGGGATGCGTGGGAATCCTGTTGTATCTTTAGCCTTGGAGATGATGATTTGCAATCACAGCCACATCCCAGCCAAGGAGCTTCCCCACACTCATTTGGAAAGCAGCCGGGCTGCAGCTTGTGACAATCACTCATCTTTTAATTACTATCTCAAATCCTTGAGAACATTTTAATAATTCTCTGTTTACAGTTGGAGACAGGAACTCTTGGGCACATCGCTCCCTTTCAAGTAAACAGGCCACTAATTAAGTTTGCTTTGAACCCAAAGGCATGGGTTTGCAGAGTCCTTCCAGCCTGAGTGAGCATCCCCTTGCCTGGAAGTGTTCAAGGCCAGGAATGGCAGATGGAGCAGAGGCCCTAGAGGAGCCCTGTGCCCTTCCAGAGGGGAGCTCAGGCAGGGCCCTGAGGGCAGTGAAACAGTGCCTTTGAGAGGCAAAGGAGGTGAATGTTCTATGGGTTTTATGTATGAAATGTTTTCTGATACGACTCATGACACCATATTATCAGCCCCCAGCAGCTGCATGCAGCAGCTTTCCCCAGTTCCTATTCAGAATTTACCTACCTGGCTGTATCTTGGGGTGGCCATAAACACAAAACTGTGTACATCTCGGATGCTTTGTTGTCATTTTCCTCTCTGACTCTTCATTTCTGCTCAGAACCTGCTGTACTCCTCTATTCTTCATCTGCAGGGCCCATAAATTGAATTAATTCCTGTTGACTTACTGACTTTTTCCCCCATTGACCTGAAAGCTGCAATTGAATATTTGCATGCATGAATAAAAGACTGATCAGAGCAGTGTGTAGAATAGGCAAGAACATTCTGAGAGTAGCAGGAGGAGAGTTGTTGCCTTTTCACTGCAGGCTGAACTGTGAGCTCCGTGTGCCTTGGTTTGCAGGACCTGAACAAAATTACCATCAGCAAGCAGAGCAGCTCTCATTTTTGTAGCTTTTGGGTCAAACAAAACCACAGTGCTGAGCTCTTTGGGTCCAGCCAGTTATTCTGTACCCTGTATATATCTGTATTACAGAATTGGCTGGGCTGTGTCACAGAATCACAGAATTTTTGAGGTTGGAAGGGACCTCTGGAGATCATCCACTCCAATGCCCCTGCCAAAGCAGGGTCACCTGGAGCAGGTGACACAGGGGCATGTCCAGGTGGGTTTGGAATGTCAGTGTTTCCCAGCGTGGACAAACCTGCTAGAGAAAGTTGGGGTTGGCATGTGAGAAGCAAGGAGACAGGTGTCTTGGAATCTGCTGTGCCACAGGCATTTGCTGGAGTTTGTTCACATTGTGACACCCAAGGCTTTCCACCTGGAAATTATATAAAAATCAGGGTATTTGGGAGCCCTTCAGACTGTTGATCAAAACAAAGAGGAGGGAGAGAAGGAGCTGTGTGGCTTCTGCAGAAGGCACTAGGGGAGATGAGTGCTAATGCTGGTTGATGTTGTGTGAGATAACAATATCTACTCATGGACTAAGAGTCCTAAAAATGTAAGGGAGTTTAAGTCAGGTTAGATCAGCCCAGAAATTTACCTCCAACAGAGGCCAATAGTGAACTGACCAGGAACTGCACTAAGGCTGCCCCAGGATGCTGTCCTAGACTCCAGTTACTTGTGCCTCATGGAGCTGCTGGACCAGAGATAATGACCTGAATGAATATTGCTCCTTAAGTTTGAGATGATGTTCATAGATCCTCTCAGCTGATTCTCTCCCTGACTGAGGAGTCCTTTGCTATCAAGAAAAGATTTCTACAGGAGCCTCACTACATATTTGATCATCCTATCACTTTTTTCTTTAATTCTTCAATTTCTACAATATTAAATTTGTGTAGTACTGTAATATTTTTCATGTTGTCTGAGCCAGAGGTTCAGATATGTTTTTGATGTACTAGCATAGCTTGTTTTTGTTCTTTGCTCCTTTTCTAACCCTTTCTTATCAATGTACTCTTTGTACCAAGCTCATATTCTCTTATAACCTCATATTATAAACCCAGCATATTCCTCCTGGTTGATAATAGTTCACAGCCCATTATTATACAAGCAAGACTAGGACTTTTTTCCGTGTACATCACTTTTTATTAATCTCCACAGACTTTCAGGTGCTGTTTCATTGCTTGGACACGTAGTGGCACAGAGTGCTTCTGAAATTTTTCAGTTAACTCATGTCTACTAGCCTGAATTTGTCATCCTAGTTATTGACCTGGATTGACTTGTTAAGGTTCAATTCATAAATACTCAAAGCAGTTTAGCCTGGGTGTGGCAGGTCTGACAAAGCAGAGCAAACCTGAGTCTGTTCACCACTTACATTGGTTCAAGGAATAATTTAAAGCCTCCAAATCTAAGATTTGTACTTCTCCTCTGACACTCTAGTTCAGTGCTTCGACTTCAGCATCCCCTAATGTGATCAACATGTAGCTTTTAGACAATAAAATCAAACAACAAGAGGCTTGAACCAAAAGGCATGTCATGCAAGAAGTCTTTTCTTACCCAGAATTGTTCCAACAAGCCTTGTGTGCAATTCTGCTGCAGCAATTCCTCTCCTCTTCTACTTTCCTCTGGATACTTCACAACAAACACATTGATTTTTGACAGAGCAAGTATTTTCCCACTATTCCCTTAGCTGTGTTTGTTTTCTACCTGAAAGCTGGTACTTGTTTTTTTAAAGAAAAAATGCTTTTGATAGAATTTTTTCCCTGCAAATCTGTCTTAATATATTGTTGCTGCAAAACAAGCTACTTTAGCAGTATTCCCCTGACTCCTTAGATTGAATCCTCCTGTCTGCTTGTGGCTACCCCAATTCAATATCTCCAGTTACTACAGATGCATCTCTTGCTTATTGCTGTGCTGAGATCATGCACAGCCCAGTGGCTGGGAAAAGCTTTGTTTTCTCTTCTGTCAGGCTTATATCACACTCAGTATTTGCCCATCACACCACTTTCCTGGGAAATGCAACATGGGTCTTCCTCTCCTGTGCATCTTCAGCCCGAGCACCGGGGGTATCTGAGTCATGGCAGATCTGTGATGAATTCTTTTGTTTCTCTCATATTCTTTTGAGGTGTGTACTACTGCTGCTGATAAATGCACACTCTTCTCTCTCTAGATGTGAGCAGCTTGACATTTGAACAGTGAATTATGTTCCCCTGGTCATTTCCTAACCAATTTCTCTGATGAAACTGTCAGGCCTTGGCCTCTGCTCCCGCTAAGCAAACAGCAGCTTCATGCAATTTGCACAAGGTATTGTTTTCCTTCCTTTGATATGCCTTTCCTTGCTCATCACTATACAACCCTTTTCTCATTAGAATAGACAATTTCCATTGTCGTTTCTCATCATCTGTCCTTTCATGCATAATGGCAATTTTATTACAAGGCCCTATTGCACCCTGCAACTCTGAGATTGCTGGAACAAGTCCTGCTGCATCTCATTTTCCTGAAGCAGGCACATCCTGATGTTCTCTTGCCTGTGTGTGGTTGGAGTGTGTGTGCAGAGTTGGGAAACAAATGCCTGTAAGTAGCAAAACCCTGTGGGAGATGCATATCTCTTGAGCAATAGAATCAATAACTCTCCACAAAGTAGTGACTGAGTCTGTTGAAAACTGTCTTGATTTTGCATGGTGGGAGCCCTTCAGCTGTGGGGAAGAGTGATCCCTCCCTGGAAAGCACAGAAACAGAGCCACTCGTGGTGTAACCCATGTAAGGGCTGTGTGTGATACTGAGCTGTGGGTTACAGGGCTTGGAAACTCCTCAAGAGAGCAGAAAATTTACCCCACTGCCCTGAAAATGGATCAGCTATATAGAAAATCCTGGTAGCTGTCCTTAAATCTGCCCAAAGGGGAAGGCTCCACTGCCTCCAGGCACACACTGCCCTTCAGTGTGGCCCTTGCCACTTGCTAGTTCTTCCAGAGACACACAGAGCCCATTATTGTCCTCTCTTGGCATTTCAGGTTTTACTTGGAAACTTTTTTCAGGTTTTGCACAGGTTTGCAGTTCTGTACAGTTATCCAGCTAATTCTTTTCAGTGCCTTCCTGTAAAATGATGGGCACAATGCACACCATGATCAAGGTATCTGGAGTCCCTTCACAGCACAGAGTTACTGAAGGCAGCATTTACTGTTCCAGGTTGGCATTTTCTTTTTCCAGGAGATCCCACTCTACAAGGGCTCATACTCAAACAAAATCATTCTCTCTTCTCCTTCCTTTCCAGGCAACTTTTCAAAGTTGCCTCTGGAAATGCATGGAGCAAATCCTGTGGTCCTTCAAGTGATGACTAAGAATAGGCTGATGAAGTGGAACCAAAGATGATGAGATTTCAGTAACTGATGATGCATCATTTCTTCAGGGGGTGGCAGATTGGTTTGTCTGCACACCTTGGGCTGCATCCTTGGAAGATGCTAAAATGTGTGAAATCCCTCAGGAAAGAAAAAATTGAAATTCTCTGTTATCTTCTCTTCAAAATGCCCAGCATCCATCAGACAAGGTGAGTTGTGCTGGTGTCTCCATGGGGACAAGAGGCACCCTGCTTCAAGGGTGAAAGGTGTCACGAGCTGCAGGGCCAAGGCAGAGCTGTGCTGTCTGAGGCCACTGACTGCTTCAGAATGGCTTGTTATCCCCATCTCTCTCATTTATTTAGTTTAATATTGATAGGCAATGCTAGAGCAGGAGGAGAGATATTCCCTCACTGAGAGAGAGGAATTCTTTGTGATCCTCCCTAAATCCACAGCTGGATCCTGGTGGACATTCCCTCTGGCATTGCAGTGCCCATCAGTCCTGCTCCAGGGACAAGGTGCATTTCTTTACCTGTCATAACTGTACCTCCCTTAGTGAGGGTGCAGGGAGGGTTCCAGTAAACACTCCTCCAAGCTGGTGTGAATGACTTTTATTCACGTGTCAGATGATTTTCACACTAAAAATTAATATGCACAAGTTCCTTTTTCATGCAGAAGATTTCAAGTGAATCTGCAATAAAATTTAATTCAAGAGGTGTCTTCCCTTGTTCTGTCTGTGGCACAGCTGGGAACTGAGAAAATGTCCATTCCATTTTTACAGGGAAGGAGTTTCTCCAGGCGAGAGGATGACTGACTGACAGACAATAGCGGCAGTGTTTTCAACAGAAGTGGCTTTAAACTGGATTTAAAACTGCTTTTGGAAACTCACTCAAATTGTAATGCAGGCAGGGTTTTGGTGGCTATATAACTGCACATGTGTTTTGTGCATCCCTGGAAGCCCCTGCAGACCCCATCACACGAGGACGAGCAGGATCTCCTCTCCAGCCCCTCACTCCCACCACTGTGCTCCTCCTTCTCCTGATGCTCCACTTCAGCACCTCGGGGCATCATTGTTAACTAACACTTCTAATGCTCCAATTTCGCAGGTTCCTGGTGTATAATTAGAAGTCCTGACATCCTTGTCTTCTTCCCCCCTGGTGCCATGGGCCTGCTGAGAGGAGGGGAGAGGCTTTGCTCCCTATCTGGTGGCAGAACCAGCGGCAAGCCCTTCGCCAGGACAATACATCTGTCAGCATCCGTCAGCCTCCCCATAATTAGCTCTGAAGTTAACTGCTTGCCATCTCCCAGAGAGGCCAACACCTCTGTATTTACTTCTCACTGGAAAAAAATTCCTCCCACAGCCACCTAAAAGTGCCTGCAAGCGCAGAAAAGTGGAAATTCACCGTGAAGTGCAAACCCCCGCTCAATATCCCGCAAGCTGACATCACGGTGCTCCCTAAACAGAGCTGTCTTTGGCAGGAAATGCACAAAGCTGTGGCACTGCTGAGCCAAAGGACACTCAGTTAGAGGAGTTTTCAGACAATGATAAGGCACAAGGGCTGTATTTTTAAAATTCTTGTATTTTCAAAATTCTTGTATTTTCCTTTTTCTCCCTTCGGGACAGATCATCGCAATTGAGTGCTGCTGGGAATGGAATGGGAAATAATTGGGGAGTAGGAGGAGGTTTTGCACAACAAACCGGGGCAAGTTTTCCAGCAGAGCTGAACTCCAGGGGCTGCACAGCCCCAGTCTGGAGCCCTCATTTTCACTGCTCTCTCCTGCCCTTCTTTCTCGGAATGGACTTAGTCCACTGGTGGAGCAGCCAAGGCAGATGCTATGCTGTAACTCAGATTTGTGTTTATTTTACCTCTGCCACCCATTTCCAGAGATTAAAAATATTGATTACAGTTTTCAGATGTCCAAAAGGCTTATACAAAAACGGTTCTTTTTTTTTTTTTTTTTTTTTTTTTTTAACATCTATATGACCAATTCTTTACAGAAATTACTACAGCCCAACAGAGCTCTCCCCAAAAGGTTAATGAAAATTTTGCCACTGTCTTCAGGGCAGCCAAATCAGAAACAGAACCTTTGTATTTAATGCACACCAGTGAAAAAATTCTACTGTTTTCAAGTGACCTGGATTGGACCATACATTTTTATATTGTGGGTCTTAACACTGTCTATTCACATGTTAATTTATTTGTGTAGTTCTTAATAATTGCTTTTGTTACTGGCTTTGGGTAGTTTTTGCCCCAAGATGACATTGCTTTCCCCCATTCCTGTTTGTGTGTACAAAACACTTGGCAGGATGGTATCTGGGATGGATGATGGTTCCTCTTGGAGAGACCAGAGTGACTAAAACCAGGTAATATAAGGAAAAAAGGGAAGGGCGGGTTTGGGATTTAAGGTTTAGGGATCTTCGTTGTGTCCCCTGTATAGAAGCAGGTCTGGGTTTGAGGATGGTTGAGGAAGTTATTTGTATTTTGCCCCTGGAATCCCAAAGACTGAGGAACTGAACGGGTCAGATGTAACAGAGGTTGGCTTTCTTCCACACACTTTTTCTGAGCCTGGAGTGAAAGCAACCCTCTTTGGCTATAAATCTGAGCTGTGCTGAGATTTCAGCCACACTGAGGATTTGCACAGAAAGACCTGTCATGGTGTATCTGCAGCTCCCCTGAAAACACTCCTTTACTTCATTTGAATGAAAGAAAGCTTAGTACATATTTCTGGTAATGATTGAGGTTTAGATTGGTTTTGCAGCTTGCTTTGGAACACCCATTTTCTGTATTTATATATTTCAGGTTAGTAGGTGAGAGGATGGAAGTGTCAGACCACATTTGTGTGTTTGTGCCTGAGAGGGAGGAAAATATGGTTATGCTGTTGCTGCATAACTCATTCTGGGGTTAATTGATGGATACATTGGTAGTTTATTTCCCAAGGCCATCAGGGGTGACAGAGACTAAGTTATTTCTCTACATGAGTAACAAAACCTAAATAACATGAGCTATTTAGCAGTGATTTATTAGCAGTTTATCCACTTTTCAAAGGCTGGGTTATATTTCTACACCTGCCATCCCTCTTCTTTCCTGTGTCTTGTAGAAATATCCTCATTTAAGTAATCTTTTTGAGAGCTCTGACCAATAGAAGACCTTTGTAGAACTTTGCTGGTTCTGTGAGCACAGCAGCAGCATGGTTTTTTAACTTGGAAAAACTCCTTTTCTATTTCTTTTTATTCCTGGTAAGCAACAGTCCAACTTTCAAGGGCTTTTAGAGGTAATTACTATTATTATTAGAAAACACACCTGTCCCACTGAATGGTTGATTAATGCTTAAGAAGGTATGTGGGAATGTTCACTTTGTATGTTGAGAGGAAAGCTATGTACCAGTAGCATGTCCCAGCTCCTAAAAAAGAGTAAATGAGTTTATGGTGAGATGATCAAAAAATATCTGGGTTCCAAGAAGCTTTTGTTAGGATAGGCTTTCAAGTCCTTCAGATCTACACTCGACCTAAGATTTTTTCCCCCCAAAACATAGGATTCTATTTTACCTTTCTCGTGCTCTCACAAGTCAAAATTCAGTCCCACCCATAGAAACTCCCATACTGGGGGACTCTAAGTAGATTTTCAAGACAATCTGGATAATTCTGGAGACGAGCTCCCATCCTATCTCCTGTGCTTTTATCCTGCAGTGCAGATGATCTTCATGTATAAGTAAACAGAGTCAATATTCCAATATTTCTTCCACAGTCAGCCAGCAAACCCTCATGCTTTGAATTTCAGAATGAGTCTTTTGTGGCTGGCAAGTCTGTGTTCATAGCAAAGGTGCCAAATATTCTGCATTATCTTGAAGTTTTGCATTCCACTTCTATGATCCCATTGATTTCAGGACTGCTAAGGCAAGGGGGGGAAAAATCCATCAAGCTAATTCTTGAAAAAATGCACTGAATATTGTTAGGCAGAAGCTAGCTCAACAAAACTGTGCCTGAGGTTCTATCAATATTGAAACATTCTTTTAAAAGTGGGTTTTTCTTCTCTTAAAATAACAAGATATAACAATAAGTACACAAAGGAAGTTAAAACCACTGATGAGCTGAAGACTTTGCTGTGTGCCATTGGGAACATGGAACTAAAAGGTTCCTGACCTTTATTTCACTGGAATTTGGGTGCTCCTAGATTTGGTCACAAATGATGGCAGATTTACTCAACATGTATCCCATATTGTAAAAATCATGGTCTTTTTCAGATAGAAAGGACAAAGAAATGTTAATTAAGTGGGCAACTAATTTCCTTTTTTAGTCTTTTTACAAAGTAGCAAAGCAACAGGAGGGACCAACAGATTAGGAGACTTCCTGATTTTGAGAATGAGTTTTCTTTTTTCATTTCCATCTTCTTTGTTCCCTTCCCATCTTAATTCCAGATGGGAAAAAACCCTAGAAAAATGCTGCAGAGTCAAGACTTGAACAAAAGTACATTGTTATAAAGCAGGTTGTGTTGTTACCTTTTGCATGGCTATTTCAGGCAGTGACAGCTCACAGGAATGCTCATGAACCAGGAGTATTTAAGAATAAACAGGACAATGTTTGGAAATAGTTGGTTTAAGTGAATATGTGCAATGATTTCCATGGGAAACCCAATTCCTCCTTGGCCATGACAAGGGTGGGGCACTGCTCCTCAAGGATTATGGCAAGGAGGATGATTTTCCACCTGCAAATGAGTCAGGGCTGGAGGGGAAGTGGGCAGGGGCTGGCTTTAGCCCCCATCTCTCCAGGCAGTGACCCATAAATCTGCCCTGTGCAGACATGGGAGCAGGGGTTTATGAGTGCTTCGTGGGCTCTCCTCCCTGTGAACAGCTTACGTTGGTCCAGAAGCCCAGGGTGGATTTCCATAGTGCAATCAAGACCCTGAAAAACCTTGCTTCAAAGGACAGAGGTGTCACAGGGTCTTGTTACCTTACAGACAGTGGGGAACCTGGTGCTGTCGTCCTCATCCCTCTCCTCTGCTCCTTATGTCATCATATTGACCTTGGCTTGGGTGAAACCTCAATTCCTCTTCCACTGAGGCTGAGACTGTCAGGAACCAGCCAGAAATGCTCCTTGCTGACAGCAATGCAGCTATTGAGCATGGGAAATGAGCTGTCAGCACTGCTGACTGAGCTACAATTATGGGTAGGAAGTAGCTGAGAAATAATGTCAAATCAGTGTGCTGATGTTTGTGCCACACTCCAATCTGCAAATGAAACAGGAGAGAAATTCTTCAGATAAATGATTTATTTAATGAATTATTCAGCCAGCTTTAATTTACTCAATCAATCAAAAGTTATCCAACACCACAGGACACAAATGGACTAATGTTTTCCCAGGCATCAGTTCGAAGGTAATTCCTGGTCAGCAGCACAAGTGCTCAGTGTTTTGGGCTGACAGATAAGTTCCTGGATGTAGCTGAGTCAATGTCTTACCAAAGCATATTTCAGCTATTCTGAATTGAGAATAAACCCATTTTCTTCTTCCTCAATCATTTCTCTCCTCTGGAATGTCCCTGTAACCCAGCAGCCCATGTGGGCAGCCATGCAGAGATCTGTCCTGCATGTTGAGCTTCGAGGATGTGCAGGCAGTGGCATTGTTTATCACCATGCACCAGAGAAGGCAGGTGAGAGATAAATTCCATCATTTCCTCTTTGCTGTGAGGGGCTGTTGCTGTGGGTGATGAACAAATGACATGAGACCTCGTTATAAAAAACTGTATCTGACTCTACTTTATTAAAACAAATGTCCTCCTTATATACCCTTTAGAACAGGCCACTCTCATTGGTTAGAAGAGTGCCAGAACTCTTCTTCCCATTGGCCCAAACCGATGGATATAGACAAGTCCATCCCACAGAAAAGAATGCAAAACATCACTCTCGTTACAATAACACTTGGGATGTTTATGTCAAGTCTGTGGGAACAAAGTCTTCTGAAACCTAAACACCACGAAGAAACTGAGTTCAGAAACTCAGAAACCTCAGGCCTAGAAAACCAGACTACAAGGGGCCAAATCATTCCTCATGATCAGCTTCTGTGTTCAGGCTTTCCTTGAGAACTCATTTTATGGGAACTCTGTGTTGTCCCCCACTGCAGTTCCTGTGCACCATAGAAACACTGACAGTGATATTTACATCCCACCATGAGATTTCTGGAGACCAAAAACCTTCACAGCTGCTTTGTTTGGAAGTGGGTTCTCCGTTTCACGAGAGACTGAACAAGCCACCTCATTTGCTCCTGTTTGTGTGGCACTTTCAATGTGATAGATTACCTCAGCCACACATAACAGAAAACTCTCCCTCTTGCTGCTCGACACCGGGGCTACGCTGCTCCAAACACCCCCCTCGCCTGGATTGTGCAGCTTTGTACCTGCAAAAGGCACACAACAATTCACAGGACTGTGCTTTGTGCAGGCACAGGAAAAGCTTCATTCACCAGGGAGAGAAGTCACATCCCGGGGAGCACACTTTTGCCAGGATGATGCATCCTCCTCCACCACCTCTCCCTGGCCCAGCGCTGCCGATGGGGCCACAGAGGCTCAGCCATGGTCTGAGACAGCTGCCAGCAGGGATTGGCACAGAGGCACAGCCAGGCTTTATTTCTGGGGTCACACCTGAAAAGTTCAGCGCAGTTCCATAGCTCAGGCTGGCTCATGCACACTGCTTAGTTACAGGAGAATCATCTTGCCACGGGAGAAATCCCTAAATGAGGAATGCCATCAGTCCCCAGGCAGCTGCTGGTGGCTTGGACTCCACTTCAAAATCGAGAGTCACACAATCATCTTGTTCTTTTCCTGGGTGTTTCAGCTATTTAGGATAATTCAGCTCCAGCTGGGGATCCTCACAGAAGCTTGTAATGCTCCCAGGATCCCCAAGCCTCCCTCATTTTTGAGCGAAACAAGGATCATGGAAGGGTAATGGGCTTCCTAAGAGCTGCCGTGGGCTTCAGTGAGAAGCTTAGTAAGTGGTGTCAACTGAGGACAGATCCACAACCTCAAACCTCCAAATGACTCACATTGCCTTCAGACTGAGGGCATTTATCAGTTTGGGTTTGATGGTGACACTCCTGGGTGTTATTACCCAGGGAATATTTCACTAGCTCCAGATTGCACCAGGACAAAACAAAAAGAAAAACATCCAGGGGGAAGGGATGATCAGACATGGTGTCTGACGCACAGAGATGGGCATTTCTGCCTTCATGGCTGTCAACAAACCCAATTACTGATTGATTGGCAGCGAATCAGGGTAAATCCGCTTAGCTGGGATTAGATGGGGAAGGTTAATGAAGTGTCTGAAGGCAGGTGTTATTAAATGCTGGTGTTGTCTGGGCAGAGCTGAGTGCAGCTGGCTCCTGGCTGGGGTGCACATCTGCCGTCCCTCACCTGCAGGAGTGACCCTGGTGCTTCCCAGGTGGGGCACTGAGGAGGCAGAGACGGGGCCAGGCAGGGGGCAGGGACAGGGCAGGGGAGGCTGAGCCTTCAGCTACCGGGGTGTGAGTGCTGCAGGCCGAGTTTGTGGGTTTGAGGGACAAAACAGAGCTCAAGGGCTTTGGAGGTCATCTTCTGATCACTGTCACAACCACAAGGAGCAGAACTGTTACTGTGACATAGATAGAAACACACAGCAACACACACAACAGGTGTTCGGGCAGAGAAGAAGAAAGGAAGTCCCGTTTATTGTTGACCTCGTATCTATAAGTTTCTGGACAGTGATTAGAGATTGGACAGAGAAGTTCCCACCTCTCCATCTCCACTGGTCACTTGAGAAGTCCATCAGGTGATCTCTTTTACAAAGGAATGCAAACATGATTCTTGTTTATCTTACAATTCGTGAGAACTGACTCCACTATACTAAAGCAAATCAGAAGGCTGATTTTCAGGGACAACACAGAAGTGCAGCCATGCTGCAAACAAACATGTTGAGCAACCTGATCTCGTTGGAGATGTCCCTGCCTATTGCAGGGGGGTTGGACCAGAGGAGCTCTAAAGGTCTCTTCCAAACTGTTCTATGATTTAACAAACCAACTCCTCAGCATCTTGGAAGTGACTTTCCAGTTCCCTTGTTGCTACTGTGCAGTAGCTGAACAGCCTTTGTCACCCCCTGAGTATAATTCTGCATTCCAAACCTGGACTGGAACTTATAGTTTCATTTATAATTAAGCTGAAGCAAAATCTTTTCTGTAAACCCCAAAGGATCCTCGTTTGTTTCTGACAGATGTGGTCAGATTCTCTGCTCTCTTTCACCACAACAAATCAATAATTATTATATTAAAGTCACTGGATTCTCACAATCCAAAATCAATGCAAAGCAGAAAGCAAACAAATCCACGCATTACAGTAGCAGGTAATATTTTCACTCTCCTCATACTGTGATTGCTAGTCCATGTCAAGGGTATTTTCCCCTCCTCATTTTTCATTGAGCCAGAGCCTCTCATCTTCCCCTACTTTTCCATCCCTCCCCTCTCACACCTGCCCCTTCTCACCCCCACTGGCCAAGGCTGAGGCAATCAGTGGCAGTGGTTTTGCCTCTGTGATAACAGATTTAAGAAGGGGAAAAAACCTGCTGTGCACCAACAGCTGGGCGAGAGGAGTGAGAATAAGCGAGAGGAACAGCTCTGCTAACCCCAAGGTCAGTGCAGAAGGACAGGCAAGAGATTCCTCTGCACCCTGTGGTGAGGCAGCTGTGCCCCTGCAGCCTGTGGAGGTCTAGGGGAGAGCAGAGATCCACCTGGAGCCCTTGGAGAACCCCAAACCAGAGCAGGAGGATGCTGGAAGGAGGCTGTGACTTGGTGGGAAGCTCATGCTGGAGCAGGCTCCTGTGGAGAGAGGAGCTGAGGGTGGAGCAGGTTTGCTGGCAGGACTTTGTGGGCCTGTGGGTGACCCAGGCAGTGCCTCAAGGACTGACCCCACAGAGGGTCAGGGAGAGCTGCAGCCATGGGAGGAGTCACACTGGAGCTCATGAAGGACTGTCTGCCATGGGGGGACCCTGTGCTACAGCACGTGGACAAGAGAGGAGGAAGGAGCAGTGGAAATAAAGTGATGTGAGCAGAACACAACCCCCAACCCCTGTTCCCCTGAGCTGCCTGGGGGCAGGAGTTTGAAGACTGAAGAGTGAAGTTGAGTTCAGGAAGAAAGGACACGTAGAAGGAAGGTGCTCTTAGATTTTTCCTTCCTTCCTGTTATCATCCCCTACTTAATTGTCACAACTCAAATTGATTTCCCAAGCAGAGTCTGTTTTGTTCATGGCAGTTGTAGCTCCCTGTACTTATCTCCATTCTTTTGCTTTATTTTTTCTCCCTCCCTGTCCATTTGAGGAGGGGTTTGATGGGTGGGCTCAACGCATCACTCTCCAGTACATTTTGTCCAGTGGTTTTTTTTTATCAGAATTTGCAATTTCCCCTTCTGACAAGAAAGAGAAGCGACAGAAAGCAGTTCATCCTGTAACATCCGGTGGCCCTGTGCTCTTTCACCTATCCCTGATGGTGCAGGATGGAGGATTTGGATGTTGAGGGAAGTTTGTACCAATGTGAGTTCATTAGATAAGTATTTGCACAAATGTGGGGATCCAGAGTAGGCTGGAGCTGAGCTTTCAACTGTCAGGATCTCCTTTCTTTCCACAGAATCATGAATTATTTAGGTTGGAAAAGTCCTTCAAGATCCTTGGGTCCAACCATTAACCCAGCACAGCCAATTCACCTCTAAACCATGTCAGGAAAGAGGTGTTTTTGTCACAGTCTGTGAAATATCAGAATTCTCTGATGGAGCAGAACAGAGTTGCTCCAGAGACCTGCTCCCAGGAACTTCAAGAGATCCTAAAGATAGAAGAAGAATTAAAGACGAGAGATAAAGGATAGTGCAGGCTTCTGCCTACTCTTTCTGAAGAGCTACAGGTACAGACAGACCCAAGGCCAAGCACCTGGTCTTAATTTGTTCAAAAGGGTTAATAACAGGCAGGAGTCTCCTTCTGTTGCCTCTAAGGGAGATGTCTGGAGGTGCAGGCAGGACCTCAGAGGAGCCAGGAAGATGAAACATGGCTGCTCCTCTGCACATAAGTCCCTTCTCTCTAGAGAAGATGTGTAATTAGAGTTTCTTGCTCTTCAGCCACACTTTTCCTAAAGGTACTGCCTGTCTCTCATTTTTGTATTTTTAATAAAGAGCATATCAAAAAACCCATCCAATGAACCCTTTTAGTCCGCATCATTTTTATCTCCATTAGATGTGTTACCCGGTTACTTAGCTCACTTTCTCTTTGATTCCTTTAACATTATTTTCCCTCTATTCACCCACAATCATTCAATAACAAGCCAGAAGATGAGCTCTTATCTCCTCTTAGAGCCCTGCCAGCTTTATTGCTCTGTGGTGCATATGAAATGTACTGAAATGGCCTTTTCCTCTCCAGGTTTACATAAGGAGAAGACTCTTGCTCGCTTAGGCAGTTTTTCCATCACTGTGACATTCTCCAGAATTCCCACTCCCAGTTCTCTCTCCCCTGCTCGTGGTTCCAGCAGCAGCTCAGCACTGCCAGAGTGACCACAGGGCCCATGCTGAGGTCAGGGATACCTCAGAGCAGGAGGCACAGAACTGCCCAAAGGGTTCTTTCCATGGAGGGCAGAACCAGCATTCTTCAACACCTAAGCCATCAGAAATGGCAATTTAAGATGTAATTCTTACCAGCAGGATGATCCTTCCAACCTGTTACAGCCCCAGGCATGTTCTTTGTTTCTCTTCCATGGTGTTTTCATGCTCCTCAAGCAGCACACAGGGGAGACACTGGTGCAGAGGCAATCTCTTCCCTGAAATCTGCGCTTGGACATCAGCTGTGCGAGCCACTGCTCATTGATCATGCTCATGGCATATCTGTAGGGTGAAATTCAGGGCTTGAACCTTATTTTTAAAATTTTGCTTCTTGTTCTACAGGCAGAAAAAGTTCACAAGGATGGAGAGGAACTAATCTAACCACAAAAATTATTTCTCAGATGTTTAAAAATACAAATGAAACAACGCCTGTCTGCTTTCTACAGATTCATCAGACTCACAACTGGTTCTCGGGGTCCTCCCACCGTGCTTGTTTCTTGTCCATTATTTCCTCAGAACCATTTTCCTGTTTTCTTGTCAACCCTTCCATCCACCTTTACCTTCCCTCCTGTGTGTGATGAATTTCCTTTCAACATTTTCTTCTTCTGTTGAACCTAACAGGATGTGGAAAAGACGTTCCTTCACTCCAGGAGTAAACTCTTTTTCCTCTTGCTCCTTGAGCTGTCTGTACTGGTGCACTATGGTTGAACTCCTCCCATTCATAATTGATAAAAATCCAGACTTTGCTTCAGCCTATTCAATGATACACAGAAGATTCACTGAGCACTTCACATGAACTCTGCTGTAATTATTTTTCACAATTGCACTTTTCATTAGGAAAAAAAAAAAAAAAAGAAAACCACAGGTAATCACTGAAATTTAATGCAGTTCTGGGAGGTCTTGAATGTTCCAAACTAATGACCAGGAGAACCACAAACTGTGCATTTCTACTTCTGCAATCTCTTTGTTCATTTGAGTTCTTTTCTAGAAATTGTTTTCAATTTCAAAAATACAGCCGTGAGTGAAAGTTTGGTTCCCATCTGTTCTTGGCTTCACGGTTTCTGCTTCATGAGATCCCTTCCAGAAATGCATTAGTTATACATTCTTGCAGAGCAGATGTGGGTTTTGTCTGCAGAAGCCCTTACTGTGGCATTAACAAACATGACACTTCTCCCATGCTCTTTGAGCAGGGAGGTTTCTGCATTGGTATCCACCAAACAGGATCCCTGTTAAACAGGTAGAGCTGTGCAGTGATTATCAGGCAAAAACATCAGCAAATGAGTGAACCAGTCTTTGGAACAAGTGATAAAAACTGTAATGCAAACCCCAGCCCAGCATCTGGACTCAGCTGGGTGCTGTCAGACATGATTATTTATGGCACCCGTTGGGTGCCAGCACAAATTTAGCAACAGGAGCTGGGTTTCTGAGCACAGGCCTTGTACCCCTTCATGTTTGCAGCAGAATGCGGATGAGGATTGACAGAATAATGTGCAGATGACTGAGACTTTTTTCTTTAGGACCATTGTCATTGGAAGAGTTCTAGTACCACCTGCTGAATGCAGAAGAGGACCAAAGCATATCCTCTGTGGTCAGATCCTCATTTTTCCCCTTTTGGAGCTATCAAGGCTTTTCACAGCCTTTTCCTTGTGCAGAGTTAGTAAAGACATGCTTGGGTCTGCATGGCATCCTATGGCATGCAATTTTATCTGACATTTTGGAGGTTGCAGCTGTAGCTTCACCCTCCAGACCTGCAGCTCCTTCCAGATGGGGCTGGTAGGAGGAACAAGAAGGGTGTTCTCTAGACTGAGAAGCATCTCTCAGAAGAGGAGCTCTTTCCAAAATGATTGTCACTGTCCATAGCTAACTTACTGAGCTCAAGGTAGTGATGGCAGCTGGAAGGAGCACTACCGTGTATTTGGGATAGTGTAGAGTTAAACTCCAAAAAACCAAGGGGGTCTTGGCAATGTTATCATATTTTATGGCCTGAAGTCCACTCATAAAAACTTTCAGGTGTTGTTTGTTTTTGTCTGAATTAAGAGAGAGGGAATTCGTAGTTTGGAAGCTCAGAGATGGGGGAAACTGAGATGCACATACAAATTATAGTCTTTGACAAGGCTTTACCTTGGAGATTTACTTTAGAGACTGGAGCTCTTTCTATGGATTGCTGTCTTTGTTTCCCACCCCCAGGCATTTAGCACGTGCCAGAATGGTACAGAGCCATGGTTCAATGGGCAGCTTGGGGTGTTTTTGAGGAGCAGCTCTCATGCTCTTTTCAGTTGCATTTTATGTGTTCATAGAAGACCAGGTGTTGATTACAGGAGAGTTTAGTTCTGATGTCTCCAGGCTTGTGCAGCCTTTCCCCCTTCCATACACAGCTCAGCCCCCCTGCAGCTCTCTGTGCAGGAATCCTCCAGGGCACTGTGGCCCACGATTCCTCTTGGTGGCTGCACAAAAATCTCAGGAGCTGGGATGGACCAGCCTCAGCTCCCACAGGGAGGTGTTTCCCTTGCTGGGTGGAGGGAGCAGCAGCAGCAGGAGTCAGTGGTGAATGCAGCACCCTCAGCTGAGTGAGTCCCACAGTTGGGGGTGCAGGATGGGTGAGCCTTGCACTTTCTGTCCACATTGCTGGAAAAAATGAAGGCAATGTGAGCTACCCTGTTACTGGACTGTCCTCTCCAGGCAGGACGTGAATCTGTGACCCCCAGAATCTGGGTGCCTCCATCCCTCTGCCACAGGCTGCCTGGCCAGAGCAAGGCTGTGCTCTGCCTTCTTTGCCTGAGTCACCACTCATCCCTTGGTTTCTACAGCAGGAAACTGAAACACTGCTTTTTTACCCCATACTTTTTGCATTTGATCCCCATTCCTTCCCAATTCTGTAAACTTTTGGACCCAATGAGTTCTTCTCTACAATTTTTTTTGCACTTGTGTGATTTTGAGCTGTAACCCAGGCAACTTCCTCAGCTCTGAGGGATTTTTGAGTGACCAACTCCCTGCAGCATTGTCTGTGCTGCATCAGGGCTTTGCAGGTAGCAGCTCTTATATTACCAAGTCTATGGGATGTGTGTAGTTATGGGCATTGTGGTCACACACATGGTTTGGTTTCCATGGTTAATAGAGGGGGAGGCTGGCCTGGGTTGTTGTTCTGAATTTCCCCATTGAGATTTAGAGGGTGGATCTCTACCTGTGAGTGCAAGAATAACAGTTCCTGGGGAGTTTCAGTGGATGTCTGTGTTTGCTCTTCCACAGGTTGTCTGGATACTGGAGATGTGTCCCTTTATTCTGCAAGGTGGTCTCTGTATAGCCATACAGACATCATCTCCATATAGACAGCTCATTATCACAATATCTTTTTAGTTTCCTAAAACATATCTGAAGGGATTCGAGAGGTTAAGAAAATCCATCTTGATGAAATTTGTAGCTGGATATATTTCAGCTGAAGGAGTTTTCTGCAGAGCTGAACACACTGTGTGTTTTCTGACAGAGCTACAGAGTGCTTGGCTCTCAGTCAGTACATCAGAGAGTCATTAAGGTTGGAAAAGATGCAGTGTTAGCAATCCATGGGAGGAGATCCCAGCCAGTGTCCAGAGCTGGCATTTTTTCTGCAAGTCCCATAACATTAAGTGGTTTTTAAGTGCCAGATTTTGGAGTAGTGGCAGTTTACTCTCTTCCAGCTGGAAAAAAAATCTCACTTTAATAGATGTACAGAAAAGCTTCAGAGGCCAAAATACAGCCTGAAATTCAAAAAGAAGAAACTACCTACAGCCAAAACTGAAACACGTTAGTGAATGCCTGTTGCAGTTCTGTAACCTGCAGTGCCTGTGGGTAGCATTACACTGGGTTTAAGTCTCCCATCATGAACCATGTGCAGAATCTAAAGATGGTCCTTGACTCAAAGTATTTATATACTTGTTTATATTTAAAAACTTTTTTTTAAGTTGGTGCTATGATTTCTGGCTTCTTGAGACAGTGATGAAGGGCAATACTTGTACTCAGAGTGGAACCGGGCTGTCGTTGACACCTGAAAGTCCTGAGTTTGATAGCCTGAGATCTCATGCTGAGATCTGCCAGGACAAAAGCCCAGAGCCCAGGTGGTGAACAGCTTCAAACCTTTATTTGGTGTTCTAGTTCATTAGATATACCAGGGACGGAAAAATCATTTAAAGTTGAATGGAAACACTGAAAAACGTCCGCAGAGAGAAGAGAAATAACAGCTCCATTAATTTCTTGGGGTTTTTGTAATGAAGCTGAAGTAAAATTTAGAAATGCCATTTAGAACTGCAAAATACAAAGGTGACATTTTGAATGCTGCAAGGCAAAGAAATTTGTCTCTCTGTTTTAGAAAATGAAGTGATTTTCCCTGCCAGTTCACTCTCCAGCCTCATCAGCTGCTCACACAGCATTGCCACCCCTGCCACCCTGACCCTGGAGCCACTCCTGGTGCTGTGGGATGTGGTGGTGATTTATGGTCCTGCACATAGAGGTGAGGATCCTCGGTGTGGCCACATGAATCAGAAACCTCACAATTGTCTGGCCTCCCCCTTCACCCCATCAGGGCAAGGCCACCTCCTGTGAGTGGGCAGAGTCAGTCAGTGGCACTGCCAACCTGGTGAGCCCCTGCATCTGAAGAACAGGCTCACAAAAAATATTGGGTTCAGGGTTCATATGGGGCTGCTTAGCAAAATGTCACCCAAATCCTCTTACTCCTCCCTTCAGAAATTTCTTTTGCCTGTTGGCTGTCCAGACCCTCTTTCCCATTTCAGCAAAACAGGTGGGTGGAGCTGCTCTTCCAACACAAAAGAGAGAGAAAGAAACCATTTAAAAGCAACCCAGGCATAAACCCCACCTCTTGGGCTTGTGTGATCAGAGGCTGCCAGGAAGAGAAGGGCTCTTCCTCATCATGGCAGCATGGGGGGGTCAGTTGGTCAAATACTTCAACAAGATTTGATGGTACCAGGAAGATCAGAGAGAGGGAAAAAAAAGTCTTACCAGTTCTATCTGGTGAATTTTTTCACAACTGTAAGTGGGAAGGTTGTTTTGTGAAGGACAGGAAATTAAATATTTTATCCTTTGACTCTCTGTTTTGTAGATTTCTGTCAGTGAACTGAGGGGCAAGGGAGTAATCATGACAGAAAAGCAGCATGTTGCAACAGCTCTGAGACTCCCAAACTCAGTATTCAGTGTTGCAATGGTGCTTTCAGCCAGGGCAGGACAGAAAACTCCTTGCAGAAGTGATCAGGGTATTGTGAATTGGATTGTAGGTGAAAGTGACGTCAAAATTAGAACCATAGAATTGTTTAGGTTGGAAAAGACCTTTAAGATCATCGAGTCCAACCCCTAACTCAGCACTGCCAATTCCACCACCAAACCATGTCCCTAAGTGAGGCATGTTCAATTTTTGGAACACTTCCAGGGCTGGTGACTCCCCCACTGCCCTGAGCAGCCTGTTCTGATGCTTTAAAACTTTCTTGGTGAAGAAATTTTTCCTAACATCCAACTAAACCTCCCCTGGTGCAACTTGAGGCCGTTTTCTCTCACCCTGTCACTTGTTACTTTGGGCATCCTGTGAGCAGTGTAAGATGGAAACAAATCTCCTTTGCTGTGGAGGTGTGTTGGGAAGGATCCCTGCAGAGGGAGTTGGGAACTCTACTGCTGTATCTTTGATTTTTGGGAGGAAAACAATCAGATTTTGCCCAAGTATTTAATTTTTTGCTAGATATTCCTGTGCAGGATTCTTAATATCAGAAGAATCACCATGAGAAGTTTGAGTTGCTACAGCTGTTACATGTGTTACACCATAAAATGCTGCAACTTTACCCCAATTATTGATGATTCTCTACCCCAATCACCCCTTGATGAATACTGCTCACATCACTGGCATTTTTCTCCTAGTGTCAGAGTGGTTGAAGGCATTCAGTGGAAGAAGGCTGCTCAATAAAGAATAAATCCAGGCAGGTTGTTGCAGATAGGATGGACTTCTGTGGGTGGGAAAGCCAAGGCTGTGCAGTGACAGGACCAGGGGTACAGCACAGGCTTGGGGGTGATTGTCTCTGAGATGGATTAAAGCTCTTTGGAAGTGAGGTGTTTAATCAGCACCTTTAATGTGAGGCAATGTCACAGATGATTAAGCAGGAGCTTGTATTCATAAAAGCAAATGTGAAATTACTCAGGAGTGCCAGCAGTTTTGGAGGAGATTTGCAGACCACGGTACAGGAGGGAGCTTGAGTGGGTGATGGGAAGCAATTCAGGTAGTAAAGAAAGATTTAATGTCCCTGCCATCCTGTGTGCCTCTGAGGCTGTGGGTAGGGACCAAGTGCTGGCTGAGCAGGAGGCAGTGAAGTTCTTTGTGGTTGCTGGTTCACTCCTACACTCAGCAAAGCCATGCTCTGGAGGTCTCTGTGCATAAATAGGTGACATCAAAGACGGTGCCTCTGCTTCTGCCTTGCACCCCATGCAGGAGCCCTCAGTTATATATCACTTAAATAAAGAGATGTCATGGGTAAGACAGCAGAAGTAGCCAGCTTTTTAAGGAGAACCACGAGCTAGCCCAGACAGAGCATGAAATAGGAAAGGTCACAATCTTGGGTGTGGCTAAAAAGGATTTAAAGACCAGAGACTTTGCCAAAGGAGATAAAACCAGGTCTGTGTCAAGAGGAGTCATTTTTCCTTGAAACACTAAACATCTGGGCAGCATCTTTCCATGAACAGCAAATGCTGAACATCTGCACATGTTGGGAGCCCACCAGCAAATCTCACCTTTTGAAACAGCAACCCAGCTCAAAAACATGACACACAACCTGCTATAGAGATTTTCCCATGAAACAGAGGAAAGCATGGAAATATTGACTAACCTGGGACTTGCTGGCAGATGTGCAGGGCAACACAGATGGCAAAAATGCATCATCAGAAAAAGACTCAGTGTGAGCCAGGGGCTGGGCAATGCAGTTGGACCAGTGGGTGTAATTGGCAGAGGTGTGACATTCACAGCAGTTCTCTGGGGCTGGAGTAAATTTGGGTTGGAAAGGACCTCCAGCAATTGGAAGTCAGGTCAGGTTTCCTTCAACTTCTCCCATTCCCATTTGGATAACACAGGATCTCCCAGAGTTTGGAGGAAGCACAGCAGAAGGTGTTTCTTCCCATTTTCTTACTCTGACCTTTGCTAGAAAGCAAGAAGTTGGTAGAGCTTGAGCTCCCTGTGCACCTAGTTTTAATATGCATGAGGAAAAAATTGATCCTCAGCTGCCTCATGACATTATGGGATTCTGAGTAGAAGTCATAAATCCAACCTGCAAGACCAGGGAAATAAGTGATTATGGGGGAAAAAATGTGTAAGGTAGTTCCATTAACTGCAGGCACAATGGAAAAAAAAATGGGAAGAAAAAGGGCTACCACACATATAAGACTACCCAGGATAAATTAAAAATTAAATTAAAAACTGAAATTACTCCTCCATTCTCTGAAAGGTGGACACTGAACTGAAGGGGCAAATGGTGGTGGTAGAAATATCACCTCTCCTCATCGCATTTCCATCTGTGTGGGTTAACAACAACAGGAATTTGGTTCCTTCCACAATCAGATGTGTGGTGGATCCGAGATGAGATGAGATGAGATGAGATGAGATGAGATGAGATGAGATGAGGAGGTCAGTGAACAGATCCAATGGGCAGCCACCTCTGTGGTGCCCACAGGTGATGTGATGGACAGGTCTGCCACTCCAAAGGATGTGGGGATTCAACAAGGGCCCTGGCTCTGCGAAATGGCTGGGCAAGGCTTCTCTGGGGATTTCATTCAGGCCAATATGGGAGATTTGAGAGGTGCCCTGAAGGTTTGTCTGTGGCATTTGCATTTTGAGATGTGGCCTGGCTGGTTCGCAGGGAAGTTTTTTGCAGGAGAAGATGCAACAGCCTGAAGCTGCATTTTGGGAAGAGAAGATGTGTTTGGATCCATCTGTATGTGAGGCAGGGCAGAGATCATGAGCTCCGTGTTGGTTGTGGGTGAAATTGGGTTGGTGGGAGAAGAAATAGGGTAAGGATGAAACTGAGCTCTCACTGTTACCATTAAACACTTGAAATGTTGTCCAGCACTTGCTAAGGATCCTCAGGTCCAAGACACATTTTGATCAGAATTTGGGAGATGCTCTTTGATGTGGATACAACTTTGTTCAATACAAGTTGTACTGCTCTGGTTCAGCCAAAAAAATTATACTGGGGGAAGCAGATGGCAGGAAACAAAATTAAGTCACTTTTAAGATTCTTATCCATTAGCACAGACATATAACTCCCTGGAGACTGTAGAAGGTTTTGGGTTTTGGCTCTTCTGTATTAAATTTTAAACATTGCAAATAGAAGTAAATCCAGAGGATGAGGGGAACCTGCCTTTGGAGCAGAACAAAGCCTGCAGCACCTTGAAATGATGGCTTTGAGCCTGTGCATTGTTCCTGGCACATTTGGGAAGCTCATGGAGAAAGCATAACAAAGCATGTCTATTGAATTTCAAATAAATATAAAGCACCTAAATCCTCCTCAATTTATTCATTGAAAATATCTTCTATCTTTTCTGCATATTGAACCCTCTATAAAACCTAGTTATAGAAACACTAGTTGGAAGTTCCTGGGTTTGCCTGTTGGATGCTTTGATGTGCAGGATTTGAGTGCTTTGGAGGGGATTGAATAAGTGTCTCAACATGCAAAACCAGTACAGATATACCTGACAGGATCAGCTGAGAGGCAATGCAAACAGAAATTTCGATAGAGAGATAACAGTGACACTAAGACAGTCACAGATACAATGGGCATAATCCAAAAGTATTCCCCAAAGTGGAGATTTGAGCTTAAATGGTGGGTATTGTCTAAATGATCACTGTCTGCTTGGTTTAACAAATGAGACTTTTATCCCTTTCATTGATTTTCCATGGGCAGGGAGTGATAGGACAAGGGGGGATGGTTTTAAAACAAAAGAGAAGCGATTTAGATTAGATGTTCAGAGAAATTCTTCAGTCAGAGGGTGGTGAGGCCCTGGCACAGGTTTCCCAGAGAAGCTGTGGCAGAACCATCCCTGGCAGTGTCCAAGGACAGGCTGAATGGGGCTCTGAGCACCCTGGGGTAGTGGAAGGTGCCCCTGCCCACAGCAGAGGTGTTGGAAATAGATAGCTAAAGTTCCTTCTAACCCAAGGCATTCTGTGATTCCACATTTTCATGTGTAATTAGCATTTTTAACCTTCTCAAGCCATATATTGTGTTCCCAGTTCTTGAAAGGCTGTGTCTCCATGCTCCCTTGGGTGGGTTTGATTCTTGTTCTAGGACAGATGCAAATATTCACAGTCAGAAGCATCCTCCATCCCTTCACTGGCTGTAAGCTTGAAATTTGGCTTCTTTTACCAAATTAAATTTTGCTGTTTTTTGACGACTCCTTCACTTCTTTGAAAACAGTTGAATTTGGAACCCCAAGGTCCAGACAAAAACCTGTCTGCACATCACCAGGCTGCAAATATTTGGCTGGTTTCTGTTATTTTCCAGTGTCAATAGCATGGAAGTGTTTTCTAAACCACAAAGCCAAGAGCTCCCACAGCAGCTGGGCAGTGCTGCATGGAAGCAGTAATAGGCATTACCATATATTTTGTTCTGAGGTTTATGTATTTTGCACTGCTTTCAAGGCAGCCCTCCTGTCAAAAAACAGATTTAGGGACTCAATCTGTGCTGAAAGAGCCATTCAGAATAGAGGAATTAAATGCTGTACTGGGTTGCTGAAGAGCCAGGAGTATTCTCAGGCACAGCTTCATATAAATAATACCTTAAGAAAGATATTATTTAAATTATAGTTGGTTAAAATTATGGATGTTCAGCACTATGGAATACCCTGAAGCCAATCAAGTTTTTTGTAAAAGCTTTTCATATAACAGGCAGAGCCTGCCTTGGTATCTTCAATAGCTGCTTTTAAATTGCCTGCAAACTGTGAACAAAGTGAAGACAGCATGTGAAAACCCACACATTCCTTACTACAGAGGATTTCATGCCTTTTCTGTCAAAAGATAACTACTACTATGAGCAGTTCTGGACAGGAAATCAGAGCTCTGAAGCAAGCAGTGGGATACCAGGACAAGTTGAGTGTAATGTGTGGAGTGATCTAACTTTGTGACACTTATCCAACCTCTCCAAAATGCTTCGTGGGGACTGACTGAACCTGTTAAAGGGGCTGCTGTGGTTTACAGGGGCTATTTCATGTACCTGGGAAGGTGGTCTCAGCAATCCCCTCCTGCAGTGATGCCTCCAGGTGGGCTAGAGGAGTGTGAGCAATATGAACCCTCTCTGTGTGATGTGGATTTGCAAACAGGAACACAGCTTAGATGAGAGGGAGAAAAAGGAAAAAAATGCTTCATTTGCCTCGAGCTTGTGTATGTGTGTATGAGCAAGCCAGTACAAAAGCTGAGTTGAGGTGTGTGCAGATTTCCTTGCCCTTAGAGCCAGGCAATGCTCACCTGGGGCCACTGTCGCTGTGGATAACACACGGCACGGATTCCTTGTGATTTTTGTCCAGGCTGCATAAAAGATTCCCTTTATTAGAAATCGTCCCCCCTTATATACCATTTTCCACAGACCAATGTGATTGGTGAGAGAAAGACAAACCTCTTCACCCACATTGGTCAAACCAGAGGGACATCAAAAGAAATCCCTCCTCCCAGGAGGAGTGTACTCATAGATACTGTAACAAAAAGAGTCATGGTCTTTTTCCCATTTTCCCTGGGAGAAGAATCTCAGAAAACCAAAGCATCAGAAAACCACATCTTTAGAAAACCAGAAACTTCAGCCTGAAACCAGACTAGAGGGCCACAGCCTCAGGCCACAGGGCTCCTTCCAGCTGAACCAGCCCTGCTCCTGCTCTCCTGCTGCTGCATCCCAGGCTTTCCCTGAGAACTACCCCGCAGAGCAGGAGGCAAAGCTGGCTGGCACCTCTGCGGATGTGGAACAGCCCCCCAACCCCAGTTGTGTTGTGCCCCTCCTGTGGTCAGCCTTTCCCACAGGGGACACAGGAGCTGGTTTTCCTTGTGGGATGGAGACCGAGGAACACGCTGCTGCCTTCCTCTGAGAGCTCAGCCACGGCACCAGTTACAGCTTTGTGCTGCTCTTACGCTGCACATTTCTCAGCATGGAAAGAGACAGCATAAACGTGTTTAAACAAAAAGATCACTCTTTAGGAGAATGGGTAGTGGGAATTGCTTCTGTCCCTCCTCAGACAACAAATTAGATTGTTTCTGTGAGGAAGCCACTTTGGGAAAGCAGAGTGCAGCTGAGAAACACCAAACAACTTGGAAGGCAAGATGTGTCTCTGAAGGGATTTTCCTACCTCTGCCAGCACTGGGATTGGCACTGAAAACTCCAGCACTGGCAAGCTACTCTGCTCCAGTTTACACTGCTTGGTCATGTTTGTGTTAGAACTGATTTGCTAGCCCATTTTTCTTTTTTTTTTTAAACTAACATTTTTCACACGAATCAGATAAAACCCCAATAAAACGTTATGGCTCCAGAATTGATGGTGTGTGTTGGGAATTGCTGCTATGGAAAGGCAAAGCAGCAGAGTGTGGCTCTCAGGACACTTTAGGAGCAGGAGGAGCCCCAGTCCCGGGCAGTGCTGCAAGGAGCAGGCTGGCTGAGAACAAAACACGGGCTGTGTTTTGCTGTCCTAAGGACAGCACCAGGGCATGGGACCTACAGATCACTCAGCCCAACTGCCTGACCCTTTCAGGGCTCACCAGTTTGAAGAGAATTGTTAAAGGCATTGGCTGGGGGAGCCAATCTCTTCAACAGCCTGTTCCACTGTTCAGCCACCCTCCCAGGGCAGAAATGCTTCCAAACATCAAGCTTGCACTTCTCAGGAACCACGGCTAAAGGCCACACCCTTCACAGCAGAGTAAGGGGTGAACCAGTGTCCTCTGTCCTGCACCAGAGGTACTCTGCCCCTCGTTCCTCTTCATCCTCTGCAGACTCTAATTAATGCACTTGCATAACTCCAAGGTTGCTGATCTCCTCACAGGGACCTGGAGATAGCCTTGCCATTTGTCTAAACATTACAGTGGTGGTCTGAAAGTCCAGATTAAGAAAGAAGAAAGAAGAAATGGAGATTTTGAAAAGCTTCTTGGCTCCGCTACTGCTCCACTACTGGCTCAGAGTGTTGAGGAGCAGGTCTGCAACCAGCATCAACCCAGCTGTCTTTGGGTGGCCCAGACTGACTTTCTAAGGCGACTTCCCTGACTATTCAACTAAATAATCTGGTGCTTTAATTTCCATCTGATTAGCAGCATTCTACACCTCAAATGGTTGCTTACTGCTGTTAATTTTAGAACATGGTAATTCAAGAAAGAAGAAACTTTTATCACTAAGAACTACTACTTTAAGGAAAAGTCAGCTGAAATGTACTCTGGAATACCTCTGTGCTTCATTTTTCTGAACTATGTTGTGGAATTAGAATGCATTACAAAATGCAAATGAGTTCACTTGGAGACAAAATAATTGCAAGTGTATTGAGAAAGATGGTGTAGACAGGATCTCCTAAATGGAAAACTCTTCTTGATGAAGATTTTAAATTGGAACAGGAAAGGAGACCTGGAGACTCAGACTAAAACAGCAACTCACTGCTTAACTGAAGAAAAGCAATCTTTTTGTAGATACAGAAAATAAGTAAGAGACTTCCTAATATCTGATGTCTCTATTTTCTTTGGTGCTTCTTAGGCATCAGTGATCACTTTATATCTGCAGTATAGAGGAAAAACGCAATTGAAAATGCCAAGAAATTATGCTCTAGATACTTTATTATTTGTCAAAGTAATTAGAAATCTATACTTGGTCTGATTTAGGTCTGATAATAACCTAAGTGAAAGCTGCTGAATATTTCCAGATAGGCCTATGAATCTGTAAAGTTCATGCTTCCTCAGGGATGGCTTGGGAACATAGCACACATCCATCTTGACGTTTTCCCTCATTTAAACAAAAAAAAAAAAACTATTTTAGATGAAGATACTTTCTTGCTCTCACATAAAATTCAGCCTCTGGCCCTTTACTGTGTGCATAACTTACCTAATAGCTGATGAATAAGATATTTATAATTTTTGTCTCTATTCTAACTGGTGACAACTTCTGTCAGTCTGAACCAGCCACGCAGACCCTGCATGCAGATGAAATTATGGCCACCAGCAGATCTCCAGGCACATTCCCAGTGCCCAGGCAGGTCCATGGCCAAGCCATGGTAAGGTGAGGGTCAGCCTGGGATAACAGCCATGGCTGGAGGGGAAGCTGCAGATCCTGTGTCCCTCACTGAGACCCTGACCAGGCAAAAGCTGAGGGTTTCCAAATGCAGGCTCGCCTCGGGGATGTATCTTCCACAAAAACTCTCATTTCCTGGTGTTGTCTTGATTTGTATCTATTGTTAAGGCCACATCTGCTGCTGCTTCCTCAGGAGAGTAGTTCTTCCAAATAATAGTGTAAGGAATTGTTACTTTTCCCAAAACTTCATTTTTCCTGTCTCATTAGTTTCATCTTGAGCACATTTCTTAATGCATTTTATGACTTCATGACCAGGAAGACCCCAGAACTGGGGAGGTCCAGGAGCATCTCAGATACACCTCCATGATTATGAATTCAGTCCTAGTATCAGGAAGCAGTTAAAGGGAGAAAGAGGTTGGTCCCTGTTACCACATTAGATAGTTTCTCTCTTTTTATATATATATATATATATATATATATATATATATATATATATATATATATATATATATATATATATATATATATATATATTTTATTGTAAATCAGCAAGTTAACCTGCCAGTTTTCATCCATGTCCCTGGTAGTTACCGACTCTATCAGGGCACTTTGCCTTAATCCAACCAGACAGGCATCCTTTGGGTAATGTGTGGGAAGCACAGCCAAGGTTCAGTAATTAATTGTTCTAAATGGAGAGCAAGCTGTAAACAAGTTTCCTTGGCTCCTGCTCCGCAATGAGCATCCCCAAATCTTTGAGTTGGATTTTTTCAGGTGATTTTTTTAACGACAGCTAAATTTTGGCAGCAATCTGCATTCTGACATCTGGATTAAATTAGCATCACTTCTGTAACTTTCCTACCAGGAGGAGGAACAGTTTGTGGACCAAGGAGTGTTTGCTCTGGGCCTTGAAGTGATGTTCCAAGAGAGGGTGAGAAACTGGCAGTCTCGAGGTCTTTACTACCTCAAGCACTGCCCAAATCCAAATATTGGTGTAATGTGGGTTTTTTCCTCCTGCCATTAACATGCCTCTGGGCACTTTTTACACTCACTGCAGTTTTCTCAGTGCCTATCATTGACCATTTGGATCAAGAGAGTGGTTTACTGTGGAGGTTTTTTGGATTAACAGGCTGGGAGTCTGAGGCTGCATTAATGTTGGCATCTCAGATTTTGGCTTCAGGGCAGTAATTTTTAAACACAAGGAAGAGGAAGGATTGAAGTATATGAGGCAGCTAAATTCAGGACTCAGGCAGAAGCCACAGAAGTAACCCCAGATCTCCTAGTGACTATTGGCATCATACCACAGGGTACTCTTATTATCATTTCTGTAGGTTTCCACCCTTATTTTGTTCATCAGCCTCAGACCTTTTTCTTCTGGCCAGAGTCTTTCAGAAAAAACACCAGATTTTTGCTTCCAAGTAATGGTAAGCTGCTTGGTTAGCTCTTCCCACAGTTAACAGCTCTGGAAAAATTTAGCCTCTTTGTATGTAGTTGAATTTCACTTTGGTCCCTGCTGAGGAGGGTCCCTATTTTCAAAGTGACCATGTGAGAGAGGAAACAGGAGGATGGAAAACAGGCAGTGGGAGAAGCTCTGACCCATGGTTTCCTACAGGAAAGTGATGGCAAGAGGCTCATGATGCTCCAGTGCTCCTCAGGGAGGTGATTTTTTGCTCTACCCACTTGACATGCAAACACAGCTCCCAAATCCCAGCACAGCAGTGAATCACCCATTCAAACCCAGATCTTGTGGCTTGCAAACAGTTGTGGGAGACACAGCAGGGAGGGCAGTACAGGTACTCAGGAGGCAGGGAATGTGCTGCTCCATGGTGCTACACTTGAGCATTACTTGCTGGGAGGAAATTGTGAGTTTAGTGATTCTGCTTTGTATAATTTGAGGAGATGTAAACAGTTCAATGCTACCACAACTGCACACATGCTGGGATTTGTCCCCATACCAAGACCTCAGCTTGTTTCCCACTGAAACCCAGCACCAGCCCAGAGCAGTGACAAACTCAGCACTGAACTCTGAGCGCAGAACCTTAACTAAAACTGCTGCAAACTCACTTAACCTCTCAAGATTTTCTCCTAAGAAAATCTCTTTTCGTGGGCCTGCTCAGTTACAGTGACTTTCTTTTCCATTCAGCCCAACGGTGATGTCCTGAAGATTCTGGCAAAAGCAATGTCCACAGTTGTTTTACCTGCTGCAAAGCTGCTCTGCTCTGACTGCCTACACAAGGCTGTTTTCTTTTCTCAGCACTTTTCCAGTTGGACTTACAAAATGGCAGGAGATGTTTTTTGCATCCGTATTTCTGATATCTGGAGAATGCTTTGAGATCTCAGAGAAATTACAGAAATTCAATCAGATACTTCCTTTCTAAGATGCTTTGAAAATATGAGTGTTCAGGCTCCTCCAAATTCTGTCTTTTGCTGGTTTTGGAAAATGTAAATACTGAGCTCAGAACAACTTTCTAGTGCTCCTGTCACTGCTGTCAGTATTTCTTTTCTGCTGGTTTAGCCTCAGAAACCAGAAGACTATTCCAGGAGCTATGACTACATTTCTCTGACTTCACAGCAGAGCATTTTGTGGTGTGCAACCAAGTGCTGATTTCAAGGGAGTCTGGCAGCACCTGAACAAAGTTCTCACCTCTCCTCCACCATTCACCATGACCATGTTGCAGGGCTACCTGCAGAGCTGTGCCCCCCTCTCAAAGTATGTATGGGTCTAAAACAAATGTTGCCAAGCTTGGATGAGGAACTCCTATGTTTCTAAGCATTAAAGTGCCCTGACATTCAGACTTACTCTGTGTTTGCTGTTTCTTTCTGAATTGTGAGTAGGACCAGGCTCCACCAGGGTGAGTGTCTAAGCTGGGGTCACCCACTGACAAGTTATTTGCATCCCACAAAGCCACCACTTCCCTCCCTGGGATGGATTCACTGCCCTCCTCTGTGTCTCAAGGGTGAAATCTCATCAGCCCTTACAGCTTCCCTCTTTCTTCTGCCAACTGCCAACTTTTGCCATTTTTACCCACTTTAAAAGGCTTTGGGGATGAGTGAGCTTTAAAGAATACGTATAATAAAATGTGGAATGATGACCCCAGAGCAGCCCATGGTGCAGGAATGTGGGACCAGCCACGCTCAGAGCTCTTCTAAGCTAGTGCTTTGTTTCAGCCAAACAGTACTTCCCATGCAGATGAGCAACACAGCTAAGATGCAAAAATTGTCTTCAGAAATACAGAAGGTCATCTGATAAGTGGGTCAAAAGAGGACACTTCCTCTTCTGTAAGACTGCAGAGCTTGCTGGAGCATCACTTCCAACTTCCAAAGCACAGGACAGGAAATCTCCTGCGAGAGCGACCCTGCCCTGTAACCAACACATCGCTGCTCACTGTCAGCGTGTGCTTCGAGAGGCACAGAGTGCCAGCTGTGACCCTGGGCAGCAGGAACGCCCCATGCCATCGTGGTGTGGTGTTGCTGAGCCCCTTCCCTGCCGGCCTGGCTCGGAGGCAGGTCTGAGGCAGCGCCCAGGGGAGGCTGCAGCACCGTGAGTGCTGCCAGAGGGGCTCCCTGCTCCCACTTCGTGGAAACCTGAGCTACAAATGCTGACAGTGTTTTGTTCTCCAGCACTGCCAGTCCCACCCCACTGACCAGAAACTGTCTGCACCGAGAGCTCTTCCTCCCAGCCTTTCTTTCATCTTTCACGTCGCATAAATCCTTTTGGAATCTGCACCAGGGGAGCGGCAAAAGACCCGAGCTGGGATCACAGTCCTTTGGAGGGAAGGATTTTACAACAGGTAGTAAAAGATTAAGGGGATGGGGGGTGTGCACAGATCAAAGGCAAGATCCACACTGCCTGTCTGCTTGCCTTGGGCATCTATCTGCAATGCCTAAACATGGGCTGGTGCCTGGGTTGTCTGGGGTATCCATGTCTGGTTCAGCAACAGTGGAAGGGAGCTCAGGGGAGCAACCCATGTCAATGGCCAGAGAGGAACAGCAGAGCCTCCAGGAACCTTCTGAAGAGCAAGTTGTGGCCAGAAACATGGCCCTTGAAGCTACATATAAATATTTTATATACTAACCTCATGAAAAGAGAGAAAAAACCTCTCCCCTCTTTCAGCAGCATTCCCAGGCAAGTGCCTTGAGCAGCAGCTCAGTGATGCTGGGCAGCTCTGTGGGAATGGGACAGGGATGAGCCGAGGCCGGGCAGGTCAGGGTTGGGTGGGGCCCATAAGGAGCTATGGACAGGGCAGCACCACGAGAGTAGCACAGCCCAAAGGACAGTGCCATGCTTTCAGTATGGGCAGTAAGATGCTCCTTGCTCAAGCCAGGCATCTTCTACCTTCTTCCAGAGCAGATTTGCTTGGGAATAACCTGGCAATAATTAAGAAATGCAAAGAGTTAGCAATAGAACAACACTGATCTCGGTGGTGACTTCTTGCTGTTTGCATGAAGGATTTTGAAAAACCAAATAAGAACCACATGGGACCTGTTTAAAACTCATCAATAACAGGTAGAAGCACTGTTCCTACCCATAAGCCAGGTGCATCCAGGTTTCCCTTTTTGAGCACATTCTCAAAAATCCAGCTGGCAAATCCAACATCCATTTTCACTGAATATTGAAGGGCTAAAAAGCAGTGGCTCTGGCATCTTTAGGGTGGATGCTCTTGACATGAAACTTGTGTTAGAAGTTCAGCCTGATGCTTTGTGTCCAGGACTGAAAATGAGTGTAACACTTGCAGTTGCCAGGGATAAAGCTTTTGGTGTGTATCACCCAACTGCAAGAGAGTGATTTCCTGTAGAGACCACTGGAGCCAGTGCTTGAAATGGTATCAATATTTTTGCCTTTGGACATTCATGTCCTTATTTACAAAGAAGTAAAAAGAAACAGTGTTTCAGCCTATTAACCATACATTTCCCCACTTTCTGGCAATATAGATGTAGTAGATCTATTGTGCATGGATTTTATGAACCAGCTCCAAGGAGGTTTTTGGGTAACTAGGTATTGGGCTAAGAAGAAAGTCCCACTGTGCTCTCATTTCACCAAATATAAAAAAACCCACATAATTAATTCCTGAGCTTTTCTCAGAACCATGGTTTATATCATCTAAGTCTCATCTTAAATGATGAGATGCTTGTATTTCCCAGACCCTCTGGCTAACAGGTTTGTGGAGTGCTTTTTCACATCCGTGATGTGCTGGATTATCCTCAAGGGATAACCCCTGTTCACACACATGGGCTCTGCCTCTCTGCAAAACCCATTTTAACTGTCTCAAGCAGAAGCATCAAGCAACAAGAAGAGAAAAGGGCTGCTGAAAACGCTTCCTGTCTGACCAGGTCTTCCTTCACTTCCAGGGGCCAGTGTGAGACCCACAGAACTGTGAGCAAGGGTGCCCCACAGCTGCCAGCCACAGGGGGCTGCCTCTTTGGCAGTGCATGGGGGGTGGTTGGGCATCTTTGATCCCCACAAGGCATGTAGAGGAAGAGGAGTCTGAGTACAGAGCAGCAAACTGGCAGCTTGTCACCTCCCCAGACAGATGAGCCTTACGGCAGAGACTGCAGGGATGTGCTGCCACATCAGCCCCAGCTGAACGTCACTGTCTGTCACCTCCACACTCCTGACTTCCCTTCAATCCTCAAACCACTGTCTCTCCCCCGAAATGCCAGTCAAATGAGTGATTGGAGGAGACATGTTTAAGTTGTAGGCAAAACTCCTCGTTCTTTATTAGCTCCCCCCCGGTGAGTTCGACACACACAGAATACACCCACGCATCACCAAACACCTTCCACACAACTCACAGAAGGTTTTTTTTTCTAAGGGAAGAAAAAGAAGAAGGAAAAAGAGGTTATTACATGTTTTACGACTTTAAATACTTGTGAGACACGTAGCTACAAGAATTCTCCTGATGATCCCTCAAGGCAGTGAGAAAAAGGAGAAAATAACATTTTTTTCTCTATTTAAAAAGAAATACAGAATTTTTTTCATTAATTCCTAGAGCACTCTAAGTCAGAGTACAGACTACATCCCTGCCTCCCACATGCAATCAGAAACAAGAACAATACACTTCATCTAATTGCAGGAGAGGATATGAATGTGAAGAGATAAAGCTGTCTGTCACATTGCAGTCCAAATGAATGAATAACCTGCAAGGTTTTCTGTCCTATAAGTCCAGCTAAAGACCATTCAAAAAGGCCCAGTGGTGTCCAGTGACAGGGTCAGAGGCAATAGGGACAAATGAAAACACAGTTAGTTTCCCCTCAACCTCAGGAAACATGTTCTTGTTGAGCACTTGCACAGGTTGCCCAGGGCAGGTTTGTAGTCTCCAGCCTTGGAGACACCCAAAAACCATCTGGACATGGTCCTGGGCAACCAGCTGTAGGTGGCCCTGCTTGAGAAGTGGGGTGAACCAGGTGACTTCCATCCAACCTCAGCCACTCTGCATTATTGGTCCCATTTCTTAACTCTGTCTGTAGCAGTCTCTGTCTATAACATCAACACTTCGTCATAAAGATTAATAAAATGGCACTCATTTCTGAGGGATCAGAGGGATTACCAAAACATCCTGCTAATCTCCTCCAGGAAGAGCTCAGGAAATGTTTTATCTCCTCAAATCACATATAATTGATGTAATAGAAAAATTCAACCAGCTATCAAAATTTTCCTTGCTGAAAATCAGTTTACCTTTGATTCACCTTTCCTTTTATCCTTTATCAGAGAGAGGCTTTAGTTGTTAACAGTTTGCTGAGATAAGTTTTTTGTCCTTCACACATTCATTCAGTATTTCTAGTCAAGAGCAAAATAACCAAACCCCAGCCGAAATGGTAGATGCAGTATGACCACTTCCCCATCCCTGGAGGTTTTCAAAGCCAGGCTGGAAGTGGAAGGTGTCCCTGCCAGTGACAGAACTAGCAGCTTGGAACTAGATGATCCTTAAGGGCTCTTCCAACCCAATCCATCCTACGATTCTGTGATTCCAGAAAGAAATGCGCGAGTGGGTTTGTGTGTGTATGTTTTGTAGGAAAAGTGTTTGTTTGTATTGATATTTTCCAGTGTGTGGGGCCTGATCGTTGTGCCCAAATAGCACAGGTTTTCCTGGTATGTTTAGGTATACAGTGCTGTATGCTTGGTGGGAAAACTCAGAGCAATTAATCTGGGAAATTGCTGTGTATATGTTCCCACATGTCTTCTGTGCTGCTCTGCTTGGAGGGCAAAGGACAGAAAAAGACTCCCATATTAACCTGTGTCTATAAAGTCTCCTAAGGACATTTGTGCATAAAAAAGTTGCATCCTGGCCCCATGAAATAAACCAGTCATGCTTCAGAAATAACATCACCCTACCATGTGGGTTATTTTGGTTTTCATGTCTTTTTTCTGAAGACAGATTCCACTTGTGCCTCCAGCAGCCAGAGCCAGGTTGGGTAGCTGTGCCTTCACAAGGAATAGAGGTGTTAGAGGGTGCAAAGTTGGAAAAGAAAAGGAGTCTGGAAATGTGCACTGCTAATTCTACTCTGGGGCATCTCAAAATTCAGGGCAATCAGAAGAGGCAGAGGAAGGAGGCCAGTGAATTTCACAGAATCACAGAGTATGGGGAGTTGGAAGGGAACCACAAGGATCATTGAGTCCAGCTCCTGGCCTTGCAAAGAACCAACCCCAAGAATCACACCACATGCCTGGGAGTATTGCCCAAACACTTCTTGAACTCTGCCAGGCTCGTGACCCCTGGTGTGGTTTAGAGGGCTGTTACAGCAGCTGTACTGATGGGCAGGGAAGATGTTTTCCACTTACAAGGGGCTGTATGATGCACAGCATGCAAATGCTGAACAACACGAACACACTGCTCATTTTGCACAATGTTGAGACATCTCTCAAATCTGGAGGGGCATTGCTCAGTGCTAGAGTGCATTTTTCCTTTCCTTCCACTGTCAGCACTAAGGTTTGCATTATCCAGGTTATTTCAGTGCTTCATTACCATCCAAACAACAATTAAAAAACAAGTCTCTAAGCATCCTGCCATCTCTCAGGACTACATCTGGACCAATAAAAGGGCGCAGCTCCATTTCCCCCTGCATGGCAGCTGGCAGAAGGAGCAGCAATCAGTCTCTGTCTGCCCTGCGCTGCCACCCTCGAGCAGAGCCGAGCACGCTCCGCTCCGGTCTCGCCGAACAGGCTGATCTTGCCGCGGCCGAGCGGAAGGTGAGCCGGACAGATGGTGCTTTTTTCGTGCCCTGCCTGCTGCGAGGAGCAGCCAGTGGCTGTCCTGCTGCCAGGCTGGCGCTGGGGCGGGCAGAGCGCTCTGTCTGTCCCGCCGCTCCGGCTGCCCGGTGCAGGCAGGGCCAGTGGCTCTGTCCCCACCCTCTGTGCCCCCAGAGCCGCCCCCCGCCCTCCGGCAGCCCTGCGCTTGTGCAGGGCACATGGCCAGGTGCGAGCCGGGCTGGATGCGCAGCGCTCTCGCCCCTCGGTGTCTCCGAGCCCCTCCCCAGGAACGGGGGAAATTATCCTCATCATCAACAGCGGTGGAGAGACCGGGGCTGAGACAATTCCCTTTTCCCCTCAGCATCCCCCCCCAGGGAGCATCACGCCTGCTTTATGGCTTTGAAGTGCCCAAGCCCGCTGCAATTTCAGAGGGATACCAGTGCAGCCCAGCGTTGTATCACCCCATTTATCTGGAACTTCGTGATTCATTCGGTTTATCAGGTGATTACCTTCTCCATGGGCCCTGACTCTGGGAGCACAGCCACGGCTGGACAGAATGAAATAGGCTCCATCAAGCCACGGAACAACTCCTTGGGGCATCTCCAAGAGCGAGGAACAGGGGTCTGAAAACAGCCCAGCCGCTCCACGCCCAGACATACCACATCCACATCCGTGTACCCTGAAGGCCAGATAACCAGCAAGGGGCAGGAGGTGCTGCCTTGCGCCTCATGCTGGGGAATCCAGGACACAATCCCTGCAGGACAGTCACCTGTGGAATCACCAGGGGAAGGTGCTGTAATGCACACACAGTAGGTGGGCACCTGGTGTCTTGGAGATGTGTGAGTAACGGTGGTGGAGAAGGTGATCTGATGAGCAGCAGCAGATTTGCTGTCAAATAAATTTCATTTAAAAGTTATTTGTGATGTTCTGCATGGAAGCACTGGCCAATTTGATGGTTTCAGTAAGAATTTATAGGGTTTGAGCTACTTACAGTGTTCTCCAGGTGGCCTAAATGCTCATTTTAATAAGAAACAGCCCTGACAGTCATTTTGGTTGGCAACTATTAACAGCTTATAAAGTAGCCCGAGGGCTTTAGTCAGAGTAATGTGCTCTGAAATCCCCTGTAAGGCTGAGGCTTGTGCTGCAAAGCTGCAGGAAGCAGAGGAGCGTGGCTGCATGCTGCATCACCTCTCCTCAGCATCTACCTGCCTCCTTTTAAAAGTCTCAGAAAAGCTTAATTACTTAATACCATGGGTTCTCTGTTTCTTTTTCCCATTCAAATCCTAGATATTGAGTAACCCCTTGGGCCAGGAAGTGTGCTTGCACTTCGCATCTGCTGTCTGTTTAATATTCACCCCAGCACCGTGACAGGCAGGTGGAAGGTCCAAGACGCACGGCAGGAGCATCCTGCCTTAATGCACCTGGAAACTTTGGCATCAGGTGAGCAGCTGAGGAGAGAAAAAACATCACAGAACTGCAGCTCCTGGGCAATCGTGCGAGAGGCTCCATATGCTGCGGTGCCCACCGAAAGAGCCATTTGGCAACGCATCAAAATTATTCCTCCCCCCTCCTCAAAGGCAGGTCCCCACTCAAACTGTGAAAATACGTGACCACGGGCTCTGCTTTTCCCCTCTAAATTCTGCCTGACAGCAGCACAGGTAGCTTGTGGGGCAGGATATCTGGCAGTTAGCAGGTCTAGACAGTGATTACACTAATTTTCACCACTGTCTATGTGACTCAGGCTCTTTTGGGTTGGAAACAGCCCTGTTTGATCCAGCTGTGCCATGCCAGGGAGATGTGCAGAGGCAGCACCCTGTGTGAACAATGGTTTCCTGAAAGCCAGAACTCCAGAACAGTGCCACAGGGAGCAGTAAAAAGGTGGGCCACGTGAAGGACCTTAGCAAGGTGAATCTGACCAGGCATGGTTTAAACTTTGGGACTGACCAGTCAGGTGTCTTATGAAGAACCAGGTGATCCAAACATTGAATCAGGCAAGAAGAAGCAGATCTTGGGGGTTTGTGGCACCTCAGCTATTGGTCTGGCATCTTGAGCCCAGAGGTTTTCTTCACCAACAGAGATGGTAATTTTGAAAGGCTGCCCTCCTCTGTACCAGCAACTGAGGCTGGTGGGACCTGTGCACGATTTGGGGATGGAAAGGCACAAGGAAGAAGCACTGACCTCAGGCTGCAGCCCTGAACTGATGAAAAATGCAACTTTTCAGCCCAACAGTTGCACAGACTGAGGACCTGGTGAGCAGCAGGCAGTTTGGAATGGTACAGAGGTGTCCACCCTCTGCAGCTAGCAGTGGGAAGGGACTGAGCTGGGCACAGTGGATATCTCAGACACATTGGCTTTGTGTCCTCTCCCAGCAGGGCAGTCAGGGCTGGGGAACTTCTTTCCTGCAATTAGAACAGCAGTGGAAGGTTTTTTACCCCTCTCTTTCTCCTTCCTGCAGTGATGATCAGATCCATGGTAGTGGCTGCCTGGCCATGTTTGGTCTCACCAGGAGCAGGGCTGGGAACAGAAGCAGGATTAGGAATTGTTGGGAATGGCTCCAGCAGAAAACCAAGGAGACGATATAGCTCCAGTTTTATGTTTCCCCATCCTAGTTCCTTTCAGGGAGCATTGGTGGGGCAGTGCCTGCCCCAAGGATAACCCCTGGAGCTGCACCCAGCCCTGTTTGGTGCCATCCACCAGCAGCAGTGGCGCTTCAGCATCGCAGAAACTGCTGTTCCCACTGCTGAGATGGATAAACAGGGAACAACAACAGTGCACTGGGGGATCCAGGGAAAGGGCCCATCTGCCTTGCTTTTGAACAGGATTAGGGACAGTATTTGACTTGGCTAGCAAGGGAAATGACACAGAATGGCAATGCTGAGCCTGACTGCCCGGCAGCGGTGAGGAGGAGGGAGGAGCAAAAAGACAACAAACTGAAATTGCAGCCTCTCCTCCAGTGACCGGAATAAAACCCACAGCTGGACACGGACAAGAAGTAACCCTGCTTTTCCTGAAATGCTGAAAAGTCCCATATGTTCAGCTCCTGATGCACCCCATCACAGCTTTGTGTCTCCTCCTGCAACCAGGGCCTCATCCCACTGCTACTGGACATGTGCCTTTTCCTCATGCCAGGTTGAAATGCTCCCAAACAGTTTTTATCCTCACCTCCCTGTAGAAGTGACCTTATTTTCTGTATTTACACCTTTCCCAGTCCATAAGTCATTAGCAATTATTGGACAGTTTCAACCTCATATTGGTTTCTTCTTCAGTTTTTAATGGAGGCATTGAACGTTGTGAAGTCAGATTCATTATTGAGTGAATACTTTATATCACCATCAGCAATGAACCATATACTGCAATCAAAGACATCAATGTGATTTATTTTAATTATATTTATTTCCTGTAATTTTTTATTCACCCTGTCTTTTGTCAGCTCTTCCCTTTTTTTTTGCCGAGGATCAATTTCAAGCTGTAAATCTGTAACATTTGTGTTAGAAATACTTGGCTTTCCAAATTTTCCTTTTTAAAATACTGGCACAGCTCCAGCTCTCTTCTAGTCTTCTGCAACTGCCTCAGCACCTCAGTGTAACTGAAATAATTAGGATTTAAAGAGTTCTTTGGCCATGTTTTAAATTTGATGAAATGCTGGCAATGTCATGATTTTCATGCCAGGGTGTATCGCAGTGGGGGTCTTGTCATGGATGTTTCACCCCACTGTTCTTCCATGGAGCATTCATGGTGCCTGTATCATGTTCACCACGACTTTGCTGGAGTCCCACGGGGATGCTCTGCCAGCGATGGTGAAATAAACGGCCCAAGAGTAAAACACAATGAACAAAGCAGCTCAAATCACTGCCTTGCAAAAATCACTTTGACACTTTGTCAGTCGCACCTCATAATGTGATCGCTGGAAGGAATAGTCATTAATTACCTTTGTCAGATGAAATTTCTTTAGTTACCTGCAACTTTACTTCCAGGAAACTCCCACTTTCAGCTGCTGCTGACAGTCCAAAGTACGCATCTCCTAGCAGTAATTTTTACGAAAAGCCCCGGAAAATTGCCATGGGATGAAGAGGTTGGTGCATGTCCTGGAGTCACCTGCCTGGCCTGCCTGGCCTGAGAAGAGAGCCAACAGGCTGGGGGTGGAGGAGGAAGGTGGTTAGCCAACCTGTCATGTAATCCACAGGCACTCCTCAATGACATTTTCTTTCTTCCCTAAAATGTAACAGAAACTCAGAGCAGACTGCCTGGAGAACTGCTGCCCCTTGAACCTTGACAGCACGTGCTCAGCATCGGGAGGAGACGCTCGGCAGAATTCAGCACACGCTGCCCTCACTACTGAGCTCCCATACAGATGTTCATTGGATTGTCAGGGCATTGAGAGGGAACTAAATTAATTGTAAGTGGGAGCAGGTTAGTTAAATCTATTCTGGAAGTATTATATAGCCATTAAAATGCGTACAAAACTCAATAATAATGGGTAATAACGTGCTTCCTAGGAATTAAATAGAAGCTCAATTTATAATGCTGCTCGGCATTCAAACCAGAGTGTTCCACCTTCCTGGGACATGATAAACATTTAGTAATTAATCCTCACAAAGCCTCGGTGAGGCAGATCTCTTCACACCACTGATTCTGTGTATAAATGGGAACAAGAAGGTACAAGATGCGTCCTTTGAAGCTGTGGTTGCCTATGTCTTCAAGCATGATTTGCATCTCTGGGAGCCCACTCAGCATCTGTGTTTGAATAATGAGCTTTGTAAAAAGCCTCGGAGCCTGGATCAGATGTCCAGATCTCTGTGCCACTTCCCTGTGCTGAGATCATTGTGGCCTGTTTCACTATCATTCTGCAATGCAACCTCCAGAATAATGATATTTTCCCTGTCTGGTCATATTGCATTGCAGGAATGATCTTCAGAAGAAAAGCCCACGGTGTTAGGTCTCAAGCACGAGCTACAGGAATTGGCCAATACAAAAACTGCTAATTTGGTCAAGATTTAAAAGAATAAATCTTGCAAACATCTGGAAGCTGTTTCTTTGCAGAAAACGATTGTATCAGATGTGGCCTGATGTGAGTGTAATTTACACCGGGATGGTGGAACACTCACGACTACAGGCAAATTAGAATTATCTAGTGTCACTTCAAAATTATCCCCTGTCTCCCTGTCACTGTTTAAGGCATAGCATGAATAAACGCAGGGTGAAAGGGAGCTTCACCACAGCACCAAACTGAAACAAAAATAGGGAATTTCCCACTGATTTCAGTTTAACTTTTGTCTGCTTACAGTGGACATTGAGTCTGCAGCTGATTCCACAGCCTGCACAAGGACCCACACAACTGAGACAAGAGAATCTGCAGTACTCATCAAAGAGTAAATAAAAATGGCATGGACACAGCTGGGACTGACATGGGTTGTGCAGACACGATGTTTGGTGTGAAAATGGGGACTAAGGTCCAGCTTCCTGGGTAACCCATGCTTAAAAGTATTTAAAGTGTCACTCTGAGGGCCTAAGAAGTAGTCTCCTACTTTCAGGTGCCACCAAGCTTAGATAATGTTCTGGCTTGAACAAGGAAGCATTTCTTCCAAGTAATTTTTGGCTAAACAACCCTTGGCACAACAAAAGCAGCAATTCCCAAACAGACCAACTCAGCATCAGTGATGGACTGTCCAGAGAAAGCAGTAGAGACTTTATATACCCTGTAAAAAAAAGCAGCTCAAGAGTTTATTACAATTTTTGATACATAAGAGATGTTACTGATAATATTTTAAAATATGTAACAAAGAAAGAAAATGCTCTTTACTAGTTGTAAAGATTGGCCCACGGTTAGGGGGCAGATCAGAGCCTTTTCCACAGGAGTAAGAAGATTACTCCCATCCCACCCATCTTCTCCTTTAATTAATTAACATTAAAACTATGTTTTTACAAGACAAGACATGCCAAAAAAAAATCTGATTCATTTGAAATCACTGAAAAATTGTCCATTGCTTTCAATGAGGCAGGGTTTTACCCAAAATATCAAACAGACTTTCATAGGATGGTGTTAAGGAAGACCTCAAGGGCTATCCTATTTATCTTCTTGCCAAAAGGCAGGATCAGCTCTGTCCATGTCAGTGCTGATGGATGTTTGTCTAACTGCTCCTGAAAGGGCTGCAACACTTTAACAGCACCTTGACCTCTGCCTCCATTTTCACCTGTCCAGAGATAGCAAAAGAAATAAGGGCTTCTATTGCCAACTCTGCCAGGATTTTTGACTGGTTTAAAGGACCAGTGACAATTTTAACATATGTTGTCTCACAATCTACTATAGATAGAAATTAATACTACCCAACCCCAGGGAGGTTTACCATCATTTATTGACATCTTTGCCTTTTATCTCTTCTTGAGATATCTGACATGAAATCAGGTCGTTCTGATTTCTGTCTTGTATTTTTTCCACCATTTTAGTTGTGGTCTGATTTCAGTGGCTGCCCCAGAACCAAGTTATAACTAATGCTTTCCTTTATCTGCAGACCTGTCAGTCTTTCAGCAGCACAGTATAAAGTGTGAAACTCTAATTTTAGGAGTGAAATGCCAACTACTATAATTAAGTTGGCAATGTAGAAAAGCAGGGAGGCAACAGAGCAGTAACAACCACATGGGATGGAGCCTTAGAGGGGCAGAAAGAGGAGGACAGGTGGGCAAAAAAAAGAAATATTCAAGTCTGGTCCTTGCAGAAGAGAAGCTCCATGGTTTGATTATGTTTCCAGAAAGAAATATCACCTGTCATTAACTGCCCTTTGCCTGCAACCCAGTGCTCATGGAAAAAAGTGGGGGTTTTGCTTCGGTTTCAAGTTCTGGATTGCACTCAGAAATAGTAAAACACAGCTCCTCATTGAAAGGCAAATCAAAATACACCCCTTGCATCCCCTGAAACTACAGGAAATCTGCCCACAGCTGCTCAAAATACATTTATGTTTCAAAATGGGAAACAACAGGCACAAAGATTAGCATTTACAGCTGGTATTTCTGAACATGAAGGTCTGAGGCAGATGCTCACACGTGCAGTCGGGGAACGAGAGGTGAGTTTCCCATGCATTCTCTCTCATTCCAGGGCACACCATGCATTAAACTTTCACGGTAAATTGTTTTGTGTTTTTTTAAAAACAACCTGCTACATAAAATCCAAAAGCAAATAGACACAATTAGCTGTTCCCAAAGTATGTGAGAAAAAGCTTGGTACTTGTAGTCTGCACTTAACCCTTACCAAGGGTTTTAATTCCCAAAAATCAAACACTTTGCAGTCTTTACCAGGGAAAAACAAGACAAACCACGTTTTCAGCCAAGCCATAAAATATGTACTCTCATAGGTAATCACAAAGCCTCCTGATGTTATAGGGTCCCAGCTTTGCACATGGCACAAAGCTGATTAATGCTGGGAGACACCAGCAGTGGCCAAACCAACACTTTGCCAGTGGACCCCTCTGCACCTTTGGTGCCACCAAACAGAGCATCACTGGGCAGGCAGGAGGAATACAGCAGGGCACTGGAGCGAGGATGCCAGGCTGCTGGCAGGAGAAGCCCTTACATGCTACTTGCAGGAAAAACAGCAGCTAAAAGGCTGGGATGGAGAGCCTGCCTAAGGACTGGGACTGTTTCGGGGACATAATGACCCATGGCAAGGCATTTTTAGCATCACTTCAGTGTCTGTGGCTTTGAACTTCCTCAGGAATTTGGTCAGAATCACTGACACTCGAAATCAGCTTCCTAGGGCAGAACGAAAGCTTCTTCTGCTCACTGCTGCCTAAAGAATAGGTTCCTGAAGGCATTGTTGTAGTTTTTGTTGAAAGCAGTGTAGATGAGTGGATTAAAAAAGGAATTTGAATAGCCCAGCCAGAGAAAAATGCTCTTCCAAAGGGGTGGGATGTCACATGAGCAGAGTGGGTTGATGAGCTCTGTGATGAAGAAGGGGATCCAGCAGAGCACGAAGACCCCAATAAGGATGCCCACCATGAGGGCAGCTTTCTTTTCCTTCTGCTCTCTCCACGTGTCTCCATCCGTCTGGAATGTAACAGTGGCGTGACGGACAGTGAAGACCATCTGTGGCTGCTGGGCAGCTTCTTTTACCTGCCAAACACAAACACAAGTTGCACCACATGTACCTCAGTCAGGTGATCCCACACAGCAGGTACAGAGCCCAGAGATGAGAGCGAGGGCCAAGGCTCCAGGCAAACACAGGCCGTCCACATCACACTATAACTGAGGGGAATGTGGCTCTATGACCTCTTCTGGGTGATGGAGAGACTATTTTAAGTGAGATTAGAAACCAGAGAGAGTACTGAGGGTACATGGGGCTGCTCACACAGCAGGACAATAAGATTACTTCCCCACTTACAATTTGATCAGCAGAACAAGCATACACCCACATGCCATGCACGGAAGTCTGCTTACTTTCTCTAAACCCATTGAGTTTAAGAGTTATTGGTAGGAGAGGAAAGAAAATTAGCACATATTTGCTTCTTCCCTGCAAGAAATCTTTACAGTGCAGAGTCACCGTGCCTGGAATGAGCTGACATGATGCAGTCATGATTAAGGAAAGCTTTCCAAGGACATTCTGCACAGGTGTTTTCCGTCTGGGTAAATTCACAGTGTCCCCAAAGCCACAGCTGGTTGCCAGGGTATCATCCCCAGCAGACACGGCAGCTCATCCATCCACTGTCCCCTTGCCTCCCCAGGGGAGGGACGGTGACCCCTTACTCATGCCACTGAGCACTGATTCAGCATTCCATGGGGGGACATCTGTGAGTCACCGCTCACCCACGTGGAGCACGCGCTCGCAACGTGTCCCAAAGTTGTTTTAGCTACACCTTTTGAGTGCTCACAGCTGGGGGCTCACAAGGAGGCAACAGACTGGATTTGCAAGCTTTGCAGTCAGCCTTCCCTTGGAAGCCTCCAGGATCCACAGGGCTTTGGCGGGTCACTGCTCACTTGCACACTTTTGGTTTAAGTGTTCCCCACTCTTACAAAGGCTCACCTGCTGCCAGTGCTTGACCCGGGCAAAACACAACCAAGCTGACCTACCTCCAGTGCTTCTGGTGTAATGGGGGTGATGGAGTTGCTCTTGTGAGATCCAATTCGAAACTTGGCAGCCTTGTAGATCTTCCAGTACACAAAGAGCACCACGCAGAGGGGCAGGTAGAAGGCCCCAAAGGTGGAGAAAATGGTGTAGGAAGGCTCCTGGCTGACTTGACACTCTTCACTGTCCTCTGAATAAGTCTCTCCCCAGCCAAAGAGCAGTGGGGCCAGAGAGATAAAGGCGGAGAGTGCCCAGGTGAGAGCAATCATGATGTTGGAGATGCGGCGCCGGGTGCGGAGCGTGTACTCCAGGTGGCGGGTGATGGACCAGTAGCGGTCGAGGGCAATGGCCGTGACATTCCAGATGCTGGCAGTGCAGCACAGCACATCGAAGGAGATCCACACCTGGCAGAGCGACCGGCCCAGCCGCCACCGCCGCCCGGACAACTCGTGCACCAAGCTGAGGGGCATGACGAGGGCTGCCACCATCACGTCAGAGATGGCCATGGAGGCCACCAGGTTGTGGGGCACCCGGTGGAAACTGCGCACGCGGAGGATGGTAGCCAGGACCAGCCCGTTCCAGAGGAACGTGGCCACCACCAGCATGGCCAACAGGCTGAGGACCAACACGCTGAAGACGGAGAGATGGGCCTGGCCGCCCTCGGGGCCGGCGGAGGACCCGCTCCTGTTACCGCTGTCCGGCGTCGTATCGGCGAGACAGCTGAGGTTGAGCGGGCGCTCCATGCCGGGCTGCGGGGCGCGGGGCTCCTGCGGCGGCGGCGGGAGGCGCTGCCCGCGCCGCGCCGCCAAGCGCCGCCCTACCGCGGGCGCGGGGGGTCCCCGGCCGCCCCGAGCGCGGCCAGCCGCGGGGGCTCCCGCCTGGCGGCCGCCGGGGGCTTCATCCCCGGCGGCGAGAGCCCTGCGTCAGCCGCGGCGGACGGCAGCCCCCGGCCCGCCCCGGCGGCGAGAGGCGGCGGCTCCGCGGGCGCGGGGTGGCGCGGCTGGAGCGGGGCGGCTGCGGGGCGGCGCGGAGCGGCTGGAGCGGGGCGGCGCTGGCGGAGCGGCTGGAGCGGCGCGGAGCAGCGGCGGCCCTGCGGAGGAGCCGCGCCGCGGGCTGGCGGGGCCGGGCGGGCAGGTGAGTCCCCGCCGTGCGGGGCGGGCGGGAGCGGCCGCGGGGGGAGAGGTGCTGCTTAGTCATGTCCGTGCGAGGGTCGGAACCGGCGCCAGGCCGAGCCGGGAGGGCAGAGCCGCCGGTCCGTGCCCCAGCTGGCTGTCCCAGCCCGGTACGTGCTGCCCTTGCCCTGCCCGCTGCCCTTGCCCTGCCCGCTGCCCATCCTCTGCCCGCCCGCTCCCTGCACCGTGCGGGAATCAGCCCCGGCTTTGTCTCGGGGTGGCTTCGTCCCCTCGGGGCGTATTCCGTGCAAGCCGCAGAAAGTTAGCATCCCTGTGAAATTGTCCCTAGGCTCCTCTAAAAAAATGTGTTAGTGAGGCGCTACGGGAATTTCATTGCTCCCAGACAGGCTACAGTCTGCACCCAGGAAACCTGTTAGTAACCCCGGATTTTCTGTGTAGGGGCAATGTGGCAGGGGATTATTTCTTTGAGAACTTCTGTGCTGGCATTTTGTAACTTGTTAGCAATTGTCGGGCCTTTTATTAGAAATAATAATTTACTTGACTGCTCTTATTAATTGTCTATTTAATAACACTAGCCATTAATGAAATGCTTGAGAATTTCCCCCGGTTTTTAGCACACTAATTGTGATGACCAGTGAGATTCTGGGCTTCAGAGCAGAAGTCAGAATCTAACCCCAACGAGGAGTATTCCCTGTGCCCCAGCTCCATGCAGGGATGCAGCCAGCTCCAGCCCAAAAGCCTTGGATGGCATCCAGGCAGGACTGTGCTGGTGCTGGCACTCTGCTTCTCCAGACGGTCCTGGGATAACAGGTCCAAAGAGCTTTTGGTCAGACACGTGAGGTGAGAAACTGGCAGGCACTATCGTGGAGCTGACAGTTTGCACCTCTTGGGGAAGAAGGAAGGAAGGGCATCTATGCTAAGATCAGGTGACAGTGGCATTTGCTGGTGAACTGCAGTTTGAGAGAGTTGGGCAGAAGACAGAGAGGTTCAGGGCGTACCCCATGCATTGTGGTATATGGAGGGTAAAGCCAAACTGGTGCTTTCTCCTGCCTCTCCTGAATCCTTCTGGAATTTTTAATGAAAACAGCAAGTAACAATAACAAAGGGTAATGAACAAGATGTTTTCCTTTGCTGCTGCTTGTTCCCCCGTGCTGCCAAGGGAAATGCAAAGAAGCATATCCAGGACCTTGTTTTGGTGGGCTGGAATCTTCCTGTATGAATTTATTCAGTGCTGTGCTACTCATTCTCAGAACCAGGGGTCCTGTTGTAGAACTGGAACAAATGTAGCCTTAGAGACTTCATCATCCTTTTGGAAATAAACTGCCATCTTTTGGGGGCAGAAATTATTATTTTATCTTTTATACACAAGAATACTGACTACTTTGGAACGAGAAGGTTTTTACTTACAACTCAAAGGACAAATGGTTTTTGCAGCCTTTCATAGAGCATCTTGATTTAAGATTCCTGGTTTGTAAGGTGCAAAACATTCTTGACTGTCATTATATTGATCAAAACACTAGCAGCTCCAAGGCTGAGAGCTTTTTGTTGCGTGGGCTCTTCCCAGAAAAACCTGTGACCCAGAATTAATAGAATCAACCACAAATTATAAAATATGTGCTCCTGAAAATAGGTTATTATTTTTTGTTTCAGGAACAAATAGACAAAAACTACATTTAAAGGGAAATCAAAATAAAATTTATTAAATCTTAAGAAGCAAAACCAGGTTATGTCCTCATGAAAAATCATACTTTCATTATATAACTTACTCAACTTAAAAAAAAATATATATTGGCAGATGCTGGAGCTGAATGGGTCAGTTGAGAAGTAAAGGGAAATTGAGAATGTAGACAAATATATTTATATTTATGTGTGTATATTTATATGTATGTATATGGAAATGCATAGATCTGCACCTGGGATGGAACAGACCTCTACAAGGGAACAGGCTGGGGACTGACTGGGCAGACAACCTTATTGAGAGGAAGACCTTTTGAGTCTCTTGGACACATCCTGGAGCAGGAGCATCCTGGCCTATATGAACAAGATTGTATCCATCAGGCTTGGGGTTATAACTATTTATCCAACAAACCTTGGAATTTTATGTCCAATTTGGGGTTCCTTGCCAGGGGAAGTCCAATTGAAGGTAATCAAGGTGATGAGCAGACTCATGTACGTGTGTAAAGACAGGAAGAACTGAGTTTATCACTCCGAAAAAGAGAAGTTTAAGGGGGAAACTTACTGCTGTCTCCAGTTACCTCAGGGTGAGCATAGAAAGGGTAAAAGCAAACTCTCCTTGGAGGTGCACAGTGGTTGGATGGGATGCAACGAGTGAGAGTCACAACATCAGGTGCTGACTTGGGAGTGCTGGTTGATGAGGAGCTCAACATGAGCTGGCAACGTGCACTGACAGCCCAGAAAGTACCTAAAGGGGCTACAAGAGAGCTGGAGACAGACTTTTTGAAAGGGCATGGAATGATAGAACAAGAGGTAAGAGCATTAGGATGGTGGAGGGTAGGATTAGATTGGATAAGTCTAGCATTAAATTGGAAGAAATTCTTTCCTGTGAGGGTGGTGAGACGCTGGAACAGGTTGCTCAGAGAAGTTGTGGATGCCCCATCCCTGAAAGTGTTCAAGGACATGTTGGATGGGGCTCTGGTCTAGTGGAAAGTGTCCCTGCCCATGGAAGAGTGGTTGGAACTAGATGATGCCTCAGGTTCCCTTCTGCCTAAACCATTCTAGAATTCCACACTACAATTAGAAGTTAAGAAATAAATATTCACCTGGAGAGTGGTCTGAAATCAGTTAAGGTGGCTGTGATGTCCTTATCCTTAGTGATGATCCTTAGTGATGTCCAATATTCAGCTGGACATCACTGTGATTGACCTGATCTGACTTTAAAGTTATCCCCTCTTCAGTGGGACTGGACCAGGTGATCTCCAGAGGTCCCTTCCAACCTGCATCATTCCACAACTCTGATTCTGCATTCTTTATGTGCGTTGGCTGAATGCACCAGATTCTGGAGGTGACTAAATATTGTTATTTTTAAGGACAAAATGCTGTTTACCTTACACAGATCGGTACGATCATTCTTTTTCTCAGAACTGTTGATACTAGGCAAGCAAAAGGCTGGGATCTTTAGTGAGTGGATAATGCTCGTGGAATGATCACATCTGTGAAAGTCTCTGAGAAAAAGATCTATGTTACAAAGTCAGGATTATTTCACATCTTCGGTGATTGGAGCCAGAGGAATTTAAAGTGACAGAACTTCCCTGGGTTTATCAGCATCTGCTCCAGTAAAGACATTAAATAATGCTTGCTATTAAATGCCATTTACTGGAGGTACCTTTCAATTCAAAATATGTATCTGATGGTTGGATGTTAGGAGGGAATTCACAGTGCAATCAGTGCCACTGCCTAAATGCACATCCAAGTATTATCTACTCCTGGGAAAAGGGTGAATGGATTTATATTGTTAATCTCTATGGAGATCTTTAGAACCTCTGCCCTTATAACTGGCAGAAAAGGGAGAGGAGAAGGCTCAGGAGGAGTTTTTGCTGGGCATGCTCAATGAATCAATGAGAATTTCAGTCTCCAGGGTAGGTGGAGCTGCTAGGTTACACAAGGATTAAAGGAACACATATTCTCACTGTGTACATACACCACTACTGAAAGCTGTGCTCAGTTGCCAGCCAGACTGCTCAGTAAGTGTGCATCCTGTCACAGCAACTTCTAAAGCTCAGGTATTCATCACTTGAATTTCATTTAACTTTTGATCAACCTCAGTCCAGCTTCACCCCACATCCAGCCATGCTTTTTGAACACACTTGCAGACCACCCACCCTCTCCTATTGCAGAGTGGCCAAACATGACCACAGTGAGACTGCACAGACTGTGAGGCTGTTGTCATACCCTCAGAGCTCATCCTCAGTTCTGATGTCAGTCTAGTCTTCTGGAACCAAGATCACAGAATCATAGAATGGTTTGGGTTGGAAGGGATGTTAAAGGCCATCTAGTTTCAACCAAGGCTACCAAGGTTCAAAGCATCACAGCCCAGGCTATGAGCTTGGATCTTGATGCTTCACAGCTCATGTAAGCATTTCCCCAGCCAAGCAGCTGGCTGCTCTGTGTAGCTCTCTCTCAGGTGTCTGGTGTGGCAGCTAGTTAATGATCACATACTTACTGAAGCTTGGACTTACTTGAGGTTTTCTCACATGCCAGACAAGGGCCACAGTTGGAGTCAGCCTTTCTCTCCCACTAACATGTAATTATGTACTTCAAAGTAGAACAATTATCTGACTGAGAAGCAGAGATTAATCCTGTTGAGTGTTACTAGGAGACTCAGTAGGATTGTGGGAGTACCTTGGAGCAAGAACAAGGGGAGCCTGAGTGCCCCACACCCCCACAGGGTCCCACTGAGTGACCTGTTTACCAAAGTAGGTTCTCTTGGTTTGGATGCTTATGAAGAACTTTGAAAAGTCTTTCTGTCTTGGGAAAGAAATGAAAACAGTGAGTGGAAGTCTTGTTGGCTTTTTATTTGTATGACTGGAAAACTATTCCTCAGGCAGGTCTAATCCAGTTCAGGGCATGTAAGCTTTCCTTTTGGAAGCCACCAACTGAATGACTCTCATCCCATGAAGCCATTTGCTCCCCTACCAAGTGGGGAGGAGAACTGGGAAAAAAAAGTGGACCTCATGGATTGAAATAAGAACAGTTTAATAATGGAAACAATAATAATAATGATACTACTGCTAGTACTAATGAAAGAAAAAAAAAAAAAAAAAAAAAGAGGAAGAGGGGGATGAAATCCAAGAGACACATGGGATGCACAGTACAATTGCTCAACACCTGCTGATGATTGCCCTGAGCAGCAATCAGTGCCCTCAGCCGACTCCCTGCAGTTTCTGTAGTGGGCAGGATGTTCTGTGGTGTGGGCTATCCCTCTGGCCAGTTGGGGTCAGCTGTCCTGGCCGTGCTCTCTCCCAGCTCTTTGTGCACTTGCTCGATGGCAGAGCACGGGAAGCTGAAAGTCCTTGACTTAGGGTAAGCACTGCTTAGCAACAACTAAAACATCACTGTGTTACCAACATTATTCTCATCCTAAATTCAAAACACAACCCTGTACCAGCTACTAAAACAAAAATTACTGTGTCGAGTCAAAACCAGGACAACGATTTCAGTGACATAACTAAGATGTTGTTTAATTCTGCAACAGGAACAAAGCAGAACCAGAACAAAAGCTGTTCAACAGAGCAGCCTCTCGCCTTGCCTAGAGCATGGTCCTCTCTTATGTAAGGGCAGTGATGTCTCAGTGCTTGTGTCTTTAGAATGTGGCTACAAGTCCTTTGGCCTAAAGGCAGGATGGTCTCTGGTACCTTGCACTGCTGTGAATGTTTCAGTAAGTGGACTGCCAGGAGTGCTTACCTGTCTTCTGCCCAACATGAATTAACTCCTGCTGGAATTAAACCCTTTGTTCTTGCATAGTGAAAAGCATGTTCATGGTCAGAGGGCCAGCTGGAACGTAACTTAAAGTCTGAGGGCAACATCCCACATCATTCACTGCTGCAGTTAAAGTTCCATTCTGAGTAAAGAAATTAAATGTAAATAATTTTATCTCTTCTTTCATACCTTAAGGGGCAACATTAATCATCTGTGTAATTTCAGGGGAGTCAGTAGAGTTATGCTAGGCATCATATTGGCTTTTAGTCAAAGGTGCTTTGCAGTGAGCAGTTATGACAGTAATGCAATAACTTGGAGCCTGCCTTGGGGGGTCCTGCCCTCATATGGCATCTGCAGTTTTCATTTATTACTCTGGTGGTAGCAAATATTTCACACATACATATACCAGCACCTGTGATCTCTGTTACCCATGGTCAGCCCCTGAGAAGTAAGACTCTCTCTTGATTCTGGTGGACTTGGTGTCTACAGGTGGCTTACAAAACACAAAAGAAAATTATCTATATTTCTGATTAAAAAAAAATAAAAATAAAAAGGTTTAAAAATACCAAAATATATTATGCTTCTAGGAGTACAGGGTATCCTGCAGTTCTGTGAATCATCTAGAATAGCAGGGCCATAGAAAAATAAGAAACTGTGCGTGGGAAGACTAGGTAAATCTAACTTAATACATGAGCTTTGGCAATCAAAGTTGCCAATGCAAGCTGTCAGGACTCTGCCAGGGAGACAGATGGCACGATGACAGCAAATGGATGGGTCTCTAAAACTCAATTACCATTTCAGTTCAGACCCTTTTCCCGTATGCCAAGTTGTGGACGAGGTTTGTTTATCTTGAGCTTTATGCATTGTGACAGATAATTTGCATGGGTGTGAAGCTATAAGGAAGGCTGTTATCATGTCAGGCTGAACATGAGTTTTTCTGTTGTGTGGTGTTTTCCAGGTTACCTTTCTGCTGCCTTGCAGGTGGCAGTTTTCTGAACCTTTGTTTACATTAATCCATCCATAGTCTGGAAATGTTCTTCCGAGCTAAGAGGCAAAACCTTTTAGGATCCGTTTACCACATTAAGAACAGAAATCACTCTCAGCTGTTTTCTGAGACAGAAGTTCTTCAACTTTTTTTGCATATACCTACTTTTATCCCCATTACATTCCCTTTGACTCCTTGTCAGTGTGTTTCCATGCCCACTGGGCAACCCACTTCTGTTGGCTGGAGTACCTTATTCCCCTCACTTTAGCATTCAGGACCAGTTTTGTTATTGTAGCACTAATTAAACCACTGATGCCATCCTCAAAGGGTGTCTTTTCTCTTCAATTCCAACAGCCTGATTTTCTTATGGACCTTTGGTTGCTGCCTTCTTCCCTGGAGATCTCTGAACAGCCACAGCCCTACCTGCCAAAGGAGGTGCTGGCATAGCTGTACATGTTTCTCAGCTAGGATACCAACTGAGTGTCTCAGATTCACATTCACATTACGCTTCCTTCCAGCTGTGGAATATTTTCTTCCCCCTGATTATTCAGTGTAGCTGGATGCTTCCCTGCCCCAGCCTGCCCAGGTCATGCAGGTCAGCAGAACAGGTCTTAATTTAAGTAAGGTAAATTCTCAGTATTTTCAAGCTATACAAAATGGTAGGTTATTAGAGAAAATACAAAAGCTGTGGAATTTTGCTTATTTATATTTCATATCTGTGTTGCTGTGTGAGTGAGAGGTTCATACAAACGAGAGGAACTATTTACAAGTTTGAAAAAGTCACATGGTAGATTGTGACCACACACTTTCTGTCTGCAGCTAAAATGAGTCTGCTCCCATATTTTTGCAAGAAAAGTACTTGCAGATGTCTCCTGTAGGCTGATAAAGAGCTTGCCCCTGGATCATGGGCATGACAGCAAACTTTTCCAGCTATTTGAAACAAGACAGCCATTTTTAATGGTGCCCAAACATAATTTCTCTTGTAGAACTTGACACTATCATGTTAGAAATAGCTTGTTTTGGTACCTTCTACTACAGCAAGCACCTGATCAAGCAATCCACTTGCTACTGCTATAAAATTTTCTAAACCCACAGGATGGAAGTGGTTGTATAAAAGTGTCTAAATGTCTCTCTGTTTTTCACAAGGTTTTTTATTAGCAGCATCATTATTTTTAACAACCAGTATTCACTGCTATAACAGCAAAATGTTGCCAGACCTTTTTTAATTGTCTAGCACTGCATTTTATTAAAAACAGCAGATTTTTTTTCTCACTGCTGATCTGTGAGTCACGGTGGGTAGATTGTAGCTCAGAGGTGGTGGCCCAGTGGTGTGTGAGTAGCAGCATCTCCCTGTGCTTCAAGCTCAGCTCCCACTTTGGGGACATGGTGTGTGACTCTGGGAACGTGCTCACACAAGAACTGGTGGTGAGAAAACCAGTAGGAGGGGCTGAGCCAGCATCTCTGAGTCACCCTGGGGCACAGCTGAGTGCCCACCGTGCCTGGGCTCATGGTGAAGCCACCAGGCTTGGAGGGAGCTGCTGGCATCTGCCACCAGTGAGTTTCTCCTTTCCTTTCAGAGCCATCCCCTCCCTTTCTTCAGGTGCCTCCAGGCAGATGCAATGGATGATGTAATTCCTGTCACTGCAGAGATTGACCTGAGGCCAGGGGCCTGCTTGGACTTGGTCAGCTGGTGGCTCTTGTAAGCTCATCTTTTGTAGTTAATTTTTCCACCTCTTCTTTAGTTGTTTTCCGCTTTCAGATTTTGACTGAAGCTTTTTTTTTTTCTGATTTTATCAGGATTTTGGTGTCAATTTAGTAAAAAATCTTCCATGTTCACTGTACTGAATTATTTAGGTTCTGATATAAGCATACTTAATGTTAAATACTTAAAGTCATTTGCACAGAAAGTGGCTTATGTAGTTAAAATCTAAATCTCATCTGGGAAATAAAGAAATCACTGTTTTTTAAAAGGACTCCTCATCTGACCTGATACAACTTCAGAACTCAGCAGGCTCTCAGTGTCCTTCCTCCTCTCCACATTTCACCCTCTTCATTGTAGGCTCCTGTCTCTCCATTCTTCTCTGTTTTCCTGACCACTAGAGTAGTTAATACTGGCAGCTTTTACTACATCACCACTAGCAACTGGTTTGGCTAGGGTTAGAAATGCAACTGTGTAACCACAGCCAAGAATTAAATAGAATAAAACCCCAAACCCCACCAACATTTTCAAGGTTTTAAGCCTTCCATCCAACATTCACACGTTCCTGTCCCTTGCTTTGACTCCTAGCAGTAGTCTCAGTCTTGCAGAGCTGCCCACACAGACATGTGCTTCCCATCCCTCCAGTTTTGGTATCACTCCAGCCAGTCTGGCTGCAGGTGCTCAGTCCTTCTCCTGCCATCATCCCTTCTCATCCCATTGTCTGCAGTATGGGAGGCTGCAAGTGGTGTCCCGGGCTTGACACGTTGTGAGGAAGTTGCACAAAGACAAATGGTCTCTCCACAGTGCCTGTTCTTCATTTCAAGGAGGTTTTCTGTTTTTATGACAGCTGTGATTGTAAGGAACTACAAATCCTGATGTCCTTGTCCCAGGCAATCCCTGCTGCCCAGTGAGAGGCCTGCCCCATTAAACACCACACTGCAGCCTCAGATTAATGACAAGTGTTACAAAAGAGCACCACAGGCCATGGAGAACTGTTACTGTGATGCAGATAGAAACACACAGCAACACACACACCAGGTGTTCAGGCAGAGAAGAAGAAAGGAAGTCCCGTTTATTGTTGACCTCGTATTATAAGTTTCTGGACAGTGATCAGAGATTGGACAGAGAAGTTACCACCTCTCCATCTCCACTGGTCACTTGAGATGTCCATCAGGTGAGATCTTTTACAAAGGAATGCAAACATGATTCTTGTTTATCTTACAATTCATGAGAACTGACTCCACTATACTAAAACAAATCAGAAGGCTGATTTTCAGGGACAACAGAGAACCACAGCAGCTTCCTAAGGGTGCATCTTGCAAACAATTACTGATAAACAACCAGCTGGACTGTTCTGCAGAGAACTTTACTGTATAGGCTGAGGCTGTGCAAACAGAATTAGGTATCCATATGCCTAGCATTTATTATAAAAATTTATGGCAACTGCTTTCTGTGGATGTCAGTGAAATAGGTGAGGAAATAGATTTTCCTGAAGCAATCTATGGCTCTAGATGAATCTCCCCCATTCGTTTCAAGGAGAATTATTATTCTGAAATGTAATAAGACTTTTTTCTATATTAAACTGAGATGTCTAAAATATAGATATCTAAATCCCGTGGACTGCTTAGTAAATCTCAGAAAGACATCCCTATCTGAAACAAGCTTTCTTTATCTGAATAATAATACTCCTCTACTATCTTTTATATCCTTTATCATTTCAAGTGAAGAGAGACATGCTTTTGCTGTGCAAAAGCAAGACCACTCTCCAAGGTATATTCAGTAAGCAATCAAGGAAGCCTATTATGAGAAATTACCCTCCACAAACTTAGGTACAGTAAATGATGACATATATCCTTCTGTTCTTGTTGGTTTAAAATGCAAAGCGGGTTAGACCCACCTCTCTGCATGTGTCTCTCCCTCCCCTTGCACTGAGCCAGAGCAGGGGTCTGCACACAGAACCAGAGAGGCTATGTAACCTCCTGATATTTACCAACTGGAATATTTATGACTGTGTGAGTTGGCTCCCAGCACACAGGAAAATCACGGGGATTCACTGGGCCCTTCTGGGGAGAGCAGATCCTCCCATGGCCTGCAATGGACCTAAATATTTGCATTGATTAGATCCCACTCTGATGCTGTTATCATTTCATCATTATGAGCACTGGGTGAATCATAAATTATGAGCATGTACTATAAAGCACAGGATGTGCAGGGCACTACAGCTCGATGGTGGGCATGTCAGCCTTTGGAACGTGGCCAGTGGATCCTTTCTAAGCTGGACTAATTTCAGGAACCCATCTTCATTCATGACTGTTTCATTTCAAGTATGTGCTTTAGTCCTATCCAAATGAGCAGGGTTTGAGGATATGCTTAAAGCTAAGAACAGGATTTTGAAGTGTCCCTGACTCAGAGGTAAAGCATGGGAAAATTGTCACAAAATTTTAAGGCAAAAAGATTAGACTGTAGAGAAATATAACTACAGGGAAGTCCTCTCTCTTTTATGAAAAAAAAAAGTGTAGAAATGTATCTATTTCTCTAAATGTAGAACATCACTAAGGAAAATACTATACTACACATTTAGAATGAATTAAATCAATTGATAGCTATCCAGCCACAGAGGAAAATAATGTAATTGTAACTGAGCAGCAAAATGGTTCTGCCTAATAGTTAAACATCAGTGAGCTCCACTGTGTCTAATAAAATGCAGATCTCATTATCTGTTTGTTATGTGCATTGAGAGATAACTGTTCAAGTTGAAAAGTATAAAAATTTGATTTAATTCAGTGACATTTTGGATACAAGAGGGTCAGGTTGGTCTTATAACAAATAACAGCTTGGGGCATATGGAAAGGAGTGTAATTGAAGATAAGGCTCTAGCAAGATGAGTGGAAAATGTAATAAGAGTTCAAGGATACATTAAACAAATGCACCCTGGCCCTCACACAGTAATCACCTACGTGTGCCATAAGGCAAACAGCAAATGTAATTGACTCCCTGAAGGAAGATCATTACAGCTTTGGTGCTTGCTGCCTCACGCCACGATTTCTTCTTCCATTTGCAACATCGAGAATTCAGATGTGGGAAGTCTTGGGATCCTGAGGCTGCTCTAAATTATGTAGGGAATAGAGCCAGCTCTAAATAAACCCAGAGACCTTTTCAGTGGCTTCTTCAAAGATTAGCAGGTATCTGTGAGTTATCTGCCACAGTGTCAAAGATTAAAAATCACCAGCATTGACATGAAGGTGGCAGAAGCCTCAGTGCTGAAGGAGAAGGATGGTCCTTTAAGCAAACAGGAGAAGTAACAAGTTTGGCTATAATGGCCAAAATAAAAAGAAACCACTTCTTTGTAGCCTGGTGTCTTGAAGTGGTTCTTTGTGATCGTGGTTTCTTGTGTGTGGTATGACACTTGTTCTGTTTTCCCAATTCCTGGGCATTTTTAATCATATCTGACTGGGCTATAGAGGTACCAGGGATATGGTAGAGGTGAAAGATCTTACCAGACACTGAAGCAGCCACACTGTGAACTTAAACCTTCCTTGGCCTCAGCCAGTTCACAGAGGAGTTAGACCTGGAGACATAAATGGATTGTAGGCTTTCCTGGTTCAGAGATCTATCTGCTCCTATTGCCATGAGCTCTGGCACATCACAGAGCATATCTTTCAACTAACCAAAACATTTGGGGGCTTACAGAGACTTTATTTTCCTGAAAGCTTCCTGTAAGCTGAAGAAGAGGATTAGAGCCAGAATTGGCCTAAGAGTACAAGCAGTTTACCTGAATTTGTTCTCAGAAATGAGAAAGTCCTGACAGTGACACCTGTTTGTCTGAATCCCAACTCCTGCCTAGTACTCAATAGTTGAAATCAATAAAATAGACATACTCTAGATGTCAAATCAATAACTGGGTTTTTTGGGTTTTTTTTTGGTTTTTTTGCACTCAAGAGTGGCAGACTCTTTAAGTTAGGTACTTAAGTAACAAATGTCTCATTTCGTAGTGTTTCCTGTGTGGCATACTCAATCCACAATTAATTAAGGTGGCTCTCAGGTCCTGTTAAGATTAATGAGTTAAGAGCAGCAGCGGATTCATCTCCTGATGTCTTCAGATTAGGACTCAATATTACCTTAGCTCAGAGAAGGAGTATCTGGGGTGAAATTTAAGGGCAAATTATGAGAAAAATGACTAGAAAACCTACTGGTTTCTTCTGGCCTCGAGGCTCTTATAAGAATGCTGTCAGAACACATTTTTCAAGAATGTCAGTGTAAGTTCTTCATTTCATTTGAAAATACGTGAGAAATAGAAATCAGGCTCCTTCTAGAAAAAGAGAGTGGGAGTTCAATCCAGCAACAATAACTAGTTGTCTGCATAGTACAGTCACATCCATGTCTAAGCACAGAGAGCTTCCCAAAGCTGCAGCCACAAACATGTGACAAATACATTCAGCTTCTCTGTTAACTTTGTCTACCTGTGTCTGCATTTAAGGATGTGCAGGCACCTGTCTTTCAGCCATGCTGAAAATGCTTCTCTAAGCTTCAGCATTTGGGAAGGCCATAAAGCAGAAGTGTGCTTCCAGGCTGGGGCTGCTTTTAGGGACAAACAATGGAATGATCAGTTCTGCTCCCAGTGCTCCATGCGGAAGGTTAATCTAAGTGGCCTTCTGGCCTTATGCTGGGTAAGTTGGAGGGACTGCTCTGAAGATGATGCAGTTGCTGTCAAAATACATAATCAATAAAATATTTTTCAATAGGTTTAACACTAGGACCCCATGGCTACATATGAATTTCCCTGGTGGCACAGGTGGGCTCATGTAGCTGCTGCCCTCTTTCTCTGCTCCAGAATAGGAGCCCTGAGTCACTGCCTGCATGGAGCCAGCACTGGGTTAACTGAGTCAGGAGAACCTGACTGGTTTTACACCTTAACTGCTGTAAAACCAGCCCCTTTTAACTGACTGTTCCAAAAAAGATCAGCACAGGTCACACCCGAGACACTGGAGTTCTGTGTGACCATAGCGATGCATCCTCAGGCCAGTGCCTTCTGTCCATTGCTCTTTCTGGATGAGGAGAGGAAATACTTATCTACCTGGACAACATACAGAAAGAGAGCAATGTGATGTCAATGTGTGCATCAATGTTTTATCAGCACAAATTTAGGATTTTCACTCTACTCAAAAACACAGAGCCATAGATGAATACTGGAGATCATCTCAGAGCAGTATCCAGGCTCACTCTTTACACTGTTCTGTAATATGCTCTGCAATGCCACCAACTTTAGTTGTCCTTTTCTGCGTTTATGCATTAACAGTGTGAAAATAAGTAAAAGTGTTTGTGTTATTTGACTAACATAAGAATGATTTGGCACAAATAATGCCAAATTTTCCCATTTCTAGAAAAATTCATTTTGGTTACTTCGTGTTTCATTAGCTTTCTTTTCAAGCCTGCAGGAATGAAAGCCCAGGCTCAAAGGAAAATTTGCATTCTCTACTGTTTTGCTGATGCTAATTTACCCTAATGGAAAGCCTGTAAAGGATATATATCTTGATAAGCTACAAAGAAGGGCTACAGGGATAATTACCCACCATATTTCACAAATATTTTTACTCAAACTCAGAAAATGCAAAGAAATTGGTAGGTACCTTAGTTGGAGCAGAAGCAAGGCCTTGTCTTGAGGTACAAAGAATGGAGTTTATAAGTTATAGTATTGCATTTTGTTTGTGTTAAATTATTTGTTCTTTACCAGAACATTGGGAAGACTTGCATTCTTGTTTCCTGGTGCAATACAATCAGATCCAAAACTCATTAAGAAAGTGTTACAATGTTTCATATATGTGTTTATATTATATATATATGTATTTATGTATATGTGATTTATTTAGAGGTGGTTATTGGCAGTCTGAGGGAAAGATAGAAAGAATTTATTTGTAAAGGTGAATGAACCTTTTACATTCCTTTGCAGGTAACACAAAGGAGTGTATCCCCTCTTTTACCAGTATTTCTCTGTCTTACTTTGAAAAGACAGGTGCCTGCTAAGGAAGGCAGGAGCCTCCCTTGAAATGGAAAATATAAACCCCCTCCTTCTGAATTATAATAATTAAGGGGCTCTCAGGCAAAGATATGGGAATAGGCATAACAGTTCCTTATTAGAAAAATTAAAATAAAAATGCAGTAACAAAAAAAGACCCACTGACAGAGTCAGAATCCAGCCTGACACCCTGTGGGTCAGGGTGTTGGTAGCAGTCCCAGTCAGTGGTGGCTGCAGTCCCCCTGGAGTGACAGATGTGGTTCTCTTGAAGCAGTGATCCTGTAGAAGGGTGTAGCTTTCCTCTGATGGTCCAGTGGTGGTGCAGGTGGGCCTGGTCTTCCTCTGGGAATCCAGTGGAAAGGCTGCTTGCTGTTCCAAATCTCAGATTATATCCAGGTAGGAATGCTTGGCTCCTCCCCTTGGGTGGAGCATCTCCCAGTGGGATGATGTAAGTTTATCAGCCATGCCGGGAGATTCAGTGGCCCATCAGCAGAAGATCTCTCCCTGGACAGATAAAGAAGAGATAAAGAAAACTGCCCCACCTTGTTCTAACAACTGGCCCAATAACAGAGGATATTCCCCGCTGGAGTTATGAGGGATGGATCATGGAAGAGATAAAGAGCACTGCTCTACTTGGTTTCAACAGATGGTGATAGAATACATATTTCTGGTTACATCTTGCACTGCAACCTAAGACAGTCTCACTTCTGACAAAAAATATCCTTACATTAATATTTGCTAATCAGAACATTTCTCCCCTGCTCCTTTATTTACAGTTATAGTAAAGGTAAAACTTGCTACTTGGTACTTGCAAAAAAAAAAAAAAAAAAAAAAAAAAAATTTGCAACTATTACATTAAAAAAGAAAACTGTCAAGCAAATGACAAGGGATTCTCATTGCAGTTCTGGAATTAGAAGAGAATAAAAAATGAAACTACAAGTTCCAAGGGAGCCTTTTAGGATTCAGTGCTACTGTAGAGATAATAAGAAAGTTTGTAATTATAAATCCTATTTGCCATTGCATGCAGTCTCACTGAAGAGGAAAAATGCATAGACAGCTCAAGCCAAAACAGAGCCCTCTGTGTACCTGTTTTGCACATTTCAATTCAGATTAAAAAGCAGATCTTATCCCCATTAAGAAATGGGAATGGAGATAATGCAGACAGCATGCCTTTTGGGATTTTCAACAACTTCCCAGGAACACTGAAACTAACACCAACTTCTGTAAAACACTGGGTCCTTTGTGAAAATATATTTTGTTGGAAAAGTAACATCTAGAGAGCCAGATGCTACCAAACAAGTATGTATTATTAACAAAGGACTCAGAAAGCCTTCTGCTCACTGGAGTAAAACAAATATACAATTTAATCTAAGCTCTGAATTTAATTAACTACAAGATAAAAAAATCAAGCTGTTGTTTTTTTCACAAGCAATTGCACCTAAATATGATATTGTAGGTGCATATGAATTTTTCATATAATCATTTGTGCACACAAAAAAGGCATTTATGTAAGCAAAGACTAATTGTCTGCACAAATCTTGTCAGCTTAGTGGGCTTTCACCTTGTGCAAGCAACACCCAATACAAAATATAGATCACTTCACAGTTCTGGAAACATGCTCATGAAGTTCTCTGTACAGGGCTCTCGTAGTTCAGAGATCAGAGGAGTGTTTCTAGCACAGATAATGTACTGTTCACATTACCTGGTGATGACACATGTCACATCAACTCAGAGCACTCTCAGCAAAGGCACAGCACCAATGGCCTTACCCTGCTCCTCTCCATGGACACTCTGGTGTCCTGTGTGGTGCCTTGGTTTGGGTTCCCACCTGCCTGTCTGCCCCTGTGCTCCTCTGGCTTGTGGATGACGGTCCCTGGGATGGGGCTGGAAGCAGCTTGCAGAGTATTAGTTGGGCTGCCTGTCACTCTTGAGATAACACAGACTCCTGAGATTTGTCTCAAGGCTGCATGAAGAAAGAATCCCTTTCTTTCTAGGGATCATTCCCTTATATACAGTTTTCCACAGACCACTGTGATTGGTGAACGAAAGACAAACTTCTTCACCCACGTTGGTCAAACCAGAGGGACATCAAGAGACAATCCCTCCTCCCAGCAAGAATTCACAACATGAATATTGTTACAAAAACAATGTCCTGTTGTTCATGTTCTTTTGCTGGGAACAAGTTTCAGCAAACCAAAACATCAGAAAAATAGAGCTTTAGAAACTCAGAAACTTCAGGTCTGAAACCCAGACTACAGGCTGCCCTCCTTCCATTGTCACCCGGCTCATGCAGATGAGCTCTACCTCATAACTTGACAAAGCCATGCTGAGGTAAATACAGGTGAGCACTTTGCTCCACACCTGAGCAGTGAGACCAGCCCACTGATTTGACTTAGTTCCGCATGCTGACCTGTGAGCAGAAGCCAGAATTCATTTCTGGCAAATCCAGGGGATATTTTTCTTGTTCAATAACATATTTTTCTTGTTCAAAAATGTATTTTTTCCATGTAGTTTTCTGCTCTTATGGTCTGGAAACAAGATGATACATGTGATGCGAAACTGGAACTATTCATTTCTGTTAGAAATAGTCTAATTACTAGAATTGAAATAATTCCTTGACAGGTGACTCTTGAAATACATAAAGAAGTAAAAAATATGTTCGTTAATTTAATTTCACTGCTTATTTAGAAGGTACTTAGGGGGAAAAAATTGTGATTTATGGGAGCAGTCTTTTCTTCTGGCAGTGGTCATTTTGAAGACAAAAAAAATTGTGAATAAAGAAAGCTATTTCTGTGTGAGAAGATTAGTAGCAGTGCTGATATACAACAGCCTCTCTGTGCAATCCAGTACTGAGATCTACAAAATTTCTTACCATCAGAACTGACAGGTGTTTAACTGCTACCAGGCAGGTTTTCTGTAGACTTGTTGCTGTGCATTGTTCCATGGCACATAACAGAAATTCCCCTGTTCTGGCTGTGCTGCACAGCTGGTCACCTGCCTGGCATCTGCTCGAGTTGGGCAGGATTTTCCAAGTCCTGCTTTCACCAAGCACAGCTCTGGGGCTCTGTCCAGGAGCTGCTTCCAGTGCTTATTCATTTGGGGGAGGGAGGGTGGGATGGTTTCATTCTTCCCATTTCCATTGAAAGCTCCGTGGTTAAAGAACACCCAGAGGATTTAGGCATGCAGTGTCCATCCCTGCCCTGGGCCTCAGGGAAGTTACTTTTACTCCATTCAGGAAGAGGAGGACAGACCCAAAAGTCCATGTCCCACATCCCAGGTCTGGGCAACAACATTCTCTTTGCTGTACAGGACCAAATTTATAAAGCAGTTTTCTTCTGGTAAACCTATTATAGTTAATTCTTAACCTATCTTTTTGTTCACATTTCATTATATTTCCATACCGTGGATGGAACTGCACTTTATTCTTGTATTTTTATCACAATTAGTTAAAAATTAATCACCCTTATGGATAATTACAATTACCCTTATGAACGGGTACTTTTTATTTGTAGAAAATTGATTTTGCAGTGAATTTCAATGATTTGACACAGTAATCTGACCTTCTCTTTCTAGAGAATTTTAAAATTTTTGTGATTTGAAATAGCAAATTCATCTCATATTCTTCTGATTTGACTAGCTGAACAAATGGAAGATTCAAGATGGTCCCACCTGATGCTGTAATAGGTGCAATTCCAACTGAAAGTTTGGAAAGGGGAAATGTTATGAAAAATGTGTGCAGGTTGTTTGCATTGTTTTTTGCCAGTATTAGCATAATGCCTGTTTTGAAATACTTTTAATCTTGGAGTTGTACAGAGAACCAAAAATTATGTGACTCTGGATAATCCAAAGGATAGGAAGCTCAGAGAAACTCATTAGAGTAACAAAGAAAACAGGCAGAGAAAGGAAATTAAGAGGACTAACCCTTGGAGGACAAACCTTTCGTTTTCTTCGTGTGGAGTGGGAATATGTGATAGCGTAGGGGCTTAGATATAAGGAAAGAATTCCTGTGGGAAAGGGCAATTTAGGAATCACACTGAGAAAGATGAATCTGAGTAATGAACGACATCAGGAAGAGGAAAGAACTGAGAAGCATGTGGAATAGAAACCTGAGAGATAGCTATATTTATCAAAGAAAAGAAGTGAAAATTACCAGTGCTGGAAGATGCAGACGATTACAGAGTTAATGAAATCCAACAGGAAAGGAAGCTTAGGATGCACTGGTGCTAATGAAATCTGATAGATCAAGAAGAATGCAAAAATATTTCGCTGCAAGTGAAGGAAGATTTTGGTCAAAGTAGTTCAGTTTAGAGTGAAGAAGTCAAAATGGATCAAAGAAGGAGTTGGAAAGAGTAAAAATTATAGAACTAAGAAAGCAAAGGCTGGGCATGACAGCCTGGAGAGTGGCTATAAAGGAAAGCAGAGCTCGGATATCTAAGTCTTTTCAAAGACTGTCCAGGAAATACATGGCACAGAAGAAAATTACCCTAAACAAGGATTATTAGAAAAGATAGAAAATGAGATGAGAATATGAATTATTGAAAGAAAAGGATAAATGGATTTAAAAGCAGATAGTTATTTCTACTTTTTTCCTGCCCCACAACAAAAAAGTGTACCATGTATAGAAGTTAAGGACTTTTTAGTTTGATTTTCACTTTAAAAAGTAAATTTCATTGGGAGGGTGAGCAAAACAGTAAAAGCTCCAGCAAAATGTTCTTCCTGCAGTGGAAAAAGAACAGGCAATAGGTTGGGTTATTTCTTACATAGTTGGAGTAGAAAGGGGGCAATGTCATGTGGAGATCCAGGGGACCTGGGTGAAGCCTTTATCCAGTAAAATTTTATCCACTAAAAGTAAATAAATGACTTGTAAACTGATTTATAGTTTCAAGAATAACATAGGTCAAAAAAATACAGCTTCCTCCTGGGAAAGTGAGACAGGCCTTGTGGGCAGGAGGGAAACTGTCGGTGTTCGGTATTTTTATTTCAGTAAGTCTTGCATCTCTTAGCATTGCTCTGAGTATGGGAGGGAAACATTGTCCACATCAAAGTATTATGTATGTGTCCAAAACTCCTTTGGAAAGCAGAGTGCTTATTAGATAGATACAATTATATCATCTAATATTTATATTTTAAACATCCCTGTCAATGCAGCAATGTTTAAAATATACGACATGAAGCAGGCTCTGAAAGTGCTCGTTTCTTTCTGTTGACTCTAACTTTAATATAAAGTGATAATTTCTGTTGTCTGTTATCTAAAATAGTTAGGTAAGGTACATCCCCCTCTAGGTGGGAACGGTTCGCTATCGATGTCGGTGGATGCTTTGCAGTTTCTGAGGGAAAATGCCCTCGTTCGGTGGGACTCGATGACCTTATGGGTCTGTGTGCTGCGGTTTCGGGGGCAGTCGGTAGTTCACCGAGGAGCGGGGGCAGGAACTCGCCCCACGGCCCGGGGCCGCTCCCGCCGCCATCGCCCGCGACCGCTCCGGCGGGCCCGGGGCGTGGCCTGAGGGGGCGTGGCCTGGGCGACCCGGGGGCGTGGCCAGGGGCTGTGGCCTTCCCTCCCCCCCGTCCCTACCCCCGCCAATGGGCGGGGCCGGGTATCCCCGCCGCCCGCCTCTGTCGTTCGGGGCGAGTCCATTGCATCCCGTGCGGGGGGACTTCCGGACTCGGAGCTGTTTGCCGGCACGGTTCGGGGAACGAGGGAGGAGCAGAGATAGCGCCTGTGGATCAGAAGGGAGCGTGGCCCTGCAGCAGCCGTAGCGACTGATCGGACGGAGGGAGCCGCTTTGTGGGGGCGCCTCTCCCCTCCCCCTTCCACCCCCCCTACGTCCCGGCGGGGGATGGTGTGTCCCGCAGCGCGCGCCTTGCTCGCGCGGTTCGGCGGCTCTGCGGGGGGAGGGGGACGGGAGAGACCCGGGCCCCGGCGGGTTTTCTACAGAGAGCGCGGGGAAATAGCGGGCGGGGGGGAGAGCCCGCTGCTGCCGTCCGGGACCATGTTGGCAGACGACGAGGAGGAGCTGAAAGTCCCGGAGGAGATGTTCAAAGACGTCAAGTTCTTCGTGGTGGGAGACATCGACCCCAAGGTACCGGGTCATCCCTTCTGATCATTCCCGCCTTCCCCTTCAGCTCCCCCCGCTCCCGGCGCGGGGGGGACGCTGTGGAATCGTCCGGCTACCGCGCGCGGGCTCGAGGCTCGCGCCGCCTCACGGGGAAAGGGCGGGAGGGGGGTGGCGCGCGCCTTAGGGACCATGAAGGTTGGCTGGGGGGGAGGGGAGCGGCCGGTCCAGATCCCGGCCCCAATCCCGGTCCCGATCCCGGCCGTGCCCGCGGGAAGCGCCGCCGCCGCCGCCATGGGAGCCGCGGCCCCGCCGCGCAGGCCCCGCCGGAGCCGCCTGAGCGGAGGAGGAGCGGGCGGAGGGACTTCCTGTGCCGGGCCGGGCCGGGCGGGCAGCGGGGGCAGCGGCCGCCGCTCCTCCGACTCGAGCGCCCTGCAGGCCCAGCCCCTCCCTGTGCCCGGTTCCGACGGGTACACGGGGACAGGCCGTGGGGAGGGTTCGTCACGGCGGCCGGACTGCCTCTCCCCTCCCACACGGACCTTCCCGCCTTGGCGCGGCCCCGAGCACGGCCCTGGTCCCGCCCCGGGGCCGTGCTGGTGCAGTTTAGGCCGGGGGCTGCCCGGCCCTCTCGCCATGCCCTGGGACAGCGCCCTGGGTAGTGCAGGTGGCCTTGCAGTCAGTAACACCCGTGGTGGGCGAGCGTGGTTGAAATAAAGTTTCTGTGGCGTGTCCGATTAGACAGGTGTTTGAAGTGCACCGTAGGGAGCTTTAGGGACAGCAGCTTCCTGCAAGCATGCTCCGCGCCGAAGTTTAAGTGTTTCCCTCTCTGGTATTTGATGCAGTAAAGTCTCCGTTCGGCGTTGGGTTTCTTTAGCCTCCTGTCCTGGCATTCACTGAGCCTCGTATGCCTGTAAGTGACCTGGAGACACAGGCACTGGCCTGTTCAGATGGTTTTCATTCCTGTTGTGCTAGAAGACATACAAAATAGGAAGAATACTGTTAAAGATCAGGATGAAAACTTACTTGGACAGGTCTGTAGATATAAAATTTAGTTCTTTAGGCGTTAGGTCTTTAGACATGAAATTTTTGATCGTGGCTTAGAACTCAAATAACAAATTCTTGTACTTACCAAAATACCCTACAGCAGCAATGTTAGTATTATGTGTATGAGGATGAGTGCCAAAGTCCTGTAGCACTCTTGCCTATCATTTGTCATAGAAGCGGTGTCCTGGAAGGCCTGTTCTTAGTTGTGTGCTGGCATGGGAGGACATTGAGTAGATTTCCCATAGAGCAAGTAGACAGGCATTCTCTTAAAGTGGTTTTCTTTCTCATGTTAAATTTTATTCTTCTTTGCAGTCAGAGTCATTGTCATAGGGCTTTGATTCGCTCCAAATTCGGTGCATTGAATTTTCCTCTGCCTGGCTTGGGAGGCAGAGGCCGGTTGGAGTGAGGAGGTGGGCTGGGCTGAGCTCCGCTGAGCTCGGTGCCAGCTCCTGGGAGAACCCTCTGTACCCGCATAAACCCAGCTGGCAACTAAGCACAACACAGCTGCTCTCTCACCCCCACCCCTACGCAGTGTAATGGGGAGGAGATTTAAAAATTAAACTTGTAGGTTGGAATATAAAAACAGTTTAATACTTGGAAGCCAGGTAAGGTACAATGGTAATAGTAAATAATAATGGTAAGAAAAAGGGAAAGAAAGAAAACCCCGAGCAAGTGGTGCACAGTACTGTTGTTCACTGTCCACTGGCTGGACTTCATCTTGACCCCAGATGAGTTCTTATGTGTAACTCCTCCAGTTTTTATACAGGGCATGACATGCTTTGGTGTGGAATATCCCTTTGGCCAATTTGGGTCACTGTCCAGGCTGTGCTCCCTCCCAGCCTTTTTTGTACCTCCTCACTGGCAGGGCATTGAGACACGAAAAAATAGTCCTTGACTTAGGATAAACACGACTTAGCAAAAACTAAATCGTCAGTGTATTATCAGCATTATTACCTTTCTGAATCCAAAACATGGAACCATAGCAGCTATTGAGAATTATTTAACTCTTACCACTGCTGAGACCAGGACATGCTCCTGTGGGGGTCCTCTGTGCTACCCTGGGGCACCTGAGTATGAGGAGCATTTATCAGGTGTTGTTTTGAGCCAAGACAGAATACAGGAATTGTAAATCAAACTCAAACAGTTCTTAGAGTGAATTTGTCCCGTTACTGTTATAAAGATTACAAATATATTTGGTGCTTTTTGCTACTTCATATACAAGTGGATGCCAGCTTGATTTTGCAAAGGATTTCCTCCTTCATCTTCTAGGGAGGAGCACACTTTGATCAGCTTAAATTTCTAAATGGTTTCACAGAAAACCAGTTATCGTAATAAATATTAAAACAGGCCTAGCACAAAAGAGTATGTTAATCAAAACAAATCCAAGAGTAAGGGGAAAAAAAAAAAGGTAATTTATTCAGGTGAATAACTGCATGCCCACTGCCTATTAAAGCATGTGCAGCATAAATTGGAAGGGAAACAAAAGTCTGGAATTGTGCCGAGGTGTTCCTTGGCAATGAGGGGGAATTAGGCTGGCTCTCCATTCCATTCATTGGGTGCATTTTGCTCTCACACCTTTTGGAGGGTGATGAGGAGATGACAGCTACTCTTCTTCTTTTAATAAATGCTCTTCCTGCTTTCCTCAAACATAAAAGCCCAAACCATCATGTTTTGGAAAGACCAGTTAAAATCAATATTTCCTTCTGAAAGAGATAAAAAGTAATGCATTGCAGCACAAGGTCTTTGAACAGGATATTTGGGTTTTGGTTATCTTGTTTAATTTGTTTTTTTATGATCACTGTCGTCTTAATTTTGAACTATTCCTGTTGTTTCTTCCAACATGGGTTTTAATGGGAGAGAACGTGATAAAATTTTTATTCCACCCCCCCCAAAAAAGAAATTTCATTTAATGGGTTTAAACCAATACCTAAAATGCAGGATTTTTACAGTGTTCGTATTAAGGCTTTTCAGCATTCTGTTTTCTAGTTACAGGTATATGGTTGATATCAGTGTGAGTTCTTTAATTGTGCCAATACAACTTTTCAGTCCAGGCACTACTTAATCTGAAGTTGTGTATTCTGAGAGGAGTTTTGAAGTCGACATGAGCTAAATTAGGAAGAGTCTTTTTCTTGACACATAAAACGATCAAATGCATTATTATGTGTCATATTTAGAGTGTTTAAACTGCTACATGAAACCAGTGTAACTTTTTGTATAAGCAGGCACTTTGCACAAGTTCTGTAATGCAATATTGTTTTGATATAAAGAAATCATACTTTTAGCACATTATTTATAGCTTCTTTCTGATGCTGTCAGGTTTGGGTTCTCAGTTTTCATGACGTTCACTCCTTTTTTTAGCCTTCCCCTGAAATGAGCAATTGAATGGGATTGTAACTCAGAGCTGTGTGAGACAATGAGCTCATGTGCTGAGACTGTTTAAAATACCTTCTGTTTTCAAAAGTGCTTTATTTGGATTTAGCTTCTCCCTTTGGAATGACAGCATCCTGTGCTTCCTTACAGTTACTGGATTTTATACAGGAAGGTGTATCATAATTTAGGGGATTGGTGTGCAAAATGGAAACATTCACTCCTGTTTCTGGCAGTGGTGACAAGAACAGCAAGCTCATGATCAATTTTCTTGGTTATTTTAGAGTAATTCTTTTGATAATATTCATCCAATGCAGAAAAAAGAGTTGATTTTTGTTTTATTAGATGGAGTTTTAAAGTCAGGTACTTCGGTCAAGAAGTGCCAAAATTGCCTCCTCAGTGAGTGGTGATTTTTTTCTCCTTTTATAAAATAGCTTGATGCTGTGTTTTGAGACAGTCTCTTCTTAGTGCTTCTTTGTCCTGCTGAGTGTACAGGGTAGGGAGTAATTGCTTAAGGACCAATTAATTAATTAATATTTTGTTTGATGAATGCATTGCCTCGCTCTCTGCTGTTTGCTGTTGTGGGCTGTTGTGTCCCGTTTTGAAGGGAATGTCCCCAGCAGGTTTGCAGGGATAGGCATCTGTCCTGGCAGGGTTTGGAAGATGAACACCACACCAGTTTTGTTCTAAATCATTATTTCTGAATAATAAAAGGGGAATGAAACAATGATCGTAAAAGGCGTTTTTAACTTTTGAACTCTTTTAGACTGTAGTCATTTAAAACATTTTTCTCTTTCTCCCCTCTACTCCCCACGACCTTCTCTGTTGCCTTCTCGGTTCAAGTGGAAGTCCCGGTTTTTGGGGCACAGGGCTGGATTCATCACACAGATCTCTACAGCAGAGCTGAGAGAACGCTCAACTTGTGAAGGAACATCTGCTCTTTGGGCCTTGCAAAACTGGCTCAAAACTGAGATGTGCTTTGGTAATTGGGAGGTGTTTTGCATTCTCAGGACAGAGGCAGTGGAGTGAGGCTCTTCAGAATTACCTCCTGAAGGTCTAATTTAGGGAGTCCTGCTTGTTTGTTGGGGGTTTTTTTCTGTATTTCGCAAAGTCACTTAATCCTTAGAATTCATTGTCTTATTTTAAAGTGTATTCGAACACTTCCAGAGCTACCCTATGCAAAAATAAACACTTAGAAGAGCTCTTTCCCTGCCTGAGGGAAATGTGTTTTAACATGTTTTTTGAGGAATACATATTTTGGAAAAACCTTGACATTTCCCCAATTCCTACCCCATCATCAATTATTTTGACAAGTAGCTCTTCAGATGCAATTATGAAAATGTGGAAGAGGTATAAACCTTTGGCAGTCAGGTTTTAAATGTTTTTGGCAATTTTAGGAAAAGTTTTGTCCACCTGCAGGAAGACAGCCAAGAGAGAAGATCATACTCATTCATCCATCCATTGTTAGTATCTTCTTGCAGTAATGTTTTTCTCAAATAAAAGTTACTAAAATTTGTTGACTTCTCTCTTTTGGGTTTAGGTTATCCAACTTCTGAAAGCTGGGAAAGCAAAGGAAGTTTCTTACAATGCACTGGCCTCACATATTATTTCAGAAGATGGGGACAATCCAGAAGTTGGAGAATCTCGAGAAGTTTTTGATCTCCCTGTGGTGAAGGTGAGTCACTCATCCATGGTATTGTCAAAGTACTGACATAGATGCTTCATTCTTATATATTCATCTTTAGATGATGACCAAATAAAACATGTCTTTTAAAATCTGTCTTAGTTTGAAAGACAGATGTCTGCTAGGGATGGCTGGAGCAGACTTCTGTTACAATTCTGTTCTCACCTTCCTCTTGTTACTCTGTATCTATCAGTGGTGGGATGTTTTGTAGTATTCTGCTTTGGGTTTTTTTTTTTTCCAGATTTTTCTTTCAGTCATCTGTGAGATGACGTCCTGTTAGTTCTACTTTAGGAATATTTCTGAAGGAAAGGTTCTTACCAGCTTCTGGCAGTGGAAAACCTCAATTTGGAATAAGTAGTAGATTGCTGAAGGTTTTTTTAAAGACATATAATTGGCAAAGTGCGAAATTATTTTGTTGATTTTGCATATATGTACTATGCTAATTATGGACTAGAGGAACTTGTAGAAAATTAGGGGTTTTTTTCTTCCATATTTTAGTTTTTTAAGGGCTTTTTTAGTATTTTTTTTTCTTTCTTACACTGGAATTACCAGTATTTTGTTACTAACTTCAAATAACAGGGTATTTTTCAGTGAAAAATTATGGGCTTCATCTTTGAATATGTGAACTTTTCACTCTGGAAGTCATGAGAGAGGTTGGAAGAAATAACACTAGAATTTCACTGCTGATACCTTTGGGTACATGATTTTGGGTTATTTTTTTCCATACAGGTACAGGTAGCAGTAGAGAATTTTGATAGGTTTTGTCATGAGAGTTCACCTGACAGTGTAGAACTGTGAATTAACTCTAAAAAATGAAAGGTACTTGGCTTGGGACCCTTATGGTTATAGTGGGTGTGCTGGTTAATTTTCAGTTCCTTTTTCTGAAGTGGTTTTTGGTGTAATTTTTACTTTATAAACAAGGAAACTGCTGCCATTTTCACAAGAAGGAAGGACATCGACATTGTAGAGAGCACTTCCTGCTTTCTAATGCCACTCACTTAAATAATTTAATTTGCTTCATGACTGCCAACTCAGTTGCCAGATGAGAGTAAATCTTTCACTAATGTCACTTGGCTTGACCTGAAAACATCACAGCATGATCTGTAATCAAGAAGATCAGACTAAGTATTAAAGAGGTTGGAGGTAAGAGGCAAAAGTAGCTGGTTATAGGGAAGAAGGAAGATAAAAACTTAAGGGAGGAAAATATCCTTTATTTTTTTTCCCCTGAGGATTGAGAAGTTAGAAGTTAAATGTTCTTCGCTATTTTTTGTATTATGCCTTATAAGGGAAGGAGAATAACAAAAATTGGGACACAATAGACATCATTGCCACAATCTATTCTTTTGTTTGTCTTTTGAGGAAAAGTAATTCCATACTGAATGTGATGTCACTCTTTGCCCAATCTTCCTTATCTGTTGCACTGGGACCAGTGTCCTACATCTCCTCCATTCGCTGCCACTTCCCTGTGTCCCTTTGAGCCCTTCTGTCCCAAAATTCTGTTGGGTAGGGACCATTACTGCTCAGCAGCCAGCGTTTTTCTTTCTTTAGAAAACTCATTCTGTGTAAGGCTGTGGTTCTGCACTCCTTGGGTATGAGTGTAGGGTGGGATTATCAGAATTATTTTTTCTTACAAGCAAGAACTGCAGAAAGGGAGAGGATGAATACTCTAATGAGAGTATTCATGAGAGAAGGGGGTTGCTGCACAACTTTTGAGCTGTCTTTATGTGAATTCCTGCAAATAAATGAAAAGTCTTTTTTGCAGACTAAGTGCAGTGTCTTAGTCTTAGTGTGAACACTTAGTGAAACACTTAGACTTCCAAAGCTGGGAGACATATTAAAACTAGCTATAGCGTGAACTTGAAAGGTAATTCATATTTTGTGCATGTACACCAAGGATTGTAATGTCTATTGATTTTTGGTTTTTTCAGCCTTCTTGGGTGATCTTGTCTGTTCGCTGTGGAGCTCTTCTGCCGTATCCTTTCAAGTGCAAAATTCTGTAGAAAACATGTTAAAATGGATACCATTGGAGGATTCAAGACTGTTTCAAATAGGTACTGCTTAAACTTCTAAAATGATCTCTTGTGTTTTGACTGCCAAGGTTGCAGTGTGCTTGGAGCTTCCCTGTCTTCAGTTTTCCTGTCTCTTTGCCTATTTTGTGCTTCACAGGCACTTAGAAGACAACTGTTATCAAATGGAAAATGAGCTGGTAGGTGCAAGAAGCCAGGTGTTCATATTAGGAATTCAGGCCTTAATGTGCTTCAGAGATTCAGAGTTCCTGTTTTATACCCAATAGTTTAAGGTGTGTGCCTTTGCAGCTTGCTGTGTTTCTGTGCTGTGGTCTAGGCTAGTGATCTTGATCATTTGTGTCTGCACTTAAGAAATGTGTTTATTGTGCTTTCATCATCAGGGTGAGTGTTTAGTTGCTTACCTTACACATCTTTAAACCTTCTCCCTGTCCATGAGGAGTGTTCACAAAAAAAAAAGCTTGGAATTAGCTACATTCCCAGGCTTAAGGAACCTAACATTTCATTATTGATGTTCTTTCACATGAAGAAGTTGCAATATTAAAAAATTTGTCTTCCCTCTGTAGTCAGGTTTTTTTGAAAGGGTACTCTAAGAGCCGATGTTACTGGATACCCAGAAGAGAAATAAACAGATGAAACAACAGAATGATGCAGAGTCCATAACTAAATTGTAGCTATAAATGTGGGAATGTAACTCTCAATGGCTATTGCTCAGGAAGTCTTTATTGTGGGAACATTGGAATGGCCAGATGAAAAGACCAGGTCTCAGTAGTGTCTTGTTCTTCAGTTGCATGGAAGAAGGAAGTTTTGTCCACCTGTCAGCAATAAATGAGTCCTTGGACCTTTGACTTTCCAGCACTTCATGTCCTTAGAACATGGTGGGTTTAGGTTTTACTCTGAGCCTTATTGTGCTCGCTAAAATGGGTTGTTAATGCTTTACTTTGTTTTATCCTGTTTCAGTCTCTTTATGACTTCTAGTGCAGGGACATCTGGCCTTTCATTAAGGATTTAGGTACTGCCATAATGAAAAAAATACAGTCGTTAATAGGAATAGCTTAGTTTTCCCCAGCTGATTGCTTTTGGACCCGGTTTAGGCAGAAGCTTGAGATTCTGTATTTTGGTCTTTAGTTTATGTTTTAATTTGGTCGTGCTCAAAGTGGTCATTGAATTTCTGAAGAACCAAGTCCTAGAAACATCTTGTGTCAGTTAGACATATGGATCTAATAAGAGCCTTAAGGATTTTGTTTTGTGTTGTCTTACCAATTCTAGTGCTTATTTGATGGGCATTGCCTGTCAGTTGCTAAAGGTTAAGTTTAATATAGATAGATTTAATACAATGTAAAAGCACAGTTATTTTTTCTGTTTCTTAGTGGAAGTAGTTTTCACCAGAGGGAGCTTCAGAAGGCAGAGTGTTCTCCTGTGCCCTGCTCACTGACTTGTGCAAAGACTGACTAACCTGCAGTGGAAGGGAAGTAGCAGAAAAATGAAGCTGGAAGTAGACTCAGTGAAAAAGGAAAAAGAGTTTCATGTGTGAAAACCTGGGCTATAATGCTGTAGAGAGGGCTGGCAAAAGCAAGAATGAGGAGAGTGTATTTTTCAGTGGTCTTGTATAGAAAAAAGAGAATCAGAGCAGTTTTGAGCTTTTGTTGATGTCAGGAAGAAAAGTGAATTTTGCTATATTCCCTCTGTTTTGTTTTATTGTTATGCTGCTTGTAACTTTATTAAGAGTCTCTCCTACTCCTTTTCTTTAGAGAGTGCAAGCTCCAGGCAAACAGATGGAGCTCTTAAAAGTTAAATACTGTTTCTGCTTTATGTGCTAGCAGTAGGTACTCAGGCAGGGAGTAGACACATGTACACTTTTGAAAGATCCAGTACTGATTTCTACCTTGGATGAAATGGAGAACAATTTGGGATGTTCATCAGGTTGAGGTGTTCTGGGTTAAGGCAGTAATTTATTCTTAAGTTTTAAAGCACTCCAGCTTTGTCATCAGCTTGCTGTGTGCTGTCTCTTCTGGACCTCAAAACGTGAGTGTTGCTGGTGCGTCTGTCAATATCATGGGGAAAACAATGTTGTTTCATTAAAAAAATCTCAGTGTCTGCACTGAGACAGGCTGACACAACATACACCTGCTTCTGTAGTTGTTTTTTTTTTCTGACAAATGTGCATGGATCTCAAACACAAGATCATAGGAAAGGGGGAGGGAGAAGTCACAGAAGTCCAATGGTCTGTCTGTCATTCCTAGGTCAGTTCTGGTTTAGAGTGTTACCAAAACTGATCATAATACTGCAGGTGTCCTGACTCAGTTTGTACATCAGGTTATTTTCTTGATGCATAAACTTTAATTGCAAACAATGTGCTTTCAAAGTTGAAAGCTTTTGAATGGTCACATACTTGGTATTATCTGAGAAGTACTGCATAGACTGTTTAATTTGCTTCTAATGTCTCTCAGGAAACTTGTCTAATTATTTTGCATCCTTGACACCTGCTTTCCAGTGTAAATGGCTTTTCTCCAGAATCATGTCAGATCTTTTTTGGAGTCACTGCTTGTCTCTCTCAGGTAAGAAGTGAACCATATTTCAGCCTACTCCAGTATCCATTATATGTAGGATGTTTGCTTTTTTGAGGAGAGACACCACTTTTTCTGTTATGACTTTCTTTCCTCTTTGTTTTCTCTGCCTCTGTGCAGGTTAAAAATTACACTTCAGTGGCTTTTCTTGTTCCGTGTCTTTGTCACCCTTTTTTCTCTCTAACTTTCTTGCTAATTTGGTATTTAAAAGTGATAGGTAATACATTAGCCAGCCTTGTAAATGATATGTTGTGGATTACTAAAATTCTTCCAGCTGAAGACAGCTGGGTGCACAGAACTAAATGGCTTTTCTGCCTTCCTTTTAGGTTTCATCTGAAGACCGAAGTACGCTGTGGGCTTTGATTACTTTTTATGGAGGGAATTGCCAGCTGAGCCTCAATAAGAAATGTACTCATTTGATTGTGCCTGAGCCAAAGGGGGTAAGAGTTTATTACATGTACAATTCTTCTTGTCGCTCTCATTTGCTTTTAAATAGTCAAAAATTTTCCATCTGCCCAAAGTTAGAATTCTTAAGACTGTTCATTAACAACTAAATTCAGCAAAATTAGGCATTGCAGCTATTCAGTTTGTACTTATTTTCTGCATGGCTTTAAGCCTGATTAATTCAAAAGATGTCCAATTTCACACTGGTATTTGAATTTCTGTTTGAATAAAGAGCTTTATTCTTTATCTTGTTTGTCTTAGTCTAATTTTGATATGTCACAGTCATTAGTGATTGTGATTTACAAATCCACAGATACAGAATCATTGAAGAAAAACATAGTACAAAATTGAAATGTTGAAGAATAAAGCATGGGCTTGCAGTGGGAGAAGAGAAAGTGTGGCTATGGGAAATGAATGCTTTTCCTTCTTTAAAATACAGGAACTTTTGTAAGGCTGTGTTCTTTTTGGTGAATACTTGTGTGTGTGAGGGGGCGTTTTTTTTTTCTTTTAATTAAGTGTTTGATATTTCTTCTGTGGACTGTTTAGAAGGGTGTGTTGAGCACCATTCTGTTTGTCCCTTTCGTCACAATAAAATATAATGCTTGGACAAAGCTTTATAACTTAAAATATTTTTGGTAAGAGGCAATAAAATACATTAAGAATCATACTTTAATAGCTTACTTAAAAGCTTAAATAATAAGCTTTTTAGAACAAAGGACGTTGTCTTTAGGTTGCCAGTCAAGAAACTTAAAGATTTTTTTTAACTACCCTGTCTGTAGGGTACAAATATTTTAATGCACACAATCATTGAATGGGAACAATTTTATGGGATTATTACTTTTTGCTTCCAGTCTTGCTGCTCTGATACACTGCAAGGGAAACTGCAGCAGTTTATAATGAGAACAATTCTGTCACTAGGAAAACTTACATGATTGCTCTGACTAGACACAGGATTATAAAACAAGATTGTTAATAATTCTCACCAGAATGAAAGAATAAAATCTTGTGTCATCAAATAAACTTGATTTCATCTCCAGTCTCTTTATTGTGTATGAATGACAGTTTCATTGTAGGAAATAACTCCAGAGAATCACTAAATTAATTTCTTCTGGATGTGCTTGTTGTTAATTTATGTTGTCTGACATAAAAGAAAATACCAGCTCAATCATTTCTAAATATTAGATCCTAAATAAGTTGCAAATTTTCAAAATTTTTTTTCCAAACAGTACAGAAATTTTTTTTTTCTGTACTGTTTTGATGTATGTGAGGGGTTTCCATTAAAGAAGATATTTGAATAAATAGGATACTGATTCTGTATCATTTCTATTTATTAGGAAAGGGAATTGTGAAGCTTTAAGATTTAAGCTGTATTCCTGCTGAAATGCTTTTTTTCAGTGATCAACTTTTAAATATTTGTCTCTACTTTATTATGAAAATCTGGCTTTTTCCCCAGATGATTTTTCATAGTGGGGCTGGGGTTTTTTACTTTTTCTTTTATAGTGGATAAAACATAAACTGTATTTAGACTCGCCTTAAAGTCCTCCTGAAATCACGTGCATTTTAATATTCACCTTGATCTTCCTGCTGCTGGGTTGGAATATTTTGGTGATTGGGTTAGAGAAGAATTTTGCAAGACAAGACATTCATCTTCCACAGTTGTGCCTGCTGAGTCCTTTATAGTGTAAATGTGTAGACTTCGGGTTTTTTTGTTTTAACCTCTTGGTTGTTTTTTGTTTTAACCTCTTGTGGTTCCACACAGTGTAAGTCCTGTTGGATCTGGGCGAGACCACTCTCTAGTATTGGACTGCCTCCTTGTAATCTCCCTCTCCGTGCTCTAGCCCTCATTTCAAAGAACTTATTTGTGATTGTTTTGTCTTTAAATATCTTTTTTTCCCCCCAGGAAAAATATGAATGTGCTTATAAACGGGACAGCATTAAAATTGTGACCCCAGACTGGGTACTGGATTCTATAGCTGATAAGAGTAAAAAAGAAGAGACTCCTTATCATCCTCGTTTAATTATATACGAGGAGGAAGAAGAGGAGGAGGAGGAAGAGGAGGAAGAAGCAGAAAATGAAGAACAAGATTCACAAAATGAGGCTAGTACTGATGAAAAATTATCAAGCCCAGCATCTTCTCGAGAAGGATCACCTTTGGGTGATCAAGCATTTTCACCAAAATCTACTACTGCTGATAAAGCAAAAGGGGAACTGATGTTCGATGATTCTTCCGATTCCTCTCCAGAAAAGCAGGAAAGGAACTTGAATTGGACTCCAGCTGAAGTCCCACAGGCATCTGCAGCAAAGCGTAGGTTGCCTCAAGGGAAGGACTCCGGGTTGATTAATTTGTGTGCCAATGTCCCACCAGTGCCAGGTAACATTTTGCCTCCTGATATGAGAGGCAACCTCATGGCTTCAGTACAAGGTGCCCAAAGTTCTGACCGCCAGGAAATGATGGCCACGTGGAGCCCAGCCGTGCGGACGTTAAGGAATATTACTAATAGTGCTGATATTCAGCAGATTAATAGACCATCAAATGTAGCACATGTAAGTGTTGGATTTTTAATTTATAAGCTATTGGACTTTTTCTTAGGACCTGTAGTGTCCAAGAACTTCAGTTTGCTTTTGCTGTTCTTAAAATACCCAAAGTTAATACTTCCCCTTATTACTTAAAATTGTGGCTAAATTTGTAATTTCACCATAATAAGTTACTTAATTTCTAGCAGATACACAGAATGCATTTGGTAAAAACATTTGGAAGAGTAAAGCTATATATAACTACAGCATGGTTTAGATTTTCAGTAAGGACTTCTTGGTAAGAGAGGGAAAAACATTTATTTAGAATTACTTTGCTAGTTCAGGAAACCTGGTTTCCTATCCTTCTAGCTTTGCAGTCAGTGCAAGGAATTATTTATGCCATAAACACATGAAATTTTGAAATCGATTGTTCCCACAGTAGGTTCAATTCTATACTGCATTGTTCTGCTGGGCATCATTAGGTTGTTATATAATATACATATCATGATGGAGGAGTCCTAACTTACACTTTCTTATGCCACTTGTGTAGTTGAAATAATTGCAACTCTTATGTTGAGTGTATTTCTACAAGAAAATAAAAAGAAAGTGAGCATGCTGCACTGCAGCATTGAAATTCTTAGATGTTTGTGGGAAGGGAGCATGAGTAAAGTAGGTGCTGGTTACTGTTAGACATATCTTTTACTTAAGTAATTGCATTGCTGCCTTTCTTCAGATGTTCATCTGATGGTAAAACTTTGAAAGGTGCCTGAGTAGAATAGAGGTTTCCAGCCAGTACTGAAGCACAAAATGTGGAGTCACTCAGAAATGTTGGTCCTGGGCTGTTTGTATGACATCTGAATATGAAATGGAAGTACAGGCTTTATTTTAAATCTGAGTCTTAGATTCCTCTTCTCAGTGCCTTGAATTGTTTAAGGACTGAGACTTCTGGGCAAGGCCTGAGCAGAACTGCCAACGCTTTGCACAGCTGGCCAGCATAGGTAAGTTGGCCACCACATCCTCTCCAGCCCGGTCACTGTGCTGTCAAATACACATCAGTGGTGTCCCTGTGGAAGTGTTTCTCTGTCAGCAATATTTGCAGAGCCACAGGGCACTTGTGGTTGTGTGCTTTGGCTTGTCTCTGGAGTCTGCTGGAGGAGGGCTGGATTGCGGGGTGCAAGGGCTGTACTAAGTACTCTCAGGTTGCTGGGCCAGCCCCAGCATGTGCAGAAAGGCTTTGCCTCTTAGGATTGTGAATCTGCTTCCTAGAGGGAGGAATACAAGTTCTACCTTTTCCTCCTATAACTTCTCTTTTTGTGTCCTGAATGAGGAGTGCAAGCCTTGGGGACCATTCTTGGAAAGCTGGTGTTTAATTTGAACCTCAGATTTCTGCCAAGTAGCAAGATCTCTCCTCATCAGGTGTTTGCAGATACATAGCTACTGTCTGAATATAGCCAGTGGAATGCTTTTGAAGCTTTTATCCCTTTATTTTGAAGTGCATGTCTTAAGGCTTCTGTAATTTTGTCTTTTGGTGCTTGTTGTGGAGAGCAGCTCCTCACACTGAGCCACAGAAACATTTTTGTGTGTGTTATTTTTAGTTGTTGAATGTTTCTACTGTGGTGCTGCGGAGACATGAGTGATGCATTGATAATCATGGCTGCACGGGTGCAATACCAACCACATCAGAATTATATAGATGACACCTGAGATGTTTTCATGTGCATTGTGAAAACATTTGAGCCACCTCTGATGGAGAGTTGATGGCTAGCTGGTTGAGAGGATACAATAATGAGCTTTGTGTTTAGTGACGGGCTTTGATTCTTCTCTTGCACATGCACATCGCTGAAGGTGACACTGTGTGTGTTGAGGTAGTGAGGGTGAAGGAAACAAGCTTTGCAGGATTCATCAAAGCTGATTTCATGTTAAAAGACTATGAATGGCAAGTCTAGAATTTCCTATTGCTCCTTCTCATTTCTAATAGGTAGTTTATACTAAATTATTTTAATAAATATATAGAACTCATTCTAATCTATTAGAACTTTGCCTAATTGCCCCTTTTCTGATGCATAAAAATTTGCTTCCCAACTTGTGTCTGTTTAGTGTGAAATTATTTTTCTCTTAACAGTGAATTATACATTTTTAAATAAAATTAAATTCCAGATTACTTCAGCACTCTATATAAACCTGAAATCTAGTATTCTTGGGTAGGGATGTTAGGATGGTTTGTTTTTTTTTTTCCCCAAGAAATCCTTAGTGCTCAGCAGATCAATGTTTTTCTTTGGTTTTTGGTATTGAGATTAAAAAACAAGCTATGTATTCCTGAATTGGTTCAAAACAGAACAAGATTCACATGTTTCAAACAGCACTAATTAATTAAGGTATCATTAGCAATTTTTAAGTGAAAATAGGACTATGGAACTAAGCTCTGAATTTAATGGGCCAACGGGATTTTAAAATTAATATTGCAGTTGATCAATGTAATTATTAATATAGTGTTAATAGTCATAATGCTGTTGGGAAAATTACTAATAATACAGGGATGGGCTTTAATCTTTAAATTTAACTAAAATATGCATTGCTGTTCATTAGGAGTCACATGCAGCTCCACGCTTCTCTTTGTGTAAGGCCTGTCTTCATTTTGCTATTAGGCAGTTAAAGACTTGTTTAGGTGTTTTATTTAGGTATTTAGGTGTAGGGTTCTTTTGTTTTAGCAATTGTATTTTCCCAGTAGTTCTTTAAATATTTTTAAAACCGAATGACAACCAAAAGGTCACAAAAATAATCTTTGTTTTCTAGATATTACAATCACTTTCAGCACCTACAAAAAGTTTAGAACAACAAGTAAATCATAGCCAACAGGGACATCCAAATGTGGTGCTCTTTAGTCAAGTGAAACTAACACCAGAGACACATTTATTGCAGCAGTCACATCAAGCACAGCAGCAACAGCACCATCCTCTTTTACACCTTCAACCTCAGCAACTTATGCAGCTCCAGCAGCAGCAGCAGCAACCCCAGATCTCCCAGCAGTCTTTCCAACAGCAGCAGCCTCACCAGTTTCCCCAGCAGCAGCAGCAGCAGCAGCAGCAAGTCCATCAGCAGCACCAGTTCTCCCAGCAGCAGCTCCAGTTCCCGCAGCAGCCGCTCCACGCGCAGCAGCAGCTGCACCGCCCACAGCAGCCGCTCCAGTTCCAGCAGCAGCATGTGCTGCAACAGCAGCTGCAACAGCTGCAGCAGCAACAGCAACAGCTGCAACAGCTGCAGCAGCAGAACCTGCAACAGCAACAGCTGCAACAGCAACAGCTGCAACATCATCATCAGCAGCTGCAGCAGCAGCACTTACAGCGACTGCACCAGCAGCATCAGCAAATGCAGAATCAGGCAGCGCAGCACTTAACTCAGACACCTCAAGCACTACAACTTCCAGTTGCAGCCCAGCAGCCACAACACCACCAGCAGCCACAGCAGCAACTGCAGCAGCAGCCGCTTTTTGGGCACGATCCATCAGTGGAGAGTTAGTAATTATTGCCTTCTGGTCCTGGGAAAAAGTAGCTAATGATATGCAGTGGGGTAGAATATCAAAAAGTAATGCTGTGTTTACAGGATGGGATTGTAAGAAATGCCATTCATGAACTGGTTTTACTGATTTTTTAAGCAAATATTTAAATAATAGCTAATGATGATCTAGCAGTCTGAAAAGCAAGAGAGTGCTGAGAATATTCTCTTTTCAAATATACACTTGATACCACAAGCATACAAGCTATACTTTCAGAACAATGTTAGTAAATGCATAGCACAATGGTTTTAAACTTTTTTTTTCCTTTGGAAGAAGGGGAAAGGGAAGCTTTCAAACAGTATGAGAACTGGAAGGACAGCTACAATTTTGGGAATACCAAGTAAATTATTGAAGAATCAGTATCAGAAAGTTGCCACACCTTGCTTTGCATTCTAGTAGAACTGAAAGCTTTTTGATTGTTTTGGCTGTTCATAGCTGGTCTTTGTAAAAGAGGAAGTTGTCTTATGTTTTCCTTTTGGTGACCCTTCCTTTGCTATTTTAGCCCCTCTTCATCCAGGAAAAAAAAAATACCCTTCACAAAATCAGACTCTGGGCTGAGCTGTGCCTTAAAGGCTTTCAGCTTTGAAATTTTGGATCCTACTTTTTCCAAGGAATTACACTTAGAAAGTTTATAATCTGGGAATAGGAAGAGGTCAGTGTAGCAAATATGTTCTGAGATGAACTCAAACTTAATTATTTAATTGTTTGTTCTTTATGTGCCAAACTATTTCAGTTCCAGAAGAGTATTTCCTCCTGGGCTGTGTCTTTGCAATTGCTGATTACCCAGAGCAGATGTCTGACAAGCAACTGTTAGCAACCTGGAAACGGGTAAGATTCTGTGGTATTTCTAAAAAACTATAGCATAAAGTCATAGTCCCTAAATTCTTAAAGAAAACATTGAAAGTACTTCAGCACTGTTCACTTTTCTTTAGGCATCCTTTTGTGTAATTCTTCTGTTACAACCTAAAAAAAAAAATTATTCAACTGTTGCTGACCAGAAAAAGTAATAGAAATACTTCAGGTGTGCAGACTGGTTGAATTAAGTCTTCAGTCAGAACATGAGCTAAATAAGTTGCAGCCTTAACTGTTTCCCAGTTATTTATGTTTTTAATCAGGCAGCTGTAGTACAGCAAATGTAATCTAGCATCGCTGTCTATCTTTAACGTGATTGTATAGAAAGATTCTTTTTTGCATATAATTTTGGCATTTAGTAGCCTGTGAGGTATCCACCTGAGTGAATAAGATGGAAGAATAGAGTGTTTCTATTTTTTTGCCAACTTCTATTTTTCAGAAAAATCTGATTGTATCCTTTCCTAAATAAGAGGACTTTGATGTTCTTCAGAAACTTCTGATGGATTTTATAGTTGAATTTTCCCTACAATTTTGCATAATCAAGTAAGCTGTTGACATTTTTAACAGCACTTGTGTTTATTGCTCAGATAGAGTTGAATAGTTCATGAAAAATTGTTTAATAGTTATACTGCAAAAAATAAAAAATACATGAGAAGGGTTATTTTTGTTTATATATCTTTATTTTGGGTTTTTTTTCTATTTCTTCTAAAAAATAGACTTTCTGTTCATTGAAAAGCTGCATATTTAATTTCGTTTTTTGTTTTCAGAATTGTTCTAAGGCTAGATAACAGACCTGGTTTTGGGGGGTAACTCTTCAGTGAAGTGGTGCTTATGGTGGCAGTGTCCTAAAGGGTGGACTTTCATTTCAGGCTTTTTGTTTCTTAATGTATTGTAAAAATTGTTATATCCTAGAAGTTCTGGATTTGCTCTCTTACCAGATCATCCAAGCACACGGTGGGACAGTGGACCCTACCCTCACAAGCAGATGTACTCACCTTCTCTGTGAAAGCCAAGTCAGTAACATGTATGCTCAGGTGAGCCAGCTGGGACCCTGCACTGGTGCATGCTTTCCTTTTATCGCTGGACAGGCAGGGCTTTGCACTGTGTGCTTCATGCTTACATAGCAAATATAAAGTTTCTCATTATGTGTTTTTTATGATCTGTGGTTTTTTCGGGTACAAGCTTCCATAGTGCATGTTGTAGACTTGTTCCAGGGAGCACTAAGGAAGATGCTGTGAGAAAGGGGAGTCTTAAAAGTAGAGAAAAACAATTAAAACCAAAGGTTTGATTTGTAGAAAAAGTGTAAAATAAAATGAACTTGTGTTTTGGGTTTTAAAAACTGTTTGTGCCTGTATTCCTAGGCTTTAAGAGAAAGGAAGAGATGTATTACAGCACACTGGCTGAATGCAATCTTGAAGAAGAAGAAGATGGTCCCACCTCATCGAGCCCTTCATTTTCCAGTGGCATTTCCACCAGGAGGAAAGCCATGTTCTCAACATGTAAGCAGGAACAGCTTACTTCAAAAGAATACTTGCTTCATTGCTTGCTTTATTCCATGAGCAGTATTAAATCAGAGCTAGAAAGTGCTTGCTCAGAGCAAAATACATGTTTCTTGTGCCTTGGAAGCAAAGCTTCTGCTAATCTTGAGGTGCTGTGTTGATGTGGTGCTGCTGCCAGCTGTTTCTCAGTGCTATGCAAGTCTCCCTTAGTTCAGAGTGGTGAGGAGTAACACCTACCTGCCTTCGTGAGTTACTCTCTCAGACACTGAGGGGCAAAGATTGCCTGACTTACACATTGCAAGGCAGCAGCAATCCATGCTTTATTACAGTTTTTAGCAGCAGAGTGACAGCACAGCTGACAGCATGTGCTTCCTTACTCTAACCCAGGATTTTGAGAGGATTTTTGAGGGTTTTTCTTAGTGCTTAGCACATAACTAAAAAAGAAGCCTGTGCTGCTAATCAGAGGATAGGAGGTCACAGTTCCATTTTCTGTGCAATGAGGAGCTGTGGAAGTGGAATTTTGTGGAATTGAAAAACTTCATTCAGAGGCATCTTGGAATATGTACCATGCCATATAAACCAAGATGTCAAAGTATGTCTTGGCATTGGATTTCTTTGTGGAGGATGCAGACATATAGGGTCTTGCTGATAGCCTGTCCTGACCAATGTAAAAAGAAACACAGTTTTGGGAAAATCAGGGAAATTTGGGAAAATAACAACATGCATGTGTACTCAGTGCTTAGTAGTAAATATAATATGCAATGTAATAAATACAGTTTTAGACAAAAGTACTGTTGCCTTTCTCTAAAGAAAAGATGAGAATGGCAAAACAAAAAACCTGTCAGGATTAAAGATAGTAATGGAAGATGTGGAATTACAGTTCACCACCTGTGATCTGCTGGCACAGTTTATTTGGCTTCATGGCAGAGTAGAGCACAGTTTTCAGATTTTTAGAGTAGATCAAGTAAATGTAAGCATTTTTTTGTGTTGCCTCTGTATAACTAGCAGCAAAAGGGAGATGGCAGACCTGTGAGGAGCAAATTATCTCTGAGCTCTTTCATAATAATTCTGTGGTCTCTATTAATAAGAAAAAAGCTGACCAGAAGAAGAAAATGATGCTTCCTGGGTGAGAGCTACTGCTCGAAACCCAAAATTTTTATGTATAAACAAATCACTTATAAATTGTATTGTTTGTATCCTACAAGCCACACTTTAATTAAGTGCTTGTACGCCATGCTGTGCATTTTATTGTAATGTGTAAAGTTAGTCATGGAAAAATAGTTTTCATGGGAGTGTTTTGTGAGTGCTATCAGTGTTCAGTTATTTATAACTGTGTCTTTTGTTCTGCAGATAATCTCTGTGACAGGATTTGTTGATAGTGACAGAGATGACCTCAAGCTCATGGCCTACCTAGCAGGTGCCAAATACACAGGCTACCTGTGTCGCAGCAATACAGTTCTCATCTGTAAAGAGTAAGTGCTGCACTCCACAGTCCTTGCTTTCTCAGAGAGTGCCTCTGAACGTGAGGTGCTATGTCTGGCTCATTATAAGAGTGTTAATTATAATTGGTTCTGCAGTCTGATAACAATAAACTTAGTGATGTTGTTCTTGAACTAAATTACGGCACATATTAAGTGATAAATTTGACCTTCTGAACACAGGCAAAACAAAAGTAATTTCTAACTTTCGTATTTTATAATATTCTTAAATGATACTGACTCTTAGATCATCCATAAATAAAACACCTTTTTTATAAGAATTGTTCTAAAACTTTGGAGGAGGGAAGATTTAAATCCAGGTCTAAAGATTCCATTTACAGCAGAAATTCTCCCCTCACTGGCTTGTTCTGACTCACAGAACAAAAGCATTTTTCAGAGTATCTCCTCTGTCACAGTTAACAAACAATAGCCCAATAAAGAAAGACTGGTATTTTAGGGCTTTCCTTAGAAATTGCTATTTTTACCACTTTCTTTACCGTACAAATGATCGTTTTTCTTCTGCGCCCCCAAGGGCCAGTGGGCTGAAGTACGAGAAGGCCAAGGAGTGGCGGATCCCGTGCGTGAACGCGCAGTGGCTCTGTGACATCCTGCTGGGGAACTTCGAGGCGCTGCGGCAGATCCAGCACAGCCGCTACACCGTCTTCAACCTGCAGGACCCGCTGTCCCCCAGCCAGCACCTCGTGCTCAACCTGCTGGGTAAGAGGCACAAACCCCTCTGTTCTGCAATGCTTTTATGTGCCTGTTTCATTAGTAGGAGCGTGCTTCCTCTGGTATAAATAACTTGGCAGTGGTGTCATTTTTGTTCTGTTCTCCGTTCCCTAGATGCTTGGAGAGTCCCATTAAAGGTGTCACCAGAACTTCTAATGGTAGGTTGAATTATTGTACATATACAGCTGTTTTGATAAGATCACTCCTTGCCTGTGTTTGTACTTTTTGCTAATTTATTCTATTTTAATTTGAGGAATCTGAGAAATAATCTTTTGCTGAATTAAGGAATTTTAGTGGGATATACAGAATGAAGTTGCTGTTGACACACCTTGGGCTAGATGTTTCACTCATCAATTTCTACATCAGAGATTTAGAAAGGCCTTAGTACTTTTTGAATCAGTGACACTGTAAATGAGGCCACATAGGGATTTTTGAGACGAACACCCAAAATCAGTCAGAATTTTGTTAGAATATTGACTGAATTTTAAGTATGATACATAATGTAAGTTAAGGGTGGCACTACTTCATACCATCTCTCTGATATATACTAAGAACTAAAACCATGGGCATGTATACCATATATTTTAGAATTTAAAACTATAGCATGCATTAAAAAGTGTAATCCTGAAATATCACCAGGAATGAACAATGAAAAATTGTACCTTGAAAAACATACAAGAGAAGTATATTTTTGTCATGAAGGGTATTCTGTGAACTGTGCAAAACGTGAATAAGCTGCAGTTTCCATGTCAGCTCTTACACCTATCTCATGTTTTCGTATTGTAAATTTTCTTCCCATTTGAGATTTATACTTGATGATTTTTCACAGTATGTCTTGGTGTAGGTAAATTTGTACTGCAGATGACTCTCAGGTAACGCTTTATATTGCACAAAAACAGAGATTTTGCCATTCTTGTGTTTGAATACTTGTGTCTCAGTCACTCTGTAAACGCTTCAGAAAAGAGCTGCTTAGTAACTCTCAGAATGTAACTTGTATTAGTGTTTTAAATGGGGAGTCAGGGCACTGTCTGTCCCTTGAATACTTTTCAGCTCTAGAAATAGGCAATACTGTTTTCCTGACCATAAGTTTGAAACATTCTTCTTATAGACCCTTGTGGATTTGTTTCATGGGCCTGTAGGAAACTTGCATTTAGAAAACTAATTGCTTTTAAAAATTCATGGTCTTCATATTTTCCTGAAGATGGAAAATATTCTGCTGTTATAAAATAAAAAGTCCTTCAGAAGATTCAGTATGCAGCATTAGTATTTAAAATAGCTTTTACCTAACTCAGTTTTGGTTTGGTTTGGTTTTACCACCACCCTTTTTATCCACACTTCAGTTGAGCTCATCTCAAAGCTAGATTCGTTCTTTTTGTGGGTCAGTCACACCAGGGTTTGTCCATGTTTTGTCTTGTGTAGCAAATGGAGACCTCAGGGCTCGGATAGGTAATTAGTACTCCTCTGGTTATAGGGAACCCTTCTTGCCCATTGAAGTGGGAATTTTGTGACTTAGATTGATAGAGGCTTCTGGAGACAATCTAGTTCAGCTGCTCTCCAGGTACCCACACAGGAATATGGTTTGGTAATAGAAAATGCTGGGCATGTGGAGGTGTCAGGGAAGACAAGGTACTTCACTGCCTTCACAGTAGGCATTTCTGTTTGTCTTGGGGTTTGGGGTCCTCTTCTGAGGACAGCTCTCTTGTCAGATGCTGTTGATGCCATCTACCTCTTGCATTTTCATAGTTGGAATATCTGTCAAAATGTGGATATGTGCACTTTTCTTTCCAGCTGCTCATACTATGGGATGTCTAGCATAAAAATGCCTGGTCTGAGAGCAGGGAACAAACCCATATGGCTTGTTCCTCCCAAAGGAACATTCTTGCAGCAAGGCTGGGACAATGCTGCCTCTCTTTCTGGTCATGTGCCTCTAGTGCTCTTCATTAAATTTCAGGTATCAATTTGAAGGTTAAAAAGAAATTGATGTCACACACTCCTGAACCTGGGAGCTGTGGTTTCAAGTTACTCAGACCAAGGAGAGCCTAAATTAATCCCCCCCATGGCACATGCTCTAGAGGCTGTCAGTTCTGGGAGGTGGCACTTTCTACCCAGCTTCTGTTTATGTAGTTAGGGAACTTGAGTTTAAAACAGTATTTTCTGGGATATTACCATTCCATGAAATTTAGCATCATGAACAATATTGTAGTCTTCATGTACCTAGCAAATGGACAGTCTTTTCAGTCTCTTTCTCATTTAATTCAGTGGCTTTCCCATTGATAATTAGCAGTGTTATTTAAAGGAAAAAAGTACCACAATATTTTATTTGGTGTGCACTTGCAGGCTTACATAAGTTTGTGGAGAAGCTTTGGCTGATGCTCAGCTTAGTCCTTGGCTTCATTGTGTAAGTAGTAGGTGCCTCATGTATTCAGCAGAGTGTAACTTTCATTTGTGATTAATTCAGGATGGAAGTTGGTTTCCCTTCTTAATTCAGATCTAAACATGTAACTGCTCTGATTTCAGGGTGTGAGGTTGCCTTTGAAACCAAAGCAAAATGAATCCAGTCTTCAGCCATCTTCCAAAAGAGCAAGGTAAGAACAGTGAGCAGTCAATGCCTGTAGTCCTTAATTGACTTAATTGACTGTTCCTCAGAAGTGTCAGATGCCCATCAGCCTGCACCATGCTGAGCCCTGCTCAGAGAAGTAACTGTCATTGGGTTTTGGATGTTGCCAGTTACTCAGCTGGCAGGTATAAAACAATAACTAAGAGAGTTGGGAGAGTGCAGAAGGCAGGTAATATGTTGTGTTCTCTGCATGGTGATTTTTTCTTAAAAAAAGTTGTGCCTAATTCACATTTATCTGGCTCATTCCATTGGTGAAACTTGCAGAAACTTGCATGTCTAATTTCAGAATTACAGTTCTACAGCTAAAGCCCAAGTGTCACATTCTGCTGTATTTCCCATATTCTGTAGGATTGAAGACCTGCCGCCACCTACTAAGAAACTCACCCCTGAGCTGACACCAATGGTGCTCTTCACAGGATTTGAACCTATGCAAGTGCAACAGTACATTAAGGTGACTTTCAGGCTTATCTCTTATGAACTATATTGAAAACACGGACAGACTTCGTTATGGATGTTGAATTTTTGCTAAGACTTGATTAGCATATATCTAGTGGATAAACCCCAGTACTTACTGGTCCTGAGGTTAGAGTAGGTTTATGTGAAATGAGTTTTATTTGGTAGCTATTCTTCTTTAGTTAACCACTTTATCCTACTGTGCTACTTGTTTCTTCTTTCTGTGGGACTGCTTTAAAAAGCAAGAAAGCCCTTTCTGCATTTGTTTTTAAATTAGCAAATTTCATGACCACATGTAGGTGAGAAAAATAGTGATGGCTGAACTGGATAAGACCCGGGATCCTTCTAGTGGGGTTGCTGCCTGTAATGCCAAATGCTTCAAAGACAGCTGATTACAAAGCTTGTAGCAGGTGTGAGATAAGTTCCTATGGAGGTTTTGTTCTGTTCCTTAATACAGCTGTACTAAAACTTAACTGTAAATAATTTATAGCATTCAGATGATGAGAAGTATATGAGGCCTAATTTGTATCCACTGCATTTCTTAGAAATACGCACTTTGGTGTCCTCAAAAATATAAAATACGTTCTTTATTACACCTGTACTTGTGTTTAAAGTGGTTCAGCTTCAGAGTTTTTTTCCCTTGTATGTGCATTTGAAGCTTGATATTGAGTATTTTGGGACATGAAATTTTCAGTTTTTCAGTGTATCCCATAAAGTTCCAGTATGAACTTCTTGTTTTCTGTCGTGTCGGTACCAGGTTAATTATATAGAGAATCTGTTTTTGTACCAACTATGGCTCACAAATTTAAAAAATCAACTTCAGCCTCAAAGCTTGTGAAGCTGAATGTATACCTGGCAGCACTGGTGCTATCCAAACTCTGCAGAGTTTGGATACCTAACTGGAGCTGGGTACTCCTTTTCTTGAGATGGAGGGGGGTAATCTTTGTAGCTGTATGGCCAAAGAGTCCCTTCCACATCAGAGTGGAAGTCTACTCATAGGTAGAAGTACTTGAGGTGAACATAGAAAAGCAGCCTTTGCCTTTCAGAGGGGTACAATGTACTGTTCACAGAGTGTTTATTACCAGGAAGGCAGTAAATCATGGAGAGGTTCAGTGCCATTGAATAATACTGTCATGGGTCATCTTTATGCAAACCATCAGAGCGTGGTAATGAAGAGCTAAAAGCACTGTCCCTGTCTGTCCTGTGTGCTCATCATTATCAGAGCAGAGAGTGCACAGGGCTGCCAGAGACTTCTTAGGCCTTCTAACCTAACCCTGAGGCTCTCCTGCTTTGGGACTCCCAAGGATTAATGCAATAAAACCCCTGGTCTGTTAAATATTTGCACTTATAGATATTGGTGTGGGTTTTGTTTGTTTGTGCAAAATATTTGTCTTAATCAGAAATCCAGGGTGCATAGTTATTAAAGCTGTCCAAATATTTTTTCATCCTTGAAATTTTTATGAGGTGTACACTCTCTCTCTAACATCTGTGGTAATCTGATGTGCCTCACCAGCTCATTCATTGTGTTACTCATTCCTTCAGATAATGACTGGCTTAATTGGTAAGATAGCAACTGTGAGGAGCTAGTTTGAGTGTGGTGGCTTAAACCAAGGAGAAGGGAATAGTTGCTCAGTATCATCAAAAATGCACATGGAATATGTTTTTCATGAGATGCTTTTCTCTTTAAAGAAAAGCCTAGCAAAATTAAGTTTGCTGTAGCTACAGTGTGTACTTACTGCACCTTCCCTAGAACAGAGCAAAGTTATTATACATTCTGACTATTGCTTACTTAAAATTTAATTTCCTGTTTCATTGAGAAATACTTTAATTTTTATCTTACAGTTAGTTTTTCTTGCTTAAAAAAGCACAACCCAAAATCAAAAAACTGCAGAAGTGGGAAACAGTTTTCAATCCTGCCAGGTGATTTTCAGTGGCTGTAAAATCTGTCAAAATTAATCAACTTGAGTAAAGGAATCACTGTAACACAGAAATTTACATTTACTATTTCATTAGGAGCTTAATTTTGTTTGATGATACGATATTTAGTTTCTTTTTTTCCTCCATTTTTTAACAACTATTCCATTCTGGTTTGTGTTCTGTACAACTTTCAGAAACTGTATATCCTTGGAGGTGAAGTAGCAGACTCTGCCCAGAAATGTACCCATTTAATTGCCAGTAAAGTGACCCGAACTGTCAAGTTCCTGACAGCAATTTCTGTAGTCAAGCACATAGTAACTCCAGAGTGGTTAGAAGAGTGTTTCAAATGCCAGAAGTTTGTTGGTAAGTTAATATAGTATCAATTCCTATAATAAAATAAAGGTTCCTTGGCAATCATATTTAAATACACTTTGTTGTTTTGTCTTCTGACTTCACAGTTTTTTACCAGTTTTTTAAAGAGTTCAGCTTTTGAAGGCAGAAATTTTAATTCTACAGCAAGTCTGATTGTCATCATTCACACCTCTTGAAGAATAATTTGCAGAGTTTTTAAATAATATTAGCAGTTAGTTTGTGTTCCACTTGAGTTAAAAGGTTGTGTTAGTATGGTTAAGCAAAGCTGTCACAAGAATTATGTGCTTGTTTTTTTTTTTAAATCAAGTTCTCTTTCAGCAGAACATTTTGTTTCATTTGTTTTAACACAGTTTCTTCCCCTTAAATGAAAGAAAAACACACTTAAAGTTTGCTTTAGGGTGATTAAATGATTTTGTTAAGTACTGTATTTCTTTTTGTATAGCTGTTTTGTAGGTTCTTACCTGTGGCTGCATTTTTTTAATTCACCCTTTCTGGAAGGGTGAATTAAACAAATCATATTTTGTTTATGATTGTTTTGTGCTTTTTATATAATTGGTTTGTAAGAAGAAAATGTATAACATCTCTGACTAACCACCATAAAGACTTGAATCTATGGACAATTAACTAATAAACCAGCAAACATTTTTATAAATCTCAAGTAGGCAATTTGCTTCCTTCAGCATCAGTGAACTAAGAAACTGATTAATTTGAAAACTCTTAGAAGATGAAGGAATTTGGGGGATTTAGGATGACTGTTGTGATCTATTACTTGAAGTACTTTACTTATTTACTGAAATTTATGTTGATTTGTAGCTAGTGAGATGATTCCAGTTTCATACCTGCTATAATGATGGAAAATATGGCAATTGTTTACAAAAATTGTCTTAATTGTTTCTTTTGTTTTTGGAAGAGTATTAACACTGTCTCTTGCAAGTTGTCAGAATTGTCCTTGGAAAGACCAATTTGTTCTCTGTATAATTTTTTTGTTTTGGTTTTCAGACTTAGGGTTTTTGGATTGAATTTGGTTTAGAAATGTGTTTGACATAGCTTTTGTGGAAAGATAAAGACTGAAATTCCATCCCTAATAAAAAATGAAAAATGAGGTGAATAACAGGACAAATTAAATAGATGGGAAGTTCTTTCTGTTAAGACTGTGTGAGGACTTGAAGATTGTTTCTGGACTCCCGTAATGGTCACAGTAATTTGAATTTAAACTTAATCCTTCTGCTTGATGATTCTCCTTTGCAGAGAATCAAAAAATAAAAATTTGCAAGTATTTCCAAAAAATTAGAAAAGGGGACATGACAGGACAGTGACTGTTGTTAAGTATGCAAGTGTAAAACATAGTTTAATTCTCCAAGTATGTGGTAGTCATCTTTGTAAGCCTAATGAAGAGGGATATTTCAATCATGTTAAATTCTAGTAGGTGTCTGCCATTCAGAGTCACTCTGCCACCAGGATGTTCTGCTCAGATTCCATCCTGGGCCATGGGGGTGTTTATGTTTTGTGTGCCACATCATCAGTCTTTCTTTTTCAGATGAGCAGAACTTTGTGCTTAGAGATGCTGAAGCTGAGGTGCTTTTCTGCTTTAGTTTAGAGGAGTCTCTAAAGAGAGCACAAGTAGCTCCACTGTTCAAGGTATGCAGTTTACCATAGCATTTAAATACTTGGGAGTTTTTCAAACTAATTTTTTCAGCATTGGGACCACAGGTTTTATAGCTGAAAGCAGTAAAGCAGGCTGGCATATAAAATGAAACATTTGTTGTGCATTCTCATTTTGACTTCATGCCTGTTTTCTTCCTGGGCATGATTGGGGTGGATGTTAACCCTCTGAATGACTGGATCCTGTAGATGTTAACCGAACAGTTTCAGTATATTTGTTCCCTTCCAAAATTTAGAACATTGCTCTGTTAGTTGGAAAAAGCTACTTATGGAAGGGACTTTCTTTTCTTTGTTTTCTCTTTTCTTTTCTATCCCAGTCTTATAGTCAGAGCACTTGCCCATAAAAATGGGAGTCTGAGAGTGAGTTTGCCCTTCAGCCTCTGGGAGTTCCAGTGTGGATCTCCTTGGAGACTGCGTTTTCCACTAGGCTGTTTGCTAGGGTGATGCAAGATGCTTCCATGCCTCTGATTAAAATTGCATTACAGTGCAGAGAGGTATCTGGAGATCTGAGTTGCTAAAGATTCTTCAGCCTAACTGAATTGCAGACTGTTCTTGGAGGTAAACCAACTAAACCAGGTATTTTTTTGACCTGTAATGAATAAGAATCTGTCTTCTATTACATCTAAATGCTCTGTTTTACTCTGTTATGCAGACTAAACAGCAAGGTGTTTTCTGGTTTTTTATTCCTAGCTGATAAACAGAGATAATCTACTTTGTGATCTGATCACCTATCTCAGTCAAGTAGTAGAATAATTTTTGTCAGGAAGTAATAAATTGTGTGTTAATTAAAAGGTTATAGTTTTTTTGTAACACTCGAGATGTCCCTGTGGTCAAAGAAGCAAGGAGCGTTGTTGTTCCGTTGTTTTACCAAGCTGCAGTTGTTACTTTACAGGTGTGGAAATAGGCACACCTGAGGTGTTCTAATTTATCAAAATTTTCTTTTGCCCCTCCAGGGGAAACATTAGCAGTAATTAAGGACAACTCATCAACTGATGAATCTGTGTCCAAAAGCCCAACCCCATCTTACAAATCCTGCCCTGTTGTATAAAAGAAGTGTCACATGACATTAAAACTTCATGTGTTGCAGAAATCAGTTAACGTAATAATGCTTTTTCTTCTTCTTCATTTTCTCCTTTTAGGGAAAGTATTTTTACATTACACCTGGAATCTGTCCCAGTCTTTCCACCATGAAAGCTATTGTGGAGTGTGCAGGAGGAAAAGTATTATCTAAACAACCTTCTTTTCGGAAACTCATGGAGCATAAGCAGAACAAAGTGTGTTGAGTGTTGCTTTCTAAAATTTATTTACAACACCTTACCGTGTTCTTCTGAGCTTACCACTACTTTCTTTCCTTTAGAGTTTGCCAGAGATAATCTTGATTTCCTGTGAAAATGACCTTCATTTATGTCGAGAATATTTCGCACGAGGCATAGGTATGTATAAGCTTTTGCTGTCATTGTAGAGTATAACTGTTATGTTACTCTGATATTTTTTTTTCTATTTCCCAATTATTTCCACTATACAAATACAGAGCTCTTTTGAAGCTTTCAAATACTAATAGAGGAATACATGGACTATCCTGTGAACCATGGAGAAATCCAAGCTAGCTGTTTGCTGGATATATCTAAGAGTTATTTTATAGGCAGATCACCGTACATTTTTGAATTTAGCAACAACTGTAACGTCGTGTGTTCCCAACATTATTCTCATTCTAAATTCAAAGCACAGCTCTGTACCAGATACTAAGAAGAAAATTAACGGGAACCAGGGCACAATCTCAGTATTCATCAAGTGAGTTAGGGGTTTTCACTGTAGTTATTTTTGCTTTAGTGTAGAGCCCCAAGAAGTGCAGTATTCAATAGCAGTGTCAGGTGGGAGGGCTGGTGGTAGGGCTCTGGTAGTAGTGGCCACAAAGGTCCAGAAAGGCCCCTCCTGACACCTGCAGAGTGGGGCAGAATTTCTGAGTAGGGTGTGAACTGTATGAATTTTGATATTTCCAGATGTCCACAATGCTGAGTTTGTCCTGACTGGAGTGCTGACTCAAACACTGGATTATGAATCATATCCTTTTTGGGTGAAGACATTCTGCTGCTTAGGGGAGCATGGTTTACTAAAAGTTTTTCTTAATTAAGAGCTAATTAATTGTAATTTTTTAGGATATGTCATGTTTATTTGGTCTTTAGGTGTAGTTTAACACTCGAGAAAGTAGCTTAAATTCAAAATGGAATTATTTTTGATGGGAAATGCTTCCAAGGGAGGAAGAAGGCAGGATGGCCACAAAGGAGTAGTAAGTATTAGTAAATCGTAGAATAAATTAAATATAAATTAAATAAATATTGGTAAATAGGAGAATATTAGGAAATGGGGAAAGAACTTGCCACTAAGGGAAATATTTGGCACAAGTTACTTTCAGGTGAGGAAAACAGCTTTTTACTGAAGGTTATAGACCCTGTTTGATAAATGCAGTGGAGGGACCTCTGTGTCTTTATGCATGTTTTTGATAGAACTTGCATTTTGCTATCATTTCTTACAGTTGTTCTTTCTTAACAAGCTTACATATAAATTTACTTGATGGATGGTAAAATGCCTTACTGCTCCGGGATCCTTGGAGCATCATATCTAGCTGTTCAGCCATTGTACAAAGCAACTAGAACTTCCTGTGGATGCTGTTTTCCAGCTGGTTTCCTAGGGATGATGAGCAGTTTAAAGCAGGAAAGCAAAAATAAACTGCATCTTTTTTAGGATGTGTAATTTTATTATGCTGAAACATAATTTACTATGTTTTGTATTATACTAGCATTTTAAAAGAGCCCACTTTAGGTATCACGATGAGCCCATTTTTAAGCATTTTAAAATAAATTATGGTACTTCAGCCAAAAGTGTAATTTGGATGTAAGAATAAAAGGGCTTGCTATCTATTAAATTATGGATGTTGAAGATGAAAATGTTTTGTACTTTATTTTTATTTCTTATACTCTATTTTCTTTTATATTGATATTTTGCCCACATTTGAAATAAATGTACTTTTAAATGTTTTACTCTATATTTTAGTGGTCGTTCATTTTTTTGAATACTGTGCAACAATGGCACTCTGGTAAGAGTAAATTACTCAAATCTTTTTCCAAGCAATGTGAAATTATTTTAAGCTTATTTTACCAGGTATGTTTTAATATATGAATCCCAGTGCTTTAAAGGGAAATTGTTGTAAATGTATATATGTGTTTTTACTGAAGCAGAGAAGCAGCTTGAAGGAGAAACTATAACCCTGCATATTCTACTGTTGTGATAACTTTTTGTTTGTATAGTGAGTTTTACTAAATAAATATTAAAAAAACAGTCTCCTGAATTTATATTCAGTTGTATTTCCTAAAACACACAGAGTCACAGAGTTCTAATAATCTGATTTGAACATTTTTCTCAGTTTCGATTCCAGTAGATGAAAAAGTGATCCTAAAAACAATTTTCTTTCTCATCAGCAAGACAGTTCAGGTCTGATGCTGTACAGACAAGTGAGTATCTGCACTTCCCCATCAGGGAAATTACTGATTTTAAATCTCTTTTGTGCTGTGGCTTAAAGTGTAAATCCAGCTGGTGCTTGGATTTACTGATTGTGTTGCCTTTCTCCCACTGCCTTGGTGGAACAAAGTGCTGAAGTGAATGACAAATTGCTGCTGGACTAACACAGTGGTAGTAAATGTCAGGATGAGTGAGGTCCCACAGAGGTCACTGTGTGCCTGTTGCCTTTTATTGCTGGCTCTGGCTCCTCTGCTGTATCCACGTCCTGACCTGCTCCTGTGCTTGGCTTTTCTTTTGGGAGCAGTGGGGGCTACGTGAGGATCACAGGAATGGTAACATTTCTACCAGCTTGACTTTTGATAAGGTGGCAAAGTGGGATAAATGAGAATGTTGCACTTTGGTCACGATGGTTTTAGGTGAATGAAAGGTTAAAAAGGCGTGGTGAGGATGGGAGGAAGTGGTTGTTTTTACAAATGCCATTTACATATGTCTGAGTCCTGTGTTTATTCTTTGTGTGATGTTCAGCTCTCTGAGGTGCAGCTTCCTTTTCATTAAGAGACAGATGAAGGAGAAGTCTGTAATGTGGAGACCTAAGGTTGGAAATTGATGATAGATTTTATGCTTTAACTTTTAAAAATAGTAAAATAAGAAGAATTGCAGTTGGAGTTAATTGTTGGTTGATGAGTTGTGGTACAGATGACTTAAATGGTTCAAGTCCTGGCGGTCTAGTCTCCCTGTGTGTGGAGGGAGAGAACATCTCAAACCTGATTTAAAGAAGCCTGCAGAGACACATCTCTCAACAGTTCAACAAAGTAGTTTAGTTATCTAAGTCTTTCAGAACACAATAAATAAAGTTAATCCCACTCTAAAGAACATCGTAATACATTGCATAAATACTATTTTTTACTGGAGAAGTAAATGCACCTTTTTTCCCACTTAAGAATGTAATATTAAAATTATCTAAATCTGAGTTAAACTTTTTAAGGCTTGAGATTTTCTTCATTGTACTTGTTACCAAGTGGCAGGAAGATTTTTGAGTGTCTTTTCCTTTAAAACAATTGTCAGCTGTTGCAGCTTTTGAATGTTTGGCTGTTTTGTGGTACACAGAACTTGAGTGCATATTTTGTACCCGTTGTGCTTTCAGCAAGTCCTCTGCCTGCCTTCCCAACGATGTGTTGTCCTATCAAGTAAATGCTGCTTTCAGAGATGCACACAGGTGTCAGGAGTCAGCTCAGCTGTGCACAGTGAGCCTCAGAGCACATGACACTGCCCCACTGGTGCCTAGAAGCTCAAGAGACCTGCTCCAACAGCTTGGTGCAAGATGAGAGCCTCGCTGAGGGAGAGGCAGAGGGAAAACACGTTTGGATGCGTTGGCAGTTCCAGCCTCAGCAGCGTCGACTGCTCCACTCCATAATGCATTTATACTCACTAGGAGTTCCTAACCTTTTGTAGGATTGGCTTCCTCACATTTTCCACAATGAAGCAGTGTTGAGGATATGTAATACCTTTGCCAAAAACTGTTAGGACGTGTGAATGCCGTAGCATCTGCAAGGTAAATTTCCTTACAAAAACTATCCAAAGTCCTGTCAGATACTGCATAGAGAAGCTTGAAGAAAACCAAATGTGATCATGGAACAAATGAACCCCTTGGGAAACGTGAGTGGTAATGCATCTGTTTCATCATCAGTGAAGACAGTGTGTTTATTTAGCCAACATACAAGTATGACTGATTTGATTAACCTTTCAATTAGAGTGAAAAACACAACCTGCCAAGAAATAGGCTTTCAAGAACCACAGGAGCTGTCCAGAGCCAACTGGCTTGCACAGATGTTACTGTGTGTGTGATTAGTGACAGAGAAAGGGTTTGATGGAGTATTCTGGTACAGCATTGCTGTTATGAACCTGCTTTTCCCTTAGTGAAAGGTTGCAATACTCAGGTGTCTATTTGATCCTGTCCTCTGTATCAGGGAGAAATAAAAGGACCTCTTCATATTGTTGCTTAGTTGCTTGTGGAAGGAAAAGGTTCATGATACAAACTTGTGTTTTGTAGAAAAGCTAATTCTGATAAAGGAGTTATTTAAAGGCAAATGTAGAACATGTCTCATAGCGTAGACACTCCATCAGTTAGGGATATGATGGAAGTCAAGCTCCCATGGTCTCCACTTGTTACTGTGCAGCTTTCTTTGCTGTGAGTCATCAAGTAGAATGTGGAGCAGATTTCCAGAAATATATCTGGAGTAGAGCTCTGCAGGTGAAGTGCTCAGTATCTTAAAGGATGGAGGTGGCACAACCTCTGTGGGCATTTTGTTTCTGTCTTATGCTACCCTCAAGAAAATAAATCAGTCATTGTATTTAGTCAGAAAATCCATTCTTCCATAAGTGGCTGGTGGTGCTCGTTTCATTCCCACACACCCCCAGCAGGTTCTGGTTCTTACCTTCTTCCCTTGGAGCACAAGAGGTTCCTCCCAAGGGATAGGCATGGTTGAAAAGCTTCCTCCATGGGATACAGGAGCTTTCCCTGGAGGATTGAGCCCTCAGGAGATGAGCTCTTCAAAGGGAATTTTAACCAGCATAGTGTATGTATGCAGACAAGTGTGAAGAATGAGGGATGCTTGGAGAAATACTCCCACCTTCACCAAGAGGGTAAATTTTTCTGATCCTCGAGCAATGTTTTGTCAGAAAGAGACCAGGCTGGGTCTGCCAGGGAGGAAGCATCAGTAACAGGGAGCACTCCAGATCAGATACAGCTTTCAGTGGGTTTGTCCTTTTAGCAAGCTACAGCAAAAAGGAAGACAAAGAGTGTTTTAAGCTCAAGAGTCCAAATTTTATTAGCATGTCAACCAAAGGACTTTTAAATGAGGCAGCTCTATCAAAGAGATGGAACAGAAGTTTCCCTCCCTGCTTTTTGTGTCTTTATAGGACAGATCCTCACTTAATTCCATTTAACTTTGTGTGTTGTGGACACACAGCCCTTTCTGGTGACAGGAGTTTTCTCTTTACAGGTACTGCAAACATCTTAATAAGTAAATAGACATCATTGCCATTTTCATGGCTTTTGGGATTTGATACTTAAACTTGATAAACTTAGCTTTTTATTGACAATAACTGTGTCATACAGTCCCTTCCTGGCTTTGTAAGAGAAGATAGAGAAATGTCTTTGTCAGAAAAAAGATAAGTATTAGAACTGTATTTGTGAAAGCTGGATTAACCCCTGAGACCCAAAAGAATGGAGCCCACCAGCCTTCCAGAGACCAGGCTGGAGCAGAGGGAAGGAAGAGGAGCTCAGTGATAAGAGCAGGCAAAGTCAGTCAGCCTTCCCCACAGGAGCCCTCTGTAAAAGTAATACATACTTCAAAGCAGCTCAGAATTTTCTCTGTTCTGTTAAAGCAGTGAAATATTTTTAAAGGAGGAAGGGAGAGAAGAGTGTGATTTTTCATGTGACAATTGTGGCTTCCAGCCCAGTATGGAGCGAGGCAGACTGGAGCCACCAGGCCAGCTGGGAAAAATCTGAATTGCAGATGAGTCAGGAGGGGTTAAAAATTTACTGAGCTCTGTCTGGGCTGGGAGCTGCAAGGCCGGGACAGATGTGCCATAAACCAGCTTCCTTGTGCCTGTGGTGCCATTCTGCTGCTCGCCTGGGAAAGTGCAGCCACAGAGCCCTGCAGTGGTGGCTCACCAGCGTGCAAACCTGGGTGTTGCTGTAGCTACTCAGGTCTTGCAGACAGGTTCCTGTCCTGAAGGTTTGTGGAGAGACTCTGCAGATGTGACTGAAATGCACTGGAAGACAAAAGGAGGGTCAAAACCCAGGCATGTCCTTCCAGCTGAGGGGCTGCACAGGTACAGCTCACATCACCGACGGGCAGAACTGAGAGGAGGTCCAAGGTGCATATCCCTCACCTCCAGCAATGCTGCAAACACAACAAACCCATGCAACTCTACCTGGATGGAGTGAGACTCCCACCTCCCTGCCAAAGCCAGCACCTTGCTTCTCATGCAGTGAGTGTCTTGGTCAGTCCAGTGCTTCCTACTCTCATGTTTCACACTGCTTTTGCCCCTTTTCCCTTTTTGCCTAGAGAAGGCTTCAGGCCACCATGAATTTAACTTTCCAGACTCTAGCTGCTGCTGGGCTCTGGACTTCTTTACTTGGCCTCCCCAATGCCACCATCTTTCTGACAGAGCATCCAGCCAGTATAAAAGCTATCCAGCATATTAAAAAGTACTACTTAGGGCATATATTTTGTGTCCTTGGCCTCTGAACAGTCATAACCCCTCCAGGCTGCTGTCTGCAGCGTGAACAGCAGCTCTCATTTCCATCTGTGCTCTTCAGCTTGGCTGTTCCTCACATGAACATGGGGTCACAGCAGGGCTCTGGAGTGGAAATCAACCAGTTTGCTCACGACCAGATTTTCCAGTTTCTTTGCCATGAATATCTCAACGTGTTGGTTTTATGGAGCCTTTCCCTCTTGGTCCACAGTGACTGATTATGGCTTCATTTCCTCTCTTACCATCACAAGAAGTTTTGTATTGTGAATTGCATTTCTATTTCCGTGGAACAGACAATATAATAAAGTCCAGTTATTAAAAAGTATCTCTTTTCATCTTGGTAGAAGAAAAAGAATGTCTGTAAAATGAGAAATTCTCTTTACAAGGAGAGAGAATATATTCCTAGAAGAGATGATCAAAGTGGCCAAGCTCTGAGTAATGTGTGCACCTGGAGGGAAAGTTTTGTGAGGGAAACTCATCTCTTTTATCTGGTGACATCATCTGATTAAGTGACATCATCCCTCTCAGCACAGGGTGAGCTGGGGCTGTGTGAAGCCCTGGGAGCTCCAGGCACTCATCAGCAATACAGCCAGAGAACAAACCCTGCCCGGGGCTGGAGCTGCTGTGCCTCTCTGCACATCATTTGGAATGATGAACTATTTACAGAGCCATTTTAAACCCCATTCTCACATGGATGTGAGACACAGGGCTTTCTGAGAAGAAAGTTATAAGAGCCAAATGAAATGCTGAACTCAATGGCAAGGGCAAGGGAATGCAGGAGATGTGATGGGAGCTGAGCATCCCATGTTGGCATGGTCTTGCTTGCTTTGAAAGATGCAGGGATAATAGCAAGCAAGAGTGGAGACTTCATGTTAGTGCCTCTGAACAATGAAAGAAAATGTAAACTGCCAAAAAAATGGTGTGTGCGTAATTTTGTAAGGATAGGAGCCTCGGGGAGCTGACAAATTAGTAAATTATTCTATTTAAATTGAAGTATATGGCAAGAAACTCAATTTTAATGCAACTAGTTTGGGGCTTTTTTACTAAGAAGGCAAAATGAATTATTAAAGTATCAAATAATAAAGTAACTGATATGAAACTAATTGAGAAAACGAAACAGAAACAAAATCACTATAATCAAACATGCTCGGTGTGGGGAAACTGAAATGGGAATTCTTATTTCCAGTTTTTCAGCAGCAACACTTCATAGCTGCTGAAACACTAAGTCATGCAGTTTATCCAAACTCTGAACAAACAAGGAGAGAAACTTTTGAAGCTTATCTTTTCCTCAAGCACCACACTAGGCATAAGTGCTAACTTACCACCTCCTCGTGGCACCTCTTAACAACATGAGCACATCGTGCAGCACTTCAGGTGGCTCAGTCATTTATTTAGCTGATCTAACTGATGTTATTAATTGTTTAACCTTCAGTTACACAGACCTCCAGAATTCATCACCCTCCCTCCATGCACAAGCTGCACCCAGCCATGGAGCCCTGACTGAGCAAAGGTGAAGTTTCTGTCCTAAGCATCCTCTAAGGGTAAGAAAAGAGAGGGCAGAAGTGGAAGGAGGTGTACATCCTTCAAAGAAATGTCAGGAAAATTACAGGTTTGATAGCACCATTCCATAAAATATTTAAGCTCAGCATGGGAAATATAAAGGCAGAAACAGCTCTTTTTTTACCTATAAAAATTTAAACCAATTCTTTGAGAAACAGCAATAGCAAACACCAGCTGGCATGGGGTTATATTTCATAGTGGAAAAACATGTTCCCTGGGCTTCTCTGCTTTTTGGGTTTGGAAATGACAAAGGAGGTTGAAGGAGCTTTTGCAGCCAGTCCTGCTTTGCTTTACTTTTTTCCTGCAGAAAGTCTGGTTTGCTTTGCTGTGGTGAGTATGGCTCCCTGGAGGGATTTTTAGGGGAACAATATTACACCTTTGTGCCCTATGGAGAGAATTTAATACACCAGCAAATGCTGAGTTGCTCTCCCCGCGTTTTGCCCTTTAGCTGCTGAATCCAGTGAAGAAAGTCCAGGTAATGGATTTTCCCTGGGGAATGAAAGCATATTTAATGTGAAACATGGGAGTAGCTGTACTGACCTCTCATGATTATCACCAAATTTACATCCACCCCAAAAGCACCAGAGCTGGGTTTACCCAGACCAGACACTGCCTGAAAATGAGCAACCCATGCAGAGACAGCCACCTGCTCCCAGTCTCTTGCATTAACTCCACTAACTATCGACTAAAGTCTCAATTAATTTTTACCCATCATGGCAATTTTCTTCCAAAATGTGTGTTTTGTGGCTGCAAATGCACAGAGCCAGACCTCTGGTTTCCTTGCTGACTTCTCTTGCAATTCCATGCTCTGCCAGTTTGCAGTGAGTCCTGGTTTCAGCAAGGATGGAAACTCATCCTAGTGACTTAACAACATCTGCCCCACTACAGCCTGTAAAATGCACAGGACATGCAACTGCTTTTAGGTGACAGAGAATCTGTATGATAGTGCATAGAAGGAAATATTGAAGAAAGGAAGAAGGAAATACAGCATTATCAATGTGTCCTGTTGCTGTTCTGCAAGTCCTGAATGAGTGTTTGCCACCTATTCTTTTCCCAAACACATTCCTGGGTCTGTAAAGGACGCCTCCATCACCTGCAGCTGCAGCTTCTGGGAGAGATAAAGTACCAGTCAGCACACATGTGGCAGAGATTTCCATCATAACCATTTCTTGCAGCTCCTCCTGCACCAACAGGCAGTACAGGACCCTTTTAAAAACAGGTGACAATAAACACAGGCAAGAAAGTGGCACCAAGTACATGGCACAAGCACACCAGAGTGCTGCTTTCTTAGCAAAATGGGCTGCAGTCTCAGGGTCCCGTGGCTTCTTACAGGGAAAACAGGATTATTTCTGCTCTGTGGTCCTGGCAAGGGCAAGGACCTCCTGGAATGAGGATGGGAATTGCAGCACATCTGTTTACACCCCACCTTTCCTCCTAGCTGTGCTCATCCTGTTTGGCTTGGTGCTCCCCATGCATAAGTGTGACCAAACACTCTGTTAAAGGCAACAGTGAGTACAAGAGGGTTTTTCCTTAGGACATCATGTAAAAATGTGCTTGGAGGGATTGGATTGTGTCATGGAATTGCTCTGGCATGGGTGTAATGATTCTGCTAATGCTGTTTTGTTTTGGTTTGGTTTGTATTTTTTGGTGATTTTCTTGGGCTCTGCAGCCTTGCAGAACCCTGTGTTCTTGCTGTTCACCTCCTGCATCATTTTTGAAGTGAACTGAAAGCTGGTAAGAAGTAAGCCCTTTACAGACAGGTTTGTAACAGATTTACTATTTAAATATCCACCATCACAACAACTCTAAGTGTGCAACGTTTGCTCCACACAGGTGTCCCTCCTGTAAAAATATATTTATTTAATGCTCATGAGTGGTAAGCAGTTATGTAATGCTGCATATTTAACTATTGAGACATTTGTGTGTATAGTCTCCCAAATAGGCATCCTTGTCTCTCATGTTTGATTTCACCTGCTATACAGCTTTTGAGCACAAATCCAAGACCTTAGTGATGGAGAAAGTCACAGCAAAATTCCTCTGGACCCTTTGTCCTTTCTGTTGATCTGAGGAGGGGTTGTCTGTGCAAAGACCTCTGAAATTACATGTGTCACTTGAGTAATGTGAGCACCAGCACTCGCTACTGCCACCCCAGAGGGCTTGGGGTCCAGTGTGATTTGAGATTTAGGATATTTAAAACGGTTTTTGCCATCTAATTTTGTAAGGCTTAAGCTTTAAGCATATTTTCTATCTTTTCTCATCAGCCACAGGTATAGAAACATGTCTTTATATAAGGGATGGAGAGTTAAGGGTTTTGTGAATCATAAATGGTTAGATTTGGAAGGGACCAGATTGCTCCAAACTGCATCCAACCTGATCTTAAACTCCCAAGGATGGGTCATAGGAAAGCCCTGGCAGGTCCAGGTCTTGTGCTGGGAGCCCCAGAGCTGGATGTAGCACTGCAAGCGGGATCTTAGGAGGAAGAGCAGAGAGGGAGAATCCCCTCCCTCAACACGCTGGCCATGCTGCTTGTGATGCAGCCCAGGATATGTTGTCTTTCTGGGCTGCCAGTGCACATTTCCAGGTCACACCCAGTTTTTCATGCCCTCCTGTCCCCAGGTCCTTCTTGGCAGAGCTGCTCTCAGTCCCTTCATTGGTTCTGTGTTGGTTATGGGGGTTTCCCTGGCTCAGGAGCAGGACCTTGCCCTGGGTGACTCCAGAGCTGGAGTTGACAATGGCAGTGCCACCCAAAGTGCAGTGAGCTGCAGAGCTGCCAGCTCTTGTGATCTACTCAGTGTTCCAGGGCAAAAGGAGAGCTCTGAGAGCTGCCCCATGTACTGAGCTGTGACACAGGGCAGTGAGCTCTTTATAACACACAGAACACAGGATCATGTTGGTAATTGAGTACTTAAAAAAAATCAAATCCTGTTGTGCCCTGGGTATGGAATAGCTAATCAAATCATGTTTATTGCTCGGCACTAGGCTGCTAATTTGCTTTGATTTAGAATTTATAAAGATAATTGTGGATGTGTGCATTTGCGTAGGTGGCTGTGAAAAGCCTTTCCTCTCTGTTTAATAAGCAGCACATTAATATGGACTGCCTTCATTTGACTTCCCCTTTCCAATGCGATTGATTTTAGTCCCTTTGTTAGAGAGGAGATGGAGCCAGGGAAGGCCACGTGCTCCCACCAGAGGTGTGGGAGATGGGGAGCTGAGGAGCAGCCTCCTCTCACAGATCTGTGGGATTTCTCCTTGCCCTGGAGGAACTCTCAGGGTAAAAGTAGGGACAAATGCTCACACTTTACAACTCTGATCTTAATATCCTTGGTGGCACTTTGTGAAAGCCACTTGCACATATTTACCCCTGGTTTAGTGTTACTAAAAGTGGAATGAGCTGAAAGTTGGAGCAAATGTGGTGCCAGCATAACACAGAAAATTATTCCTGATTGCCAGAACACTTCTCTTTAGGCCTAATTCCTATCTTCAGATGGTCCAAGGGATGAATCCCTGCTCCCATCTGCCTGTGCCCTGGTGCTGTTTGTGGCCGACCCTTTGCAGCCTGTCACACAATCAGACACTGCCCAGGCTGGGCTGTGGCTGCACGCCTGGAGTGCAGCTCAGGCACCCCTTTTTTGCTGTTTATTGAATTCAAGAGTGACTCCATGGATCACCTTGCCTCGACCTCCATCCAGCCGAGGCTCCCTCCCAGATACCAGCACCTACCTGGCAGATACCTGTGGGTTTTGAGCCTAATCGTTCAGAGCAGTTTTAAAGGTGAGGGAGCAAAGATAATATGAGATCATTTGTCTGGTGTGGGGAGCCTTCATGTTAGGCCGGTCAGCCTGGCCCCTCAGTACCCACATTTGTAAGAAAACAGTAACTACAGACATGAAAGTGGAATAAAGATGACAACTTGATGGCTGCTCTTGGCTGCTCCCCCCCCCCCCCCCCCCATAAATAAACCCCCAAAGTCATGGCAAAGGGGCTGGAGCAGCACTGCTGGGATGGGATTGAGCTGGCTGTGTTGCTGCAATAACCCAGAGTGGAGTTCAGGCAATTCTGCTTCTGTGTGTGCTGAGCAAAGCAGGTAAAGGGCGTCCTGGATGTTGCTGTGACCTTTGTCTGCCCTCTCCTTCCCCTGCCAACACGAATTCCAATGGTCCATACAGGCACAGTTGCCATCTTCTCATACAGTCTTAATCAGAAACATGCATTAAAATTCAGAGATCTTCCTTCTGATGTTTCTTGCAAAGAGAGAGGAATCAGTGTTTCTGGCCTTCAGGGATGGGAGCTTTCTCTAGAGATAGTTCTTGTCATCTTTTTTCCACTCATGGAAATGGTGATTAACTCCTGCAACTTTCCCAAAGTGGCTTAAAATGACAGGCTGTTTGAAATATTGTTAAAAAACCCCAAATCCTTGGCCACTCCAGGAGAAATCTCATCATCCCAGTGTGACATCTCAAAGTCAACTGATCATGGGCAGAAACCACGATGAGCTCCAGCTCTTTTTCTTCTGCAGAAACAGCAGGAGGGTGCTGCTGTCAGGGTCCTCATTTAGCCCATTTGCCCAGTGCCAGGCTCCTCTCAATCCCTGCTTCCAAGATCTATTTTGTGGCTTTAGGATTTCTAGATATGGATTTAGCAATCTGTGTTGAGGGGAGAAAGATTGTCCCAGTTCAGCATTTGGTGTCCCTGCTCCATTTTTGGCTATTCCCTCTCCTTGTAAATGATGTTTTACCCAAGCTGGCCTGGTATCATTTCATATAAAAGTGGTGTTTCCTGAGGGATGCCCTGTGTTGGGTGGTTCCTTGCCCCAGGAGCAGCCTGGGCACAGGGAAGCAGCTTGGGGCCAGTGTGAAGGCAGGGCTGCAGCTGCCAACCCCGGGTTGCTGCTACAATCCAGACAAGGATGCAGGGAGCAGCACCCAGGGCAGGCAGACAGCCAGACATATCTGGGAAGCCTTTGGAGTGTGAAGATTTTCCTTTACCTGCTTCTTTACCTGTCCAACAAGAAGAAACAAAATCACTGTTTAGAGTGTCAGCCCTCCCCAGGTGACAGCTCTGAGCACAGCCTGTGTCAGGCAGAAGTTTATTCTGACACCTGTAAAAGATGAGCAGGTACAACTGTGCCCTCTAAACCTGGAAAAGAAACTCTGGAAGACTCTCCTTTTCATCTGCAGGGAACATGCTTTCAGAGGGATGCCTGATGCCAGCACAGACAAAACATCAGCAGCCAGCAAGGGATGTCCCCACGACACCCAGCAGCAATCACCATCCATATGGACCATGTCAGAAGCTGAGAATCTCTTCTGCCACTTGTTCAGTCCCTGAGTCACTGCAATACTTTCCCTTGAAACTGTTTCTCATGTTCACCAGCAAAGCAGGATTTCCTAAGCTCTTACTACAGGTCGTTGTTTTCCTCTGTATGTTTTGCACAAGAGTTACAGCACATGAAGGAGATTTCTTGTATGATGAGAGGACGTTTTGCATACATCCCTTCAGAGAGCTATTGCTGCACCTCTGGGGAGCTGGAATACTATTTCTAATAATAAACCTTATTTAAAATAAATAGTGCTCCTAATTATGTCTTGTCACACAGTTTGTACCCTATAATTTATCAGTGCGATGCAGCTATGAATAAAACATTAAAAACATATTCATATGTAATTTTACCCATACAAATGTACTGCTCATGGGCTTCACAGATTACTCTTAGTCTTTTATGAAGATGCTGCAGGTTACACTGTGGTTTCCTTAAACTTTAAGGAGTTCTGATTCAAGAAGCAGTTTGTAGCTGTGAGGATACTGAGAGCTACATGAACAGTGTCTCCTAACAAAATACATCCATGAAGTGAAAATGGAAGGGAAGAAAATTAAAACGGAGTTGCAATTTATACCTAATGCCATTAGGTACGAATTAGGCCTGCTCAAGCACAAGATCAACTTTCATAAGACTGAGCATCACAAGGAAGGAATCATTCCAGGACTGGTGGAAATAATCCACTGGCACTTGTGGCTTCAGTAAGTTGTGGATTCATCCTGATTGGGATGAAAAGCCTCTTTGCAGAGCATTGCTTCACATCTGGAGTCTCTAAGTGATCCCTGCACTTCTGAGGGACAGCAGCATCTGGATCACTGCAATGGTTTGCTTTTATTCAGGATTCAGAGACAGTTTGGGTTCCATAACATTTCTGGCTATCTGAATCCAGGCTCATCTGACTTCTTCATATGAAAATAAATTAAAAAGCTGATTGTACACATTCAACCTAAAAACAAAAATAAAAAATATTGTCTACAAGTATCTTGTTCCTTATTAGTCCTCCAGCTGGTAGAGAAGAGGGACTCCTCAGTTTTCAGAGTCATACAGAATTGTTTTTTATTAACTGAAGTAGTTGTTTAGCACTCAAAGTATAGGCTGTAATACTGGATGGGATCAGTCTGATGAGCCAGGAAGTGCACAGAGGCTGCTGGAGGCGATTCCCAGATCCGCTCCAAAATCAGCTCTGACCAGGCAAATGGAGCTGGGTTAAACAGTGACTGCAACTCATACCTGCTTCTTGGGAAGAAAGGTAACAGTAAAAGGAATTATTAAACCAATTGTTTGTCATTACAATGGTCACTGAGGTATGTGATCACCTCCACGAAAATGTCATTGGAGGAGATGCCTGGATTTGTGCTTGGCACTCCCTGCCTTTGGAATTTCAATCACAGACCCCTGTGTCTCTTCTTTTGCTCCCCTCCCTTGACTGAGATGGGGTTTACACTTTTTATTTTATGATAGGAGATTAAAAGAGTGACAGAAGTAGGAAATTAATTTGGATCTCAGGTCTGAAAAAGACAATGCTGTGCAGTAAGGCCACAAATCACAGAACCGAGCTGACCCCTGGATCCAGATCCTGAGAACCCTCCCCAGGAGTGACCCTCGGCATCCACACATCGGGGCTGGAAAGGGCAGTTCTTTGTGAGTGCCTAAGAACTAAGGCCAACCTCTCTGCAGAGACACGGGGAACAGATCAGCCCGGAGCCTGAATCCTGGAATTCCCGTGCAGCACTCCTGTAACAACGTGTGACGGGAAAGGAAAAGGTGAAAGAGCAGACTGCATGGGAGCTCGCTGCTGGGAGCTCTGAGCCGGGATGTGGCACAGCCGGGAGCCAGGCTGGCCCTGCGACGCCGCGGCCCCGGAGCCCTGCAGGGAGCGCATCCCCAACAGCCGCGCCCGGAACCCCGGCTGGGGAGAGGGCAGAGCCGGGCACAGGGTCAGGGAGAGGACAGAGCCGGGCACAGGGTCCGGGAGAGGGCAGAGCCGGGCACAGGGTCCGGGAGAGGGCAGAGCCGGGACAGGGTCCGGGAGAGGGCAGAGCCGGGCACAGGGTCCGGGAGAGGACAGAGCCGGGACAGGGTCCGGGAGAGGCAGAGCCGGGCACAGGGTCCGGGAGAGGACAGAGCCGGGACAGGGTCCGGGAGAGGGCAGAGCCGGGCACAGGGTCCGGGAGAGGACAGAGCCGGGACAGGGTCCGGGAGAGGGCAGAGCCGGGCACAGGGTCCGGGAGAGGACAGAGCCGGGACAGGGTCCGGGAGAGGCAGAGCCGGGCACAGGGTCCGGGAGAGGCAGAGCCGGGACAGGTCCGGGAGAGGGCAGAGCCGGGCACAGGGTCCGGAGGGACAGAGCCGGACAGGTCCGGGAGAGGCAGAGCCGGGCCAGGGCTCCGGGAGAGGCAGGCCGGGCACAGGTCCGGGAGAGAGCAGAGCCGGCACAGGGTCCGGGGCGCTGCTTGGTGGCGGCCGGAGCGGCGCGACCCGGAGACACCTCGTGCCCGGGGGACACGGCAGAGCCCGAGTTCCCCGGTGTCCCTGTCCGTGTGTCTGTCCGTGTCCGTGTGTCTGTCCATCTGTCTGTCCGTGTCTCTGTCCGTGTGTCTGTCCGTGTCTCTGTCGTGTGTCTCTGTCCTCTGTCCATCTGTCTGTCCGTGTCTCTGTCCGTGTCTCTGTCCGTCTGTCCGTCTGTCTATCCGTGTCTCTGTCCGTCTGTCTACCCGTGTCTCTGTCCGTCTGTCTGTCCATGTCTCTGTCCGTCTGTCTGTCTGTCCGTGTCTCTGTCCGTCTGTCTCTGTCCGTGTCCGTGTCTCTGTCCGTCTGTCCGTGTCTCTGTCCGTCTGTCTGTCCGTGTCCGTGTCTCTGTCCGTCTGTCTGTCCGTGTCCGTGTCTCTGTCCTGTCTGTCTGTCGTGTGTCTCTGTCCTCGTCTGTCCGTCTGTCTCTGTCCGTTCTGTCTGTCCGTGTTGTCTCTGTCTTCTGTCTGTCCTTTGTCTTCCTGTGTCTCTGTCCGTGTGTCTCGTGTTCTTGTGTCTGTCCATTTGTCTATCCGTGTCTCTGTCCGTCTGTCTGTCCGTGTCCGCGTCTGTCTGTCCGTCTGTCCGTGTCCCTGTCGCGCTTCCCGCTCTCCCCGCGGCCTCTGGCGCCCTCTGCCGCCCTCCCTGCGCACTGCGCTCCCCGCGCGGTTCGCTCCCGCTCCCGGCCCCGCTCCGCTGGAAAAGCCCCGGGATCCCCGGGTCCGCTCTTTCCTCCAGTCCTCCGCTCAGCCGTCACCCTCGGTGCCACATATACGGGGCTTTTAGTACCTCCAGGGCTGGCGGCTTCACCACTGCCCTGGGCAGCGTGTCCCAGTGTTTGACAACCCTTTTGGTGAAGGGATTTTTTCCTAATATCCAATCTACACTTCCCTCGGCATAGTTTGAGGCCACTTTGTCTTGTCTGTGGCTTGCGCTTGGGAGAAGAGACTCATCCCTTCCTGGCTACACCCTCCTTTCAGGTGGTTGTAGAAAGAGAGAAGGTGCCCTGAGCTCCTTTTCTCCAGGCTGACCCCTCCAGCTCCCTCAGCCTCTCCCCACAAGACCCATGCTTCAGCCTCTTCACCAGCTCTGTTGCCTCAATGTAGTGAGGGCCAACATTAATACAGGATTTGATATGTGGTGTCACCAGAGGTGAGTACATGGGGGATGATCTCTGCCCTGGTCCTGCTGGTCACACTGTTACTGATGCAAGTGAGGATGCTTGATTTTTCCTCTTCTAAATGTCAGGAAAACTATTATTTCCCTGCCTCAATGCTGCCACAGCTTTCAGGGGCTTATTTCCAGGGATTTGCTTTCCAAGAGAGAATGTCTCCACCCACAGATGTTGTTCCCAGTTACAATTTGGTTGGGGAGAGCTTGGAGAAGCAGATGGGTTTGGGAAAGAGGGTCCCCACTGAACTCCTGTGAGTTCCGGTGGCTGAGCCGCCTTCCCAGAGCTGCCGGCACCGCCGCTGCCTGTGAGGATGTGGGTGTGGAGCTGGAGCCTGGGGATTCAATCTCTTCCCCATCCCTCTGCACGTCCCTGCTCAAACTCCGTCGGTGCTTCTCTGTGAGGTGTCCCGGCGGTGACGCCAGGCTGCTCGTACCACGTGAGCTGTGTCACTGAATTTGGGCCTTTTATGCTAATTCTGGGCTTACTCTGACTGTGAAACAGCAGCTCTTGATTCCATGTCAGGCCCTGGAATGTGGGGAGTTCATGAGCCAAAGCAGCAGCTTCAATCCTACACCAATGGGAATTTATGTCCATGAATTTGATTTACTCCTCTGACTTTTCCCTTCCTATTTAAAACTGCAGTGACAGTACTGAGCCAGGTAAAAGCTAATCTCATCTCATCTCATCTCGTCTCTCTCCACACTCCATGAGAAAAAAATGGATTCTAGAAAGGCAGAACAAACACCACTTGTTTTCAGGGCACTTTCTCCTGTGCAACTTCACAGATATGCAGGAATGTCACTGACTTTCCATGAGGATATTTAAGATTATCATTCAATTCAGGCATCTGTTTTCACTCAGAGCTCAGTATTTTGGGCCTGTTATCTCTGTCAACACTGTGCAGTGGATAGGGACTTTCAGGGCTTGAAGAAGGAGGACAGGCAGGGAAATTAACACCTGCATCTGCAGAGAACATGGCTTAGAAGATTTGCTTAGCTAAAATTGTAACCCCCCATCCTGGTGTCTCTCTCCTTCTCATGTGATGCCTCTCAGTTTTCTCTTTTATCTTTAGTGGAATAGGCAATTTTTTCAGGTTTTGTGGCTGAAGTGACCTTTAACCTGCTAGTTTGACTGTCAGTGTGGTGGTGGGAGTTATAGAGCAGCCAGTGATCCTGGGCTTAAGACTGACTTTCTGATCTAATCTAGTATGGTTTTTAACAAGAATCAAAGGACGTTTGAAAATTCAGGGGTAAAGTTAAGTAGAGAGGTGCATCCCCAGAATGGGGGGAGAGGGAAGGAGTGGAACGGAGCAGCGGAAGGTGGAGAAGTCTCCACTCAAATGCTCGCTTGAGTTCCATCGAGATCGGCAGCTTGGCTGCATCGGGGTGGACCAGGAGCACTCACTCGGGTTCGGTGGTTCGTGCGGACAGTCGGTGCCACTGCGAGAATCTGAATCCTTGCTTTGCCCTCCCTCCTGCCCGGCCGCCCCGCGGGCAGGCGGCAGCAGAGGAGGGATGTCGGCGCTCGGCTGCTCCCCTCGGTGCCGGCACAGCCGTGACCGCGCCGGAGCCTCCGCCGCGCCCCAGCCCCGCTGTCTCAGCTCCGTGCAGCACATTCCCGCTAGATGGAGCGATGGCTGAGCAGCAGCTAACCCGCGGAAAGGCTCGGAAGTGGTTTCACAGGGGAAACAGCCACTGAACAGAAAAGGTTTCATTTTCCTAAGACTTCTTTAGTACAGGAAAAAGTTTCCCAGCTGAGGTGTGAGGAAGAGCTCTGCATCACGGCGTGGAAACACAACTTTCTTCCTGTAAGGTGGAATGAAGTGTCCTCCTGGCAGCTCCTGCTGAGGGAGGAGCAGCCATCGGCACTGCTGGTGCCCTGTCACACCTGTGACACCCTCGCCCCATGTCCCTGGGCCTGCTCACTCTCCCGCAGACCCTGTCCAGAGTGCCCCTCTCTCTGCCCCTGCCATGGCAGGTCCCTGATGCAGGCCCCTGTGACCATCCTCACAGCAGTGCAGCATCTCCCAGGGCCTGGCTTGACTTTGGCACCTGCATGTTCACCAGAGCCTCCCACCACCACCTGGGAGCTCGCTTCAGCTTGAGTGCGTTCCCCCAAGTTGCAGCATGAGTGGATTTCTCCCTCTTGCACTCCAGGCAGCCTGGGGAAGCCTGGGCCATGTGGCACATGGGTCCCATGCCAGGAAATATGGACCTCCAGTGTCCAAATGCTGCTCCTCCTTGAGGCCACACTAGTGTGGAGAGTGTGGCAGCAGCCAAAGCTCCTGGCCACAGCCAGGGCGTGTTCCTGGACGTGATGCAGATGTGCTCCCAGGGCTGGTGCTTGGGGTGCTGCTTCCCCAGGTCAGGCAGCCCCTCCTTTCCCAGCCTCGCTGCCCCTGAGTGCCTACCTGGGAGAGCAGTGACCACATCTGTCAGTCCTGCTGGCCCTAGGGTGCCAGGGTGTGTCCCTGCTGGGGTTTATCCCTTATCATCCCCTTTGGGTTGCCCCATTCCAGCTCTGCAGGAGGGTGTCCTGTGCTGACCACATTCTGGGAACCCTTGCCTGCCTCTCCCTTACCAATGCTGGCAGCATTTGGAACGGTGCTCTGAAGTCCTGACATGCTCTGTGTGGTGCAGATGTGTTCCAGGAGCTGCAGTTCTGGGCCTTCCTGCAGGGCACTGGGCTGTGGTAGGGATGCAAATCCCAGAGCTGCCGCCACCCTGCCAGGAGGGTGGGTGCTGTCCCAGGGGGAGGCTGTGGGTGGGGGTGCTTCCATCTGACAGCAGCCCCCCTTCCTTGGAGATGATGCTCTGTGAGAGGAAGTAGGCAGAGAGTGGCACATGGATGATAAAAGGTGAAAAGTACACAAGCTGCAGGGGAATTAGGGAGGCATTTCCAGCTGCAGACCAGCAGCCAGCCTGGGCCGGCCTCGCTGATGGGTTTCTCTGGGCAGTGGATCCTCTGTCCTTTGGGGGCACTGCAGTTCCAGGTAATGCTGTGTTTCATAAGGGCAAAGGCTGCTTCTGGCTGATGCTGCAGACAACTGTCTCCTCTTTGCTAACGGCAGCAGTCCAAGGATAAATCCATCTGCCCAGCAAAGACAGTGAGAGCTGCAGGTACCCTTAGCCCACACAGGGAATAAGAAATAACCAGAGCCTGGGCAGCCTCAGGCAACATATTTCACAATTGACAAGCTGGAAGGCTTGGCTTCCTTCAAGCACACCTGGTGTCCCCAGTGAGTGATGATAACAGGATCCAATCAGGGGATCAGACATCCAGACAGGCTGGAGGTTACAGCACGCTCTCCATTCGAGCTGGGCTCTGGAGACACCGCTGCTCCCACGTGAGCCCTGCACAACTTTAGTCAGGCACATTCTGAAAACTTTAACTGATCTTGAAGTTTGGGATTGGAGGAACATTGATCTGTGGGAAATGGCTACTGATTCTCTCGCTCTGAAAGACTTCAGCTGATCATCACAGAGCTTCGACTCAAGGGCCTTTCAGTTTGATGGCCCTTCTTGTCCCAAAGACTTTGATGGATGTTAGGGTGGGAATTGTTTTACCCACCAAGAAATCACAGTAGACTTGGGGTAATTATTCAGCAAAGATGGTGTAACACACAAGAGATCATTCTGGCAAGAAAGACTCTTTCAGGCAGTGCAGACAGAAGGAAGAACATGCCTGGCATATTAGGATGATCCTTCCTTGGTGGGATCTTTTCTGCCATATCTTCTGGAGATACATCCTCTGAACCCTCATGGATTGATCCCTCTCTGTCACTGAGTTGCAGACCCAGCTAAACTTTGCTGAGTGTTTTACCTTTAATCCTAATGACTGGAGGCAAAAATGCAGGATAGAGAGTTTTGCACCCAAGTTTTCTGGTCATTTGCCTGCAAAGGATGGGAAAAGATGCAAAAATATCGCAATAAACTGATGTGCTTTGAAGATTTAATTATTAAGAATTACATAGTTTAATAAGGGAATGTGCATATTATCTGACTAAAATACAGAAACAAATAATCCTACCTCTCTGTTACATTTAAAATGAAGTTCACTTTTAAGTAAAATGTTTGCTATGGTTCAGCACTTGTCTAAGCCTGAACTCCAGCATCATGACATCATCCTGCTCCCAAAGGCTCCCTGAAATCAAATTGAAGAAAACTTTGGAGAGTTTTCCATAAGAAAACTGCCAGCTCCCACTTGGGCATTTTTCTACCACCACCCACTAATCCCTCTCTAAAAGCAGTGACTGCCAGCTGGGGGTTGCTCTCTGGAGGCCTTAGGAATGGCCTTCTGCCCATCTGGTAGTGTCAGGCTGTGGTTGGTGCTATTTAGTTGTGCCCATGGAGATTCTGAGTGACAGAGGCTGTGAAATGTCCTAGAAAAGTGAAAACACAGATGTGTCTCTACTCAGCACTTTTGCTTTTGGTGGCATGGGAGACCAGGGCTGCACTGGCAGGTTGTAAACATGGAAGGGTGACAGGGCAGTTTTCCCATCTAATCCTTGGGCTACCCAATGTAGTTGGCTGCTTTCCTGCTCCTGGTTCAGAATGTTAGGGGTTGTTTGGTGGGCTCTGCTGGTGATGCCACTGAGTTTCCAGAAAAAAAACCAAACAAGCAAGAAACCCGCTTGTAGCTGTTTAAAACCTGAAGTACCTGGACTTTTTATCTGAAACCCATCAGACCTTAAGGTTGTGGGAGTGTGTGAGTGTATTGATCTGTTGTCCCAGAGCTGTGTCACTAGCACACAGACACTGTGTCCTAGCACAGCCCCCCTGTCCTCAGAAAAATTGCTAAATAATGAATCTCCAGCCACAAAACAGACCTGCACACCAGAAGAAATCTAATTTGACCCCTGTGGCTGAGCTCTCATGAGCAGAGTTGCTGGATCAGAACACTCTTCTGGTTCACAGTCAGAGCACACCTGAACCACAGCCACAGAAGAGCCACCAGTGTGACTCCCTGCCCTGTCATGGGCAGCCTGTGGCCCTGTACCTGAGGGCTGCATGTGCTGCAGCCCCGTGCCAGGGCTGTCACCCTGCACAGGGGTCACTCAGAGCTGAGCCACATGCAGCTGACCCCCAGGTGTGGTGTAAAATAAAGCTGTCTTGCTCTACTCCTGTGGCATTTCTCTCACTGCTGAGGGACAGAGGTTTGGCTAATGCCAATGCAGTAAGGTGCCAGTTGCAGCTTGGTTAATGCTAAGTAAGAAATTTAATTAGCCAGCAGTCAGTCTGCAGGATGATTTCCTTGGTTTGATGAGCATCATTACCATTTCTTTCCTTTGAATGGGAATTATAAAATCTGCTTGGATTTTTTTTATATTTACAATTTCTTCTCCCTCCTTCCTGTCACTGCCATCTCTCCCCTACTTTCTAATGATGGCTTAAAGTGAGCTTTGAATTGTACTGAATATATGATAGGGTAAGATAGGGTAGGGTAGGGTAGAATAAGAAAAGAGAGAAGGGAAAAGAAGAGAAGAGAGAAGAGAGAAGAGAGAAGAGAGAAGAGAGAAGAGAGAATCTTATTAAGGGCTTAAAGAGTGTTATTAAGGGCATAATCCCTCCAAAGCACTGACCCTCTTGGGGCATGGACCACTTCATATTCTTCCCTTTTGTACCTTGTTTTGATAAAATTTGTCCTCTCTGTGTGCCTCACACCTTGCATTTTCTAGGAATGGTACAGATAAAGTCTGTGCTCCCTGGCAGGGCCTAAAGAGGTCCTGTCTTCCTCACCCTCCTCTTCTTCCCATTATTGCTAGATGAAACTTCCCTGAGCAGAGGATGCCTGTGGTTGTCATGTGGCTGTTCTCTCTCTCTCTATGTGATGATATCTCTTATTGACTGTTCACAGACTCCATCCATCCATCCATCATCCATCCATCCATCCACCATACCATCCCATCCAATCCATCCATCCATCCATCCATCCATCCATCATATCCATCCATCCATCCATCCATCCATCCACATCCATCCATCCATCCATCCATCCATCCATCCATCATCCATCCATCCATCCATCCATCCATCCATCCATCCATCCATCCATCCATCCATCCATCCCCATCCATCTCCCTCCACCATCCATCCATCCATCCATCCATCCCCATCATCCACCATCCATCCATCCCATCCTTCCACTCCATCCATTCCATCCATCCTTTCCACATCCAATCCATCCATCCATCCATCATCCATCCATACCAATCCATCCATCACCACCATCCCCATCCATCCATCCATCCCCTATCCATCCATCCATCCATGTCCCCTCCCTCTCCATTTCTTCCTCCCTCCCTTCCCTGCTCCCTGCTACCATGGCACTGTTTACTCATCCCTGCTGCTTTGAAACCTTCCTTATTTTCCTGTTTGGCAACCAGGAACTGCTGATGTGGTCTCATTTTTGGATTGTGTGTTGCCTCACCTGAAGTGGAACAAGAGGACTCTTATTCAGAGAGCAGAGACAAGTTGAGAGGTGGTGTTTTACCTCTCTCTGAAACTCAGGGTCTGCTTTTTTAGGCTTTTTCAGAAGCTGTTCATGCACTATTTGTTTGTAATTTTGCTTGCAATAACTTATTTCTGGAGTTTTTCTGTTGTGCTCTCTGTGCTGGCAATCAATTATTAAGGCAGCTTATTTACAGGCAGTGCTTACTTTTGTCTAGCACCTCCAGTGAGATGTGAATAGCAACATTTTTTGTTGCTGGCACAGACAGGCAGATTCATCCTCTTTCAGAGCAAGGCTGTAATCCAAACAATAACTCTAAGAGAGTCAACTTTGGTTTTAAGAAAAGAAATTCAGCCTTTGAAATCACATGTATAGGCCAGTAACCTTGGACTTGTTTGTTGTTGCTTTTTTTAAGATTTGTTTGTTTGTTTGTTTACACTCTTCAGCAAAGGCTGTTCTCAGTTATTCCCATGCTCCAAGGTTGTAGTCTCTGTAGCCCTTGCATTGGAACAATTTACAGCAGATGATTAAAAATCTGGGAAATGTGAGTCCCTCTTCCTCTCATCCCCATCCCTGGGAAGGTTATCCCTATCCCTGGGAAGATGTGCAGAGCTGTCACTCGGTACTGACAGCTCAGTTCCCCACCAAAGAGCTGCATTGGCTGTGCAGCTGCAGGCTGGGGACAGTGTCCTTTGTCACCCCCAGCACACAACAGAGGCTGGACAGAAAGTCCTTGTGGGTGTTTTTAGCACCAGTCCCAGGGCTTTGGATGATCTCCTGTCTCAGGAGGTGCAGCCTCTGCTGCCTGAGGCCCAGTGGGAGAAGCCATCTGCAAGTCCTTGGGCTTGTAAAAACCAATGTGGTGAAGGTATGGACCATGGTTGCACTAAGACCTGGTAAAAAGCCAAAACCACAATGGGGTTTGTGATTTTTTTCCCCTTTTCCTTTATGGTAACTAGAAGCCATCCCATCAAAGGCAGGTCTGGACCAACCAAAACCCAACTGCATGAGCACTGGCATTTTTCCTTACCCTTGTGTCTTTCTGCTTGGCTTCTGCTTAGAAAGTTTAAGCAAGGAGTCACAAATCCACCCCCTTTGAGACACCAACTCTGCTCTTTTTCTGCATTTTTCCAGTCCAGGCAGCAGTCATGATGCTGACAAGACCATGGTTGTAATCATGTGCTGGAGGGGCCTCTTTCTGTTCAGAGAGATTTAGGGGATGTCTCTGTCCATCACCTTCCCCTTACTCCAGTGGCACAGGAATCCCATGGTGGGCTCAGTACCAGACTTGCTTCCAAGTCTTGCTCCTGAAATTGTCAGAGTTCCTCCATGGACTTCCAGCTGGACACTGTGTCTGCAGGAACAGACTCATGGACTGCTCTACAAAACTGCACAGGCATTTATGCACTTCCTTAACTCAGGATCAAGACCTTGTCTTGCACAGGGAGACAACAGAGATGCTCGTGGTGCTCACCTGGAGCCAGGGCTGCCCTACCTGTGCTTCCCAACAGTCCTTTCCCTTCCTTCAGACAGTGCCTTTGGCAATGAGTAGCTCACTAAAGCAAGACCCCCCATGGCTTTTCCTGCTCCTCTCTTCAAAATAACAGCTGTGTCCTTGGAAGGCTCTTTTTCACTCAAAGAAATACCATTTTTTCCTCTTTTGCTGCCCCACAGCTGTGGCTCTGAGCTCTGGCAGCTGCAGGACTGAGCAGGACCACAGGGCAGAGTGTTTGCACCCCCTGGCACCAAGCCCAAGGCTCTGCCTCTGGCACGCAGCTCAACCCTCGGCTGAGGCACATCCAGAAGCTGTTCTCTCTCCCTGCACTTTAAGGATGTGCTTGAAAATAAAATGACTGCTGCCTGCGATGTTCCAGGGAGACAGATGCTGGAGAAAGTCCCCTGCTGATTTTGGGCAAGTAGGAGGACATGAAAAATTGTTTCCAACTTTTCCAGAAGCAAAAGATTCAAAAGAAGCATTTTCTGAGGAGGGAGGCTCAGCTTCCTCTCGCAGTCTGCACAACCTCACAGCTTCCCTTGGATCAAAGTCCCTCAAAGCTGGCAAGGACAGTGGATAGAGGAGCAACATTGGATGTCTGGGCTTCAGGATCCTGCATTTTTACTGTTCTCTCCCCTCTCTCACCACTTCCTCTCCAGCACAGTGGAGATCATTCCTACCAGCCACATTCACTTGTCTTCTGCACTACTTTTTTCCACCCAGTCCCAAGAGGTGCCAAGCAGGTGTAAAGCTCTGAAGGATTCAATGACCTTGAACAGGTTTTGGGTTGAGCCCTGGTGCCCATCGTGTGCTGTGGCGCTGGAGACTGTACTGAGTGTGGTCCTGCTGTTGTGTTGCTCACCCCAAACTTTCCAGGTCAGCTCAGTTTAGACTGGAATTCCTGGCTTGGAACACAGTGCAGGGGTTCTGCCCTTGCCATGCTGCTTCCCTGCCCATAACGGGAGATTCCCCGGCCTCCCGGGGATGAGAGCTCCCAGCGCTGTGGGATGTGTGTGCAAAGAGACCTTCAAAGCACCACAGGACTCACGATGCCCTCCTGCAGCCTCCCACACCAGGCTGCTCACCGAGGTGAACTCACCTGAAGTCCTTCAAGTCCGCCTCTGCCACAGGGATGTGCCCATCTCGTGTCATTGGCTCTGGAATTCATTCCAGTGATTTATGCCCACGGGCAGGAGCACCCTGGCCTGGGGGAAGGGGTTTTTCATCCACGTAGGCACAGGGATTTCAGGGTTCCGTGTCTGTGAAGCCGCAGGTGCTCCAAAACAATGCTGGCAATGTTGAAACAAATAAACAGCAGGGTTGGTGTTTTCCTTGTCCTAACAGATCCAGTCTCTGCGTGTTCCCCGGCGCTGTGGGCCGTGATCCAGGCAGGAAGGGAGCGTGCTGGGGGCATCCAGCAGCTCCAGGAGCCCTGCAGAGGACAAGGGAGGCGCTGACACGTTATCATAGCTGATTAGCGCCATCCATCAACGCCTGATTAAAACCAGCAGAAATGTTTTTTCTTCCTCTGCAGCAGAAGAGCTCTCTACGCAGAAAGTGCTTCTCTTAATTACCACTCTGTAAACCCTCAGCGAGACGGAGCATCAGCATTGTAGCTTAATTCCTCTCTGTGGTAATAACCTTCTCATTTCATAAGTGCATAAGGCAGGATAATACCTATGGGTTTTGGTGCTTTGCTTTGCTTTTTTTTTTTTTTTTTTTTTTTTTTTTTTTTTCTTTTCCCTGTCGTTTGTATCAGAAATGTTCTTCTTTCAATGATGGAATAGAAGAAAATGCAATAGGATGGCAATTCCTACAGCAATTAGAGGCAGAGCCATTCTATAACCCTCGTGTGGGGCAGGGGAGTTCAGGCTGAGATTGCAGATGCAGCTTTCACAGCTGGCTCGTTTCTATTATCTGCTCATCTGTGCTCACTCAGATTCTGGGTGAAACCCCAGCTTGGCTGATGTTAGAGACAAAACTCCCATTTGCTTCAATAAGTCCGATATTTAATCCACTTTTTTTTTTTTTTTTTTTTTTTTTTAAATGCCATTACATGCTTCATTTAAATAGATAAAGTTGCATTTTAAAGTGTTTTAAAGCACAGGTACTTCAGCCCCTCAAAGAATAGTGTCAGTGGGCTTGTGAGAAAGTGTAACTTCATTGTGAAACCTGATTGTGGCAACAAACCCCCCAAAAAACTTGGACATAGCTGGCACTCATGCACAGCAACAAAAGCAAAAGGGGATATGTTGAAGAGCGGTCTGTGCCTACTCCTGTGTGGTGAGCTTAGAACGGGATCATGTGAGGCAGAGGAAGGGAGGAGCAGATGTGCCTGGGAAGATGTTCTAGCCCTGAAATGCTGGTAAGCAAGCACTGACAGAAAGGCTTTGAGGAATTTTTGGAAACCAGAGCTAAAAGTGATTTTTGTCTGAGATAAATGCAAGAGAGTGAAGGTAAAATATAAAACAAATGCAAGAGAGGGTGGACAAAATATAAACCAATGCCAGTCACAGGAGGGGCTGTGAGGCAGGCACAGGAAGAGGGGAGCAAGAATCACCCTGTGTGTACCCTTTGCCCTGCTAGACTGTGTAGAAAGTGGGAAGAAAATCTTTATAATGATTTTCCAGCTGCCTGCTGGGTTAAGAAGGGATGTTTCAGCTGATCACATAGGTGTGATAGCAGGACAGAAAAATTCCATGGCACCTGCACCTCAGCAGGGATACACTGTACCCAGCCCCTTCCCAAACATCAGGGCAAAACACAGGCAGTGAAATCCAGAAAATGCCTTTTGCACTTAAAGTTGTGACTTTTTTGCCTTCCACTGAGAGCAGTGGAAAGAGCTGGGTGGTTCAACAAGTGAAGAGGGCAGAGGTGAGCTGAGGCTGGGGAGGCAGGGGGGATGGCAGCCTCAGTAGGCTCAGTGGAGATGTAGCACAGCAGGGTGAGGAGGCTGAGGGTACCCACATTCCGTGATGGGAGGCTGGAGAGCCCCATGTGAGGCAGGAATAAATGCTGAAAACCCCCTTGGGTGTCACGATCAGCAATTTGAGCTTTCCTGTGCTGTTGCTACAAGAAGAGAGTGAAGTTGACCTGTGCCAAAGTGGTTTTACAAGGTGGGCTTTGACAAGGAGAATCAGTACTGCTCTTCACATCTGTGGGCAGCAGTACCTGGACAGCCCAGAAAGTGGTCATGGTGCCCCAAAAATTCATGACCAAATCAATAAACTTCACCTGGTTACTTGAATAACAGCCCCAAAACCCCAAACCCAACTTTTTGCTGCATTTCTTTGGAGCTTTTCAGACAGCCAGTCAGACAAACCCTTTTCCCAAGCAGAGAAATGGGGCAATATTTTCAGCACCTGCCAATCCCAGTGCTAGTCTGGAGAGCCATGGTCCTTTCTCCATCCTGGTTCCAGACCTGCTCCTTGCAATGAGAAGCAGAGCAGCTCCTGGCAGCACAGGGGAAAAGCTGTGTGGGGTTTGCTGTTTTAATCTTTATTAACTCTTTGTTCCTGCAAACGCCCTTTGTCTTGCCTGGTGCAACCAAGATGTTGACTTCTCCCTAAGGAAGAAGGGATTTTTTCTTGTTTCTGAGGGGCCTCTCTGAAGTCTCCACCTGCACACCCAGCTACAGCCACAGCCACACAAACAGTGTCCAGAGCTGGGGACAGCCAGGGCTCTGAGCTTTGTTCCAGGCCAAGGTTCACCTTGTGATCCTGAACAAACGACCAGATTGACAGCCTGGAAAAAGCAGAGACCTGAAATGACTCTGCGATCAATTTTACCCAATTCTGGCAAGACCACATTCTGGTCATCCCTGTACAAGACACGAGAGACTCAAAAGTCCCAGGCGGACAAAGCAAATTGTAATCCCCAGAAGAAGAACAGGCTGTTTCAGCCTGATAGGAAATGTGGCTCTCCAGGGAGATGCCTGGAGGCAGGACTGTTCTCCAAGTGGTGTGTCTGGCTTACCACAGCATCAAAATGTAAAGGCTGCAAAAAGTTTTAATGGCTCCAAGCCCCAAATAATGCATAATTGGTGTCCTCTGTAGGTTTTTGATTGTTAATTCTGATAAGCAAACACAACCACCTCAGAAATCCCACGAATTCACAGCGGCAAATATTAATTTTTGTGTGCCTTGCCCAAGAAAACTTACCTTGCCCTCTGCCTTCTTCCCTTCTCTTCTCTCCAGCATCTCTGCATTATTGCCGTTTGAAAAACTTCCTGCAAGAATTTTGTCTTTCCTTGTTCTTCACCCTCATTTCTAGACATAGTGTCTTTTTAACACCTAATTGTTCTAATTGCCTAATTATCTGTCTCACACAATTGTGATTCACAGCTGTAAAATATTCTGTAGCTTCTGGATGAACATCTCATTCAATTCCTCTCATGGAGACCTAACTGAAATTGTTTTGCTGGGAGGAAAGGATGGCCAGAAGCCAGAACACCATCTCCTGCTGCAAATTGAGCTGGATTTGGTTTCTTTCCCCATGCAGATGTCTCCAGGACCTCACGGGCCACATCTCTGTGTGCCACCTCTGCAGGCTGGTGGAAGGATACAGGGGGAAAGTGCAAAATGCAGGAGGCAACTTCAGCATCCCTTTTTCTCCCTGGCAGAGCCAGGTTCCTGTGCAATGTTTTGGGGTTCTACTGTTTGTAGTTTCTCAGGGCTTAAGGTCCTGCAGAAAGTAATTCCAGAGGTGAAATGACATGAAAGCAGGCAGAGCTGACATTTGTCCTTTGCCTGTCTTTTAAATAAACTCTGTGTCCATCTAAATATCCAATGTTTCTCTTCAGCAGCTCCTGAGGGCTCCATTATCTATTTGAGAAACTGTACTCATGCAACTCAGCTTTTTCCAGTGTCTGAGTCATGAGCTTCTGCACCATGGCATGATAAATTATTGTTGGTGCTTTTGCAAAAGCAGTATCAGTGCCTGAATCTGTAATATTCTGGGTATTTTTTGCTAACTCCAAATATTCCTGACTTGAAGAGAGCAGTGTTAGGCAATGTTGGAAAGCAGGGTGTTAGCAGCACAAACTGCAGCAGCACCGTGGGACTGGGAATGCTGGACACTTGTCGCGGCATGGGGACACATCCCCAGATATCCACAGGAGCTGAACTGTGAAACAAGTACAGTCCAGCAGTCAGGGATCAGCCTCTTTCCCTCCATCCCCTGTTGAAGTTAAAGCTGTCAGAGGTGTGCATAGAAAAGTGTCTGTTTATACCACTCTGAGGAGTGAGAAAGTTCTAAAGTTTAAAAAGCAGATAACTGCCATATGTTCATATCCCGACTGAAAGCCTGGGAACTGTCAGTCTATATTTCTTGTAGCAGGATTTCCACAGTTACATTTCCCTCAACAGCAGCTAGACACCATGGATATGCATTGGATTTACCAAACTTGTGCAGTAAAGATGGTGCTGAGAACCTCTGGCTCAAATGTGTGGGGTTTGAAGTGCGTGGCAGAGACAGTGTGGCAGGTGCCAGTGAATTTCCTTCTGGAAGTGTGAGCAGGGGTGGAGACACAGGCAGGTTGGTTATTTTTTTCCATGTTTTCCAAGAACATTATTACTGGTAAGTTAAATAACCTACAGCACGAATACAACAAAACTCTGCCTTGTGGCTTCTGTGGACACCAAGCCTTTCAGCCTGGGAGTGCTCAGTGTACAAAACAGGAGAAAATTTAAAGTTGTCCTTTGAGCATCAGTGAGTTTCATTTGAGGATTTGAAATTCCAGCAGGGATTTCCCTGGCAATACCCATGCCTTAAAGCATGCTGGTGTCCTGTGCAAAGGAAATGCTGGAGTGCTGACCTGCCTTTCCCTGGGGTGTGTGGGGAAGACTGCACAAAAAGACTTTTTCTTCAACACTGGTGCTTCCCTGTTGCCTGGGAATATGATGGATGGTTTTCTTGGACACTTCATAAGCCTTCCCACTCTTCAGGGCTGCCAGGCACATTCATATCCAGTAACACCAAAGCTCTGCTCTTGAACCAGCACCACTGATGCTGCTCCTCCCTCTACTCAGCAGACCCATGCAAGGACTGAGATCACTGGACACGTGTGGAGCCAAGGCTGGGTTTGGAGCTGGAACTCTTGCTGCCACATCCAGATTGCCTGATTAGGGGAATAAAACACCCAGATGCTCTGTAATTGTGGGTGAGCTCCAGAAAGTTGGCTTTTTATTTTATTAAAGAGGAAGGAGAGAGAAGGCAGAGCTGGAGGGAGAGCTGGATGTAACAGGGTACCCTGTTGGGAACCACAAACGGGCCTCAGAGGGGATGACAGAATTGCCCTTTCAGTGATGCACTCTTGCTCTGTGCAGCATCACTGTGTGGAGCTCCCTGAAGCATGGCCCCAGCTCAGACAGGTTCCAGCACGAGTGGGCTCTGTGGCATTCTTGGGATGAGTTTTATGGGAAATGCTTGAGCTACTGACCTTGCACAACCCCCCAGGACCCATCTGTGCACAGGACACTGACCAAAACACCTCTCTAGCAGCGCTTCTGCCCCAGCAGCTGATACATATTTATAGATATATATTTATATTTACATAAAGGGACCCTTTTCAGAGCCACTTTGTTTCTGCTGCTATGCAAAAGCCTCCTCCAGACATACATTAAAGAGCTTCACTGCTTTCGAATGGCTTCTTTGCCTACTCTGGGAGGAAAAAAACATCTCTGAAGTTGGTGCCTGAGCAGCACTTATATCTCAATTAACTGCACATTGCTTCTCTGTGTGTGAGATTATGAGCTAACATGGTTTTCATGGCTTCATCAGCACCAGTTTAACAGCGATATTTACCCCTGGTCATGTCAATCCTTTGGTCAACTCAGCAACAAAGGTGATGCTTGCTGCCCTCTTTGCCAGACTCCACTAACGAGCAAAGTGATTTATTCATTAAGGGCAGGGAAGTCTGGAGCTTTATTCCAGAGGCCCTGGTGGGAAATTTGCATGAAAATTTCATGCTGTTCACTTGCAGGAGGCCCTTCCCTGCTGTGCTGCCCTTCCCCTCACTGCAGGAAAAGGTCTTGCTGTGCTCCAGCAAACCCTTTGATAGAAATTCTGATTTCAAAGGGTTTTTTTCTGTAGTTGTTGTTGTTTTGAAAAAGTCATAGAAACAGGAAGTTGTCTGTTAAAAAAAAAAAAAAAAAAAAGTTGGATTTTGGAGTCCTGGGTGGTTTTTTGACAGCTCTGGCCATGTGGAAACATCAGAAGTTTGCTCTGGTCCCATTAAAGATCAGAAAAACAAGCTCTTTAAAAAACTTTGGACATGCAGGAAATGCAGGAAAGCAGCTTCCCAGTTCTGGATCAAAAGGGTGGACCAAGCTGGGTCAGCAGGTCTTTAGTACCTGGACATGAAATCAAATTTGAGTTTATTTTAGAAGTCAGGCTTCATACTGTCAAATGGGATTTGCTGTAAGTCTGGTCACACTTGCATTTTGACGTTGTCCTGCTTGCTTAACTAAAGGTATTGCAGACATTGGCCAGGCTATCTAATACCAAATCCAGATAATATTCTTTGTGTGGTTTCATGAAGGATGTGAGAATCTCAAACCCATGTATGCATCCAGGCTGTGGGCTGTTCTGTGCTGGGCTGAGCCCCTGATGGACTCTGGGACTCCCCTTTCCCCATTTCTGAGCAGGAGGAAGGATCAGGAAAGAAATAAAAATTAAACTGATATTTTATTTTATCTTTTTAGTGGAGAAATGTATTGGCCCACAAAACACAACCAGCAACTTCCCCACAGTCCAACCTGGAAACCTGGCTTTAAACAGAGGGGGTTGGATGTATGAACCCCAGTGGAGGGGGGGCAGGGACAGGGATGGTGTGTGTGAGCTGATGCCACTGTCCCATCACTGTAACCCTGACCTCAAACCCACCAGCAACTGGACACAGCCTCTGGTCTCTGGCACTCAAGCACCATTGGGAGAGGGAGATACCTCCAGGAGGAGAAGCCTTGGGTGGCTTCAGGTGGGGGTTCCTTGGAGGAGACATGATTTGGCCTGATGGACTTATCATTCAAGCAAGTCTGGGTCTGTCTGCATGGAGGGCTCTATCCTGCACCAAGGGTAAATTTGGGATTGTTGGTTTAATGACCATTTGGGCAGCCCCTCAGAGGGAGATGCTGAAGCAGACATGTCTCTGAAGGCTCTCAGGGACCACACACAACCCCCCTGAGTGCTGCCACCAAGAGCCTGCATCCCTTCCCATGCGGGGCTCAAGGCTTCAGGCTATTTTTGAGGGAAAGGCAATTTTGTTCTCTTATTGTTGGTGCTCCCAGAACTCCCTGTACCAACTGCCTCAGGGGCCTGGGTGGCAACTGCTCTGCTGAAACTCCCAAGCAATAGATACCTTCTGTAATTGCACCTTCGAAGCAGTCAACTGGCTCCTGCGATGAGCTCTTGAATAATTGAAGCAATATTTGCAGGGTTTGCACTGAAGTACTAACAGCTGTGGTATGTTTTGATATTTATGAAGCCAAATAAATTATGGATTAGTCAGTGCAGTGAGCCCAGCATGATGCTTATTACTTCTGGAGTGCCGGAGCTGATGGAGTGCTATTCATCCCCTTTTACCTCCATTGTGTGGCTGAGTATGACTGGTGTCTATTACTGGACTTAATAGAGCTTGCTTGCAGGTTTAAGTTCCAGTCCCTGAGAGCTGATGGGGTGTTTTAATTTGTTCTTCACTCTGCAGGCTTTAGAGAGACATGCTGAGACCATATCTCAGGGTCACAGGCCATTGCATTGGCCCACAGATGTGGAGGTGATTGTTTCTGTGGTAATGGGGATGGGTGCTAGCAGAATTAGCAGCAATTCTTGGCATTAAACTGAAATTACACAAAATCCAATCTTCTTGGCAAGCTGGTCTGTGAGTAAATACTGTGTGTCTTCTCTAGGATGCCTCCAACTTTTCTTCATAACTGAGCCAGCGCTTGTGAGATTAAACTCTTCACTCCATTTTCTATTACCTGAGAATGTATTTTTTTATGGATGAAAAAAATTTCACTTCAGAAATGTTCTGAATATATTCCACATTTCTCCCCATCAGTGGGAGCTGCCCGCTGGGAAGGGATAAGGAGTGAGCAAGTAACTCTTTGGAGCAGCAGATGGCATCCTACCACTCTAAAGCCTCCCAGTGCTGGAAAGTGTAATAAATATATAATAGCAAGTGCCTGTGCTATGCTCATAGCTGCACTTAACAACTTGGTAGAAAACTGAGGGGTTAGGAATCATTCCTTTACAAATCCAATACTTTCTCTGCTTGTTGTCCCTGTTTTCTGGGATGAAAAGAGGTATCTGCAGCTGGTCTGCTCACCCAGATCCGCCTGGCCCATGCAGCCCACAGAATGTGCCTTCACGAAGTGGGCACAGGGAGCTGGCTGGATAAATTTGGGTTGGGATGGGTGCTGGAACTAGGTGCTCTCTAAGGTTTTTTACAACCTGTCCTGGTTTAGTGCAAATCTGGGAGGAAACTTCCAAAGGGGTCCCTCTAGCAAGCAGGTTCAAGCGGCCCCTCTCCCAGCTGGTTCAGGAAAATATTTCCTTGGAGAAAAGTGGAAAAGCCTGTTTATTTAATGAGAAAAGTATTCACAAGCATTAAAAAAATGAATAATATTAACCAATAAAACCTCCTGCTTTCTGAAGAGATGGCAAATTCAGAAAGTCCTTGTTGTGGGGTGTGGTTTGGCTCGCTCAGCCTCTCTCAGTCTCTCCAGTGCCGGACAATGCCACGTCTGGGTGCGCCACAGCTGTGAGCTCTTCTGGTTTTTCAGTCCAGAGCAGGGCTGATCAGTTCCAAGAAAGAGAAAAGCCACAGTCTGGGGAACCTCTCTGCCTCAGCTAGCTAAAAAGCCCTAACTAAAAGCAAAGGAGAGCTCTCTCCGACTGTCCATGCTACAGACAGCACGGACCGTGAGAAGGATACAGGGGAGCGAGTGCAGCCTCTGATAACAAACTGCACACTTCTTCTCACCCATTCACTCTCAGAACCAGTCCCAAAGGTGCAGAACTCAATATCCAGCACAAACAGAACAGATGACTGGGGATACAAGCATCCTAAAGTCAGCCCAGGACACAATCCAAACCATGATTCTATGAAATTGGGCCATAAAGTGCCTATTAGCCTGAATAAAAAGTTATAAAGTCAGAATGGCTGTCTCAGCTGCAGAGATGTTTCATGTAGATAACTGCATTTAACTACACCCCTCCACAAAACTGGCTGACATCTGTCCTGAAAAAACTGTGGCATTAATTTTCTCCTAAAAACATCTTTCTAAAGGAGTTCCCAGAAGAGGTGACCCAGGGCTACTGCAGATAGGGGAAGTCTTTGCATCCAATGAAGTGGGAATTAATTCCTCTTCTTTACTATCTTTCCTGAAGATGCTGAGTGAGGTGATGAAGGATATTTTCTCTTAAAAATCCTGATGTAGGTAAAGACTGTAGTTTTTCAACTATTATTGGTTGAGGCAGAGTTACAGGTATTTTAAAGGAAGTTTGGGCTGAGTTTGTGGCTGCTGTTGCTGTGTTGCAGATAAATTTTTTACAGCCTGTCTCTAGAGACAAGAAAAAAAGTTTCTCCTATCCCAGTTTCCTTGTAAATGATATAATTATCAGAATCATCACAGTGAAAACAAAAGTCTACTGGATCACAGAGACATGAGGTTTGAATTTAATGTTTCTGGGGCTTCTACTTTCAAAAATGCCTCTTCAAGGACTGCAGCCCACTGTGCAGAGTCAATAAAGATTAAAAATGGTTCTATAGCTCTGGCTTTTGTTTCCACTAAGGGACACTGTTTGCCCCTGTCCCTTAAAACATCTTCATCATCATCATCATCTGACAAAAACGTTATCACCAGCTCTGGTACTGATAGTCCTGCAGCAGTGATTTCTGCTCCTGTCATGGCACCAGCCCCTCTCTGTCTTTCAGCACACCCCCTGACATGTGCTTACTGCTCACATTCCACTGGTAATTTCTTCAGTAGCCATTAACTTCCGTGAACACAAGATGCAGGATTAAATTGCAGGCACGGCTGGTGGCTTTTGGGTGAGAATGTGCCCAAATCTGTTCCCCCCCAGCACTCTCAACATCACCATGGGTGCATGTGCCTCTTGCTCCTGGCAGCTCCGAGGGTGCTGGCTGTGATAAGCAGCTCCAAGGAAGAGCTGGGAGCCAGATCTCAGCTGTCTTCAGCTCACACTGATTTCTAGACTCCTACAGATTTCCCACAGAGGCTTGATAGCTAGGAAATTTATGCTTACTGTGTTAGTCTTGCTTTTCTCATTGGCCTTTTGGCACCTGCCTTGGTGCACAGACTGAAAATCTCTGGAGAGTCTCCCTGTTTCTCATGGGCAGGGCCCTAACCTGTTCAGAGGAGGGGCTGTGTCTCAGGATGGGCTGTCCCACCTCTGGGCTTATTTCTCCCTTGCTCTGCAACACTTTTTAATAGATGACAAACTTTTGGCATCAGGTGCCACGCTCCTGTGATGGCCACGTTTCCTCACGTGTGCCACGGCTCATGTGACGGCAGCATTGCTCTGATAACAAAGAGATGAGTGCAGGCAAAGCAACCGCCTCAATTTCCTGCTTTCTGCACATTCAAATGACAATCTACAGGGAACAAAATCAACTTTTGTTGACCAGAACTGTCACAGCCAGAATCTGGGCTCCTGACTCTCTTCACTCTTTTCCTGTGGTGTTCCAGAGCAGAACATGGGGCAGAGGATTTGCCTTGTTCTTGCTTTGCTCTGGGTTTGGTTTTTTAGGTGAAGGACTAAGCCTCACTTTGAGGGTTCCTAAACAAGCTGCTGGGGAGCAGGTGCTCAGGATCTTCTGCAGGCAGGTTCCAAATACTCACTGGCAATTACATGTCAGTTCCAGTTACTGGAACTGCTCAGCACAAACTGCAGGTCAGGACATTGACAACAGCTGTTGCAAAGACACTGTGAGGATTCTTTTCCCAGCAAGGATGAGAGCATTCACATCACCTCAGAGAGTTGTTTTTTGCTTTAAAATGACCCAAAAGGTAGATTAAAAGTGAAGGAAGGGAAAAAAAAAAAAAACCAGCCTGGAGGGAACCTTGCTATTCCATAGGAATACTGGAGCACAGTTTACCTTTGTGCTTTTCTGGGGCTTTGCTCCTCCTGTATTTGCTTTTTACTCTTCTTTGCTCTCAGTCATGGAAATGGCTATCTTGATTAAAGCTGTTCTTCCAGTGAGGAGGCAGAATGTAGCATCATTTAATCTGAGACTTTTCATGAATGTCTCTAAGCAAAAAAGAAAAAAAAAATCATGACAGCTATTAGAATGAAGAATTTATTTTGGTTATAGTTTATTGAGGGGGCTGGTTTTATATTTGTCTCTTCCTAATTTCCAAAGGGGTGCTGGGCTTGCTTTCAGACTATAACCATGCTGAATGGAGAGAGGACAGAAAGATGAAGTGGGAAGAGGAGGCAGATCTTAGCAAGTGCCTTGAGCTCCTCTCTGTGCCTCCAGCTGGGAACTTTACTTCAGAGAGCAGAATAAAAATAAGCAAACATTGGTCTTAGTAAGGCAACATGGTTAAGGAATTGGCAACTGAGACCTTGAGCTTCTTCTGTTATCTTTTCCTTTTCTGCCATTTACTCTTACTTTGCCAGTGGAAAGCAGGTAAGAAGTCCAGAGAGGAATGAGCACCACAGGGAGCCAGCATTTACTCAGGTCAGGGAAGAAAGTTGTCCTCATCCCAGCCCCCAGCCAGGCAGGTCTGGCAGCTCAGTGCCAGCCCCAGGAAGGACTTGGGGCAGACGTGCCCTGGGACCCAACACACAAAGTTAAATCATCCAGAGCCTGGTCAGTGCCAACCCCAGTGAGGTTTGGGACAATGTGGGCATGACAGAAAATGCAGGAGCACATCCCAGGTACCAGCACTGGCCTTGCACCTTCAGCCTCCCCCACTAAATATAATTTTTCCCCATTGCAAACAGCAGACTCCACTGGTTTTCCCATGGGAACATCCCACATACCCTTTCTCTTCCATTTGATTTTTTTCCTTCCCACCCTTCAAAGAAGCAGTGTTTATTTGGCTTGAGCTTATAAGCAGAGCTTGGATGGGTTTATGAGCTCTGCCTGAACCCACAGACAATTACAAAGATGGCTGGCTGCCTGGCTTTGTTAATTAGCTACCAGCAATGCCTCATTTTCCCCTCTGTGGTTTCCTTCTGAATTAGTAGGGCACTGCTCATTAGTTCTCTTCCTCTTTGGGATGCCACAGTTGAACATTATGGCATCCAGATACGCCAGTAAGCTGAGAGTACAAGCTTGATTTGTTTGGACAATAAAGAAATACTAGTTGCGTTTAGATAATTAAACAAAATAACAGCAAATCTATTTTGTACTGTTGCAATCTGCCCTTCCCTGTCCCAGTGCTCCATTTTCTTGTTTCCTGATCTGCTAGAAACAAAGATAGGAGTAAGCTTCCTGTCCTAGTTTTCAATCTCAAATTGGCGAACCAAAACCACAACGCTTCCTCAATCATTACTTGGTTTTGCTTTGAAATATTAAATTTCTCTTCCTCTAAATCTGGCTTGGTCTAGTGGGTGTCAGCTGATGGGACAACACCCTGGCACTGATGTGCAGCAAGTCAGCACGAGCCAGTTTGGGCTCAATTCAACCAGAAATAGCACTTCCAGCAACCTGATGCTTATTTAATAACTTAACACAAAATAACAGCAGTAGCAACCAGGGTGGTAAAATAATGTTTTATTCCATGAATGAACAAACACTACCATGCCACATCCTAAAGTTCTTTCTACAAAAGATTGTGGACAGAGCAGATTTTTACATTTCTCAGTTCAAGTTCATTTCAGGCTCTCGAGCCTGTTCAGCGTAGCAAAATCTGGACACGCAGCATTCTCATGGTCTATTTGGCATCTTGCCAGATAAAGCAGATTTACACCGTAGTTCTTGTTCACACAATGTCGATGCACTGTAAATTAAAGGAGATAATCCCAACCAAACTAGGTAATTTCTGTGGTTTAGCAATATATTTTTTTCATGATGGTCAAAGTACAACCAACATTCAAAGCTTAAAATAAAGGTAAGAAAAAAGACACACTAAAGAACACAATGGAAACATCATCATTGCTGTCAGGATGTGAGTTTACCCACAGTACTATGTAAAAAGTAGGAACTGGCATTGACATTCAAGCTGTTAAAACAAGAAAAGAAATTACATTAATTGTTATATTTCCAAGCTAGTGCTTCTAGGGAGTCCTGACCAGCAAAGAAGTGTTACCGCATGCATGTCGAACACAAGACTAATATTGGATTGGGGATCTGACAAAGAGCTGACTTACATTCCTTTATATACAACAAAATGAAATATACAGTATTAATACTGGCTGTACATTTGGTCAGAATATTTTACAAGGAGCGACACTGTCAAAATTCTTATGACGCAGTACGTGGAAGTGGATGGAGGTTGGATTCCTTTCTGAGAGCTGAATGTTTTCACAAGAAGTTTTAAAAGTTGCTTTCCAATGCTTAAATGAACAGTTAAACATTTTAAAGGAAAAAAATCCTCCATTTTTTTTTCCTGTTACGGTTGTCAAAACTCATGTGAACAGAAGAGATAATTAAATGTGTTCGGAATATGCTAATCATTGACCTGGAATAAAACTAAGCCACAGACAGCATGTGCAATAAATCTCTGCACACCGTCTCTGTTTAAATGGCTTTATAAGATGGCCTGTGAGGTCTCTGTGAGGTACAAATTCCTGTACCACAGCCTCACCTAGCTGTTCCCTAGTAGGTTACCAACCATTTGTTCCAACACTAAAGAAAGAGAAAGAATAATCGTGACTGTCACATACTTTTCTACATCGCGATAAAAAATATCTCAATGTAAGCTGATTTAGCTTACTGATGTGCATATTTTTCAAGGCTGCCAAAGAAAATACTCAATCTTGCTGGCAAGAGCTATTTTGGGAACTCAAGAGTGAGTGTTTCTTTGTTTTATTCCAATAGATTTTTTTAATACCTGGGTAGCTCGAGTCCCATTGCCTCATTAGACCCCTGAGGTCTAAAGTGAGCTGGTTAATTCGTTGTATGTTTTTTCCCCATCCAGAACAGTCTGAGAAGCTAATAAGGTAAGCATGAGACCAAATGAACAACAGAAGTAAAAGCCATACAGAATTAACAGAATAATTACAGGAAGGTAAAGATTGGTGTAACTATAGTGATATTTCGCACAATTGGATTTGTGTGTCCTGTAGCAATGACAAACCTCCTGAAGATGGGAAAGAGCAGGCAAGTGTGTGAATCTGTATCCTTTAAAATAATTGTGCTATAATCTTCTCCATCTATTAGATTAGATTTATTTTTTCTGACACAGTGTGATGCTAACTATAGTAACCTTAATGTGGATGATGGATTTTACTGCTACTGCTTGACTGCTTGACTGCAAAGAGGCATTAAATCTTCCAGTCCTCAGAGTGGCTTCTTGGGGTGCTCCTTCAAGTTCAATGTCTCACCATTTTCACTCTAGAAGTCATTTTGTGGCAAACAAACAAAACAAATAAAAAAAAAGAAACAACAAAAGAAAGAAAGAAAGAAAAAAACCCGAAAAAAACCAACCAACCAAAGAAAAAGAAGATGTTGGTTGTAATGGATTTATTTCAGACAGCAGTTTCTGCTGAGTTCACCATGCTTAATGTTCTTCCATTTAGGAAGGAGTTGCTGTCAAGTAAAGCAGAGGAGCTGCTTTCAGTTTTTGTTAGGTTTTGTTTGTTTTTTTTTTTTTTTAATACATGCTAACAACATCTCTTTCTGCAGGAAAACGATCCAGTTGCATATTGTCAGAGATCTGCCTTGTGCTTAGCACGGACAAGTTGGGTTAATCATCCTCCTCCTCCTCTTTCAGTGGGGCTAGTGGGAGTTTGTCTGGAACCTGGAAACACTCCACAAAGAAGTTGACAATGGACTGGTACAAGTGCTGCTCAAATGCTGCATTGCTGAAGTAATGGCTTTGATCAGGGTAAATCTGCAAAAAAACAGGTAAATACACATCTTTTAGAGCTTAAATTCTCAGGACTGACCACCCACACCTGCAGCTTGAGCTGCATCATCCATCCTCCCATGGATGCTCGTGAGGCCCAGGGTAATTTGGGCAGCACAGTGCTCTGAGTGCAGACTTGCATCTTCCTTCACAAGGAACATTTTTGGTGGTGGAGGATTTTCCGTTTAATTCTGTTCTGAACAGGTTCAATCAAAGAAGAATCAGCCCACACTTTCCTTGTGAAAACCAAAAAAAGCACAGTTTTGGAGAGAAATGGCATTAGGTTATACTGACTAAAATGTGGGCTTTAAAGCAAAAATGTCATTAAGTTAAAAAAAATAATAAATAATGCTGGAGAAGTGATTAAATTGAAAAAAAAAAAAGTGAAGCCAGAAATGAAATAGTTTAAACCAAACTTTTCATTTAAATGGAGCAGGTAACTTGAAGAAATGCAAGAGGATCATAATGGGTTGCCTAGGAAGGGATGCTAGGGTGGGTTGATTTTGGAAGATTTAATGGCTTGGACATGGACCATTCAGCAAAACAGAGATATAATTTGGTGGAAAGTGGAGCTGTGCCATTCACAGTGGGATGTCAGATTCAAGAGCCATATATCTTCATAACTTTTCTGGCTGATTTAATTTAGAACCCTGTTTCTCTGAAATTCATCCTGAATTTGTTCTGTTGTTCCCAGAGAAAGTCAACAGGCATTGTTGCCTGGTTGTGAGAGACATATCCCAATTCCTTAGGGATATGTCTCTCACAACCTAATTTACTGTAATTCAATAACTGTTCTACAACTGTCCAGACCAAAACACTGATGTCACATAGGCATGGACTAATAGAAACATTATATGCTGGTGCTATTTCTACTGACAGGCTGAGTTTACAAGTGGTTTTTCAAGCCTTGCTTCAAAATAGCAGTTTGAGTTCAAATAGGGAAATAACTGTTCAAATAGAAAAAAGAAAAATAAACATATACTGTACCTGCAAGCTGTAATTAGCCTTTGCCCTAATTAGGTGTGTGATAAGGTCCGTAGTGTGCTGAAAATGGATTTTTTCTGTAAAAACAGATTGCAATCATTAAAGAGACAAATTTAATTAACAAAAATCAAAGCTATCACAAACACATAATGAGCTCAAATGATGGCTAACTTACCATCAGCAGTAGCATGAATGATCAAAAATGTCTGTTCCTTTAGTAATGAGACTCTGTGTGATAATTTGCTGATCTGTGAAGGTAAAGGTTGCAATAAGATTAAAAAACTTGCTAGAAATCAGCAATTTCTTGGAGGTAATAAAAGTGCTTATTTCCATTTAATACTCTATCACCAGGATAACAAGCAGACACCAGCACAGCATATTCTCCTGGCTGCTTATATAAATCTAGAGGTAAAACAGACCCTCACCCTGTGCTGGCAGGGCAGTGCTAGCAGCAGGAACATGTCAGAGCCCCTCCTCTGTTCTGATCATGTTCAATAAAAGCCTGAACTGTAGAATACATGGAAAGTATCAAAGTGAATAAAAAACACTGATAAAAAGCGTGCCCAGGTGCCCATGCCAAAGAACACTTCATGGATCTGGAGGGACTTTGGTGTGGTTTGAAAGCCAGCCTCATTGAGTTTTGACAGCTTGGGGGATGACCTGATATGAAATTCAAGTGTCCACTGCAGAGAACACCTTTGCCCCCAGCTGTCTTTCAGATGCACAAGGGAATAGAAATGCAAACAATTTTTAAAAGAACAAAAAGTGTTTGCACAAATGTAGAGATTACGAGTGCAAAATTTGAGAGACAATGAACTCAGAGTTTAGGTAACCAGGATAAATCTTCCCTTGTGAGGGCACAGGTTATCTGTTTTCTCTGTGAGAACAGTGTCAGACCTTTGCTGCCTTCATGTCTTCTGCATGGAGACAAGGCTTAGAAGCTGAACTAGATTTTCCCTACAACAAATTTTGTTTGTGTGACTATTCTTTATCAGGTTTTGCCTCCAAGTAATTTCAGCATAGGACCCCATCATGTGTAATAAACAATGTTTTTATTGACTGGTGCTGTGTTTCCTTTTCCATGTCCTGCTCAGTTCTGGCACAGAGTCCTGCCTATCTGAAATATCAAAAAGTTTGAGAAAGTCAAGCTGAGTTTCACTTGAATTTGTTTATCTCAGAGAAAATCAAAGTGACAAGAACATTGGCAAGAACTTTCAAGAAGGTCGTGACACCGTGTCCTCTCGGGCACATCTGAGTCATTCAGCTCTTTCAATCTCTAAAACTGTATTTACCCAATTTGGAGAGGCAGACACAAGGGCTAATCAATAAAAACTTTATCCATGATTACTACTAAGACAAGAAAAGCAGTAAGCAGGCTGAAGGACACCTTCAGAGCTTCACTAGTGAGTCCCTCTTGCATAACCTTGCTTCCTCCCCAAAGGAGAACACATGGAGAGAGAGTTAAGACCAAGTTCACATTTTATCAGGGAAATGCAGTGTCCAAGCAGTTACCTCATATGCTCTGTTATCAACCCCGTGCAAGCCCAAGTATCTTTCAGAAAAGGCTGAAGCTTGAAGAGAAAAAATGAAAATTCACTTTCAATCATGAATACACGGTGTTTCTGAGTCAAATATTGCAAATGCAAAAAACACCTATTTTCTAACATTGCCTTAATCATAGAGGATGCATTTCTAAAAGTTTCTGAAAATGCACTAAGGCTATATGTGATACCACAGTCTGTCAGCATCACCATGTACTTCTGGACTCCAAATAAGTCACAGAAACCCCTTTTTTCTTTGTTAATGCAACTGATATAGAAGAGCTCTATCATGCTGTGATCCTTTCCCCCCTCACACGGGGCTTTCTCCGTTAGCAGCAAGTTCCCTTTGGTCTCAGGGATAACTGTGCAGCTCCTGAAGTCTGGCTGAACACCACTGACTTCCCTGGCAGTCCCCTGATTTTCACTGGCACTAAAAGCAAAGGGAACTGCCATCCCTGAGAGAAAGGACCACCATGTGCAGGGTGCTGCTGTGGCCAGAGGCAGGATGGGCCAGGCAGACTGGACCACAGCTGGCAAGGATGGTGCTTCAGGCAGGAAGGAAGCACGTTCAAGGCAGTGGGGGTGGCTGGTGGCAAAGGCTGCAGGGGTTTAAAGACTATTCTCCTTTATTTAAAAGGAATATTAAAGTGATTTGATTATTCTGACTACCATGGCTGGTCACACTGCTGCCAGCTAAACTGATTTAGGGGGAAAAGGGGTTTATAAATACTTCTAAAAAGACGCAAAATATAAACCAAGCAGGATCTTGGGGAAGAAGGATGGCAAGTGGGAAAGGATAGGGAAGGAACATAATTTGTGGTCAGCAGGAGGGTCTGTGGGCTGAGGAATGGGATTTACCATATAATCTGAAGTCTGTCACTGGGGAAAGAGCAGCTCCACAGGTGAACACCTGGTTGTCCTCACCAGCTGGAAGCATGTAAGTGCTCAGGTAACCACCATAATCCTGGAACAAAAACAGGACAGGGGTGTCAGTGTTCCTGCAGGGAGGCACTGCTGCTTTTGGGTACAGAAACAGGGCAGCTGAGATTTTGCAGCAAATGCTTGGCCATTACAGAGCCTTTAACACCTTGCTCTGGAAAAACACAAAAGGAGGGACATCTCCCTGGTCATATGGCTGGAGAGCTGCGTGGCCAAGAGCAGGCCTTTTTCATCTCACCTTATTGCTATAGCTCTAACCAGATATGCTACCTCTCCAAAATATTTACCCCAGACTTTCTCCACTTTAAATGAGATCACAATTTCTGCAGAGTCTGCTGCCAGCCTGCTAACAACTCCCTGCAGAGATGCTGCTCTACATGCAGCTCTTCTCCCACTCCAGCCTCTGCCTCCCACAGCAAACAATTTCTACTCACAGTGCCACTCTCATCTCAAACTGTGTGTACTTTACAGGCACACACAGCAAATCAGCCTCAGAAATTCACAGGGTTGTTGTACACATGAGTTAGGTGTACCCACATTCCCATAGGCTTCAGGAGACAAGGTGAAAATGAAACGGAAGTTTGCAGTGGAAAAATATAATGAACTATCTGATGATGTTTTCAGAGCAACAGTCACTTTTTGCACTTGGAATTTAATTTTTAAAAAGTCATTGATGAATACATTGGTGAAACGAAAGCCTCCACCTTTAACATCACTGAGCAAGGTGCAGTCTATCCCCAATAATAAATAAGAAAGTCACCACTGACATATTCAATAAAACTCAGCTGTTTAGCCAGGTCAGTCAACTGGGACAGCACAGAGGAGCAATGGCAAAACATTACCTTCCCAAACACACCGACTCTCGTTTTATATCAATGAAATGCTCCTGCAGCATTGTCCTAGAATAGGAGAGAGGAAAAGCAATGGGTTAAAAGTATTTTCCCCTTCAAGACCAAAACCAGTGTGATTTTAATCACTTTAAATTAAACTGGCCCCAGGAAAAAATCACAGAATTCTTTGAGTTGAAAGGGACCTTAAAGATCATCCAGTTCTAACCTCTCTGCCATGGGCAGGGCCACTTTCCACTATCCCAGATTGCTCCAAGCCCCACCCAACCCTGCCTTGGATACTTCCAGGGACAGGCCATCCGCAGCTGCTCTGGGCAACCTGTCAGTTAAGAATTTCTTTCCAATACCTAATCTAAACCTGCCCTTTTTCAGTTTAGAGCCCTTTCCCCTTGATGCAGACAATCTAAATCACACTGTCCAAGCTGCTTTCCATGGACCTGTCTGATTTAATCTTGCAACCTCATGTATTGCATTTGACCAAGTGATGGCCACGAATAACCTGCACTACCTCTGGAAGCCATAATAAGTACTGCACAGCTATTGCAATACTCTGATAGTGGTTTTAATGTGATTATGTGCAGAATATATCTAGCAATATGACAGGACTTGACATTTAGGGTTTTACCCTGGTTATTCTGTTTAAAAAGTTTAAGGGTTTAAAGACAGATTTTTTTCCAACTACCAGGCAAGCAAAGATTAATTTAGGAACAGATATTCAAGCTTACTTGTTTGTAGCTGCATGACTGTACAGAGCTAAAAATAAATAGGCTTTGAACATGTGATACAGATAAGTGTGCTCTAATTTAGCTCTGTTTAAGGCTTGTTTTTCTCCCTCTGCTCTGGTTGACACGAGCTCCCTCTCTCACGCAGTTGCAATTGTACAACTACACCGTCCCTCCCTGCCCTCTCCTCGCGCTGCCCTACGCACCACTAAAGCATCCAGGACTAATGAGTCCTGTGTTAATCATGGTAACGAATTAATTTCTTCAATAACAGAGCCCCTCACCGGACAGCTTCCAGCTGATCCTTCTCTTCCAGCAGGCCCAGCCTCCTCCTGACCTCGTGCAGCAGCTTGGCGCCCTGGAAGCCGCTGCCGCGGCCGTCGAACTTGAGCACGACGGCGCCGTGCGAGCTGACCATGACGCTCTCCCACGACACCTGGAACCTCTCCGTGACGATCTGGCTGCCGGGAGTGCCATCCCTGAACAGGGACGGGCCTCAAGGAAAGGACACAGCCCCAGGAGCCCGCCCCAGGGCTGGGAACTGCCCTGGCATGGGGAGCCACAGCCCCAGCGCGCAGGATAAGGGAAGGCAGATTTCTGAGAGGGGACACCAGCCTGTCTGTGTGGGGTGTGTGTTGGGGCTGGGTGGAAGCTGCAGCTTGGTTTCTGCCTCCTCTGTGCACAGCAGCCTCTAAGCTGAGGTTTGAACCACCAGCACACACAGCTCTAACTGGTCAGGATTCCTCGCATGGGCAGCCAGGGGAGTGACACAGGTCTCAGCTGAGTTTTCCCCTTTTTATGCCTGCTCTAATGTATATCTATTTTCTATGTTTCCCAAAGCTCTTTGTTATTTCCTGCTGAAGTGGTTCTGTCATCACTGCTTCACAAAAGTACAGAGGGAAGAACTCTCCTAAAGTTATCAAAAACAGCCTAATAATGCCAAGTTTGGCCCAAAATTGGTGAGAAGGGTAAAGGACCGGGCAAGAGAAATACAAGACCCTACTTCAGCCAGGCAGCTCAGAAAAAACAAGGGATGATGACGATTACTTTAATCAATCATTTAGGGCTGGGATTACTGTAGAGCCACTGATATTTTTATCCACTTTTTTGTCGTTTTTGGGGTTCACAGAGACACCAGGCACTTCACTGCAGGAATTTAATGCACTTGTGACTCCAGTTATTTGCATTTATCCAAGCAAGACCCCAGCCCACCCAGCTCCAGAGGCAGCCTAATCAAGTGCCCTGTGCTTGATGAGAGCCAATCTTCCTCGAGTACTTGGATAATGAAGCACATTTTCTCCGCAGTGATTTCGTGACGTAACAACACGCTTGCTGCAGTGGCTTTGCCCTTCATGGAGGGTTGTGCAGGGTGGCACAGGCATTCACCAGGCATTCATCCCTCCTGCATGAGCCTTTGCTCTCATGGGGTGTTCCCTGGCAGCAAGTGATGCACTGGGGTGCAGTCAGGGCCAAACAGGCTCTTCCAAGGTCAGTGAATTCCCTCCTGCAGTTTCTTTCCAAATTGCCAATCCCCTCCCCCTCAGGAATGCGTATTGTTATTACTAAATGTTGCATAAAGAAATCTCCATCTGCTCTGCCTGCCAGGAGAAAAATCTACCTATCTAATATAAATGCTAACTTCGTAGAGATATTCAAAGGTTTCCAGCTCTCTCTTTACTGTCACTTCAGCAAACACCAGCACTTACAAGGGAATGATTTCTTCATGAGGGCACCAAAAATTTAAGATCTAGTAAGGCTGACTGAATTCCAGTCTATAATTACCTGTTAATCACAAGGTGGGTGCCCTAAGCACTGGGACAGAAAGTCAAAATACATCTTGCATTCTTCCTCCTCATGTTTCTGCTCCACAAATGATTGACGTGTGCATGAAACACTTTCACAAAATCCACAATTTACTCTGCTGGATTTTGACAGGGTGCCCTCCTGGGAGCTGAAAACCCTGGCTCAAACATGGGAAAGAAGGGATGTACATCTGGCTTCTCCCAGCTGTGAAGTGAGATGGGGTAGGGACCAATGTGCTGGACTCTGGAATTCCTTGTACAAAACATATCTTAAAAGTTTCTCGTCGTGGCCAAGGTTTCCAAGCTGCCTTGATAACGTGAACAGAAAGAAAGGACAAGCAAGAACTTACACAACCAAAAGTAAGGGGTAGTGTGCGGTGTCCACAAAGGTTGCTGGCTTTAAGATCTGCATTGGCAATCCTAAGCAAAAGAAGAACAAATAACAACATGTCTTTGTTGTGGGAATGCTGACATGACTCCAACAGATTTTCCTGGTGTTTTGGCCACAGATGAGTAGGAGCAAAATGGCATTTCTACAGAGGCTGTGGCAAATATCACCTTAGAAACACAGATATTGCCAAAGGAAAGACTCACATTGTGATAGCTGAGGTGACAAGAAATGTAAATGGGAGTACAATGTGAGCTGCCAGTCATGCATCACTTTTACAGCATTCAATTAACATCTGTCAATAGCTATAATTTTCCTTTTTTGGCAGCTGGATGAGTGACGCAGACAGAAATCAATATTTCAGGGCAGCAGAGAAAGAGGAAAATTGGCAATGAAAATGGTAATTTAAAAGCCAATTAAGTATGGTGGCTGGGGGAGAGAAATAGAATTATTTTGCTGTAATGGTGTGAAGACAGAGGGAGAAACAAGTATTTTAATCCTAACTTCCAAAGGGTTAAATTTTGTAAACGGGAGACAAAGGTGCTGAAGCCCAAGTTATTATACTGGTATATATATATATATAAATATACACATACTTGATATATATACCAAGTTATTACACTGGTACAGAACCAGTATAAGGAGGGATGTGATCACTAGAGCTTCTTTTAACTGACTATCATTTCTGTGGCTTTGTATCAGCAGCCAAAACTGCCTCCATACAAACATTCTGCAGACGTTTATTTTTGAAATGTTAACTACAATCTAGATTAGCAAAGGCCCAGCAATTAAATCAGTATTAGGGGCATTTCAGTAGATTAATACACAGATTAGCAGCACGGTTTAAGTGGTTTGTTTTGCAATCGTTGCCTGACACTCTGCCTAATTAGTTATTCCATCTGAATGCTAATAGCTGCAAATTGGATCAGTGGCCCAGGCACAGACAAAAAGGCCATTGCTTGACTTTAAATATTACCAAGTGCTACGTGCAGTGTTCCCAAGGCTGCTCAGCCCAAAGCTTTGGGAACACAGGGATGGCACAGCAGAAATGCCACGTGGCTGCAGCCACTTTGTATTTATTACACACCAGTATATTTTTGGTTAAATGAGCAGAATTGCAATGAGGCCTGCATATAAAAAATTTAGTGTCAAGCTGAGTTATCCCTAATAAACTGCCAGCCTCACATGAGCTGGCTGATAGGGGAAATATGGGCACTTTATCCATTCTTTCTTTTCCATAAAACCTGGAAGTGCATGTCTGTTCCTGTTATTTTATGCGCTGGTTTATGTTCCTTATGCCCATGTGGCAAACAGAACATTTTAGGGCCATTGTTATCCTTTTCAAATGGCAACCATCTCTCAGCCTTTGCTTCACATTTTACAACATCTGGAAATGGCTGAAATCAGTAACCTGCCCCCAGCACAGCTTGCTGCTTTCTTTTACTTCGCTGCCTATGACCTGAGCAATTCACTCCTTCTGGCATGAGAAACACTATGGGCCACGCTTTGAACTCAGAGTCTTTGGGATTTTTTTCCTAGAGTTGCCACCATACATGCGGGCTTGGATTTTGGGGAGCTTTTGTGTATCTCTGAGTTTGTGGATTTTCCCCATACGGGGAAGGCATCTGCTTACAGCCAGAGGAGGGTTTTTTAGCTTGTTTCAGGTACAACTACAGAGAGAGGCTTATACTGTGACTGTTTACCATCAGGCTTTTCTCTCTCTCTTTGGCATATATATATATATATATATATATATATATATATATATATATATATATATATATATATATATGTATGTATGTATGTATGTATGTATTATTATGTATGTATGATGTATGTTGATATGTATATATATATATATATGTATATGTATATGTATATATATGTATATAGGGGAATGATGATATATGTGGTAGAAATAACACAATAACACACCGGCTGCAGGTGCAAACTGCTCCAAGTGCCTGCTTTCTTTACTCCAGGTGAAATCTCCTTTGTCTTTTCTCATAAAGCTTTTTCTTTTTTAAAAAAAGACTCCCAAATCATATGTTTTTTTTGAGGAACCCTGAGTGACTCCAATGGGCAGTCATGGGAGAGTCATCTTCATTCACTGCAGCTCAGATTGTGCACTGAGAGGCAGCCACAGCTGCAGCCAGCCAGCACACACATTATCCCACTCCAAACCCATTTCAAATGACACACACACACCCAGGGCAAATGCTTCCAACAATGGGGCACCCTACCATGTCACTTCCTAGAGTGGCTTTTTCTTCACAAACAAAATTTTAAGAGGAAAAAAAAAGTCCAACCCTATCATTCTGCCTTTCTTCAGCTGAATTCTCATCAAATTCTGCCTCTGTAATAACCTTATGTAGCACATTCCAGGAGAGTGCTTCGCAAACTGTGTGAGTTTATTGAGAGTCAGAGTCATTTTTCCTCCTGCCAGTCTACCCAGGATGGCTGTATCATTTCACAGATAAAGCAGTGAAAGAGAAAAATAAGTGAGAAGAAAAGTGCTACTTACTGTAATCATCTATCTTGATTTCCATGTATTCTACCTTAGGCATTTGCCTGTCATTTACAGCCAGCTGCACATTTTCATTTACTTCCAGCTCAAAAATTTCTGAAAGAAGAAGGACATGATCGCAAAAACTTTTGTCACAGTTTGTGAAAATGCATGTTAACATTTTATGGTCACCTTGATATATATATATATATAAAACAAGTTTCCTTACAAACAGATTTCCTTCTAGTCCTCACAGATGTCTAATTCAGTTAAATCTTTGAACCTCCTTCCAACATCTGCATTGGCAAGCAGCTGTGTTCCTGAAATCAGTGACATTCAGCTGATTTGCAGGAGGTGGGGAGGTGACCTGCTGTGTTGGGACACTACCATGTGTCCTGGTCAGACATCCACCCACCTTGCAGAGACAGATCTCAAATGAAGAGCTCCTCAAGTCTGTGTCCCAGTTATACATAATAAATAGGAAGGGAATGAGACTGCGAAGGGCTTCAGCCAAAGTTGTGTTTCTGTGCAAGATAAAATCCATGGGAAGGAAAGCCATGGGGAGAGGAGAGTGGACAAAGCTCATACAAACCTGCAATGTCAGGTTTTGGAGCAGTCTTGCCTTATGGAGTGTTTCAAAAATTTTTCATTTGCTTGTGTGTCTTACCCAATGACTCTCTGGGTCAGAAATTGAGGATTCCTTCCTCCTTCCTGGGATTTAACCTTTTTCCCCTCATCCTGGCTATGTGCCCTACCTGCTGAGCCTCTTCTAGAAAAAACAGTCACCTCCAGCACCAGAAAGAATAAGTCCTTCCCAGCTGGTAGGGAAAGGGCCCCTCTTTAGAGACACTTCAGGTTGTGTGTCTGACCTGGTGGGAAATTTCTCCATGTGTGGGCAAAAATCCTGAGTCCCATGGAGGGGTTATTCAAGGGCTGGGGTGAGTGAATCCTGGTCTAGGGAATCTGTTGCAGTTCTCATTCCCCTGGCATCTGTCTGGGTGTGAGCCATGGGGATCCAGGGCATTCTCTCTGCCAGGGAACCCAAGGAGGGTGTGAGATTTCACCCCACATTGTGTCACTGACTGTTATCTTCCCTTTTGATACACACTGATAAATAGGTATTAACCCCAGCTCCTCAAATAACACTCCTGGTACCTGATGATCCTGCTCTCACTGCCCATCTCTGCTGGGCAGGCAGACAAGAACTTGCCCTTCCCAGTTAATATATTTCAGAGATCTTTCAGCAGCAGTATATTGGTTCAGTGACTATTCACCCTCTTTCTGCAAAGCCTGGCTCTTTATCAAAGCCACAACCCCCACAAAAGTGGCAAAGCAACAGCCTATTATGTTTGGCTAAATATTAAGATTCTCATTTAATTATGGCATACACAAGTAGCTTTATCAGCAGAAAGGGGCTTGCCACGTAGGGGAATTTAGTCAAGCCGTTTTATTTGTTCATATAATTGCATTCACAGAAAGCCAGGAAGACTGTGAAGGAAATAAAAAAGATTGGCATATCTCCTAAAGGACTTTCTCTTTTGCTTTAGGACCACAGGGAGCTTGAGTCTGTGGAGTACAAATGGTCATTGCTTAATTAAATGTAAGCATTCTCTAATATTCAGTGCAACTCGCTATTATCAGATTATTGCAGAATACAGAGTCAAACTCCCTTTTATAGAGTAATGGGCTCATATTAAATAAGTAAATTCAGTAACATGCAACTGTCAGCTGCCCTTTATTCAAAAGCAAAAGAATGAGGGGAACAGAAAAGAAAAGAACCAGGGGAAATGGTAATCATATGCAGAAGATCACGAATTTCAGGAGAGGATGTGTTCTGCACATGAGTAGATTGAGTTCTCTGTGTAATAGATGCTACCCATACGCATGCCAAAGTAAAACTAGCCCTGCTGTGTTTTGTTTTACTTTTTAAAGCCTTTCATTTACTGTTTGTGTTTTACTCTGTCATTCTATTCACCTAAAAGTATTTTATGAAACTATCCAGGAGGTTATAACACCACTCATGAGAGCACTAGTCCATGCTGCTATAGCCAGTCAGACACTTCCACGTCTGTGGTAAAATTAAGGTGCTTTATTTAAAGTGGGGGAGAAAGAAAGTGACTTTGGAGCTGCAGGTCAGGGTGAAGGAACTCTCCTTCAGGGCTGAAGGGCCCTGTGGGCATCAGCTGGGCTGCTCTGGGTTATCCCTGGGGAGGGCACTGCCAACCTCAGGCTCTGCTGGGAAGAGCCCTTCCTGTGACACTGACACTCCCTTGTGCAAAGAGCCTTTCCTGTGACACTACTTTCAGTGGGAAATGAAGCAGGTCAGCATTTCACAGTAAATTTTACTATGAGTGCCAAATTTCTTCGCTTGCTCACTCACTTTTTTTTCTTGTGAGACAAGAGCAGTGAGTTGCTGTAAATTCAGGTAAGTAAAACTGATAGCTGATAAACTGTGATTGACTGTGTATAAAGCAGATAGAAATAGAATAAAGGTGTTGTTTAATATTTGGGTCACATCAGTGTCTGAAGTCCCTAACTGCAGTTAAGGCTGGGCTAAATTCTTTGTTAAAATGAAAGATGATGCTTTCCCATCAAAATGGTGGGAGCAGATAAATCTTTGTTTCTTGTGAGACTCAGTGTCACACTCTGCCACAGCAGAACCCCAGAAACTCCATGGCTTCTTGGACTGCCTATCACACCACAACATTGGACTTTACATTGCCAGTCTGCTAATGGCTGTAAAGAGTGACAAATATTTTGAGACAAGAAACCTGGTTTTGGAATAACTCCAGTTTTGAACTAATGTAGATGCAAATCATTAGCATGACAAAGCTTTACTAAACAATAAGTGCTACAATCTCCATGGACAGATCAGGGAATCAGGCAGAGGCACCACTTGTGGGGCTCCCTCCTCTGCATTATCTCTGATAATTCGTATCAGAGTGATTTTATTAAAACCACAGATTAGGCTAAATATTTCTTACATTTATCTTACCTTATTATCTTATTTCTTATATATGGGATGCAAAACAAAATCAGTGGAAGACTAACAATAAGAGAGACTTGAACTATGTGGTTTTTTGAGAAAGAGGATAACAAACACCACGCCCCATCCAGTGTGTTTTCACCCCAAACAGCAGCTGTTGTGATGGCAATACAACATCTCTGCAAGTCCCTTTGCCTTGCAGAAAACTTGCATTTAGGCAGAGTCTGGGGTCCTCGGGAGTGCAAGCTTAGCAAAGAGCAGCTACATCTCCCTGTCCTGCCTGGCTGCTTTTCTCTGAGGAGATGCAAAGCTGAAGCCCGTTCTTACTCTGTGCATCTGTTGTGTTGTGAACAGTCACCATCGGGACACGGGGACCTTGAAAAGGAGAAGAAAAGAACTTGGTTAAATTCCTGTCAAAGCACACACAGACACACGTGAACCTGGTTTTGAATTCCATGGAGCTGAAGGCTCTTGAGATTTGCTTTTCATGCAAGAGTAATCTAAAAAGCAAATCACCCTGGTGTTAGAAAGAGTTTATGGCTAAATGACAGTACTGTAGACTCAAAGACATGTGAGGTTTCAAAGCTCTTTCCCAACAGACCACTAAATACATCTTTCCCTAATTTGTAAACATATAATTAGCACAAACACAATTAAATCACTTGCCTATAAAATTATTCTAATGACACCCCAAACATCACAGCACAAAGAATTTACATTTTGTATGCTATGGATAAATATTGCTGTTTTGCATATTATTTTTTCTTAATGAATTAAACACCAGCATGGTCAAAAAAGGCCACATATTCTGTCTTAAAATGTAAGACTTGGGTATTGAAAACAATCAGTGTTACACAAAGAGGATTATTATTACTAGCAGTGTACAAGAGTGAACCACACAATTCACTGCCACAGGATTCTGCAGGATTCAGGATGCCACAATTTTTACCATAGGATGCTGTAGGGTGCTCTAGTCCTTAGCACAGTGATCTGGGCTCATCTTCTTGTTCAGAAAGCCATCAAGGGACTGATTATTAGAAAAATAGGATGGTACATGGGGTCAAGTTCAGATTATGGTTGTCAGCTTCCTTCTCCCTGTTTTCCAGTTGTCATCTGGTGACTGCTCTTGGAGACAGGACACTGGGCCAAGCTGGACTGACCCAGGACAGCCACTCACATGCTGCTCCCATACCTGTTTGTAGATTTTTCCTTGATCCTGACAGTATTGCTCAGGAAGGTGGAAGTAGCCCTGCAGTGATGAAACGGTGAATCCTTCACCTCACATCAGTGGATCTCTTACTTTCCTTCCCTTTCCCCATAATGCAGCGTGGTACAACAGCAGTGTAAGCAGCAGTGTGTGCCCAGCAAAGACCCCAACAGCAGGGCCAGGAGGCTCCCACACTGTGTGTGTGGGCAGACCCCAGAATCAGAGACCCATGCAATCACCTAGGTTGGAAAACGCCTCTGAGATGATCGAGTCCAACCATTAACCCAGCTCTGCCAAGCCCACCACCAAACCACGTCCCTTAGTGCCAAATTTACTTGGCTTTTAAGCACCTCAAGGGGTGGTGGCTCCATCGCTTCCCTGGACAGCCTGTTCCAATGCTTGGGAAACCTTTTGGAGGAGAAATTTTTCCTAATATCCAATCTAAACCTCCCCTGGTGAAACTTGAGGCCGTTTTCTCTTGCCCTATCACTATTCCTTGGGAGAAGAGATCGACCCCACCTGGCTGCACCCTCCTTTCAGGAGGTTGTACAGAGTGATAGGCTCTCCCTGAGTTTCTTCTTCTCCAGGCTAAACACCCCCAGCTCTCTCAGCTGCTCCTCACAGGACTTGTGCTCCAGACCCTTTCCCAGCTCCCTTGCCCTTCCTTGGACAGGTTCCAGCACCACAATGTCTTTCTTCTTGTGAGGGATCCAAAACTGAACACTGAATATCAAAACCCCCGTGTTCTTTAAGCTTCAAAAGTAAGACAGCTTTAAGAGGCTGATATCACTGAGATTTCAACCCTTCTAAGTTGCCTTCTTAAGCCCTTCAACCTACAAGCAAATCCTGTGGGATCATCACTTGTGGAATGACAATTTGTGTAGGGCTGGCTGAGAAAATTCCTCTGAAATGCTGTAGTTGGGAGTGTGCACACAAATGGCAACAAAAAAAAAAATTCCTGAGAGCCATTCATACTGGTTTGGTACAGAAAATAAGTTCTTGAGAGCAAGAGAAGCTTTAAGGTGCTATCATTGTGTCAGTGGTTTTCCCTGTGCTGCCAAGAACCCACATCCCAAGAGTGTTTCATCCAGACCTAAACAGAAAAAACAGCAGAAAAAGATTTAATTTATAGTTAGGCTGGCTAAAATGCAGCCTGATTTTATTTCCTTGTAACTGAGAATCTCCTTCCCTGACAATCCAATTCTTTTGTTAGCACCATGTTTTAGAATGCAGGAAGGTGGATTAGAGTGCACTAAGGAAAACAGGTTTGTTCACCAGCATTTAGCTGAATTTAACTTTCTCCCACTGATATACATTGATATGCTGACCATATTTATTTATAAATCTGCCCTGATTTTTCCCTGCAGTCCCAGAAACCAGACTGCTGGAAAGGCAACCAACCTAATAAATATAGGCATGATAAAATCATCACTGAAAATAAAAGGAAACCTCCCAAATGGCTTCAGTTGGAACTAGAACAATCCTTTAATTAACAACTGAAATGCCAACAAAAAGAAAGGGGTAAAGAGAGAAATACAATGCACAAAATCCTTTTATTTTCTAATTTATTTTTCCTTTTTTTCCTGTTGGCATTGAAAAAGCTGTGAGAAACTAATAAAAAAAGAGAAATTCTAGTGTGTAATTTAGAAAATGACATGTATTATATATTGTGTTAGTCTCTCACTACTAACTACTGCTACTGTTAATGTCACCTCCCTAAATCAATATGTGAAGTAATATGAAATTTTGAAAAATAATTAAAAAATAATAAGTATCCTTGAAAAAGTAGATTTTTTACTTGTTTAATTTTTTATTTTTTAACAAAAAAGGAAAAATAATAAAGACAGAAAACTACAGAGTAGAGTCATCTCTGCAAGAAGAATTACTTTTAATATTAAATATTCTCAATGACAATACTCCAGTTAAAGAATGTATTTTACTTGTGAGCAGGCTGAAAGTCATCAAGAAGAAAAAGTCACTTTTTTAGGGCTGACATAAATTGCTTATTTCAATGCCAGTTTTTAAAGGAAAACAACCCAGTTACATGCTAGAATGTGTCTTTTAATGCACACACATCAGAAGTCTTTCAACGCTCACAAGCTGAGTGCCTAATGCCTGACAGGGACAAAGAATTCCTTGAAAGGAGAATTGTATATTCATTAACTGCCTCCCCAGCTGTATTTTTAAACCTGTGTTGGTGTGACAGTCCCATTACACATGCCATCTGCTAAATGCCATCCACTGTCATGTGTGGATCTGAGAGGGAAACCTAATTTGTTCAGTGAGCTGCTGGGAGCTGACAGGAGCAGGGTGGGGACATCCCCTCCTTGTGGCTCCTTCCTCCAGAGCCCATCCAAGCAGGCTTTGATGGGGCTTGGGAATTCTCTGCCTCTTGCCACCGAGGTCCTGAGAGCATGGGAGTGCTTGAAGGATAAAACTCACCTGTGCTCCTTGAAGCATAAAACACAGAGTGCTCCACTTTGAGAAAGTAAAGCAGATACTGAGCTGATCTGCACTGATTTTCCCACCCAGCTCATACCTTATAACCTCATGGCCTTCCCAAAATCCCGGGCAGGCCACTCTCTGCATGACCAGGTAAAGACGTTGCTGTTGGATTTCTTGCCCCAGAGGGGCAGGGACAAGCAGGGCTGTGACACTCCCCAGGTGTGGGACCTGGCATTGGTGTTCCCTGCCACTTCCACCAAAATTTTTAGAGGTGTCCCCATCCAGGCCCTGTATTCCCTCTCTGCATCCCTGGGTCAGAGTGGGATGGGGAGGGCTTGAATGCCATTGCAGGCAGCACTCCCCTCTCCTGCCTCCAGCACTGCACCAGCCAACTCCAGCACCCTGACAGAAGTCTGAATGTTGTTTATTTATGGCTCAAGAGAAAGGAGCTAAACTACTGACAGAACTTCTGTCTATAGACACACTCTCTACATCACGGGTAGCTGCATGGTTAATAATGCTGCACAAAATTCTAGTTACATGAATTAGATGTTCAATTAATACAGATGAAAGTCTGGGTTTATCATAAGGCCTTTGGCTTTAAAACCATTACTGTAATTATCCATGCAAGAAGTAAATTGAGCTATATCACTATAATGACAACAGGAAAATTTATCACCCAGGAAGTGCTACCCATCGTGATCTGAATGGGCACAGAAAACTCAGTGCCTCAGTAATTTGATAAGAAAAAGCACTGGCCATGGTTTTCCATCAATTTTTAAGCAGCATTTATTATTATTTCCAAGAGGGTTTTGCGTAAACATGAACAGAAAGAAGCAACTCTAGATATTTATGTGATAAGGTATAGATTTCTAAAATAAAAATGGAAAATCATTTTACAACCTTGAAGAAAATATTTTCCAGACATTTGTTTTGTAATACTTTTTATATTCCAGAGTATTCCTGATGATCTAAAAAGTATAGGGAATTATATCAGTTAATATAACCGTAAAATAAAAATAGTGATTATAAAAAGAATATGAAGTAAAATTGAAGAAAAGTTAATCAAAATTATAGAAGTGTTTAAAAATAATAAAAAGAGGAATCGTTTTATTCTTCTTATCTATATTCTCAAAGGCTTCAATGTTGCAGATAATTTCAGACCAGAAGCTAAATTCACAGTGTGTAAACAATGAAAATTCAAATACTCTCTGCCAGTGCCACCAGCATATCTCTTAAGCACTGATGAATGATTTAAAAGAGCAGCTGCAAGCGATGGGAGCTGAAAGGGTCTGGCTCTGCACAAGTGAGATAATTGGCAACAGCCATCTCTGTGTACAGATTCCAGATCTCTTTATTTGCTAATCCATGAATTATTTATACATGCTGCATAAAGTTCATATGTTGGGGTGATATTATCAGCCTAATAAATAAAGACATGGGGAGTTCCATGAACCACTGCTCACAATTAAAATATTTCCCCATTTGCAGTATTTTCCAGCCGATGCTATGGACAGATGTTCATGCTGTTTGCTTTGGAAACCTTGTTGACATAAACATCAAACAGATTTATGCTGCTATTCACCCTCCCCAAGGCATTTAATTTTTTAATCAAATCTTTACTTCCTCAAATGTAACTTGTAAAATAATCAATCCTGGCTTGTTCTCGGGCAACCTCTCTGTTGGTACTGCTTGTCTCTGCCCTGTGTGATACTGGTAATAAATTTCATGCTTACTTTATGTGGAACAGAAATAAATCTGGTTGCTCTGAGGCACTATCAGTTAGCGGTGACTGGAGGGGAAAATGAACATGAGATTTGGTCTTAATTCCACTACACAGAACAGGCCTGATGGGTTCTTCAAAAGGTTTCTGGAATGAGTAAGGCTGGTCAGGTCCTCAGTCCATTCCATGGGATTGTGAGGGGTGCCTGCAAGCAGCAGTGTGGGGAGCTGGGCTGGCACTGACCAGCTCACCCCACCCTCTGCCCTGTGCCCATGAAGGACACGGGGCCTCTGGGTCTGAGAACATCCTCCCTTGCTGCTTCAGGAAATTTCGTGTTGAAAAAGTATTGACAAATTAAATGCTGATGTAATTCCTTCTGGTGTCTTGCTGTTCTGGTAGAAGCTGCCCCTAACTTGAAGCTGTACTGGCTGTCACTCCCATTTACACCTTTTTGGGGTTGTTCCAACAATCTGTTTTCTAGTAAGAATGAGTATTTCCATTTTAGTCAGAGTAGTCACATCTCCCCAAAAGCTCTCATCCAGTCAGATAAACTAGATTATGTTAACTCCTTTTTGTGGGGCAAAGTTTCTTTTCATCTTATTCTTTGATGCAGGAGTGTTTTACATTCAGTTCCTCCTTCCTGAAAGGAAATGACCAGAACTCTACCCCTCTGTTGAGGATGTCCTAATTGGTTTTTATAAAGAAACTGCTACTTGCCCAGTCTATGGAAAAATCCTTGCCTGATCCATCCTAAAAGAGCATTTACCCATCCCATGTCCCCACAGCAGGTAGGCAGTTTGCAGACATCCAGGGCCAGCGTTGTGTGCCCGGGCACCCATCTGCTCTGCTGAGGCATTTGTAACTTTTGAGCTTCAAACATACAAGACAAATTCTTGCCCTGAGTGCCTAATGTGCCTAATTCTCCTCTTTGTACTATTAATTTCTCCCCATCCAGCCCTGCAAGACATCCAGCTTCTCTAGTAATTATCTCTGCCTTCTGATGATGCTTATCAGCTTTGTGTCTTAACAAATTCCACCAGCTTCATCCAGCTTTGGGTTTCCAGGCTGCCAGGGAACAATCTGGGTAAGGTCATTCCCCACACCAGCTCCTAATGAACCCTGCTGCTGATCTCCAATTAGCCTCTTATTCCTCTCCATCATAATCCACTTCCTGTTTCTTTGGCTGGTACTTGACCTTCGCTCACAATTCTTCCACTAATCTCCTTCTTCTACTTCTTAATTAATATCAGCCAATGAGGTGTCACACTGAGTGGGCTGAGCATTTCCTCCCTTTCATGAGGCTTTGGCTAAGGTTTTAAAAGCATAATGCAATAATGCATGTGGGTAGATCCAAAGAGGATTGTGGAAAACATAAAGCTGCAGGGCATGGAGGAGGCATATAACCACTGTAGTGATAAGATCAGCTGTGAAAAAGAGGTAGATTAGGAGAATTTGTTTGCAGAGTTTATGAACCTGATAGTGTACCCCTGGAGTTGCAAGTACCAGAGAGGGGAGGGAAAATCTCCAGTTCACATGGGGTTAACTGACTTCCCAAAAGCCATCAATAATTGTATGCTGGTCCAAGCTATGGAATCTGAACAGAAAAATCCCCATACTCAACTCCCTCTTTCTTCCAGGTTAGGTTCTCTTTGAACATCTCAATTTAACCTCTTTCAATTCAGCTTTAATCCAGGCTTTCTGCAAATTTGGGAAAGAGATGAAACCAAAAGTTAACATTTGTCCCGATTTTTAAAGTATAGGTTTCTTATTGGGTTAGTATATGTTGCTCCCTTCCAATCCAAACCATTCCACGATTCTATGATATCCAAGGAAAAAAAGATAATTCCTTATAGTTGCAGCATGAAAGAAAATACTGTCTCAGTGCCATTTACACCTCATTAACAGACTGAATAAAACATAATTTATTATTTTCTCTTTATTTCATTAAAAACCTAATATAAATTTATTTAGATAATCTTAATTTATTCTTTTCCATAAGTAAAATTCTCTTGCAACAAAATAATTATTTCCTAGCTAATTAAGTAATAACTAGTGCAGAATATTAACTTTAAAAACATCACCACCAACCCATAAATACCACTGTTTCGCACTGTCTGGTTATTAAGCTGCTTTCCTCTCATGACTTCTCAGGTTTTAATATACCCTTAATGTACTGAGTGCATTAATAAAGGGCTTAACAAGAACCATGTAAACAGAAAACAAAAGCCAGCAATAAACCTTACAGCTGGTCCAGCTGGCAAACAAGGTGAAAGAAGCAGTTTTCCTCGGAGGAAGCTTTAAATCTTGCGGGATGGTAACATCTGTACTACCCACTGCAGAATAATGAGTTCATCCAAGGTTGCTCATATTGCTGGAAATAACGCACATGCACCCTGGTCTCCACATGCAGGAGGCTTCTGCCTGATTTGTGAAGCTTCATTATTCCAAGCATCAGAGGAAGCCTGTTGTCATGGTCATTTATCTCCTGCCACTGGAGCTCAGATAAAATTTTATATGTACGGAATGACCAAGTGACAAGAACCCTGGCTGGAAACAAGATAGATCACCTTCCTCTGGGCAATGCCAGGCAGCTCATATTTACAAGCAAGAATCAAAATGGAAACAGGATCAAAACACATAAAAGCAGAGAACACGCAGTGCTTTGCAGAATGGGGCCATTTCAAGGGGAGAGGAGTTTTGCTTTAATTCCACAATATTTTCTCAGGCCCTGAAAATTACAGATATTTTCTATTAATTTTATTGTTAAATATTCATGCATATTAGTTTGGCTTTTTTTTTTTTTTTTTTTTTTTTCCGTCTGTTTTTATTTCACTGAGTATTTATAGGGAGTTTACAACACATTAAAGATGTATAAGAATAGAGTGAAATAGTTTATAACATAAATGAGAGATCTGCTTAAAGGAAGAAAAGATGTTCTAGAATATCCACAAAAGTCATCATTTTAATTAATCTCAGACTACAGAAATAACTAAAGCCATCAATTTAATTATTCTCAAACTATAGTCATAACTGTGTTGCTAACAGGAGATAGGAAAGAAGTTCTCATCCAACTTCCAAACCGAGAATACCATCCTCTCTTTTCCTGCAGAAAAAGCTCTGGTGGTACCTCCTGTTTGTGCAAAAGGGGGTTTTCATGCCAGCCTGCTGTTTTGGAGTTGTACAGCGTGTGAGGGAGCGAGAATGAGCATCCCCCACCCTGCCTTCACCCACGGGATCTGTGACCCTTGAACTGCACACAAAGGACTTGAGGAGCAAGAGCCAACCTCGGCTGTTAAGTAAGAAAAGGACTCAAGTGAATGCAAATGTGAATTATATAGTAATTATAATATAAATAGGGCCCAGAGATTAAGTCTGTGCATGCTTTCAAACAGCAGAAACTAATTTAGGCTTCATAAGCCTCAGGAAAAGTTCCAAAAGGTCACAGTTTGCCTGGAAGCGCTAATTACAGCCTCCCGCTACCGCGTATACAAGAACCCGAGGTTGTGGTAATCATCCTTGTGTGGGAAACCATCCTGGTCACAACAGATAACACTCACCCAGTGACCTGAGATGTGAGCTGGCCCCGGGAATGCCTGCCAGGCCCCAGCACGCTGCTGTGCCCGTTTAGCATCCCGCTGGGAGGGAACCTGCCGGCACACGGCCGGGGCACGCCTGGCTCCTGCAGGCCTGAGCACATTGCAGGACATTCAGCTGTGCTTGGACATTAGCTCCGTGTTTCTGACGCATCCTGGGGTTTGTTAGACACGTGTTTTGGGTGTTTTGGCCAGGATACCTGGCTTGTGTAGTGGCACAAGGATAGAATCTCTTGGGGGGTTGCCTACCCTGCTCTGCCTAGACAGACATCACCATGTTCAGACCCCCAGAGCACACACAGCCAAATATTGGCTTTCTGTCCCCTGCTGTAACCCAGAACCCAGCCAAGGACAGCTCAGATGGTTCAGAAAACCCAAACGCCCAAACCTGAACATCAAGAACCAAGCAGCAAACATTTATATTGAAGTATATTATAGCATTTGGTGGGATTTAAAAAAACCCAATCCATTACATCTGGGTGAACTGATGAAAACTATATTTTATTTTTAGATGATATAGAATATAGATACCATTCTACTCTGAAGTGCAGCAGTAATATGGTGCAGTCATTAGGTGGCCCATAAAAAACTTCCAAAGGGTGTTTGGGGTGGTCCTGTGCAGGGACAGGGGTTGAGTTTGATGATCCTTGCGGGTTCCTTCCAACTTAGGGTATTTTATGTTTCTATGATGATGAAATCCTCACTGAGGTTCTCTAAGACACTGAATTTAGAACTGTCCATTCCCATCCCCACCTCAGACACTGGGTCCCATGCCAGCATATTGCACTCCCTTGCAAGATCAGAAATGTTTGTAAAATCACTCAGTGAAGCAGCAGAACAGATTCTAGAACTTCTGAACCCAACAGGAAAAAAATCTATTTAATTTTCATTAATTTCAGTTCCTGGGTCCAGATCAGAGTGAACCTGTCTGTGGCACAGGCAGCAGATTGGTGAAATATCTCCTGAGGTGGACAGAGAATGGATCTACACTGACTTTGTCTTCCAGTCCTTGTGGACAGGCAGTGTTGAGTTCCTCTGAGGTGTACTGAGGAAAAATACAATAAGGAGCTTAACAGGGGGTTATTGCATTTCACAGTAAGGTGAGGTGGGGCCCAGGGAGGCACAGCCTGTCAGGACAGCAGGTAGAAACAACCTTCCTCTGAGTTTCCTCCTCCCACTCACCACCTGGCAGCTATTGCTTAGGGTGTCAGCAGTAAAGAAAGTATTTAAAGCAGGCTCTTAGCCTTGCCCGAGGTCTTCAGAGCTGCTGGCCTGGCTGCATGGAGCTGTAACCTCCAGCTGGTTCATATCCCAGTAATAAAATCCAGGTATCAGCATTTCACATTCATTTAAACCGAGGTGTGCCTATTGCACTTTTATATCCATAGGCTCTTGACTTGGTTAATAAAACCCATTTTCAGTGCTAATAGTTATTTCAGTGTCCAATTAACTCTCTTTAGATCTCAACAACTTAATTTATCATGATATTTGCCAAAGGTCACCTGCCAAGCTCTGGCCCTCTTAGCAGGACCAGCTGCCCTTAGAAAGCATTTACCTGAATTCCAGCAGGAAGTGAGCCTTTCTAAGATGCTTTGCATTTACCACAATGGGCAGTTTTATGACACTTCTAGTTGACACTAAATCCATATGCTTCAGAAATCTTGCCAGTCAGCAGGGTTTCTCCCTAACCAAATTTAAGTAGGGATTAAATGAAGGTATTTCCTCCCTGTGCATTTAATATTGTTTTCAGGCCCTGGAGTGAGATATTTGTACCCACAAACAACCACAAGCTTTTCCTGGTTATCTGCCAGAGATGCTCCAAGTCACCACGGAGTGGTTACTTGGGGAGGTTAAATAGGACCTTCTCTTAAAAGCAAGAAAAAGAGTTTCTATTATTTTAATTTGGGCATTATGGACAGGACATTTCTCCCAGTGAAATATTTCCCCAGTAGCATTTGAGAAGCAAACTGTCTGTTCAAATCCTTCTTAGAAGCTCAGTAGTTCCATATCACCCACAAGAAGCAACTTGCACACACACACACACACACACACAAACACATCCAAGTGAAAAAAAGCCACAGGAAGATATTTCCCCTTGCAGCTGCACTGGATCTCCCAGATCCCGAAACACTCTCAGTGCTGTGAAAACACATAACACATAATGACATGCTCTAAGCCAAAATGGGCTGTTACACTTCTCATAACTTCTTTAGTGCTGCTCTAACTCAAACCCCAGTCCCTGGCTCAAGAGACCCCTGCCTGTCTCTAAGGGCACCGAGTGATGCTATGGGGGCACGGGGAGCTGGGCTTGCTGGAGCCCCATCCTGCAACACACCGAGGGCTCCTGTGCTGCTGTGGGCACCTCCAGCTGTGGCTGCAGGGAGTTTGGAGCCCCCAGCACGTGTGAGGACTGGCCCTGCACTGATCAAGGCCCGTGGTGCCATCACAGGCTGGTTGTTGGAGTGCTGCTGGGACAGGCGCCGCGCGGAGCTGCGAACGTCTGCGGCCATGCCTTGTTAACTCCTCACTCCAGCACCATTTAATCACTTTACATGCTGGCTCTGTCACAGGAGTGCTCTCCTGCATACTGATGGCTGCGTTTCTGTGCTAGGAAGGCTTCTCTGCAGTGAATGGACTGAAGATTCACCGAAGCTTTCAAAACCATTCTGGAAATTTATCTGTCTAGGAGCCTCTGTGCCCCTCATTGTCACTGCACATCTGAGCGTTGCAGTCAGTAATGGACTCTATTTTCACAACACCTCTAGGAAGAATTACAAGACCTGCTTGAGTTCTCTAAAGGAGCTCATGACAGAAGAAAGAAAATTAATCCATGTGTCCTAACCAATACTGGGCAGCTGGCAAGGACTTCTCTGAGCACTGTTACCAAATACATCTGAATTCTCCATGTTTGGATGTGGGTCAACAAATTAAAGCAACTATTGTAAAAACCACCTGTTTGTAAGTATATGCATCATAGGTATTCACATCCAACTCAAGATTTAGAGAATCCAACAGTACTGTACAAAACCCATGATTATTTTGTAGTGGAAAGGGGAACAAAGAAAGCAATCCACCTGCTTTTTAAAGATATATTTAACTAAATGTGGAGCTGCTTTACAGTTCATAAATAGCCCAATATACTCAGGGATGAGCTAAGCTGTAGACTTCCATTATGGCTTGCACTGATGTTTACTTGAGCATAACAACTGCTAATTGCAATCTGGATCCAGGAAGTTGTTGATGAGACTGTGACACGCAACAGTTCTATGTGATATTTAAGGCAATATATGGGCAATGTAGAGAGGTTTAAAACACTGCTTTATAAACTTGTGCTTTGTGAATCATTGATTTACATCTTCTTGTCCGTGGTTAGTAAAAATATCCTTGTCTCCAGGTTTTTCATTGCTTTCCTGGGATGGTAGGTCTGGCTCAAATGGCACAGGTTAAAAGGTCTGATTAAATGAAGGAACTGAGGAAGATGTAGAAAGAGGTTCATTATTCTCCTGCCTGAAGGCATAAACCAACCTCTTATTGCAGGAGCTGGGCAGACATGTCCCTGATGGGTACATTATTGCAAAAATCCTGAAGAGGGTTAATTATCCACGATGGGGACAGGCTGCAGAAGGAGTCATATTTCTGGTCTGTTCCAGGAGCCAGTGCTGCTTTTCCTTGGAGTACTGTCTTGCAATATGAGGAAGGAAATAGGGGTCATGATGCTTGACTCCAGATGTTGTCCATAGGCAAGCCACTAATTCTCACTGTACCTCTGCTCCCCACTTGGTAAGAGCATGAAAATGATCATCTGGAGAAGGGCTGCAAAAGCATTTTCACACCTCTCCATAATTCAAATTAAAAACTTAGTTCTGTATTTATTTTACCAACAATAAAGCTTCTACTGCCTCTTCCCGCATCCTGATAAATATCAGTATAGAATTTTCCTGAGATATTAAATCATATTAAGCTCTTTGTGTTGAAAGAGCCGGAAGTGCAAAACTTGGTGCCAAAAATATCTCTGTGACATGGCTCCCTGATTTTGATGGGGAAACTCAAGAAGAAAAATGTGATTTGATTAATTCACAGTGAAAGACAAATGTCATGGTTTTCTGTCCTGAGGCAGAAAGGATTCAGACGCTTTTATTCACAAAGTAAGTCTTCATGAGTAGAACCCATTTTTTTGATGAATGTTACATTCAAAATTTTTGCAAGAGTGATATTTTAAGCAATTTCCATGGAAAAAAAAATCCACAAAGCCACTAACAAGAAGTGCAGATGAAACAGACTGAATGCATAAGTAGGTGGGCAAAACAAAGGAAAATGTTACTTTGTTGGTGAAACTCGTCAACAAATCCATGTGATTTATTGATTTTAATTTAGCTTTTCTATGGCACGCATTGATGTCTATCTAAATCAGCTGGCAATCCCATGAGAGAATAAAATACTAGATTTTCCATAATATGTATCTCCTCAAAAAAGGTTAACATCTTTATGCAGTAATGACATGAAGTACAGCCACAATACTAGAAATATTGCTCAGAATTTTATGTTTGCTGGCATTAAGAAAAAAATAAAAATCCTGGGGTTTAAATCTTGAGCTGAGCTATGCCAGTGATGCTGGATACTGGAAGCTGGTGCTACAAAGGTTTCTCCCACCCACTCAGCTGCTGGCTGAGCTTGTCTCACGCTGTTCATGGGATGTGCAGCACATGAGGCAGCATTAACGACCCAGTTTTCCCACTTTTCTGACCATCTCCAGCCTCCATTAAAAGTTCCCTTGCCCAAGACTGCTGGTGTGTCATTTTTAGTCAAACACCCTTCCCATGTTATTAAAAGAAAGCAGGAGAAATGCCAGTGAGCAATCCCTGACTGGCTTTAGAGAGACGGTGCTGATCAAGGGCTTGAGCCTGAGTTTGGCTCCTGGAGCACAAATGCTTCTCCTAAAGTGGGCCTCATCATAAAACACTGATTTCACTCCATGGCTTTCATGACTTAGACTCACCCACACTAAAAATTTCTCTGTCTATGGCAAACTCCAGAAGCACCAAACATTTCAGACTTCTGTCATCTGTGTGGGCAGGAGCTTGTGCTGTGAACACATCAGTGGGCAGCACAACCTGGATACCTAAAAGGATTCCAAACCAGGGTTGAGACCTCCCCATAGTGGAAGGCTGAACCTTGTCAAACCCTGCCCTGGGCTCCGTGGTGTTAAAATGTGTTTAAAAGCAAAGTCAGGACAACCAGCCACAAAGCAGAGCCAGATCATTTGATGAAACTGGGTAGTGAAAATCTTTAACGACCCCAGCAAAATTCTGGAAAATAAAACAAATGTGAAATAACAAAAGGATTTTTCAAGGCTCAGCATAAAGCTATTAAGCAAAAGCAGCAAGTGATGCTCCTAAGTGTTCCCATCTCCAGATGGTGTTTCTAAGTTTCACCAAGAGGGAGGAGAGAAGATAATTAAATTCTCAGGAAACAGTTTAAGGAGCTGAGAAGTTTATAGCTACCTGCTGCCTCTATTAAGGAAAAACTTGCAGCACTTGTCTTTAAAACTCATAAAACCACAGACAGAATGAACAAATGTCCAATGGCATGAGAAACTTGACTAAGATAATTGCTGATTTGGTTCTGCTGCTCCTTCATTACTATGAATCACTCTCAAAGGGGATTCTTAAATTGCAAAGTTTTTTCTAATCAGTGAGTTTGTACTACTTGATATCTGTGAATGGGATTGAAACATGATTCTGTCTGGGAGGATGTAAAAGCAATAAATCCTATGTTTAAAGAATCCCCAGGCCTATAGACAGCCCTCAGTTACAGAGTTATTGTCATCACTGGCTCAGAGGACACAAATGGGGAAAAGCAGATATACCCAGATAATTCCTTTTGCACTTGTTCTTTAGGCATTTTATCAAGCGCAGCTCAGTTACAACGTAACATTTTGCTCCACAGCTGCAGAGCTGCCTGCTAGGAAAGGCAGAAATAACTTAATTTCTATTACCTGTCATTACTGATCTACAGCATCTAGACTAAGCTATCGAGAACCACAGTCCCAGAGAGGAGACAAATCAGGTGACAATATTTTACCATTTTTCTTACAAGAATCTGCTTTCTTTTCTCCAAAGAGAGAGACAGCTTTAAAGTCACTTGGCCTGCACAAGACTGACAATGAAGGCAACCACAGACGCGGCTCCCAGCAGAGATAATCTTCAAAGAGACAGGATAAACAGTAGTGGTTTTATGGCATTTTGGAACAATCTTGCTGTATCTGGAAGAGGAGGAAGAGCTATAGAAGAAGATAGTTCCCTGTTCAGTTACACTGCTGTTCCTCCTCAAAGTGAAAGCTGTTTCCTCCTTTATTGGCCACTGAATGAAGAATAACACACAGTGTAGTGGCCAAGGCACTTCTCTATCACCAGCAACCATGCCAAGCATGAGACAAATCTTCCCTCAACCCTTGTTACAGTGCTCTCCTCTCCAATTTTCTTTGTGACATCCCTAAAAATGATTAACCCCTTCTTGATAACACATGATTATGGAGAACTCTAATTCACAGGCTGGTAGGCATTCCATGAACAACACTGCCCTCCCCCATCATTTTCATTGTATATTAAATATCATCAATTGCAGAGATGTGTGCACAGGCCAAGGTCTTCCCCTCTAGTCCTCTTGCCTCAGAGCCCAAAGGAATTAACCCTTTGTGGGGAAAATCACACCTCCCTAGGGCTAGGATAAGCTTATGGATGAGGTCAGTTGATGGAGAAGGACCAATTTATGTAAAAGGTACTATGATGCCACAGTCTGCAACATCAGGGACTTGAACTCCAGATTCCAGGAAACATTGGCCAGTTCTAAATAAAACTCTCTGTGATTTCACAGATTTTTTTTTAAGTGAAGGCACTGCAGCCAAAGCACCTGAGTGTCAGAGTACCAATTATCCTGTGACAGAAAGGGTTGCTTCCCTTGCCTTCCCTGTGAACAATCTCATTTGGAGCTGAGTTTTAATGGTGCTGGTGGGTTACACTGGGGAGAGACAGAAGGAGTCACTGAGGACAAAGTGTACCTTTGTACAGTGGAAATACTAAAACACTTTGCAGATGACTACAGTGGTAGTAATTGATAGGGATTCACCCTTCAGAGGAGGAGCTGTCACCTAAAAATGAGCTTTAGTGCTTTACTGGCTCGTGTCACTCAGCCTTGCACCCTAAGTGTCTGAGTCCCATTCAAGAAACAGGAATGAATTGCTTCCCATAGCCAAAATTTGCAATTTTCTCTCCTTTTCTCAATGAAATTTGAAATTTACATCCCATTTCATATGAGAAAAATCTATCCTCAATTAAATTTATGTATAAAATAGCAAACCACTTCCATCCAGATTTTATTTCTACTTATCTTAGAGGGAATCAGTGCAGGTGCCTGTGCTGGTTTATGAGAAGAGGCAGAAATGTAAACCCATTATTTTATGGTGAAAATGACAGTAGGAGTGACCTTGGCCAAGCAGATATTGCTTTTTCAGCCATGTCTAGAGGAGATAATCTAAGAGCAGTCTGCACAGCATCATGTTTCCTTAGATCCTGCTACAGTAATTCAATCATGAGCATATAAAATTAGATGAAAAATAAGGTAACTAGCCTTCTGGGACTGAGTGAATGCAATAAATGTTGCCTCCTGACAGCAAACATTACACTGTCCTCTTTCAAGAGAGGTTTCCTTCTATTACAGCATGCTGCTCTCACTCCAGCCTGTGCCAGGTAGCAATGCTGTTAAACGTATTCTGCAGGACAGCAAAACATCTTTTAAGGAAATTATATGTTGCCTCTAAAGTACCAAAAGAGAAAATAGAAAACTTCCTGCTCTTTACCTTTGGGATTAAATGAGCAATGCCAGACCTTTCTTGTTCATTTGGGGTTCTTTTAGGATAGATATTTTCCCTTGCCCTTGCCTTTCATTTAAGTCTCACGGGGTGTTTTGTAAGCACTGATTGATTACTCAAATCTTACAAACCTTGCCATCCACTGTAGGGAAGTTCAGCTGAGCTCAATCATGTTCATGGCTCTAAACTCAATGAAATTTGCAACAGAAGGTCACAAAGGAAGGGACAGAGTGAAACTGAGGGATGGTGGAGGTTATTCTCTGTCAGTACAGAAATTGTTTTCAAGCCATAAATATTTGCTCATGCGTTTGTCCCGTGGACAGCTGAGAAAACACAAATTTTTAAGCTATTACAGGCTTGATTACAGTAAAATCATTTAATTTAGCTATCTCTAAAGATGCATAGGGGGCTGACACAGGGTACACCAGTGATCCCTCTGAACACACATTTTCATGTCACAGTCACAGAGTAGACAGCAAGACCTGAGCTCTGGGTGCTTGCATATATATTGATGCATTTTATACATATTATGGAGATTTATGTATTTCATACATATTTAGATACAAATTTATGCATGTTAGACACATTATGGAGAAGGAAGCACTAAACAGCCACAGGTACTGTCTGCCACTGTCTGGTCCTGAACATTGGCTCCAGCTGTGGGGAATTTTTGGGGGGAAGCAGAGATGGGAACTCCTGGCAGAAGCCCTTGGGAAGCAGACATTGTAGGGCAAACTCTTGTTCACCCTGGTGGGCTTGCTCTGTCTGCTTGATCATCTACAGGATCTGCAGGGTCCCTAGATATATCCTCATTCGAGGAGCTTTTCCTTTACTGTGTTATACATGCATATGAATAAATAAGATTTTCTGTTAATTTAAATTATACCAGAGTATGAATGCTTGTGAGCAATAACACAACACCAGGAGGAACTCAGGCATGGCCAAGCTGTGGCTAAACAGTCTGAGGAGCTGTGGAAAAGGAATTGTCCTATGAGTGGATCCAGGTGATCCTCCATGAAACCCCAACATCAGTTTATATGACCAAAGTCTGACAGGATGATACTTTTATCCAGAAATCTGTGCTTCATCCAGAACAGCGATTTCCATTGACCTGGCTCACATCAGCTGCAACAGGAGCCAAAGGGAGCTGTCCCTGCTGCAAGTGCACCCAGAGCACACTTCTGAACTTAGATGGATCCTACATGAAAAATGCCAAAAACAAATGTGGTTCCTGCAAACTGCTTGAAAGCAAATTGGTTGAAAGACCTCTCACTTCCAGTCATGTAAACAAGGAACAACTCCACCAAATTCAATTGACTGATATTTTTATAAAATCAAGGAAAATGGAAATTCTACCAAGATTTCTTTATTTTCTCATGTATGCATATTTTTTTAAAGGTATCTGAAAGGAGACACTGCAACAAGCTCCACAGATGTAGCTGTGCTACAGTGAGATTTGAGGATTAAGTCCTGAATAATGAAAATTTTAGACAAAGATACATTCAGCAGATGTAAATATATCTAACCCTAATGACCTTATAATTGAGTTATTGTTTACAGCAGCAGAAAATCAGGCCCATAGTTTTTTATGCAAAATCATTATCTTGTGTACTGGATTAATGCACACACTAATAAAACTTGTTAATCTCTTCAGGTATCACCACAGGTTTTTGTGGATGAGATATAATGCAATCAAAACCAAATCACCTCATAACTGTTGATGAGGCCCTTTAGAAACCTTAATCTTGTTATTCACAAATGCTTCTAACTACAGTAAAACAATTAGCTTGGTGCAAAGGAAAAGGACACTGTCTCTGGTAGCTCCTGACAGCTGTTCTTGAAAACAAGAAGAAAAATAAACAAGCTTTTTCTTTTAAAGGGAGGAACCTGGTAAATATAATATTCATTACAGAAATGAATGTTTATTGACAAATGACACTTCTCTGCATATGTCTGCTGTAACTATAAATTTAGATTTACAGGTAAGTCCATTAAGTTAATTAGTCCATGAAATTAATTAGTGTATTTCCCTGTTAATGCTATTTTTCTGTACTGTGTTGCCAGATATTTTTTTTAATACCTCTAAATGCCTCTGACATGCAACCTGTCATTCCCTTCTAGGGGAAAAACATGTTTTCACAATTATCCTAGTCCAGGTATTTTACTTTATACTATGATAACTATTTCACTTCTCCACTTTATATTGATTATTTCCCATTTTATCATCACAAATATTCCTTCTTTACCCTTGGTGTTCACCACAAACAGTTAGTGGCAGCAGTGGATCCTTGATAGTCAGAGAAGGGGGAGCCCCTGCATCCCCACAGAGACCCCTGATGTCCCCCTGCCATGGGCAGCACTATCCCAGATTGTGCTTGAGCCCCATCCAAATTGGCCTTGAACACTTCCAGGGATTGGGCATCCATAACTTTTCTGGGCAACCTGTTCCAGGGCATCATCACCCTCACAATGAAGAATTCCTTCCTAATACCCCTCAAACCCTACTCACTTCTCTCCCAAGCTGTTGAAAATAAGGAATTTCTTGTTTGCTTGATGCTTTCCAAGCCCTTTTTCAGAGGTCATGCAGCCATTTGAGCAGCTTCAATCCCAGGAGCAGACGACTGGTGAGCATGCATTTTGTGTGCAATTTTGGATAATTAAGCGGAACTAAATTATATTATATAAATAAAGTTTTGTGGAGTTGTGCATTTAGGCTTAACAGAGCTGGAGAAAACTCCAATGACTCTTCTCCTGAAATGCATCCTTAGCCTCTTGGATACTCTCAGGCATTTTCAAAGCAGGAAATCCCTGTTAGACCTGCAGATTATGCCAGGTTAAAGTGGATCCATGATGAATGAGGGGGAAGCACCAGATATTCTGTACTCACATTGTCCATTAGGCACATTTCTGTAAGCTGCCTTTTCCTAGAAAATTGTCTTCTCATTGTAACTTTGAAACTTGAGAACTTTAACCTCTGCTCACATTATTAGTTGATGTATCTGGAATTTAGTCTCAGTCACCCACAGTCAACCTCACCATGCTGGCTTCCCTCTCATAAATTTTCTGACTTTTTATATCCTCCAGGCTTTGCTGGTTACTCTCTTTTAAGGATGCTTGTGGTGGCTGGAGGAATCTATGTCTACCTCCTGTGCATGTAAGCACAGAAAAAGGTTGTAAATATTTGCTTAATAGCTACAAGCAAAAATACAAAACACACCAGAAATGTCAAGAGTAAAGCTTTAGGAGCAATGTGGCCCAGATATCCACAGCCAGTCTTTCAAAGCTGACACAGGTACACAGGATGTCTGAAGATATCAGTGCTGGCTCTAAATCCTGCCCCCGAGGCACAACAACTGCAGTGACAGAAGCCAACATACCTTCACATGTCAGGAGGAAGTATTCCAGATTGTGGCTGAAGGAGGCACTGAAATAAGTGCAGTTTTCAATCAGATCACAGGACAGGCACCTCCTGTTGAAGTTCCCATTTGTGCTTGCACTGGAAAAGTTAATACAATTCCATGAAGGTCACTGAGCAAATGTTATTTGAAAGCAACATTACTTGAACCTTTCTTTAGAACAAGAATATAAATCTAATGTGTCCAACATTAGCATGAGACAAAGTATTTCCATTTGGTTGAGTTTAAATAGCAGTAATGGATTTTTTTTTCCCTCCTGCTTGAATAGAGAATATATAAATGGACACTGATGTCATTTTGCAAGGTCAGGTGGTTATGAAAGAAGGTACAGTTTTTTAAAAGAAAATGATGGTTGCAATTCCACAAGAGGAAGTAATAATTTGGTGGATGAAGGCATGAAACAAAGGAGCAACATTTCGACACTTATTTATATTATAACAGACAATAGAGAGCTGGAATTTCTTTCTCTAAGTTTCTTATTGGCTGCATCACTGGTCTGATTTGCTAGCTGCTCCCTCAGAGGCCACAGTCCTTTTTACAGGTTTAAACAGATGCTCTTAGAACTCCCAAGTAGAAAGATTGTATTTAGGGATCTGCTTGAAGAAGGTAATGTGGCCTGTCCATTTGCCCACAGGTTTGCTGCCAACAGTCCACTGAACGTTGAAGAATTACAGATTATTAGCAAATATTAATAGATAGCATTTTGCCTCACTATAGAATTTTTAAACTTCAAGAATATTAACCAAGAGATCGTTCCAGTATTAATGAAAAGCAGATGAGTTTTTTTTTGCTACCATTTCAAGTGATTAAGCTGAGCAGTCATTTTAGGATCACAGAGACTGAAATGAGTACATGATGGGCTCTTGTTTAGGCTCAGATTTTATCTCTGACTACAATCCTAATTAAATCTACTGAATCAAACACAAAAAGGAGGGAAAAAAACCTCTAACCAGGTTTTCATCTGCTCTTTCTCTGTTGCTTTTTTGGGGAGATGAGGCTGATGAGGCACCAGGGTGGGGGGGACGCTGACAAGGAAGAGTGGGGAGTGCTTTCACTCATGCCAGCAGCTCTTGAACTGTGCCTGGGCTCCATTTTCAAAATGAGGTTTTCTTCTCATTTCAATAGAAATGAAGGGTTAATATAATTTAAAATTTTTTCTTCAAGGAAATGAACACAAAAAACTGTGGAGTGCATTGAATAGGCATATAGGTCTCAAAAGGAAAAAAATAAATTATTCAATCGCAGGTAATTTACTTTGCTCTAGTTTCCCTCCCACTGAGGAAAAAAGAGGTATGATATCATGTGAGAGAAGGAAAATGTACTGATTGTCCTTAACCCACTGATGCCTTCACCAACTCTGCCCTTCATTGCAGATGTTGTGATGGCAGCAGGGTGACTGAGGAGGAAAAACAGGATAAATGGAACAATGATTCCAAAATGTTTATTTTAAAGTTTGTGTTTCCTCCACTTTGTAATTTGCTTCCACAATATTTCACAATGGCAATGCTACCAATAGCTTGCTGTAAAACCAGCCTTTTACTCATCTTATACTTAGGGATGTGCTAAAATCTTCTGGAACTGCAGAAAAAGGTTTGTAAATATAAAATATTGCAAATTCTTTTCATTTTTATGAAGAGGTGAGCTACTATCAAATTTCTTTGAACATCTATTGGAAAGTATAAAGACAGTTATACCATTAGTTTATGTATTTCTGAATTCCATCAAGTGTTAAGCAGTTCTGTAGGAAAGTTTTGTGATAGTCAATCTTGACACCAATTTAAAATTTGCATTAATATGAGAAAATTGTTAAATGTAAAACATTTCCAAGTGTCAAGCATCTTGTTAACTATGATTACACTGTTCTGTCTCTTCCAGTGACACACTGAAGATCTTGCAATGCAAGAACAAAAAGAAAGAAACTGCTTCTACTGCAATTGCTTACAATTTCTTCAGTGTAAAACTGAAGAAATGGGAAATTCTGCATATGAAGTGACTAAAGCACATACCTGTATAAATGTCTTCTTCTTGGTGAATCTTCTGTGCTGTGGAAATAACTGGAGGGGAAAACCAAAAGTGAATTGCACCATTAGAGGGGTGTTTAGAAGTGTCCCATGCAACATCTTCACTCATACTGCCATTTTCACCATCTTGTAAAAGCAAGGGAAGTTTAAACTGAACTAGAAAAAGATACAGAAGGACACATCACTGAGAGGCTCAAGAAAGTACACTGCAGACTACACTGCAATTAAAATAAATGTGGAAAACTTTGGGTCCTACCCTGGCTGGGTCAGTGGATCAAAAAGGATCAAGTGATTAACCGGAAGACTTCCACCTTTTAACCTCAAGATTCATGGCTCAGAATTTCTTTTAAAGACCTTTCTTCTTTCTCTAGAGGAAATTTTTACTTCTCTGGTCTCATTTTTTTTTTTCTTTGCCCAGTTAGACAGCTAATCAGGGTTTGGTGGGAAGGCAGAGCATGAAGCTGAGAACATTTCCTTGTCCTCATTTTGTGCTGAGACTGTGGTGAGCTCCCTTCTGGATAAACAACACAAGCTCTGCTGTACAGTGGCAGCTTCTGGAGGCACAAGAGTGATGCTGCAGGAGGTGGCCAACCTCAGTCCCACCTGTGAGTCTGAATTAAATCCCCAGATGCATTTTGTGTGGATAATGCTGGAGCACAGGAGCAAATGTAGCATCCAGGGTGAACAATGCCAGGAAGGATTTTCATCCCTGCTGATCTTGATTGTACAAATTGCGTGTGGCATTTTCTGCTTGACTGGCCAGATAAAATGCCAATAAGACTTTGGTGCTGGTTTGCTACTTAGACCACCCCTGGAAGTGTTCAAGGCCAGGTTTGAAGGGCAGCCTGGTCCAGTGGAAGTTGTCCCTGCCCACAGCAGGGAGCTGGATGCTCTTTCTCTTCCAGCCCAAGCCATTCTGTGTTTCTATATTTCTATGATTTTATATTGTTCTGAAGTTATTGGTAATTGAGAGCATTCAAAATTTTGAAGAAGCACTGTGCTCTTCACAATCACTCAAAATATATTATATTGCAGGGACTATTTACTCAACTGCTCAGCAGTCTTAAGTAACTGAGAGGTGAGAACCTTGTATCCATGTAAAAATTTGTCTGAAAAGAATCTTTTATTTGATTCCAGAAAGCTGTCTAAATATATTCTTATGTAATTTTTTGAAGTGTATTTGAAAAAGTGAATTTTACAGAAGTTATTTTACGAGCATAAAGAGCAAGTGTGAAGAAGGGTGGATTAGTTTTTCTTTTTTATTTTTTTCTGATTCTAACTAAAGACTTTTATTTTTTTTTTCTTTTTCCACTGCATTGGCATTTTTGCAGGACAACAAAGGATTCTTTCCAAAACTGACTAGGTGGTTGATGAAAACAGCCTGCTTTCCTTCAGAGGCTAATATCAGAAATTGCAGCAGGAGAAATTACTCCTCTGCACAAATTTATTTAATTGTCATAGAAAGAGAGGCTTGAACAGTACAGATTAATCAAAATAACACAAGATATGTGTAATGGTGTGAGAGGTTAAGCCAAAATGGAGACAGCTTCTGCTTTCTTATCCCCACCTCCTCGTGCTCACAGTTTTCAGTGCATACACAACATCTTTGTAACCGACCCAGAGCCCAGGGCTAGACAAAGGAAGTCTGATTTGTCAGGCCAAAGCTTACTTACATTTTCTGCCTCTTTTCATCATATGCCAGTATCTTTGTCACATCCCAGTCTCCAGATGTAATAGCCTGTAAGTCGTCATTGCTACTGTTGGGCTGCCAGAAAGAAAAGAGGAGTGGATTTCTTTATTGTTAAAACTTTTGAAGAAGGGAGCTCCTCTGGCTCCACTCCCCTGAAAAATAAACCAAACATCTGCAATTTCCACCACTACACCTGCCATTTCTGTGAATCTGCAGGTGTAGAAATAACAGAGAGCCAGAATCATCTTAACCATGACTCCACTGAAGACAATGAGGTGAATTCAGCACAGAGCACCTTCAAACCCCTTCCTCTAATCTGGCATGCCCACATGCTTCTATTTAATCCTTTATGGCAGGGTGCAGATTTACTTATCTACAACTAAGGTGGCATTAAAAAAAGCAAAACAAAACAATAATGATGTTTGGAAAGAGACAGTCAACTGACCTTTTTCTTCTAAGCATTTAATTTGGAAATTCACATTATCTTATGCCCAAATAAAGCACTGCTGGAGGTTTTCTTTTATGCACAAGATTTTTTTACATCTGCACCTCCTCATCTCTCTGCAGCAAGCACAGGCACCACTTTTTATTGCTGTCTGCCCCAGGTGAGCCCCAGAGCAGCAGCAGCAGCAGCAGTGAGTGCTCACCTGTGATGATGACATGGCAATGTGGTAGAAATGCCCACGTCCTCCCTGGGGAATGGCCCGCACGAAGAAAAACTTCCGACCATCCTGGAAAAAATGGGCTCTTCATTCTGTGTAAGCAGCAAAATTAAGGGGTGCATTAGTGATAATTGGTTGTATTTAGAATTGCTCAGCACTCCAACACCCTGTAAAATTAATTCACAGCAAAATAGAAAGTGCTCATTGACAGCAAGCTGAGGCAAACAAAGGGCCTACTGAAAGCTGGAGAAAGTTTTGGGCATTATTGCTTCTTGCTCTTGGGAGAGCAGACACCTTTCAGCTGTGGGAGGACAGGCAGCAAGGCGAGTTCCTTGGCTATAAAGTCAATTCCCATTGGCAAAGCCAATGTACAGCTGACAGCTTGGGGCACTTGGAGCCTTTAGAACCAGTGTGACAAACCTTGTTTACCCTGCTGGAAGAACCTCTCTGTTCCTGTCCTGGAGGAAACACAACTGAACAGCATCTAAATGCTGTCTTTTCCTACTGTCTTACAAATGCTTGACTCACTGAATTATATATGAAGGAGAGCATCTCCTGCAGAACTCTCTTTGACACAGAGCTCCCAGGTGAATGTGGTGATTGACTTTAATTGGGTGGCTGGAACTTTCACCCAGAGAGAGAAAAGGCTCAGCAGAAGGAAAATCAAGCACCACATGTGGCAAGCCAGCATCTCCTGGAAGGGAGTCTTCTTTTTGTGAACGAGAATCCTGAGGCACATGAGAAGTCTCCACTAAATGAAGGGTTGAACAGCAGATTACCAGGGAAGGCAGAAGGGTGGTCCATGGGGTGGGACACAGGAGCACTGCACCTACAGGTCTGGAACATGAAGCTAAGTCCCAACTAGCTGGGAGTGATTAATAAGCTGAACCTCTGCTGAAGCTGTCCTGTGATATCAGGATCTTCTGAGGCTGGATGAGCCCTTCCTTGGCTGGGCTTTGTGAACCCTTCTCTACCCAGGGCAAGCAATAAAGAGGTTGTTGCCAGCCTCTTCTGGGTCCTCTGCAGTTCATTGTTAATGAAACCCCTTGACTTTCTGCTTGGCACATTCCAAGACACCACACTGAACCAGCAAGAATTTGCTTGTACAGGGAGACTTATGACACAGCAAAGGAATAAACATTTTTATTTCCCATAAGCTAACACATTCTTCTTTACTCTATGTTCCTTTGCTCCTTTGTTCTTTACTGATTAATTCTTTTCTGATATTTATCAGATTTGTCAGTGCTCTATTAGGTGTTCAAACTGTTCTTTTTGCCTTTTATTTTCCCCTGCTTAGGTTTTCAGTGTATTTTAAAATGTTCCCATTTGCAGATTGTTGCAGCTCTATGAAATAATGGTTTCATTTGTTTCTGACATTGTTCTGGAACCTGAAACATGAAACTCTATATTATTTCCAAATGTCTTTTATGACAGGAGAAACCTCGTTGAATAATGACTGTGATAGCTCAGGCAAACCTCCTGTTCGACAGGTTTTCCTTTCCTGAGGTAGGTAGCAATGAGTTCACCCTCCATTTCTATATCTGTGCCTCCTGCATTATTTATTCCAGCAATATGTCTCTGCCAGCGAGAGCAGGCATTGTGCTGATGAGTTTGAGGTTCATTCAGAGCTACAGGGGAAGGAGGTTGCTGGCACAGGTGAGAGATGTGAGGTTTTAGCACTGGGCTGATGGTGCAAGACAGCCTGCTTGCATGTTCCATTGCTGGAAAGGCAACACATGGATGCAGCCAGAACTTGTGACAGAGATGATGATTTACCCCAGGTGGTAAAAAGTGAGACAGACTGAAATTCTCTTGGAACAGGAATTTATAATTTAGGGAGCTATGCTGGGCACATAATCAAAATATTCTGCATGTGCTATGAACTGTCTGAGCCTTTTGTCAACTATTATTGAATGAATCCCACAATAACAGAACAGGACAGCTCTCCTTGAAAATAACAGATCAGTTTAGTGCTGGTAAAAGACAATATTTTTATTGTGCAGCAGGTATGGAATGTTTGGAAATTTTTGCCAGAGCTGGTATCAGTAGTTGCAAAAAGGGATTGGACAAATTCAGGTTTCATTAATATATCTTAAAGGATATGGACATAGTCTTAAATGTCTGTAATCTTTTTGTTGTAGATGATAGTGAAATATGAGAAAATTGTGCTACCAAATACTTCAGCTTTACTGGAAAGGAGAAGGTAATGGGAGGCTGCTGGAGGGGTCTGACCCTCCTGGAGGGTTCAGTGCTGGAGCTCAGAGCTGCACAGCTCAGCTCAGTGTACCTGCAAACAGTCAGGAGATGAAAGCAGGGGGTGCCTCGGGGGCTTACCCCAAGTTTGGCAGAATCAGGATGGGTGAGGGGACAATGCAAAATGCAGTCTGGGCTTCTGCAGATCCTAGAGAGGAGCACAAAGTCCTGCTGTAAAGAATAACAATCAAAAAGAAAAAGGTAGAGTGTATTCAGTTGTGTTTTTAGAGGGATCACAGAGAATCCCTGGATCTGCAGCCACCTGAGGAAGACTCCTCTGGTAAATCAAGGGAAGATAAAGTGTGTTCACCTTAGGATAAGGTGAACAGTGCACAAATGTCTCTGACCTGGAGGATTTGCATGATCATTCACACACTGGGACAAATGTTTGAAAGAGAAATTATCCTATTTATAGTGAGTTGGAATTCATGAAAGATTAGTGGACACAGAAGTACAGCTCCACCAAAAGCACCCACACATTAACATGGGTCAAACAATTGTATTTCAGCACCACTCATTGCAGCTCCAAACTGGTTTGTCTGGGTTCAACACACTCCAGCCTCCTGTTCTACAGTTCCTCAAATGCTCTTGGCTGGACTCCACAAATTTCCTTAAAGAAATCAGTGGTAAAGCACTGATCAATACTATATTCTTTGTATATTGATTTTATTACTGACTGAGAGTTATGCTTCCATAAGAATTATGATTTTCTGGTTCATCCTCAGGTTTTAAAAAGGAAACAAATTAATCTGAATAACTGACTCCTTTCCAATTGATTCTCTGATGCATTTTCCCTTCCTCAGCAGTCTCCTGCCCTCTCTGTCTGATTCACCTTTAATCCCAGAATTAATGATTTTGATGTGTTGGCAATTATTCTTTCAGTGAAATGCCCCAATACTTTCCATGTCACAGGGCCATAGCTCTGATAAACAGATAGGTGTGACATGAATTCTTTTAATCCCTTGCCTATTGGTAAACACTGTTTAAATCCAACAAGAAAACACCCAATGTGCACTGACTCTAAAGGGACAGTGCAGTCACATCCTCTTCAGGGCACAGGGGGAAGATCTCTCTCCCTCTCCTACACACTCAGCCCCTGGGGCAATGCTGAGCTTCACCCTCATCCCTGTCCTCATCCTCAGCTATGGCTGGCTGCACCTCCCCTTTGGCCATCTCTGGAACCCGGGCAGCTGCACCAAAATCGGGGTCAGCAGCTGGAGAGGATCCCATGTCTCTGGGCATGGATGCCCTCCACTGGGTGAAATGGGAACGAAAAGATTGTAGCCAGGAGCTGCTCTTAAATCTCTGGTAGATGAATTTGGGTATTTGAGTTCTGGAACTCTGGGTCCTCTTTCTGCTGCATCCTTTGTCTTTAGGCCAAAATTATGTCAGTTATGGGGTAATTGAATGGCAAAAGGGCTTTACAGAGTGAAAAAGTGGGTCCTGTTTGTAAGTTCCTCTGAACTCTATTTTTATTTTAAAAATCTCTTTTCATACCTCCTATTAACTACATGTAAGAACCATTACTGGGTTATCACGCAGGATTAAAGTGAGGGAGTAGCAAAAGAAAAATGGTGCCAGGTTTTCAGCATCTCTGGCTTTTAAGAGAGTGAGTCTTTAGCTTCAGACTGAGGTCATCTGAAACACTGGGGAAATAGGAGGACTGGAAAGAAAAATGACAACCCAAAGAAACTGTTATCAGGGGAGGGCAGCCAGCCCCCACAAGCAGTTTTGGAGGTTATAGGTTTCTAAACAATTTTATGGTAATCTCCTGGTCCTGCCAATGTCAATGTCAAATGCAGCCTTTGTCAGAGTTGCAATTGCACCCGGTTTTATAATAAATATATTTTTCAGGCCACATTCACGATTAAATAAATAAAGCAATTAAAATGCCAGTAAAGTTTATCTTCAGCAGGTGCTCAGAAATTGCCTGGTTTCTCCCTTGCTGACTCATTGCCTGTATATGATCATCCCCAGTACTACTGGAAAATGTCTTCCTCACAAAAAATGGAAACAAAATTGCTTACAGCTAAATCAGTGTTTCAAACAGTTTGTGTATTTAAGCAAAAGTATGAGTGAAGTTCAGTCTGACTCTTGTGCTCAGATGTGCACAAGCAAGTATATAAATAAAGAAGTATAAACTCCAAGTCCGTGAACAGTTTTAGTGAGCATGTGCCACTTCATCTGACAGAGGGTGACAGATACTTTCTAGCAAACCCTGTGTAAATACTGTGTATTCCTCACCATACTTTAAGTAGTTTATCCTATTTTTCAGCTGCACAGGGAGTGGCTGCATTATTTATCTTGCCTGTGTTGGAGAGAGGCTCTCTCCAAAGACTTTGGACTTGCATAATATGTATTCATGAACTCAAACCCAGAAGGAAACATGAGATTGTTTACTACAACTTTCCACACACAGACTTTTAAATGCCACTGAGTCACCAAACTAGTAAACAGCAAAATTCAGATTCATGGCTTGTATGCTTTATCTCAGAACTCCCAGGATTTCAGACACCTGAAAAAAGCCAACCCTGTCATCCTTGGAGACACCCTCGTGTCCCTGGTGAGTATCTTGTCTCCTACTCCCAGCTGACTGTTTGTCCCTGTTCCAAGGTGCACTGAAATTCCCAGGAAAAAGATCAAACCGGTGCAAAATACAGGGAATTTTGAAGCAGGGTTTTAAAGAACAAGTCAAGCAGCTGGATTCCTTGGTCCTACTGATTTAAAATTGTGACACTTCTCAAAAGAAGGACTTTGGAGTGGGCTGAACCCTGCCCAGGGTCCCTTGACTGTGTGACCCACTGCCACCACCCTGGCTGTCTCCAGAGGGGACAGGGCAGCTGGCTCATTTGCAAATACTTATAAAAAATGTCTCAGCCAAGGAATCTTCATCCTGAGCCGAGCCACATTCCTGAGCTCCTGCAGCAGCCTCCTGATGAGCAATTCATCTCCTTTTTGAAGGGATTAGTGGACCCAAACTGGCATTTAACATTTTCACATCATCCTCATAGTCAGGCACACATGCCATGAAAATACCTTTCCAGTTATCTAGATTAATGTGTCATACAATAAAAGGCAAATATAGAAAATACAATTATCCCAGTAATCATATTCAGTCAAAACTAGAATTTTAAGTAATTTTGTTGTCAGAAATACAGGCAAAAGAGCTATATAATTCATTGGACTCCAACAAAAGCTTTTGAAGGATGCTATCAAATATCTCCAAAGTCCATAGAAAATGTTATTTTAATTTAGCACTGAGATGTCTGACTCATTTGGCTGTAATGAACACCCTTAACATCAAACTAAGTGTGTGCTCTCAAACTAAGTATATGCTTTTTGGAGATGCAGTAAAACAAAATGTATTTCCCTGGAGTAGGCCCATTAGAGACTGACAGATCATTTACTTCAGATATCGAGGATAAAGCACCATCTTTTAATGCCTGTCCACATGGTAGGTGACTAAATTACCACAGCAGTGTAAAAACACAAGTTCCACTATACTGTATTAATAATATAAAACAAAACTTCTACTATACTGCAGTAAATAGCAATGAAAAGATTATTTTACTGCTATTGCCTTCAAGCTTATAAAATAAATAAAGCCTGTTAAGGTTTTGTGGGTTTTTTTCAATCATTTTTAATATACAATATCTGGACAATTTAATTTTCCCTTGATTTGTTCTGTCTTTTAAGCTTTTGTTTCCTACTCAAGCCAATATTTCAGCACAATTTTTACTCTATATCAGCAAAAGATTATTTGAAATGCTTGGAGCACAAAATCTATTTCCCCATACAATCAATTTTCATCTGGATCTCACACAGCCCATTGCTGCAGGACAGCCACTGGAACAGAGGAGAGCATTGTTCTTGCTGTGAACTGATGTGGTGCTATTTCTACAGGGTCTTGGCTCCTCTGAACAGGCTGTGTCAAAAATTTGAAGTGCTTTAAATCTGGACTTGGAAAAAGTATATAGAACAAGATATTTTGTGGCATGCTGCTCCCTGTCTGGCATTCACACAAGGCTTGAAAAGCAGTTCAGTGTTGTGGCTGAATTGAGATCACAGCTTCTCTCTGGAGAACAGCTTCATCTAACCTGAGGTTCCTTCACAAACTGACTCCTGGGGAAGTGTTATAGATGATATTTAAGTGACTCAACAGTCTATCTGCATGATTTTGTCTCTGAACGGACAGAGACACTCTCAATAAAGTGAAAACAACCACCACAGTATTTAAAACATCCTCATCAGCGTCAGGTCAGGGTGTGAAGGATTGCCTCTGAGGTTGATGAGTCCTATACAGATATAGCCAGTGAGTGATTTTCCACCCACATCAGCTTTTCATCTCTTTTAAATACAAGTAAATTGCAGGCTGAGGACTACAGGACTTACCGGAGTGGATGGCACCTTTACTAAGAACTTGTTTGCTACTGAGAAGCTCTTTTCTGTTTTACAGATCATGCCATCTTCCAAGTATCTCTCTCAAATCTGGAAATCAGCTTTTCTCTTTGGGGAAAAACTCAGTGAAGCAATTATCCTACCAAAAACTTGACCACAAGGAGAGGATCCCTCTTACCTGTCTATGCAGCCAGGCATCGCTTTCATCTTCATGTTTCTAAAACACAAAAAAGATCATTAATGTCATGCTTTTCATATATTATATATTGCCTATCAGTGCAGGAAGCTGTTGGAGTTGAAAGGTTGCTCAGAAATACAAAGAAACTGTTTAAATATCTGCTTCTGGAGTGGAATCCAGTGACTGCTTTTCTTGGCTTTCCTCCCTGATGGATAAGCATTCACTAGATCAAGATAGCATTTTACACATACAGACAAAACACATAAATCCACAAGATGTATTATTCCCCAAAGAAATAAATCTTCTTAAGAAATAAATAAAGGCTGTAATAAAATTTATTAAGAAAAAACTTCTCACCATGCTCTATGCACAGAATTGCGTAGTCTTTTTCAAGGGATGGGTGCATTAGAACAATTTTATACAGTGGAAACGCATGCCAGCTTAAATGATGGAATCTGCTAATGGAATTTGCTGATCTTATATCAATACACCATTTTTATTAGGGCATTTATAGAAGGGATTTATTAACTACAATTAAGGAACGTGTAGACAAGCATGAACTGGTTTTAATGGCACTAAATACATATATAATGCAGCTAGAATGTTACAAAGGTATTTAGGTTGCAAATGGGTGAGGTGTGGGAACGTGTGTGTGGGTAAAGGTATTTCAAGACAGATAATCACCCTCCCTCAAACACGCACGGAGCGTTCTTGGATTTCTAGGTGTTAAAATACAATTAAAAACTGTGAACATTGTTTATATTCAGTCTGCCAAAATTAATGTGTTCCAGCTGACTTTTCATCAGGTAAGGCAAGCTAACTAGTTTCTCCTTGCGTGGGTTGTGAGCACTGTTGGCAAGGGACGGCTGTGCAAGCCTCTCCTACCTTGGTGCAGACGCCCGTGGTGGCGTCGCAGAGCGTCAGGATGGACACGTTCTGGGCCCTGTTCAGCCAGTTCACTGCCACCTTGGTGCTGGTGGCCCACTTCACCATGGTGATGTAGTAGTCCCTGCAAACACACACACACACACAGAGCAGATCACAACGCTGCCATCCTAATGAGCTGCACACGGCAGAGCAGCGGGGGCTGCTGCAGGCAAACAGTCCAGGAGAGAGCTGTGGCTTTAAAGAACATCTTGTCCTGATGTCTCTAGGCTGCTTTATGTATGGGTTTCAACCCCTAAAAATGACATTTTTAGGGCTGTGCAAGTGTTTTATCTGCCACTTTTGGAAGTTATTTTCAAAGAAGAGACGAATACTGAGATAAAGAATCTTTCAAGCTATTCTGTCTTCCAAGAAGGATTGAACTACCTGGAGCTACAAATTTAGGCACAGGTGGAAAAGAAATTGCAAACCATTTCCATGCTGAACACACAAACCTGAGCTGACTCAAACCCATCACTATCAATGGCTGGGTTCTTGATGCTTATGAAAAGTTGGTGGCCTCTGAGCATGCTGTTACACACCGAAGTACCCAGGAGTGTTGCCTTAAAAGATAGCTAGTAAGAAGGACAGAGTTTGGAGCAGCACAGGGTCTCTGTAAAGCAGATGCAGATGGTTGCCATAAAGGCATCAGCAGAGATAGTTTGCATGAGTAAAACCATCCTCCTACACTCCCTGCACCATCTTATTGCTGGGAATATTCAGGTTGTGATAATACTTGGAGTAAATCATCGGTGTGGGCTGCACAGTCCTGCAGTTGCTATCTTCAGGAAAAGTCCCATGCAATAGTGAGGACTGCAAGCCATTTAGGCTGGGCTGGAAAATACAGGAATAAAGTCACTGATGGCTGCCTTCTCAGAGCCAGGGCTTGGTGCTACCAGATGTCCACCTCTACAGTAATTCAGGGCTCCACCACTTCATTTGTAGGGCACAACTGCCATAGCTGGTGATGTTATAATACACTGCTGGGCCATGTGGGCCAAGACATCCTTAAAGCATAATATGACTTTTTACAGCATACAGTCTATAAAAAATTTATTAGTTCATTTGTTTGCTATAAAATATGTATAAGGAATTGTTGCTCTCATTGGAAATAACGCACGGTGCCACTGGAGAGTCCTTTGTGCTCTGGCAAGAGATTCTGTATATACTGAAGAGAAAGGGCAAAAGCACAAAGGTCTGTTTGTCTAGAAAAATAACAAGCTGGAAATTGATTTTGTACTTTTCAGTAATATTTAGTGCCTGAAATTGGCTGCGGGGAAAAGGAACAAGAGGCCTCAATGCTTGCATCCACTGCACTGGGGGAAGGATATACCCAGGTGAGACAACAGCAGTCTGAAAATTTAGAGCCTGAAATAAAATTGTAATTTTAGTCTTTATCAGCAACAGTGTAGGCCCTAAGAGGAAAAAAACAACACAACAAAATTAAACTGCATAACTGTCTCTTCTTTCTCTCCAAATTGAACTGAGCAGATTCAGTCTCCCCAGAAAAGGAATGTGATTTTAATACTTATTGTGGCTTGGAGCATTTTTTCCTTAAATCCAATTTAAAGTTTCAAATACATATATTCAATTTTTACATTCCTCTCACTGTTTCAACACATGAGCCACAGTTCATTCTCAGGTACTTTCAATTATTATTTTAGGTGAATCAAGATCTTCCCTACCGTCCCAGAGAAGGGAATGGAGTCTCAATTTTTCTCTGAACCCTCTTCTGGCCATCAAGACCATGGATAACCCAGCCCATGGATAACTGCAGATACCTGGATAGTCATTATTCTAGTTTTTGAATATTGCGGAGTCTTTAATTTCATTTACTTCCCTTCACATGTCTTCTATATAAAACCCAAGTTTTATGGTTCCCATTTTGCAGAGGAAAATGAGACAAGAAGTTGTGATTCATCTCAGCTAATTTTAAATATCTCCTGCTCCTGCAGCTGCACTGGTTGAACAGCCAGTGGAGAGAAATGGGAAACCAGTGCAATTCCCAAGCCCGCTCTGCCTGATCTGTCCCACATTTTATGTGGAGATGATTTAAGGGAGAAACTGTTTCTTCCATAGAACAAAATATATACCAGCAGGACCTTGGCCACTGCATTTATAGACATCCACATGAGAGCAAAAGGGAAGGGACACCTTGTCTGAGCCCTGCCAGGAGAGGTGAAGCCATCCTGAGTTTTGCAATGGATTTCGACAGCCCAGTAAGGACACTTGATTTGGTTTGCAACCATCTGAGATCATTGCACAGCAGCCTGGTCATGCCCCAGCTTTCCATGGCTCATTCCTGGGGGCAGGAATCCCAAACACGAGGTGTGACTCTGCAATATGAGTACCTGCAGTATGGCCATGGTAATAAAGCCACAAACACCACAAACAGACAGTGATTTAGGACAGGCAGCAGCCCAGCCCGTGGTCCCTGGGGCACAGACTCAGATCCAGACTGGAGTTGTCTGAGTTTTTCCATTATTTATTTGTTTCTGCCCCATGCAAGGGCCACTGATGATTTCTGCACTTGAGGGAGATAATATCATCCCTCAATTTGTCACCTGAGATGCAAATATAAGAAATAAGCTGGGTCATTTTGGGATCCAATTCTGACCATCTGCTGATGAAACTCCTGAGGTCCAGTAGTTTTCACCAAAATAAAAAATGCCTGTCAGGCATTAAATGTTAAATGCTACTTTTTGCCCTTCAATTTCAACCCCTTCCCTTCACTTTCTTTTTTTCACAGAAGAGCTTGGCATTGGAGAAAACTTGATAAAAATGTTCAGAATGAAAGATATTTAAAAAGGACAAGTGATCAATACTATACATTTCACCCCCAAATATGTTTTTCCATCACCTTTGTTTGGTGGGGGTTTTGTGTTTATTTTGGGGGTTTTTAACTGAAAAATACCCAATTCCTGTGGAAAATTTCTGTCTTCTTTCAATTTTGAAAGAAAAAAGAGAGTGGCATATCTCCACTTTATTATCAGCTTTATTAATTGTACTAAATCACTTTGCTCCAGATAAAAAGAACACGAAATACCACTCTGTCCATATATCATCTGCACTGAGCAGACTGAAATGCTTCAGATAGGCTATGTCTGCTGGAAGATCCTTATCACCAGCTTCCCCTGCTTTCTTGAAACTCCCTTCAGAAACTGAATGTACAGTACCTCCCTCTTGCCTATTTTAATAAAATTTTACCACACTAATCCTCTCATTTCAGAAAACATATGCATAATGAAAATACACCCCTATTGCTCTGGCAGCACTACTTCTGTCATCCCTAGAGATGGCAATTGCCATGGTTTTGATGTACAGGCACTAATTAATTATGATGTATTTTGCATCATTTTGCAATATTGATTGCAACTAAATAAATTATGGCCACCCATAACCATACAGAAAAAATTTATGAACAGCTCTTGGATCCTGCAGTCGGAAGTTATTGCTGTAATTAAAAACTTTCTGAGTCTTTCTGATTACAGAAAATGCTACCAAAAGAGAAATTATATTGTTCAGGAGCCATCATTCTGATAATGTGATGGGAATACTGTGATCCTGAATTCCCACCTGCTGTACGCAGACCTAAAGTTATATTTTTGAAAGTCAAATACCCATTTGGTTTGGCCAGAGGTCATACATCTTCTTTTGCTAAATATGTTTGTATTATTTTTAATTTGTTCAGTGTAAAAATGTTCTAATATAATGTTCTATAAAATACAGGTAAAGACAATTTGAAAAAAAAAATAAGCAGATTTACACAAAAATGAAACTTTCTGATAGCAGCAAAGAAAGATCCAGTGTTAAAGACTGTAAAATCATCTTGAAAATTCAAACTCTGATCCAAAACCCCAAGGGAACTGGGGCCAGAATTCAAGGGTGAGAAAGCACCTACCTCATTCTCTGATCATCTGGGGGAGTCATTTCTAGGTCATGAGTGGGTCCATTCAAACCAATCACGTGCAAAGAAATAGTAGGATTTTCCATTCCAGCCTGGATTTTAGAAAAGAATAAATTACCATATCATATACAACACAGAATGGTTTTGATTTATCATATCCCCATGGATTATAAAAAGCATTCCCACTGAATGGGATATGGATTGGACTGATGTTTTTTCACAGGGAGGCTGCAAATCTAGGGAAGTGGCACAGAGCCGTGGAGAGCTTGGTAGCCACAAACGAGGGGCAGTTTTACTCAGGACGCTTCTAACCTTAGTAAAAAATTCTACTTTCCATGGCAACTAGAAATTTTGCTATTTCCTGCACCTTTTGACAAAAGTTTGTCTAATAGGATGATGGTTGATATAGCAAAATAGCGATTCATTTTGTTCTGTGGGAAAGGGCATCCCCTGCTGAACCATTGTGATTTCCACAAAACCTGCATACGTGTGGGTATCTCTCCTGCTAAATTATGGCTCAATTTGGACCAGCATGTGAGGTCTTAGGCAATCAGTGCTTAAAGCAAGAAACCCAGAAGGAGTGACTGCAGCAGACACCCCTGTGCTACTTCAGAGCAGGAAATTACAGCAATAACAGCAGCAGAGAGTCTGTGCTGGTGGAGAGCTGTGTCGGTGCTGTGCACTCGCTGCAGCTCTCTGCAGCCAAGGGGAGATGGGCTCTTAAGGCTGTTCTGTCTTTCAAGCACAGCAAACCTCTAAAACCAATGCCTCCTCTGACATTAGGCCATCCTGGATATTCTAAGGAAGCCCAAATGCTACATTTTCCTTCTATACAAATGCGAATCTATCTAAATATAGACTATATGTATGTATGTGTGTATGTGTGTGTGTATCTATCTATCTATATCTATCATATCTATCTATCTATCTATCTATCTATCTATCTATCTATCTATCCTATCTATCTATCTATCTTCTATCTGTCTATCTGTCATACTATATTATCTATATCTAATTATCTACAATACATTCTTTCTATTACTATCAAATCATCTTCTATTATCTATATATCATATTATCTATTATCTATCAATCTTGTATCAAAATAAAATCTAATACAGAAAATCTAACTACAGAACTTAAGTAGGAAACTTCAATATAATAAATTCAGCTCAGGCACCAACAAGCCCCTCCTGGAGACAAACCCACAGATAACATCTGACTTCCACCCTTCCAGCATGGAAGCACAATTGCTTTTGTGTGAGTGAAAAGCAAGGACTTTCAAATTTTATTTTCATTGTATGAAGAGTTACTAATTCTCATAGAACCAGAAAAGTGCAATCATACAAATGCAGCTAAAGGAGAGTGGTGACCACATTCACTGGGAACAGCTCCCTGGATCTGTTTATTTTCATCGCTTGGGAGTGTGCATTATTAGCCTCCTGTCCAAGCCTACTGGAAATAAAGAATTATATATTTCTGATAGAGCAGCAGGACTCATTATTTTATTTTCCCTCACCTTTGGATAATGGTACGTTTTAACAGTAGGGTAAAGGATGCCTGTATATATCGGGATCTCCATGGTGGGGACTCTGGAGGCATTAATTGTTGCATATGCCAACCTGGTGCCATCAGGAGACCACCAATGAGCAATGTGAGTCTTCAAGATCTCCTCTAATTGAGAAAAAAAAAAAAAAAGAAAAAAAGAAAAGAGAGAACAGAAAAAAAATAAAAGGCTATTAGAGGTAAATTCCTAGTTAGCAATAAATGAAAGAGTGCAGATATGAAAATCCCAGTCTAATCACAGCACAGGGAGGATGCCACAGGAATATCAATCAAAAATACTCATCAAATTATGCCATATACACAAATGAACACAATTGATAACAATTACTCTGTATTTATAGGTTATTAGGCTTAATTACCTTTGCTGAAGAAACATCAAATTATTCATATTAGTGCACACACTCATGACAGCATAAAAAGCCCTGCTGCTCCTGCCATGTGTCCTGCACATGGTTAGGGTTCACAACATCTGACTGGACATATATCACTCAATTCAAACAGTGTTTATACAAAATGCTTCAGCAACATTTTAAATACTCCTAAGTTGTGTTGCAGTTAGTAATAAATATAGAAATTTTCTGTAACTTATGAAAGGCTGGAGCTTCAAAACAAGACACCAGGATTAGAGTCTGTGCCTTGGATATCATCTTGACTTTTATCCCTATTTCATTTTTTTTAAATCACTTTTGCAAGGTAATTTTCCATAAGTAGCCAGGGTTAGAGCCTGATCCTCTATACCACTGAATTTTGGAATTTTGAGATTTCAGAAATATAATTGCCATTGAAAAGGTGCTCAGAAAGATGCCAATGCAAACATATCAGAGTTCAAGTATGTAAGGAGAAAACAGTATTGCCATCATATGAAATTATTTTTAATACTGGCAGAACCTAGTTCTCATTAAATTCAAATAGCTTCTAATTTCTAATACTTTCCATATCATCTAATATCCTTCATTGTAAAAATGAGTTCACCTTACAGACCTGCAGGAAAACTACAAAATTCACTTTTGGCCCAAAGTGTCTCCAGTTACTGACATTTGGAAGACATTAACTTGGCTTTTTAAACCTCCCATTTTGTGAAAGACAATAATGTAATCCATTTTCATTAAGAGTCTTAATATAATGTGAGTCATTCCTATTTAAACCACCAGAAGGGCTTGCATATGCTGTACAGATTGATGGGCAGGAAGATGGCTCCCATTACTTTAATGTGAGAATAAAAATTAAAGAGCCTGCAGAATGTTTCTAAGCCTTCACCATGAAGTCCTGCTACGTGGGTCCAAGCAGCTCCAGTGTCTGCTGCCATCACTGGTCATTGGTAAAATGGATGAGGATTTTCTGAGTTCAGAACCCCCAGGTCTGTACACCACCCTATGATGACCCCCAGTCCAACCAGGACATCCCTCTGGTCTGAAGAGTAGAAACTCGCCAGACACTGTTTAATGCTTAATTAAAAAAACCCCAAAAAAACCAAAACAGAATTGGATGAGCAATCCTTGGAGAACAGACAATTTTATACATCACAGGGTAAATAAACACTTTGTTAATCAAGACTTGCATATGGCTTGGAATAAAACTCAAGGTAACATCAGAAAGGCTGCAAGGGAAAATTCATCCTCAATACTTATGGTTTTCAGAAATAGCAAATTAATTAATTGGTGCTTAATGGCAGCACATAAGTGGGGATTTGGAAAGATATTTAGGAAGTTACAAATGTTTCATGGGAAAGTACATCTGGCAAATTTGCTTTGCTGCATTTTCCCACCTGTTATAAGTACATTTAAAAGATGCTGCTTTTGACTTTTATATTGGTTGCCCATTAAAGAGATAATGAAGAACATAAAGGAAAAGGAGCAAAGATGGATGATGGCAGATGAATCCTTGACATTTTAACATTAATTAAGAATGACTTTATTCAGCAAACATTTTTTCCAGGATCTCAGACTTAATGAAGCGTTCTGCTGAAGGTCACATACCCAGAAAGGTTTTAGTGCAGGTTTTGTGGTCCTCTGTTAATGAGATTTAATTTAGTGTACCTTTGCCTTGAGACAAAGCCAGGACCTTGCTGTTATTAGAGAGATCAGTTAGTTCTAGCAAACCAGAGAGCATTCTTATGGACTATAGAATGGATCAGGACCAGAAAGTTCTTGCAGCTGAAAGAAAAAATGATGTGCAGACAATTTGTTCTCGGAGACAGTTTATTCCTTGTGTTTGCATTTAGCACATGCTCTGAAAACCAGCTGCATTCAATACTGCTGAATCTTTCTAAAGTTAGTTCAGATCCTGCCTCATGTATGAAATATTGATTCTCCTTATACACTAAAGCCCCCTAAATATTTGGATCATGACTCCTGTAGACATCTCCTGACTAAGAGCGTAAAGTGGTAACTGATCAAAACTTTTGCCCTCTTCCCCAGAGCTTGCAGTTGCTGAGTGCTACATGATGTCAGGATGCTGTGAGAGAACTGCTGAGATTCCTCACAGTCAGATCCTGGTGGCTTTGTGTTCCTTCTTTCTCCACAGTTTTGCTTGCCAGCCTCCACGGGGCATGCAAACTTGAAAAACGGTGGGAATAAAGAGTGTGGCTGCCTTAGCTGAACGAGGGCTGTTCAGACCTGCTGGCTGGGTTCCAGCACAGGGTCTGAGACAAGTCAGTGCTTATTCCATCTCAGCTTGTTCAGTAATGAATCCTTGTGGAACAGCTGGGTGACCTGCTCATGAGTAGTGACTCTTCGGTGGGGACATGTATTAGCCATGTGTATTAGCCATATTAGTGATGTGTTTGTGCTCAGGGAATGTTACAGGATGTGTATTTTAATCCTTTTTTCTAGCTGAGTAGAGCCAGCTGAATGATCATTTCAAAGCTGTGTGGAACAAAGAGTCTTCTAAGTTAGCAGACCCTCAGGAGGAGAATTTGAAGTCTTAGGTCAGAGTGTATTCAGTGACATCTGGGTATATATCCCTCTTAGAGAGTTCAGTATCATTGGAGGAGAAAAGAAACTGGAGGAAATAACAGAGGTGTGATGAGAGGAATGTTCCCTGAACTGAATTAAAGGTTGATGCATTCATGCATTATGTGGGTGGCTATCTTTGGAATCAAGACCTGAGCAGCATCCAGAGTGAACCAGGCTTCCCAAAGTGGGAATGCCAGATCTTCTGAAGGATGTGTTTCCTGATAGAAGCTCTGCTTCTCACCATCAGGGAGCAGAATGAGAAGTCCTTGCAGTGGTTCTCAGCTTCCAAGTTCCAAAAGTTCCAAGCTGTGGTTAATATGGGATTGGATGTAGCATTTGGCTGAGATTCCATGTGGGTAATCCCTGGAAAGACTGAACAGTGGATCAGAAGTTGGCTGGACATTTCTAGTAGGTCTGTCATCAAAAATTAGCCCAGCACGTATAAAGTTAAGCAGCCACCAGATTTTTTCAAATTGCAATTTAATTCCAGCAGCACTTGCAAGAGCAGTGAAATGGGTGACTTTTATCTCACTTCATGTAACAAACTTCTCAAGGAATCATAGCAAATGAATCTGGGAGAGACCTCAAAAATCCTCTGGCTTGTTCCTCCATGGATAATATCCACCCAATCCTGTAAGGATCTTCACAAGTAGATTTTGCTATTCCTTTGGATACTTCTATAGCAATTTCCATAGAGTTGAGCCACAGAGCTCAAACATTTATAATTATCATGTCCACCCCTGTATAAGCACTGAACAGTCCACTGAAGTGCATTCAGACCTCTGACTTCCCTGATAGACTCAATGCAGGGAAAAGCACCAGGCCTTTCTCTTATGCAAACCCTGTGGCAACCATCAGGTTCTGGAAAAAACCCAAACCTCTTGTTTGCACCACATTTGGAAATCCACAGAGATGGTTTTCATGTTCTGAACCATAATATGCCACTGGGGCATTTCTAAAGTGGCAAATCCACTTCCCAGGCTTGCACAGAGCTCTAGGCTGGTAGAGTTCCTCTTTGCTAACAAACACGTAATTGTAAATGCCATGGCCATGGAGGTTTCTTCTTGCTTTTCTAAAATCCAACTAGTTCTGCAGCCTTTGTCCATCCGGAGTCATATTTGTGAATTTTGCCTTTCTGCTGAGGGTGGCAAAGTTCTGGATTGCTATTTGGAAAAGATGAAGTCTTCACCAGTGACTGACTGAGAAAAGCAGTGGTACCTTGGACTACCACTTGAGTGGTAGAGACTACTTCCAATGATATCAGGAGAAAAAAATGAGAAAAAAGAAAATTTTCAAGTAAAAAAACCCCACCTTTCCCTGGGCCTTCTTGTTAGAAGACACAAATAACTTGTAATTTTCAAGAATAAGTTAACAGAAAGAGAGACTTGCACAAGAAAACAAAGATGCTTGGACAGACCAGTCCTCTGACAGCCTGACCTGTACCATTGCAACTCTTTTCTATCACTAAAAAAAAAAAGGTAAAAAATAATTTGAAGACTACAGCAATTTAAGGTTCAAAAGAAAGCTCTCAGGACCAGTGTTATTTATTGCTGATTTGATAAAGTACAGCAATTCTGGGGAGCATAACCAATGGTTCTATTTGTGTGATGTATTGTAGCTGATGCTCAGATCCTGAAGTATTTGGTGTGCTGAAGACATTTTGCTGTTTTATTAAAACTGTTAATAAAAGGAATTTTAAGCAAAATGAAATTAAAGCCTGACATAAAGGCCACGGCTTACATTGGGAAAGAAAGCTCAAAAGAAATTGTCAGTAGGATGCATCAAAAGAACATGAGAGGAAGAGAGATCAGAGAACAGCAAGAGGGTCTAGGAAAGGAGAAAACAAAGACTACTGAGATAGTGAAACCCCAAGGGTTCTCATAGAAACATCAAATAAATACAAATGCTTATTTGACAGCTGCCATCTGTTTTAAAATCAATTACTAGATCATCTCAAAGCACCAACCACATGTCCAAATCGATTACTATTGTAGAGTGTGAAAGCAAGTATTTTTAGCCAGTTAGGGAAAACTCATTGTTCATATTCGCCTTTACTGACACGTGTTTCAGGGATGGCTGTGGAAAATGACCTTTTATTCTATGCAACCAAATTTTTCTCTCAGTTGCTGTAGTGTAGGTCTACACTGACTTCCATTAAATCATTGTAATAGATAAAAAATGAGTGTAAAAAAGTAGTTATGTGTATGCAAATAGTATAAAACTGCTTTAGATTACCATAACAATCTACATTTTCCTGTGTTGACATTATTTTGTGCTGATGTCAGCAATAGCTCTGCAGCACTATTGATTTCAGAGCAATTAATCCTCTTTCACAGTTGTCTAATTGAGTCAGGTGGAAAAAAAATTGCAATTTTGCAGGGCTGCTGAACAATTCAACAACCTTTTGTAGAAAACATAACAATTTATGCAGCCGAGGTCAAACTATGGGCTCAGCTCAATTCCAGAGTTCCTGACACTGAGATTAGCTTAGCTGGTCAGAGCATGGTGCTAATAACAAACACCAAGGGTGTGGGTTTGATCCCTGTGCAGGCCATTTACTGAAGATTTGAACTCAGTGATCCTTGTGGGCCCCTTCCAAATCAGAATATTTTGTGAATCTGTATGCAAACAAGAACCCGTCTCAAGCTGCTTGTGCTCTTGTCCAAGAGATCCTTAGGAAAAACGAGCTGCAATGCTCACCCCTGTGACCCTTTATTCCTACTCAGAACACAGAGTCTCTTCTGTCACTGACAGGCAACAAGCTTAGGAAGAATAAACTATTACTTGCTTTCATGGCATTCTAGAGGACGCGCTTTAGGGAGCACTTTATAAACCCCAAATCCTTGATCCAAAATCTCATTGGGAGCAGCTCCCGTGTGTTTGGCAGCCATGAGAAGGTGGCAGCCCCTCATCTCAGGGAAGGAGCCCAGCCAGGAGCTCTGCATCTCCTCAAGCACGGGGGAGGTGAGGGCTGCAAGTGTCACTAGTTCCTCGTTGCCATCTGGTTTAATTGCTGGAACACAGGCTGTTTGCTGCTCACCCTGCTGCAGAACATCCTGTCGAGACAGCAGCTGAGGGTTTGGCCAGTGCTTTTACCTCCCTGTTGCCAGATGCTGAGGGCCAGCAGAGAGGCTCATTTCAGCAGGGTGGTTCATGCTGGCCACGGGGGAAAACCACTCTTCAAGTGCTCTGTGTGGTCAGCAAGATCATGTCGTGCCTCCACATCTGTAACGTGGGCCCCAGAGCTGCTGCACAGCCTGAGCCAAGCCCAGGCTTGGTAAACAGGCAAACCCCACTAAATGTGGTCATAAATGGGCTGTGGTCCACCTTCCCTTCTGGGAGATGGAGGTGGCTCTGGGTGACAACAGCACAGGCTGCAATGCTCTGGAAGCAGCCCCGTCACTGTGGGCTGCTCGCTGACACGCGGCCAGGATCCCTGAGGGAACACCTGGCAATGAACAGCAGTGTCCAGCAAAGGCAGAGTGTGCACATCAGAGGCAAATCTGCCAGCCAGCCTGGCCAAATCCTGACCACTCCAACCTGGCCTCCTCAATCATAATCCCAGCTACCAGCAATAACCACCCATGTTTCTCTAGGACAATCTTTAGGACATTGATCCCCGAGAAGCAGGATGAGATCATGTCAGCATGGCACCAAGCTCCTGACAGATAGAAGAGATTTTCTGAGGCTAATAATTTCACCCTATTTAGAAACTGTTAATTTAATGAGGCTTGCTTGGTTTGTTTTGCTTTGTTTTGTTTATTCCCTGACCCATTGATTCTTCTAATTTGTTGTGTTTCTAACACTAATGGATTCTGTGTTTTGCCATATGAATCAGGGCATTAGAAATGTTGTTTAGAAGGTTATTGGCAAGTAGCTGCCAGACCTTCTTTACTGTTTGAGTGCTTGGGGCCTTCAAAAGCTGGATTTATTGAACACCAGCCAGATCCCATCTTCAGGTACACCTCTACAGCCCCTACAGAATACAAACAGAAGGCCAAACTCAGACTGTAATAACTATGAAACCATGAATGTTTAAAATCTCCCTCGCTCATGCAAATGGATTTGTTGGAAAAAAGCCCCAATCAAGCACCTAACAAAACAGACACACACAAGTATGAGATGTCATCTGAGACATACAGGTGGATTCTCACAAATAAGAGAAGAATTCAGCTATTTAAAAATAGTCAGTGTCTCCTCCAAGCCACCTTCACATTGTGACACACTAAGTGTACTCAGCTCTGCAAATCCCACTTGAGGTGCAAAAAGCAAGGAGCTGTCCTCCAGGTTTAATATGGATCCTGGGTGTCCAGCAGCAGCAATGAGAAACTCCCCAAGAGGTCTGGCACCTCTGCAGAGCAATCACAGCAGGCAGGCATACAGAAAGCCAAACTATCCTGTTGTCAATATTTTGGGGCCTGATTTGTAATAAAAGCAGTCCTCATTCAAATAAACACACCAGAAAAATGCCGAGTTGCCTCCACATCCTCCCTCTCCTCCTTTTAGAAGTTTCTTTTCCTGTGCTTCTGTGTGTTTGCCACCTGTACCCCATCCTCAGGAATCCTTAATTTTCAAAAGCATTAATGATTAATGCTCACAACTGCTCCTAACAATTAGTAAGTGTCCTTTGGTTGTGTGAGTCAGTCTCAGTGCCAGGAACAACCTTTGGACCATGATGACAAGACTGATGTGCAGATGCCAGCAGGTCTGTGATCTGTCAGGATGTCCAGATGTAATAATGAAAATGGGGTTTGAATTATGAAAATAAAAATATTAGCCATCTTATCCTCAGCTATTCCTATTTCTAGCACTCACTCCAAAGAGGAAATACATTTAGGAAGCCCATCTGCAGTGGCAAACTGCTGTCTGCCAGTAATGTATAATAACAATGTGTTTTTCCATCACCTGGCACAAACTGAAAGCCACAGCCTGTTGTCAGCTCTTCATGAAAGCCTGTTAGCTAAAGGCACTAAATCTGTAGAAACATTTCCTGGCAGAAGTCTTCAGAGTGATTTGCAGTGTAGCTCACTGATGTGGGTGAACGCTCATTGCAAGGTCCTGTTGTATCTTCTCACATGTTAAGGACCCAGACCAGAGAGAATTCACATGGCCCAACTGCATTAGAGCTCCTTGTAGACAAATCCTTTTCTTCTTTACCCCTTGGTGCTGCTGAACAGGTTGCTATGGCTAGAAATGCAATTTGCTTATCTGTGCAATGCAGTGAGACAAATCAGGGCTTTCATTATATGCTGAATATTTCTCTATTCGAACATGCTCAAGCAGCTTCGACTCCACCTTTCCTTTAAATTAAAAGTTACAGGTTCTGTCTAATGAATCTGTGTGGTTTATGATAGGAGGAAGATGGACAGCCAGCCTTGACACAGGGGATCCATTTCAATAGCTACAGATGTATCAAGAAAGTTAGTGATCACAAATCCCTCTGAATCAAAAATTCATTAGACGATTGCAATAGTTCAAGAACACAAGTGCCCAAAAGCAATCTCTCTTAATGTTTCATAAAGAAATATGAGAGATAAGAAGACTGAACAGCCTGACATTGCTATTAAAGAATTTGATTCTTAAACCCCCATGGACTTTTATCAGCACTTGCACAAGCTGTCTTTCATTGTGAATTGCTTGCATGATTTATTCACCCTGAGCAGCACCTGCTAGTCACCTAGTCTGAGTGCTAATAAATGTCAGTTAATATTGCAAAATACAGCCCTGCTTCATGAAATGGGAACTGGAGCACATTGACTGAATTTAGTCTAGCTCCTAATTCCTTACCTGATTTGAACAGCTAAAGTCATTGAACAGCCATTAAAAAACCACTCAGGGTATATATTGCCCTGATATGGCAATATTCCCAGGGGTTTCAACTTGAACAGTGACTCAGGACCTGGATAACAGAGAGATTTAGCTCAATAATGACTCAGAGGATGAATCTGATTTTGCAGGACTGAATAATTGGAGGAACTACTGAGATCAATAGAACCACCAAGGAATAATAAAAAAAGAGAGCTGGATAAAAACAGAATTTAAATTAGCTTACAGCAATATTTCAGCAAAAAAAAAAAAAAAAAGTTCTTATCAAATAATAGGAATATTTATTATTAATGAAGGTAATGGTATGTAATCAGGTTATGCCACTAATAAACCAGTGGGGGTTGACTGAGTTTATCAGAGTTGTGGCACTTGCATGTTGAACAGAATTCTGTTTTTCCTAGGTGTGTGTCTTGAAGGTTGTCCACTCTGGACCCAGGTAAACATAAAGAAAAGCCCAAACCCTTGCAGAATAATGTCCATGAATCAAAATCTCTTTTATCCCTGCTATCAGGAAATACTTTCTTTTATCAATATTTTTGATCCATTGACTCCAGTGCAGTAATCCTAAATCTACTGACAAGATAGGGGGAAGCTGTGCCCCTGGGGCAGGGGCACCAACCAGGTCTGTGCAACTCTGGCTGTCAGTGACAGCCCAGAAACTCCCATGAGTGAGATGGGAAATAATCCCCAGGGGTTTGGTGTGCAGACTGCCCCGTGGGGAATTTCCAGTGGGTCCAGAGGAGGCCAGGAAGAGGATCCCTCTGCTGGAGCAGAGAGCTGGGGATGTTCAGACTGGAGAAGAGAAAGCCCCAGGCAGAATTTATTGCAGCCTCTCAGTACTTGGAGGAAGCCTGTAAGAAAGATGGGGACAAACTTTTGAGGAAACCAGTTGTGATAGGAAAAGGGGTAATGATTTTCAATTGCAGAAGGGTAGATTAGATACATGAAAGAAGTTTCTTACAATGAGTGTGGGGAAGCTGTGGCACAGGTTGCCTGGGGAGGTGGTGGATGCCTCACCTGTGGTCATTCAAGGTCAGGCTGGACAGGACTGGGCTTGGTCAGGCTCCATGCTCATGGCACATTTCCCATCACAGGCACCACCCCCACGTACATCTATATTCGTTAATATTATTATTTTTGAATTTATGACCATCTGAATTTCCTTAGAGAGCCTAAAGTTTGTATCTCTAATGATCACTGATTATTTTAATAATAATTTAAAGCTACAACAATTAGAGTCTTCTACAGAGAGTTTTAGCTGGATAGTGAATCAAACACCAAATGACTTTGATTATTCATAGTGGCAATGGAATTTCAGATATTTAAAATTCTTTAAAAATTTCATTGTATTGATTAGAATTTTCTATTCCCTGTTGTACCTTGTTTATCTTGGATGTACATTGATTCCATTATTTTCAACTTTTTAATTTCAGCCAACAAAACCTCTATCCATAAACCATCATATAAAAATTTCTGAAAAAATATCCCAAAATATATGGAAATGTACATAAAAACACACACAGGGCCATGCAGTAACAGTGACAAAAAATGGCCTGTATAATTGGAACTAAAATTGGTAAGAGTAAAATTTATTACAAATCAATATCATAGAAAGGCAATTAAGAATTTTAAGGGAAAATAAGCCCTGATTAATTAACTGCAAATTGTAAGTATTACTTTGAATTGCATTGTACAGAACAGGCTCAAATTAACAATTATCCCTGCCCGCTTTGTTCAAAGACCATGAATGTGCGTTTTAATTTACGCTGTAGAAAGCTAAATATGCTGAGAACCAGCATGCAGAATTTTGCAGAAATCACTGGGGATGAGGGAGAACTCCCCCATTACCATATAAATGACATGCACAGACTTATAAATGACATGCAGTGGATCCAGCTCGTATTGTTCCTTCAGATGTAGCAGGAAAATACCGGAAATTAAAATACAGCTTATAACCTGCCAGATAATAAATGTAACCCACACTGCACAAATCCCCATCTACCAAAGATAATTTTGTCTGCTGTTTTTTGCTGATTAAGGGTGGCTTTGGAAAGAAATACCCTCCTTTCCCTTCTTTATCTGTTGCACTTATTGGCAGGATGGAGATGGCTCCATTTTTATCCCCCAACAGATCACAATATCTAACACAGCATAATCTTAATTTCCAAGGTCATCATAGCCTGCTCTAGCCTTAAAAAATTTCCTATTTACTATTGAGGACAATTCCCATATAAAAAAAAATAAAATAAAAAATTAAAAAAAGACTGATTATAGCAGCCCTTTTTCCACCAGTGTATTTTTGCCTCGACATACATGGCATCAGCAGTGCTGCTGTGTTGAGGCCATGGCTGAGCAATATTTTACCATTCCCTGCAGTGGTCTGGGGACAGCTCTGGTTTTGTGGGGTTTGTTGATCACTAGGCACAGTCAAACCACAGGACATAGCAAGCTGGCAAGAGCTTTTCCACCACCAGACTATGAAAGGTAGGTTTTAAAATGTCTCAAAATGCTCTGATGGCAAACATTATGAAATTGCAAAGAAAATTCCATTGTCCTTGCTGAGTAGGACCAGAAATGCTGATTTTTACTCTTTGCCATTTATTACTCATCACTAAATCTCAGTTTTCGAAGTCAGGTTATTCCTGGAATATTTGGATGTGGGTTGCACTCAGAGGTGCCAATTTTAATATATATATATATTGTCCTTTCTTTCTAAGACTTCCTTGGCTGCCTTTCATCTTTTCTTGGTAACTTTCCTCCTGGAAAGCCCAGCAGCTCTGGGCTGGCTGAACCCCTTCCTGCCTGGTGCTCAGCCCTGCTCCTGCAGGCCCGAACACTCCAGTGTGGGAGGGAGGCTGGGACTTGCTCTTCAGGCTGTTTCCAAGTGATATTTCTCTGCCATTCCCTCCAGCCCCTAAAGACTGCGTGCTCCAGCCTGCAGCTATAAATCCCAATTATGTCGTTGGCATGTTGGGTGGAAGGTTTCATCTTCATCAGGCTTTGCAGGATGCCACCAGGTTATGAAAATACTGTAAGCATGATTACACCAGATTCCACAGATTTTTACCACTTTTTTTTTTTTTTTTAGTGTGAAGAACTTTTCTTTACGGAATGCTAACAGGATATCTGGTTTCTCTTTTGCAGATTTATGTTCCCAGACAGAAAATGGGACCATGATACGCTGCTACAAACACAGCCACCTGCCTGACTAATTGCCTGTAAATTCCCTTTCTGTGACTCTTGTACTCAGAGAGAAGGTTTAATGTGGCTTTAAGTCCAAATTCATGACTAGTATAAATAGTAATACATACTTACTAAGGATCCAGTTCTTATTTTATAATTTCTTTATCAAATATATAAAGGAATGTAACTGTCAGGTTTGTCTACTAAGGACTGACGTGTTTGAAGAAGCCAAATCCACTCCTTTAATTTCTGTGAATGCACTCATGGTTCATTGTTTTTTTCTTGAAATTAAAATAAAACATTTACTTAGGAAAACTATTAAGCCAAGCAACAATTTTATGCTTTCTTTCCTTTTTCAAGGGATCAGCAAAATACACAGTCTTTCCACTAAGTTAAACTAAAAGCTTGAAAAGAAGTCAAGTCAATCTGGAGAAGTCACTCTCCATCTTTAGGCACAATTTAGCTGGTGTGTAGAAAGGCAAAGGGTTGTTTTCCCTCTAAACGCTATCTCAGCTGTGCTTTCAAATGTGTGTTTTCTCCTACAGGAAAAGGTCAGGACAAACATGGGACAGGGCAGATCAGGAACCATCTCTGGATGTGCCAGGAAAGTTATTTTGTTGGGACCAAAGCCAAAGTCTTTGTGAGCTGATGTTTACTGTACTCAGTGGACTTGCCTTTGCAACTTCTGTGAAGTCCAAGCAGTTGATGCAGGTGACCAGCAGTTCTGGGAGGGAACAGAAGGTTGGCTGCTTTAAATTCAATTTGCTCAGTCAGGGCTTCAAGCAACATGGCTAGATCCATCACGTTGCTGCCTTTTTCCTCTTCCAGGGAAAGAAGCTCTGCCAGGGCTGGATTCTGAAGTCTCAGTGGGATGAAGGAAAAAAACACCTCTTGGCTTCTCTGTGCTTCCTGCAACTTCCTCCAGCAGCAGGGCTGTTCTGCAGTGCTGTGCTGTGAGATCTGCTCCTTAAGGATAAACTTTGACTTCAGTAATTGGGAGATCTTCTACTACACCCCTTCCAAATGGCAGCTCAGTTGTTTTTAGGACTGCACTTCTCTTGTACTCCTCCCATCTCTCACCTGGAGCTGCAGGCTCTCTGCTAACATAGCCAGAACAACTCCTCTAAAAATCACTATTTCTAAAGTTACCATTACTTCCTTTGGGGTTTCTTCTTCTGTCTTGAGTAATTTTAAATCTCACAAAAGCACTGAAGCATTCCTGATGCATGTCCTGCTTTCCTGGTTCTCTACTTGCCAGGTCAGCCTCCAGTTCAAATTACTCTCAGTTGCAAGATCAAAATCAGATGCCCAAAACACATAGGCAAGCTCCTAAACAAGGCATGTCCCATAAGCAGTCTTGTGTTGCTGTTTGAAACAACAAAATATTTCATCTGGGTCATTCCCCAGAGAGTTTTTAAAAGGATCCCAAGTTCCTGAGTGGGCAGAAGTGAGCTGCTGCATTGTTTCAGTGTGTTGGCACTGGGGCCATAGGAGCAGAGTGACAACTTCTCCCACCACAGCTCAGGGTCTGGTGTTCATCAGCAGCGCTCACAAGCCAGATTCACAGCTCCACTGACTCTGCTGAAATGGGGAAATTTACAGAGAAGGAAACCCCCAAGTGTACTCCCTGCTCCACAGTGCCAGACAACAATCACATCAACTCCCTGAACCTCCTGACCCCCCCATCCCACTGCTGCTCATCCTCAGTAATTACTGACATATCCACAGTTTAGGGAAAAGGAATGAGAAGCACAAGAAGATTCTAAAAGACCAACATTTGGCTGGAAAATTATTTATCCAGTGTATCATCACACAATATAATCTGGGCAAGGAGTGCCTTCAGACATAGAGCCCCTTTGGGCAATTCACAGGGTGTTGGGGGAGAAGGGTAGAGAGGAGGCAGAGTTAAAAACCAAGATCATTTCAAAGCACCATACCTAATCCTCTCCCTCCTCATGGACTTATGCAACTTTGTGCTGTGCCTCCAAGGGGCAGCACAGCCTCAGCTATTGCAGCTGAAATCCATCAGCTGCTGGGGACACAGCTCTTGCCTCCTCCCTTATTCTCACCATTTCTAGCCTGCTGGTGATACTCCAAAATAATACATGACAATTTAAGGGTTAGGATGGGTCAGTTCAATAATCAAGTGATGTTTAATTTTTTTAAATGAGGTATTGAATCTTTTAAGTCATGTCCATGCCTACAGTCTGAGACAAAGACTGGAAAATCAAAACAAATGCAATAAATACAATGATCTCCAGATAATTCCCTTCAAGTAAGATTTATTTTGATGCCTGTTTTCAGACTGTTGCCTTCAATTTTAAAAGCACAATAGCATGAAAACATAATGCTTTGGTTTTAGGAACAGTTTTTTTTCAGCTCTATTTCTTACCATTTTCTCAAATCTTTAATCTAGCTATTGTGAAAACCTCTTTTAAGGAATTGCTTTTGGTCTAGTCTTACGCAGTAGCTACTGATGGCTAGTTTTTTTCTCCTGCTATTGTTGTTAAATCAAATACAAGACAATGACTCAACTTTGAGCAAAAGCAAAACTAATGTAGGAGGCAAATGCCTATGAGTCATTTGTGTAAAAAGGGAGGGCTGAAGTGAATTGCTCCTTTTTTTCTGGGATTTGAAAGACAAGTAAGGCCCATCAGTCCCTTTAGGAGCAGAACAGTCTGACAGAGCTGGGGAAGCTTTTACAAGAGGCATTTATTTGCCTTCTGCTCACAGGGTGCCCTGTGGGTTGGAAAGGTTCTTATTCCTGTGGAGATGACTCGGGACTAGCCCAGCCTTCCCGCAGTGACTGGCAGACACATCCCTCCAGCTGTGCATCCCCCACATCCTCTGACCAAACCTGAAGGGCACCTGCCCAGGGTCTGTGAGCCGAGGGACATGCTGAAAACAGTCAGATCTGGGTTTTCACACAACGCTCTGCCCTTTATTTGGTTTCTAGGGGCTAAGGTGAAACTCTCACTTTGGTTTTGTGTCCTAATTTCTCTCATCTCATCTAAAACCAGGTCAATAATTGTGCCTCAGTTTGCCTGTTTCTAAAATGATGGTAATAATTCCTGTTCTACCAGGACATTATGTGAAGTTTTATTAATTGATGCTTGCAAATGGCATTAAGATCAAGACAGAATAATTGCCTCAGTGGAGGTCATAATTAGACTTGTACCAAGAGATACATCTGAGCGTCATCTGTGATGGCCATTTAATCTTTCTCTTGAACTTCAGCTACAAGAGCAGGGCTGCTGAGGAGGGGGAGCTGCTCTTAAACACAAAGGCAGCCACTGTATTTAGCATGAATTCAAGGCCTTTATAAACCCAAACAGGTCTGTGCAAGGGATGCTGTGCACAGAGCAGGGAGGACAAGACGCAGACCCTGCAGAGAGGCAGGACAGAGCTGTGTGAAGGGAAAGCCACCAGCAACCCCTGCCTTGGGAGGAGAGGCTCACCCGGGGTCAGCACTAATCTGATCAAAAAGGGGATTGTGAAAAGCTCATCCGACTCTGTGAAATCATGCTCTTGAATCCTAATAATTTCTACAGCAACCAGTTGTCATGCCATGAGGAATTACGAGCTGGAATGGGGGGGGTGGGTGGGGAGGACAGCAAGTTGACACACTTTTGTGAATCCCAAATCCTGCTGTAGGCAGAACTTCCGTTAAAAAAAAAAAAAATTAAATTTCCATATAGTCTGTTCTAAAAAGTACTTTGTGAAACACTAAGACATCATGTTTCTTAATGTTATAGAACTGGGAAGTATCCCAGGATTATCAGGAGAATCGGAAAAAAATCAAAATTCCTGCAGAAACTTTGGAGACAATTTCAGGAAGACATGCAACAGAATGATGGATTTTTGTACTCAAAAAAGCTTATAAATTACATCATTTTAAAAAGAGAACTTTTTTTTCTATTCTTTTTTGCACTCTGCTCACTTTTCCACTGAATATTTTATGTAACAGCATTTTGTATTAAAATTCAAGTCAAAACCCCCACAAACACAACACCAGAAACCCAACCACACAGGCTAATCAAAAGCAAAATAGGATTTAATCTCACATTGCTTCTTTCCAATCAGGATGCCATTTTCATACTATATTTTTTCCAGCAAATCATGCAGATTTCTGGCTGTTTGCAGCTCTCCTCTCGAATCCTGATGAAGAGAGGAGCTGCTCCAGCTCTCCATAGTTTTACCACATGGTGGCAATGTAACCTCCACTTTCCTGCTCAGGAGGTGAGTTGTCTCTGATTTCCTCCTTCATTACTTCTTATTCACTCTAATTATCATATTTGTAGGTGGCAATTACAGTCTTCTGAGTTTCTGCTTTCCATTTCCTCAATAAATTTAATAGAGGCTTGTTGGGTTTATTTTTCAAATAAACTCTGCAACATTTCTAAGGACATTAACGCTGTAATATAAGAGTTTTTCTTCCAGTTAATGTAATATTGCATGTTTCTCTGATCTCTAATGAAGTTTTGAGGACCACTCTGGAACTGTTCCCTTTTGCCAACAAGCATTCATGTGCCTTCAATATTAACCCTTTGCTTTCATGATAGGAATTCTATTCAGACTACGTTGCTTTTGTTGCCTCATTGGAATTGAGAAAAGTGTCAAATTATTTAAAAGCAGCTTCAAAAGAATGCATGAAACACAAAAAAAGAAAAAATTAGGAATATCTACAAAAAATTAGCAACAGAAAAACAGTAAAATATTCAGCCTGGAAAGGAATTACAGGTGCAGAAGAAAAGGTGATCCATGAGAAAACATGCTTTTAAAATTCCCCTAAAGAGTAAACATGTAGTCTTCATTTTAAATACCTGTGATACTGAGAAAATGAAGAAAACAAGATCTATTTTTTACTACTTCTAAAATCAGTATGCATCAGAATTCTACATCTAAACTACAATGTAAACATTTTTTTTTCTGCAGTTTTGAAAAGTGTGGATACTTCTCATATATAAATATAATATATAACTATAACCAGGTCTCAGAAGAAAGGTTTTATTCTCTGGTTCACAGTCCAGGCACCACAGATTTAAGGCTTAATCGATGAGAGCCAAGAATACAACACTAAATAAGTCATTGAAAACACTCAGAAAATCTTGGAGCAAAACTCAGAGAACTTTAAGGAATATGTACATTTGTTAGAGGCATCAGCTTCTGCTTAACAGTATAATTCTGATCTGAATCAAATACATGAATCAGGGCATTGTACGTATTGAATGAGATTGTAATTGTGAATTTCACATCTACATTTCTTGCAAATTTGTCTGAACTATGGGAAATATTTATCAGCTAAGAGTTTGAAATTCAAATAATCTGCCCAACAGAGTACTTGCAGGGGTCATCCTCTGTTGTATAATCAGTACCAGGTGAGATGGAGAGTAAACAATTTCTTGGTGTATCTTATATCCAATACAGTTGCAAAACCATTTAGGACAGCTCCCTACATCACAGGAAATTTTATAACTAGAACCACAGAGTGCTTTATAGTTTGCTTTGGTACTATATGATACTTCTACTCTCATTAAAATCTGAAAAATACTTTTAAAGTGAAAATACATCCCTTCAAAATCCACAGCTAAGGAACTTGTTAAGAAGAAATAGTTAAAATAACTATAAATAAAACACAGTATATTTAGTTCTTAGCAGCATTCTGTATTTCTGTGCTGTTTGATGTGACTCAAAGCAATAGAATAAATTTTTTCAGTGCAGGGTGACATGCAAGGATTTTCATGGTCTTAAAACTTCCTGTGGTTGGAGAATATGGCACAGCAGCTTTTCTGTCATTAAAAATAAAATTAAAAAAATTAAAAATAAAATAAACAATGTATTCTAATCCTGATTTTCTGGTATGCAAACAGTAGCACAAACTGGCTGAGAGAGGGTTCATTCAGCACCAGAATGACACGGGCAAACAGAGGAACAACCAAGATCCCTTCAGGAGAAAAGAGCTGGGAAGAATGGCAGCAAATCCAGCTCTACAAGGCTCAGCTGTGCTGTGATGGTTCTCAAGGTAAGAAACTCTGTTTTCAATGGAAAGAGAGGAAAGCAGGCAAAGAGGCTGGGCAACACAGAGTGGTTGGGCTGTTCTTGCTGGAGGCTGCAGAGCTGAGCAGACATCTCAACATGTGTTTATTCTGGTTTTAGCTCCCTGCAGGGTCTGGCTCTGCCTTGGTGGGCCATGAAACCTGGCTCAGTATGTATCCCCCACCTCCAGAGTCAGAAATCCTGGCAGATGTGGGCAAGGGCTGCAGGGAGCCAGACAGTGCAGGGCTGAGCAGTGCCACAGCTTTGAAGGAAAACATCTCCTAGGAGTGACTGCATTGCTTGGTCTCTGCAGGCCTCATGCCAGGAGAGGACTGAAGGCTTCTGCCACCCTTCTGGATTTGGTCCCTGCTGTCCCATACTGGCTGCTGGCCACCTGTGTGTGGTGTTTGCAGGCACCTTGTGCCCCCAGCCAGGCACACAGCAGCCAGTGCATGCCTGGACACTTATATTTTACTGTTTAACCCATCCAAAAGCTTTAGGATCATCTTGAAAATCTTGAAATTCTCCCCCACTTTTCTAATTACTGTTAACTCCGTGGCATAGTTCCCCCTCAGACCTGTACTCGTTGAAGACTGGAAAGCAGCTGGTGCAGAAGCTGCACCATATGGTAGTTACTTATAGCAATGTAAACTAATTGAGTGTTGAGGGTGATATAATCCCTGGATGCTTTATCTTTCAGGAACTGCTGGCGTGTCAATTGATAGCTTTAAAGCTCTGCTCTAGCTCCTCAGCTCTCCTGACACAGAGCAGAGCCCAGCCAGAGCCAGCTCCATGTCCTGGCTGGTGTCAATAAGCAGTCACCACTGGGTGTATTTGGCACACTTTGGAAAGTACCCTACCCTGTATCACCCACACTCCTCATGTCTTCAAGGGTGAGAGCTGGGAACACTGCTGGAAAAATCATTCTTGTTTTCCCAGCACCAGGATCAGGGCATGATTGTCATCATGCCTCGCACGGGCAGCACAGACAGGAATATGGAAGGGTGTTTTTCACATACAAAGATTTAACCTCTTGCTTATTTCCCATACAAAGATTTAATCTCTGCTGGAGGAAACCATGGACTCGAGCTCTGTGGGGCCTCCCAGGTCCCCAGCCAGCCCTTAGCAGTGATGCACCCCTAGCATTTCACATCATTACTCTGCTCTTCCAGCCACAGACCCACTCTGACCTCCGATTGCTTCCAGATGGCATCAGGATTTAGAGCTGTACATCTTAAACTGTATTTCAGTTTGGCTCTTTGTCCTTTTTTCCCCTTTAATTTAGGGAAGCCGAAGTTATGACAGGAATTACAAGATGACTTTGTCATAATTTTGGATATTCTTTTGATTTCCCTGCTATTATACAACAACGGACAGGCCAGCTCTCTAGTGAGAACCACATATCTCAGCAGAGTTTTCATCTATTCCTGTAGCTTTCTCTCATTCTAATTTGGACAGAGTTCTTTCATTTTTGCTTTTTTTATTTCTTATGGCAGATAACTCTTTGTTCAGGCCAGGGAGCAGTGAGACAAATAGGAAAGCTATTTAAACAGCCTGTAGCTTTTGCACTGGCCCCTTAATTTCCACAAGCAAGGCTGTACCAAGAAAAAAAAAAACTACGGGAAATTACTTTTTAGGTCAAATTGATGGAATTACACACTAACATAAAATTTCTATGACTATCTTTCAATTTCTTTGTTCTTTCTGAAATCACTTCTTGATTGCAGCACTTTAAAAACATTAAGCTCCCTTTCTTTCTTTCTAACATGTTTTTCACATAAAAGTTCATGGACACCCTCAGAAGAGGAAAATGACCAATTTTCTCCTGGGAAATAACAAGGCATAGATAAATGTATCATGATAAAGAGCTCCATTCCCTAAAACTGTCACGTGCAAGCAGTTTATGAGTATTAACCCTGTCGTATGTAAAACCAGGAATTCTTTGTAATCTCAGCCAAAATGTCTAACTGCAAAGATATCAGAAAAAGACATCAAAACTATACATAAGATCATAAAATTTTAGCTCTAGAAGAAGCCCAAAGAAGTCTTAATCCCCTCCTTGCACTGAAATAGGATTGATGTTTATCTCAACAACCCATGACAAAAATCTGTTTAATTCACTCTTAAAAATCCCCCAGGACAGAGATCCCTGCAGTATCCTTGGGAAACATGGCCTAGGAACTATATTTCCACCCTATAATACTGTACATCATTTTTGTACAAATTAAATTCTTTTAATCTCTTACAACATTCTACAGCCTGGAAGACTCTCACAATGTGTCACAGCCCCCGAGCTCAATTCTACCAACATAGAAATGATGCATTTTTGTTTTACATGCAATGAACCTGATCACTGAGTACATTTTTTGTGTTTTGTACCATCAAACCACAGAAATGATTCTATGGAGGAAAAATATGGCTTTTAAATTTGACTGGATTTGAAAATAGTCTCTAACATGCCACACTTTATTTTCTGGGAAAAACAGTGTTTTAAGATATTTTCCCTGGAACCCTGATAGCGGCACAAAGTATGAATATTACAGCAAGACCCTCTCATTCAGCATCTTGGTGCAGATTCAGGGCATCAGGATTAGTTTCCATGGAGTTATTCCAGACTCCAACTTAGTGTGGCATAGGTCAAAATCTGTTCTGCAATATCTAAAGTCCTGGTATACTAATTAGCTATTAAAAATACCAGCATAATCAGAAAATGAGGACATGGCTCTCCAATAGGCAATTTAACCCAAGGCCACTGTAATAAAATTGGTGCAGAGAAACAGAACTTGGGTGCAAGAAGAAAACCACAATAGCTCTGTTATGCAACTCACAATACAACATGTTTTGGAAATATTTGACTCAAGTAAATACAACACCTATTTTGTGATACCTACCAGGGCTTCAGGACAAACAAAACCAATTTCCCTCACTGAAGACCTCTTTAGGTACTGGGAGCTGCTGGCTGAGCTGTGACAACAGGATAAACAACTGGCTTCCTTCCACTGCCCCAAGGAGATCACTGACCACAGTAAATAATATTCTCTTTTCCTTCCAAAAGCCATCCTGAAGCCTGAATGATGGTGATCCAAAAATTAGAGGATGACAGGTGTTGGTTTTGGCTGGCATCCTCCTTCCAAACAACCTTCTGCAGAAAGGGAAGGTTAAGGACTGGGCAGGAGCTGGCAGTTTCTCATGGTGCAGTGCTGGATTTTGAAGCCAGTCCAGGTAACAGCACATTTTAAAGTTTTCAGGAGCTTGCTGATTTCTAGTCAGGCAGTCACAATGTGCACTGTAAATGGTTCGATTTTCCCTGACCTTTGCCAGCTGAGAAGGGCCAGAAGCCTATTCCTGGTGATGCAACCTGTAATGGGAGCTTCCTTGGGACAGGGGTACCTCCACCAAAGCCAGGAGGTGATGGAACTTCTACAGAACCTTTCATGACATCACTTGGTGAAATTTAAGACTCTTTTTTCCTCTGCTTTAACATGCATAAGGCAAAATCATGTTGCATCTAGTTCATCTCCTTGAACAGAATTTTATATGGTAGAAATATCCACTTCAAACACAAAGCTGAGGTCAAGAGCTGCTCTTCATCCTTTGACTGGGCAGATTTTATGTACATTTGGTATAAATCAGTGTGCACATAACGGTGCACAAAAATATTGTCACCTTCAACAGGCAGCTAAGTAATGGCAAACTGAGCTTGGATGGCCCCAGGTGCTGCACAGCAGCTGCACTCAGTAATGGGCAACACTGAACGACATCTGAAATGCAAACCAGAGGAAACCTTCCTATTTTACTGTGGGGACAATGTCACCAAAGCACCACACTGCTTTTGCTACCTCACCTCAGTAAACACACAAATGAAGGAACAAATTCCATGCAGCTTCCCCCAAAACCCCCCAAAAATATCAGCACGTACTTGAGAGCAAACTAATGGTTTTCAGGCTTGCATTTCTGGCACTATCTGCTGTCATATCCCAGTTCCAAATGTTTCCCAAATTCCCTTTACCCCATAGCAGCTGTGTAGAACTGCAAATTTACCCACGTCCATGGAATATTTGCTTTGTGACTGAAATTATGAAAGTTCTTAGAGTAAAATCTGTATTCACTGTCCCAACGATTCTTCACATATCTTGTCAAAATAGAATAATTTGTAGTCCCATTAAGGCTGGTTTCTTTCACTGTCTGTAGCAATGGCTTTTATATGGCAAGAGATTTATTTATTCAGAGTACCTTAAAAAATGCAGTGATGAGTCAGTCTAATTCTTCATCTCATTCTCCCCCACCAGGTTTTGGAGCTTCTAATTACTGGGAAAGGTTAGCCCTGCCTGTGAAATATGAGGAATATGTCATCTCCTTCTCTGGTGGCACTAAACAGGAACTTTAGGACATACCTTTCAGGCTAATTATGAATGTTCCTTTTCACATTCAGGCATAATTTGATCATCAAAGTTGCTGCCTCTGAGCAGAACTTCAGCATTCTCATGTTATACAATGAAAAATTGAGCACACAGACGAATTAGGTAAGTCACTGCTCTGCTTCAGCAGACTTACTGACTGGTTTCCCAGTACTAAGATCACTTCCAGAGTCTCAGAATTAATACTTCACATAAGAAATATGTCTACTTCACTTGCTTGAAATGCTATAGGCATAAAAGATACTGCTCAAAATAACTGATATTTGATTTGGCAGCTCCTGCCAGGCACTGCACTTCCGAGACCAGTCATACATGTTCTAAATATACCCTCTGATATTTTTTGTGAGATGCTGATTAAATTATAGAAAAGATTTTTCTTTATTACTGTGTTCTCTTTCCTCTCTTAATAAAAGTGTACAAAAGGAACAGAAGCACTATTAGCATGAATCAGCCAGCGGCCTTGGATGTGTAGTTCCCATAACCTCAGAGAGAGTTTCAGGGAAATGTGTGTGAGGGGAAATTGGGAGCCTTTCTTAGATCTTGCAGCAAAAATTCTGCAGTTTCATTGTCTTAATGACACTGACATCCTGGCCTCTCCCACCAGGTGTCACTGCGAAGTCACACAAGAGGATCTGTTGGTGATCACACAAGGCACAGACAAAATGAAGATTAATAAGGCATAGGAGTCATCTCTGAAAAAGAGTCTTTCTTTCCCTCCTCCTCCTGGTTCCTAGACAAAAAAGAAACACAGCAACACCACTGTGTGTTAAGCTCAACATAGCAGAGTAGCAGTTTTAAAGAATGGCTGTGTAAAGCTCATACTACTCAAGAGATTTAGTGTGTTGGGGCTTGGCTGCCAGGAGTGGTTCCCTTCTGATGTCTGAGGATGAGGAGATGTCCACATGAGACGTCCCAACCGTGGTGTCAGGACAAAGTCTGGAATGGGGATTCTCTATTTGAGATGATCTTGAGATTTAAAGATTTCCGAATTTAAAGACTACCTCTGATCCTCAGATCTTCTGACAGTGACATGAGCTAAGGGAGACAAGCAATTCTTATTTTTAACCCAGTTCTTACTTTTTAACTCACATGCTATTCTTACCAAAGTCCCTAATAACCACAGATATGACCCACAGAACAAGCTGCAAAAATTGTTCCTTCATTTTCCTATTTTCTACTCTAATGTCTCAGGACACGCAGAGCAAACTCCACATGTCACACTTGCTGCATGGCATAGGACCATCTAAAGGTGAAAATGCTTCCTTCCCCTCCCAGCAGTGACAGAAGCACACACCACTGTGTCACATCCTTCATTTCCAAGCATGCACTCAGAGCACAACACCAGAAGTTATCCAGCTTTCTCTGTGAACACAGACTTGCTCAAATGAGACCACACCAGGACTTTCCAGCAGTGCAGCCCAGAGGAGATCCCTGTCCTTCGAAAGGGACCCTGACTTTCCTGCTGGGCTGCTCCTGGTCTGGCAACAACATGCCAGTATGGAGGAAAGTCCTCCTGCCCCATTCCCCAGCATTCAGCGTCACATAATCCCAAATTCAACAAATTTCTAACCTGCAACACAGGGATACCTCAACCTTCTTCTGTCATTTAACAGAATCATGGAGGTGACCTCCATCAGAGCACCTTGCTGCCACCCTTCCTCACAACAGCTGAACGGCCTTTCCAAGAGCTTGGTTGCAAATTAAGACACTTTAATTACAGCATGACAGAATTAACTTCTGTGGAAGAGTGCTCTTTAAAAAGCGCATAAATGAAATTAATTTTACCTGCAATTTACTTTTTAAATGCACATTATTTTTAAGATATTACTACTTATATACAGAACATATACATACTCTTATCTTATTGCTTTGGAAGTCCTTTTTGCTACACGAGCACTTGCTTTAAAATTATCTGTAAGACTTATCGTTGCTAAAACATGTTCTCAAGCCAACAATGATCATACAGCAAACTGAAATAAAACCCACTCTTTGCTGCTGCTATGCATTTAAATGTGGAGCTGATTTCAGTAGAGGAACTTTAAACTCTGTTTTATAGGATATCACTCGATTTTAGTACAAGCATCTATCAGGCACAGCTCTGAAAATGTTAAGTCAGACTATGAAAACATTGTCAATGCTTATTTTAATAATAAACCCCATGCTTAATCTATGCTTTCATGTTACAGTAATCTATGTATCAATCTATAACCTTCCAGCTAAATGCACTAAGTAGATTAAGCTCTGATTGATTCGAAATGTTTTTCACTATATTATCAAAAGTCTACAGATCAGCATAAGTGCCTCTAAGAAATTTTTTCTCCTTTGGCAAATTTACAAAAGCAGAGCTTAACTTGAATTGAAATGAACTTCCGCATTTTTCCAGGGCAAAAAGCCTGTCAAATTTATTCTAGATCTGCTGTGCTTCTGGACTTAGGAAAAACCTGTGATTAATAGTGCAGAGCATCTGTTCTGTCGTCACAAGAGCGATGACATTGTGAAGAAAAGTGTCCCCCCGGGTCTGCCAGGCATGCGAAGAGCCAGGAGTCACCCCAAGGGGTGGCACTGCTGGGCTGCCATCTGCAGAGCTCACCGTGCAGACGGCTCTCAGAAAGGGGAGGGGGATTGCTGTCGGTGTGCTCTGGCTACGTAGATAAAAGTCGTTAAAAGTCATCTTCCTCAAGTGGGAGACACGGAGTTTTATTTTCTGTGCTGCATTAGGGGAAAGTGAGGGTGTGAGCAGGTGGTGAGCTGTCACAGCGACCCACGGGCGCTGCCTGGGTCACAGAACTTCAGCGACAAAAAGAGCAGGGGAGGGGAGAGGAGTGTGCTGAACTCCCTGTGATCCTGATCCTCGCAGCTCCTCTGCAGACTGTCTGCTGGAGCTGGCTGCACAGATGGAGGGAGATTTCCGCATATGCTCAGCACTCCTCCTGGTAGCTCGCTGAGAACACGGCGGCAGTGCAAACAGCACGGGCCTGAGCATCCCACCCGGCGCGGCTGGGGAGCTGGGGAGGCACGGCGACAAACCACAGCAGGAATGGGTGAAGAGCAAAAACACTCTTGAGGAGGCACAGGTCAGTCTTTGCCAAGTTTTCAAGCATTTCCAGTCAGGTAAGTCCATATTTAAAATGTTGTCCAAGTTTATCCCACTGAAGAGGTGGCATCCAAGGAAAGGAAAGACTTTGGAAAAACGAAGGTGGTATTGTGTTGGCAGAATATCCCAGGTTAAATAAAGCTCACTGGCAACCATAACTGGATTCTCCTGGACCCCACTGGGGAGGTGTCTTTTCATTTCTCAATTGTCCTTATTCTTTTATCCCCATGGAATATCCAGCTTCTTCTGGATCCTGCTCCGTCCATCCATGCATGTAGACAGCTGGCACTGAGCACTGCAGACTCAAGGACACCATGGCCCCACAGCTTGTTCAAGTACCTGACACAAGTCCTCAGTCCTGACTCCAGTCCCAGGTTTATCTCCATGAGGACTGCACGAGTGATGACAAGGAAAGGAGCTCAGATCACACAGTTCATCTCTGGACTTGATTTTGGATTCCCATTAGTTGGGAACGTTTAAATCAGGTTTTCCTGTGGGACCTTCTACACCTTGCTTGTGAAATAAGAGAATTATTTAGTTCAATATAAACTGTATTAGGACATGAAATGATATTTCCAAATCCTAATTTCTATCAAGCATACTTCCAGTGAACAGCAGGTTCAGTGGTCCTAAATCTGCCTCGTACCTCACAGGTTACAGAAACTGGCTTGGGATAACCAGACTGTACTCGATCACACATTCATTTCTTACACATTAACATAAAGTTAACAAGCAAATTCATTATAGAGGGCAAACCTAAAAGTCAATGTCAGCCAAGAAATTGCCTGAGCAATCCTGTAATTGAATAAAAATACGTGTCAGCAAAACAAGTGTCATCCTGGGCTTGCTGGTGTGCCCTGAGTTCATGGGCTTGACAAACTCCTCTCAGCATGGTGCTGCGTGGGAGACTCTGCAAGGAGACCTGATGTACTAAATGATGTTTATCAGCCAAGTGTGGGGGGTAGTAGTAGGCACATTTGACCTGCAGAGTCAAACAGCCTGCCCACGACTTCACCGGCAAATGAATAAATAAAGTGAAAATTAGCATTTTGTAACTCCTTAGCCACTTGTCTGGTTACAAAGTGCTTTCACAGCACAAAGAGGATATATACTTGCAAATGTGCTGTATTACAGTAGAAACATGTATTTAAATATAAAAAATAATAACCTCCCCCATCAGATTTTTCTACTGATGTGTTTGATGAGTTTTTACACTGATTTATGGGATCAGCATCTTTGGGAGGGGAAAACAAACTTATTTATTTTAATTCCCTCATTGCTGAGTCCAAGAGTCCCTGTCTAGCTGTGATACAAACCAATTTAAGTAGTGATTCCTATTTTTGCACCAATAACTGTTAATGGCATTTTGTAACCTATTCTGTTCTATTAAGCCTCAAGAAAACAGGGAGCAGCCAAGAGTTAATAGATGTATCTGGAAACTTTCTCTCTGAAGAGATAAGAAAACCTTGGGCCTATGCTGGGACCTGTGGGAGAAAGTGTGACTTTAGAGGGAAGCTGTATCACAGGAAAGACACACTGCCAGGTCCAAAAGCCAGGATCCTTGTTCCAGGAGAAGGAACTGCTGGCAGCAGCATTAGCCAGCAGAAGAGAGAGGGATGCATAACATGTTTTATATATTAAAAAAAAATTTATATATATATATATATATACACATGTGTATATGTGTGTGCATGTATTAAAATTTTTATTCTGCTATATTAGTTTAAAAGCCTACAACAACCCCCAAATGCTCTGGGGTGGTGAGGATCCTCTCCTAAGCTAATGAGCAGTTGAGATCACTTTTCAAGCAGCTGCTCACAGACACCTAAATGGCCATTTTCCAGCTAAAAGGATCAGAGAAAAGCAGTGCTCCAGAGATGACCCTCCACCCTGTCAGGCCCATTTTCATGGAAAGAAGCCAATTACTGGAGTTTGCTTTCAGAAATTTTTTTAGGTGGCAAGATCTGGGCAGCTTCCAAGGCCACCTAGTTCTGTGGAAAACAGCTAATCAAGTTAAATTATTTCCTTGCTTTCTCCTTTAAGATAGAACCCCTTTCTCTCCCCATTTCTGCCTTTTCTGTGATTTGAAAACTGGCATGTCCATGAGTGATTGCAGGTGCCATTAAATAATGAAGCAGTTCTGTTCATTACAGCCCAGTGATTTATTACCTTTGGACTAAGGGAAAGAAAACAGCCTGAAAACAGAATTCTTACACCATTTCATATTATTTCCAATCCAGTACATCAGGCAACTGTTAGAATAGCAGGTTTTCAGCTCCGTGGTCCACCAGTGCCCAGAAATTCAACACTGGATGTCTAATTCCAGCAAGGTCTGTAATTCTAGAGTGTAAGTTAAACTCATAACTAACTGCTGGCCTAAATGTTGTGTCCTACCTTCATACAGCCAGTCGCTGAGCCCATTGAAAATAACACCTTCCTTTCCTGTGGAGACCACTCGGATGGCTTGTTTTCCCACATGGGCACAGTAATAGATGTTATTCTCAAAGATAAATATCTGATTTGAAGGGAAAAGAAAAAAAAAAAAAAAAGAAAAAGAGAACAGCATTAAGCAGTAGCTCCAGCATAAAATGTTGCATTTTGCTTTTACAGTAATTGGCAGTAGAAAATCACATATCACAGTTTTATGGCATCTTTTTTAAAAAAAGAAGGGATTTCCACGGCTTGCTTCCAATGCCACCAGCTAATAGAAAGATGCTAATTTACAACAAACTGAAGCTTTGGTGCTTTGATACAAGCTTTATTTCTCTCACTCCTGTCTTCATTTCAGAAACTGAACAGTTCAGTTAGAGGGCATCAGATGAAGAATGCCATTGCTCAGGTTTTGAGAGTTGTTAGAGCTATTGCTGTGAAATGCTCCTGTGAATCAGGCTCTTTATTTATGTGTTTAAATGGTGATCAGGAAGTAGAGCTTTAGCCAGCCTATAATAAAAATATTGTTCCATGGCATCGGTCTTTATCATGTGGTAAAATTGTTCTGTGCTCCTCTGTCACTGACAGCACAATTCCTGTCCCCTCACTCCAAAGTGGAACACGTCTTGCTCTGAGTCAGAGAATCACAGAATCACTTGGTTGTAAAACACCCTTAAAATCTTTAAGGTCCCTTCCAACCCAAACCATTCTCTGATTCTAAGATCAGAGTCCAAGCACTAAGGCAGCCCTGCCAAGGCCATCACTAAAGCACATCCCCCAGTGCATCTTTTAAATACCCCCAGAGATGGTGACCCCATCACTGCCACGGGCAGCCTGTTCCCATGCTTGACAGCCCTTTCTGTAAGAAATTGCTCTTGGAATCCAACCTAAACCTCCCTGGCACAACTTGAGGCCATTTCCTCTTGTCTTGGGAAAAGAGACTGATCCTCCCTCACTGCAGACTCTTTTCAGGGAATTGTGGAGAGAGATGAAGTGCCCCCTGAGCCTCCTTTTCTCCAGGCTAAACAATCCCAGCTCCCTCAGCTACTCCTCATAAGTTTGGAGCTCCAGACTCTTCCCCAGAGTCTCTGGACATGATACAGCAACTCGAAGTCCTGTTGTGAGGGAACTGAACACAGGATTCCAGGTGCAGCCTCACCAGTGCCTAGTACAGAGGGACAATCACTGCCCTGTTCCTGCTGGCCACACCATTTCTGATACAAGCCAGGATGCCTTTGGCTTTCTTGGCCACCTGGGCACACCTGGCTCATGACAGCTTGTGCTGTTAACCAGCAGGTCCTTTCCCACAGGGCCACTTTCCAGGAACTCTGTCCCCAGCCCAGAGCACTGCCTGGGATTGTTGTGACCCAAATGCAGGACCCAGCACTTGGCCCTGTTGAACCCCACACCAGTGGCTCTTTTTGTAGCTAAGCATCACATTTGCCGACCCCCAGTCACCTGGGCCTCCCCAGATAGCCAGGACTGCTGGTCAGTGGTGGAAAGTGGCTCAGTGAGCACTTCTGCCAGCTGCCCCAGTACCCTTGGCTGGACCCTGTGCAGTCCCATGGGCTGGTGTGTGTCTAACAGGTGTGGCAGGTCACTGACCCTTTCATCCCACGGGAGCTTTACTCTGCTCCCCATCCCTGTCTTTAACATATCTTTAAACTCTATTCAAACTGAAAAGATGTACTGAACAGGGTATCAATCAACCATTTAGACTGAAATGCAAACTGTTAATATGATTTAGTAGACATTTATAGATGGGTTTTTGTACACTTGAAGATATTGGAATAAATGTTATGTATGTTTACCACGATACTAGAAAGTGATTTCTCATGTTATGGAAAGACAGAATTGGGAAAAATATTTGCTTTCATCTTCTGTTTCATATCCTATTACAGTACATGTTTCAATCAAAGATGAGCTGGAAAGATTCCAGAAGAAAGTATAGATCTTAATTTAATTTTGGCAGGAGTTATAGCAGGTTTGCCTAACGGTAAAAATTATTACTGAAACTGTAGCTTGCTCTTCTTCCTTTTAAACTAGGAAGAGCTGCATACAATTAATAGATTTGGAAAGTAAAAAATACATTGTGGAAGATAATACATTCTCTTTCCTACTTTGAATTTTAGTAAACAGAGCAACCAGATAAAGGATTCCAAGTAAAGAATTTTATGTATTAGCTAATCTGCATATGGGGAGGTTGTTGAAGTTTAAATGTGCATAAAAATTGTGAAGACTAAGCAGAATAAGATACTCAGGGTCCAAATAAATCCAAATCTCTGTGTCTGAGTACTAAATGTGCTAAGGGGTGCTTGGGTAAGAGCTCTTCTCTGACAGGCACACAATCAAGTGGATTTATTCAAGTGATGCAACCCTTCCCTTGCCCAGATTCTACCAGCAAAATAAGGTTTGCAATATTTTGTACTATGTTCAATGTTTTATGAGTTAACAGGAAAAATAAAGAAGGTGGATTGACAGCCTGTTCCTACCCTTCCCTTTTTAAGCTATTGCAATGTTTCCATCTTCACTGTTTGATCTTTCAAAGCTTCATTGCACTCATCAGGCTGTGTGAGGTATCTGGTAGCTGCAGTGAAAAAATAATATAGTGCTCTGACTTCAAACTGTCTCCCATATAATTCAGAGCCAAACTGCAGCACCTCATGGAGATTTAAAAATTATCCTCCTAACTACAGTGCCTTGTACCCTAAAAACGTCAACCATAATCATGATAAAAGATAACTGAAGCAGCACAAGGAAGATCTCTGTGTAATGTATCTTATAAATTAAGAAAAAGTTTTTGGACTTCTGTTATTCATCAAGAAAGAAATGTCTTTAGATTACCTCACATTCCATGTTATAAACATATTTGAAGTTATTGTGAAATACCTGTGTAACAATTTATACTGTTTTGGTTTCATGGCATCAAAGCAGTGCTTTCTATCAGATGATCAATCCTGTCAGCTAATCAGAGGATAAGAAATTTTAGTAAAGAAAAATAGTAAAAATATGTGCAGACATCACTTTTACATTACTTTATGCCAGCTGTGCACAGCACTCCTAGACAAATTAAAAATGATGACAGAAGAGACCAAGCTCAGTTTTATGCCTCTCTGTATAGGAGATAAAGAGGAGAGCACAAATTTCTGGTGTCTTCTCTTTTGGTGTGCATATTTGAGCAAGACTTTTACCCAGACATTCTTGCAGAATGTGTGCCTTAATATCCAACACTGAACACAACTACTGGCACAGAAAACCAAGCTGTGCTAAGCCAGGAAGAGACCTGTGTTGAATAGCATGTCCCTTTTCATCATGACATATTCAACAGAGAGGAAAGAGGAAATATTCTGAAAGAAGAATGGAAACATCCATATATAGACTGAAGAAACAGAGATTTCTAACTCTACAGAAAAAGCAAGGTAGCTATAAGATCTACAGGATAATGGGAAGACACAAAATAAAAGGAAAAATGTATTTTCACAATGTTATTTCTCAAAAACAACAGGCAAACCAATGGAACGTAGAATATTTTTCCTAATGAAATCAGAATTAACATACAGAACTTCTTGCCACTGGATCTAGCAGAAGACCTCTCTTTCTGCTGGATGTTTTAACAGATGCCCAAAAGATTAAACACTTAACAAAAATAACTGGAACATCTGAGGGGATTAAGAAAAAGTTTGGGGTTTTTCAAAATGCATTCACTTAATCCCAGGATAATAAAAAATCAATGGAGATTTTGCTGTTGGCTTTATGTGGCTCAGGATGTAACTTTCAGCTATATTCACCCTTTAGCCTCGGGTGTCAGCACACCACTAACTCCTGTGGGCTGGGAAGAAATCTCTGCCCGTTTGCAACTGGGGTTAGAATTGATTACCCCAAACCATTTGACAGCCTTGCACGACACAACTAAAATTGGAGAAGAAAATATGAGGCTGATTGGACCACAAGCCTGAGACAGGGAGAAAAGTCAAAGCTTAAGTATCCAGTAAGATAAATTTATACAGTAGGGTAAATATTTGATCTAACAACAAATTAAACATAATTCATTTCAAACATACAAGAGCTTTAATGACACTGATTGATTCAAGGATTTATTTAAAATGCTTTTGCAACTGCTTAAGGGCTTCTAAAACAACACTCTCTACCAAACTGACCCAGAGTGGCATTCAGCAATTATGCTGCATTAATTGAAATACTGGTACTTTTAAATTGATTAATTTAAGGATCTTGTCAGGAATATAATGAAAATAATCTCAAGATTTAAAAAATCACAGTGAGCAACTATTTTGAGAAGGTGAACACTACACCTCCTTTTGCAGTTGGTCAACCCACCTTCCTTCCAGCCAAAGAGGTGAGTGAAATTCCTCCTTCTCCATAGATCAAAAGACAATAAATTCATGTGTACTAATCTGCATTTTTACTGCTCCTATTCATTTTCCAGCTGTAGGGTGGCATTCTAAGTTTATGTTCTCTTTACCCCACAATTTCTAACTTATAACTTGTCAACATAATGAGCTGCATCACTCAAATGTCTCATAAAGTTAATGCCTGGATGCTTATTACTTTAAGTTATTAGCACGTTGAGAAGTGTAAATGTTTCCTCCATGTCAAAAGGCACCTTCCCACACTGCAAGGCGAGCCCCCAGGATTTATCTGTGAGAGAACAGGTGACATGGAAAGGTTGGCACTTTGACATGGGGAGTTTGATCAACAAGAACTGGCCTTCATGTACAGACAGGCACAAAGTCTTTCCCTGACACTGTCTGCTGGGTTTGGCTGGGGGGAGTTAATTTTCTTCCCAGTGGCTGGGACAGGGCTGTGGTTTGGATTTGTGCTGAGCACAGTGTTGATAATACAGAGATATTTTTGTTATTGCTGAGCAGGGCTGACATGGGATTTTCTGCTTTTTGTGCTGCCATGCTGTCAAGGAGGCTGGGGGTGCTGGGAAGATGGGAGGAAGCACAGCCAGGACAAATGATCCAAACTGACCCAAGGGTTATCCCAGACCCCACAGATCATGATCAGTTTATAAAGTGGGGGAAGAAGGAAGAGAGGAACTTTTGGAGTGATGGTGTTTGTCTTCCCAAGTCACTGATACATGTGATGAGACCTGCTCTCCTGGAGATGGCTGAACACCTGCCCTGCCATGGGAAACAGGGAACTAATTCCTTGTTTTGCTCTGCTTGTGTGCACAGCTTTCACTTTCCTTATTAAACTTTCTTTATCTCCCCCCGTGGGTGCTCTGGATTTTACTCTTCTGGTTTTCTCCCTGACCCCACGGGAGCAATCAGTGGGATTGCTGTGTGGGGCTTGGCTGCTGGCTGGGGTTAAACCACAAAACCCTGTTTGAAATTCAAAATCAGTTCAATCTTCCTTTGAGGCTTAAAAAGACCAGGCACAGAAAGGAAGACACAGTGAGTGGGAAAAGAGAACTACAAATAAACACACTATTCTCTCCTCATCCAACGTGATGTATTTCATTGTTTCTTGGTTTTAACATTAAACCTTTATCTTTTTTCTCTCTCTGCTCTTTTGTTGGAAAACCAGTTTATCTGAGAGCATATGATGAATACTAAAAAAAGTATAATTTTAAAACTTTTTGCACCTTTCAGAAGCACTTGTATTTATTTTGCAGATACAGTAAACAAAAAATCTGTGAAAAGTTACAGACCTGCCACTGGTCAAAGCTGAGCCCATCAGGGACACTGCTAGTGCATCTGTGAAAATGTATTTATAAAAGGGTAAAAATGCTGGGTTTGCATGTTTGTGAGAGGAGTGAGAAAATGTGAGAGAAACAGCCTTGCAGACACTGTGGTCAGTGGATGAGGAGGGGTTGGAAGGGAAAATGTGGGTTTTTTTGCTTTATTTCTCACTCTCACAATCCTGTTGCAATTAATAAAAAATGTCAAATTAATTTCCCCAAATCGAGTCTGTTTTGCCCCGATGGCAGCTGGCAACTGATCCCCCTGTCCTTAGCTCTACCCATGAGATTTTCATAGAATGTTCTCTCCCAGACCCACTAGGGAGGGGGAATGATAAAGCACCTTGGTGGGCAACCTACCACAATAATCCCACAAGGGGATTTAAAGACCCTTCAATCAAGGACTTTTTAAAAAAACTTTTCAGCATAAGTTACTTCCTTAGAATAGTCTGACTCCTGTTCATTTTCGTTTGGGTTTCAATGATAGGAATGTTGTGTGCTCAACTGTATAGTAACTATCTACATATTTACATGCTGTTATTTATCACATTGATCAGAAAGCCTCTGGAAAATACACAGATTTGTCTTACCAATATGTTCAGGAAGTGGAAAAGTATTATGTCTTCATTTATATGCTAAGTAGCTGGCTGAGGTCTGTAACAGAGCCACAGCTTGTAAATGGGGTTTGGAAGTGTCACAGCATGGACACAAGTAGTTTCAATCAGGATCAAACCCTTCCTGGAAATGCATATACAGAAAGATCCCTCATTTCTCTCCACCATTTCTAGTGCTCTCTAATTCCATCCAAATATTTTGGAGATATCCCTTCCTAAGCTGGTTTTGTTTTTACGCTGCCATATGAGACCTGGAGCCTGAGGACTGTGAAAATGAAAAGCTGCAAAGAGAGAGATTTCCTGCTGTTTGTTCGAGTTAAAACCTGTCAGTACCTCCCAGAATTAGCCTGAGCCTGTCCTCATCCATGTAGCATCTGGAAGCAGATACAATAATTGTGTTTTCATTTTGTGATATCAAGGAAGTGTGATGAGCATTGTACCAGAAAGGCCTTGGCATTTTGCAGTTACTGCTCTAACATCAACTTCAGGAGAAAAATGTGTAATCAATTCAGAATCAGTTCTAAAGCTTGTTGCTGATTGATTGTGTATTATTTAATGAATACTCTGCCAATTTCTTCTTTTGAGCCTCATAAAATGCAAACTTTGATGTTCAAATAGCTGTCATTAATGTATTTTGTCATTAGTGTTTTTCCTAATGCATAAGATGTGATTACACCAGCTCTTATCAGTTCTTCAAAAAGGGTAATAAAACCATAAACTGCTCCTCACCAGTGAGCATGCATAATAAGATCTAATATTTTAATTAGACTTTTCTTGTTGCCATTTAAATATAGTTTGATAGCAGGTGATAAAAAAGATGCAAGACAAAAACCTTGAAAATATTTTCATTTTTTCCATCAATTGGTTCATGTTCATAATTTAGGGAAGAGACAGATAACAATTATGATGGAGGAGTAAGATAAAGAATTTTTAAATCAACTTTTTTTCTTAACAATATGAAAATGTCATTACTAAGACCAGTGATGAAACTCTTTCACACAATCATCACATTGCAGAGAATCACATCTTAATAAATAATTGACAGAAAAGAGTGCAGTTGCAGTTTTTCATACCAGGGTTTGCCTTTGTTTTAATTCAAAGTAAGAATATAAAGTTAAGAAGCTATGTCCTTAAGACACCAGGGATTTAGAAGACATAGCAGTTTCTGAAGGTATGTCACAAAGAGATAAAACTTAGTTTAACTCAAATTTACCTTGCTCATACATAGGCAAAGGTAATGTTTACATCAAGGGGAGGACTACACCTGTATAAATAATTCTGCAGGGAAGCTTTCAGGACACTGAAAGGGGACCACTACATCCAGAGAATACAGAAGTGAAGATTGATGCACATGAGAATCATGGTGATCCATGAACACATTAAAACCAATATTCACGACTTGTCACTGGGGATAGAAAACTTGAACACATCTGATTCCAGTGGTGTAAGAGCTTAGCTGGGCAGAAATCAGTGCAATGAAAAGAAATGCAACTGTTTGTGCAAGGGAAACCACAGAGCCACTGCAAATGTCAAACAAAAAATCTGCTGCCTTCAGTGGCCTTGATTACATATTTGGGAAAGGTGTAGAAGAGCCACCACGAGTAAATAATGCAACTCTCCTGATTTTAGCCACATAGCTTGGAAACTGCCCATATACCTTGTAAAATGAACATTAAGAACTTAATTTTGCTTTCATCGCATGTGATCAGCAAAGCGACCAAAATGTCAGAGAGAATGGAGAAAGTATACCTTCATGTCTTCACATAAAGAAACATTTCCTGTCTGTGAGAGCAATGTCCAGAGCTCTAGAACAGTCTTAAGGGCTCTTAAGAGTCCTTCACACATCTGGAGAGGATGTGGCTCTCCAGGTCTGGAGGTGATGTCTCTCTGGGGCTGGGGGAGGTGATCACCTTGTAGGATGGGCGTGGAGGAAGGAAAGGAGCACTGGGAGCATCTGTAATCAGCTTTCTGGTCAAGGAGAAGGAGATGTGCCCTTCTTTATACAAATGGATGAAGTCTCACATTCAAACACCCTGATCCTCATGGGAGACCTTAACCTTTATCTCCCGCAGGGTCAACACAGGCACAATATCCCAGGCGGTCTGTGGAGGGAATTTGTCCTGACACAGGTGATGAAGGAGCTGAGGAAGGGAGGTGCTCTGCTGGACCTCACACTTTCAAACCAGGGGAAAATGCAGGGCAAGGTGAATGCTGGGAGCAACTGATGCTGTACACACCATGAGGTGATGAAGTCTCAGTATCACAAGAGGAAAACGGCAAAAAAGAATAAAGCCCAAGAATTTAGGAGAGCTGACTTTGGCCTTCCACTTGTTTGGAAGTATCCCACTTGGATTCTTTCTTAGGAAATCAGTAGCATTTTTAAGATCTTGTAGGTTTAAATATCTTTAGACATTCCAAAATTGTCAAAACTAATAAGATAAAGTCCACATAATGGACTATAGAAATAATGGCAGATTTCTATGGTTTGGAGACATTTCCCAAACTTTTCCTTTTAAACTGTGTGCAAAAGAGATTATTTTTCTTCTTGATTCTCCCAGCTTAAGCCCTTCAGCTGCATAAATATTCTTCTGTTTTCTGCAAGTATTTTAACATTTTTTGACATTGCATTGTTGCAGATGCTGTGCATTTCCATTTGTATTCGGTGAGCAGGTTAGACAACAACATGCATGGATTTTAATCACACCTAGAATCTGCCAAAGTACAGACAAATAAATGGTTATCACAATTCTGGAGATTTAAAAGTATATGTTTCAAAAGAAATATGCTGTCCTATTTTCTTCGGGGCATAAAAGAGGGTTTGTTTCACTTCAACAAAGAGAAAGAACCATGTCTGCTTGTATTTCATTGCCCTGTATTCTAATGGGGTTATTTTAATTTATAACTGCCGTGTTATAAAAGAATGCGATAGTGAATGTACCATTTAGTATGGAACTCTGCTTCTGCTTTTAAGTTCTGCTTGATGGATTATCATGTATTCTATAACCTAATATCTCTGATGGTTATGTAGGGCATGACTATAAATTAGATTATTTAATGTGAGATGATGCAGTGTTCCATTTAAAATACTTTATTGTGTTATAGAAAGAACACCTGACTAAGAGCACAAAGATTATTTGTGTCAGCATAAAGAAACTGGCAGTTGGGATTTAGGATTCCTCCAGGTGCACATCTGACCTTGGACAGTGAGCTGGTCACTGCAACATCCCTCTTCAATTAGAAGCTTTGTTATAGAAACACTCAACACCTTTTCCAGCAGGTGAGGAAGAGAGCTAACAGAATTTTTCATGGTTTCTTCATCTCTCTGGTAAATGGCAGCTTCTGGGGAAGGAGAGGCCAGCACTGCAAGCCAAGGTGGGACACTCCACATCCCTTGGGGGGCACTGCTCAATCCTGCTCGTGGCAGCCCAGGGTCTGTTACCTCAGCACACTCTCAGCAATGACTGCTGCTCTCTAAAGTGAACGATCAGTATTTGCAGTTTTCAAGAACACTCTTCATAAGCACATATTTCAAAGGACATCATCCACCAACCACTGATTTGTCAGATGCCAGGAGCCCTGTGGCAGACAAGATACTTTAGGCAGTTAGATCTCTGAAATGAAAACTGCCCTTAACAAAAAAGAGTGGTTCAATATCCATAAATCTCAACTGAAATTCAAGAAATTTCTGTAAAAGGAGGGAATTTCAGTGTAATTTCCACCCAATGCTGGAGTGTTTTCTTGCTAGGAATATTGTACAGTAGCAGGGGCGGAAATGTGGCAACATAAAAAGGAAGGGAATTCAGTAGAATTGTAGAATCCTTGTAGAGGAACAAGATGGTGAGTTCCTCTAAGCTAGCAAACCCATGGATACATGCATTTCTTGTAAGAACACGCTCAGTTTCCTTAATGCAGACTGTGAATGTCAGCGACATTTAATGCATCAATTCTGTAAGCCCATTTAAAGGTAGGAATGTATTGCTTTAACTTCACCAGAAAAAAAAGTGACATATAAGAAATCACAGAGGAAACCTGTGGCAGTGCCTTACCCCCAGGGGAAATGCCTGCATCATCCAATGTCTCAAATTTGGTTGTAAGGGCAATTACTTTCTGATTTATTGGTGAAACTTCTATGGCAAATAATCAATTTCATTTTTCCCTCTGAAATCTTTCACGCCCACAAAAAGAGCAGCATCCTATTTTGAATAAAATTACCTACATCTTCCTTCAGTAATATTTATTGCAGCACCTTCAGTTATCCTAAATATCTTGCTCTTTTGCCCCCTGATGAAGATGCAGTGCCAAGGATGCTGGGAGGGGAAGAGATGTGACCATTTCTCAGCAAAGAAAGTGACACTGACTGTGCCAAAGCCACCCTTTGGGGAACAAGGACCCAACACCAAACCCAGGAGTGACAATGGAAAGACAAGGATGTGCAAAGTTGAAAACAGGACACTGCTGCCACTGATGCCAAAGACAGAGCATCAAAGGAATAAAACCCCAACAAACAAAACAAAACAAAACAAAACAAAACAAAACCTAAACACAACACTTTTCCAGTGAAATTATTTGAATAAAATGAGGAGAGAGGGAAAGGAGCAACCTGTCCAGGGTGCTCAGTGTATATGTAATATATCTTATTGAAATTTCCCTAAAAAAATAATCATATTCTGATGCTCCAGAAGGGGATGAGGAGATGGCACATTATTATACTGAAATTCTTGCTTTTCCAGAATGCAGAGACCATGTTAAAATCTGTCTGAATACCCCTCACTGTGCTTAAATAGGCCTTACATAGGCCTTGGGGATGGGGGAAAAGAGGGCAGAAGTCTTTTCTCTTGCAACTAGCAAGACAAGAAAGCCAGAATAATTACATACAGTAAACTGCAGCTAAATATCGATTCAGATGTCATTGCAAAAAGAAAAGGTGAGGGAACAACAGCTTGAAAATAATGATGCAAAAATCTATGAAAGAATGGTAGAGAAAACTAGGCCTACAGCAATTATACACAGAGTGGTTCAAAAGCCCTGCTGGAATAGGAACAACAGCAGATGATTCAGTGCCTCCTGTGAAAATGGTCCTCTTCCCTTGATATCTGTGCAGCCCTTCTGGCTGGAACTAAGCTGGCATGACAGGCACAAATTCAGGCAGGGAAAAAACTCCTAATTAGAGGAGTCACTCCAGTTTAGTTCCAGGTGTCATCACTTAACCTGCCTTTTTTTTGCATCTAGATATCCTGGCTGGAAAAATATTGTACTACAGCATTAAAAAAAAAAAAATTATAAGGGAGATGGGTAGGTTCTGGTCATGTGCAGCAGGATCTATCATTCAAATGTTTTATATATTAAAGAAATCCAATGGTTCTCTTAATTGCATTGCACTTTTTTAAACAGCAATATTTATGACAATAAGCTGCTTACCAGCATCAGCATTCACTGTTTGAGTGCACCTGCAGACCCCTAACATGGTAGAGGCTGAAAGAATCACTCCGTTTTTTTCCCTGGCATTTGCATTTCCCTACAATAGAGATTTCTTATTGCATCTTCTGCACCTGCTGTGAAACTTAGCTTCTGTTACCTTAGAACCAATTAGAAACTTGATTGCAGCACAATCTACAAGAATAAGAGAGTTCCTGCTCCAAAAAGACTTGACATTGAAAAAGGCTTATTGCCTATGAATGCAGGAAAAACTTCTTTTGACCCTTCTGTGGGGCTGCAGTAAATGCAAGGACATGCAAAACTTCCAGCAACCCCAATCTGCTTTCTGTATGTTTTTGGTACTTAAAGAAACTGTGAAACAGTAATAGACTGACTGGTCAGGAGAACCTTAAAAAAAAAAAAAAAAAAAGCTTCTCTTTGTAGAAGAATAAATACTATGATCTATGAGCTAGATGTCTTTAGAATTATAACTGCTGTCCTCTGAAGTTGCGCAAAACTGTTTCTCCCAGCATCTGATGTGTCACCATTACCATTAATATCTGTCAGGATGGTTACAGATTCTGATTTTGAAAAAAAAAAAAAAAAAAAGAAAACAGCAGCACAACAGAAGTGCTTCTGCTTCTGATATTTGGAGCTGTTGCTCCTGTGAACTGTATTTAGTGCTGTCAACGTAGACAAATATTCACTGTATTTTATTAGAGCAGGCCTCCTGCTTCCTCCTTCCTTTTGGCAGTAGGGCCCATGGATATCCCTAGCTTGTCCTTAACTCCAGTACTTTGAACCTGGATGTGCTCATTTTGGGACAACTTAGACAAAAGCCTCCTGAAAGCTTTGGGTTTACAGGATTCCCTGAGCACCCCAGTTTCAGACATGCACTGGACAGTCCTCACTCCTGAAGCACTCCCTGGCTTCGGCTGTGCTGCCAAGAAAAACAGCCAAGGAAACCTCTTCACACTGCACTCACTTCTCCTGATAAAGAGACAGGTCCAGGCCTGTCAGCCACACCAGTTTTATGGAGCTGAGCTCAGGATCCCAGGCATCTTAACCTTTTCCCAGACACTGTTGGGGCAAATGTGCCACGGGAACATTATGTGAGCTCTCAGCATGTGGGCAGAGCCTTGGAACATGAGATGGAACATGATGAAACTGGTAGAATATTCCAATAAGATCAATTAACAGAAGGCTTTAATTTTAATTTTTTTTTTTTTTTGTGTGGCAAAATCAGAAGTGGGTAGCTGTTGAGTCATAGATGGCATGATCAGAAAAAGAGAAGGAATCCAAGGAATGAAGATTCTTGTGCAGATAAGCACACCCAGAACAGGACAAAGGTACAGAATTACACTTTTTTGCAGTCCTGTCATGCCACCCACAGCCTCATATTGCTGGAAAGTATTACACAAACTGAGGATAGTACAGTCTGTTCACTAAAAAACCACCAAGCACCATGCTGAAGGCCAGTGGGCTGATGAAATGGAATACTAAAGTGTGGCTTTGGGCTGTCAGGTACACTATGGAAAGGATGGATTTTTCCCAAAGGCATTTTGCATAGCCATTTACACCCACAAATAGTGAATATTTGAATATTCCAAGTTAACAGTGTTTTTCACTTATTCTGTGAAAGCATAAATGATGACTCATGCTGTAGGACAAATGAGAGGAGTGAGCCCTTTATTAACAGCCGGGTTTAGGGATTGTGCTCCCTCCTGCACTGAAATTACTGGCTCTCCTTCTAATGACTCTGGAGCTCACACTGGTGAGGGCCCCTTTCTTCCAACAGCTTTGTGAGACTTAATTTTTCAAGTCTTTGGCTGAGATCAGAGAAGAGAGAAAGTATTTCTCTGAGATGCCAGAAGTGAGAGCTTTTTTGTGATCTGATCTTCTGACAGATTTTCTCTGATCCAATATCTGCCATTATTTAAACAGCTCAGTTGGCATGTGTGGCATTCTACAGGCTAGTGAGAAGTCAAGAACCATGCTCTGAGGACTTAATCATCCAAAAACTGGCATATAATTTAATGAGAAAGGACAAAACAAAGCAAGATAAACAGAAAATTGCTCCTGGGAATATTCCACTATATTTTTTAATTGCAGAGAATGCAGATCATTCAGGCTCCTTCTATTTCAGATTTGTTTCTTTTTCTGAATGATTAGACATGCAAGAGAGAAAGAGGTCAGGCCCAGCAACCCAAAGTTCCCCTAGGAAGGAGAAATAGAAGCTACAAAGAGAATAAAGATTTTGGAACCAAGCCCTCTTACTCTCCTGCCCTTCCTTTCTTTTACGTTGCCAAAAAAGAACAAACCAGGAAATTTCAAGGGGAAAGCTTTTTCATTTCTCGAAAATTGGGGTATCTTCAAGGTGATGCAAAACACACTTGCCCTTCACTGCCACGTTTCCTGGGAGGTGCAGCCTGGAATTGGCTCAGCCCGTGCCCAGGGCTGCTGCTGTGCTGCTCCAGGACCCCCTCACGCCCTCTCAAACCTCCTGGAACCAGGGCAGCTGATTGTGCTTCCCAGTTACTCCCTTCCCTCCCACTCAACATATTTTCCCTCCTTCTCCTGCAACATAACTCAGTGCACATTTAGCAAACACGTTCCCACTATCAAGTTTTAATAGATCGTAATTTTTCTCTGTCTTTGCATCTCCGCAGAAGGTGACACGAATTTTGCTGGCAATTATATTCTGAGTAACCCAATTAGTCCCAAAATACAGAAAAGTGAACATGGTGTCTTTCTAGATCTCATTTATTATGCTTGTAGGGATGTGGTTTTTTTTAATTTTAAAAGCTTTTTTTTTTTTCCTTTGGCAATTCTCTGCTGATTATTAGATATAAAAAGATTATATTGATGTACGTAAAAGCATGTTTATTTTATAAACTACAGCTATAGTTTTATTTCAAGGTAAATGACTGGCAAAGAAAGGGACAAAAAGGCACACATGTTGGAAGTATGAAAACATAATGCTTAAACTACCAGTGGTCGGTGAGTTGTTTCTCACCTACCCTGATTCCAAATGGAAATAGAATTTAATTACAGGCAAATAATTTTACATATTTTGAAGTAAAAAAGACAAAAGGAAAAAAAAAAAACATGCAGAACAGATTTTTCCAAGATTCATATGGAATTCAATAACCACTGGGATTTTTAAAGGTACAGAAAATACATATAGCACGTACCCCTCAGAAGGAACATGCATGAAACTTGATGTCTTCAGGAATTCTAAGGGCTTTGAGTTTTCACTGTAAATTGCTTTAAAAATATGGTGGAAATTGGTATCAGCCTCTTCAGCAGTAAATGATAAAGTTTGGAGTAAAGGAGACTTATCTTCTCCTGGACTGTGTATATTCTCCTGTGTGAGATATAATTGTCTGTTTTGGTGGGAACATTTTTCCTTTCTGTGTGGTTATTTTACTTTGTTAGAGAAGGCAATGGAGGCAGTCCCTTGGTCATCTTGGCTTTGGTCTAAGATCTTTCCAAGGTGGAAATTAGGTGCAGCCCTTCAGCTTCCTAAAATGTACATGGATGTGAGTCAGCAGTGAGCTGGGACCTCATCTGCTGAGGGCACAAAGCTCACAGCAAAACCCTGTTAAAGGCAGGAAGATTTCCCTGTGGGGTGTGAGAATGTGACTACTGCCACTCAATATTACCTTTTAATTAGCAAATGTAGCTTTTGTTACACTTTGTGAAACTCTGTTAGACTTAAAGCCAGCCAGCAGTGAAGGAAAAAATGTTTTGGCTTTCTTTGCTATGTCCTAAAGGTTTTCCCTACACATGATGGGGGGTTTGAACAACCTGGTGTGTGAGGTCCCACCCAGCTGTGTGCAATGAAAGCAAAGAGCTCCCCAGAAAACATTTTGCAAAGGCTGCTCACTCTCCTCCCTGATCAGATTTGAGGTCAATGACTTTCAAACACAATTTTCATGATGGAGCAGAGGAAAGACTTTCCTGTTCCTGTATCTGTTATATTTTTTCCAACCTGATTTTCAGACTTGCAATTATAATGACTCCCATTGCTGTTTTTTCAAATCACAGAATTTAAAACAATCTAGTTAAGGACACAGACAAGCAGACCCCAAGAGAGGACTGGGAACAGGAGATACATGCCAGATTTCTCTTATAATGAGCTTTCAAACCTCATTTCTTGGTATAAAGCTTCCACATCAAAAAAGATGTTGCCACTGTTTCATTTTTTGTTATGGTAGAAAGAGATTGTTTAGAATATGGAAAAATGTAATATTGGATTTGCACCAGGAAATGAAGCCAGGGGATCTGGCCAGGAAATACTTGCTCTGAAAATGGGCACATGCAGGATGGCAGTGGCTGAGGGGTAATACTGGGAATTTTAAGATTTTTTTCTGTATGAATAGCTCCATGAAATATAATGAATCCCTGACAAGTGGTGTGGTTTTGTTTTTTTTTTTAAGCAGCTCTGAAAACTTTCCAGGATCCACTTCTAATTCTGTCTATTTTGCAAACAATCACAGGGCAAATTCAGGGCAGCTCTGTTCTAGAGAGATGCATTCTCCAAACGGGGCTGCTAATATTAACATATCCCCAGTGCCAAGTTTGCAAGTCTGAAGATGCCCTTGTGAAGCAATGAGATGCTAAATAAATCAAACTGTCTATTATCTCTATAATCTGTCCTGTGTCCAACATTGGGAGAAGCAGGTGCATCCTCTCAAAAAGCTTTCATAAAGTGTTCTTTCTCTGCATTTTTAGACATGATTACTTTGCAGTGAATGGATATATTTGGGCATTTTATAAATAAATTACATGATAAAAAAAATCATAAATAGATGCTAGAAGCTGCCACACAGGCTTCAATAAACTATTCAAAAAAGGAATTATTTCTTTACTTCCAAGCAATAGCAGCATGGTCTCTAGATGCATTTGCACACTTGTTTTTTCTCTTACCAGCTGTTGCCCTTTTGGACCCCAACCAGCATACTGAAGCTTTGCATTGCTGACCTCAGGGGGATACAAATTCTGGGGATCCCTGCAAAAAGAGAAAAATAAGATTTCAGGTTCAGAAATGTCCTTGTTTATGCTGCTGCACACCTGCTTTGGAAATACATCACGAACTTTTAAGATGCCTTTCAGGCAGGTTTCAGTAGACTTTTTTTTAACAGTAGTGAAAACAGTAGCAAGTGTTGGTAAGATCAAGCATTTAAGTGACAATTTCTGTTCCTTATTAATAAGAAGCTAAACAAATTAGTTCCACTGCTGACTTGCCTAAGCCTTAAGAATTAGTTCAGGGATAACAAACAATGTAATTATATTTATCAACACTGATGATGTCCACAAAGGATAAACAATAATTGTATCTTTGAATCCTACTGCCACAACAAAAATAAAATTTCATCTTCTGCACCCAATGGCTTTTGTGCCTCATAAATTTTCTTTGAATTTGATGGCAGAAAAGATTAGCAACTGTATGACAGCTGATACAAAGCCTGGCTTCAATGGTAAATGCTCCTATTAACACAAAATATCTACTTTTTAAAGAAAATAAAATCAAAATGCTTTTCTTATTCTTTCATCCATTACCTTCATTTTGTAGCAGAATCCAAGTCGCACAAGCAAATGCAATATAGAAAAAGGAGGTTTTTTTGGTAAATGTCAAAGCAGCATAATGTCATTTTCTCCCAGCACAGATAGCATTGCCTTAACTGTATTTATACTCAGCACAAATAATTACATTACATATTCTGAAGTCACATTGCAACAACCCTGTGTATCGTAATATCCTGCAAACAAGAACTCGAAAAAAGCCTGTATAAAATATGCCTCATTAGGAGAACTCAAACTGCTTGAAAAAGTAAGGGTATTATCCTCACTGCTCTACAGACAGGACTAACAAGGCAATTTGAGGCCAGCATTCTGAAAAACAGAGGGAAGAGCCAAACCCTGCCTGGCCTTTAAGCAAAAGGCCTTTTTGCACAGTGTTTTCCAGACCATGTTTCCGCAAGAGAACAAAACCGAGTGCGGTACCTGGGCACGAAGTGGATTCCCTTTATTGCCTGTTACAGCCCTGCTCTGCCAGGCCCTGGCTGCACTGCTGCTGCTCCAGCAAGGGCACGCTCAGCAGCAAGAGGAATGCTCACAATCGACTTTGTGCCATCTTTCCACTGTGAAAAAACCCTCATTTCCTCTGAGCTGTCCAGAGGCCAGCCAGAATCAGGGCAGACCCAAGGTGAGGACCCTGATGGCCACAGGGTCCCCCTTCCTTTACCCATGCAGGTGGAACCCTCCCAGTGAAGCTGACAGGTTTGATGGAGATGGGGTGAACTGAGAATGTGGAGGGGCAAGAGGGGGTTGTTGAGGCAAGGACACGTCAAGTCTGAGTGTGTCATAAGGTGCCCAGTTAGCTTTTGTTCCTACATGCAAAGTGTCATCCACAGCTGCTGCCTGTACAGCAAAATTGTAACTTTTATTATGTTTTTTACCTGGAATCTGTCTTTGTGAGCAGCCTAAAGTCGTTTTTGTATGGTATGGATAAGAGAACACATAATGCTCACACTGAGAGCAGCCACAAAATTCCCTTTCCTGTAGAAAGATGAGCCACACAACTTGCTCTGGCATGTGTGCTTTAGCTACTTATGTTTCCAGTCAGCTATGCCTCTTAGGAATCAATCTCTCTGGTTAGCTATCTTGATTATCTTAACAGAGAGTAACCTCTGAGGGTAGAAGGAAAAGAGAAAAACAGTGAATCAAATCAAAACCCCTTTTGGGAGGAAAAAATAGCACTTCACTATTTGTCAAATGAACTATCAAGTTCTTGGGTTATTTTACCCACAGTGAGAAGAGCAAGAAATTACAAATAGAGGGGGAAATACCATCCCTAAATAAACAGATTATACATATTGTAAGAATTTAAAGCTGTAATGCTTCAGATAACACAGGTGGAGCTAAGGGACAGACATGCCAATTACAGCAAATAATTCAGACCAGAGTGCAGACAAGTCCTGTCAGTTCTGCTCATTGCATCATCTTTCAGGGGAGGAAAACTCTAATGCAATGAGAAAAGTTGCATAAACCAGCTTTGGTAGCTGATAAGACAGAAGGAAAAGCAAATAACTGTATTGTAGACCAAAAAAAAAAAAAAAAAAAAAAAAAAAAAAAAAAAAAAAATCAAAGTCATCTTCTCATTCTTTGGTATAGCCAAGGAAAACCAGAATGGCATCTCCTGAGTTCTTTTTTAAGCTGTTTGGTTTGGTTGGGAAGCTTCTTTTGTAGCAAAATCTTGTTTGCATCCATCCTCATGCTGTGAGCTATTCCCTTCTACCACAGGCTATGAAAGCAGACTAAGATCCCAGTTTTCCCCCACAAATGCTCCTGAGAGAGGGACATCTTCATCTTGGTATATTTTGGCTTGTTTCTCATCTTCTGAGGAGAATCTTCTTCCCCGAAATTGCCACCCTCACTCACCCACCTGCCGCAAACTTCAGTACCATGTGCAAAGGGGTTGAGAAGACTTCTCCTTGCCAGGCCTGATCTCTCAGGCTTCAGAGAAACTGCAGGAGTTACCTGGAGCTGCACCAGCAGTGGCCAGGGGAACCTGTGCTGTCAGCAAGCCCACAGATGGCATAAAAATGGAGTTCACTCACTTGTGAACCCCACTGTGAAAGATCAAATTCCCACACACGTATTTGGGCTACATTTGGTGCATGGTCCATGATGGAATATGAATGGACTCCTGCTCTGGAAGCACCAGGCAACTCACTTACAAACCCATTATCAAAGACTCACAGTTAGCTTTGATGGACCTTAATGATCATCTCATTCCAAGCCCCTGCTCACTCTACTAGGTTTCTTCAAGCCCCATCCAGCCTTGCTTTGAGCACTTCCAGGGATAGGGTATTCTCTGAGCAAATTGTGTCCTAACTAACTCTAAGTTAACTTCTTTAGGCTATTATCAGAGAGAAGGAGGAGGGAGAGTTGTCCACACAGCTGCTCTGGGCAGGACGGCCACAACTCTCTGATGCTCTCTTTGAGAAAGCTCTTATTGATCCTCAAACTGAAAAACCCTTTTGGAGAGCATTGATCAAACACATTTCCAATTATCTCCTGCTATTCTGGGCATTTGACTCTCCTTTGTTAAATTCCTTTCAGGCCAAATGCACACCTGTGTCCCAGGAGCACTCTTCCATTTTACAGTTACATAAAAGGGATCTCATGCCAGTCTACTTCTTCTGGGGAAGTGTGTTGTTCCTGTTGAGCTACAGTCCTCCATAGTTACACCCTTCCTTCTCCTCCAAAACAGCCTGCTTAAAATTCCTCTGTACTTTTTTCCCCGAATCAATCAATATTATGGGTCATCTCAGCCTCTCCAAAGAGCCAGTGCTCCTCACAGACCCTCTTAATTAGGACTTGTTTGGATTTGAGCCTGTCCCTTGTGAGCTCATTTGTGCAGGATGCTGGCTTGGAAATGGGCAATTCTGAAGGCAGTCTGTACATCTCTGGCTCCGGGTTTGGATGAAGAAACAGGTTCACTGCATCCTCACAATATTTTCACTATTTCCTCACAAAAAAAGAACCTTAATTTTCAGCCAAAGAAATGGCAAGGCCTTATTGAACTGGTGCCATTATTCCTTCCAACTTTTAAAAAGATTGATCTTATAGCCAAGAAAGAAAGGCAATAGAACATTTTAGACCAGACAGAAGATGGAGCAGGTGCTACATAAACTCTTCCACATTAAAATGACATTGTCTGGACCAGAGGCTGTCAAATTGCTCCAGACACAGGCGTGACTTCAGCACCATGTTCAAAAACCATTACTGAGGTAATAAATTGAGAATCTGCTCATTTAAGTGTTTTTTTTTTCAAAAAGTCTCCCCCCAAAATTTCCAAACAAGGAAAGTTCCTGAGTGCAAGGAGGGTGCTGACTGCCAAGTCATGTTTGCTTGCAATTGAACTCAGAACAAGATGTAGAATAAAACAAACAAACAATCATATTTACCTGCATTTGACTTTAAAAGTTACTGTGCTTAATGAGGAACTTGTTTGAAAGAGTTCCTCCTGGGTTTTGCTGATATTTTTATATCTGTTCCCTCTTCTGACATTTTCTCCTAAAGAAGGCAAATTTCCCTCAGAGACTTCATGGCATTGGTTCTCCTTCTGAGTATAAACATGATTAACTCTTCTAGATAAAGTTCTTCAAAAGCAACTTAAAAATGCCCAGAAATTTTCCACTGTAATTGAGGGAGTGGCCCCCTTTACTTCAAGAAGAATATTTTACAATGCCAGTCTGAAACTGATAAAAGCAGTCAGATTCTCGGGTATGATATAAGATGTTGTTCTAAGGTCTGTTTTCATAACTTAATTTTAATTTCAAATACAGAACAACAGGATAGGTATGGAAATTCTTTGAATATGCTGCCACTGTGAACAAAAATGCAACAATTTTCACCACAGGCTGCTCTGATATGTCCATCCTCTAAAGAAATAATATAAATTATATATATGCTTTACTGGGGAAAAATATGAATTTCATTACTTTACTATGTCATAATTTTGGAAAACATTTACTGTGTAATTAGTATGTTAAATGTCAGTAGTTTGTAAAAGTTGAAGAAATAAAGACAGCTACAAAAACATGTGGGGAAGGCAGAAATATCTCTCTTGTTATCTGCATCAAGCCAGCACTGAATATTTTGAAAGACAACAGTCCTAAGGACATCAGCTCACAGTACTTTAAGCATTTTTTATGGTTATGTATAAAAAATTATCTATCTATCCAAACTGTCTCAGCACCAGAACTCAGTGTCTTCATATCTACCTCTAATAATATAAAATCAGACAGCATCTAAGACAGATTTCTTCTTCCTTACAAAGAAAGAAAGAAAACAGAGAATAAAATAAAGAATAAAATCAGAAGGGCAATAAAGAACTGCAAACTTCTTAATATTTTAGAGTTTTTGATGCATGATGAGGAAACAAAAGCAAACTGGAGAAAATTTGCAAAACCAAATAAAAGCATGTAAAACATACAGATTAATTAATAAATGTACAAAGAACCACGGAGGAAGAGAGACAGTTTTCTAAGAGGCAGGAATGCAATTCTTTGAGTAGCAAATACACAATTTTAATGAGTTGTTTTTAATGACTTGACACAATTAAATGACTTGTTTACTTCAAAATTCACCAAGGAGAAGAGAAGACAGGTGCCATTAAGAAAATTTCTCCCCAGGAGATACAGAGCCCTGCTGAGACTCACAGTGAGATAAAATAAAATATCATACAAATGGGAATAAAGACTTGCCAGAACAGATAATCAAGAAATCAAACTGTTAGAAGATGCAACTAAAAGAACCCTCCTGGAATTCTAATAAAAGTGCTTAATTAGATGGGAAAGGCTCTTCCATTCATCTAGGCTCATCCACTATTAAATATTTAATTCTCACTCACACACACACATATTTTCCTTACAGCACTTTTCAATGACCAAAAGTAAAAGGAGGTGAGGAAAGCAATTTGAACTTACTAATTTCAACTACAGGTGCACATCAATTCATTCAGCTGCTCCTAAAAACATCAGCACTCACCAACCATTTTTTCCAAGATGAACAAATTCCATGGATTTAGCGTATAAAGCTAAAAAGCAAGGGAATCTAAAACATTTGTCTCCAATTTGGCAATTCTTTTGGATTCAGGCCAACAATTATTATAGTCTGCCTGTGCCTGTAACTCCCCTTCAATGTAATATTTAGTACTGAGCCTGGAAAACCTTACAGTTTACTAATGCCACCTTAAAATTATAGAATCACAGAATGGTTTAGTTTGGAGGGGACTTTAACTCCATCTCCCCTGCCATGGACAACAACACAAAAATCATTCACCTGTCAGAAAAGGAGCCACCAACTTCCATTGGTAATGGTATAAAATGATGGCACAGACTTGCCTTTTTTGTCTAAAAAAAAAGATTTAGAAGTGCATCAGAGACTGGTACACAGCCCTGGGTTGCAGGGTTGGAGGACTGCAAAACATTGATCAAACCTTCAGCATTTCCCCGAGAAAGAAAACAGTGGAAATGGACCTTGGATACTGGTAACATCACTTTGAAAATGATGACATTATCATGTTTCTCATGTGACCCCTCTAAATCACAGAAGACAGAGTGAATTTTTACTGTATTTTTAAATGGAACTTTTGTTCCTGGAGTCATATTTTGTCTCCTAAAGAGACAATGAGAGGCGACAGCACTCAGGTGATAAACACAAACCACTTAAAAGCAGTCTGCTTTTACTCATGTGATTCTCTTTTACTCTGTAGATCTTTCTCAGCAGCTCTGACCTCAGTGCTATGCAAGGCATGAGGTAAGGCATTGGATTTACCAGGGTTCCATTAGTATTTATTTACAACAAACACACGAAAAAATGAAAAATCTAAATATTTGAATGCTGTAAAGAAGACCAGTCAGAATTGCAGCTAGCCAAAGATCAGTTATTCAAAATATGGGGAGGGAGGGGGAAATGCAGGTTGAAGAGAAACAACTTGGTAGGCACTGAGATGTATAAGAATGAACTGGGAAGATCTGGATAAGTCTGGGTTGAGTGTGGTTCTTAGGAGCAACTCTGCCAATCTGCAGGATTGTTTGTGATGAAACCTGAGCATTTTCCATCCAGCTGACCTTGTCTGACTTTCAAACACTAATAAAAATATGGCACTGTGATGTGATGCCTGCAGAGTGCAATATGGGATTATTAGTACATAAAATGAGATACAGAAATGATGTCCTACCACCAGAGACAGCAGAGGTGCCTCGTTACAATAAGGCTTCACTGGCTGTTAGGTCACACTTCTAATTGGGCAAGAGATTGATTCCTGGGCTTGTGCTCTGAAATGATTTAACAGCCTGTGTTACTGGTTTCAAACCAACCAGAATGACTCAGTATTCTCCATTTTCTTTTTGAAAACTAAGTCTTTGAGCAAATCTTATTTCCCCTCATGTCAGCAGGATAAAGAGATCCTGGAGGTTTGTGTGTAGGTTCTCAGCAGTATTGAAACACCCTTTCTAAACAGCCTCTCCCCACACAGACTGTGTCATCATCAGTTAAAATTAACAAGGCATACATTTATTTGTGCCATTATTTCCATTTTTTATCAACAGTGATGTGATCACTTTTAAACACCCCCCCAAATGGCCTGATTTTGGGTATGGTTTGAAAGTGGGTGGCAAAATATTCTCCTTATTCAAAGGCCAAAACCCCCAATCTAGCTCTGCCCTCCTGCCCCATAACAGAAGTGCATAAACCTGAAGTACCCACACAAGAGGGAATGCTTGCATTTGAGAAGGGGTTTAACCCTCAGGGCTCTGCATATGGAAGCTCCTTTCATTCCTCTTATCTCCTTCCCATGTGTGACTGGGGAAAAGCAACTTTTTCTATTCCAGCCTTATCTCCTCAGATTTCTAGTGGAGCATTCAGCAAATGCTAGGGTAAGGGGTGAAGAGGCATCAGGGCTGGCTGTAGCATCCATTTTCCACCCAGAGGTCCTCCCTTGTTTTCCAAAATATCCCCACACCTTTCTTCTCCATATGTTTTGAGCTCCATAGGGGTTCAGGCTGCCCATTTTGAGATAACAAGGCATTTTTAGACTACTAAATTTGGTTAGTGATTACCAGTGCAGGGGTCACAGCACCGAGTAGCAAGGATAACAGGGAGCCCCAGGACACAGCTGAGGTGCACAAGAGCTGTGGCATGGATTACTTCATATTTCTCAGAGGTGGGGCACTGGACAGTCCTCTGTGGCTGGCACAGCCCTCACTATGTGACCTGATCCCAGGACCCATTAAACCCACAACAGTGAGGAAATGCCCATAATCTTGCAGGTTTGGGTCCTCAAAGCTGACTTTTTTTCACATGTCCACAACCAAAACAAGTCTGCTTTTTTGTAGGATGTACATTCTTTGAGCTGTGTAATCAAACATCAGTGCACTGTGAGTTTAATGGGCTGAAAGTTTATCACCTAACCACAGCAACCACTAATCGAGGCTCACCCTGCAGGGTGTCTCTGCAGCCCCACAACAGCAGAGCAAAAACTGCTCCCTGGGAACACCTGTGTTTCTTGTTCCTATCCTAGTGGAAACCCCATCCAGAACCTTGAATATTAGGGCAAAAATGCAAACAAAAATCCCTGATTTCCACTACGAAAATCCACCTGCAATTTCATTCCTGGGAAGGTGATGCATGGAAGCAGCAATTGTACAGGCTGTGGTTAGTCAGCGCTCTGCACCATCATTTTATAAATTCTCTTTCATCCACCTTTGTTTTCCTTTTCTGTCAAAACTCTGTACTAACTCAACCTTACTGAGTATGAAAAAGGAGGAGTACCCATGCCAAGGAGCTGATTTTTGGTGGTGGCAGTCAGGAGTGCATGAGCCCTCCACAGTGACTGGTTTGGAGGCTGACCACAGCCTGGGGTCCAGAGGGGGTTCATTCATCCCAAGGCATTAAAACATTTCCAAGTGCAGACATGCTTCTCACCAGTGAAGCACATTTTATTCACAATTTAGACCTTAATAGGAGCCCTACCTCCATTTCAGGGGGTGCTGTCTCAGAAACACACAATGGGAGAGTTTGCTTCAAACCTTTCTCCTTTTTGTTCTCTTTTTGATGAGCCATAAGCTATTGACCTTTTCTGGAACATAAGGAGGTAGGTTGCTGGGCTTTTCTCTGCTAAAGTGCTAACATTTGTGTCTAACTATTAATTACCCAAGTTCCTTTTCTTTTTTTTTTTTTTTTTTAAGTCATTACTCTAATTCTTAATATCAAATCCTCCCCTCAGGGGACCATTCCTTATTATTATCGTTTACATGGTTTCTAAGGTGTCCACCCACATCACTACTGATTCTGGAAGAAAGAAGCATGTGGTAGGAATTGCTTTGCCTACTCAAGAAAGGAACATTTCACATAAAAAAAAAAAAAAAAATGCTGTGCAGTGACCAACATGAGTGAGGAAGTGGCAAATCCCCTGGGGAAATGATATGGTGTTGAGCTGCTGAAGTGGATTTCCTCCCACCAGCACAGCCAAGAGCCCTTCCTGAGCTGCCTTCCAGGCTGAGCTGCTTTCAACCTGCCACAGCTTGGAAGTGAGTGATGCTCAAATAGCAGCTCTGCTTAATGAAATGCTGGTTCTTTCTTTTCAAAGTGGCCCAAAATGTATTCATAAGCAATGAGCTGGTATGTGATTTAACCACTATTCCAGTGATTTACAGAGTGTTTAATTCAGAAGATTATAAAAAGCAAGAAGCCAAACAGCTCCATCAGGGCTTGAGCCAAATGCCAGAAAACTCTGATGAAAAATTCCTGTCCACATCAGAGGATGTAAGGTCAAGCTCCATGATCAAGCTGCCAAATGTAACCATTCCAAGGGCCAGCTTTCTGTTGTCAAATACAACTGAAAAAGCATCTGACATCATGAGGATGTTCTTATTTATAGTCTGGCATAAAAGCCACCACACTGTGCAGAAGTGCCTTAATAAACTATATAAACTGTCTCAAAATGTGATAAAATCTATAGAATGATAATTGTCAGAGAGGGAGGAGAGAGGAGGAGTAGAAATAGCATGTTCTTCATTAACTGCAGGATACTTTTTTTTTACTTATTTAATAAATTTCACATTTTCATTTGGTTTTACATACCTTTTCATAAAGATTTTATTTCAGCCTCTACAGATCATTCTTGGGAGAAAATACTCATCTGCTCTAAGTAAAATTTAATTAGCTGAAAACGGGTTTTATTAAATACTGTACTTTTTCCTCTTAAAATAAAATGTGGGCACTAGTACAAGTTTATAAATGTTAGAGTGAAACTGTGCAGCCGTCTGTACAACAAATATCACATTTTGCCTCCATTGGCTAGGTACAATTTCTCTTCTTGCTTTGCAGATGGGGACACTGAGGCACAGGATTTTTTAGTGCTACAGAGACAATCCGTAACAGGCCAGATCAAAATAAAATAGAGCAGACTTGATCAAATGGGCAGATTTCTGAAGTAGATTCAGTTCCCTGAAGTTCTTTTATCTATGATTGTAAATAATAAATCACAATTTCTTTTTACTGCGAACATGGAAATGGGAACATGTGCAAGGGTAAGCTTCTTGTCTTTCGAAATACACAATAGGATATATACAAAACTGATTATGTTTTCTCTAATTAGCTTTAAAGTCCATTTCTTTCCTGCCAGTGGCTTGTGGGAAAAAAAAAAAAATGAGGTAGAAAGAATAGTGATAGTGAGAGCTTTGCTGAGAGATTATAGACAGCACTTTGAAAATTTACCCACAGTGAAACACCGGCTCAGTTCCTCTCCCTGTTATCTCTTCTGTGGATCTCCAGCACGTTTTGTGCACTCACTCCACTCCTGGGACTTCTCTTGAAGTTGCTGGGGCTCAGCGTGGGGCACTGGTGCAGGATTTTACAGACCTGTAAAATCCCTGGCAGTGTAGCAGGAAGAGCTGAACTCAACTCCAAGAGCACTCCTGTTATGTGCTTGCCATGTTCCTCTGAGTACAACACATAAATCCAGTAAGAAATATGGATCCTGCTTGGGGGTTACTGTACACAATGCCCTCCTTCTCAGCAAAATCGGTGAGGAGTGGGAATTGTTACTGTGACGTAGATAGAAACACACAGCAACACACACACAGGTGTTCAGGCAGAGAGAAAGGAAGTCCCGTTTATTGTTGACCTCGTATCTATAAGTTTCTGGACAGTGATTCGGGAATTGGACAGAGAAGTTTCCACCTCTCCATCTCCACTGGTCACTTGAGAAGTCCATCAGGTGATTCTTTTACAAAGGAATGCAAACATGATTATCTTACAATTCATGAGAACTGACTCCACTATACTAAAACAAATCAGAAGGCTGATTTTCAGAGACAACAGGGAATAAATGCTGATTTTCTCCCTGATCCTGGTAAGAACCTTTGGAAGCTCCCACTGACATGTCCTAGCTGGATGTGCTAAGAGCTCCTACACGGGGGTCATTGCTAATCCCTGACACTTGGCTGAGTCCAGAGGGAAATGGTTCATGCAGAACTGGGTGGGTGCTGGGAGGTCTGAAGAAACACGTTTTGTGCTGGGCTTTATTTTGGGGACTGCAAACACAACTGTAAGAAAGTGTAGCATTTCTGCTGGCCACAGCAAAAGATTAAATCCAGAAGTATCCCCTTGGATATCTTATCCAAAATTAGCTCTTGCTTAGGACGGGCAGTGCCAGATCACAGCAGTGGTCCAGCAGCATGCACTGGGGTGAAAACACCTTAACACTGGTGAGGAAAATCCTGCAACTGGGTTAGGGGAACACTATGCTCAGTCACAGCCTGACCATAAAAACTCTGAAGTATCTAAGTTTTATCCCCTTATTTCAGTGGAGGATGTGAATGACTAGATAATTCATATTGGACCCAGAAAAGAATAAAACAATTTTCAGTTCCTAGTATTCGTAAGTAAATTGTTGCCTGTACGACTAAATTTTTATTTTCCAAAATTAGGAAAAATAATATTAGAAAATAACTGTATATGGGACTGGAGTTCCACATTTCCCCAGCACCTTGCAGGAGAGCTCCCCCTTCCACATCTGGACCTGCAGATGCTCTCTCGGTACCTATAAATTACAAATAGTAATTGGCAACTGGAATGCTGCAAGTGCCACTGCGGGGTTATGAGAAAAACCTTGCAAAAATATTTATAACGGAGACAGCTGCCAGCAGTTACCGCAGATAAATCTGAAAAGCAGCAGCGCCCAGAGCGGAGCAGGCGGGACGGAGCTGCTCCTGGCAGGGAACGCGGGGCTGGTTCCGCTAGATGGCAGCCGGAGCCAGCACCGCGGCCCGGGAAAAGCGGGGAGGCACGGGGGAACCGGGACAGAACCGAACCCATCCACCCCTCCGGACGGGAGAGAGGGGAACGGGACAGAACCGAACCCATCCACACCTCCGGACGGGAGAGAGGGGAACGGGACAGAACCGAACCCATCCACACCTCCGAACGGGAGAGAGGGGAACGGGACAGAACCGAACCCATCCACACCTCCAGACGGGAGAGAGGGGAACGGGACAGAACCGAACCGATCCACACCTCCGAACGGGAGAGAGGGGAACGGGACAGAACCGAACCCATCCACACCTCCGGACGGGAGAGAGGGGAACGGGACAGAACCGAACCCATCCACACCTCCGGACGGGAGAGAGGGGAACCGGGACAGAACCGAACCCATCCACACCTCCGGACGGGAGAGAGGGGAACCGGGACAGAACCGAACCCATCCACACCTCCGAACGGGAGAGAGGGGAACGGGACAGAACCGAACCCATCCACACCTCCGGGGAGAGAGGGAACCGGGACAGAACCGAACCCATCCACACCTCCGGACGAGGAGAGGGGAACGGGACAGAACGAACCCATCCACACCTCCGACGGGAGAGAGGGGAACGGGACAGAACCGAACCCATCCACACCTCCGGACAGGAGAGAGGGGAACCGGGACAGAACCGAACCCATCCACACCTCCGGACGGGAGAGAGGGGAACGGGACAGAACCGAACCCATCCACACCTCCGAACGGGAGAGGGGGAACCAGGACAGAACCGAACCCATCCACACCTCCGGACAGGAGAGAGGGGAACCGGGACAGAACCGAACCATCCACCCTCCGACGGGAGAGAGGGGAACGGGACAGAACCGAACCCATCCACACCTCCGAACGGGAGAGAGGGAACGGGACAGACCGACCCATCCAACCATCCGCGGCAGGAAGAGGGAGACGGGACAGAACCGAACCCATTCCAAACTCGAAGGGGAGGAGGGAACGGGATGAGAACCGACCCTCCTCACAACTTCCGAAGGGAAGGGGGGAACGGGACAGAACCGAACCCATCCACACCTCCGGACGGGAGAGAGGGGAACCGGGACAGAACCGAACCGATCCACACCTCCGAACGGGAGAGAGGGGAACGGGACAGAACCGAACCCATCCACACCTCCGAACGGGAGAACCGGAACCGCGGATCGCAGCCGGCTCCCCCTGCGCGAACCATAAACCGCGGGCCATGGAAAGTAGACGGCAAATGAGTCAAAGCAGTGGGGGTTGGACCCTGAATTTACTAAGAGGCTGTGAGGAGGCTGAAATAACAGAACGGATGTGCTAAATCTGTGTGATCTCTTTCTTCTACCTCGGGCTTATTTTAATTTTTAAATCAGATCCTTTGAGCTATGTCAGTGGCGTCTATTAGTTGTTCTGTACAGACCCAGGGTGAGGAGTTTACTTTGACAGCAGCTCTTGTGGAAAAATGTTGCAGTCCTGTATGAAATACCATTTGGGAACATATGTACTGAGGACATTCCCAAATTGGTTTGTCAAACTTAGTGAGAGCTCAAAATGAAATCTGGAAAGCATGCTAGGAGCCCCTTTTGACTTCAGGCACAGCCTTAATCGGGAGAGCCTGTAGAATGTGGCAAAAATAATTAGATAATACTCTTTAAAAAACAATTTATGCTGGCAGATTAATGGCATGTTATTTAAAAAGTGATGCCAGAGATTAGGTCAATTTGCTTCCTTATTAGTTAGCCTCAGCAGGAGAGTAGCAAGGGCATGAGCTGGTGCAAATCCTAAATTGCCTGGCCTTCCTGATGAGACAGATCATAGCTGAGGATGGGGACCAGGACAGAGAGAGGGAGCACAGGGAAAGTGACACCGTCACAGCCTGTTTCCAGGAGTGATTGCTGCTGAGCAGGAGGGACACTGTGCAGGGGAGTGAGTTTGCTCCCCAGCAGTCACTGCCTTGGCCACTGAGCTGGAGAGATGCCAAGGGCCTTGGGCACACACCAACAGGGTGTAAAGCTGTGCCTGCTTGCAGAAGAGGAAAAACTGAAAGCAGTTTGTGAAAATGGCAGAGGTCGTTGCTCAGTGCAGGATTTTGTCACTCCTGTTACTGACAGGTGGAGGACAAGGATGGCTGCTTATGGATGGCAAATTCAATCATCACCAAAGAACCTGGAATGTCAAACTGAACTGAACCTTGTGCTGTGCTCTGCCCTCCACAACCTTCATCGACAGATATCCATCAGAGCAATATTCCTCTGTTAAATATTTAGTAGGTGATGAAGAGGTTTTTATCCCTTCATCCAACAGAGGCTCTACTTTCAGCTGATGTATTTCACCACCTGTTACATCACGCTCACTGTTCACCTCTTAGACCTGTCCTCTGTTCAGGTACCACCCTGAAATAGAGACAGAGCTCCATAAGCAGGATAAATGCCCGTGTTCCATGGAAATGGCAGTGTGCTGCCCTGTCCACCACTCACATGCACCACGATCACCTGGAAGGTCAATGAAATTGTCACTCCACAGTATAGTTTACAATGCCTGCACATGGATCTAAAAGCCATGCCTTTACCAACACGATTTTCAGTGATCCTTCCAGCTCTTCAGCTTGTCATCTCCTGATGTAGGGACACCAATGCCTGACACACCCGTGTGCCTTCTGGTGTGCTCTCACTTTCCAGGTTTCCCCTTTATGCTGGAAACTTCTTCTCTGACACATCCAACCCATCAGTTTCCTTCACCACTGACCAACCAAACACAGAGAGCAATGGGAACCACAGCTGGGAGCACAATAGAGTTGAAGCTGGAGGGAACAAGGTGCTGGTTGTCAGGGACAAAGAAAGATCATGCAGTAGCAGAAAACTGTTTGGACGACCGTATTGTTATTTTTTAGCATTTGTAATACATGCTATGCATGATACTTCTATTTTTTCCACCTTTGTTTTGTCTGGAATAGAGCTGCGCTGTCAGTCAAGCCTTTTTTGCTCCTAGCCAGGTTTGCTGCAGACACAGAGCTTATGTGCTCATGCTGTGTCTTCATCCTTTGCTGAACACTTTCAGCCCACAAGCTACGACTCAGATACATTGCCAGAGAGATGGAGTTTTCAAAAACTAAGCATATTGAGTAAATTCTGGGAAAAAACCCCAGCCCAACCAACCAACCTACCAACCAACCAACACAAACCAAAACATGACCAAACAAAACATAACCAAACAAACCAAAACAAACAAACAAACAAAAAATTCACACACACACACAAACCTACCCCCACCAAAAAAAGGAAGTAAAAAAAAGCAGATTGAGGCAGGGAAGGGAAGAAGTCTGGAGTGTGTTGATGAACGGTACAGCTTTAACAAGGTTGATGGTGAGAAATCCCTTAATCATACATGGAAACAATTTGTCATCAAGCTCATGATTTTTTGTAGTGAGTGGATCACAAGATGTAAGCTGGAGGGAAGCAGGCTGCATAAGCTCCAGGCTTAAAGATTTTAAATCATGTACGTCTCTAGTACCCACTTTTTGTACAAAGTATTGTTTGTCTGTCACTAAGTAGAAGACAAATAATTTATTTTAGGTTTGTTTTTGTTGTTGTCATCTGAGGGTTTTGTCGGGTTGCAGGTTTTTTGTGGGTTGGTTTGTTTTCTTCTGTTAATTTTTTTTGTTTGTGTGCTGATGTGTGTGGACTAGCATGCTGAGAGAAATCCTGGAGGAGCACTGGAATTTAGCTAGGATTTTTGTGCAGAAAAAATGCTGAGAGATGCCTTAATATCTGTACTACCCACTGGTTACTATACCAAATAAAAAAAAAAAAAAGATTGGAAAGTCCCCATCCATGCAGGTTTTCAAAATCCAGCTGGATTAACCTCTGAGTAACCTGGTTTGAGCAGGAGGATGGACCTTGGAAGAGTGTTTCCAGCCTGAATTACCTGGTGACCCTATAATCACCCTGCATACAAACCAGAAAGTTTTTTTCTATCTTGCATGTTTTTTCAGCTATTTCAAAGATCAAAACCACCTACTGTCTGTTTAGCCATAATGTATAGTAATGGCAACTAGAAGAATCTCAGCAAGTGTTTAAATGAGTCATGTGCAAAGCAGTACAGAAATGGCAGAGCACAACTACATTGTCCCTTTTTATCATTTCTGCACAGATATCACCTTTAAGTTACTTAAAACACACAAGCTGGCAGCAGCTTCCTGGCTTTTAGTTTCATATTTAGTAACAACAAATTGGGGAATTTTGCTGGGTAAGTGATGCATTTCCACTGGTGCTATGGAAATGTCACCCTGAAATGCTCTGTTCCAGCATATGCCTACGTGTGACTCTGGTATGGTGACATCCAATTCCTGATCAGCTGGGACACTGCTTGGATTGTACAGAGGAAAAGAATGGATCTTTTAAGGGAAAAGGTAGACACTAAGAAACAAAGCAGGTGACATGAGTAGTTGGGTGATGGAGTGGGAACCACGGGCACCATGAAGACAAAGTGTAAAAAGGGGAATTTAAAAAAACCTGCAACTAATCAAAGCTAGAGAATCAAGAAATCATAGAATGATTGAATGGTTTGGGTTGGAAGGGACTTTAAAATTACACAGTGCCAACTCCCCTGACCTGGGCAAGGACACCTTCCACCAGACCAGGTTGCTCAAAGCCCCACCCAGCCTTGCTTTGAACACTCCCGGGGATGGGCCAGCCACAACTCCTCTGGGCTGCATAACACTCAGAGGAAATAACTTATTTTATTAATATACAGTCTAAACCTGCCCTTTTTCACTTTGAAGCCTTGTCCTAACACTCCCTGCCCTTGTAGAAAGTCCCTGTCCAGCTCACTTCAGGCCCCCTTTGGGCACTGAGAGGCTGCAATAAGATCCCCCCAGAGCTTTCTCCTTGCCAGCCCTCTGGTGAGTGGCCAACCATGGCTCTCAGCCAGACACCACCACATCTATATTCTAGACAAAACCCCTGAAATCTGGAATATGAAATTCATGTAGTCTGACTCTCTGGGGACGGTGAGTACTTCTGTTTCCAGACTTTGCCATTTTTGCACAGCACACAGCTCAGTGGATGCTGCAGCTGAAAGCCAGGCCATTGCAAAGGGCTGTCACAGGAAACCATTTGTCACAATACACATTATTTTGCAGGATTCTTAATGGCTGAGTTTTTAAATGAAGACATTGAAAAATTGCTTACCCATGAGGTATTTTGCTGAGGACATAATATGCTGTATATGAATGCTGATACACCTGCAAAACAAAATCAAGAAAAAGACAACAACAAAAAAAAAGAGATTAGTAACTGTCACCTGTGTTAATAGGGCTCGCTTTTTGCAAAAATAGTCTAGCATTTGTGGCTAAGAAGCTCTTCTAAACACTTCAAAATCTGTAGTAGAAAAGAACAATGCATTAATCCACTTAGAGCTGTTGTGTGTTTCTCTGCTGCACTTTATGAGGGTGTTTGGCAGATCGTGCACACCCAGATGCTCGGTGTCGTTGCCATGGCTACCAGGTCTTTGATTAAACGGGGGGCACACGGCTCTGCAAAGGCTAAATATAGAACAGCCATTAATGAGGACACCTTGGTCAGCTGGAGACATTCTCCATCATTATAACTAGACACAATGCATGGGTTTTTTTGCTTTATTTCCACATAAATAAAACAGGGAGCGGTGCTGGGCAATATCAGAGTGGGTTGTCAGGCCCCTGTCAGTCAAGAAATAAAACTGTATTGAGTCAAGGCATAAAGTTGACCTCATGTTTCTGTGACCTGCTAAGTTGCATCTTCATATCCATGTGTGCTCTGTGGGCCTTGGGGAGGAGCTGGCCAGCTTGCACAGCAGCTCATCCCACAGGGGACAGTTTATTGCTTATTTCCTAAGTAGTAAATAATAACACCAGAGACAATGCCAGTGATTCAAGAGGTGGTGATTTTCCACTGGTGACAGCAGTCCCTTACAGTGATCAGGAGTCAGGACACCAGTGTGAAAGGTCTAAATATGAATCATTTTATACAAATTTATACAGGGTGTCACTTATTTGAAATTCTGTCCTGTTGCTATATGCAACTAAATAAATAAATCTCCCAGCAATCATTTCATTTGGTGTCTACTTAAATCTTTAAACTATTTTTGCTGTCCAGCAGCTCTCAGCATCCTGTCCCAGAAAACAGAGGAGAAATTTCTTGAATACTTGCTTCACCAAGCAAGTTTGATCAAAATTATTTTTACCTAGGCTACTCCGTTTTTGCACATTTTTTTTCTTATTTTTTTTTTTTTTTTTTTAATGTTTATGCCAAGAAATCATGAGATGTCCTGGATGGTGCTGCCAGCCCCAGCAGGGGCCATGCCATGCACATCATTAGTATCACAAGTAAGCATGACTCACTCCCTGCCACTCTGGAGGGCAAACCTTCCCTCTGGTGTCTAGAACAGCCCTGCAGCTTCTGGGGTCTCAGTGAAGAGGCAGAAAAACACGAGGCACATCAATAACCACAAGGCACATCATCCTGTACATATCAAATCAAACTTCTCTGTTACAATTTGAAACAAAACACTGAATCCTTACAGTACTGCATGAGCTCCCTGAAAAACAGGCAGAGGTCAGAGCACTGGATTTCTACCTATGAAACTCAGAGACTGAAGCTGGATTGATGTGATTTCCTTCTTGCCTGTGCAATTCACTCCCTGCATTACAAGGACATCATGAGGTCACATCCTTAAGTCCTGTCTCGTTTCAGGCATTCAGATCCATAAGGACTCTTCACAAGGTGATTCTCTGGTGTGTTGGTATCAGGGAAGGTCTTGCAATACAAGTGAATTCACCACAAGCCAGAATTTATTTTAGTACAAGTGTCCTTTTGAGATCCACCTGTGTCAGATGATGTCAAATGAATTACCATTTTCTCATCCTCACCCAATCATACCAAAGAGCTCTTGAATCTTCTGCTGTTAATACCTGAGACCTGGCTGATGCATGCAGCATTAGAGTTTGTTCCAGCTTTGATGAAGTCCTAAAACTGATATAAATCCTTAAAGAAAAAACACTAGAAGACCGAATCTGCATGCAGATCTAGAAAACCAGGTAATATACTCTCATTAATACTGATGAGACACTTTTGTCTTCCAATATCATGGCAGTAGGTTGGAGAAAATGATGTAGATATATAAATTCTGATTTGAGGCTGGGATGGTTGTTCAAGGTTATAAGCCATGCTGTGTTGTCAGATGTCAGAGACATAAGCCCCTCAAAATGAGTATGAACCAATGTCTTCAGGGGAAAATCGAAAAATGTGGCAGGTTGGAGGGGAAAAAACAGCCAGGGAAGTTTTGTACAGAGCATGTGCTGATGTCCTTGCTTGTGGTACAGTCCTACAGCCCTGTTGGAGAATTCAGAGCTGTCTTAGAGGCATTAATGGAGACTGAGGCAAAACATTTTCTTTGCTGAGAGAGCTTAAGACTGAGGAAAAAAAAAGTTGCAGAACACAAAGAGCTCTTTTATTTTCTGAATGTCATTTGTCATCATCTTGAGTCTTTGGCCAGTTTCTAAAATATCTCACATCAACTGTGCTATGGTATACAAACTTCAGAGGCTTGCAGCTGGCAGAGTTCACTCACAGAAGCAAGATTTTCTCAGATGAATCCTTACAATGTGTAGGTTGGCTTATGTAAAAAAGAACTACTTGTATGAGCAAAGATTTCAGGATCAGACATTTATTATTAATATTACAGTTGTTAAGGATACAAGTACATGCAGCTCAAAAATCCATTTTAGCCCAACTATTTCAAACCTATGTGGAAAATTCTCTGCCAGCAATGGTACTAAGCAGACAAGAATCCAAGAGAAAAATCACTTTATGTCTTTCTGAGAAATTAAATAGCATCTCTTCTCTTAGATATGCAAACCAAATGAAGTTAACTGAACTTTTTGAGACGATGACTATGTTTGCTTAATATCTCTGCTAGATTTCTGCTGGGGTCAAGATGAATTTGGCTATTCACTTAGCAGTAGGGAAAACCCCACAGCAGGGCAAAGTGCAGGGAAGAGATGAGGATTCCTCCAAAATCCAAACTAAGCCTCAGAGAATGGAAAGTACTTAAAAGTTAGTACACACTTCATTTAGCCTGTTTCTGAGCCTTGACCAATAAAAATAGCTGCATAAACTCTGTGTTCCCCTTTCCTCTCAGAGTGTGGTAGAAGGCATTGCCTGATTTGATGCTCTCAGCCCTGATTTTTAGCTGGATTACAGAAGCATTAAAGCTCCTCTCAGCAGAGAGGCATATTTGGGGGTAGCAGAGGTTTTGGTGATTGCTCTGCTCTATAGACTCTGTGTGTCAAGCCAGCCCACCAATGTAAATCAGAACAGGTTGGAGAGTGCTCTGAAGAGTTCTGGGTATCACCACAATCAGGTCACAGAAGCTCCCATGCCAGCTGTCACCAACAAGTGCTGTAAAAGTCATTGTGACAAAACCATTGGGCCAGAAACACTCTCCCACCACTGGGCTTCTCCTCCCAGGTCACAGCACAGATCTTGTTTACTTTCAATCTAAATTATGCTCTTCAACATGTTTACACTGAAATCATAAAGGGACTGAGAGACAGATCTATCTGTTCCATTACGTCTTGGAAAGGCAATTATCTCTCCAAAATTCAGAAGAGAGCAGGGCAGATTATATGTGACAACACCTTGTTTTGAAGCCACTGACCTCGTTTTATGCAACCAAAAGAAGAAACCAGGACCTGGTCAGATGACAGCAGAAATGGAAACACAGCAGCACATGGAGCAGCAGGGAAGGACATGTGCCTCTCCCATGCCACCAAATTTCAAAGGAACATGGAAATTGTGGTTCCAACAAGGTATAGAAACAAAATGGAAGAAGCAATTTCTGTGCTCTGTCACTACAAAGTATGGTGTGAATGGTGATGTCTCCTTGGAAGCACTTGTTAAAGTTCTGTAAGGGTACAGGCCCTTGTCCAGAAGGGGTTACTGCAACATAAACTATTTGTTATTTAAGCATAGAGTGGATTTGGACTCATTTATTCATTGACTCTTCATATACTTTAAATTAGAATCCATAGCTCTTGTTTTTTTCCCCGGAATAACTGCAGAAATATGTGACATATGTCCAAGAAATTTGTGAAATGGGTTTTCAGCACCTTGTGACTGGTATGAAAGTTCGCACTACCTGCTGAGGGTTTATCACAAGCATCAGAAAAAAAGAAAGAGTTTAGTTTACACTTCATCTCCTCTGTCTGTCTCACTTTGTGGGCTGATGCCAAGCCAGCACCAGCAATAATCAGCATTTATGGAAGGAATTCTTTAATGTTTGCATGACAAGGCACTGAATCAAAACAAAGAAGAGGTACCTCATTTCAAGGAGATTTACAAAGAAAGAAAGGGAGAAAAAGCCCTTGGAAGAAGGCTCCCCAAATCAGTCCAATCACTCATCTTCCATCAGGCTTTTCTACCAAAACAGCTGATTTTGGGTCTTATCACCCAGCATATAAAACAGCTCATGGATCTGGGATTAAACCCAGGTGGACTGGCTGCCATGAGCTCATGATTGTTACTTACTTGATAAACACTGGAGTAAAGCATGATTTGCATCCATTTTCTAAATGGCTCCATAGAACCACCTGGCCCTTCATACTGCAGTGTTATTTAAATTAAAGAATTGCCCAGAAAACTCAGCAAAAAAATCCCATAAAACTTAGAGCTCGCAAGGGAGCAGCACAGGGCAGAGCAGAAGTGCAAACTGTTTGCAACTTGCAAGGCTAAATACAAAATTTCCAGAGTTCAGTGTTTTTCTTTTTCAGGAATCACACATTTAATCCAAAAATCCATCCCAGCCCTCCCAAATAAAAATGAACACACCAAATAGTCATCAGAAAGAAAAGTGTACAGCAGTTTGCTAAAGCCTGAAAATAACAAGACTATATTTTAATGTAATTAATCATAAACCACTCAGGATTTATCTGAGCAAAATAACTCATTGTTTATTCTGTAACAATAAAGTATATCAACAAATAATAGATCCCTTCAGGATTCTTAACAGACCCTGCTTGTCTTGAGAATTTATCTGCTTTTGCACTGTGTAGTAAGTCAGTAAAAATATATCACAAGTGGCTGCTGAAACAGGAACTGCCAGATCCATTAAAAGGGTTTCCCACAAAGAGTCTCTAAAAAGACATTTGCTGGAAATAGATTATACAGCCCATTTTCCTACTTATGCTATGAGCAGACAAATCCCCAAATGCACATATGAATGTCAAACCAGTTGAATAATCCCAAACATTTGACGTAATTACATATTCCACCTTTCAAAATGGTCCTGGCGCCCTTAAACAGTAACTAACACTGAGATGCAAAATATGCAGGTAAAAGATCGTTTGCCATTTGGCCTTTAGTATCTGTGATATTTAACCAGGCTCTGCAGTTGACAGATTAACAGGGAAAAGAGAATAAAATAGAAAGCAGGAAGGCTGCTGCTATGCATTGGCAAATAGCTCATGTATTTTGAACCTTGTTTTCTCACAATGACACGAAAGGCAGGGGAAAACAATTCAGGAGGAAAATACCAAGCAAACATTAGCCAGAGGTTGTGTTTCCTTCTCCTGCATGGACATACCATGTGTGTGAAGGATGCCACACTGTCTCATGGATTCTTCTACTGGTCAGTCACCAAGAAGCAAATCTGACGTTCAATTCACAGGGTAACTGTGTTGTTCATACAGATCTTGCAGGATAGAAAAGGATGATTTTTTACTAAAAACGTCTCACTGCCATGATCTGTTATGGTCGTCTGTGGAGGATTAAAGCAGGTTGCTGTACCTGTTTGCAGAATATTCTGTGTCTTTTACGAAAATCAACACTAAAAACTGAATTTTCACTTAATGTGTCAACAGCATTTGCCTTGATCAAAATTCTTTATGATACCATTGATTTCATTGAACCTTTCTGTTCTGTTGAGAAGAAATCCTTCCTTTGCATTACATGTTGAACTGACCCTCCAAAGGGATGAAAAATCCATTCCTGTACCTGACCACCAACTTCTGCCTAATGTTTTGTTCAATTTTTGTACTTTCATTCTCCCCTCTAGCTGTGATTTAGAGCACAAGGGGTTACCTCTGGCTGAGGCATGGTTGGTTAATAATCTTTTAATTTTTTTCCCTGAGTGGAGACAGAATGGTCAGCAGTGTTCTCCTCAGCCCCAACTATTTTTGCAAAGGACTTTATTTTATTGCTAATAGGCACTCCATAGTAACCAGCTTGGAATTAGATTTCCTCAGAGCCATCAGGCTATCTTTTCCTTTTGTGTCACTGCAATAAAAAAAGAAAAACTACCAAAATCCATGCCGGTATTTTGTACCCTGCACTCATTGAATCTTGATTGCTTGCAAGAACAAAACAAATCAATAAAGCCATATAATCTGAGGTGTCTTCAACATTCTCACCTTTCAGATTCATTGTGATACTGACCTATTTTGCTTTCTTCTGAGACAGCATATGCTCTTTTGTCCCTGCATTGAATTATCCCCTTTATACTTTATCACTTCTCAAGTAATGCACCTCCAGTACAGTCTCATGCTGTGTGTCAACCTGCTCGTACAGCCCTCTAAGGAACTCTGCCCATTTCTCTTCGTGCTTCCCATAAATTAGAAAACCCATAATGAAATGCTATCAACGAGCATTTCCTGAGCATTGGTTCAGCTGGCAGCCAATAGCCCACAGCTGTCATCAAACACCTGATGTGGGGAGCTCTTCCCTCCTGTGCTGTATCCAGCTGATCAGCCACATGTGGGATGTGCTCACAGCCACAGAAAGGGCACTCTGGCACTGCTGGGACACTCCAGGACACTCTGGGGAGCTCAGGGGAGGGCAGAGGCGGTTTGAGCAAGAAAGGTGATGAGAAGAAGGGGTCTCTGAATCAATCAGCATATGGAGAATTTGGCAACTGGTTGCCTGTGCTATAACTGTCTCTGTATTCCAGAGGAATTAATTTAACATTTGGGCAAAAGAAGATATATACCTGGGGAATGCATGTGTTAGAGTTGTTAAGGGAAGTAAACTTTGTTCTTGCAAAGAGGAGGGAAGGATTCTGACCCAGCAGTGTAACTGTGGCTGGGTGGGGTGACACAGCCAAGAGTAACCTGTCAGTGCCTCAGAGATAGCCAGTCAGTCCGTGCCTCATCTCAGTCACACCAGTGAGGGTCAGGAGCTGCTCCACTCATACCCAGTGCCATGGGAAATCAGCAACTGCGTGTCTCCAGAGCCAGGAAGAAACTTTAGCGTTTGATTTGGAAGAAGGTGGTAATACAAGAGGCAGTGGATCACCAGGACATGTCTCTATTTTGCAAATCTTTTAACCATTTAATCTCTTAAGACTGAAAATTAAATCATTGTCCCTGTTGTTTAAAGGACAACCAGGACAGCTCTCCAGCCATGCAGAGCTGAGGATGCCCTGCCACCCACACAAGAGAGGCTTCCTTGGAGAGCAATCTCACATCAAGGTGACATCAGGGAGGGACAGCACATTCCTGCCATGGGGACTTGCATTTTGGAAGCATTTTTAACACAAGCTGAAGCTGATTGTGGCAGGGTCATGTGCCACAGGCAGCACGCACGGCTAATATGTAAATCTCTCCCACAAACATACAGAGCCTGTGCTGGGATTAGAAACTGATTTTCCAAGCACCAAACCAAAGGTCTCTGAAACATCAAAGCCAAGGAGTTGCTCCTTCGCAAATAATCTCCTCTCAAGTTTGCAAAACAATTATAAATAAAGTGTGATGGCAACATCCACCACAGCAATGGACTGCCGTGCTGTAAGAGATTGCTGCTAATTCACCTTCCACAAACTGATTATCTATCTCAGTTGTTTCATGATAATAATTCCTTAGTAAAAGATTAGTCTTCAAATTACACTTTTGAGAGCTTTATACTGCTGACAATGCCAAAGGGGAATTTCAAGGCCGGCTTGAGGATTTATGACTTTGTGGCAGCAGCGGAGTGGAGTGGATGCTCTTTTTGTTACAAATGCAGCTCCAGAAGCAGCTTAGGCCACAGGTATTAACATACAGCTCGTGTGCCAGCTCTCACCCCTCGGAGAGCCTTAATCCAATCTGCCAACTGCTGCTGCACTCTAATACAGCTCTGCCCTGCCAAGCAATTACAAAAGCCTCCTTTTGCTCCCGAGCCACCTGTCCCTCACAGCGCTTCACTGGCACCACAAAGCCCTTGCAGTCACTGGCTTAAAGGACGACTGCTGCATTTTTAACTGGTAAATAAAATGGGAGCTGCAAAGCACTCCGTAGGATTTTTGCAGCAGCCTTTGTGCACTTGTTGATTCTCAGGTTATTGGGAAGTAGCTGCAATGAAGATACAAAGAATTACGAATGAGAATTATCAATAATGAGCTCATTCTTTCGTTGATCTTTTTAAACTTTTATCAATATTCACATCACAGATATAAACTCCCAGGTTTCCCCTCCCACCCTCTACTTGGAAATGAGAATGAAATGATCTAGTACATTGTTGTGATTCTAACACACCAAACAATATGTCTAAGGAAAAGAAGTAAAAGATGAACAAACATTATTATGTATTATGAGTACAAAAGTAGCCTGAGGCCAAATAAAAGTTTTAGAAGGAGATAGCAATTATCCCAAATCCAGGAGACATAGAACACCATCAGATCCCTACAAACACACCCACAGAAACACACAGCCATGTTTCTCTAGGAATATTTGGGATCATAGTAATTGCTGTCTTGGGTCAGAACCAAAGACCATCCAGTTCACTACCCTGGCTCAGATATCCAAAGCCAGTTCAGCCTAGAGTTATCTGATTTACAGACATCCTTTCCCAAAATACTTTCCCAGGCTCTTGCACTTTTCAACTTGGAGTGCCTCTCTTTGCAGCTGTCTACCTTGAGGGATGTCCCAGCCACTGACCTCTCCAGTCGTTCTTTACAAGCATTTACCCTTTTTGCACCTACAAACTCATGCAGCAACTCCCTTTTCCCAGACAATGGTGTCAAAAGCTTGTGTGTGGGGTATGAATCCTCTCAGCAGCCTTTGCTGTTTATTTTAGCCTGAGAATTACACCCTGAATTATGCTGTTTATAGAGGCAGCCTGGGATAGCTGGTGGAGATGGGAGTTTACAGGGTTCACATCCACATTCACTTGACTGACTCTCACCTTCATTGTCTTTGGAGTTGCAAGTCTGAGGACTGAAGGACTGCATGAGAAATCAATACTTAATACAGCTTTTAATGTAACATTAGATAGCGCCTTCTTTCAAAGAAGCATTTCTTGAGCCGTGTGGAAACTGACTGGAAGTATCCTAAAAGCCTCTTCTTTGTGAAGTTTACAATGCAAATGGTAAAGCTTTGTAGCAATTATGTGAGAACCAAGCCATGAAAATATGCTGAATTCTTAGTATATCTAATTAATTAATTAATTTTTAAATAATTCACTTTAGCAGCAGAAATTAACAACTACAGAACCACAGGATATGTTCCTTCTATTAAAATTTACACTTAGCATGTAAAAATTGCTTTTTCTACTGTAGCAGCTGAGAATGTGAATACTATAAAATAGTTAGCACTGGCATTGAAATTTTTAAGTTGGTCCTAGGCTCAGGGCTCTTTTAGAAGACTCAAAGAAAAGAATCTGAAAAAAGAAACATGAGCCCATCAGAAAGCATCGGAGAGCAACAGTTTAAAAGCAGTGAAGTGGATGTGAAAGAAATGAAAATATTCAGATGTATGCTAGGAACCTTGCTCAAAAATCATCTCCCCAATTCAGTGAGAGATTAATTTTCAAGTTCCATATGAAATCAGAAGACTCAGAGCTGTATCTCAGTGCACACACAGATCTAATTCACTGGAGGAGACAATTCTATATTCTCACAAAGAAAACAAACTGAAATCACATAGAAGGCAGGAAGACATTTTATGTGTAATCTTTGTGATGCTGTGGGCAGCTTCCATGGGGTAAATGGTCTGGGTGACAATGAGCATCTCTTTGGAAAGCAGGAGGAGAGCAAAGGGGAGAGGAAGGAGCACAGAACCTGCCCAGCTCATTGCCTGCTGCAGAACCCTTAAGAGCACTGCCATCAACAGCACACAAAATACGAGGACTCATGCATTTCAAGACATGACTAAAGCCCTGTGATCCCCTCCCTTTTCAAGAAAGAGCTTCTTCTGAGCACAGAATAGAAGAAAAAAGAATAGAAGATTCCATTTTCAAATCTGGGTCATTTGCTGCCCAAGGAGGAACATTAATTATTGGTTTTAACATCAAGCTGGTAAAAGCAGAGTTCTGCAGGCAGTTAAAGAGATAAAAGGCACTTGTTCAGGGTAAACACAGAGAGCCACACACTCCTTGGATTTAGGCATGTAACTTGGCTAAAGAGGAGAACATTTACGTCAGAAGATTTGCATTTCTGAGTACAGGAACTTCATTGGGGTCCCCTGCAAAGCAAGAGCTGTTTTTCCAGAAGAGGGCACTAAATATATATATTTTTACTATTTCAGTGATTAAAAATTAAAAAAAAAAAAAAAAAATAAAATGGACTGGAAAGCAGAAAAATTAGATTTATAGACTGCTTCATATGTTTCTGCAGAGACACCAGAATTAAATTTTTTCTAGTTTTGCTTTCTGAAGCATTTTAAATCACTGTTGTTTTCTCATTTTTATATGCTATTCCTAATATATTTCTTTCCTTAATATTTTAAAATAACCACCTATACTTATTACAATCCAGCACAAACCTGGATGTTCATTGTCCCTAGAAACTTAGAAAGCAAATTCATGCTAAAAATCCAGAACTCATCTCTAATGTAATTCTGAAACCTCTCTGTGTTGCAATGAATCTAATTATTTGCTAGACTTTAGTTCTTTTCAATAATTTTCATACTGGCATTTATTTCATTCCTCATAAAGCAAAGTTGCCCTATGTTTCACTAAGATAAATTCCCATACAAGTGCAAAAAAGAAAACTGTGATTATTTTACTGCTGTTCATCTGATTTTGACTATCTAGGAAACGTTGTACGTTATCTTATGAAGGCTTTATTCAAAAACAAATTGCAATTTATTTTTAAGACATTTTGTAAATCTTATTAGGACATTAATCTCTACCAGTTTGTTCAAGTTAGCTCATCTGTACCCAAAGAAAAAGAAGCAGAATGAGAAATATAACCTTATGCAAGCTAAGAAAAATTGGTTATTTTTGTATCATAGTGTATTGCCTTGAGGCTTTTTTATTTTTCCTTCCCTGCTCGATGAAATCTCATTTACTAAAGAAAATATTTACAGAGGAAGACTGCTGATAGCTGATACTGATACATAATACACCTATGTACTTTTGCATGACAGGCTAATTATTTCTGAGTTTTGATGTTCCTCTAGTCTTCCCTGGAACTGTGGATTTGCTTTTCAGTTTACTGATGTGTATCTGTGCCTGTGAATAAATGCAGGATAAAGTTTATTGGCCTTTGCTACATAAGCAAGGCTGTCCAACTTAGTCTGAAAACCAATTTTGCACTCAGTCATGTCAGTGCAATTTCTGTTGAAGTCTCCCAGCTCAATTCAGGAGGCTTCAGCTTTAGTTCTAATTCAATTTATCTGTATTATTAGGAGAACAGCAAGGGTTTAAGCCATTGTTTTTAATAGGAAAGCAGTTAAAGCTCAGGAGATGAAGTCAGCAGACTCAGTTTTCAATGCTCTGCATTTCAAGTTTTTAATGCTTTGCATTTCATGCAGAGTTTTTTGTTGCAATGATCAGACAAAACAGTGGAGAGAGTGGAGACTCAGTAAGAAATTGGGGTTTGGGGCATTTTTACCAAAACCATTGCTAAGTAGGGAGCAGGCACCAGCAAAACTGGAATGTGGGGGTGGAGGACTGCAGGCTGTGCTGAGCTTTGCTACCCAGCTCAGGCAAACACATTGTGTTGTGTTTTATGAATGCACCCAGACCATCATTTCAGAAGCACAGACTTCCCCCTGGAAACGTCCCCCAAAACCAGGGAGCAATAGAGCTAAAAATCTGGTATGCAATGTGGTTTTATTGCTGGCCCATGACAGAGCTGCAGGCCCTAAGGCACCAGAGTGGCTGCCAATGATAAATCATAGAATGGTTTGGAGATTGTGCAGCTCCAACCTCTCTGCTATGGGCAGGGGCACCATCTACTAGACCAGGTTCCTCCAATGTTGAGATGATCCCACTCCAGGAATACCTGCTGAGAATTCTGTAAGTATTCTTCTGTGAGGAGAGCACACATTCTTTGCATTTTTGAGGTGCAAGCATATTTTTCATGGGTAATAGACACAAGCAGCATCACCCCCAGCCATTCCTCCTTGCTGACACTCAGTCCCTATCTTTTCCCTTTTATTAAGAATGGAAAACAAAGTCAAAGTGTGCACACCTGGGATGTGTCTTTTCATTCCACTTTTTTTTCCCAGTTTCTACTGAGTTACAATATCAGACTCTTAATTTTAAATAAGGACCTATTGCCCCATGACTCAAAGATCCTAAATGTCTCTGCAGTATTTGTTTGAGGTTCCCCTCTAAATCCTTGTTTAAACTATTTTTTCCTCATTAAATCAAGCTGTTCCAAAGCAGAATTGATGTCAAAAGCAAAGAACTATTCAGGTTACATTAAGGAACACAGTTTCTGCTGAAACTTTGTCAGGATTCCAAGTGAACCATGAGGGTTCTCCAAACCAAATAAAGAATAGGTTTGACCTGTTTCCTTCCCCTGCGATAGTCCAAAATTGGCCCTGAAATTTAGCAACATGAAATTAGTTTCCGTAGTTTCTCCCTCAAAAGAAAACTCTAGGATTAAACTTGTCAGTAATTACTGCTCCACTGGCCTGTAACTGTGTCCAAATTTTTCCATTCTAAACAAACAATGGGACAGACATTGGTGGAGTGTTGACTGCTGAGCAGGAACAAATATCCTCACCACTTGACAACGTGTTTACTCAATTAAAGTGGGTATCCACCCTCCTATAGTAAGAATTTTTAATTCTGTAAGCGTGTGCAGCAGAGAAGGTTTGCCATCAGAAGGGCCCTGCTGCTGAAGGCACGACTGAGGACACCTGAGAAGGCAGTGTTTGCACAACTCTGTAATACAGTTTTGAAAACCCATGGATCCCCTGAGAGTTGTGTGGAGAACTTCCCTCTCTGTGTGTGCCACTGCAGATATCAAGTATTAATTAGCCTGAAACAATTACTGACACCAACCCACGACAGCACGTTGGTACATCTGACAGAGGAATTGCTATTTCTGCCTGTGCTGAGATCCATGGGCAGGAAAACCTCCCAGCTGCTGAGGTTGCATGTGTGAGCAGCTCTGGTTTATTCAATGAAAGGTGACCATGAAGAGCTGATCTCCTGGCTTAGATAGACTCCCCCAGGTTGGACAGAAAAGCAAATGGGAGTGTGGAAGTGTTTTTGAATCAACCTTCCCTGATGCTTTTGAAAATTCTGTTTTGTCTATCTTGTTGAAAACAGCATTTGAGAGAATTTGAGCATTTGAGATTGGAAAAGATTGGCTGTCTTTCACAAAGACCAGATTCATAATTAAGAATTACTCCAGCAATCTCCTTTTAAAATAAAATACTGCCTTTAAGTGTTGTCAAACAATAGGTGCTGCTTCAACTTCGAATTCAAAGTAAACTATCACCCACAAAATTAACCTCCTCTATGCTCTTAGCACATTCTCCTTAATGCAACACTTCTGGACACAAGGCCTTAGCTTTAATTATGCAGATGTAGCTGGAGCACTGCTGTTCTACCACAAAGAGGTTAAACAGCACTTATCAAACAAGGTTACTCACACTACTGGTCTTGGCTGCTGAAATAACAACACTCAAAACAGGATCTGTGAGGAGGAGGAAGAAATTGTGGTCCTCCCCACTTTCAGCCCTGAAGCCCCAGAATGACCTCACTGAAAGCCCACACAGGCACACTCATAAAAATGCTGCCATTCTCAGAGTCATTTTATTGTAATGCTAAAGATTAGCTGGATAGTATTATTAATATTTATTCCATGGGAAGTAACTGAAGATGTTGCTTTCATGAAAGTTTAGCAAATTATCAGATTTGATGAGTGGCTGGCCTATGTGTTTGCACTAATTCATTCATAACTTCACTTCTGCTCGTTAAAAAAGCCCTGAATGATTACAGACATACAGCTCATTCTTCATTCACAACTACATTCATTCAGTTGGTGAACTGAGAAAAGAGAAGATACTCTGCTTGAAGATACTCACATGCACAGATGTAATAACAGAAATATTTTAATTAATATAAATAGTATTTGGATTGAGTCCTTTTTTTTATTTAGTAAGTACTTTATCTTAATCCATGGTTTATCCTATATCCTATTTCTCACAAGTATATGAAGTTACAGTGCTTTAGGCTTGAAAATATTGGAAAAAATAATTTTAACCATCAGCCTTTGATATAAGTGAATAATGCCCTTATATTGTGCAGCTTCCAATAAAGGAGTCCTGATTTATGAACAATAACGATTCAAAACTGTATTCACATTAAAAAGAGGATATGAAAAACCATAAAAAATAATCTTTTTACCTCAAAATGGCCTCCTCAAAACCAAATAATTTACGACCAATACCAAAAATTAAACAACCATCAATAAAACAGATAGAATTATTTTAGGACAGAAATATTCCTATCTGTGCTCACTTTATCATGAAATCACTAAACATTTTCAGTGTTCCTGAAAACAACATTTGGTGAGAATGCAAAAAAAAAATTTGAAATATATTTATTGCTATAGAAAGAAAACAGATTTATGTAAGCCTATTTCTAGGCCTGGTAAATCCATTTCAATTAAGCAATAAATATCATGACTACAGTCTGAGCAGTATTACTGAAGATAGTTATGACAGTGTTCAATTTTCAGAGGTATATTTATCATAATAATGTTTATCACCTAGTTTAAAAGGATGTTGTGAGGATTCATTAATATTTATACCCATTAGTGTTTTGGGGGAAGAAAGCATTATATTATTTTTATTTTTATTATTTTAAATTTTTACACATCCAATTAAATTAGTATGAGGCTGTAATTGAACCATAAGCACAAAACCTATTCATTCCACATAACAACCAGATGTGGAGAAATAATACAAAATAGTAACAACAACAATAGTAATATGTTGCTTTCTATAAAAATGCTTTTTTACTTCACACTCTAAATACCAAGTCTAAGGTTTGGTCTGGGTCTTTCTGAGCTCTCTGGTCCCACCACTCGCATTAGAGATACAGGCAGGGAGAACAGAAACATTGAATTCACCACATGAACTGGCTAAAAAATAATAATTGTGTTCTAATTGCAACAACGATTAATTCTTTCCAGTCTTTGGGATTAAAAAAGAGCATTTCTTTTACTGCAAAATACAAAATACTGCAGCATCTGTTGTATCAGCTGCAAAAGCCTCTGAGCCCTAACTTTGTTCAGAAGCCTTTGCAGTTTGGTCATGCTAATCAGCCAGGATTTCTAAGTGTAATTTAACTGGCACAAACACAGTGATGGGCTGGTAAAATTGGAGACAAAGAGCAAAAAGTTTTAAGAAGAGTCTTGGCAGCTTTAATTCCTTGCCTGATGACAACACTGATTCCTAATAAAAGCAATTAAATATTCGCTATTTAACATCTCAGCATGTCACTCCAGAAAGTAAGTTTTCTTCTCACATATTTCCTCTGTTTCTTTTATTCCATTACACAAACTCCACTGGTAACTGACTGCCACAGAAAGCTGCACAAGCTTTACTTGCTCATCTTCACTCTTACATCAATCACAGAAACGCCACGAGATTTAAGGGTTGCTTTGCCCCTTGGCTGTTTAGGAACCCCCTTTTGGAGGCCAGGGTACCCACAGAGGTGGCTCCAGCCCAAGGAGCTGCCTGGGAGGCACATGGGGAGCACAGAGCTGGCCCCGCAGTGCTGGTGGAGCCACGGGCTGGGCAAGAGTGTCCTTGGCTGGTCCAGAGAGAGCCAGGAGCCCTGCACCCCTCCTGCTGAGCTGCCGGGGTCTGTTGTCCCTGAAAATCAGCCTTCTGATTTGTTTTAGTGTAGTGGAGTCAGTTCTCATGAATTGTAAGATAAACAAGAATCATGTTTGCACTCCTTTGTAAAAGATATCACCTGATGGACTTCTCAAGTGACCAGTGGAGATGGAGAGGTGGGAACTTCCCTGTCCAATCTCTGATCACTGTCCAGAAACTGATAGATACGAGGTCAACAATAGAGACTTCCTTTCTTCTTCTCTACCTGAACACCTGGTGTGTGTGTTGCTGTGTTCCCTCTGTGCATCCAGTAACAGTGGCCATCCCCCCTCTGCACACATGTTCTGGAGTTATTAAACCCCACATCAGAGCCCCACACACTTGTTGGGGTGAAGGATGATTTGAAATCAGAGTTTCTCTATAGAGGTGTTTATTCCCCAGTGCTTTCCCGAAATTTCACCCTGCTGTTCCAGCCTCAGGTTGTGCCTTGTTTTGGTGTAAAGACACTGAAAACAAACAGCAGAAAAACTGTGGGAGTATTTTGAGACAAAGAAGCCTGGTGCCTTTCCTGTGACCTTTCCAGAAAAAGAACAAATCTTCTGTGTTCAAGGTTAGAAAAGCTCCCTATTAGCACAAGGCTTACCCAGAATATTGCTGCCTGAAAGATTAAACTTCTGTAAATATAAGCACTGCAAAAAAAGCATTTACAATGAAACCTGACAGCCAGACTAGCCACAGTGCACCCACACCAGCCACACAACTGTCTGCCAAGCTTCCTGGGAGAAATATATTTAAAGAACGTGCTTTAATTCATTATCCTTTAAAATGATGAAGTGATACAACAGGAAAACACACATTAGTTGCCTCAGTGTCTTTGCAAAATAGGTATCTGGCAGTTCAGTCTGTGTTATTCCAGTGTGGGTGTCAGTGCTGTCACCCAGACCAACACTGAGCAGAGATTCTTCTGTGGAAATAAATAGAAAAATATAGAAGCAGCTATTACTGGAAAGAAATGACTGTGGCACTTTTCTTGAAAATACTCCGCTTCATTGGAGTGACACATTGTGGTCTTCTATTTTGATGTTTACTCCTGGCTGGTATTAAATATAGAGGCTAAATCCATTCATTTCAGAGTTCAGACAAATGATTAATTCATAGTATGCATATTAAATTATTATACACATATTTAAAAGCAGCACAACTCTACTGTGTAAAAAAATGATGAAAGTATCTATACTCACAAACAATTAAAAGGCAGCACATCACACTTTCAAATGCCAAAAAAATAAGAAACAATTTCTGATGGCTACAAAATAAGTACACAACAATTCCAAGAAGCTCCTTTTTTGAAATTGTAGAATTAAACTTTAAAGACATGTCCTCTGCCAATACATCTCCTGAAATTTCCTTTTGACTTTGCAACAAGGACAACTGCCCAAGGCTTTTCTAATCAATTTCTTGTGTTGCAGAAAACAGCGTAATTTGAATTTTGTCCAAGAATACAGTTTGAAATGCAGAAAATGTGAAGAGCTAACTAACATGCAATTATTTGTAGCCACAGTCTGCATACCAAGGGAGAAGAAAGCTGAAGAAGTAATTTAACAGTTATTGCCATTTTAATACACAGAGCCACCCATCATGGCTTAAGGCTGCAATAACCAAGACTGAACCCAACTACCCCTCTATTAGCATGCTTCAAAACAGAACAAAACAAAACCCAAAACAAAACAAACCCGACAAACTTTCTTTTCTCCATAAGCATGGATCTTAAAGGAATAAAAGAGGAGGGGTTTGCTTCGTTTTATTTTGCTTCAGGAACTCTTGCTGTATATGAATACGTGAACGATTTCCAGTGTTCTCTTACAGTGAGTACATGCCACGTCCTGACATGCTCCCAAAGGTCATGTTTTCAGCTTCCCACCCTGGGTTTTCCTTTCTAGAAAAAGACGTGGTGTGATGCAGGGAGCACTGGGCTGTGTGCTGCTCTCTCCTCTCCACACAGGCATCTGAAGGACCACAAACTCAGTGTTTTGTCTGTACCTCAGACTCACAGGTCTGCCAGCTCTGACATGCAGAGAGGAGGATGCAGAGGAAGCACATCCAGCCCATCCTTTCCACCCCTGTGCCCCTCCTGCCATGCTGCCCACATCAGGCACTCCTCCACAGACTGAACACAAGGTCTGGGCTCTAAAAGCCCCCCCTAACTCTGCTTCTTCCAGATCTTCAGAGTGTGCAGTGCAGTCCTTTCAGTGCATAAAGGTTGAGAATAAAAAAAATAAAAAAGTTAATTTCTCATTACTGTTTTTCAGAAATTAAACTTTTTTCTTTTGGGTATTTTTTGAGGGTTTTTGTTTTGTTTTGTCATTAAAGGCATTTTTCTGTTGTTCTCAGAGGAACTGGGGAAGCCCTCCCTCCTCAGGGCTCTTCCAGCTTGCACAGTGCATTTGAGCAGAGCTGGCACAGGGCAGCCACAGACAAAGGCCGATTTCCACTAAAAGAACTGAATTTTACAAAACATTTCTGGCTCACAAGGCAGGGAAATTTGAGAGAAAGGCTTTGCTTGCTCAGTGACCCTTAGGCTGTCTTTCCCATGTTTAGAATGAACTTAACACTTCCCCATCCATCTCTATCTAGAACTCAGCTAAGCTTCAGGTAAGTGAAGTCACACCATCAGTAATTTCCCAGGAAAAATCATTATGAATCACTTCTGAAGTTTCCGATACAGTTTTATTTTCCGTTCTTCTAAAACAAGCATGCTTCTTCTGAATTTCACAGCACCAAGTCAGGAATAACTCCAAAGATGATAGCAGAAAAATCAGATGAGCAACAGAGCTACAACTTTCACTGCTAAAGGACCTACATATTTCCTTTGGTTAGCAGCTTAAATGTTATTTACATAATGGAAAAACAATTACAGCTGTCAGTAAATTAATTATTTTCGTTTTGAAGAACTGGTGATATTCTAGACTATGGAAACAAAATATCTAGGGCTTATAGTTCACCCAAGTAGTACAGCATAGCTATCACTCAAACATTTCAGGCCTTATACAAGCAGAATTGAGAAAGACAAAAATATTATTCATGCAGAAAAATTGCTTCCCCCATGTTTGATTCTTTGGTCATCATTTAAAAATGACACATTACACTTCTCCATTTTGAAGTTTGGTAAAAAATTTGCTGTAATCCAGAACTTAGTAGCAACCTAATGGTGATTTTTTACAAATGATTTATACCTAACCCTCTGAAGAAAAGGATTTATAATGAAAGTGATAGCTCAAGCCTAACTGCAGCACTGGGAATGGTGACACCATAATTAATGCATTATTTCAGTTGTGGGAGACACTGACAGTGGCTTTTTGTTCTGGGGAAGAAATTTATAGGGTGATGGAAAAAGGCATCGTGGAAAAAAAATCACAGAAGAGGAATAGAAATCCTTGTAGCAAAGACATGTCCTTACAATCCCCCTCCCGAAGGCTATAAAATCCTGACAATGACAGTGTTTCCTCTACGGTCTAATTTATACCTTTCTCCTCTACTAGATGGCAGTGTGACATGCTCTCAGAATTGCTAAGTGAGGGGGGGTTTCTTGCTTTGTTTCATAGGAAGCAATTAATTTAAAATATCATCTTGCTGGCATAAAAGTGGAAAAAAAAAAAAAAAAGTTTGTCGCTGGCTGTGTATTTTGAAATCGACATAAAATCTGTTTACTTACGGGTTCAACATCAAAGGCAAATAACGCATATTCCCGGTCAGGTGACACTTCGTACCGGATAGCCTTTAAGGAGACCTGGAAAATAAATACAGTTTGGAAACAAATGGTCTTCAGTTTTCATGCTCATGACACCTATAACTAATTGTTATGATCATCTCTCTAAGGATGAAGAATACTGCCAGAATTAAGTGTCTTGAAAAATATAGTATATTTTTTTCGAACATCAGAAATGTTATGTGGGCATCTATAAGAGAAAGATTAAATGCATTGTGACTCAGAGCAGGCAGCTGTATCAAAACCCCCAGAATTTTCCTTATAATCTTAACTGCACAGTGGTTGGTGAGGTGGCAGATGTAGGCAGTAGTTACTAAAAAACTCTGATAAAAGGCAATTTATTAATTCCCTCTCATTATCTGTATTCACTGGCCAGTGCAGGGGATGAAAAACTGTAAATAACTTCTGAAGAAGAGCAGTAATAGAGACACCACTGCCTCCCCAGTAAAAATAACCCAGAAGAAAACTATTCTGTTTTCCCCAGATAAAAGTCTTTGGGATGCTGCAGTGATCCAGTGCACCCTGACCTGGGTTCTGCAAAAATCAGCACTGTAAATCTTGCTAACAAGAAGAAATGCTGGGGTATCTCAGACTTGCCAGAAATTCCTTTTTCCAGCTCCACTTTTCATTTGTGTAGTGAAGCCATTTCTCCTTCCCAGTATGTTTCAATATAATGCACTGCTGGCACAGATGGCACCAAGGTCAAAAGAGGTGCCACTAACACATCACTCATCCACTGCCTTTTAAAATCTCACCCTCTCACCAAACAAAAGAGATGTAAGCCCTTGAGAGAGCCCTACAGAGCAAAATAAAATGGGGAACTGGGGAAAGCCAGACACCCCTGGGGAGGGTCCTCCCCAAGGCCAGTGAGGATGGGTGTGCTGTGGAGGGAGCCCAGGGGACAGCCAGGAGCAGAGGGGACAGGTGACACCTTCATAGCATGGTTTGGGTTGGAAGGGACCTTTAAAGGCTGTCCAGCCCAAGCCCCTGCAATGGGCAGGGACACCTTCACCCAGACCGGGGTGCTCAGAGTCCCATCCAAGCTGCTGCTGAGCATTTCCAGGGAAGAGGCACCCAGCACCTCTGTGGGCCATCTAATGGGCTGATGACCCAGGGAGCTCAGAACCAGCAGTGTCAGCATGAGGACACGTTTGATTTACTGTCAATAACACGGGGAAGGCAAAACATGACCAAGTAGCAAAGGTTTTCTCCCCCAGGGCTGGGAAGGAAGAGGAAAAAGCCAACGTGTCTGAGTAAAGAGTGATGGCAGCTCTGGCACTGGGGCTTTCCAGATTAATGTGCAGGTGACCTGCAGAGGTATTTACTGAGAGGACAGAGGAACAAAGGTAGAACAGGCAGTAGGGTGGCAATGGCATGAAAATGTAGGATTATCTTGTAACACTGTGCTTTTCTTACAAATGGGAAAAATTAAAAACCAGTGGAATAAGCAAGAGGCCAAATGGAAATAATTTGACTTCAACAGGAATTGGCATTAAAGGAAGCCAGCCCATTCCCTTAGAATTGTAAAGAAAGGGTTAGTTACACTCTGGTAAAGGAGGATTGCTTATGTGACACAGCAAAGTTTGAAGGTTAAATGCACCATGTGAAGTTTAAGTTTGGGCCCTGCCATAATAATTCAGTGATAAATTCTTTGTCTCATTAAAAAATAATTAATACAATTGATGCACTAACTTCTGCCACAATGCTGGTTTCATCCACTACAAAAAACAATGCTACAGAACACTTTGATCACTACAAACAATACTCTCTATCAGATGTGACTTTGTTTTCTTTACACTCATTTTAATAGTCACCTACTAACTTCTTCCCACAACAACTTCTTAGGGTTCCTCTCAAATACAACTCCAATTCTATTCCTCAACTCTACTAATAAAAACCACTGAAATTACATTTCAAGCATTAGGCAAGAAAAGTCAGCAAATGCACAAATTAAAAGCAAGTATTTGCGTGGAGGAATGTAGAGAATGACAACAGACAGTAAATTATATCAATTGTCCTTTTTATTGAGCGTGCAGAGATGAGAATTATGCATCTTTCAATTATATATGATATGCAAGATTAGCTGCAAATCTCTATATGATACTTTCCAGAAGTATGAGAGAAACTGAGCTTGCAGAATAATAACAAAAGCTGGAGCTCAATCTCACATTATCCATCACTGCATAGCCCATTGTATTACCAGTGAATTGCTTCTCCTTGACAATATATGAAGTTGAAACCCAAGTCATTTTCTGCTTTACTGATCCAACTGCAAGAGAGCTGTGAAATTCAGCTGCTTGTCATAGAAAATACTTACAATTTTTTTGTTTTCTATTAATACTGTTGAACTGTTGGTTTCGACATTCCTCAGAATCACTGTGCCATTCTGGTTTCTATAAATGAATTCATTATCTGCAAGGAGGAAAACAAAAGGTCATTAAGGAAATCTGAAATTGCCTGTTTGTGTGGAACCTAATTATGGACTTAAACCAAAAGTACTGCTGGGAATTTCTTTCCGAAGAACACAGATTATTTTTTAACACAGCCATTCCTAAAAGTGGCTTTGAGGACAGCCAGAAAATGACATGGTTAGTGTTTGTCTCATGTTTGTTGTGCCACACTTTCTCTTGGATGAATGTAAGAGTGACCTGTTTTGAATGCACATACACGGCTTGTTATATAGTTAGTGTAGAAAACAAGGTCAAAAAACCCATTCCTTATGATTAAAGGTTTCTGAGTTCCACAGTCTCTGTAGGAGTTTAATAAGCCTGGAAAGTCTCTGAAAGTGAAAGGCTAATGACCCTCTAACAAAGCAGATTCTGGAACCTAATATCGTGCTCCAACTCTGACATTTGTTCTGCAGACTTATACCAGAAGGAGAAACACACAGAGAAATCACCATTTTCACATGAAACAAGGCAAATCAGCTTGTCTCTGTGCACTTTGGGACTACTCCAGCTCCCAAGGCAGGTGGACAAGGACAAAAATACTGGAGACAGTGTCCAGCTCTCACAGCACACAACCTTCCTGACAGAAAGGCTGGGGCAGGCATATGAAAGGGACTCCAAATGAGGGTTAGGTAGCAGGTCAAAAGTTCAGGATGAAAAACATTACAATAAAGCAAATGTCATAAACTGAAGTTCAAGTCTGATTGCTGCTTACATGCACTGCTCTGCAGATAAAACATAAAACATAAATCCCAAGCACTCTGCCATTAAAGGAATCAGCAGTTTTTCTTGGCACAGGAGTAGGGTTATGGGGGTTTTTTGCAACTTGGATAAATGAGCCTGAGAACAGATGTATCCTACCAAACCAGTTTCAGTTATGAAACAATTCCTCACCACCTACCATTACAGTGGCTACCCCAGGAGTGTCACCATGATGCAACAAGGGCTAGGGACATTTAACATTATCCATGGGTTGTCCTGGGATGAGTCAAAAGGGAGCTTAAATCCTCTGGGATACATACAAGCACAAACCCAGCGCGCTGTAACTACAGAGCTGGGCACTGCACAGCTGGGGTGACCTGCTAAAGGCAGCACTGGGTTTTGAGACTTGGCCCCTTCCAAACTTCAGAGTACAGACCTAGCATACTCCTTATCCATGTTTCAGTCTTTTATTTCCAACCTGGTGATGATAATCTTCATCACGGTCACTAACCAGCTTTATAAAATGCTCTGAAGGTGCAGATGAAAAACTTCCACGCTCTACTTATTGCTGTCAATAAAAAAATCTCCTCCTCCACATCACAGATTTACTCATAAGTGGAAGGAGAAGAAATCTTCTCTGAGATTTGGATGAATCAGATTCTGTAAGGGCAAATGGTTGCTGCAATTCAGTTGATCCTCTCAAAACCACAAGGTTTTAGAGGCTTTAAGATTCTCAGAGTCCAAATCAGAGCAGCATCCCTTCAGACCTATAGGCAAAGTGCTCAAAGTGTAACCTTCTGTAAATTATGGAATAAATTTCATCAGCAACTTCTGTCTTGAATAAAAAAAAAAAAATTTAAAAAAGGAGCTGAATTAGATTGACTTGCATTTATCCTTAAAATATTCCCTCATATAATTTATGACTGAACAAATTAAGAAACTTAAACTTGAGAAAGAATTGATTGAACAGTTCTTTCTTTGACTCCTAGGACAGGAGTCAAAAAATTCATAAGCAGTTTGGAGAAGATAAATAAGGGATGCTTATTCCCTGCCTTTTCCAAAATAAATACTGGAAGGCATCAGATGACACCAGTCAGTGTCAGGTTCAACACAAATAAAAGGGATTATTTCTTCATGCTGAAGGCAAACAAACTGTGGAAGTCACAGTCCCAGAACAGAGCAGCTGCCAGGGCTGCAGGTGGAGCCAAACTAGAATTAGAAAAATGGAAGAAAAATCCATCAACGATTATAAGTCTTGAAGAGAAATACTTTCCAGGAAGCCCATGAACCAGCCATCATCAAGGACTAAAGGAAGATCCTGAGTCCTCAACTTGAGAAATTTGCCTGCTTTTTAGAATCTTCCCTAAGTATTTGCCCTTGCCCTGGGCCATATGCCAGAAGAGACAATCCCTGGGGCCTGACACAGCAGCAACTTATTTACAACTCTGACTTCCAGCTTCTGTCTAGATCCTTAAGAAAAGTGTTTATGCCAACAATTTAGGAAGTAAGGCAATAAAACATTTAGTGCTTCATGCACACCTGGTCTTTATATACTCAGGCCACAAAGTCTGAAGAATTATTTGTTGTAAGAGGAAAGTATGCAGTTTATTTTTTCATTTTCCAGCAATATTTCGGTCATTCCAGAAATAACAGGAAAAATTAAACTAAGACAGACTATTACCTAATTATTAAACATGCTCAAAAATATTACTGCTTTGATAATCACCCTCTGTCAACAACACAGAATGTTTTCCAATTACACACTAAGTTCCAGACAGAAAAGTCATGTTTTAAATATGGCCAGTAGACCATTTGGATAATCATAAGGCTGTCAGGATATTTCCTAATTACAGAAAAAAAAAAAAAATGTGATGAAATTCATCTCCAAGTTCAGAACATAGGTAAAGTAGATTAATAATCTAATGAGTCTGTGAAACTGTTTCTTGAACATTGCAGGAATTGATGGAAGTCACATTACTGCCCATAATGTCATTGCTACCAAATTTTATTGCTCCTTATGCTCCAGAAAGCCCCATAACATTTTAAAAACTATGACACTTCAAGATTACATAAAAGTTGCTCCATGGTTGGAAGTAGGAGATAACAGACTTTCCTATTGTTTGTTAAACCATAACAAGTTTAAAATCAGGTGCTAATCTGCCATATGTACTTTTAGAATGCATAAAAAAAGAATAAATGAAGCAGTGCTGATTTGTTAGGGCTGTAAATCTTGCCATTATATTCAATACCAGCCATCAACACGCTGTCTGAGTTAATGAACAGAAAATTGGTCTGCTTAAGAGAAGAACAAGTTGACCTGTGTTATATTCCAAAAAAAAAAAAAAAAACCACTGTTAGGTTTAGCTGGGTCTTAGTCCTCAAAAGATGAATAATATTCCTGGACTTCTGTTTTGAAAAGCGTGATTTGTTCCAGTGCAAGAGCATTTATTTAAATGGGACATGCCTCAATCAAAGCCAGAATGCAATGCAGCAGCCTCTGTCTATAATGAATTCTGTCCAGCAAGCTGATGAAAATTTGCAGCCTGATTTATAGTTGTCACCAGAGTTGATAAAGGTCATCACTGCATCTCATTTTTTATAGCTGCCTTTCTTTGGGGTTGGTGTTCAGTATAAATGATGCCGAAAATTATAATTTTCAGGCATGCAGCCATTTATTCCATTTCTTCAGTCTTTCTTGGATTTTTTCCATCTCTTCACTGAAGAAGTCACGGATGCCTCATCCCTGGAGGTGTTCAACACCAGGATGGTTGGAGCTCTGAGTAATCTGGTCTAGTGAAAGGTGTCCAGTGGGGCTGGAATTGGGTGGTATTTAAGGTTCCTTCAACCCAAACCTCTCTCTGATTCCATGATTCAATAGCAAAGTTCCCTTTTCCAACTCCTCACCCCTCTTTCAACTTCCAGGAAATTGTCTATGTGGTAGATTACATTTTCTGACTGTGAATGTAGACACAGATATGTAGTCACAATTGAAAAAAAAGTGACCGATTGCAAAAAACAATGATTATTAGAAATAATGGATTAGCCTTAGGTCTGTACAAAGCCAGTGCAGAGGAATGGCGAGGCCTGGGGAGAAACTTTAAAAAAGCTGCTAGGCAGAACAGGTGAAATCATAAACCCCATCTGCTTCTCTGTCTTGAACTCAGTCAGAAAATTGGGCACAGACAGAGGAAACAGACCCAGTGAGAGGGAGCTCATGTCCCCTGAAGTCACTGAGCCCTCCCCAGAAACAGCACAGTCAGACTGGCCACCAGACAAAACAGCTCACCACTCTGCACAAGATGGTTTGGCACAACTTTACTTCTAGGAGTGAGTTTGTGTGCTGGCAGTGCAAAGAATTTGAAGGAACTACAGCCATTGACAGGAACATAGCATCAGTGCCCAAAAATTAGTGCAGTAAAGCTTCTCTGACGTCCACATTACCAGAGAGGACAGACTGGTTTATAAGGTGCTAGCAGGATCATGCCTGTGAGGGGAACTTTTATTTGTCAGAGATTATGGAAAGCAGAAATCAAAACTGAGTGATAAAATATGAAGAAAAAAAAAAGTATTTAAATACAGCTCTAAAAAATATTTTAATGAAACCGTAACTTTCCATCATTTTAATAACTGATGAATGAAAAGTAGCCAAAAAAAGGTTATGAAATTCACTTGCAGCAAGTCAGCAGCAAGAGATAGTGAGAGAAGGTAGAGACAGGTCTGTAGGGGCCACTCCAGTCTTTTAGAGCCACAGATTTAGAGGAAAAAGCAACTTCTTAAGTCCTGATCAACAGACATGAAAGATAATTGAATGAGTCTCAGTATGATGAAAGCTAGAGTCAAGGGAATTATCATTTTCAATCCCTAAGATTAAGGAAGATTGGTGAATAAAGAAAATTTAAGCCCTGAAGTTGTTTTAAGCCATTTCAGATAAATGAGCCTCCAGATACCAGCAGGATTGGCAAACATATTACACTGTGTCAGGAGAGCAGACAGCAACAGGTCCTTTGGGATGAGCCCTCATCCCTCCCAAGGGACAGAGGCCACTTTGCACCAGGCCACGTGCAGGGATGCTGGGATGGAGCTCTGCACTGGCACAGCAAATGTCACAGGGCCACCAAGAGACCACTGGCACCCTTCTCTCATTCCTCTTGGGAGAAAAAGAAAAGTTGTTGGAGGTTTTTTAATGAGCCAAAGCAGTCAGATCATTGGTGTTTTATCTTACACCTGCAGGATGTACCTTGCAGGAGCCCTGCAGCACTGCCCACTGTGGTGCACGGCATCACTCAGCCCTTGGCCAGGCTGAGCCCACCCTCACTGAGGTGGCAGCAACACCTGAACCAGCCAAGGGTTTCTTGGAGTCCTCCCAGGCAGATACTGATCAGGCACACTGGATAGCACTCACCACCCAACAAGATAACAGGCAGCAAGATTGCAATTGGAGAGCAGAGGTTTCTTCAGATAACTGGTATTGTAAACAGGATGTAGTACAGTTGTGTTCCTTTGGAAAGATACATGGGGATCAGGCAGTTAAATTTTTTTAAAAATCTTCTGCTTGTTTAGCATCTCAGCAAATTTTCTGAAGGGCCGGGTGAGCCCCAGAACAGTGGATGGGGAAGAAGTGTCTGTGTGCTTGGGCTCTCATCCCAGCACACACACAGCAGGGCCAAAGAGAAGGGTCCAGCTGGAGAAAGCAAACCCAGACTATCCACAGATGACCTGCAGCACACAGGAAAATCCCACTGGCTTGTAGTGATTGTCTTGTTTTCAGAAGTGGGGGAGGCTGGCAGCTCACACTGCAGCAGTGTCTGTGGGAGCAGCACCCTGGCTGAGCTGGGTACCCAGGCAGGCTGGGCTCAGCTGTGACCATCAGCATCCACAGCCACAACCCAGGCACACGGCAGAGCCCCAGGGGAGAGCAGCTCAGCAGCAGCACCCGAGGCACCAGGCATGGCTGTGTGCTACAGCTGACCCCACAGCTCGGGTGAGCAGCTCCCAGGGAAAGTAAACTGGGGGGGGACTCTGAATTTCCTGCAAAAATGTGACTTCTGAGTGTCACAGGTGAAGGAATTGCTCTAGCTGTGGTTAACAGGTTGTTGTGTGAGAGGCCAAGACTCTAAAAACCCTAAATCCTGCCAGATACAGTAGAAGCATCTATTTTCAGAGACAGCCTGCTATCTACAGGGACTGGTTTTGAGGCTTCTGGACATAATGGAAGCAGAGTGGAAAGCAACAGATCAGGTTAAATTCACAGAAGAAATAGAAACTGTCAGAAAAAATCCCCAAACCAGCAAACATTAAGAAGCACCAAACAAGAGGAATAAGGTGCAGGATGGTGTGAGCAGGGAGAAGGACAAACACAGATGGGTTTATGGAAATACTTATTTTACTTTGCTTCCGTGAAAGGGGACATCACATCTTATTTACTAGGCCTGCAGGATTATTGACTCTCTTAGGACAGTATCTGCCTAAATGGAGTCAGGTAGGAGAATGGCCCCTCCAAGACCTGCACTCCTTGGGGCAGGTAGAATTTACTCCTCAGAGAAGCACTGAGAATAGATGTTGAACAAATGCCAGGACTGTGCATGCTCACTAACTGCTGCAAAACCTCACCACATAGATCATAATGCAAAATAAAAGCACAATCAGTTCCCAATGGAAGCTATTCAGGTGTCCAGAGAGATGCAATCACAAACTCAGGTGGAAATAAAGCTGTTGTGATGATGCATTTAATACTGTGATCTGTTGTTCTTTCAAGACATGCTGCAGTGCGTCTATCCAATATTTACAGCAAGTACCCAACAATCAACTGACTCTGAAATTCCTTCCCCATGGCAGAAGCAAAGACTGATTTAATACTGAGCTGCTTCCCAGAGAGACAATGCAGGGAAGATTTCCTGTCCTCTGTCCCCTGGTGCCTGCAGTAGGCTGGGATAACTGAGAAGGTGGGAGGCAAGGATCATGGAAAGGGAAGAGCAGCAAAACCCCATTTCCAGACCCACAGCTTCATCGTGCCCTCAGCTCCTTAGGGATGGACCCTGTAGACTTTGGCATTTGTAATTTTTCACAGCCCTTGCCACCACCCTGCCTCTGTTTCGATCCACCTACCCTCACCAATGACTCCTTTATCTTCTGCCTTGTTACTGTACATGGCAGGAATAAATAAGAATTTCTTAGACTTTGTGATGCTGATACAAGGAGCAACAAGGTACAGAGAACAGCTTGCCTTTAACAACATAGCTACAGCCTTTAATTCCAGGAGACAACTGGAATCCCATTTTTAGCTTTCTGCCATTATGGGTCATTATCCTTTTACTGTTCCCAGCACTTTTTTCCCCACATGCAAGGCTGAAAGAAAAACTGCTTTAAATAGGTGATTTACTGTAATTTAGCTAAATGCTGTATAACACATTGCATTGGTATACTAAGTGCGACATGATAGAATGTGCTTTATTATGCAAGAAGTGGTTTTAATTGCTCATCATCTCAATGCAGTTGCACTTGGTGTACCAATATAGTGCTTTTACAGTAGTACCAGTAAAATAAAACACAATTATAGCTCAGGAAAATTCCCATATCAATGTGCACCTCTAGCAGGGTTGTAAATTAACTTGTCAAATGCTCGAAGAAGACTGAGCCTTGGAAAACCTTAAAACTACAAAAATCAGCAATGCTGGTCTGTTTCTCTTTTTTTATCTAATCCCAACTCTTTCAAGATTTCAAGATTCAAGCAAAAAAAAAAAAAAAAAAAAAAAAAAAAAAATTCATCATCCAGCCTGAAATACAGGCAGAGCACACCTTTGAAATCTGTGTCCCAAATTTGAAACCAGGTAAAATTCTTCTCCTGCCTCATTTGTGAGGCTGAACTCCTCCTCAAAGAGCCCCAGTCTGGGAACTTCATGTGCTCAGATCACGACTCAGTGGCACAGGCATGAAAAGCTGAAATTCATGTGAGAAACCGAGAACTTGTTTCAACTTCAAATTACACTCTTCCCAAATTCTATCTGCTTTTATAACATATGGAGGGGGGAAAAGAGAGATGGTACAATTAGGAAAAAAATTAGTAAGAAATTCTCTGGTCTGAATCCATTTTGACTGCATCCAGGGCAAACCATCTTGATTGCAAAACTGCTGTAAAACCCTAACAACAGTGAAACCTCACGCCTTGTTTTTTGCTGCCCTTAATTTATCTTTCTAATGCCTGGGGGGAGGAGGGGAGTGCACCACACTGAGATGACTTCGGTGTATGCCAGAGCTGAGAAACCTCCCTCAAAAATTCTCTGCCATCTTATTCTCCTGTTCAGCTGTGCTCATGCCACGTGCTCTTCAACCCTAGATGTTACAGGAGGAGAAGTGCAGATGATCCCTGGGTTTACTGGACAGCTGGAGACAGCACATTACACTCATCCCTTTGATTCCCTGCTGGAAGCAGTTCACATCCAACACAGGTCAGAAGCAATTTAACCCCAGACAACTATTTTCTCAGAAAATGGTCCTTGATGCCTTTATCCACACCCTGTGCATTTTTCACAGCCATATCATGCAACTGAAGAAAAAAAAAAAAAAAAAAAAAGTGCAGCTGACAGGTAGCAGGGATCATCCCAGCTCCATAAAGTGACTGGGGTGGGTGCACAGCCCCAAATGCACAATGGCACAGATTTCACTGGGAATATAAAAATTCCAGGGCTTTTCTCACTGTAGTTACTAGCTCAGGTAAGAGCCCAAGTTACCACTCGTGCTTGCCTATTCCATGCTGGGACACCTGCTCCAAGCACTCCCTGGCTGTGTCCCAGGCCAGTGCAGCATCACTCAATGACCACCCTCTTCCCTTCCAAATGCACCAGGTCCTATCTGCCTCATTTGCTTTGGCTTCACACAGGGGAGTGCATTCCAAAGTGTTACACCTAAATGTAATAATCCATTTGACACTGAGGAACAAAAGGAACCCATGAATAAATTTTCATTAAAATGTGACTCCACAGCTCATTAATTTCTCTGTGCATTCCCTTGCCTCCTTCTCTTTGCCCCTAACCAAACTGCACTTGTTAATGGCCACAATGGACAGAAAGAACATATAAAGTGTTTTTCCTTGCTTTTCATTATTATTGTCATGGGAAGATTACTTAAATTTCAGTGCAGACTGAATGAGACTTGCATGTTAGCAAGCAGATACGCTTTTGTGTGCAGCTTCGGGTAAAGTTTCAATTATCTTTGCCTGTAATGTTTCACAATCCCTCTTATGTCACCCTGTCATTTCAGAGTGTCTGGTGAGGTACAATTGTGATGAAGTCTAACTCTATGAGCAGTCTGTCAGAGTGATGGCCACCCCCTGACCTCAGGGTTTTGAAAATCAAGGCGGACGAGATGAAATCCAAGACCCTAAGGCACGTTTGGGTTTCCAGTGCACAATCACTGGTTTTGGAGTGGTCACAAGAGGGCACCCTGCTACAGAGCCAATGGAAACACGGTCAGCACTTGCAAAGAACCATTAATAAATAATTAGATCAGATGCTGGGCAGGAGTGAGATGACACTGAGGGAAGGAAATGGCACCTGAGTGAGTCCTCCTGCACTAAACTGCAAGGGAGACACTAGTGGAGAAACACTTTGCAATTATATGTAAAATCCCACTTTTTTAAACCAGCTGCTGAGGGAATGAAAAAATCCATGTCAGCTAAGTGGGTGGTGAGGCAATACAAGAGGCTGCCTGAAGAAGCCTGTATGGAAAGATGGAAACACCTGGAAATGTTCAAGGATGGGTTGGATGGAGCTCTGAGGAACTTAGTTTAGTGAGTATTTCCCTGCCCATGGCAGGGGGGTTGGAAATGGATGATCTTTCAGTTTCCTTCCAACTCAAACCATTCTATGATTCCATGACGAGTGAAGAGCTTTTCCTTAGCATTGCACATTGGTTTGGTTTGCCTGCAGTGACTGGGTCAGCTCCTACACAGAGTCCTCACCAAACCCCAGAAAAGATTCCTGAATTCCTTATTTCATTTCTTCTTGTTCCTTTTCCTCTCTCTACCATGAAAGCAACATCATCCACTTGTTAGTGCCTTTGTTCTGTTGGTCTTGAAGCAACAGCAGCTGCTAAGACAGCTGTGCTGATGCTGGTGCAGAAGAAAAAAATCAGATATGAACACCTGGTTTAAGTGAAATGGGTGAAAAACAGTTACACCAAAAGAATGACTGCTCCTTCCTTCCACTTCTCATCAACCTTCTGTCCAATAATACCTTCTCAATGGGTTAAGAACTTTCAGCAGATGAGATTAAATCCAAAAAATGCCCTTATTCAATGGAAAGGCTTGACTTCTTCATGTTTTTCTTTATTTTCTATCCTTACATAATTTCTTTATAAGTCAGGGCAATTCTTTTCATTGTGCATTTCCATGCTTTTGTCACGGTCTTAATCTTTCTCTGGACCATTTCTATTCCCATTACAATTTATCTCTTTTGGATGGAGCAAGAACACTGCAGTGGTCAAGGTGATGATGTCCCTCAAACTGGATAAAACCAGGCTGTTTTCAGTATTTTTCTCTCCTGAGCATAGTTCAATATTGTTTCTCCTAAAAAAGTTGATTGCAACAGAAAATTGATTACACTCTCAGTTTCCTGCCCTAGAAGAAAGAAAGCATGGAATTCTAATAATCCCTCTCCTGTTTTCTTGTTCCTAATCTTCTGGCTTGATAGTTTAGCTATATTAGCCATTCTGTGCCAATAAGGAAAAAAAAATCAGGAATGTTATAATTATTGGTATATATTTTTAAAAACATCTTCCTTTATGAGGCATTAAAATCAGAAAATAAATAAAACCCATTCTTTTATGTTAAAGGTTAATTTGTTTTAAGGCCGTATCTTTTATGCCTTCTGCTGTGTTCGGTATCAGTTCAAGGCAAAAGATAATGGCAAACTCTTACAAATGCTGCCCCTGAAATGATACCTGGGAGAGAGAAAATATGAAACACATTGAATAAATATGTATGTATATATATATGTACTCTTGGGCATGTTTTAGCTAAGTGTTTTAAGACTTTTTTACGTCACAGTTCATAGGCTGCTCCCCTTGGGACGAAGAACAAGGAAAAGATGCCTCCAAATTATTAATAAGCATCTTGGCTTATGCATGAGTATTCCAAGCAATTTGTCTTGTAAAATGAGTCAGCCCATGAGCTGGAGCAGAGGCAGGCAGTGGGAAGTGCTGCACATGGCCCAGCATATGTGCCTGACCCCTCTGAGGGGCGAGGGGCCAGCCCGGCCCCGCTGGCTCCGCTCCCTGCTGGTGCTGCCAGCGGCTGAGCATCCAGAGCCAGCTGCAGGAGCAAGACTGGGCACGGGCTCCAGTCCACCAGGAAATGGGAAAATTGACTGCTGAGCAGAGAATAAGTGTTTATTAGGGTGGTAGCAAATTAGAGTATTGGAAAAAATTCTGGGCGCCTTCCGGGTAGAATTGGTGGGTTTGGGATGTTTTTCCAATTCTTGATGGTTCTTCTCGGTCTGTCTGAAGGTGCCACGTTGTAGATATTCCTACAGTGAATGCATGGCAAGGCTAAGGCTGCCAGCTAGACACTGGAATGGCTTATTTTACATAAATGACCACATGGAACATAACTGCAATAAGATCACAATCTCTCTGAACTGCTGGATTCACCATTGTTCATTTTTATTCATTTTTATAGAGCCAAGTTCATGCCAATATAATAATCATTTGTCTAATAGATCCAGAATTTTGCCCATTATGGAGGAAATGCTTCTGAACTGATACTTTTTAAATTTTTCTTGGCTTGAACATTGACATTTCCCCCTGCCTTCTTACTAAGATTTTGTTTGCATTTTTTCCACCCTTGCCATTCTGCCTTCCGTGGAAAGCTAAAATGCTTTGAAGATGATTACCCAGATTTTTTCAATTACTATGAAACCTAAGCATTGGAAGACAAGTATAAGCCTTCAAAAGAACATGATATTTTTAAAACATATTTTCAAATGCAACTAAATGGATTTGTCTCCATTTACCTCCAGATAAGTTCAACAGTGAAGGACCATTTAGAAATAATTATGATAATAGCTTTGAGTACTAAAAATGTTTTTATTTATTACATTTTTTTTAATCAAAGTATTTTTGTGTGCTACCTGACCTCAGAGGCTGGGACTTTAAGTCAAGTAGCAAAATGAAATGCTCACCTCATACCCAGCAGACCCAATGCAGATTTCACCTGAAGCTATGAAGCCCTGCTGGGGACCTGGATCACACGACTTTATGATATCAAGATTACTTTGAATGGCATGATCTGGTACAGGGACCTAAAGATTTTAACTCTAACACACAGCAAAATCATCTGGCCTTTCTTAAAGGTCAAACAAATTATACTGCATGCATACATTTGCCTTCAAGTGTCATGCAACTTAAATAATTTAAACATTTTTGAGAAGTCAACCCAGACACTTTTGTGCACTCCTTGTGTGTAGCTCCCATCCCATCCTCTCTAAAATTATATACTAGAGGTGGAAAACCTCTGTCCAAAGCCCTGATCTAAGGCTGACCAAGCAAAGCAAATAGAAACAAGCTCCCAAGAACCCTTCCTCTAGCAACAGGTCTTAGGTCAGTTAAAGTCATTGATGAAAGAAATGCTGGATGCAAGAATGAAGAGGATCTTAGAATTCTCGGAGCTAAAAAGTGAGTAAGGTTCACTGCCCTCTTGCTCATTCTTGTGCACACACATCTCTCTCATGGAAACAGGATTTTGGGCTGGGCAAACCTTTGGTCTCCTGTGTTCTTAATTGAATTTCCACTGATGTGAGGATTTAAAGTATAATTACATTCCCTTGATCAATGATAATCATCTCATTCTAAATTTCTTTTAATGAATTATATAAGTCTGGTACTATTTCTTGATTAAAAAAAAAAAAAAAAAAAAAAAAGTGCTTTTCATACATTCAACAGCTTAATCCAGTCAGGAGATTCAAGCTCACTGGGGACTTTTTCTTAGATAAGTAAATCTTTGCCTGCTAAATTTTCAGTTGCAAAGACTTGATATAAAGTTTAATCACCAGAAATACAGTATTTCCTGTCTTCAAATTATTTAATTATGGTATCTCAGCATATATTTATTTAATGTTCATTAAAAGGAACAAGTAAAATACATACTGCTTTAATTAATACTTGGTAATCATTCCATGTTCAACAAGTGTCCAAGAGCAGTGAAGCAAGCTCTGGGAAAGCTACTGGGTCATGAAAATGTTCTTTGCACCAAGTAAAAATCTCCAAGGAATCAAATTTGGGCAGGGCAGCACGAAAAACAGAAAATTGTCTTTATTAAAACAGAAAAAATAATTAAATTTAAAAAGTAAGCAAATTGCATCCTAGAGAACTCAAGGTTCCCAGGGATGGACCGTGTCAAAAGATAAACATTTCTGGAAATCACTATTGAGGGTATCAGCAGTGTGCTGTAATTTGGATCAATGGCTTAACAAGAGCTCTGAACACCCTGAAGAGTTCTCCTTTCTCCATCACCCCTTTACAGTCCTCCCTTGAATGTGCTTTTTGCTCAGTGTATCCTGCAATTATGCACCTCATTTCTTCCATCTGTGCATTCCTGGGTGCTTATCTCTTAAGTGCCTCTTTCCTAAAATGCTTCCATCCTTAAATCAGTCTGACTGTTAGGAAAACCTTCAGCAAGTTCATGCAAACCCTCTTTCTTGACCTTCTTTTCCTAGAGGTCAAAATTAAGTCTCCTTTCTATCTATCCACATGTTCTAAGCAGTGCTGGATTCGAGCAAAACAAAATTCCTTATTCTCTCCAAACCCCAATCCTCCTCATGGTGGAACACTGCCAAGCTCCTGGGAAGGGAGACCATCACCCTCTGCTGTGTCCAGCTTGCTCCATCACCCAGGAGCAGAACACAGCTCTTGTTTCTCACCCTCCTCTTGCCTGTGTTACATTCCTCTGAAGACTCAAAGGAAAAAAACCCAGCAATTTGATTTTAGTATAAATACAACCAGCAGGAATGCAATTATGGCCATCCTTTTTAAGGTTTTTCACAGTTTTTATCATTGCAGAGCCCCCTTCCCCAAGGGCTGGGGACAGCTGGGAGCTCACCCCTATCTGATTCACAGGTGTCAGCTGGGGAAGAGTATCTCTTGGTGTCACTCTCTACTTGTAGCTATTCACATGGATTTTTAACTAACACCCATTGAGAGAGCACCTAATCCCTCTCCCAGTTAAACTCTTGAAAAACTAGTGCTTTTTCTGAGAGCGGCAGGGTTTTGATTTCAAGCCACTTGGAACAGGATGAACAAAACCTGATCCTTTTGCTGACTGGATTTAAACTGTTCAGCATGCAGGCAGGACTGTGCACATGGTTCTGTGTCTGTGGTTCAGAAACCCCTGTGCTGTGAGCCACCTTCTTCAAAGTCCCCCACAGATGCTCCCGCTCCCTGTGGCAGCGTTTCCTTCCCGCTTCCATCCCTGCTGTTCTCCTACATTTATTTATTTATTTATTAATCAAAAGGCTCCCCACCATAAACCCAGTGTCACTGCAGTATGTCTGCCTGGCTGGCAGGTAAAAGGACCCAGCACTGGATTTCTCAGCTTTGCATTCACCACCAGGAACACCGAGCCTAGAAACACTGCAGTGCACCTTGGAGCAGCACACAGCAGACGAGGGGGAGCGAAGGGGGCAGCTTCTACATAATTCCCAGGGATTTCTGACTCGAATCTACAAACAAACAACACACAAAGGAGCTCAAATTGTTCTAGTTTTCACACACCTTTTGCAACTTCAAATTATTCCCCAAAGCTGCTTCTCGCTGGCAGACACAGTCACGTCAGGAGGCATTGCCTTTCTTCTGAATTTCTCTGAGGGAAAAGCACTACTTTTAGTGGAGTAGGGCTTGAAATGGAAATGGGGAATCTGTTTTTGTTAATGGCTATAGAAAGTCTAGAAAAGCCTGCTGGTCCAGCATGTGAAAGTGGGATGTTGCCTGTTGGGGGGAAGTCTATTTTTCCTCTTTTGTTTAAAAAAAAATTGGTGGGAACAGAATTAGGTAGTTATGGGCAGTGGGAGTTAAGAGAACCTAGACAAGGAAAAATGAAGTCCAAGGAATTCTCCTGCTTCTCCCAGTCATCTTTAATTCAGTAATTGCTCTCTCTGATACTGCCATAGCAACTGAATATATTTTCCAGCTCATCATCATAGGCCATCAAGCCACTTCTCAGCAGTACTGACTTCCAGACTCATTCTCACTCTTCACACAACTCCAACTTCTGCTCCACCTGGAACACCCCAAGATCATCCCTGCTTGCCTGGGCTTCTCCCCTTAGTGACTGTGCAGCATCACATTGTCCATACCCTCCTCCTCACTCATCCCTTGCACCTCACTTCTCCCAGGTGACCTTCATGCCACCAGCCCTGTCCCTGGGCCAGAATCTTCACTCATCCTGCAAGACACAGAGGCATAACAAATAGAGAGCTATGGCACTGAATGCCTGAGGCCACTTTTTAATGCATGTGGGTTATTAGATGTTCTCTATGTAAAGCCATATGTTCATACCTCAGGAGGATGTTTGACTCGGAGGCTCAACAGCGATCATGACGAGCAGGGGAATGATTAGAGTTCAGCAGGCTTTGGAGAAATTAGGTTACCTATGGAGGCTTCTAAATATAGGGTTAAGCTTCATGGAAATCTTGGCTTTCTCAAGACATCAAACTACTTAAAAACACCACACATAAAACCCCCATTCGACCATTACTGTGTTACTTCTGCTTTTCCAGGGTGCGATATTTTTCCCAAACATGACTTTATGCAATACATTTCTCCTTCTTAATTCAAAAGTTGTTTTAAACACCAAAGAATTATTTTCTCATTCCAAAAGCAGCATGTGTTCTACCAGCACTCCAGCACTGCAGAGAAGAGTTCACTGAGGCACTGCCCAATCCTTGGCACCACACTCCTCCCCAGCTTGCTCCTGCAGACTGTATTAATTTTTGAAAGAGCCAAATTGATTTCCCATTTCATTCTCTCTAGCAGTAATGAACAAAACAGCTACATGTCAGGAATGCTCTCCTCCACGGACTATTACAGTCTCTTAAAAAGCCATTAATTCCCAAGTTTCCTGTCTTTAGTGAACAGGTTACTGTCACTGCTGAACTCGGGCAGCTGCCCAGAAGCTGAAAGGCAGGAGTAAGACAAATTCTCTCCAGTCATCTCAGATCACAGAGCCACAGAAATCTATGAAGAAGATGATCCAGGATGAGATCTAAAATCAAGATTATTGTTCAAATGGTTTAACATAGTCCTCACTTTCTCAATGTGGCAGTCATGATATAGCAAGATCTCCTACCTACTCGGCTCTGGCAACACATGATGTCACTTCATGAAGGCATTTAGAATAAGAATAGTGATCAACCAGCTCTAAAGTGCATGGACACTTCCACCAACACTACCCAGAAGTTCATTTAACAAACCTCCATATCTTTATGAATCATAACAGAGAGTTTCTGAAGGCCAGCCCAGCATAACTACACTACGTGAGAACAGAAGAGCCTCCTTAGTCCTTCCCCTGTATTTTCTTCTGGCCCACACAGCATTTTCCTTTAGTGAGGGTGTCTTTACTTCAGCACAAGGTCATCCTTAAAGGCTGTGGGGTTCTTTGTAATGGGGCCTGGAAGTTCACTAAACCTTAGACACCACAAATCAATGTGCTGTGCACCAGGTATCTTGCTGTGTGTTTCAAAAATATTTCAAAAGCCAAAACACATAAAAATACTGCAGAAAGAAGTTGCCATGAGCTTGGATATGAGGTCTGAACTGAGAGTGGAGAAAGTTTTCTTTGAACCATTAAGACCAGTAAACCCATTCACTTCAGTCTTTTTACCACACATTTAAAACACATTGAAATTAATGAGCTAATATTTCTAATCAACAAAATGGGCAAATATACCGATAGATTAAACCAGTTTTCTTTATGCCTTCTCCAGATTTACATTAACAAAACCACCTGTGAGCATTTTCTACCTTACATTCATTTAACATAGGACAGAAACTGGGATGGTGCTGGGGCTCAAGGATTCCTGCACGGAGAGCTCCTTCCTAACACAGATCCCAGATGAGCACAGGACTGCAACCTGCACTGCCCAAGGATGGCAGCTTTCTCCCTTGGGTGGCAAACAGAAAGATGAGTCTTCCTCTCCTGCTGGCAGCCCAACCCTGCCGAGAGAAAGGCTCCTGCTGCCTTACAGTTTGGATGGTCACTTGCCAGCTGTCGCTTGCCCTCTGCAGATGCCTGACGAAAGGCACATGTCGCCATGTGGGAGTTGGCCTCTTCTCCCAAGCAACAAGTGACAGGACAAGAGGAAATGACTTTGAGTCATGCCAGATTTAGACTGCACATTAGGAAAAAATTCTTCACTGATCAAACACTGGAACTGGCTGCTCAGGGAAGTGGTGGAATCACCATCCTTGGAAGTGCTCAAGACCCGTGACAGTGTGGAGCTGAGGGACATGGTTTAGTGGTGGACTTGGCAGTGCTGGGTTGATGGCTGGACTCAGAGGTCTTTTCCAGCCTTAATGATTCTGTGAATCTCTCTGGCCCATGGAGAAGCAGCCTACAGAAACCTGCACTACAGCCAACCATGCTGTAGCTTCCAGGAGGGCGATTTTAGTCTAAAGAGCTGTCAAAGCAGCACGTCGGCACAAACCTTTTTCATAATGAAAAATATTAGCACTTACAAAGTTCTTAATATCTATGCAAAGCAACCTATAAATAATTCATTTACTCTACATGCATCTGGATCATTTGAAATGCATCAGTGCTTTTATCAATACGGTGCAATGGATTTACACTGCAGAGAAGAGGCTTGAGGGCATTTGGGCTATCTAAGTATTGTTGATCTGAGCATTATTACTAAAGGTAAACTGAAATAAATTACCTCAGTCACTACACTATGCTTTTTTCAGCATGGTAAATAAAACCTATTAGTTCTAGATCATTAAATTCAATATTAGACTTTAAAAGAGCCCAGAAATTCTATGATGTTATTAGAGAAACATGCAACAAAACATATGTGCTTCGGTATTAAAGATAAAAGAATTACTTCATAATATTTAGATATTAGTTATTAGTGTATTTTTCAAACAACTTTTGAGATAAAAGCCCAGCTGTCATTCTCAGAGGCGAGCTGGGCACACCATGGTCCTGGCTCTCACTGAGTGGCAGGTTTCCAAATAACTGAGACATTTCTGAAAATGTCATTTGAAGCCTCTTGCTAATTTACTCATTATTCCTCTTCTCATAAGAATAAATATTATTTTTCCAATATTGCAGGTGAAATGAGTGGGCAAGCACCTTTGAGAGAAGAGCTTGATTTTCACATTTTTAAGTTCCTGTGACCCTAAACATGTCCTTTGCTGTCCTGTATCTCCATGCTTCTCACTGCTTGCATATATTGTGCTCTTCATTTCAACCTTTCTTCTTCCCATTTGGCTACAACCCCTCTGCAAGGACTGCCTCCCCAGGTTTGGCCAGTGCCTAGCCCGAGGAAAATGGGCTAATTAAAACCTCCAGTCACTAACCTACAGCCCAAAACCCTGTTGAGAGACACTGCTAAATACACTGTCTTGCAAGATGCCTACAGCAAGGCTGGAGAAACATCCTTTAAAAAGTAAGGACTGACACATTGCACCCAATCCATTGCAATAACCTCTGTCAGGATATTAGAGGCTGCTCTGATGTTTTTCCTAATAAAACAGCATCCAAGTACTTTAAAAGTGGGCAAAATCTATTTGCCATTTACGTGCAAAAACAGAAGCTTAGTGCAAGTCTCCAGAAGTGGCATGTACAGTTCAGTCTCCACTGCTTTCTTTTAGTGATGCTCCCTCCCCACGGGGAAGGAGTGCTCCCAGAATGCTGGGGGTTGGATTCACAGCTGGTAGGAACCACTGCAGCTCAAAAGGGACACAAAACCAGAATGCATGACTCAACTGGCTTCTCAGGTCAGGTCTAAATAATGAATATGAATTATTGTTTACTGAAGAAATCAGATGACCCAGCTGTTCTTCAGCACAAAATGACAACAAATTTCTTTTTCCTGTTTTTTGTCAAACATTAGAAGAACATTGCACCATCCCACCGAGCTTTTCAGAAACCTGAGCTAAACTGCTGTGTGAGAGAAATTACAGGAAAAGCCCAGTAATTGTGAAGCCTAATTACAAGGTAATGTGGTGCTCATGAGCAGAACTGCTAAACAATTAGGGACTAGACTAACAGTAGGCCACCTGTCAGCTGGGAGAGGGCTGATGGAAGGCCAGCACAGGACACTCCTGACAGGCTATGGAGGGGGACATGAAAACAAGGAAATGTTCAAATGCTACATTTAAGATACACAGTGTGAAAAGGGCCACTGGCGAAGCTCTTATGCTTGTTAAGAATATGGACAATATAATTGTAGTTGTACAGGAGAGGGAAGCTCAGCACAGAGTGCGAGGCATGGAGCGATGAGGAGAAGAGTACAGGAGGTGTGGGATGAATGGGGCTGGAACAGAGACACAGCTCAGATTATTTCCACTTGGAGTGCTGGACAGGGGGTGCCAATTAATCACCAGCAGAACCCCAAACTTCCTGTGCTCCACTGCTTTACAACTACTAGAGTATAACATGTACCCTATGCTGTCCTGAGAAATGAAACCTTCACAATAAAATCAGCATTTACCCACACTACAGGGAAAAACTAACCAGTAGCAGTCCCTGGAAGTGGATCTAGAAATAAACTCTGGAGCAGTCCATTCTAGTCACAGAATCATAGAATCACAGAATGGCCTGGCTTAGAAGAGATCTAAAGCCCATCCAGTTCCAAGCCCCTGCCATGGGCAGGGACACCTGCCACTATACCAGGTTGCTCCAAGCCCCATCCAGCCTGGCCTTGGAAACCTCCAGGGATGGAGCATCCACTGCTTCTCTGGGCAATCTGCTCTAGTGCCTCACCACCCTCACAGTCAAGAATTAATTCCTAATATCCAGTCCAGACCTGCTGTCAGTCAGCTGAAGCCATTCCCCCTGCGCTCTCTGAACACATCGCTCCTCTCTGGGTCGCTCCTGACAGTGCCAAAGCAGCAGTGGGCAGGGCAGCAGAAGACAGATGCTAATTAAAGTATCCTTTCCTCTCCCTAAACCAGTGGCTAAAAATGCAAACTGAAATTTGAAATTACGGTGGCATCACAAAAGTTGTGAAATGCTCAAATTTACAACTTTGTCATACCTCCCACTTTGTGCAAGTATATTTGATTGCAATTCCAATTAAAAAAATGCAAATATATCCACAAATGAGCCACAAGTTTTGATTGAAGGCTGAGACAAAGCCTTTAATCTTTACACTGAAAGTGTATTTATGTCAACTTTGAGACTGGCTCTTTTCTTTTTCCTAGGTCCATTAAAATCAATAGAATGACACAAACCTATTGATTAGAAATATGTTATTTTTACACATGCCCACTGAGAACCAAGGAAATACTAAAACATGAGCTCATCACATCAATGTCACAGAACTTTCAGCATATTTTTAAGTGTGACCCTTAATATAAATATTTTATTTATTGAAACACTTGCTCTAAGATTCATTCCAGATAAAGTAAACACCTTCCTCATTCAGTGTTTGAATCAGCCCCCTGCTTACTGGGAAGAACACAGATATTTTACTGACTGAATTATTTTGGGATGATTCAAGTACTCCTAAACATGCAGCATGTTTCATCATTGGCCACCAACCTCCTCTCTTCTGCAATAATGTAGAAGGAAAGGAAGGAAATAGAGCTTTGATGAGGCAGGAGGACTGAATTTTGCAGAGCTCTGAATGACTGTGATATACTGCTTTAAGATTAACAGGAGAGGGAAGGGAAGAAGGACACACAACAGCTACCCATTTATTTTATATTTATATACTTCTATTTTAACAACTATGTGGATCCCCACAAAGCATCAGTTAGGTTTTCAAGCTGTCATCCAATTTCGAAATGCTATTTTAAAATATGCAGTTTTTTTCTTTTGCTAAGGCATTCCAGCAATCTTGTTATACTAAGTTAATTAGTTTGGCTTTGGCATTTTTGGAGTCTTTCATTTGCATACTGAAAAATAAGAGACCAATAACAACATGTGCTTTGGAATCTGGCTACTGGTCTTTCATCTTAGTCACAATTTCACCACTTAGCCAGCTAGAGAAATCTGTGAAAAATCCAACTATAATACAGAAAAGCAATTAATGTTTTAAAATGGCTCTGGGTCCTTGGATGAATGAGGTTGTAGATCAACATCTTGCCCTTAAATGCAAAGTCACCCTTGGGTAAATCTGCAGGGTATCTACTGGGTATCATAAAGTTCCTTTAGATGTATTAAAACCAGTTTCAGTTTTTCCATATCAAAACAATAGAATAAGTAATTCTAAACTTTCCGTGTATGTTTTCACAATATGTATCTGTGTTTTGTATCTTACAGAAACAATATTTTAGTAATTTCAGAGGCAAGACAGCACTGGAGTCATTAAGGGTGCATGAGAGGACAGAGGTGGATTTTAGAACACTCAAGATCAGAATCTTAACAAAAGTTTATATGACTTTAGTATTTGACCATTATTGAAAGAGCAAGGGAAATGCTGTTTTTTCACAGCAGACTGCAGTTGTAGAAAACAAGCTTTATGTCCACATAAAGTGACATTCATCAGTGGGGGGATATTATTCTAGCTCTATGGCAATACTTCATTCTCTGTTCCTGGAAAAGTTTAGTTAATTCATTATCATTCCCTCTGCTATCTCTATTTGCTTTACTCTAGCAATAAAAAAATAGCAATCAAGGTCTCAGTAAAATGCCTTTTCCTTCATTAGGGCCATCAGGATATCTGTGTTAAAAGGAAAAAGATGCTAGACAAAAAAATCCTGAACTGCAATGCAGCTAATTCCACCATCATCATTCCCAGAAAGTGGTTATAGGGAGCACCATTCCCAGGGAGAACACAGCCTGGAAAAGAGCTCCTGAACTCTGGCAGGTGTGTTCGTGAAGGTGTTTATTGTCTGCAACAGCTTTTCCCTCCACTTGAGTGGGTGGCAGAACTTGCAGCTGGGGAATGTTAATTCAGCACTACTCTTTAACACTCTCTTTTCATTACAGGTGCTAAAATTGTTCCAATAGGCACAGCAGACAGGGAAAGCTAAACACGAGGAAGGACTTGTTCCAGTTCCCCATTAAATTCAAAAGAAGAGCTAACAACTTCCGTGCTAATAGGAGCTGGACTAGAACTCACATGAACAGCACACCACGAAGCATTTTATTCTCGCCAAAGCTTGTTCTGACTGCGGCAATTTCCGGTGAGAGCTGGAATCTACAGCCCCCAAAATAGCTCCACTCCAGCAAATCCAACATGCATTAATTCAAGTATTATTTGGTTTTCCCTTGACTGGAAAATGTAAGGCAGCAGAGGATAAAAAGAGCACATGGCTTGTGTGCAAGCCCCAGCCCAGCTGCTGCTGGAGCACTGTTTGTCTGCTGCTTAGCATTGCTTCACCTCTCTGCCAGGAAAAAAACAGATTTGATGAGGGAATATAAACCTCCAGTTTTGTTTATGGTAAAATAATCCCTGATGGTGCTCCAAGCATTTCTTCCAGCCATGTGTTACATCACTTACTAAGTCTTGGATGCTCTTGGAGAAAAAGGCTGTAGTTTTCCATGCCTCTCTATGAGCCCACTGGGCAGCCCTAGATAAAAAGTTTGGTGTTTGCACGTTTAATAGGAGGAAAACTGGAACAGGAATTTGAAGGTTGAAAGCAGGAATTTGAGGGCATGATTCTGGGCAAACAGCTCTCACTGCTGGAGCTAGGAGATGGGCAAGATGATCTCCAGAGGTCCCTTTCAACCCCAACCAGTCCTTGATCCTGTAATTTCAGGAGCAACACAAAGAACTGGAGGAATTGAGAAGGACATAAAAGAAATAGCAATGCCCAGGGAGAAAGGAAGTAAAGCAAAGATACTACAAAGTGCTCAAAACTCACCAGTTATCCATTTAGCCTCTGGGTCATGAATCTTGAAATCATCACTGAAGAGATCTTCCACTGTTATCTTCTTCTTCTGAGACAAGCTGTTATCTTCGACTGTAAAACATTCAAAAATAAACTGCCATTAATTCAACTTTGAAATGTACCTGAAAGCACAGAATCTGTGAGTAGTGACATGTCATATCTCATTTGGAAAGAGTCCACATTAAGCTCTGTCACACACAAACCCTTTCCCACTGTCAGCATTATGAAAGGACCACCTAATGGTTCACTTAACAGAATCCTCCTTGCTGTCTATGCCTGTTCTGAACAACAACAAAAAATCCAAGAAATCATCCAAAACACACATTTTCAGACATAACATGATCAAAAAGGAAGCTAAGCAAACACACCTATAGATGTCATAGTGATATATAATGCTTACTATTCGACAGCTAAACCTTAAAACACTTCTGAAAGGATGAGCTACATTTTAAAAAGTATTTGAAATGGCCAATTTTTTCCAGCTCATATAAATATAAAATATAAAGCTCCTTAAAAATTTTAACATAAAACCATAGCTGAAAAGGTGTTTAACCTTATGAGGGTTCATACAGATTACTTTAGAAATTCACAAAAGATATTCCATAGGAATCAGACATTTGGCTGCAGAAATATTTTTGAAAAGTCTGTGAGACATAACCCTTAATCCTTAGGTGTTGCATAGCTGGCTTATACTAATTTTAATTTTTAGTGAAAGGATATACAGTTTCATTTGTAAACATGGCAATATCAAAGCAGAAAATTTTAGAGAAAAAACAAGTTTGAAAACCCAACAATTTTGATTAATATGTTCCCTCTTTCCTCTTCTCCTGTCAACTGCATTTTTTCTGTTATTTTGACAAGCAGACACCCTCTATGAATAATTTGTTATCAACATTCAATTTTTTCTGAAGTAATATTTTCATGGGAACCTTTCAGCCAGCTTTAAATACATTTGCTCTTTTAGAGAAAAGAGAAGGCCACATTCTGAGTATTTCCACAGCAGGAATGTGTGTTTCAGCATCTTTCCTCAAGACAGTATCCTCATGCCTGAGGTTTATTGGTGGCCTTAGATGTCTTTAATATTGTTTAGTGCTAGTCTTACACTGAACACTTATGATTAGAAAAGTGGAACCAGACCCTGAAGGCACTTATTTGTGGAAAAAAAGGCTTCTTTGCTGTACTAAATTGAACCCCCTGAGCTACCTGAGATGACAGAAAAATACCCATGAACAGTGTTTAGTGTTTAGTGTTCCACTAAAAGGTGTTTCAGAACAAACTTTCACTTTTACCAAATAAATTATATTCTCCAATGTTCATATTTTTCTTTGGTCTGGCTGAGACTTCAACTGCACTGTTCACTGTGGCTTTCAAATACCAGAACCCATTAATACAAGTCCTTGGCCAAATCCTCTGTGTGACAACGTTATGCCAAGTTATTCTGCATAATTTTATTTATTAAAACGGAAAATATAGATGACAAGGACCCCAGGAAATAATTCCAATTAATTTCACCGTGGTGCAAGTCGTCAGAACTGGATACCCAGGGAGGTCAGGTGGGGCAGGAGCCCACACACTGCCCTAGGCTTGTGCCTGTTCCAGGGGGTGCTTCCCAAACATCCTCTGGAGCAACTCAGGCACCCTCTCCCCCTGACCAGGGCACAAGGACAGGCACAGGCAAACCTCTGTGCTGGAGATTTGGGAAGAAGCAGGGTGGGAAGCCCTTGCTCTTTTTTGTGCAGGATGGGGACAGCCAGTTTGGGAGCTGCACCATCTCTGTTCCTCCCCAGCACTCCAGCTCCTCGTGAGGGACAGCAGGAAGAGAGAGAGGCAGCACCTGGACTTTGCACACTTAGGAGCCTCTCTAAGGGAGGAGGTGAGATTCCCTTCCCTTGCCCTGCCTTGGGCTGTAAGAGTTGCATGAGGTCCTCTGCTGGACCATGGACTACATTCATCTCAGCCACAGAGCTGGGGAGAAGGCAAATAAACTAAATGAAAAATCCATCAAGGAATTTCAGTAATACAAAAAAAGAGATTTACTGACCTCTCCTCTAATAGACAGGTAGGTCAGAGGGTTTTATAAGAACATCTGCTCCATTCCTTTGGCCCTAATGGAGGCATTTATGGAGGAAAAAATGCAATTAAAGGATCTCAGGCAGCCCAGTCTGGCCTGAGCAGCAGATTCTATCTGTGCCTCAGGGTGTCTAAAGCAGCTGGTGAACAGGTTGTGGTGTCCACACCCAACTGCAGGGACCTGGAGGCCTCTTTGGGCTTATGGAAGGACAGGATGTAGCATGTGTCACCAGTTTTTTTGGTTTTTTTTTTGCATTCATATCCTCCTGCCCAGATGGCAGCATGGCAGCCACACAAGTGGCACAGACACTTGAGATTGGAGTGCCAAGTCACAAACCCAGCATCCAAACATCACAGCTGCGTGCTGAGAGAAGCCGGTAGAAACTGTGTCCATGTTGGTTTTGATTCAATACTGGAAGCATGACAGGAACCCTGTGTTTGGGTTCCTCTTCCTGCCCTTCATCCTTGCAGTCAGTGCACCCAAACAAACGTGGGCTGAGCTGACATCACACCGCTCTCCTGGACACAAAACGAACCAAGATCCTCTCCAAATCCAGAAAACTCAAACAAAAAGGAGCAAGGAGCTGATCTCACTGCCTGTTCTGCTTCTTCTCTTTCAGGCTTTTTCTCAACTCCAGCCATGCTCAGAGGCTGCTTGATAGGTCAGAAGGCTACAGTCACCTTTGGGTGCCCACCTTTCTTTCCATCACCCCTGGTGCTTAGCCACAGGCTGGTGTCAGATGCTTTCCTCACACACCTCCAGGCCAGTTGTGCCTTGCACGTGAGGGACAGTGTCTCCATCTCTCTGTGGCCAGCACACCAGGAGCCCCATTCCCACCTCAGCATACCTGCTTGATTCCTGGGCAGACTATTCCCTCTTGTCCCCCAGATGACCTTTCCGTCCCCAAAAGGCAGTGGCCAGACAAAGCAAACAGGCAGCCTTTCTCCCTTTTGTAATGTCCCACCTGTTTGTAAGGGTGTAAAATACACATTTATATATAACTATGGTTAACAAATTGCTCTCCTGCACAGCTGCTCAAAGGAGAGTGCCTTGCTCTGAGTATCACAAGAGCTACAAAGCTTCTAGACAATGCCTTTGACTGTCAGACAGCATGCTGTGAGTTAATGCTATGCAATGACTAGCTCAGTGCCACTTCTAAGAAATGTTTCTTGTGGATTTAGCAAAAATTTTAATATGGATTATGTGTACTTTCTCTTTTTTTCAACTAAAAGGTCAGATCTGAAAGGTGCAAATGTGATGTATATCTCCAGAAAGCTTTAAATATCAGGAACAGATGTATGAGAAATCAGCCTCTTCCTAAGCACAATGTCTAATGGAATTTGGGAAGGCCTTATTTTACTCAAAATTTCTGTAGGACTGGGTCCTCTTTTCAGCTTTGATTTATGTGTGTGCATGGGCAGACTTCTAGAAAGTTTTGCATGTCTTTATAGAAATACACAAACAATAGGATGGGACCCACACAGGTGCCACAGGCTGTGACAAGTGAGGAGCTGCCAGTTAAGAAAGCCTCAGGATAACAATGTTATTATGCGTATAAATAGTTTAAGGTTTTCCAAAGGTGGGTGAAATGGCAGGACTCACACACCATGAAATCAGAGAAGCTCAGCATAGGCAATGGTGTGCATGTGGTGTCCTATAGTGTAATTAAATGTAAACTTCCACCAATTACTGCTTCTTTTGAGAATGCTGTTCTAGAACTTCAAAGGATATACAAATCATAGAAATGTTGAGATTTTTTAGGGTTTTATAAAATAAGACATAAGCATTAGCTAGTGATAGAGCACTGCCACTACAAATACAGTGGCTGATGAATGCAAAGTCCACTCTTCCCAGTTTTTGTGCTAATCTTGGAGCAGGGTGGAGCGACCTGCCCCTGAGAAACCCAAACCAACAGGGATTTCAGCCCTTCTGAATCCAGAGCTACAACCTTTAAAGATTTGGACTGATTTGGACTGATTTGAAAAATAATCTGGAAGAGGCATACAAATCCTCCTTTTCCCCAATTATTAAATACCTTAATCATTATCTGCCCTGCTAAGCAAATCTCTCCCATTTCCCACTTTACCTGTTCCTGACTTTGCAGGAAACTACCTGAGAGATTACCCAAGCCCTCCTAGTATTAGGCCAAGTTATGGGTCCAGGTAACCACTCTTCTTTGTCTGAGCATGGACTACAGACCTGCATGCTGCACTCTACCCCATTTATGCCCAAAATTACTCTCTGGAATCAGCTACTGAATGATATTCAGCACTGGTTTTAAAGCATCTCTGCTTTTCATGCCTTGTGCTGCACTACGAAACAGCACCAAAATACTGAGAGAAAAATGGTTTCCCAGACAGGAAGAGGACTGAGATAGACAGGAAAAAGTAAGAATTCAGAGGTAAAATACAAAGGGTTATTTGTACTGGTGTGACAGCATCAGGTTGGACTCCAACATTATCATTAGAAGGAAGAATTAAAAACATTTGAATATCCTCCAGTACTTTGCCCAACCCATGCCAGACTGCATCACCCTCTTCGAGGGTTTTGCAGTGAAGAGGGGGTTTTGTTTGGTTGTTCTGTTTATTTCCTGATGGCACTCATACTTGGCAGCTCCCCCTGAACATCCACAAAACTGCTTCACCTCCTTCCTTCACTGTGCTCCTGCCCCTCCCTCACCTCTTGTTCACATATCCATCACTTGATTTTCAGTTTGACGACTAAAGATAAACATTTCTTCTTCCTGAGAACTCTTTATGGCAGCGAAATGCAGACTCTGCCTCTCCTTTTGGACGGGTTCCTTCACCTTTTCCACTCCTACCTTGCTGGGACATGCTCTGCACAGTTGGGATATTTTCACATTTGTCAAACCAGTCTCGGAATCCCACTTAGTCCATGAAATGAGCCTCCTGTTCCCTTCTGTCATAGCCCAACAAATCCCAGGGCCAGTGGCTTAGAAGAAGACTGAGCCCAGCTGCTGCCAAGCCACAGCAGCAACCTAAGCTCTGTAAGTTATCCTGGCATAGTGTCACCATGAAGCACTTTGGATCCATATTAAGAACAGGAGCAGTACGGAGCTCAGAGTTTTTGTATGTACATGTAGGACATGATTCTGAGACATAAACAGGGGAAAAAAACAACCCAAGCCCAGCTTACCAGCAGATCTGGTAAGTAAAATGTAAAATCTAAAAAAAAAAAAAAAAAAAAAAAAAAAAAAAAAAAAAAAAAAAAAAAAATTTAGCACAGAAAATGACTTTGCATATTTCTAAGTTTTAAGCACAGAGACCCTCTCAATACTGTTATCTGGAGGTGCTGCTGGGTACATAATAAAAACTGTGTGATTTATGTGTGCAAGTGTGTGCACACAGCCCAAAGGGAGAATGTCTTTGGGCATGCATATAAAATATAAATATATATATTATATATATATATATAAACAAATACACTACTGAATTTTATTTATAACTGAATGTGAGCATTTCAAGAAGGAAAAGAAGAAGGACCCTGGAAACTACAGGTCTGTTAGTGACAATTCAGTGCCTGGTGTAGTTATGGATTAGATTATTTTGGGAGCTATTGAAAAACACCTAAAAGAGAATCCAGTCATAGGTCACAGCCATCAAAGCCTCATGAGAGCAGAGTCCTGCTTATCAAACCTGATTTTATATCATGTCAGGTTAACCCACACTGTTGATCAAGGGGAGACAGTGGATTTAATGTTTTTTGGATTTTGATGGGTGTGATACCCATGGCCCCATGCAGGCAGTGCATTAGCTTCAAGAGGACTTGTTGAGGTATGGAGTTAGTAATCTAGGCTTTCATGTACATCTTTGAAAAGTCACAACCTAATAAGCTGTGTCTGACGTGAGTGAAGTCCACACACCATGCCCCAAAACATCTCAAAGGTGAACAGCACTGTGCAAAGATGTTGAATCTGAACACCAGCAAAATTAATTTAACAAATGATCTTTAATTAAGTTAAACTTAATTAATTTAATTACATAATAATTCTGGCATGACCACATGGTACTTAAATTTTCATTGAAAATGTCAGGATAACATGAAATAAACTGAATATGGCATGACAATAAATAACTAAAAATATAATGTACTGATTGTTTCACTCATTTTCAAATTAACTCAATGTATTCCTGTATTTCTTGGTTTGTCACTGCCTACAGTTCCTCACACATCAGGACTGTGGGATAAGAATTTTGTCAGGGAAGATAGCCTAGACCTGCTGGACTGTCTGTATTTTGCACGTAATGAGCTGGAAATTTTTGCCCCACAACTTCTGTCTCATTTTTCCACTTCACTACCCTGTGCTCTTCCACTTCCTGAGGTTTTATTTCTCTCTTGCCTCCATTCTGCTCCTCAGCTCTGTGCTCTCTGTCCTGCTGCTCCCTAGAATCTGCCACTCACATGTACCCATGCACGAAGGAGCCCCTGTTCTCCTCTCCATCCCTGAGCAGGGGACCTTTGCCCCCCCCTGTGTTTTGTAGCTCCTCACCCTTTCTGACACTGAATTCTTTTTTCTATGTCTTGTCTCTCACTTTGTTTGTCTTTTCACATTCAGTTCACAATCTTGTCAGTGCTGCAAAAGTGTTTTATTTCTACTCCCTAAGTAGGCATGGAAATTTACAGGGCTGTATAAATACATAATAATCAATAATCATAATGATGCCATATTAAAATTCAAGCCTACAATTTCAGCAGCTACTGTAAGAGAAGTAATTTACAGAGGTTGCATGCACAGAACTTCACTGAAACTTGGAAAGGGGATTAATTTAAAGAATTCCTTATTGGGAAATCACTAATTATTTGCTGTGGATAAGTACTATCTGGTATATTATTATCTGAAATTGCTTTGTAAACACTGTGGTCTGAGCTAAAAATCAATCTAGCTGACTGGGATGGGATTTAGGTGCCAAGGCATAGGCATCTAATGCCATTTCCAATGGTCCAGGATAAGACACTCGCCTGGCAATGACTGCTCCATGTGGACACGAATTTCAGGAGTTCCTGTGCCCTCACTGACTGCCCTATGTGGGTTCCTCTCCTCTCCACATCTAAAATGACATTCCTCATCCATGTTTAGGCAATCAAGTTGCAGGCTTGTGCCCTCTGGTCAGAAGCCTTGATCTCTGAACTGAAATGTAAAACTCTAAAACAATTTACTGAGAACGCCTTGAACAGCAGCATCACATTGAGATAAAGTGGGGAAGGAGGATCACTTTGATCTTGACTTTGCAGTTAGTTTGCAATCCCTTTACTCTAGGAAGTGTAAAATTACAGAAGAAAACCAGACTGAAGTGAGTTAAAGGTTATAAATACCTGGTGTCAGGAGTATGACAGAGGTGACAATCAGCGAGCAGATAACGAGAATAACAAGTAAGGCAATTGCAATTCCTTTCCAGTTTCTTTGAGGAGGATTACTCCCCACCAGCTCCTAGAAACATCAAAAGAAGAGGAACATTTAGAAAAGGGCACTTAGACAAGGAAACAAGCACAGAATCCAGACAGCAATGTATGTCTGCAGAACTACACCCTGTGACCACGGAGGGTGAAGCCCTTGAGCCAATACAGCCCACGCTGTTATAATCCATGGTGGCATTCATTGAATTTACCCCAAATAATTACACAGAAAATAAATGCAATGCACCCACAGGTAGTTCAGCAGTGGAACCCACTGTCCCCATTACCTCCTGGCCCAGCACTCATCCAAACTCACTCATCAACACCGATTTCCTACCAACCCTCATTAAGTCTGGGAATGAGGAGCTTTACAGTAACCTTCAAGAGACTTTCATATAAGATGTCAGAGAAGCATACAAGAAGATAAATAATTCACAGGGGCATGCATAGAGATAAAAATCAATAAGGATATCCCCCAGGTGAGGTTTCCTGCCTTCCCAGAAAACATGACATCTCCTCAGGGCATACCGCGTGCACTCCTAGGTTAGTAGGTCTAAGGAATTGAAGGCGGGCTTCTTGTCTAGCATATACATTAAATTTAATCACACCCTTAAAACTTCAGAATAAAAGCTTCATCACCACTCACTGATTAGCTCTGACTGCACTGTGGTTGCACCATATGTTCTGCCTGTGCAGCACCCCTGCTCTCAGGACTGAGGTTTTTATGAAGTGCAGTGTTTGCATTCGCAAGATCTTAAAAATTTATTGCACTTTCAGGGTTTTGCTGGATTCCTCTTAGCATTTTGCAGTATATGTAATTTCATGCACACACTGAAGCACACATAGGCTTTGTATGAAATATTAGTGCACTCTGCTTTTCTGGGAGGCTGAATTCACTCAAGGGATCTGGTCTCACAGCCAGAACAGCTCTGGATGCTCCTCCTCTGTGCGAAACTCATCTCTTTAGGTTTTTTGCCTCGTTTCCTTTATTATGAGGGATGGTGTGTCTAAAACTGAGCTTCTGGTACTTCTTTAAAAGACTCTTTTTTTTTTTTTCCATTTTAAATTTTTTATGAAAACAAAAAGCTTTCTAGTAGACTAAGTTCTTCTGTTATTCAGAGCTTATTATACACAGCAACAAGACTGGAAGAGGGAAGACAGGCAAATCTCAGTTTTGTTTCCTGAAGATGCTGGGAAATATTTTTCAACCTTTCCCTAGAATTCATTTTACAGACAAAGATAATGTCTAGACTCACTTTCTATATGTTTAGGGATCTAGCCACTACAAAAGCTATAAATCTGCAATGGAAACCAAGTTTGAGGCATTAAACACCTGATGCACCCCATCATTTATTCTAACTCTGGAAAGGACACAAGGCTTCTCTTCCTTCTGGCAAAGAGGGGTAGAGGTGAGCACACCCTCCCCTCCTTGTCTCCCCCTTGTTTGTGCTTGGTTTTCTATTTGAAATGAAAAATAACTAGAAGAAACAAATTTAAAGTTTACTATCATTTCTGGAGAAAAATTTAACAAGGTCAGAAGCTTGGAGAAACGTAATTTTGGCAACAAGCAAGCAGAATAAATACTTCCATTTCTACAGATTCTTTATGCCAAACAGGAATACAAATGTTAATCAATTTAATCTAACTTTTTTAGGAAACTGTTATGGTCTTCAATTTTCAGGTGATGCAAAAAGGCACAAAAGACAATCTGTGGCTTTCCAAGGGAAGGAAATTTATAAAAAAGCCATGGAAATAATTCCATGGCAGAAATAGTCTTTCTTTCACAGCAGGGTACAGGGTGGGTCTAGAGAGAAACAGGAGAACTGTGGAGAGAGAGGTGAAAAACCCAGCCAAGCCCTCAGAGTGACAGGGACAGAGGTAAAACACTGACAGTGATACAGAACTGATTGCACCAGTCACAGTCCTGGAAGTGATCTAACAACACTCTCACCACAAATTGTCAGAAGCTTTAAAATTGAAGAAAAAATCAGCTCATGGACTTTAATAACATCTACAAACCCAGATGTAGTTCAAGAACTTAATAACACCTTGCATTAAGTGTGATTTCCCTGTCCATGAGTCCCAGTGTGATAGAAATACACACACATACTTGAGTGTTCAGGACAGCTGTACTTGCACTGAATCCATTATCAAGTCAATCCTATTAATTCTCCAGGCATTCAATCAATATTTGAGCAAAATCTCAAAAAAAAAAAAAAAAAAAAAAAAAGACTGTGAATTTCTAGTGTATCAAGAGGAGGAAAACTATTCATAAGCAAATTATTGGGGTTTAATACACTGCAAGAAAGTAGAAAAGAACATTTTCACTTTTTTTCAAAATTCCACCAGGAAATTTCCCCTGGTAAAAAGGAAGGAGAGATAAATGACTTTTCAAAGAAAGACAAACAGCTTTATTCAGCACAGGTTTGGAAAGCTGCTCTTTTGTTCTCAGTCATTTGAAGTCTCTTTTGATAGAATCACTTACAGCAGTAGTGCAGACACATCACACCATATTCATGATAGCACTGCCACCTCAGGTTATTCCTCTCCATATTTCTGTTCATTCCAGAGGGGTGCTGCTGGGTCACTGTCACCATCCTTTACCTCCAGGGGGTTACAGTCCCACCAGCCTGTGATACCCCCTGCCCTGGCAGCAAACCCCCACCCCTCCCTGGGATTTCCCACCAGCAGCCATCAGCTGCCCCTTCACTCTGCTCAGGGGAGCCTCTGCACGTGGGACTGGAGCCAGGAAGGAGTTTAATTCAGCCCCAGGCAGGTCCTGACTCAAGCACATAAATGATGTTCTAGAAGAGGCAGCTCAAAGGCTGCATTCCCAGCACAGAGCTCAGAGCTGGAATTTGCCTGTTCCTGAAAGACCCAGCTTGCAGAGATAAACACAGAGATCCAAACCGACCAGCAAGCAGATGCCCTTTGTGTTAATCCTGAAGGCACCAAATCTGGGTTTCATACTGAAATCTGAGCATATGGCACAAAGGGAAACAAACCAGGCACATAAGGTTCCTGCTCTGATGAAAAGAACATGAAAGAAAACATTGAAGTCACTCATCAGTAGGAACCACCTCCCCTCTGCCTCACATGAAGCACTAACACAACATCCTCATGACCTCCGAGAGCAAGCTAAAGCCTTTCACCCTCATTTTCTCCTTCTTTTCTTTTGTTGCCTGTTTTTCACCTCCTTCTTCCTATCACAGGAAAACTAAATTGATTTTGGATTTGAAAAGCGAACCAGATGTTTCCACAGGTTTTTACATAAGCACACTTCATTGATGCTGCATATTAAAACTGAAAATGCTATCACTTACATCTTCATTTGTGATTGAAAAACGTCACTAGCCACCTGTGAAGTTGATTTTTAGAGCCATTGATGTAGACGTCTACAGTATTTTAAGACTTTAAAATACAGATCTATGGTGACATATTTTCATGCCTGTGAAAGAATCACTGTGTTGACATGTAATGGATGAAGGCTGGATGTGCTCCAACCCGAGATGCTGTCAACAAAATTATTTCTGGCATGTTTATTTGAAACCTGCCAAAAGCCTGCCAGCACAGTGGTCATATTACAATAATATAATAGCTTCTTTAAACAACTCATCAAGCACAACTTCTTTCTTCTTTTTTTAATAACCATGCCTATATGACTGAAGGACAATATAGATATCACTTGTCAAGTATAGGTATTATTTAATAAAACTTATAAATCCTGGACCAAAATTTTTAAAGTATCAGCAGTGAGATAGTCACGGTTGGCCTCTTAGTCTTTTTCAACACAGAGAGGTCACTTTTGTGCAATAATGATAAATCCCAGGTGTGTTATATGAAATATATACATTCTAGATACAGGTGCTGTATTTAGAGGTTCCCTGCAGAAGCAGGTGGCACTGGGCCATGGAGACTGAGCTCTGGACTCAGTCACACTGGTATAAATCTGAAGCAACAGACAAAAGAAAATCCAAGGAACTAAAGGTATGGAATAAAAGCAGGTGCAAAATGTTTTGTTTGCCTCAGAGGTGCCAGGATGGGGATTTATAGCAGTAATTTTGTAGTTTCCATACTCACTACTCTTGCAAGATCTGTTTATTGCTTCTTTTTGATTTATTTCCAATTTTTGACCTTAAATATTACACTTACAAACACAGCAAAGAAAAAAATTCTTCTGACAAGCCTGTTAACACTGTTAATTGAAAAATGTGTATTATACCTTTCACTCATGCCACATGGTTCTGAATTAGGACTTCTGCCTGATGAAATGTGGGTGAGTGTGGTGTCTCTGACAAATCAGGTTACCAAGTGCAGAACATGGCACAGAATAAAAAGATATGGGAACACTGTTGTCCAAGACAAAAACTCCTGTGAAGTTCAGTGGAAAAATAATCTTGCTGCTAATTAGTTCCTTATAATACAAAATTGCAGCAAATTATACCTGCTGAATAGTACAACAAATGAGCTGAGGAGTGGGTAACCCATACAGTTATTAGATTATTAACCTTATGTTGCAAAAAAAGAAACACTAATTGCAATGATAATGGCAGTAAACTAGATGAATTGCACTGGTTACAGCAGGAGGTTCACAGAGACTCCTGGTTATTCTGCTGATTGATACTGCATTACTGGCTCATCACAATCCTCCTGCCTGGATCCTCCACTGCTCCCCTGGAGGAGAACCTAGGATGGAGGTTCCTCATGGGCAGGAATCATTTTTGACACCCTGCTCGGCACAGAGGAAACCTCATTACAGAATTTAAGAAGTATCATAACACAGATAAACAATAATAAGCATGTAACTGCATCATTCTCACCTCTGAAGTCAAGCTGAGTTACTTTTGTTTGGGGATATTTTATTTAATTTATTTCCTTTCCTTCTCCTCCCTACTTGCCTGCCTACCCTCTGCTGCTGTGGACCACCCTGAGCTGTGCTCCAGCTGGAGTGTGGTGCTGAATAAAAACCAGTTTCCAGATAGACACAGAGCCTGAGCTCGAGGCTACAGCAAACTCAGTTGTTCAGGTGCTAAAGGTGACACTTCAGAGTGAGAGGAATAAAAACTTGCTCTGTTTTTACAAATGAGGCATGGCATGAACGTGGGCTTTCCTGCAAAACCCCAACAGAAATAAGAGGGATAAAACCATCTGCCTGTTGTGGTGATGAAAGACAACTATGTTATGTTTTTCTTCATCTTCTGCTGATGTTTTTGCTAGTAGGGAGCAATGACTTAAGTAACAGTGAACATCTTTCCAGCCTACTCCCCAGCACTGAGACAAACCTTTTACCCTGCACACAATGCAGCAGATTCTCCTGCCCTGCATTTCTGGGAGGCTTTTTTATGAATGTCCTAAAGCCATTCTGTTTGGTTCCATCTCCTCCCACCATTATCTGCAAAGTGCACACAGGCAAACGTTCAGAGGCCGGGCACCAATGGTGTGTTTGAAAGTGACTGAGGAAAGGGCTGCACCCATAACACTCCACTCCCCACAAAACTAAACCTCACATGTTTTATGCTTTGGAGAAGCTTTCAGTCTTACATATTTCTATTACAAAGCCAATGGAGAAAATGAATGCCATCTGCATCCCACACACCTAAGTGTAACTCTAGCACATGAAAACTCTTCCATAGTTGAGAGCAGAAGGCTCCAGATCCTGAGTTAGCATTGACTGACACAGATCATTGGCTCCACTGGAGCCAAGCCAGGCTGTGTCAGCCACAAATGAAAGCCAGTGCTGTTACTAAGTGAAAAGAAAAATAAATCCATAAACCTATTTAAATACAGTAATGTCTGGAATTCCTAGCTGTTCTGGATTGCAGAAATGGATATTTAATAACTTCCCATCATTTTTATAGGCATTATGATGAAATGGTTTTGGATCACCTCCAGACCCTGCAGTACTAAAAGATTAATTTAGCATCTCTGTGTTTTGAACTGGCATTTCACATGACTTTTGTACCCAAGTAGAGTAACCACACTGCAACACCCTCCTACGCCCTTACACCATATGTAAATAAGCACCACTGCCATTTGAAACATTCCCAAATTATTCCTAGTGCTTGGGGACAGAGTGACTCCATGGAACTTTCAAAATGAATTAGAACCTTGGAACATGGACTCTGAAATCCTGCCAGAAGCCTGTTCTCAAGGTGACAAAATTCAAGCTGCAAACACCATCTGGACCTGTTGCACTGCGAGTGGCCCCAGCCAAAGGCACAGTGACGTTCTGACCACAGCCAGGAGAAAGGAGGTGTCAACACTGTACCTGTGTATGGCACAGGACATAGGTGACTGCAGATACTTTTAGCCAAGAACTGTGTTGGCTTTGATTTAATGTCATTTATTAATCTCCCTCACTTCACCCCCATTAGTTTGGTTCATTCTGATGCTGTAACCCAGATGTTTTTATAGCAGCTGGCACAGTGGGACTGTGAATCCTCTCAGGGGCCCTTAGCTGCTACTGTAATTCAAGTCATAATTAAAGATCCATTCCCAGTACTGGCAGAGCCCATAAAATCAAAAGCATTTCTTCGATTCTATTTCAGTGTTTGATATAAGCAACACATTCACCTGCTAAAATGGAAGCAAATCATCTCCTGGAGTGAAATATCTGCCACAGCACCAGTAAAACTTGGTTTGATGCTTAGGATTTTATTCCAGAGGAGCCTGTGTGTTCACCAAACCCATGAAAAGCCCAAATGCCATAGATTATACCACTGATCCCAGGACTCCTCTGTGCCACAGCACTTGCCTAGCTCCAGTTTTTCCACTACAGTGCTCTGACAGCCTGACCCCTCCACACTGAGCCACAGCACACACGAGCCCTGAGACAGTTCATACCCGTGCAGAAAGCATCTGCAAAGAGTGGTGATGCCAAGGCATGCCAGGATGGCATCTCCCTACCCTATTTCTTGAAGAATTATCATCTCAAGAAACAGGAAAGATTTCCTGAAAGATTTGAGAGCTTGGCAAAACTACCTCTCAGCTTTTTTGTCTCCTCTAATTCTAAAAATGTAGCTTTCTGCTTACATTTGTAAAAAGGCAATTGCAATTTTTGGTGAAAAAAATTGCAAATTTTAGTGTATTTCAATAAATTAAAAAAACCCCATTCAAGTTATCACTCTGAACACCAAGAAAGAATTTGTAATAAGGGAAATAGTGAGGTGTTTAATCCTCCTAGGTAGAACGACACCATTAAAAATTTTGTTCGATGTTACATTTTATAAATTCCTAGGCTTTTTTATAATTTAATTTACAAATTATTTGCTTCTAAATGGTACAGGAAGGAAAACATGAGGCAAACAAAGTTTAATTCCTAAATAATTTGCTTGGGAGCAATGTGAGGAAGAACTATGAAGACAGCCAAGGTTTGAGGTCAGTGTGCTGCAGAGACAGTGGGAAGAGGAATATGAAATCCATATGTAGAGTGGGGGGGGGAAGGGGGAGAAAATGGATTTACACGACTTATTTTCAAGCACCAGTCATTTACAGCTTTGAAAAAGACAAACTGTTTCATGCACGGATGTTTCAAAGACAATGCAATTGCATAATTCACCATTGTACTAATATTTATATGAAAATGGTACTATATATAATTTTACTTTAAGGGATAATTTTACCTTTAATTTTCTGTTGCTTTTAAATCAAGTCATTTTTGCTGTATTAGGTCTCTAATGTTGCAGTATTTAGACAAGATTTTAAACAAAATTATGGAAAGAATATTCTTCTCCGATTGAAATTTTAACTGACTCAAACAATGGAAAAAGAACTTCAAATGGAAGTGTGGGCCTGCATGCTACACAATTCTTTTAGATGAAAAGACCTTAGAAGCTGTGAGAGTGGGATCCAGTAGGGAGGCTCTTCTCTCCCAGCTAAGTGGCTTTCTCCCCAGTCTGTACAGCCCAGGGTATTTGCTTAGTCTCTGTCCCCTTCGTCTCATTTCTTGAAAATTTCATTCCTGGTTTCACAAGTAAATCCAAACCGAGTAAATTAATCCAAGTAAATAATAATAAATCCAAATCCAAGTAAATGAGGTCACCCAAAATCTGTTCTCTTGTCCCGAGGGTGAGTGTTCTTCTCACCCAAAGGCCAAGCCTGGAGTGCAGCACAGCCCCACCACGACCTCTTTAGCAAAAGAGTCCCTGGCCCTCTCTGTGCACCAACCTTTGCTGCAGCACTCCTGTGACAGTGCTGCTCTAATGGCCAAAACCTCTCCTGGGAGCACACTGACAAACCACACCAGTGACCACCTGTGCTGGGTCCCCTCCAGGTTACTTCATTAGAAATGCAGCCCTAAACTCCACCAGTATCCCAAATCCAAAACCTTAGCATTAGTCCCCAACTCTCCCCTCACTGTGTAATTCTTACACTTGAGGAAAATTGTTTGTTTGAGCCCACACTGTTACTCACACAGAAGTAAAGAGAAAGGGACACAATAGCAAAAAAACCAGATTTTTTTAATATATTTTATATATGGCTTTCTGGCTAGCAGCAACCTGTGCTGACATCTGTGGGCATCACTTGGATGATGAGGCAGGAGGCAGAGTCCACAGGCAGTGAAACTGTCCTTAAAGTAGCTGGGACACATCTCACTTCTCCCAATGGGATTTGCTTGGGCATTTCTCAGGTATTCCTGAACCAGAAACCACTTCATGGATATCCTGATTTGATGTTCATGAAGTTGTGTTTTTTTTTTTTAAAAAAAAAAAATTTCCCAGGACAACTGTGGTTTGAAGAATTATTGCTCTTTGAAGGGTGCTCAGGCTCTTGGCATGAAATTCCAGCAGCTGGCTCAGCACCGATGCTGCCGTCAGGAAAAGCAACTCCAAGGTCTGCAAAGGTTTGTGAGTCTTATGCTTGGTCTGTTTTAAGTGATTTGTGTTTTTTCCTAGGGTTTTCACAGCACTCTACAAGGCTTTGGAAAGTCATTTATTTTAATTTTCAAAACTTTCTGGTTGACTGGAAACACAACCAACGAACATTAAGTCATTTTTCCTTGGGAAAGCAAGATGCCAGATTTCCCATACTGAGTTGTGTTAACTGTGACACAACTCCACACCAGCTTGACTCCTATAGGAAGAACACTTTTGTTGCTCATTTTTCCTTTGAAGGAGTTATTTTTAATTCATCAAAATTTTGAGACTCAGTAAGTAAATTACAGAATGAAAAGGAAACAACCACATTCCCACTCAAAACAGAAATTAAATTTAAGAAAGCAAAACTGATTGAGACACAAACTGCATTTTTTTTCCCTCTTGATCATCTTCTATCATTTTACAAGGGTCACTGCCACCAGGGCCACCAGCAGTAAAACCACTACATTATTATGATATTTCTAATCTCCCTGAACAATTCATGTTACCATCTTGGGAGCACTGACAAAAACACCTTTTCTCCTGAGTCACACAGGTGGTTTATTCAAAAATGCAGGGATATTATATTGAAATAAACATGCTGTAGGATTTGAAAAGAGAAAAATCACTCATGCAGACTCACTGACTTATGTGTGACAGGTTCATTGCTTCCCATGGAAAAATGCCTGAGATGTTAAGGAAAAAGGTGTCCATGTAAGAAGTTTCTTCTCCACAGCTGACCACCCTGTTATTCTCACAAGAAGCAGGTTTTGGGTCCTGAAATTGAAGGGTTTATCAAACCCAGCAGGCCACATTTCTCCACAGAGGTCAGCACAGCTTCAGATCAATTTGTGATCTAAACACACATTATAAAGGTCCTCTGTCTTCATCTCCCTGCCCATCTCGCTCACTTTGCAAGACTTAAAGACATCCTGGACTCGTGATGCTGCAATGAACCTCCCAGCACAGATCTCCCTCCCAAGCACCAGGCTGAGCCCTCTGATGTGGGGCAGCACAAGGCACCACACACGTGCCAGGAGCCGCAGAGCTGCTCAGGTCCTTAATGCCCTGGGGCTTCACCAGGATCCAGGCACAAGAATACCCCTGAGGACCTTTGCCTTCATGCCTCTCTTCACCTGATCTAAGTTAAAAGATAAAACTCCTCCACAACTAATAAAAGAGTTCAGAAGTGATCAGACATGGAGCAGTGAGATGGTAAATGACAGGGCTGGAATTATTGTATTATTGGAATTATGGTATTATTACAGACAGATGAACATTAGCACAGCCAGAAATTCATTTACCATGTGAAAAACCTGTTCAGAGAATGGGAGCTCTACCAATTAATACACTTCACAGATGTATCTCTTCAATAAGCAGAGTTACAGGGATCGCTTTTCTTTTACACACATCATAAGGGAATGAAAAGGTTAATGTAGTGTATGTCAGAGCATTTTTAAAAATCAATTTAAGGGAATTTGTCTGCTGCAAATTATGCTCTGGCACCAGGGAAAGCCATGAAACTCAAATTAACAAAAGAAACAAAAGAATTTAATCTAAAACTACATTATAATTGTATTGCTCATTGGTGCACACAAAAAAATCAGCAACATACATTTCATTTTTACCTCCTTTGATTACAAAAAGGCTATTATCAGTGAAAAATAATGTTGAATCATAATTAAAAGCAGGACTTTCCCTCCTACCAGCCTGCAAAGCACAACATTTTCTGTAATGCAATATAAAGTCATTTTGGTTAGGAAATCCATTTGTCAGGTCTCCTCACATTCACCAGACTGTGACCCCTCTACCTCCTCTTGCACATACTTCTGTAATCTCAGAAAAAGCAGGGTTTGCCTTCTGAACTCCAGACTTCCCATTCAGCAAGACCTGATGTTGGCCTCGCTGCAGCTGAAGGTGTGAAGCTTCACTGGACTCGTGGCACCTCTCTAGAAGGTCTGAAACAGTTTTCAGGTTTCCACTAAATTTAACTGACAGAAAAGCAAACTTCAGCTGAAATCCTATTTTTTCAAGAGATCCAAAACAGTTCCTGTAACTTCATGGCACTGCCACAGGCTCTCCACTCCCCATCACCTGAGCTGCAAACTCTGGACTCCTCTGCTCCTCACAACTCTGCACAGGGAATCCTCTCTACACAGAGAGGACACAGAGCAGGACAGTGACACTCACTCTCAAAGCCACAATCACAACGTGTCTTTGAGGTGACACAGCCCCACACCGTGTTTCCCAAAATCATCACCCATCATAGCCCTTGTGCTTTGCTCAAGTGGCATTTGCTGTCCCCAGGCTCAGGAACTGAAAGGTGGCACTGAGGACTGCAAGGTCTTATGGCATGTTCTGTGTCAAGAGAATGAAGAGAGAGCATGACACAACTTCTCTGTGCTCTTATGTTGGCTGCTGTGCTGCCAAAAGATACCAGAGCACAGTGCAGGAACAGACAGAGCCTATGGGCTGCTCAGGATAAATCATTACTAAATCGGCATTATTTTCCTTCCATGGCATTGCTATAAATACCTGCTTTGTTCCCCCTGTGTATTCCACAGCTTTCCACCACTGAAACTTCCCTCTGTAGAGAGCAGATAATGGTTGATGCAAAAAATCTCAATTATTTGATCTTCATTCATTGCCAAATAAGAGGCTGTGGTTGTTTTGCTCTTGGCATTTTTCACCCCTGGAGTGTCCCCCACGTTGAGTATCAGACTCCACATTTCCCTGCCCATGTCTTCACAGTACCATGGGATTTTCTACCTCTACTTCCAGAAATTCTTCATCTGTTGGTAAATAATGGCAAGACTATATGACTGTACATAACTGTAGTATTTATGTCTGGAGAGGTTGCTGTGGACCATTCATTCCCTACTCTTACATCTAGTTTGATCTATCAGTGAAGGGACTGCTTAGTGGTACTCTTGATGCCAAGATAAAACACAAGGTTAAAGCCACCATTTCACCTAAAAATTGAACATAGAAAAGGAAGCAAGCCATGGTACTAGAAAAATTGCAATCATTTTTATTAGATTAATTTGGATTAATTTTATTAATTTTTAAGGGGTGTGAAGGAGTGAGGATCAAAGAAACCCAACGAAAAACAACTTGCCTTGCACAGATTCATTCACTACTTTTTATTGCTACAGCAGTGAACTATATATGCACATATATATATATGCACATATATATATATATGTGTGTGTGTATATATATATATATACACACACACATATACATACACACACACAAAGACACAACTTTTTCTCTCCATGTCTTATCATGGGAAAGCAGAAACTCACCCTTTACACACACTCAGCTTTGTGCAAGAAGTCATTTCTTCTTCACTCACTATTTTTTATCGCCTTTGAAATGTGAAATAAACTATCCTTCCGTATTCTGAGTGGAGCTGGGCTTTGGCCCCTCTGAAGGAACAGCTCACAAGTCAATAGCTGCAGCTCCTCACCATCAGGTGGGACAGGCAGCTGTGCAGAACAGCAGCATTTTCATCACCTCAACTAATCCCTTCCCCTTATGGTCAGGGACTATGACTAGTGAATAATTAATTAAAATACGTCTGATCACAAGTTCAAAAGAATCAGAGGAATTGAAGTAAAAGCCAGTGGTTTATTTTTATTTTTTCTTCCCCATTTTCTTTCTTTATTTGCCATGGGCTTCTTTGGGTTCACAGTGAATAAAGAGGCCCTTAGAGGTTGTGGGGTCCAAGTCCCTGGAGGTGTTCAAGACCAGGCTGGGTCAGCTCTGAGTAACTTGGTCTAGTGGAAGGTGCTCCTGCCCAAGGAAAGGGGTTTGGAACAGGATGGTCTTTAAGGTGCCTCCCAACCTAAACCATATTCTAAATCTGAAGGCTCACCCCATCCCCATTTGTGCTCCTGACAGTGTGGTGACTGCTGGTGTCATGTACCTGCCCTGTGCCTCCCAAAGCTCACGAGGGCACCTTGAGCTGAGCTGTGTGTGGAACATGGAGCTGTCTGGGAGCTGGGAGAGGGGCTGGGGCAGGCAGAGCAGCCACATGGCCCTGGGACCCCAGCGAGATAATTTAGAGCTATGTCTTGTGACAGTGACAACAAAGATTTCATTTACTTTCTAGTAGTAGGATGGAGGAGAAAAATATTTATGTTTTATGACCTCTCCTGTATAATAAGAAATATGTTATAACTGTGCCTTAGTGCCCGGTTGGGTTATTGGAATAGCAAAAAGCAGCACTGTTTCTTTTGTATACAGTATTTTGCCTTCTAAAATATAGTCTTATAATGTAAAATGAAAAAGTCATCTTATGTACAGGAAAACTCACAGCAAATAATGGGGCACTACAAACCTAGGATTGTTCTTTTTTTTTTCATTTTCTTGGAATGAATTCAAAAACATAATCAGAATCTAGTTCATTCTCTTACATAACCCTTTGTGAAGGACTCTTAAAATTCACATCAACAGCATCTCATTCCCACTTTCCCCTTAATTTCCATTTTGTTTAATGGCTTCATCACCATTTATTTGTGATTTTGTTTTTTTTTTTTCCCTCTTGTGAGAGAGAATAACCTCTCATGGGTAATAGGACAAAGAGTTGGAAGCTTCTAGCTTCTGTCATGGTTCTGTAAAAAATACATTAAAAAAAATCCTTTACAGGGAATAAGCTCAGTTCTACCTTCTTTTTTTTCCCCTGGGGTCTGGTGACACAATTCCAGCAGTGCCAAGTCCAGCTGCAAGTGCCACGTGAGGAGGTGCTCTGAGTGCAAGTTCCTCCACTGCACAGCCCATCCCCTTCGCAGGCTGAAGACGTGGAGTGCAAAATAATCAATCTTCCAAGGCCCTAATGAGCCCCTGTGCTACAGCCTGTACCTTGCCTTCAGCTTCTAGAACAACAAAAAATGCCCAGCACAGACAGAAAAAAACAGCTGGAATCTTCTATCAAATTTCTTTCTGAAATTACAGGAAGTACTTAACATTTGTCCTATAACTTCTCAAGGGAAATAGGAACATTTGCCATCCAGAAAGGAAGTCATTATCTCCCATGGGAATGAAAGATATCTTGATATAATCCTGATCCTTTAACAACAAGAATTTTGAACTCAGAAAATCTCAAAAGATGGGTCTATGAAACCTCTGTTCTTGGGTTCATGCTCAGCATGGACTTCACAAGAGCCTCTCATGTTCTAGAGCATCCACACTTACATATCTCTCAATTATAACACAATTTACATTAAGCCTTATAATAAGAATTAAAATTCCTAAAATAGATAATGCACCTTCTGCAAAGCAAAACAAAACAAAACAAACAGTGGAAAGACCAATGAGAGAAATGATTGAAAAAAGTTTAATTTTTACAGACTACTTCATGCTTTTACTAGTTAATTTTTCTGATTTTGAACTAATCCCTCTCCCTATCAGTTGGTCACTCCATGGTAGAAGTGAAGCATGAACCATGTAGGGTGGGAGCCCATGATGTGTATCCAGTTTTTGATCTGCTAATGGACAACTCATTAACCTCCCTCAGCATTGATGCTGATCCCCAAATCTGCATCTCCCTGCTTCCTCACTGGTTTGTGGCTTTTCCTGCCCCTGTTTGGCCAATAATCTTCCATTCCATAGTATGAGAGATGGAACACCCTCACTCTCAGAGCAGGGGTTTTGGGGTAATATGGAGGGTTTAGTAGGTCATCTATGCAAGATATTTGGGTGATTGCATTGAAAGCAGGGTTAGGTTGTTAAAAATCATTTAGGTTCTTGACTGCCCTCAGTCTTCCTGCAGGTGAGGCTCCCAAACATCTGTGAAGATTGATGCCCAGTGCCTAAGCACCATCTTAACTCATCAGTTAAGAACCATCTTCCTTTCCTCACAGCAAAAACCCCACAGTCCCCCACGACAGTTTTGATGTAGGGGAGTTAAAGTTCAGCCTAACACATAAGTGGTTTGCTGGGCAGGGCACAGAAAAGGGTGCAGCTCCCCTTATTTCTGCTCAGCAGGACAGGCCAGAGCTCTCCTGCTGCCTGCCCATCTCTCCCTTGCCAACAACACCCTCTCTGAAGCTGTGTCAGGTCCCAAACACAGCCCCGAGCTGCAGCTGCTCTTGCATCCGTGCCCAGAGGCAGCACGTGTGCGGTGTCACCAGCCAGGGGGGTGTAAGAGCACAACTCCGAGTAAGAGAAGCACAGGTAACATCAATCAGCTGTTTCCATTGCCTGGTCAGGACAGGAGCACTTGACCTTGGCTCAGAGCATGCCATCGGGTGTGCTGTCTGTCACCTGCTGCTCTGCACAGGCAGGGGCAGTCCCGGGTGTGTCATTAGCTCCTGTTATGCAGCGTGAACGGATACCACACATAGTGCCAGATTGCTGCTTTCACTTAAAATTATTAAAACATTTGATGCAGAGGGAAGAAGACTCCTGTTTTCCTCACAGCAAACTGCCTGAGCATCTTTAACAGGGCCTGATTTGGCAGAGAACACAGCCATGGGCGGACATGGGATCAGCAAAGGTGGGGATGCTTGGTCTGCCTGCTAATGGGAGCACACTTGGAATCAGCCTCTGGAAAAATGCTTCCTGTGACCATCAGGGATGACATTTGCCTTAGTGAAGATGGCATTCATCACCCTTTGTGCACCAGTCAAGCTCTGAGCTCAGAGGGATGGTGTGTGGTGTACGGGGATGATGTGCACAGTTCCAAACTGCAAGTGTCAGCCATATGTGCATGTAGGCAATTAAAAAGAAAAATAAAAAATTCAAGGGAAATGAGGGCAATTAAGCAAAGTAATAGAGAACAGGTAACTTCCAGAAAAAGTAAAATGTGACTATAGTAATTAGGCTTTGCTTGTCAGACAATGTTTCATTAAGTAACTGCACAATGTGCCTCTGAGTATTGTTGATTTCCTCATCCAAATACAAATTTAACACTGTACATTATGGGCTGCTCCTAAAATCACTGACAGTATTTATTACTTAACTTAATCTTTTTGATACAAATGAAGAAACGCTGTTGTCAGTTAATGCATGATCCTGCACAATGGCTTTTCTCTCTCCTGTCTCACAGGACACTCAATTACACATACAGGGAAAATACTGCCAGGAAAGGGCAGTGGTTTCCTTTGGCCCTGCATGCCCACCAGCTCAGCTATAGATAAATTCATGAAAATCATTTAATAGGAATACTTTTCTGAAACCATTTAGAGCTGCACTCAAGTCCCACATACTTCAGTGGCATGCAGATTTGTATTTCGGCACTTCCTAGACATTTTGGTGTATGACTTCCCAACATAAATAGCTGCTCTGCAAAGAAAGACCCAAGATCCAGCACAGGTGTCTAAATAAGGATATTCCTCCCAGGGCAGGGGGATGCCTGCCCTGTGCACAAAGTCCTGCACACCTCCTTGCAGCACCCAGCCCTCTCTGCACAGTGTGCAGAGCTGAGCCCAGCTCTTGGGTGTCTGTCTCAAAGTGGGTCTGACCCTTAATTAGGAAAGGAAATCAAATATTGTGGTGTTTCACATGTGTGGTGGGTTGACCCTGGCTGAATGTCAGGCTCCCACCAAAGCTGCTCTATCATTGCCCTCCACAGCTGGACACAGAGAAAATACAACAAAGGGTTAATGAGCTGAGATATGGATAGGGAGAGGTCACTCACCCAACACCATCGTGGGCAAAACAGACACAGCTTGGGGATGTAAATTGAATTTATTACCAATAAAAGCAGATCAGGATAATAAGAAGCAATATCAATCTTTAAATCTTAAAACCACCTTCTGCCCACCCCTCCCTCCATCCTGAGCTCTACCTCCTCCCTGCAGGCAGCACAGGGAGGTGCTTGGCCAGTGGTGGGTCTGTCCTGGAACTGCTGGCATTGGCTCTGCTGGACATGGAAGCTTCCAGCAGCTTCCCACAGAAACCACACCTGCAGCCCCCCACTAACAAAACCTGGCCTCTCAAACCTAACACAAACACACTAATGGCTCAAGAATATAAATTATATTTGACACAATGTATTAAAGCACTCATAAAACTTCATCAGCATGGCAGAGTATATCCTGTGTTTTCCTGCTTTTTAATAATTCTAATAAATCAGATAAAAACTATGCCACAGTATACCATTACAAGAGATCATCAGGAGCGTAAAAATGAGAAAAACAGGGTACTACCACAAACTTGAGAAGACAAACTTTAGAAACAAAAACTCCAATTAAATTTTTATGTGATTGATAGTGTGGATTTAACCACTCCATTACAGAAACAAACCAATGTCACAGTTTGCTTGCCTTGCTTTAGCCCACATCTCAAGGGGGCTTATAAATAGTTAAACAGTTATATCAGAATTCATCAGTTTTCAGAGAAAAATTAAACCTCAACGTTGATATCTATGATATGACTTATAAATCACTGCATAATTAATCTTGATATTAACTGCATGCACTTGTGATATATGATTTATTATGGGTTATTCGTCTAAATTCTTCAAAGGGTATTGCTTCATGCACACACAATCTAATAACTTCCAATGCAGTAGCAGGTGCTACTTTATAATAAAGACATTAACATATTTGGAAAAAATACTTCTATATTATTTGCTCATACTGTGTTTTCACTTCTCCAGTGGACTTGATAGTGATTAAAAACTAAACTGGAAATATAAATCTACTTCTGTCTTCATCTTTACTGCCCTTTTCATTGTTTTTCATACTGAATTTTTCTTGTTTCAGAACCATTTATGTAACTGTAGTTTCACATACCTACACCCTTCTTAAAGGTATTCAGGGAGAATAACATATGACAATCTCTATTGCTGCCTCTGTTTAGACTGGGTGTGCTCAGAGAGGATTAAGCATTTCAAGAGGCAGCTCATCCAGTTTGACTAACAAGGCTCTTCTGGACGATGCTCTAGTACATTGTTGGATACAACCAATAGTTTTATTTTGGTTTGAAGCTCTAAATTGTCTTTCCCCCTGCTTGAATGCCAGCTGCTTTCAGACAGATGGTTCCTTCCTCATCAAGGCAGCTATCAGAGATAGTGTGCTTGACATAGACAGAAAGGTCCTTACTTGTCTTTGAGGAATGATTCCAGAGAGAGCTACAAGGGAAAGCCCAGCACACATCACATACGTGAAAAATGCTTGAAAATAAATGCAAAAATAAAAACATTCCTGCAGCAGCCAAGAAGCATATGTGGGAACAAAATGTACTGACCATAACTGACCACAATTGACACAACAGAAACATAACTATTCAAAAAGGATATTTCCTATACTAACATCACTTCTTTACTCCTTTCTCAGATGCTATTCCTCCTCAGACTATTCATTCATCTACAGATTCCTCTAAATTCAGCCAGCCTCCCAGTGAGGTAGTGGGATGATTGGATAAATTAGAAATTACCAGGATTTGCTGCAGCTTCCAAAGAAGATGGTGATGCTTGGATTGACATTACTTTGAGAGGGCAAGATGCAGGCATTAGATACACTCATATACCCACCACAAAAAAAAGAATTTACCACTAATGACTATCACTCTGCTTAATAACCAGATTTTCAAATTCTCTTAGTCTTGGCAGTGGACAGTAAATGTCTTCATCATCACTCTGACCTTCCTGTGTTAGAAATTGTCCTGACATTACTTGTAAAGGGCTTAATCAGAAGAGGCAATGTCGACCCTGAAGCCCCTGTTAAGCAAGTCACTGCTGACAACCTGAAATGTTTTACCATCATTAGTGCACCTCTGACACAGCCAGCAGAAAAACCCCATGACATTCTCTGAAATTTTAAGGTGATTCTACCAACCCTGTGCATAAGAAGGGTTTTTGGGATCTTCCTCTACACATTTCCACAATGTCAAGGAGTTAATTTTTTAATACAAACCGAATTCATGTGAATTAGGACCTGTTTCAGGAAGCTCTGTCTTTTGCTACCTCATCCTGCCTCAAAGCAAAGTCCTGCAGCAGATTCACACCTAAAAATTCAGTACTCTGGCCACAGCAAAAAGCAACTATGCTCACCACGTGTTTACTGGTTAAAATAAGATCCTTGCACACTTGTGATGGATCTCTCCTCTGAAACAGGCAATGAGCTCACACAGGGGTGCAGAAGTTGGTAGCAGCCAGTAAAACCAGTACAGCACCCTAGTCCAAGCAGACTGGCAGTGTGTGTTCACACACAAAGCTGGGCTCTTGCCCCACAGTGACCCTTTCAGGTGAAAACCCATGAGCTCTCCAAACTGCTGGGAAGTCCAAAACCAGATCCATGCTAAGTTAGCAGCTGTTTGCCATGACACCCTTAGAAAGGAGCTTGCAAGTGTTGTTGCTGTGAATAACAGACAATTGCTTTTGTTTGGTCTTCCATAATCATTCCCATCAATGCCTCAGAGTGTAAAGATCTAATCCTGTCGCAAAATTCAATTAGACTTTGCAAGAAAAAAATAAAAAAAAAAAGATTAGTCATTAAAGATTTAGATAAACAGATCCCAGCTAAGGACAAATCTGCACCACTACTACAGTGAATTTCAGCATTAAGGAAAATCAATACACTGTGTCATATTCCTGCAAAATATTATCTGCAGTACCACTTGTTTTCTCATTTGTGCATGAAGTTAAAATTTAAGTCCACTTTTCAGTGACTGCTTATTTGCTATAAATATTAAATAAAATAGTAAAAGGACAATCACCTCCTATACCTGCACATTTCTTTTTAGAATAGGTGGCCAAGTAATGCCCTGACCTTTAGAGTGACACAGGAGGCAGAAGCCCTGGTTCTGAACAGCCCAGTAGCACCTGCCTTTTATTTATCTAACACAGCAGTGCAATAAGAATTTGCATTTGCAATCAAATAAAAATTATCCAAGCAACATTTTCACTTCCTGTATTTCCTTTGCTTGTCTTTCTGTTTTCAGGGATACCTCGGTGTGGGGGGCAAAGAAGAAGTTTGAGGGGAAGGAGAGAGTTGCAAATGATCCTCTGACTGGTGGTACCTTACAAACCCCAAGTGCAGAGGAGGCACAACTGGGTTTTCTTCTGTCTTCTAAAGCCCATACATTAATAAATCTTAATTTAATCAGACTGTGTCTACAAGGTGATTTTCAAATTCCTGTTAATTTAGTAAAGAATCAGCACTTGACAAAACACTGCTGTTTCGATAGACACCTTCAGACAGGTTTAGGTATTTAATCTGAAGAGTCAACATCTGCAGTTCTCCAGCAGGATTACCTGGGCTCTCAGGGAAGGTTTCTACCTTGTCAACTCCTCTGCATGTTTTGCTAACCAGGGTCCTTGCCTGGCCCCCATAAATGTGCCTATATGAAGTTTGTTGGTAGAGATATGAGGTTTCTGCAAACTCAGGAACAAATCCTTAATGAGCCAGGAAGTAAGGAAGAAGCTCTTTCCATTTTATTGAATATTCACTCTCCTCTCACATGTTTCTGAGATGCATGTTTTTCCAGAATCAATGTCAACTTTATTCCAAGAGAAATCTGACAAATTCCTAAAGAACTGACAAGAAGATCTTGGGGAAAAGAATACAACCCAGCTTTTTTTCTTCTAAAATATTTAATACCTGGCACCTATAAAGAATTGTTGAAGATCTGCCAACATTTCCAATGATTTTCAAAGTCATACCATTTTTAGTTGCTCCAGAACTGCTGATATCAGCAAGCATGCCCTTCTAAATAATTTATTGGCATTTCTACATAAATTAGATACTTAAAGGTGAAGATGCCATGAACCTTGTGGAGGCTGAGTGCTCACTACATGGACTATAATCCATCAACCCAACAGACAGATTTCCAAACTGGCTGAAACCTCAGCAGGCTCATTGCTTGGAAATAGTTCAAGGACTCCAGAGACTACAAAACGCTCTTGAAATGTCACTTGCAGTAAAAGTACATTCTACACAAAAATAAATCACCATAAAATAAGGTAGAAACCTCAGAGTTATAAATTGATCATTTAAATCACAAGTTAGTTACTGCTCACAAAAATAAACAATGCAAAAAATTGTTAACTTCAGCTAAAGACAATGTATTACAAAATACAAGGCAAAACCATGAGCTAAAACACACATTTGCATAAAGTTAAATTCTTCAGTAAAACACTTTAGTCCTGTCTATCAGTTTCTAAATTCATCATGGACTTTTTTTTTTCCTCAATAAAACCTATATAATTCTGGTTTGTAAAATTTAGCTTTGGAAAATGTTATGTTGGCATTTCACCTGCAATTACTATATTTATAAAGGTTCCAGACTGCAAAGAAGGAAACAATCTGAAGAAAAGAGTGGATGATCTTTCAAGAAGAGTACTGGGGGTGAGAAACTGATAAACAAAAAATGCTTCTTCTTCTATCAAGTAGCAGACAAAAATCTTAAATCTTCAGAATTTGTTTCTAAATGAAAAAGGGAAAAAATTATCAAAGAAAGAAAGAAAGCTCCCATCCTGTCTAAAGAATCACTGACAGGGGTGTATTGGATTCATCATTTGAATGGATCCTTGAAATACATTTTTATGAAGGGGTAAGAAAAGCCAGTGATTAATTAAATGCTAAAGGGATGCAAAGATGATAAAAACAGTATTTTCACCAGAAAACACGAAAGTAGGAGTGGTAAAAGCTGCTATTTGAGATACAAACAAACAAGATTGAACAAGACTAGAACGGAAGCGATAAATTTGCAAAAAGTAAAAAAAAAAAATACCACCAGGAACTCAAAATAGTTATGAAATGAACAGTGATGGCCTAAAAGTCACCAAAATCTTGAGTTTCATCAGGAGAAGATGGGGGAAGCTGCTGGCAGCAGAGATAACCAGTGGGTGCTGGAGAGGTCACTCCATCTCCCATCTCTCACCCAGAGATGGGAGCGCAGGGCCAGCCCTCCCTGTAAGGACACAGGGGCAGGAACTCCTGCCTGAACACAAATCCTGGCTGCATTCATTAAACAGGCTGATGTACTCACCCTGGAATTCACAGGAATGCACACAAAGGAAAATGCCAGCATGGTGAACTTCTCAGCTCTTACCCGAGTAATTCTTTGCAAGTGTGTTTTTTTTGATTGTTTGTTTTCTGATCTAGCTCATAGCACAAACTCAGTCTATGTGGGGGCACAGACAAAAGGAATAAATTAAGTAGATGATGATTATAAACTAGGGAAATTCCAAGCACAAAAAGAATTAGTGGATTTCTTATTTGTTCTCTAAAAGTCTATTTTGACAATGAATTATAAATGTTTTGTTGACTGTTCTTATTCTGTTACTACCAAAAAAAGGAGAAGACTAGACATTTGTGTACTTGCTGCAAACCCCAAGTTTTGCCTTGCTCCCCAGCTCTGTGTTCTTCTCAGTGTTTGGGTTTGACACTGACAGATCAGCTCTCCTAGCACTAACCAAATTATGGTTTTGAGGCCTAACAGAAAATAAGTCTTGGCATCATCTTTGTCGTGAGAAGAGATGCAGAAAATCTGTTAATCAGAATTCAGTCACTATAGCAATTTTAACCATGCCTGACTTGCTGCCTTGCTACTTTGCCTTTCCTACCATTACTGCCTGTTTAAGATGAGACACCCAGAGGAAACTTGGGTTTGCTCTCACATTTACACAACACCACTACTTTGCCTTAATGACCAACACGTCCTATTTAATAAAACCCCAGCAACAACTTTATTACGTCCTGCACTGCTAATGATTTGGTAGTCACCTAACACATTAATCTTGATTCATGGCTCACTTGAAATATTTTTATAGTACAAAACGCTTAAGTGGAGGTCAGTAGCATGCAAAGCTTCAAAGAAAAAATTGCAAGATTTTGTGTTGCCTCCAGCTCCTCCTCAGCAGAACCCCAGCCTGGGCTAGGGTAGGGAGCTGGGTTTAGGAAATGATCCAGCAACTGTGGGCAGCAAAATCAGCCATATGGCTACAAGCATAAGATTTTATTAGTAAGGAAAGGACTTTATTTTCACTGCTTTTACATTCATAAAGGAACAAATGCTTTCAGATGGTTTCATCATCACTCCCTTGATATTAAAATTATGTGCTGGCCCATGGAAATCCAAGCTACAGGACACAATGAAGACAGCCCAGGACCTAGAATAAAGGCAGATGAATCTCCAAAATAACTAGAAAGGTCTTTAAAATCATAGAATCATCAAGGTTGGAAAAGATCTTTAAGATCATCAAGTCCAACCTTCAACCAAACAGCACTGTGCCCACTAAACCATGTGGTGAAATATCACGTCTCCTCGGTTTTGGAGCACTTCCAGGCACGCTGCCTGTACCTTCCCTAAGCACAAAGCAGTCCCTAAATCCCAGACAGAGCTGCTTCTGCAAGCCTCTTCCCCAGCCATACGAGGCAGGCAAGGCCATGCAGTGTCAGAGACTGCTAAGCCTGTAACTTTTTGCCCCTTTTTCAGTCTATACCTCAAAGCACATAGGAAATGTCAGTACTGCTTCCAGCAGCACTCAACTTTATGTGCCCATTCTGCAGGTGGTATGTGGTTTTCTACTGGAGAATTCTCCACGGGCTGCTGGCTGCAGGATGCCATTGAGGCTGAGAGCTGTCTGTGAGAGCTGGAGTTGAGGAGGAAGAATCTGACACAACCCTCATTTTCTACACTTTGTTCTCTTTGCAGCTGTTTTTTTGCTCCCTGTGCACTGTCTGGTGACATGAGTCATGGAACAGAAGGAACAGTTTAATCAATAATGTGCTTAATTGCTAAAAATTATTCCACAACCGCAAACTCACAGCCAAGAGACCACACTATCTGTCACTGAGGATGCATTATGAGGGAGAAACAAAGAGGTTTAAGTGTCATTAGCAAAACAATAATAAAATAACCCATAAAAATTGAAAATATGACTTAGTGAGAGCATATAAACATAAAACAGTGAGGTTCCCAAGATGAAATCATATTGCATTACAGATAATTCCTTATAATGTGGTTCAAAATGGCAAACTGCATTTGTGTTTTAAGGTGTGCAGACATATTTATTATGAGCAGCCAGTTTATTCTATTGCTTCATGAACTCAAGGAAAAATGTAGCTTCCATCAAATTGAATTGCATTAAGTGGTCACTGCACATGGAGAAGATATTCTGTTGCTTTCAAGTGGCAGAACTCTCTGCAAATGTATATGAGAATAGGGATTTCTGAATATTAGACACTGTGTCATATAGCAGTGATTACAGGGAGTCTGTTTCAGCTCTGATCCTTAAATGCAGTGCTTCCTTGAATACTTACTCACTTTGCTAGGAAGATATATGTGAAGAGCCCAGCGAAATAATCTGCCTCAGCACTTCTGTTGTAATTAAATGCAGTTGCATGTTGGCACAATTAATGACCACCATCTGCTCAGATCCATGGCTGGTCTGTCCTTCACCACAAATCACACATCTCCACATGTCCAGCAAAATACCCATTACCACTTGATTCTCCAAAGCATCACACACACAAATAATCTGAATATGCAGCAGGTTGGTTACAGATGAGTGCTAATATATTTGGCCTGCAAAAATGCTCGTCCGGGTTTGGATGCTTTAATATTAATACTGTTAAATGCTTAAAAGAAAACATACTAAATGACCCAAGTTACAAAGTCAGGTCTCAGGAATTAGAAAAAGCCAAGACTTACACTGTCTCTTCAGGCTGTAAGCATTTGGATACACTACCATGTCCTGGGTTTAGTGTAATCCTTGCCTAAAACTGTCTCTCTTTAATTTCACAAAACTTGTATCACACTGTGGGCATGCCCGATGCTACTATTTCATTGATTATTTTTATTCTATTTGTATATCTCATCTTTTCATAACTCACCACTCAAATCTCATTACATTTAAAGGTTATTAACTCCCTTGAAAGTTTTCCATTAGCATTTCCACACCCTCAGATGAGGTCTGAGTGCTTTGTGAAGCCTGGGCTCTCCCACTGTTCACATGGTGGATTTGCACATCCTCTGCAGCATCATCCAGGACAAAGCTGAGCCCTTCAGCACTGCTTCAAGCTCCCACTCCTGCCTGGAACGCCTGGGCATGGCTCTGCCACCAGTCTGCCTGCACAGCACCTCTCCTGAGACCTGCAGTCTCTAATGGAATCTTTCTTCCTAACAACAGTTTTTAAGGATGTAAGAAATCCTTGTTTTACAAATGTACAATTAAGGCTAGACAGATGAATGCCCAAATTTACTTCTAGTTTGAGATGACTGATCCAAAACTCACTATGTCAGTGTCACCTTCTGCAACCAATCTTGAAGAAAACTTCACTAAGCAAACTCTGCTTAATCTCTGAAGTCATCAAGCTTGGAGAATGAATAGGATAGAGGATCCCGTGAAAAAAACAACCTGGGCTGAGCATTAAAGACTGTGCAAGGATAGCTGTGTGTGTAAGGGACACTTTATCCTTGCAGGCAGCCTGATTCTGCTGATCTGTTACAGGCAACTTTTAAGTGAACACTGCTAAAGAACTGAATGTCTCCCACACTCCTGAGTCTTTTCTTTGCTTTTATGAACCTTTGTTGAACAAATAAAAATTTCTTGGTAGTCCTCTCATGGACAATAAAGTTCAAGAGCAAAGACCACATGCTGTAACATGGGAAATTCTGATAAGACATGAAAAAAAATTATCATAATAGGAGTGATAAATCTTTGCAACAAGGGTTAGAGATGCTGTCATCCCCACCCTTGAAGAGTGTCAGAGCTGGACTGCATGAGGCCCTGAGTTCATGATGTAACTGCAATTCAGCCCTGCTTGGAGTGGGTTTGGGGCACCTTTCTGCAGCACAACCTCCAGCCTAAGGTTTTCTGTGACTGTCCTGTGGTGTCTCACACAGCTTGTGCTGCATGGTGAGGGGCACTGCCCCCCTGCACTGCCCCCCTGCTCATTGCTCAAACGAGAAGGAAATAAATGGCTCACACTCGTGACCCACTTCATTTTGAAGATACCATTTGTAAATCATATGATTGGTTATTTAGGCATGACCCCTTCTAGGGCTCCCCATGACTGAGCAGCCGTGACTCAAATCTACACTCCCAAGGAGGTGACACAGTCTGGCTGAGGCAATTAGATCATCATTACCAGAAACAGAACTAAGCTATATATTGTCTGACATTAGTAAATTCAAGGGAATGAAATACCTTGTTCCAAATTACAGTATCATCCATCTAGACTTTCTGATAGTCCTGAAAGACAGATGGTCCAGCAAATGGCTGTAATCATCATATGGATACGGTTTAACTCCCTGAGACATGTTAAAAGAGCAATATTTGCAGAAATATCAACCTGCAAATGTGTATGGAGCCATGTGACTGGCTAGGTTCAGTGAAACGTTTCAGTAAAATTTCAGAACTTACTTCCTTCGGATATTTTTCGCTTTCAAAAAGTAATTTAACAAAGAACTTAGAGATGACTGTAATTAACAGATTTACCATTAGTAATAATGAATATGTCAAGCTGATTTCATGATTCTTAGTTTGAAGCAACTCTTCTCAAGACAGCTGAGAAGTCTTTTCTTATGAAAAACACAGGACCAACACGTGCCCAAGTAAATGATGTTGAAAAACTACATTTGGTTCCATAAAGAGACCAGAACTTATTCTCTCTTTCAGAGGCCAAAACATGATGGTCATTTTTGGAAGGGTCATTGCCTCTGAGTGCCCCAAACTGTTCCTCTTGTGTTCCTGGGGGAGCACTGACTACCATGAGCCAAAGAATGCCAAGGAGCAGCCAAGGGAGCAGTAAGGGCAGTGCTCAGTTCCCTGTCCAGCCCTGACATCGACTCCTTAATTCAGGGATGTGCTGCAGTGTGGGGGTTTATGAAAATGCCTCGGAGAGATTTTTCCTGCTGCACAAAGACCTCACCAGTGCACAGTGTTATTTATATCTGGCAAGGTTTTGTGTATTGTGTACAAGTGCAAAACATGATTCTTGACGTTCACAAAGCACCATCTGAATTTATCACCCAACAACTCCTACAACAAATTAGTTGTTAGTTCTCAAGAAAGAAACCTCTGGACCATACTTGTTTTAAAGGAGAGGAGTTTCTGGAAGCACATATTGCCTCAAAAAATTAAAACCAAGAAGTTAATCCTGACATGATTTATTACCCCATTCACCTCATGCAATACTTCAATTGTTCTCTGTGTCATGATCTGATCCTTTAGTCCTTTCTCTTCTAAATCACCCTGTTTTTAGCAAAAGGAGAGAGGTCTGAAGGATTAGGTCCTGAACTCCAACCAATATTCACCTCAAAGGAAAATATGCATTCTGCCTGCTCAAAGTGCCTGATAGTAGGTGGCATAGGAAAACGTAATTTTTTTTTTTTTTTTGTAAATAAGGTTAAGTTATATGAATTCAGTTTTTTATTTGAAGATAGTGGAGAATTTCCTTCACCCAGTTTTGCTGGATTCAGTAAGTCAGCCATGAATAGAGCATGTGGGGAGGGGCTGCAGAGTGTCTGTGGGAAGATCCCTATGAAACATGCAGATGGGATTAATCTACTCATTCCCTAGTTGTAATTGCAGTTTCACAGAAATTCTGCTAAAAACACACTTATTTGGCAGTAAATACGATGACTAATTGCAAAGGATAGCTGCACATAAATTCCAGACTGAATTTTTTGGCACACTTCTAATTGTCATATAAAAGAAAATTACACACTCTCTATTCATTTTTCCTAATTAAATGCAAAATATGAAATTATTCCTACTACTCTTATTGGTGGAAATGAAGGCTGTTTCAATTTAACTATGAAATACAGCATATGGTTCCCTGATTATTGGTAAACTGTGCAGCAGAAGTCCTGGGTAGATGATTCCAGAGGAGGATCTGATCATGCCTGCACTGAGACCCATACAAGAGCTCTCAATCCAGACTGGAAAATTGTTCTGTGAGAATTCTGTGAAGGATATGTGGCCCTAAATTAATGACTACAGGATTAGGGTTATTTGATTGGGGTTTTTTTCCCCAAAATTCTCTAAATAAATGTCACATAAATTCCAAACACAAACTTTGCGTGATAATCAAGGTGTTAGCCTGTGACCTGTTTACAGCAAAAGGCTTTTACAAACACTCAGCACCCAAAGTCATAGGACATATTTGGTAGCAGAGGATGAAATAAAATCTTTTGTGTCCCAAGCCAATGACAAAAATGACTCGCCATGTAGGATTACCAGTACTAAAAAAAAAAAAAAAGGGTAAGATAAATTATGTAAAAAATAATTTCCTGACAGCTTTGAATAATGAAACAAAAAATCCTTTAAAATAGCACACAGTGTGAGATACTCCAATATATGTGGCATTAAAAGACCCCAATCCTGCAGCAGCAGTACAGTGCAAGTCTAGCACAGACCAGACATGTTTCAGTAGAGGGAATTAAATGCTGTTGCCTTTATCTGCACACACAAGAAGAGCTCTGTCATTCTTTCCACATAATGGGATGCAAAATATGCCAGTTTATTAATTGCTTAACATCTACCAAACAGTACAGTATTTCCCAAGTGGGAAAACACATGTTAAGAGGGGAAAAAAACCCCAAACCCCGCAACCAAACTACAACTTAAAGTGTGGCAATTCTTAGCACTGGACATAAAAGAGATTCAAAAGGAATGCAGTTGGTTAAACACTGTCATTAGCCCTGACTCTGAGCCCTTCTTTATGCATGAGGATTTTGAAGACTAATAAGTATGCACGGAGCATTCCCACTGATTCACCAGCACAGAGAAGAGAGCTGGCAGGGATTTCATCCAGAAAACAGCTAAGAAAATAGAAAAATACAGGTAGAGGAAAAGCTCTGCTGTGCTCAGAGATTCTGCCTTCTTTCCATGACACAGCTACCTTGTATGACTGCAGATATTTTCCCTGTCTTGCTGCACATAAACCCTCTGTAAGCACACCTCTGACACTTTTCTCTTAGGAAGTTCTCCCATATCAAAGGAAAATATGCTGCAAACCAGGGCTCTGACTTGCACATCTCATACGCTGAACTCCTCTACTATGCACAGGAAACTCAAATGTTAATATCATGCCAAAGATAGATAGACAAGAACCATTCTCAACTTTTTTTGCTAACCGAGATCTGCCAACTTTTCAATCATTAAAGATCATCAATCGGACAAATTATGATATTACTTGCAAACCAAATTATGATATTACTTGCAAAGCCATGGATATTTTCAAACAGGAAACCTAAAATTTATTATGAGCTTTCTGGATTTAATCTTTTGATCTTTCCAACACATTCATTTCAAGAGATTTTTTTGTTCACCTGTTTGATTGCTCTAAGCTGAGGTCTGAGTGCAACCACTTCTCTCCTGGGGGCCAAGAGGAGAAATGCCAAATATTGTGAAGAACTGTGATAAAAACTGTGGCTCACAACCCAGCTAAGCCTCCTCCTCCAGTCATGTTTTGCCAGAGGGAGACAGATGAGCCCCAGACCTGCCACACTCCAATTCTCAGGGGAAGCTTGTGGCTATTTTGGTGGCAGCAGAACATCCTTGAAAGTGGAAGAGAGGGCTGCAGCCTTAATGGCAGTGTGTGGTCAGGATTTTAGAGACGTGGGTCAGGAACACAAGCCACACGGGGACTGCTGAGAACACAACCTTTTATTGCTTTTCCATCCTCGAGAACACATCTCAGCACTGGGTTATTGACTCACCAGCACCGAAGACAAGAGTCTGAATCATGAGATCCACATGGTCACAGTGACAATCGTGAGATGCTGGCTGCCCCTGGAAATTGTGATGTCAAACCAAGTCTCCCTAGCTCAGGGATACTAATCTCCTTCCATTTTCTGCTGTTAAAAGAGTGTCAGTGATGACAGGGCTGCAGGACACAAACCTTAGATGTCATTTAAATATATCAGCTTAGGGGAAAACATCAGCAAGATGATACCATATGAGCAGCTCTGTCAGCCAGAAATATTTTATATTTAAACCTCAAATTCTCTAGAGAAATCTTCAGAGTCAAAGAAAAAGCAAACCACTGTTTAATTCATCTTCATAATCTTCTGTGATCCTTATCACTGACATACGACTACACTCCTGGCTTTTACTGTAGTCTGAATCCTGTTAAAGGTGTCCATTTGGTCTTATTGAGGGATAATGCAATAAAATCACCTTTTCTGTTTATTTCTTTTGGAGTCAGTGAGGGACTCAATGACATTCTCCAGGTGGAAAGCCAGAAGCTAGATCCTATATTTGTTTCAGCAATATAAATCTACTGCAATACCACTGATTTCAGTGACATGTGATTACATCTAGAGAAAGCTATATTTGATGGTGCAAGCCCTTCTCCATCTATATCTGGAAACCAAGAAAATTTGTTTTGAGAAAATACAATTCTGCATTTACCTCTTTTTATACTCTTCTACAAATATCTGTGAGTGACCACTGCCTGAGGCAAGGCACTAGACTGGATGGGTGCTCCGTGTGCTCTCCTAAGGTCATTCCTATGTTCTTTGTAGAGCAAATATCTCCAGGAGTGCACCTAGCCTACTCATTTAGCCTGTAGGGCTATACCTCAGAACCCATTTCTTTGGTGGCATAAAATATTTGGGTCTCTGTTTAAGTGGAGATTGTAAATAATGCACTGTATAATACATTTTAAAAATCACCTGGTATTGAACAAACCATTTAATTTAACTTGGCTTATCTGGAATCAATATTATAATTAATTTTCTACTTCATCTGTCTTTTGAAGTGGTGGAACAAACCAGTTTGTGTCAGTTCAGCCCTGCAGGACTGTGTGAAATGCTGGGGCTCTATCCTTGTTTATCCCTGTTAACTAAGAGTGCTCAGTGGAAGGGTTCCTTGCTTCTGAGAATGCTTTATAGAAGCAGTTCATGACAAAAGAAAAAAACTTTCACAACTTCATTGATTTGATTTAGAGTCTGATTTGATTTTTAAATCACTAGTCAGGCTGAACTGTACTAGCTTCACTTTAGGCAAATCATAAGGAATTGCCTGCCCTTTGTTCCTGTGGAATGCTGATGCACTCCTGGGCTTACTTTGCTTGGAGGAGGCTCAAGGTACAGAGATTAACAAGAAAAAAACCATAGTCCCACTGAAGGAAACATCTAACCTGCCCAACCCCTCCAGTGCCTCCTGGCACAGCACCCAGTCTCCAGTCAGTGTCACAGCCTCCCTCACCTCTGTGGAGAGAGGAAACCTCTTGGATTTACTATACACTGCACATTTTACATGCCAGCTAGGGCAGCAGGTCTCCTAGAAAGGCAGATTGTCACCAGTCCTGCCACCCTCTTGTCTGTTAATGACCCCAAAGCTGAAGGCCCATCAGAAATCCTGCTCACACTTCAAAGGTTTTCCCAATTACCACTCAGCCAGACACAGGACCAGAGGGAATATCCCTGGCTGAGAGCTCACAAACACAGCCCACACTGCAAAACAAGTGCTACAGAGGTTAAATGTCTCTCCTGCAGACCTTCAATTCCCTGTGATGCCCAATCCAAACACACTACAGGTGTGTTTTTTAAATCAAAAAGTGTTCATTTTACCTGTCTCTCCCTTAGCAGGATGACTTTCCCATCCCACGGGAGCTGTGTAGTGAAATGGGAATTGGGACATTGGAATTGGAAAATTCTGCCTTTCACTTCCACCCTAACAGCACTTTTAGGGGTCCAGTGCCCAGCCAGGGGCATGGGTCTCCTGATTTGGTGTGATATCGAGCAACATGTGAAAACCTGTGATATATAAAGGGGCCAGAAAGCTGTAAATAAAATAGTTAGAAAGTGCAGGCCCTCATAGAGATATCAGAATGCTTTAATGACTTCAAACTTCCTTTCCAGAGTCTTCCAATTCCCACAACTCTTATTTAGCTTAATAAGAGCAGTGAGCATGCAGATTTACTCACCAGCATTTGGAAACTCTGCTTCCTTTTGCCTTGTGATGAATAAAAAATGTTTCTTTTTAGGGAAAAAAAATGCTTTTGTGGTCCAGGGAGTTTATTAACATGATTTGAGTGATCCCTTAGAGATTCAGAAAGCCAAGCAGTAATTCAAGACAGCAAAACTCTTTACATTTCCAGATTTCTAGGGCAAACAGTAATTCTTTAAGAACTCAAATCAGGAGGCACTGGCACAGGGTGCCCAGAGAAGTAGTGGATGTCCAATTCCTGGAAGTGTTCAAGGCCAGGCTGGATGGAGCTCTGAGCAACCTGGTTTGTTGGAAGGTGTCCCTGACTGTGATTTTTAAATGCCTCAGGCCGACATCTCTGCAATGGTTAAACCCTCTCCCATGCTTTACCCCACCAGCACAGCAAACACACCTTGGTGTCTCAAGGCAAATACCAGTGAGCACTGTCCTGGCAGCTGGGCTTTCTTTGGAGAGGCAAAAACATGTAAAAAAGAAACCTTGCATGCAAGGGTATCAGTTCCCTGCAGTGTTGCTGCAATCTAACAGTGTGCTGAGTGTGGTCCCAGGGACATTGTTCCACCCAGCTCCCAGTATGAGGCATTGCTCTGCGGCATTGCTCTGCTCCCTGCTCTGCTCCCTGCCCCAGCAGCTGGATTTCCAAGGAGCCCTCCAGGAACTGTAAAGCTCTGCCCACAGAGCAAGCTGGACAAGGGGAAAACAAGTGTGCACTTCAATGACTTGGAGATCTTGGAGGCTTTGTCCTTAACATTGTGCTGGTGGCAAAGTCACACTCTTCTAAAGCAGAAGAGCATCAGAAATGACAAAATCAGAACAGAGCCCAGATTAACACAGTTTGCCTCCTTGCTCTTTACTGTATCTGCAGTGAAAAAAGCTGGAGCTGACTTTGGGGAGAAACTTTGAACCCAGACTACATTAAGAAGTACATTTTGCCTTCCCCTGAAATTCCAACTTGCATGACTCAAACCCTTTTACGATCATTTTTGTCCTCCCATAACATTCCTCTCTAATACATGTGCTGCTGCAAGTTTACTGATTAAAACAACTCAAAGAAAAGTCTGTATGATTTGGCTCTTAATAATTTCATTTAATAAGAAAGAAAAGACCCAACAAAAGAAAAAACTCCACATATTTTGTCTGTTTGCCTCACTGGATAGCATTTTTTGGGAATTGTTGTTACCCAGCTGAATTTAACAGCACACTAAGCTGTGGCACTACTGACAAACAGAGAGCACACTTGTTATAACAGTGTTAAAAATTATGACAAGAACCCAAGCTCTTCTCTGTGAATTACTGGGAAACTTATGCCCTTTTGACAACTGAGATATTCAGGAAATCCCCTTGTGCCTTAGCCAGTTTAAAATTTTAAGATGAGCTCCAGCAGGCAGCAAAAGCAGTAGCGAAATGATCTTCTTCCTACACCAGCCCTGCTAACTTCAAAGGAGATTCACAGGGTACAGAGAACAATTAAGATTGGTTTTCAGAACATTCTGACTCAATACAGAGCATCATTGCTAAATTTTGTCTAGAAGCTAGTGTATAATCTCAGTTACAGAAATTTTGAGAGACTTATGAGAAGCAGATAGGGGACATTTGATAATTAACCTTTCTGAGACCAAAAGAGATCAATTTCAAAGCTGAAAAATAATAACTTAAAAATAATTGTATTAGCTAAGAGCCCTCTTTGAGCAATATTCTTAATGTAGTTTCCACTCCATTGGGAATGCAAAGTATGGGATAGCCTGAATATACCTCAAATGTTATGGCATAATAGTGCTTTGGTGCACGGTACAAAACCTGAACTTTGTTCCATCCTGTATGTAACCATAATGTATAACCATCTCTGAGGTCTTTTCTTTGTCATCTGGACTTTGCTTGCTTTTCTAATTAAGTATGACATTTTCATCACACTAAATTCCTCACTTTGGCCTTTTTATTTTTTTGCACTACATGTGCTGATAAAACACAGGGGGTTGTGAGCACTTTTGAGGCAACAAATGCAGTGTTTGAATATCCAGAAACTACTATATGTGGGCAGAGAAACAGCACATGCTATGCCTTGTGCTAAGAAAATATCTCACAACTTGCAAAAGGTAACACAATATTTATCCTCCCAGTAAAAGGGACAGAATAAGTTAACAGGCACATATTTTTCATCCTTCATCTTCCAAGGTCCATCTGGGGGAAAAAAACAAACTGCAGCAGAAGGCCTGTTTATATAAATATTTCTAACACTTTGGAGCTAGTCAAATGTTTTGAAACAAAAGTGATGAATTTGCCACAAACTAGTCCCAGAAAGTAACACTTCTGCTGGGAATGTGTTGATTTTGATGAAATCTTTAGAAAAAGTGTTTTGTGCTTAGAATGGTCTGAGACACCATGAGCAAGAGCAACAGAGGTAAATATATTCAGGTGACTGACACCAGCAACTCAGAAGTAGGTCAGGAAAATTTACTTTACTAGTTTCAGAGCTGAACTTTACTAGTTTGAGAGCTGAACTTGGCCACTCATGTCCCAGGTGAATGTCTTTATTCTGCACATGGCCAATCTGTTTTCCTGGTCCAATTAATATTTAATTGTTTATGCAGCTGCAACAAGAAAGGCTGAGAGAAATCCAGCCTAGAGCAGCTAACTGCTGAACGGTTAGCACATTCCTTGGGGAGGTGGGAGAATGGAAAATGCTCTCATCTCTTTGCAGTTTGCTTAGAAGCTTTATTTTTTTTTACCAAGAACTTGCTCAGTTCTTGGGTTTTCACCCACACGAAAGAGGAAAAAAGAGCACATTTGAAAAAAAAAAACAAACCAAACAAACAAAACAAAAAGCCAAGAACCCCCACACAAGCAAACAAAACATATCACAAATTTGAACCTCTTTGCTAGACATAAATATTTCTTCCACAGATATCCACAAAAGTGCAGTGTAACTTTGGTCCCTTATGGACTCTCAGAGTTGATGAGACTCTCCTACTTCTGCTCTTCAGCAAAAGATTCACTTATTCCCCATCTTTTGAAGACATTTCACAGCAGGTTCTTCACCAGTAGCACTTATACCCAGAGCCCTGCTGGTTTTGCTGGTGACACTTTTCTCTCTGAAGACTGAAACCCAAGATTAGTAGAAGTGACCAAATTGGTCAAAGATTATCGAATCTTAACAAAAAAAAAAAAAAAAAAGAATATAAAACTGAATTAAAAAAAAAAAAAAAAAAAAAAAGGAAGAAGTCTTTAATACAGAGGAAAAAAAAATCTGTGACATCTAGTTTACCCAAGCCTTTTATGCAGGTCACTTCTACCCCACCTCCTTTGAGATGGAGCAGCTCTTTCCCTCTCTCCCTTTCAGCCCCTCTCACCTGCCCTTTTGAAATGCCTCCCAAGGTCACTGTCTGTGTCTTCCCAGCCTGGTTAAAGCCCCTCTGCAATGTCAGAGGTGTGTGTCAGAGCAGATGTTCTGCATCACCTGATATCCCTAGAAACCCCAGAGAGGATGTGTGACACTGCCAGCCAGCACAGTCCCTCCCTCCCTCCCACTCCTGGGTGAGTTTTATTAGCAAATTAAACACCCAATGTGTGCCCTGATGCAATCACTGCAGCAGCCCCTCAGCACATTGCTTGCATTACTTGTCACAAATGTTTCTCCTGCTGTTCTTGTCCAACTGCAAATGGAAAAGCACAACTGTAAATGATCAGTGTTTCTCCAGGAGCTGCTCAGTACACTGGAGTTACAAAGGGATCTGTGGGGATTGAGTGATTCCCACACCTCCCACAGTGCTGAATGCCAGCAGCCCATGGCTGTCAGCCATTCCAGCATTGGGGCACTTGCAGGTGACATAGCCAAGGATATTCCTGCAGGAAACCATGAGCTACACTGGGAATTCCTACATGGCAGAACTCAGACACTGATCTGTGCAGAGTCTAAATCTGCACCGCGTCATGAGAAAATGGCTCATCTTCTGGCACTGCAGTAGTCAGTGTGCAGTGGCAGCATTTATTGACCTATCCATACAATTGATGACACAATTAATGGCAGTTTGGTTCCAGCCAAAATGCATGTGATTGACCCTACTTCATTAGTCTGGAGAGTATTTTACAAACTGAGAGCAAAGTGCTGTGATTTAACAGATGAACTACAATAGCTAATTCATTTAATCTTATTTCAACTCTGACAAACCCAGTTACCTTTCAGAGATAATATATTAATGAAATAGCCAAGTATTGGTCCAAGATTAAAGAAAGCAAGTGCCTTTTGTCTGGATTTGTATTTCAAATAGATTTCCATGTGCTTACCGTTATCGATTCAAGAAGTAGGTATATGATTAAACAGACAGATACATGGAGTGTTTCAGCTGATCTATATTCATGACACCATACAAAGGCAGTCAAACAGCATTTTATCTTTAATCTCAAATATCTGACTCCACATAAATTCTTCTTCTAAGCCAGAACATCAGTTTATAAAACTGCAGCTGGAATAATGACATGGAGGACAGCAAGACACCTTTGTTAGTGACAAACAGCCTAAGTATCTTTTAATTGCAGGCCGTGGTGGGAAAATAAATAAGGCAGCTTTTCCTCGCCTCCTGCACTGGTGAAGGCACAGACAAACCCTTGTGGGTTCTCAGTGAAGGACTGGGACTGCAAAGCAGCTTTGACAGTGCCTTAAGTGGGCCAGAACTCCAGTCCCAAGGGGCAGGGGCACAGCAGAGCTAGAGCCAGCCAGAGCTTCAGAGACAAAACACTACGTTAATAAGAGCAACAATGAAAAGCATTCTGACAAGAGGTTTCTGCCAAAGCATTTGATTAATAGAAACTTGATTTTTTGACTTGTGATGTTTTCAAAATGGGTCTGTTCCTGCCTCTTTTCAAAGGTATACTCAGCACAAACCAAGACAGACAGCAACCTTTTTCATTTGGTTCAAAGCTATTAACTTTTCCCCAGCCCTTGGGAAAGAACCATTTTTCATTTTTGCTTTGGAACTGCTGTAGAGAGAAGAAGTCATCGCTTGCACAGCTCTATGGATGTGACAGGCTTTGGAAGAGGAAGGAGCAGGAGCAGATCCTTGATCCTCTGGCATTCCCATACCCTGGAAATTCTCCTGGGCAGCATGGGAAAGGAAAACGGCATGCAATCCACATTAGGAGAAAACACACTAATTACATCCGTTATTTTCAAAACACCAAAAAGGAAATTAGGGAATTAACAAAATTGCCTAATTCCCCATGGTAATATGATAATCCCAGCTTGACCAGAAGCGTGAGACAGTACACAAAACAAACTGCTGTCCCTACTGGGTGTGTCTGTCAGCTCGGATAGCTCAGCATCTCCACAGAAAGTCAGAGCTGTTTGGCTCTCAGTGAGAATCTGGCCCAAAATTATTAGCTTCAGTGAAATATGCTCCATTTTTAACATTATCTATGTGCTGTAAAGGAAAGGGAAACCTAGCTCAGATCACACAGTTTATATGCACCAGCCTGTTAATACAACATCCACTACAGAACATGATCTGAATTAGGAACCCTATCACTCACCCTGCCTTGTCCTTGATCACACGTCCTTTAGAGACTCAGCACAGCTGAGAAAGAAAGCTGAATAAACTTCCAGAAGCCTCCAGCAGTGCAAACCAGCATCAGTCCTCTCAGGGCTCCTGTGGGCAGAGGCAGGAGGAAGGGCACCAGCTGGCACAGCCTGAAGCAGGCTGCTGCTGCTGCAAGGGCCACTCGCTCTCACCTTCTCCTCCTCAGAGTTTGGGAAAACACTTGTTATTTCTGCCTTCAGCATTCGCTCAACACGTCTTGCCGGGTTGCCTTTCTATGCCGTTTATTTTCTAATGGATTCTTCGAGCATGTAATTAGCCCTCAGGCTGAGTCAAACAGGCAAATCAGAAGCCTAGAGGAATTAGGAGCCAAAAGGCACTTGGAAATGAGCATTGAAAGATGTTCAAGTTTGTCTCCTACCCTCACACATCCTTCTGGTGTTGCAATAGCCCGCAGCAGACTGTTCTACTCTTTTCTTATGAAGCTGAGGGATTTAATCTCATCAAGTTTTCTTGCACAAGAAGTGCATAAAGCTTGCTGAGAGTCTGTTGTTTTCTGTAACTTCCATTTTACACTCCTGTCATACATCATCCTTACCTGCTTGATCGGTTTTGAGTTTGTTGTTTTTTTTTTTTTTTTCCCTTTTTCTTTTGTTCTTTTCCTTTCTTTTTTTCTTTTGAAGATAAGATTTTCTTTTGAAGATCTGTTTGCTGGAGAGAAGTTCAGCCTGTGTTGATTAATTCAGCAGTTAAGTCTGCCTTTGTTTTTCTCGTGAATTTTAAAGATGTAGAGGGGCTAGCCTTCCATCAATGATGTTATCAGGATATTTTTCTTTATTCTAAAGCAAGCAGTAGCCCATTGCTGATTTCCAACACAGAATCACCAGTCATTCCCATACAGTTTGGCTTTGAGGGACAGTCTTTGGCTGCTTTTGTCTCTTACATAAAAGAAGAATCAGCCTCAGTAATCAGAGCTAAATCTCAACACTGGGAGGGAAAAAACTCGACTCTACTTCCCCGTGCCAAACTCCCCACATGTTTACTGCATAAAGGGAGCACTGTTAAAAGTCCCTTAGCCAATGCCTACTAACCAAAGATCTTTTAATCTGGTTAGAGATTTGACCAGTTCTTTGATAATGATCATCAGAAAACCAAAAACATTTCACCCTATTCAATTACCACGGAACTGCCCCTAAATTTTCCATAGGAAAATTCACCTGACAGTTTCAGACATTTCTCATCTTTTACCTTCTACCATCTAAAAATGTCCAGGTACAGGTTGTCCCATGAGACAAAAGACATTTTTTTCACCTGATCCTATTAATTCCCTTTTCTGATTATTGCAAGATACTAAAAAAAATCCCCTGCAGGTTCGCCCTTTTCTCAAATCTATGCTTTTCCATATTTAGATAAAAAGTTTTACCCATAAATTACAGTTCTGCTATGTTTCAATTACACTGGCATTTCAAGACATATTTCCCCATGCCAGGCACATTTGTCCACTTCTGTGTATCACCCTGGTGCAAAATATTCTGCAGGAGAACCAGGTTCATGAACCTTATCTCTCAAACATGTTTCAAAGCATCATCCTGCTGTATGAATCCCTGAAGTTCAGCAACAGGGCATAAGGAAGGACACAGATCTAGCCCAGTGCTGGAGAGAAAGCACCATCTGCTCACTGGGGAGGTTGTTTTACTTAGCAAAGGCTCCTATTTTCTAAAACTTGGGACAATAATTTCTCAAATCATTGCTACATGGAGTATTCAGGAAAAGAAGGGAAATTAAAGCAGATTGCTTCAAAATTAATGGATAGAGCTCTAAGGGTTAGTCAAAGGTACAATGAGATCAGGACTTCCTACCACAAGTGAAAAGCTCAGCTGTTCCTGGCCAGGCAAGTTGTTGCTATTCATGGAGATGATCTAAGTTTTCCTCATGTCTTGGGGGTATTTTAAGAGGTTTTAATACATTCAATTGTCATAACAGGACATCAGGTTAAATTTTAAGCTACAAGGATACAAGGACAGACATGAAAGATTGCAGCAAGCCAGTGGTCCAGTTCAGCACTCTGGCACAAGTTTCCTACATCTCCAATCTACTCAAGTACACTGGAATTAGATCTTCTGAGAAAATAAGTATTTGTTACTCCAGGCTATAACAGTTTCCTACAAATGAACTCACCTGGAAGACTGGAGGGTTTCAGAAAATATTATTAAAAGCTCTGCAAGACAGAGCAAGAAAAAGGTGTTATGCAAGTAATGGATTTTTTGCCCTTCTTCTGAATCTCTGATTTCTAGACAATTTTGGCTGGAAGTTTCAATCTGGTACACAGATTCACTACAAGAATAATCAGTGACAAACAATTTCTAGTAGTTGAAACTTGCCAAAGTGGTAAACTACTATTGTATAACACTTATTTTCAGAGAATCTGGGTTGTACTAGCAGTACTGAAACAAAACCAAGCAGGCATGAAAGCATCAATTCATGTATTCTTCATGGATTTCTAGGGAAAAACTGAGTTGCACTACAGGAATGAAATACAGACACCCCCTGCCCAGTAAATAAACCTCCGTAGGCCTTTCTGTTGAGCTGCACTGTTAAAGCAAGTGTCAGTGTTTCAGCCTCTCAGAATTACCAATTATTACCTATAGAGCAGAGAAAGGAGAAATGCAATTTTATTACTGTTTCTGTATAAGACACAAGGGAAGAGTAGAAATAAAGTTTCTTTGGTAGTGACCAAAATAATTTGTGCTTCTATCTGCTGAATATCAGCTACTGATGCAACAGTTTCTGAAAAATATAATCAAATGAGTGGATTTTAAATATTATCAAATACCAAAGGAAATCACTGCAAAGAAATACAGCTGGGCAAAAAGAAAAACCTAAACAAACAGAGTATTTCTTTAAGGGATATTGAGCTCACCTCCTACTCCCCTCAATAAAATGAATGAAATGCCTTCTCATCCCAAAATGAGAACAAGCACAGTAGCCTGAAAATCTGCCACAAAGGATCTGTTACAATGCCCTTGCAATGTTTTGTACATGTAAGAACAGTTTCCACTGCAATATTATGTCTATTGCAAAAGGTTCTGGTTGAAATTGCTTTCATGGTTTCAGGCAACGTAATTGATGCATCGCCCCAGCTTAAAGACAAGCAGAGTGTTATTTGAATTTCATGGAATGACTGAATATGGAGAAGAAATGAAGAAAGGACAAAGGTGACAGGAATAGAGTAACACGGTCCCATAAATGCACAACCCGACCATCTTCAAACTCAGTGTCAATACTATTACAGAAATAAGTCAATAGTTGGTAAGATTGAATCCCTTGTTTTTGGCTAAATTAACATTAATGGAAAGAAAAACATAAGGACTAAGCTATATTTGTTCAGTACAGGACCTTTCACTACAAGAAAGACATTGAGATGCTGGACTGTGTCCAGAGAAGGGAAACAGAGCTGGGGAAGGGTCTGGAGCACAGAGCAGGAGCAGCTGAGGGAGCTGGGGGGGCTCAGCCTAGAAAGGCTCAGGGGGATCTTATCACTCTCTACAACCACCTGAGAGCAGGCTGTGGCCACGTGGGGGGTCAGTCTCTTCTCCCAAGGAAGAAGTGCTCAGAAAAGTGGAAAGGGCCACAGGCTGCACCAGGCAGGTCTAGATTAGATATTGGGGAAAAGGTTTTCACTGGAAGAGTGGTCATACATTGGAAGAGGCTGCCCAGAGAAGTTGTAGAGTTGTCATATTTGGAATTGTTAAAAAAATGTCTGGATGTGGCACAGGGAACATGATTTAGTGGTGGACTTGGCAGTGCTGGCTTAACAGTGGGACTTGGTGATCTTAAAGGCCTTTCCAACCTTAACAATTCTAGGGTTCCATGATTCTATAGTTGTGTCAGAAAGAGGTGAAGTTTCCTGGAGGACATTGGCCCAGTCAAGAATTACACAAAGCACTGATCTCAATGTGTGAGATCCTCTTTACTGTGCATTGTCCAGTTAATCTTGTAACAATAAAGTATTTGCTAGAAATTACAGGCCCCAGGATTTACCAGATTTCTTTTTTCCTGGCTTTCTTTTCTTTGTTCCTTTGCAGGTTTTTTGTGTGTATTATCTATTTGTCTTTCTAAGAAATTTGGTTCTCTGTAACAAATGGTTAGATCTTGAAAATTATGGAACTGCATATAAATAATCAAGGATATTATCATGCTTATCAAGTTACTGAAATGGTTTACCAATTTCTATGTATGGGAAAAATTTCTGTTCTGCCTTGATTTATGTGTCAGTACAAATTTTCAAGGAGGTTCACACAGATGACGCAATAGTTTGTGTCATGAGGTCATTTAGGAATTAACCATTGATACAATTAACTTTGGGCATGTTAGGACAGTGTTAAAGGCCTAATTCAGAACTGCTCTTTTTGGAGATCTTGCTGACAACTTTCACAGCTTTCTTACTCAATTTTGTGTAAGTAGAGAATGATGGTAATATCTTCTAGGAGAAAATCCATATGCCCTTAATCCAAGGAGAAACAGAGAAACATCTAGGGAGTTGCTTTGATATTCTTCCAGTTCCTACTTGATTGACAAAACCTATCTCTACTTTTTCCCCTTGTTCTCATGGGAGAGCAATTTCAAGAGGGAGCTACCAGGAGCCTTGTTGTAAACATCTAAATCCCATGTTTTATCCCCATGTTTTATCCATATAAGACTGGCAAGATTTGAAGATTTTAATATCTTTCATAGAGCAATTGATAGCATTTTGGCTGAAACAGGGGCAGCAAACTTCAATCTCAGTAAAAAGCAGGACACACTGTTCTGAATTTCATTTAGTTATGTTAATCAGCTGAACAACTTGAGAGAAAAGCGTCATGAAGGGTAATCAAGGGAAGAGGTGATAAGGCTCATTTCCTTATCAGTTGGACAGAAAATGGAACAGAAAGAGTTTATCAAGAAGAAAGGCTTAGAAAAAAATTGTAATTCCAAATAAAAATGAAGCTGTTGTGTCTGTATTTCTAATATCCAGCAAAGTTATGCACTTTATCCCAAATCGCCTTCCTCAAAGGTATTTTGTACATCTCCCTTGGGAGCCCAGCTCAGCGAGACAAAGGAGCTGTTTGCCTCTTCTCTGAGCACCAGCTTTTCTGTCTTTTTCCAATTATCAGCAGAGAAGTATTTTGGTGCAAAGTCACTGTTTCACTCACATAACTCCAGGAGGGTATTTGGAGCACTAGAGAAAGTACATCACACTGAAACATTTCTATGTGTGGAACTCACTGGTTACTTGACTGCAAAGAATTTTTTTGTTGTTGTTGTGGCTTCAGAGATACTTTGTCAGCTTTTCTACTTGTTCTCACACCACCTTATTCTATCAAGCTTCTGATAATCAGATTGGTAAGGTTTAGGAGAGCTGTTTAAAGGATACAAGGGAGAGGGTCAGCATGTGTTATTTTTCCAGTTCAAGAGGTAGCCATGGAGTGATTTTCTGTATCCCCTATGGGATAGTAGCATAAAACCCCAGGACATTTTCTATTTGAGTGCTTAAGAGTGTTGTTCAAGTCTTTTATTCAAAGATAGAATTATTCCCATAGAAAGGCATCCTGTTGCATGGAAGTTGTCCTGAGCTGTCTGGACTGGCTGTGTGCATTTTCCCCCCAGTGCAGATGCAGCAACATCTGACTCCATCACGAGCATGGGCGCTGGCTGGAGTAAAAGCTTGTTGGATGGAAGTGTGTAGGCTTGTGAGTTTTCTATAAGGGATACTGTATAGATTGCTCTTTTTGCTGTGGAACATGATACCTACCAACTTTTTCTAGCATAGGAATATTCTTAAGACAATTTGATGGAGGACAAGGTAGTTAATGTATTTGTGATAAAAAAAAAACAGAGAAAAGACTTGCTACCTGTCAGACTGAAGAATTACATGTCCTACTCCTTTCAATTACATTCTAACTGGGTATAAACTCCCCTGCTATCCCCACTGAAAATTCACTCTGGATGTCCATCTGTGATTTGATGTTGCTTTACAGAACCCCACCAGCTATTAAAGTCCATTTGCTCTGGGGATTTCATTATGTGAATATTTCCAAATCCATTTGTCAGTGAATAGCAGAATGGCCAATCCTTTCTTGGGGTCAGTTCTCACTGAATGTTTGGTGCCTTTCTACTGACAGCTGAATGACAAACCAGTGCAAACAGAACTATTTGAAATAATAAGAAACAAGCCTATTTCTATGCTAATATATTTGAAACACTACGTTTCTCTGACAATATCATAATGTTGGAGTTTATAAAATGTCTATAAAATAATTGTTCTGTTGCTGTGCTAATAAACAAGGATATCATTATTCTAATTTTGTCCTTCATTCTCTGTAACCTTTGCAGAAAGAAAAAAAAATGCTCATAAATAACAATGGTGATAAATTAACAGAGAGAACTAGACATATTTACATGGACATAGACTTCATATTGAAACACTAATTACTGCAGGCAAATTTAGTTTTCCCTTTAATCAGATTTTACAGGTAATTAGCAGTTAACTAAGATTAATTACAATTCATTTTGTGTTAATGTCATCTTTTGGTCGCAGAAAGTTTACACAGTATTTTATTTACCAGATGTAAAAGCTAATTCTTACATAGACATATCAAGGCTATGCAAACATTTTTTTAGCTCACCACACACCTCTTAGTTGTGCTAGAAATATGCTTTTGCAAGAGATACACTGTGGGTCGCTGGAGAGGCACACCAAAACTCCTGTAAAGCTGTGAGGTGTTCCCCCCAACCAAACTGCCTGGTAATTTCAATTATGACTGTTACCTAATTCAGCTGTAAGCAAAAGGGTTACCAGACTGTTAAACTCAATCCATTCACTGAGAGACCAGGCTCCTGCATCCCAGCCTTGCAGTCAGAGCCGTGCAGCTCAGCAGCCTCGTCACACTCCCTTCCCCAGTGCCAGACCCAGCCTTGGATCAGTCCTGCTGAGCTGTACTGCGCTGTGAGACAAGAGATCCCACATGTTCAGAGAAGCTCAGCTACTTGGTGGGCTCTCCAGCTGTATCCAAGCATTCCAGTCCTTCCAGTAAAGCAGCACCCTGCACCCAAAGTTCCTTGCAGCATGGAGAAAAAGGATGTGTCCCAGGCAAGAGGTGTTGAAACATCTTACAGAGACCCCAGAATCCAAAGCCAGCCTGTAGATTTATGGCAAAATCTGGGAAAGATCATGGATAACTTGAAGTAATAAAAATTTTGCTTTGCAAAAATTCAAGAGCCTGAGAAGGTTGCTAATCTTGACTTGGAACCAGGTTGCACCATGCCAAGATGCTCTTGCTGTGTTCCCAGCTTCAGTAAGTCTATAATTCTGGTTTGCTTTCCTCTCTCTATTGCAATCCATGTGCTGTAGCTACTCAGGAGTACCATACAGGAGATTCACTGCCTGAGGGACAGGTCCTCCCTGGATGAATGAACCTGATTCACCAAACTGACTCCTAAATTACTAGTCACCTTTTCCATCCCCCTCCCAGGCCACTTTATAGGGATACCTATACAGTGTAGTACCCTGTGAAATAATTGAGCTCACATTACAGAAGTTATTCTCTAGAGAACCAAAACACCCCCTGACCCATCATTGTTCAGGAATGTGAAAATGAAGAGCAAAAGAAATGATTTTTAAGCCTCATCACAATAATCCGCAATCAGAGCTGCTGCTGACACAGGAGACTATAAAAAACCACATCTTCTGAATACCTGCTCAGAAAGTGAGCTGTAAAGGTCAGACACAAAACTCAGGGGAGGCTTATGGGCTCCAGCATCTCAGAAGGTATTACACTTTAAAGATGCTACTTCCTGAGGCAGGACATTTGAAAATGGTATTTTGGGTATATCTCATCTGTTTAGAACAGAGAACAGGTCTATAAAATAAAAGACAGTAGCTGAAAGACAGAAAGCCTCAATAACCAGTTTCCAGGAGAGCCAGAGTGTCTCTGCACAAATGGAAAAGGTGTCCCTGAGCAAACTCAGGGGTGAGTGATCCTGTGAAAGATCCCCTGTGGAGCATCACAGGCCCAGTTCCACACAGGCTGGACCTCACTCAGGTCCCACACTTAGGGCTTCTCTTCTGGCTGCCCCCAGACCTTTCAGGCACGGAAACCTGGAGGATGTGGGTGACACCAGAACTCTGTGAAACTGGGGAGTCAGTGTCACAGGCAGAGGAGGAGGTAAGGGCAGGGAATGCTGTACTGATCTTTCCTCCTGTGACATGCAGCTTGTGCTAACTTCGTGCTGGTGTCAAGTGAGAAAACACTCATTGATGGGTTTTAATATTCCTCTCTAAAGCAAAAAAAGGCTTAAATGTCATAGTCTGATCTCAGACAAACAAAAACAAATGGACAGAAATCATCAAGCAAAATCACACAGACATTTTCCTCTTCTGTTCTTCCATTGTCTTCTTCTTGTTGACCATAGTGAAACAAAACCAGGAAAAATACAGAAGTATATAAACCAAAACTGCAGAAGTGGATGTGTACTGAACCATGACTATTCACCATATCTGACTGTGGAGCACACTGAACTCTGCTTAGCCTGAATGAGGAAATAAATCTGATTGAGAGGTGAATAATGGGGAGTATTTCATCAAGCTCACTTGAGGCAGGAAAGCAGAAACACACACTCGAGGTGTGCTCACTGCAAACCTTCCAGCTGCAGTTACCAACACCACAAAAAGAATTTCGGAGTGTAAGACTAGAGTTCAAGGGGATTTTTCCCTCAAAACAGCACGGAAAACTATTCCATTAGATCAATTCCCTCCTGCTCGAGTGCAAAGTCTCTTGTGAACATCTGCCCCAGATAAGAACAACTCAGATGCCTGGAGACCCTCAGAGCAGAGGGAGGCTTGTCAAGTCTTTCTTACAGTAGGGAGACAAGGCCTTTGGGCTGGCCATGGTAAGAAACTTCTAGAGTCACAGTACAACGGAACAACAAAAACCCATTGGCACTCTATTTTTAACTTCTCAGATGAGTCATTTGGCAGTGAAATAGTTTAACAATGCCCTGCGCTGGTAACTTGTTTTAATCCAGTGATTTTAAAACACATTTGCTTGGCAAAGCTGAACCTACATCACCCCTGGGAGGTAAAAGCTACCTTATAGAATACTTTTAGGGGAAAAAGTGAAAGAATGTAGAGGGTGAACAAGTGATCTTACTAAGGCTACTCTGACAATCAGCGATAAAATTTGAAACAGGAATAGAAAGGGTGACAGCCCAATTTTCATACATTAATCCTGGAAGAGTACTTTTCCCTCTGCAACTGTGTTACAGAGGTGATCACAATGATTGCCTGCAGCAGTCAGAACTCCTAATAGAAACAACAGTATTTAAATTAATTAATTTAAAATTTAAAGAATGAATTTAAATTAATGAAAATTAATTCTGCCTGCACATCAGTTTTTTCTTTGAATTTTCCTAATTAGGGCCCTCAAGCTCTTTTGTTTATCAATCCTCCATCTAGAGAATGACAGACAGAATGTCATCATCAGTCTCTGGCACCAGAGCAGTTGTCCAGGTCCACACTGACCTCTGCAAGAACTGTGAGCCCGTGGGTGTCCCAGCACCGTGGTGCCTTGCCAGGCAGTGGGGTTCCCCATGGCTGGGGCAGACTGGAGTGAGAGCAGGACAGGGGGTACACAGCTCTGCATCCATCCCTCTGTAAAATCTCCCACTGAAGCAGATGGGTGTGGAGAAATGGCTTTTCCTTCCCTGCACTTCTGTGTTCCACACTACTCTTTTATTAAACTGGAGAGTGACAGCTCTGGCAGGACCTTGGTATCTGATATTAGGGGGATGTTTTTTCTATCCCCTTCATCACATGACGTGGTGATCCCTGCAGTAAATACAGCAGTGAACCAGGTGATGCAGAAAAACTAAATCTCCTCCCTTCACTCCAGAAAGCTGAGCTGCCAAGGCTGATAGAGGAGGACCTGTTGCTCTTATTTCTGCACCATTCTGCATAACTCTCGGAAAGGGATGGACCTGACATAATATTTTTAATGGTCCCACCTATTCAGTTCCTTGAACCCAGATCTATGTAGGGTTCCAGAGAGTGCCCCCATTGCTGCTGAGCAGTAATTAGGCTACCACAAGGAGGCTTCAAAGAAAACACTTTTTAGCTGAAGTTGCTTCACCTGTGAAACTAAAGTAATAAATTTGGCAAGATGGCACTGGGGGTCACGATGACATCTGAGTGTTTGCACAGCACCATGCACCAGTCCTGCCTGGGGCACTTGAGCAGCACCACAGCATTAATATCAATGTTCCCTAAGGACAGCAAGTTCATTAAACTCAGTCAGGAAGCAAAGTGAACTCAGTAGACAGTGGAAAAAAACACAAGACAAATTAAGCGAGACTTTATACTTCATTCATGTGTAAGAATTCTAGAAGCTTCCACGAGATTTCAATAAAAAAGACCTGCTTCAACAAGCTAAGCAAACCATTTTCCAAGAGGAACTAAAAAACTGAGATAACTTTCAGTAGTTATATAAGATATTTAAAAGTACTGTAGTTTATGCAATATTTCAAATGCTAAGCAAGGACACAAAACCCAATTTACATCAAAGAAGTTCTTGATAAGTACTACATAAACTTTAAAATCAGCAAGAATTTAGAACAAATTAGTTATATATGTCTTCACTAAGAAACTTTTAATTCTTTTCTCTTTCAATAATGTTCTGTAACTACTGCTCTCTAAATTCTTTATTCTTTAAAATCCCTGAGGCTGTAGTTTATATTTCTCCAAGCATCATACCAACACCAGCTTTTGTCTATTCTACAGGCTTCTTATCTTCTATCCAATCCAGAGTATCATTACTTTCCATTGCAGCACTCCATTTTCTTCCTCTGACTTAATTTGTGCTCTTCTGATGCAATATTTGCATTCTTTCCCAGTATCTCCTTATGACAGAAATGCCTTCAAGAGCAGTCAAAAAAATTTAGTCACTTCTCCCTGATTCTGAGTCACTGCCTCTATTCTGAATCACTGTGAAACACTGCATTAAGTGCTATACTTAGAATATATTGCAAATAAAATGGGATTTAAAATACATTTCAACAATCAACTCATGTCATGTATCAATATGAGCAATGAATCAGGAGACTACAAATACATAACCACCTATAAGATGAAACAAAATCCTTATCTTTCATGTCATTTAGATGAACAGGGGAGCAAGCTAGCTATCCTAAGTGATGGCAGGCATTGAAGTATGAGCTACATTTTCAGAAGACTTTGAAAAGTCTCATCCTGTAACATTTGAGGAAGAAGCTTTTAAGGAGGTCTGACTCATAAATTATAGCTTGGCTCATGGATTCCCAAACTGTGGTGCCTGGAAGTGTATCCTCAGTCCATAGTCCTTGGGTCTACTGGTCCACAGCTTAAGCCACAAAATATCCCCCCAAAAAAATAACACAATTCCAACCTGGAATGAAAAGTCAAAGTTTTAACTGAACTATTTTCATATGCTATCTGCACAAGGAGATTTAGAATTCTTTTTAAGAATATATAGCCTGTGAATAAGAAAGGCTGAAGACTGAGATCTGGGTGTCAAAGGATGAAGGCAGTAATGGAAATGCAGAGATCACTCACAGAGGGGATGCTCTCATGGTGCTGGTGTACCTTGGTTTTCATTCATTAACCACATTAAAAATGTCAAATTTTACAAGAAACCACTGAGAACTTGACTCCCTATATTTTGCAAGTTTCCAACATATTATGAGACAACAAAAAAATACCTACAGTGCTTTCTTAAGACCACTATTCTCTGCAGGTAACTTCCTGAGCTGCTGCTCTTGTGTGGTATAAACCTTAGTGCAGACAGAACATGAACATGGAATAACTTTTCTCTTACAATGAGGTGCACATTATAAAAAGAATTCATATAACCCCTCTCATTCAATATTTGCAAGTAATACCAGTCCAGCTTTCTGCAATGGTTAATGAAAACATCAGTCTGGAATTTCCTTCATCAGTAATAATACACAGCAGGAAACTATGCAGCATGACTGAAAGTGATTAATAAGATTTCCTTGAAATAGGGCACTGACAAAATTCCCCTAGTACTTTCAAAATCCAGTGAAGTGAAATCAAACTCAACAAAACAACAAAGCCAGCCTTAGTCCCTATATTGAGGATCAGAACAATGCTCTAGCTGAGTGGGTACCCTATTTCCAACTCTCACTAACGCTTTTAACCTCAGAGAGATGCATCTGTGCTCCACAGACAGGTAGGAGGGACCCAGGACAAGCAGGACTTTGATAGCAGCACAATTGAGAATAAAGAGCTATGCCTTAGAGAGCAGGCAGGATTAGATAAGCAGAAAACCTGGCCCTGTATGGGATGGTTTAAAACTCCCAGGCCCTGTATGGGATGGTTTAAAACTCCCAAATTGAATGAATACTTCAAATGATTTAGTAACATTATTTACTTCAATAAAAAGTAAAGATACTGCAGCCTCACCAAAGGAATATTTTGGTATATCTATGTTCTTGGGAAGTGTCCACAATTTCAGTTCTGATTTTGTGATGAAACTCAAGGATGAATCTCAGTTCAGAGAGGTGTATTTATTCATCTGCTTCCCAAGAAAGGAGGGCAGTGTGTATTTATCTTTGTGTATTAAGGTTAAGAGTGCTTTCATCTAAGGTTAAGAGGTGTCCCCTTGTTGGCTCTTAGGAAACAAGAATAAAATTTCATTTCTTGCTTGATCAAGAAATAATCCATCAACAGATAGCAATACCAAATTATTTTTTTACTGAGAGATGACATAGAATACTCATAACTATTTTTCAGAAGAGAAGAATAAAATGCCAGCACTTAAAACTGAGAGCATCACTATGCAGTGAGGAAAAAAAGAACTCACTTATCTAAAATATGCTGGGGGAAGAAATAATCTTCAACAAAATTCTGTACACAGAGATGCAAAATATCATTCTCACATGCACCTAATCACAACTGGTTCAGAACTGCCAGCTCAATGACTGCCCTGAGGCCAACAACTGCTGCCTCTGAAATCCACATTACCATAGTAAGAGCTTCCCTCTTGAATCAAAAAACATCTTGTAAAGCCACCTTACACCTGAAAAAAACCCATTAGCAAACAGTAAGTAGCCAGCAGAGTATTTAAAATAGATATCCCAAGCATATAGCAAAAACTGAGGAGTTTAAATAATAATAATCTATTATGCTATTAAGAATAAAGATTCTCTATGCAGAAATCTTGTGTAGAATATATAGGAAACAGGAAATTAGAGATATTATTTCTATAATGTTGCATGAAAAACATATACATATATGTACAAGCCCACATATAGACATATCATTATCCTTAACCCTTTCACACCTCCAAGACACTTTAATTTTATCTCCACACTTTAGTTATGCCCCTTTCTGAAAAGCAAAGACTTAAAATGGTTGCTTCCTATTCCATTATCCTGTCTCACCTACTTGATACAGGTCCTTCTGCTGCATGGTGGCTACAATAAATAGCCCAGGAAAATATTAAACTTTATTTGATTACTTGTATTATAACATCTTTCAATGATAACCTAAAATTTTCAGTAAAGGAAGATCTTTGGAATAGATCAAACAGCCTGGAGTGCCTTTTAATGCAATAAAAGACATAACCAAATTTTTGAAGTCCTTCAAAATAAGAAACCAAAAGCTAGAATCCTTGAATTTCAAGAATTTTTTTTAAATGCAAGTATAAATATACCTATATATATAAAATAAATGGAATTTTATTCTGTGTTTATATGACCATTTAAAATGCTTCCTACAGTGGATTGTTCCCCTTGTGTTGGAGACAGCAGGAGAACTTTGCACAAAAGCATGCAAACTGAGGTAGCCCAACAGTGATGCAGAATTCAAAGCCTCACCGCTGTGAATTTTATGGTTCTCTCTTCAACTCCTCACAAAGAGAAGAGAATCAAAGAAAACAAAATGTATTTTCATGGGTACCTTTAAAATTAGCATTGACAGACAAATCCCCAGCTGAATGTCATTGTTTGATCTGTGGTTATTATATGAATATTTTTTTTTTAAAGGTATCTCCTCTACACTAAATAGATCTACTTGCCTGAGTCAGGTGTGCAGGATTTGCCCATAAATATTGCACAACCAGTAAAGTCTTGAGAAGGTAGTAATTGCAATAACAACTTCTACTTTTTTCATTACAGGTACATAACTAATATGCTCATGTGACTAGAAAAAGAAAGGAGTGCAAAAAATCGGGTGAAAAGGGGGGGGGGGGGTAGAACAGCCTGGTATTGAATAAACTCACTGGACTACAACTTATATCCTGTATATTTGTAGCACATCTTGAAAAATTAAGCTTCCTGGTGACATTTTCATCTGGCTCCAGAGTAGCTGAAGTTTTTTTGTCTCCCCTGCATTTGGAGGAAATCAAAAGCATTGCCATGCATCCAGATTCTCAATCATGTGTATGAGCACTGAAACCCTCACTCCCACGCTTGTCTTCTTGGAGAGAGCAGCTCACCAAGATAAACAACTGTTATTGAATAAATTCCACCTTTAATAGGAATTATTTCACACCTGATACTAGCTTGCATTATCTCATTAGCAGTTACCTGTTTACCTTTCCCCTCATACCTCTTCCTTCTGCCCATCTCTCCAGGATGGTCCGTGTTGTTTTTTTGACAACAGTCCCTTGGGGGCCATATCTGTTGCTTCCTGTAATTTTTATTCATGTCAGCACAGTACAGCCTAAATGGTTCCTGGCCTTCCAGTGGTATTTCAATAATGCATATTAATATACAATAATAAAATATCTGTGTGGGCTGGGAGTATTCCGAGTGCTTTGCAGAAATCAACGCAATGTCAGAGCCTCCCCTGAACTGAGCCTGACTCCAAATTCCACTTTGGCAGCCTCGTCTGCACAGGCACATCCTGTGTGTGTCCATGAGTCAGGAAGCAGGATTAGTGCCATTTGCAGCAGCCTTTGCCCTGCAGAGCTGTGTGGGCACAAATGTTCTGCTACAGAGAGAAAGGTCCAGGGCCATGAACTCTGCTGACGAGCGCCTAGCCACTCGCTGGCTCTGGGCATCAGGGAAGTCCTGAACTTTCAAGAGAAAAGGGAATGGCACACTGACTTCTGCACATTCGTTTTAAGCCTTGTGTTAATCTTCCTTATTCTGGCTGGAAACCTTCAGCACAGGTTAAAACTTGATGGTGTGGATGGTACAAAGCAAGGCTGGCATCTTGCCGAGACTTTATGTATCAAGAGGAAAAAATAACCACAAAAAAAGGCTGTAATTTATTTTAAAAATTAAAAATAGCAGAATCAAAGAACATCAAAGAGTTTATGATAGAAAAAACCCTAAAAATACCCTTAAGAAAGCTAGTGAATGTCTGTTACAAGAATGCAGGGAGATGAGCAGATGGATGGAGAAGAAATGCAGAAAATTATGGAAATTAAGGAAAGCCAAATATTACAGCTATAAATCTCCAGTCGTTATATTCTCTATGGGGATAAATAAATTCCAAAGCTCTAAATTTTTTTTCCTTATTCAGAACTTTACAGAAAACAAACCTATTACTTATGCTAATATAAACTGTCCAACACACAAACTCCACACATACATGCAATTCCAGCTGGAAGCCATTAGTCTGCCTAGACTCCTCCAAGCAAACTACATTTTTTCAGGTAGAGGTTTACAAAGCTATTGAGGTTTACAACGTGAGTTTTCCCTCTGATGTATCTAAGACAAAAAACCCATCAGCTTCACACTTCATTTGTGGTGACATATGCTATTCCCTTGGGAATTACTACAGCCACCCAGGATTTACAGCCCACTCCCAAGCTGCAGTATTCCTGTCACTAAGCACTATGAAATCTGAATTTCTTTGCTTGAGGAAAACTTGTGGGACAAGTGCTAAAAACTATAGGAATCCTGAGAAATGGGAGCCAAAATGAACAACTTCCAATGCTTTTTTGCTCAAGCTTCACTTTCTAGACAGACTCTTCTTCAACATTAACTCAACATTTCCCTGGGTAAAATTCATAAATTCTGGTTCTCTTATTCCCCTGAAAGCTCGTGTTGCTAAAGAGGGAGTCTCAGATCTCTTCCAATACACACAGAAAGGGTCAGGAAGGTTTACAGCTGTGATCTGGACAGAATTATAGCCCAAGTCAGAAAATTGGCCATGGAAAGGGAAACTACTCTGTGTGCTGCTCAGCCAGCTGGCAGGTCAGCCAGGCCATGCCACTGCTGGGTTCCTGTTCCATCCCTTCCCCCTTCAGAGGCATTAATCTGAGCTTCTTTATTCCTGTTCACCCACTAACTTTCACATTTGGATTTAGGATGTTTGAAATCACTGCCTGTTCCACCACATTGGACTGGAATCAACTGCTGATTCCACAGTTGTTGGCAGAGATGGACAGAGAGGTGAAGGCACAGACAGACAGTATGGTTCAACATATCCTCCCAAACTGAGCCTAGAGGTTTCTTCCAGCAAAAGTTGTTGGTATCAATATGCAAAGACTCTATCCTACTAGAATATATAGTTTTAGGCATAAACTAATCTTGAAAATCACTTTGTTCCACTTATTTTTTTTTTATTTTTCTTATTGCAAGCCATCTGTGTGAGTGATGCAGATATCCTTTTTCTCATTTCTCAGCAGCCACTATCGCTTTCTGCATTTTATGCTGCATTACAAAATAAAGAGTAATTTCAGATCTTTTGGTTTAAAAATTACACTGGAACTACCTTCATGATCTACTCTGGTTACATGCTGTCTTAGATCTGGTTTCAGTGTAAGCAACTGAGACATTTCTGCTCTATGAATTACAGCAAGTAGACCAGTTCATGATAATTTAGTTTATTCTTCCATAGCTCTCTAGAACCAATAGATTTCAGATTCTATGGTTCATATATGTGAAGTTCATCTTATGACAAATACAGAAGAGGGAATCACTTTTGCATGTTAGAAACTCAGCTAGAGGAGATAATCCTAGCTGTAACTCTTTCAAGTAGAAGAGAAATATTCTATAAAATCCAAGCAACTTTCTTTCATGCCAATGAAAGTTGAAATAATGTCTGTATGTATTTTGTAAAAAAGCATTTATCTTTTAGTCATTCATAAATGTAGATAATTGTTATCTGAGATGAGGTATAAAGAACTTAATATGAAACTGTTATGGGATACAAAAGACACTGGAAGAATGATAACCCATGTAAGATCTTTAAGCAGAGCTTTAGCTGGAATGCTCTCTTAAGAAACTAAATATTGTAGCTCTGCAGGATTGCATGGAAGACAAATAACATCAGCTGTTAGACAGTATTGCAGGAAACCAGAAAGAAATTAAAAGTCACTAAAAAAATGAATATCACTAAAACAGTAGGATTCTGTTCCCTAACCATAGATGTCATGTGCTGTTTTAAATGTCATGGTCTACCCTGCTTGGCTTCCCCCTGCCACTCCAGAAAGATGCAGGTCTTTAGTTCTCTGTCTGTGACATGAAATGGCACTAAGCATTTGCATTCAAACACTTGAATGCCATTCTTAATGCCAGGGAAAAAACCCACATAATCCTATCTGAAGTCATTTGCAGACAATGAATGACTGTGATGTAATGACTGCTTATGTGTAACGTTGTTTTGGCCTAACTTCAGTATTCCAATGGCACCAACTTCCAGCTCTTAGAAAAAGGAAAGGCTGGGATTTTTAGCATTATCATAGCAATTCAGACTTCAGTCTCGTTCCTACTAGAACAGTCTCACATAAATTTCTATTTCTATTGTAGAGAGTCTATAGACTCTCTACGATAATTTCTAGAAAAAATAATAATTGATTTTTCAGCAATTCAAGTATACTGTAGGTCCATTAAACAAATCACATAATTTAATAATGACTCTGATAATTAATGATATCCCCACTTATAAGCAGCAATGAAATTTCTCAATATTATCCCTGCCCTGGTACAGCAGGGTTGTTAAGAATAATGCAAATTTACTGCCTGAGGATGTTTTCAGGTTCATTGGTCACAGGGCTGAAGTGAGTGATGGTTGTTACATACCACTTCAAATAGAATGCCTTTATCAGAAATAAAGCATTTCCAACACAGCACTTCAAAGAATGTGCTCAAGTCACTGCCAGACTATTCCTAAAGGAACTTCCAGCATCCTATTGTTAACTCAAGCAAATTCATGCTCCATGTAACAATGGCTTCTCCTGTGCAATAATGTTAATCTGAAAACACCTCTCAAGATTCATGCAGTGCTGAGCAGCCATTTGTCTATGCACAGGTATCAAATAAAAGCACTAAATACCACACATTTTTCTAATATCAGTAATAAAACTGAAATACTGCAAGGGAATGCAGCGAACTACTCATAATAATGCCACAAAAAAAGTTGCTAAGTATTATAAAAAAAGGCAGCCACTAAGCATAAGTGTAAGTCTGCTTATGAAGAGGTATCTGTTGTATCTTTGATGTGTGTAAGCTGAAAGAGGGACATGAAGAGGTGTTTTCTTAGAACTACACAGGGAAAGGCTGGTGAGCTACACCAGAGAAAAAGCTTCCAAAGGGCTCCTTTCTGCCCATGTGCCAACAGAGGAATATGTACAATAACAGCATTTGCTTTCTCTCAGGAGTAGACATTGCCCAAGTAGACACAGAGAGGCTGTCTCACCCCAATTCACCATCTAAAGGTGTTGGAGGAGGAAACCACCTAAAGGCAATGCTGTTACTGACAGATCAGACAGCAGAGATGCAGCAGTGGCAAACGTGCAATTTAAGATTTATTGAATAGCTCCTACAATTCAAGCATACTTCCAGCAACACTGAGCCCATAATTCTTTCCTAATACACATCTGTAAGCAGATTGAAGACATTTTCCAACGTTGATGTGACTGGCATCCTGAACTCAAGAGAGGAGCAAGGAGGGATGAAAGCATGGAATAATATTGAATCAGAGCTGTGCTGAAAGAAGGCTCAGAGAAATAGTAAAAAAGCCCTGCTTTTGACTGCCTTTGACCACCTTTGACCACCCAAAAATTCCAGAATCCTTCCCTTTTATTGTCCACCGCATTTCTTAAGCATCATGCCCTGAACAATTTGGATATCAGGTGAAAAAAAAAAAAAAAAATCAAGCCTGTGGTTAAATACTGGAAAATATAAGTCATCTAGAGTAAATTGCTAAGAAATAGCATTTTGCTGAACAATCACAGATATGCAAGAGTTCATGGAAGATAAATAATGTGAGCTTTTAGCAAGCATTGTAAGTTCCTGGGAATGAAACCAAGAGTCACAAAAGAAATCAATAGAACTAAAAGGAAAACAGTGTTTCTAGTAGTAGGGCTTTGTGCATCCAAATAACACTTGCTTTGTAGGTACTTTTAAAATAATACTAACATTTCAGGAAGCTTTTTGAGAGCAATTCCTGGTTACACTGCATTCTCTTCTTATTTATAAGTAGAAATACCAGTTCCCAGAATTATGAATTTAGTTTGGTTTTGGGGTTTAAATGTTTTTGTTTTTCATTAGTGTCTTCTGTCATTATTTGGAGAAGACTGAAACTGGAATATTTAAACAGCTTTCTATAAATAGGGCAGACCACATCTTGTTCACTTTAACAAAATAATCCCCAGAGTGGATCCATTTGCAATGGCTTGTGTGGGTGAACAGGTGCTTTGCAAAGATTGGGATGGTCCAGGTCCTCCTGTGGATTGACCTGCAGATATGGAGCAGCTCAAGAGCTGCAGAAACCCTCTTACAGATTACAAATTTCCTATAATCTCCTCCTAAGAATCTCCCTGCCACAGAAGTGATGAATACTGTTCCCATCCAGCTGAGGAGTAACTTCACCATCCAGTTTAGAAAAACAGCTGAAGGCTTGGAGGCAATTCAATATGAAAATACATTAAATGCAGCTTTGCAGTGTTCACCATGATTCCATTGTAGGTAAAAACTCATGTTCACATGTTTTCTTTACCTACAGAAATTTTCTGGGATCCAAGTTTTTATTTTCTCTCTTGCTTAACCAGCTAAGCTGGAACAAGGGAGTGGTATTTTTCCTTCAGAGGTACAGACAGAAACCTCAGAGATGCCCACCAAACCACTGGGGGTGTGCCCTAGCACATGGAGTGTGGTTTTGGTCACTCAGCAATGATCTTGCTCCTTGTAAGAACCAGTCCTGAAATGGGATAGAGTGAGAGTCAAGCTATGAAATAACAGAGGTTTCCATCTCTTACAGATGGGCATCCCTGAGTGCACACCATGTGAAATCCCCACTCCTCTTAAGAATGCATTTTACACATAATATTAGAGATTTAGTGATACATTCCAGTTGGGTAAAGCAAGCTGTTATTCCTAAGACTAATTTATATCTAACATTTAAATCTCATCATCACATAGACTGCTGCTATTTTGTTAGGATTATTAGTTTGTTGTTTGTTTGTTTTTTTTTTTTTTTTTAATTATAAAGACAATAAAAAAATGAAAGAATGAAATGGGATTTAAAACTGAGAGTTTGGTAGTAAAAAACCAGAGAGATGAGATACTAGGGTAGAGGGAATAATGAAATAATTTGGTTCAAATCCCCCTCAGAACTGTGTTGCCAGAATCACTGCAAGCATAAAGCAAAGCAGAGCCTCTCCTTTGTGCCACCATCCAGTCAGCCTTGCTGAGCTGGATGTTGAACTTCCCTCCTGAATATAACAATGAGAGAAGAGAATCCCCTTGCTAGTGCACTTTTCCTCCTTTTCAGAGTCCCACTGAGGAAAACACTGATTTTCAAAAAGTCACACTCCTTTGGGATGAGCACATTATTCATTCTAATGATTGATCCTCGGTATTGTAATGTTCTCAATCTATAACCCTATACTTTAGGATCCTTGTAAAACCCTAGGAAGAAGAGGACTTTTTATTATCTTATTTCTTTCTGTTTCACTGTTTGTGCTCAGCAACAACAAGATCTTCTGCTCTACACTTAGTTCTTCATTTCCTTGGAAACAGGAAACCATTATAATGACCAGAGCCAGCAGATATTATTACATTATGAATAAATACAAGATAACCTAAAAACAGGAGTAAGATTTGTGACTAAGAGAAAATGAAGGGTGTTGGAAAGTCAATTGACTTAGAAAAATCAAATGAAGTTTGACCAATGACTTCAGAGAAAGGACAGAACCTTCATCTACTCTTGCCACCTTTACATGTGGTCATCTCTGAAACAAAATTCAGCATGACAGGTCCTCTCCAGCATGGCAAAGAAATATTCTCCTGTGATGAGATATTCTCCTGGGATCAGTTTGTACATGGGTGTATCTGTGCTACTGAAAGATTATTATTATTGCTCTTTGACACCACAGCTCACCACAGTAGGTGGAACCTGTGAAACAACAGAAAAAAGACAGAGTGCTGGACCAGTGGGTTTCCACGGGAGCTGACAGATGTTTCCAAAAAAATTCCATTGGTTTGTGAGAGTGGAAAGCTTCCTGTGGTTAAGACAGGTATTTCAATCCAATTCCTACTCTCTCGGTGAGGAACACTTCGATTTGCTTTTGCTGCTTCTAAGGAAATAATGTTTTTTTCCCTGTGAGATCACATAATTTGTAGCAGTTCAAATGGCTCTTTTTTACTGCAAAGAAAATGTGCAGGATCAGGGAGTCTATGCCAAGGGTATGGTAGAAAATTATGCTGGAGGTGGGAGGAATGCACTGTACCATCAATTCAGTACACTCTGACTTCCAAAGTTCAAAAGAGACATGGTAAGTGTCATGAGAAAAGCTATGATAAAAAAATCTTTTTGCAGAAGAAGACAATTATTTGCTAATAATATAAGACATTGCTTATGTAAAAGGGACAGAAAAAGTCTTAAATGGGTAGAGGAAAAAAAGCAAAAAAGCAAAAAAACCCATGCAGGCTGGAAGACTATCTGCAAAGGAGATGAGAAAGGAATTAACTATGCTAAAATTACAGTTCTGACCCAACAGCTCTGGATACTTTTAGTGACTCTACTAAAGATTCTGTGCCTGACTTTCAGGAAGCCTCTCCTCTTCTTCAGGGAGCATAAAATAAATTCTGCTCTCTGCAGGCCAGATTCTGCCTCCTCTGTGTGTAAAACAGGAAAAAGAAAACTCCGTTTGTCAATTTATACTGCCAGATTTTCATGACAGTGTCTGGTAAGAACCTGACACAATGAGGTTTTTATCTCTGATGCTTTCTGCAATATAAATAATACTAAAACTCGACTCTAGGTCATTTAAATACACGCAGTGCATGTCAGATAAAAGCCTCTGGAGGTTACCACAAGGTTTGTGATGTTCAGAACAGGGTCAATGGAATTCTACATTCAAGGTTAATAAGAGAAATTGTGCCTACTCATGTTATGCACTGGCAAACAACAACAAACACTGCCAATACCTAATTTTAGCATCTCACATACAAGGTTGTTCTTAATAGAAAAAAACTAACAGCCCTTAGGAACGGCAAGAACTTCACTGAGTTCAAGCATCAAACACTGCATTTTTTTCTCTGTGTATTTTTCAGGCAACGTGCAATGTAAATCCTTGCTTGTGACTTGAAAATGCTCAACACTGGTCTAGCTCTGCTCCCACTAAAGCAATCCATAAAGTCCTGTTATTACTACTGGAAACAGAGAAAGAACTTTTGAAAATCTTACTTGCAATCAACAGTAATACTAAGTCTACCTTAAGGTTAAAGTTCAAATATAAGCAGTAAGTTGGGCAATATCAAATTCAAGCCTCCAAGGTTCATGAGCTGTAATTCAGCCCCCTGTACATATGTATTGTGCAGAAGTCTAATTAAACAGCCTACATGCTTTCAACTGCCTCAGACACTGCACCAAGTGGTGGTGCTCACCTGTAATGAGGTCTCTTCAATATTTGATCCTCGCTGCATTTGCAGCCCACAATCCCAACCTGCTCTAGAGGCAGAGTTATCAATTTTCTCACAATGGTTTCTATGGAGCTCATCACTACAATACCTGAGTGCTTCAAATATTCATCACTTTTCTTTCCACAGCACCTTTATGTGGAGAAGGGAAAGATGTTATCCCATCACACAGATGGGGAGCTGAGTCAGAGAATGATTAAGGTCAAACATTTTGCTAATTTAGGGTGATTAATTTCAGATGCCTGAGATCTGATTTTATTCAGAGCAATTATCATAACTTTATATAGTTGGATATAGCTCCTATCTAGTTCAATTGTAGCTAGAAATGTCTAGCACTTCTGAAAGTCAGAAAAAAGAAAGTTTAGAATCCAGACTCTTATTTAACAATTATATCCAACTGAACATTGGGGGGAAAAAAAGAAGGGACAAATGGGGAAGAGCTAAACCTGTGAATAATTTGGCCAAAGGGACATTCAGAATGATGTAGAAACTACAGCACAAAGGTCTGAGGGGCCCCATGACAGCCTTTAACCTCCTCAGCTATCAGAATCTTTCTTGGTCCTGATACTTCATCTGATACCTTCAACAACTGAGCCTGAAGTCCTAGGTAGCAACACATCAATTTTAGACTTCAAAAATCACTCTTAATATCAAAGATTGCTCTTTTGAAAGTACTTAAATAAGGCATTTTGGCTTCTTTCAAGCTTCCCAACATTTGGTTGAAAACTTATTTGCTTTTTTCTTTGTATAGGAGAGGTTTGTTTTGAATGGGAATTTCCACTTAGATGTGCATGTCTGCATTTATTTCTTGATATTATGTGGACATAATGAAAATAGAAGTAGTATCTTGAGTAGTTCATTAAAGGGCTATCATACTTCATTGAAAAATACTTCTTAAAACAGCATTTTTTTGGAGTTAAACAAGGGCCAGAATCCTTTTCTTTTGCAAAATACCGGGCTGTCCAGCCAGCCTATGCCACTAACATTGCTAGAGCCAAAGGGAAGGAGAAGGACCACTTGGAGTACTTTAGGTCAGAAACTATAGCTTCAGGTGCAGAATTTCCAGAAAGAACAAGAAGCAGAGGGTGATGATGATTTATTTTACTAGTCACTCTTTCTCATCCCCACAAATATATTTTTAACACACTACATCTATTTTCAAGGGAAGGCTCCCTCTCCTCCAGCCTCCACACTTTCTCTAAGTTCTCTTGTCCTCATTAGTTGTAGCTTAGAGAAAATGCTGTCACTTTGCCATGCTGTGTAAAGCAGAAAGAGAGAAATTTCAGGGATTTTCCTGAAAACCTCATCATATTTCTTTTTCTCAGGCCAGCAACCCATGGCCACAGAACCATCAGTCTAGGGGGACAGCCAAAAGCAGCACTGTTCACCTGCCCCTCATGCCATTCCTATTTGCCCACTAAGGAATGACACATACTCTGCTGCTCAAGGGAAGCAAACGTATGCAGATTATAAAATAACTCCTGAAAATAACACTGAATTTTCTGGGAGAAAGGCTGATTTGGTGAAGAAAGCATTGAAGATGTGGGAGGCAAGGGTTAAGCACTGGGTCTTAAGAGTTGGATCATCAACTTGTGCCTCTCTCCTCCTCCCTTTGGAAGGAGAAGCACGAATTAAAGGGAGGAGTGCAGCCTCTTGCAGTTAAGAGGACTAAGCAGGCAGCCAAAAGAGTCTGTTCAGGCTTCATGAGCCATGCCAGCATGCCAGCCATGGAGGTTAAATTCATCACCAGTTGTGAGGCACTCAGCTGCAGGAGGAGGCAATACCAGTGCATCCAGCAGGCTCTTCTGGGGCTCGTTTCACCCTGTCAATGCAAAGCACTGACCCACAGCACTTGGATATTTTTTTGACACAAAGCAGCAGATAGCATGAAATTCATCTTCCTTCAGGAACAAATGACAAACCACTTCAAATTTAGAACCATCTGCAGGGGAAAGGCATTATTTTCTACTGTAGGGATGAGACATTTTTTGAGAATGGTGCACCAGTCTGCTTTTATTTCCCTGGTCAGTTATTACTTAGGTCAGTAGAAATCCAGTGAAAGCTGGAAAATACTTCATCTCCAAGGGGAGAGATAGTGCCTAACACCTTTCTGGAAGCATTTTAGATTTATAATAGTGATTTCTTGCTCTCAGGTTCAGAGTTCATTGAATGCTGCTAGGCACGAGGATTCAGTAGGTGATTTTGATGGTGGGCTGTATATCTGTGTATCTGTGTGTGCACACATGAGCATATATTATCAGTGTGCACACATCCTCCTGATGGACTATTAATATCCAAGGTTGCTTACTACAGTCTGGTTTAGGAGGAGATTCTTTAAATGACTGTCAAATCTCTGGAAGTGCCCATAAAAATCCAAAGACCCAAGTGTGCCTGATCTCATTTAAAAGAATCCAAATGTGAGTAGTGGAATGAATGGATGAATAAATCATTGTTAACATTCTCAAAATGCTTGAGCAATGTAGGACAAGCCTACAAATTGCCTGAAGCCAGTGCTGACCCAAACTGTTTGTCCCCACAGCACTGACCATCACTGAAATCTGTGGCTTTGAAGCCTGAGATACAGGAGTAATACAGGTCTGGCAAGCCACTTCATTCTTGTATTAAGCTTCCCTTTCTGCCAAGGGTGGGTAATGCAATTTACCTACATCACTGTGATGTCAGAAAGAATATTTTTAAAAGCAGTTCAAAGACATAAAGCATGAAGAATGTGTTACGTGTTATTAGTATTATATGTGGAAAGAGCCATTTTAGCAACACACACCTTTCTACAAGGAAGATAAATTTAAATAACATTACCCCGTAATTAAAATTCATTTTCATTAATAATATAAACAGTTATTGAAGTGCATCTCTTGTCCTGACGTCTTTCAGAGTCTGTTATATTCCAACTAAAAAAAGGAATAAAACCTATATTCTATAACTAAAATGACACTTCAGCTCCATTATTATCTCTGGGGTGCAAAGGAAAAGACAAAACTAAACAGGGCTTTCTAATGCTCTAAAATCTGAGAAACTGCTGCCTTTCCTTCTTAATACTGTCCAAAAGACCACCCTCAGTTTCCTGAATTAAATGCCATGGTTTGACTACACAGGAGTTCAAATGTGTTTGTTTCAAGTGTGCTATTTTTCAGATGCTTTCAAAAGAAAACAGAGGGAAAAATAAATGATCAGTAATGACAGAAAGCTTTTAAAAAAACATCCTTTTTAATAAGCAAGAAAACTGAGCCTTCAAAGCCCATGCATAAGCACCTGCATAATTGGCTGGGTTTTCAAGAGCACTGAGATTTCAGTGGTCCCCAGTGAGACCAACAATAGCTTTTGGATGCTCAACAATTTATCACGACTCAACAATTTCTCCCCTGGGCATCATGCACCAGTGATGTGGTGTACAGAAAGTGGAGACAGTTGAGACTGATGTTTTTGGTTGGACTTGGACAACTAACTCTGTTAGGCTCCCTGAAAACAATTATTCCACTTATTTCATTCCTGGATCTTACAGTAATAATTAAAAAAAAAAACCCAAAAAAACCAAAAAAAAACCAACACCAAAAAAACCCACACTTAATTTAAATGAATACAGCACACTAGGACTCAAATGCAAATGTTGTATCACGCTGGTAAAGGTTACATAAAGTAATGATTAATTAGTCTTTTTCCCTGCTCAGGTTTGCTTTGTCTGTCAACAAAAGGCAGCAGATGATTGCTTGGCTAAAATAGACATTATTTCCAGCTCTCTAATATCCCTGAAAAGCAAGGAGCAGTTCAATTTCCCAGCAATAATTTATTGTGTAGAATTAAAATTCTGCGAGCAATCTCTTCTCATCTGTTACTTTCAACATCTCCCACAACTATTTGATTTTCTTCCTGGGTTTTCATGTTAACTGGTCATCTCCTGCCAAATCCCAGCTAGTTCAATAAGTCTCTGAAGCTTGTTGAGTAGTCCTAGCTGTGTTTTATGCATGCAGAGTGCATTTCACAACAAATGGAATCACATCATTCAGCAGCACGACCAAGACAAAACTCAGGAGGATATTTGTCCCAAATGCTCTTAAATAAAAAAAAGTGGCCAGAGTTTGAAGCATTGCCCAAATGACAAAAAGAGTAAGTGGCTAGCAGACACTGAAATCTGTTGCTAAAAATGGATGGGAGCCTTCTGTGCCACCCTCAGCCATCTGCCTGTGCCAGGTTATTAGGGCAGGAGCACGATGCCAGGCAGGGGGAAACTGCAGCTTCCCTTCTCCAGACCCCCTGCAAACAACTCCCAGGCACAGAGAGGGCTCTGGGAGACCAGAAACAGCAGCAACTGATTCTGAAAAAAAACTCTCTTCCCTTCAGTCCATAATTCTTGCAGGCAAGGGTCACAGGTGGATTTTATTTATTTATTTGTCTATTTATTTATATTAAAGAAAGCTCCTGGTCTTCTCTTGTTCAGGGAAATTTCACAAAATGGACAGGAGTGATTTTTATCAGTTTCGAGCTAACAGTCTGGCTTACGACAAATTTTTTGAGAATCCTCTCCTCCCCCACAGAATATGAAAGCAAAAGGATAATGTTCAGATTTGCAAAGACAGTCAGCAAAAATGGACAAGTGAATGCCACATCTTTTTCAGACAGATCTGCACTTTTGCATACAGCCAACACAACAAGTGAAGAATCCCTTAACTGAAGTCGATCTCTTCTTGATTTAGTTGTATTATCCATGTTGATGAATACCATGCAAAATGCAGCTCAATAGATTTTCACCACAGGAGCCATGCACTAATCATAATGGAAGGTTTTATGATTGAAAGAAACTCTACAGAAACTGTCAAGGCAATGAAAAGTAATGAAGTATAAACATCTGAGTGTCACCTCAATTCAGTCTCCTTGAAGCAACTGTCATCTTTTGTTTTAACAGCAGTTTTGGCAATAAAACTTATGCATTACACCTGACAAGCAGCAAAGCACACATTAAAGTACAAACAGTACTTGGTGAGTAGCTTGCAACAAGTGAATTCCTGATTTTTCCTCTTTGATCAACATAAACCATTACTCGACATTGGCCAAGGAAGAATAAGACGAAGGCTCAGTAGATATTGGAGGCTGTGTTTCTTGAAATCCACAGGCATTTGTGAGCAAAAATGTAAGCACCTGCTTAGAACTGAAGGAAGAATAATCTGGAAGATGGTTTGAAAAATGTGTATCACAGTCTCCCTGAACAGTGACTCCACAGAGAAAGAACACATTCATGTAGATTCATTATAATCTCTCATTAACTTCTTCCCAAACCTCTGCTATAGCTCTTCTGCTCTGTGGGATTGTGCACAATTTGTGTATTGTAGTAGACCTTGCTGTAGCAACTTATAAGAAGAAAGAATTGATTCTTTCTGCAACTTTTTTCAGAGGCCAAAGAAAAATGACATAAAAAGCTATTTAGGAAACAAAAGCAAAGAGAAATAAGCTCTACTTGCAGAGAGAGGACTAGAAGTAGCATGAGCACAGACCATCCCGATAGGATTCATTTAGGATTATATTTTTAGCCTCAAGTACATACTTTATTTCTCATGTGTATTTTACATGGCCTGTTGAGCTCAATTACTTCATATCAGTGTGTACATAAAACAGTATTTCCAGAATGCTTTATTACAGAAATAGCAACCAGCCGAGCTTTCTTTGCCTTCCTAGAGCAAGATGGGAAAGAGATTTATAATGTTAATTGTGGGGTGGGGTGCAATTAACTCCAGTTCTATCAAAGTGGGGAAAAAAGTTTCAGTTTTCAGATATTTTAAACCTTCAAGAATAAACCCAGAATTTATTGATCATTTGGGCAGCAGAAACATTTTTAGAACACTGAGAATTTTTTTAATTTGGTCATTCCCCATCCCATTAAATCTGATTTCAGTCTTTTTTGGTTTTACATTTTAATGTAGACACGCACAAATTCTTAGGTAAAACTAGGTCCAAACATACTCAATATGGAACCATAGAATCACATTATGGTTTGGGTTGGAAGGGTCTTAGGACTAGACCATCTCATTTCACCCCCCTGCCATGGTCAGGGACACTTTCCACTATCCCAGGTTGCTCCAAACCCCATCCAACCTGGCCCTGAACACTTCCAGGGATGGGGCAGCCACGGCTTTTCTGGGCAACCTCTTTCAGTGCCTCACCATGCTCACAGTAAAGACTATTTCTGATACCTGCTCTAACCCTGTTCTTGCAGTTTAAAGCCATTACCCCTGCTCCCATCACCTGCAGAAAGCCCCTCCCCAGCTCTCTCGTAGCCCCATCCAGGCACTGGGAGGTTCTCTAAGGGCTCTCCAGAGCCTTCTCTTCTCCAGGGTTAACAACCCCAACTCTCTCAGCCTTTCTCCACAGGAGAGGTGCTCCAGCCCTCCACCCCCCTTTGTGGCCTCCTCTGTCCTCTTGTTTCAGGGCCCAGAGCTGAACATGGTGCTCCAGGTGGGTCTCACCAGAGCAGGGGAAAGGGAGAATCCCCCCCCTCGCCCTGCTGGCCACGGTTCCTGTGGTGCAGCCCAGGATGTGGTTGGGTTTCTGGGCTGCCAGCTCACCTTGCTGGGTCACAGTGAGCTTCTCATCAACCAACACCCCAGGTTCTTTTCCCGGATGTTTTTTTTTCTTTTTTGTCTCTGCCTTCCTTCCAATCCTGAGCCACAAGCTTTCAGCCAGCTCCCCACCCATCCCCAGGCAGAGCTCCATGGTGATTTGAAAGGCTTCCCCAATATATTTTGAGGTGGATGATTTAATGGGAATATCCTTGCACAAATGAACTGCATTTTACAGAAAAACAACTATGCATCATAGTTTCAAACAGCTGTAATTTACAGCAGAGAAAGCACTGAAGACTTAAGACCTGGGCTTAGCCTGTGACAGTGGCTGTGTGCTATTGATCACCAGAGTCTCTTTGGAATTCACAGCAGGATGCTGAAGAACAACAACAACAAAAAATAAAAATAAAAAAAAAATTGCTCCCTTTTGGCATGAGAGACAAGATGACAAGTTATTTACTGATAACACTGATTTACTACCCAGATGCTAAGAGCATTAGAACTGACTGAAGAAGGTCTCAAATTTATAGGAGATTGCAGGAATTTTAGGAACCTACAGGAATTTATACAAAGCACACTATCTAGAATGGAGGTTTGGCAGTGAACCTACGTGGTCCTCAAGTTCATTCTAGTTACCTCCCACCTCAAGGTCAGGAGAAGACCATGTGGACAGTATTTCCTCCCAAGCAAGAGGATGGAAGCCAACAGGTGGCAAAATAAATCTTCTGAAACAAATAATGTGGAAACTTATTCCAGTGTGTATACAAGGCCTAATTTATATTGTGGTCCTCATCCTGAAGTCCATTCTCAGAGCTCCATCAAGTCTCCACAACTCTGAGAACCTAGGAGAAATCTGATTTCTGAAAGAAGAACTTCTCTCCACCATGACAGAATAGTACAGAGAACTGTTTATAATAACAGGAATTTCCATAATAAGAGCCATGTGAAAACAGAATGAGTCAACCAAATAAGTCTGTTAGTTATAAGTTTGTTGTTCTTGTAGGTTAAAAGCCTCAATTTTCTTCACAAGAGTTTTCAAGATAGTGAAAGGTAGCACAGGCACAAGCTCGTGGCTTGATGAAGTCGGCAGATTTATTCTCAATGTAGACACTCGTGCAAAACATCTCAAATTTAAATACATACACTTTCCAGAATTCCCTCAAGTTCTGTTTTACACAGGGATGCTCTGTCATCGAAGAGCCCAGTATCAACACTGAATTCCTTAACACATTTGAGTGAAAGATGCCTCATACACAGGAACACAGTCCTGTAATCTCCCAGAAGGGCTTTGGAAAGCCCAGTTTTGTAAACAAGGCACAAAACCAAAAGAAGACATCATCTATTTACTTGTTATCACCCTCAAAGGTGGGAAGGCAACTTTTCTCAATCAGAGGAGTAGTAGCTGATGTTAGCTGGTCCTGCCAAAAGATACTGATTTGGACAAGTGAGCGCTGAACAGCCCTCAGCAACCAAAGCCAAAACATTTCCCAATCAATATAATCTCCCTAATGCACAAACTTTATGTGCTAAGTCGTTTCCAGGGTTGTTTCAATCAATTTCTCCTTGTATTTTCCTGTCCCATATTTTTACAATTGCTCTTTATGTGGCTTGTTTTAGCTTGTTGGAATAAAACCTCTAAGTACACCATGACTTGCAAAGGTAAAGTCAACCACCAATATAATCCATGTAAAACCATGTGTTGTACCTTATGAGGAAAATACCATGGAAAATAAATCAATTTAATATAACTACATCCTCCAATGATTAAACTTACAAAGATTAATCTCAAATCCTTGTTAGATTCAATGGATCAGCATTCTCAGCAACGTTTGTAAATTAACTTTTAAATCACAGATTTTGGGACATGAAAATTAGAAAAAGGAAGGTTGTTATTATATTAGATTCAACTAAACTGTGATGTGCCAGGGATTCTTAAGAAGGAACAAAATTGAGAAACAAATTTCCTGCTTTGAGGACTAGTCAATGCTTATTACACTCACTGCAATGGCATCTGAAGTATCTCAAATTTAGGTAATAAAAAAAAGAAGTTTCATGATGCTTCTCCCCTAAAGCAATTGCTCCTTTTTCTCTAACACCACATCTCAGAATAGTAACAACCATGAAGTTTTTCCTTACTACATCCTTCAAGCTATATTTGCATTTCCTTGTATCATCCCATGCCTCTTCTCTCTCTCATTTAATATGGGCTAAGTTGCAATATGTTTTTCCTGTCCACCTCAAGTTTCTTTCTATCAGTAGGCACAAAATGCTGCTAATGCATTTGAAAATAACCTGTTTGCTCCTGGCCATGAAAACAAAAACATGAAAGTGTGAGGCTCTCAGCACATTTAGGTGCAGTTACAACTTAATGTACCATTTGTTAATTCCTACAACCACATTAAGATTAAGTATCAGACCCCTTTAAACCCGACACAAAAAGAGTTGAGAGGCTGGTCACAGCGTGTGATTAAGCTAAATTAATGACCCAAAATGCATTCCACATAATATGCTATTATATGTTTATTACAGTATCTCTGACAGTCCAAATTAACAGTAAATTAAAGTCTAAGTTGTGATTTCATTTTTGACAATATCTTACTACAACTAAGTTTTAAATATCTGCATGTAACTATTTGGCTTCAGACATAACCGTAAGTAATGGAGTAAAAAACTGCAGACTAATTGCTTCAGATGAAGCGTTATTATCTCTCCAGTTTAAAGCTCAGCAGCAGTTAAGCAGCAATAGAAACTACTTTAGCCAAAGTGTTGTGAAACTTTATGTAAAATTTACTTTTATTTTATATGTCTTATGGTGTTATAAACAATAAAAGGAACAGCAGTTTGTTTTCAGACTGAAAAAGGGTGTAAGCTGAAGGGTTAAAAAAAAAAAGATAACAAGTTGGCCTCCAGATCTGCTTCATTTTGCTATTTCATTCAAACTCATCCTTTTCCCATTTCTAATGGCTTTTTACATGTTCTAAGCTCAGCTTAGCTCTTCATAAGCGTTTGCTTCATCTCTCTCACCCTCCTTTACCAGGAGACACACTCAGGGCTTGGTTCCCTGCTCAGCTTAGGCTGGTGTGTTTATAGAGGTGCAATGTGGGCTTTTCCACCCTGGGATGGGTGGTGCCCAGCAAAGGGCTGAAAGGGACACACCAAGTTTGAGGGAGCAGCACAGAGATGATGTCTGGATGCTCCTGCTCCCTTGGTGAGTCACCAGGATCCCAACACTGACTCTTCTCCATCCCAGCACACACCAACTACAACAAAACTGGTCTATCCTCTGCCTGTGATCATCTGCCTTTTTTAAGGTGGTTGGTTGAGACAGGGAAATGCTCCTCACTCAGCAGCAAAGCATGGAGGTTGTCCCACGTTTTTAGCAGCCTCTCCTGCCAAAGCCACTAGCCCAGAGGCACAGTCACGGTGCTGGCACTGCAGGGCTATTTGACAAGACAAGATCCCAAAGCAGAGCCCCTGTTATGCCTCTGTGAGCAGATGTTGTGCAGCAGTCTGGGACAAAACCCACTCTGAGAAATTATGGTCTATCTGCACTTTTCACCTGCAATTTCTTTCACAAAATAGTATCTCATAATAGTAATAGCCCTACACTGCTTGCCACTGGCCATTTATCCTGCAGACAGCACACAGGTCCTCTCTCAACAAAAAGCTTCAGTCCAGCGGCAGTAAGGCACTCAAGGATGGGGAGTACAAGGGAAAATGAGAGAAGCAGAACCCTTTCCCTGAGCAAGAGGGGGACCTTAACCATTTTCTTCCTTTTGTTGTTCTGGGAATCTTTTTCCCTGGCAAAACCAGCTGCTGCCTTTCCCCTACCATACACCCCATACAGAAAAGCAAGCCATGTCTCTGGTTACTGTGTTATTTAGGTACTTACTTCGAAGGCAGGGTGTTTCTGAAGGGGAACAGGGTATCTGAGAGCTGGTCATAATAAAAAGGGGCCCTCTTTGCTGCTTTGTCAAGGCAGGCAGGTGAACAGGGGCTTGCTCCACAAGCATCTTTCACCACCAAATCTAATCCTACTTCTGCTGTAATTCCTATAACTAGTCCAGAGAGTTCACAGTCACTCTCTAGCCCACTCTCCATCTCCTCTCTCATGGATCACAGAAAAGTTAGGGTTGGATCAGCAGTTTCCTACATTTTATACAGTAAATGATTTTATACAGTGAAGGATTTTCACAAATGGAGGTGGGAAGTAGCTATGTCCTCCCTGCTGCCATCACACTTAAGAGCTTCCAGCAACTTCCACAACTTTTTTCACAGATTTCTCTCTACAAGTACCAGACCCTGGGCTTCAGCCTTGGCTCATCCCCTGATCCTGACTTTCAGGAAGATGCTTTCCATCAGCATGCCCAGCACCAAACTTCAGCTTCTGGCTTCCATTTCAGAAAGGTTTTGGTTTAACCTATGACCATGCATATCCTTGGTTCATCATCACCTCATTTACATTTACATTTAACCTCTGTGGCGCCCAATTATACTGCAGTGTTTCTACTAAAAAAAAAATATTAATTACTTCTTCTCTTAAAAGGTCTCTGTATTATGCAATGGAGAGCTGAAAGATGCATCTCCATCTTACCTTAAAATATAAAATTGCTTCAAGTTCCCAAAATCTTAGAATCAGATACAATCCTTGGATTCTGTGCATTATCTCACTCTCATTTGCAAGTTTGCTTATAACTGTCTCAAGTCCTGACAGCATTTACCTTTATCTTGATATTTTTTTGCTGAAATTCTTATTCATATCTAAACCTTCAGAATGAGTTTTAACTTTCAGGTTTCTCCTGTGACCCTTTCCCTACATTCTCCAAACATCAAGGAGTGCATCTCTCTGATATCTCAGGTACTTGTGCAGCCTGAGTTACTACAGTATCTCAGAACTCCATATTTTACATACCTGCCTTCATAAGACTCACAGATATTTCTTTTCCCCCAATTTTAGGCAACATGGACTATCTCAGCAAAAGAGAAGTGCTTTAGTGCACTAGGTCCTTAGTGCTGACTGCCACTAAGGACCCAAAATTCTTGCTCAAAGCCGCAGTGGATGTCTGCACTCAAGGACTAAGTTCCATACTCCACTGCTGAATTGTCATTCAAAGCCAACCAGTAATCCCACTCAAAATTTGTCATTAAATCAGAAATTCATATTAACATGTCTTTCCATTCTTGACCACCTTCAAATATAGGTCCCTCTCCAAATTTAGGTTTAACAAAGGTTTCAAACTTGCTCAACGCACTCCTCTCACAGTTAGCTCTTTACATCTTCACATCTGCGCTTTGAAGGAGTGTGCACAGCTTTCCTGGTCCATTGCTGCTGGCACTCTCCTTTCTCTGATTCTAATTCATTTACTTAAATCCTACTTAAGAATCAGAGTGGGCAGTACAGAAAAGTGAAAGAAAAGATGAAAGGAAAAAAAAATGGACAAAAGATCAAAAAATGTGAACGTAAAGCATACAGAATATACTATGATGAAAAATAGACCTGACTGTACTCCACATCATTTAAAAAGTTCTGCCTTCTCTCACATCATCCAAAGTGACCATGATTCACCACGATTTAATGCCTGATAAAGATCACAAAGAAGCAGCATTTAAGGCATAAGAACTGAAAGCAAGTACAACCACTGTTCATGAAATGCCTGCAGCAATGCACAGCACTGCTGATGGACCACAACTGGAACGACACATCGAATTCTTAAGAGTCCTGTGGCATTCAAACACACTCTCGTGACCCCAGACAACTGGTGAACTTCAGAGACAGATTATTCTGCCTTTATCCGACAGCATAAAAAAAAAGGTTTTAATGGAAAGAAGGAAAGAATGCAACACAAGTCACCTCTGCTAGGAATGGAGGGAGCAGCTGTACCAAGGACAGTGGCAGAGCACATCCCACGTGGTCAAGGTAGAAAGAGCATGTAAAATTTACACAATCTCAAGCAGCATCCTGTAGAAATGTATGGACTTTAGAGGCTGTGGCCTTCCAGAGGCCTTCCAGAAGCACTTCCATTTCAGCACTGGGTAGTGAAAAGGCTTTTCTGCAGTTCCTTCTTTTTGAGACTCCAGTTCTACACCAAACATGGTCCTCTCCACCTCTGTCTCCCCCTCCCCATCACTTAGCTGACTGCATTCCTTGTGACAAATTAATAGCTAGAAAGGACTGCCACTTTGATGTAATTCCATGTTCTGGAATACAGTGTTCTTGGGAGTGCGATTACATAAATTTAATCTCTTGAGGAATAGATCAGATACCATTAACAGAATGAATGAATGTTCTCTATGATTCCTGGTGAGAGCCAGTGTTGGGTCTGCAATAAGACATGTAATTTAAAGAGCTGTTATTAAGAAATAAAAAAGTATTCTTCCACGTTAAGATGATTTTTTTTTAATTATGCCCTCAAATGGCAAATACTAAACAGTTCCATTAAAACTAGACAAACTTATTGTTTTCTATACAAATAAGAAATTTCTTCTTTTTCCCTTCTCTTTGGCAGACACTTTCCCAAAGTGGGAATTGTCCCTGATTTCTGCACAGCTGTAATAACCTGAGCCAGAATACTGCAAGGAGAATGAGGGATTCTCACAAGCAGGGCCTCACCTTTGGGATGTGACAGTTTTCAGCTCCAGCCAGGAACGTAGGAGCTCTGCTATCACAAGTCACTGAGATAACACACTAAATTAGCTCATCTCCCAGGAGACTCACTCCCACCTGCTCAACAGCTCCAGGCCAGGCTCCTTTCAGCCCAGAGTTGGATCTGGGCACCTCAGAGGTATTTCATGGTGCTATTCCATTCCCCTGCATGGATTCTGTGCCACTGGGATGCTGCACTGGGGAGTCTGACAGTGCCAGATAATGGCTCTGTGAATCAGAGCTTTCTTGTGAATTCAAAACTCAATCTGCTTACAAACATTCAGTTACAGTGTGGAACTTCAAACCTTGCTAAAAAAGAGAGGATTCAGCAGTGGCTCTTTGTGATCTAGCATACAGCAGAAATACAGCGACAAAAAAAAAGGGCAAAGTCCCTTCCCTGTTTCAAGAGATAAAATTCACAACTTATAATTCATGCCTGAACCTGCTGTACAGCACTGCCTGTTTACAATGTGAAGGGATCCTGCACTCTTTGGACATAATTTGTATTGCTCATGTGCTGTAGGGAGGCTTTGTTGTCACAGAGAATCAGGATCGTTGCATTCTTTCATGCAAATCATGTAGAAACAACCAAGACATTTGGTACCCAGGGGCAGTGATTTTCTGGACAGCAGCCGAGTGAGCAGAGAAGATCTGGAATGATTTTAAGTCACACCTCGAGGGAAAAAAAATTACAAAATAAAAAATATATTTTTAACGTATATATTATATAATAACACACACACACATACAACATATACACACATACTAATATATATAATATATATACATACATACATATATATATATATATATAATAATATATATATATATATATATATAATATATCTTTGGATACAGGAATGTAGCTCATATGATGTTTCATTAGAAGTTTGACTTCTAATCCTTTTGTTCATTTCAGAACTGCACTACTAACCAAATCTCTCAGTTGTACACATCTACCATCCTCTTACTCACATTTTATAGTAAACTCAAGAGTACAGAAGCTGGCTTCATTTCAGATGATGCTTAGAGAGAAGATACTGAACAGCTACTAAAGAACATGCATGCCTGTCTGGATATTGTTTGAAATAATCCCCAAATCAAAAATATGTGTTTGGGACCTCAGTGTCATCTCTCTGACTCTCACAGGGTGGGTCCACACTACTTCCCAATGTGAAGACACCCACATTTTTTAGTTTAATCTATTCTGGGAATGAAGTAACAGCACAGGACTCAGCTCACAATGATAGAGAATATTTATGACCTTGCAAGAAGACAGCAGGGCACACAGGGATTGACATCCCCTGGTACAGAAATCCCAGAATTACTGGAATTGAAACAACACAGGGAGAATGCCTGCATAACACAGCTGAAGTGCACACTTATTTTCTTATTTGGATAAAGTTACACAAGTAGAGGCACATTTCAGCATAGTATATTAAATGTTCCAACTGTACTCACTCTTCAAGGTACTACAGGCTATTTCTGTGAAATAGAGTTGCTGGGGAACATTAGTAGCATGAAATATTAATTTTTCCATCATTTTAGTCCTGAGTCTGGCCCAGGTTTTCCAAATAAAACATGTTCTCCTTCCACTTGAAGACACCACGCCTCTTATTTGGAATTCCAGCTGTTCTGTAAAATTCAGAATTGATTACCTTAATGACAGCTAACAGGCAGAACTGTTCTATTGATCTGATTCCACTCCTCCACGGAGCCCACTTCAATAAGGCAGCCCTCAAGCTATTTTGTCACCTCACTTAATTTTTGGTCTTTTGCATGGAGTTCCATGCAGTCATTAACAACCTTGTCTAGGACACGAGCAAATTTTAGAACAGGATCTTGCTCCCCACAAGCCCATGACAGTTCTTCTCTACACAGCAAAAGAAACGAGAGCAATCCTCATCCTCAGTGTTCAAATACCCAATTAACCAATCAACCATTTAAATATGTTTTATAAAAACTGTTCTTTGAGAATCTGCGTTCCTGTTATATTTAATATGCTGACTCACTTTTTAAAATATTTAAAAATTTCTTTTTAATATTATGCCTGTTACCACAGTTTCATTAAAAATCACCCTCCTTATCTATATATATGACTGCAGAGCTATTTGCATTCCCAAAAGGACGTTAAAAGTAGCAAGAATTGGGCTAAACTAAGATAACAAATTTACAGGCTTATGTTAAAACACAGAGCTCTTCAGCCAGTGTAAATAGCTAAAGCGCTGTCAGAGTACTTGACCTGCTGTTGCTATTTTCTTCCCCTTTTTAATGGAAAAGTGCTTTAATGGCATATCCACACACCCAGCTAACAAACCCCGAGGGGCAGAAGGAGATTCTCTCGTCCTCCTGAGGCGGATCCTGAGTCTGGCAGTGTCTGCAGGCTTTGCCACGGACTCCTGAGCACCGGGTCTAGCAGAAAGCCAGCTGTGAGGATGGAGCACTGCACGGGGCCCAACTCCAACCCTCTGAACAAGAAACCACAGCGGTGCCAGGAGCAGCCCAGTGCACAGGGGCAACCACATCCAACTCACATCTTGATCAAGCAATCACAACTTGACAGTAACAGACAGCATTACTTATCACTTACAGAATGTTTTCTGTATATGATGTCCAAAAGACTTAGAGTTCAGACCCACGAGACAGATAAGCAAGGAGATAAATGATTGGAATTCTGAGCAGTTTAACTGGCATGGAGGTGAGCAGCATTGCTTATCAGAAAGAAATTGTATAGAAACATTTTTAATTACCCAAGAAAGAAAGGGATTGCCTGCCTTCAGCAGCTAAAGCAAGGCTTTGCTTATCTCCACATCCCAATCATTTTCTAATTATTATCATTTTTGTAAATCTCTAGACAGAACAAGACTTTATTTGCATATAGATACACGAGTCTAAACTAGATTTTTAAATTTATGCCTGCAAAGCTTCTGCAGATGTTTTCAAACTTTCCCCACTGTTTATGCAGTGTCTTTTCATGACCAGCTTCTACTTGGGTTAGTATGGTAGGACACAGCACAGATTTAAGCCAACTGTGACACTTGCTTGCCTCTGGATCCAGGAATGTCACAGCAAGGAACACAGAAAAGGGATGGTCAAAATCTCTTACGACAGCAGCAGATGCTACTGAAAAAGACTCAGTCCTCTACAGCCAGACCAGCACTTTGCCTTCAATTTTTCTCCAAGCTACATTTTTCAGTTTCTTGATCACTTTTAAGCAACGAAAAAAAAAAAAAAATCTCAGTAATTCTTGATATGCATAAGCCTGGAAATAGAATTTCAGCTAGAAATAGAATTTGAATAGAGCCTTTTTTCAGTTATGAACAGTTTTAGATAAAATAAGGGTTTAGATCTGCTTTTGGTGTTGGAAGATAAAAGTGCACTCAAATCAATAGACAGAGATTGGATTCAACCCCCTGCTGTCAAGTTATTTTACTAATAATGTATTGTGAAAACAATAAAAGAAATGATGGGAGTGAGGAAAGTTGCTCACAGACTCAGACATTAATATTCATCAATATGATTGGTATTTATATATTCTTGATATTTCTATTTCATGCTCACACTAGGGCAGAGCTGAGGGAGCACATACTTCCAGAATATTTAAGTGTACCATATGGGTATAATTGCAATTCAGCCAGTTATAGAATATACTCAATCAAGATTCTGCATATACTAAAGATCTATTTTGAGCATTTTGTGCTTCATGAAAGAAGAGCAAAGCAGCAAAGACATGGCATGCCAATAGCAAAACGTCATTAGGCAGGTAACACTACTTGAAACAAAAAACACCTCTGCTTTATAAAAAGGCAACATATACTTCTTGGCTTACAAAACCCAACACTTTTACACAGCTTTAAGAAGGAGGAAGGGTCAGCCCCGCAGCCCTTCTTGTTCAGAAAAGGCACTTATAAACCCCTGTCTCCCATACACCCATAGTGTACACTTAAATATTCTGGAAGTATGTGCTCCCTCAGCTCTGCCCTAGTGTGAGCATGAAATAGAGATATCAAGAAAACTCCTTTTAAACTGCAGCAAACAGTGACAAAAATATATATTCCAAAAGCATTGAAGAGACAAGAGAAGTCCAACAGTTGCAGGGTTAGATGAAGGCATAGTTTCTAAACCCCAAATATCAAAGTTGTTTTCTTCTTGTTTTCTCTGAACCATTGAGCCTGCCTGCTTTGGTCATTGGTATAATGTCAACATGAAAATGCGGAATATATGATGCTACTGTGATGTTTAGTGTCTTCCCATGCTATTCCCTTCCCTAAAATACTGTAACAAGAAAAAAAAAAAAAAAAAGAAAAAAAAAAAAAAAGAAAGAAAACAATATGTGAGGCTCTCAGACTATCATGCCAGAAAGAACTATTTTAAGAATTAATTTGTGCCGTGAGACCGTGAGAGATCTGTTTAAATTATGCTCCTGTGCTGTCCTAACCAAAGATTAAAGTGGAGAACTTCCAGTGTCTTAAGGAGATGAGGAAAAACTGAAGAACTGGAGTGTCCGGGCTGCGCCGCGGTGCCCCAGGCACGGCTGGAGCATGGGGAGGGGAAGGTGCGGATGAGGAGAACGGAGATGTTGATCTGCCAGTGCCCCGGAGCCAGGGACCTTCAGCAGCCCCAGCTGGAGCGCCGAGATCGCAACCAGACTTTCCCTTATGCCACCACTTTTTAAGTCTGCCCATCCTTTACGGCTGAGGATACATCCCTTTTTTTTTCCTGCCACCCGCTGCTTTTTAGACAGGGAAAGTTTTTACTTCATTCCATCCTGGTAAGTGCAGGCAGAGAGGAATATCCTCCAAAATACAGGTTTGACAGAGAAAATGAAGTCTTTAACTTTCTACCTCTACAGAAACACATAAAGCGCCTACCAAGAGAGCTAAATTAACGGAGTTCAGATATGTTGTGAGCACAGCAATTTCCCCCAAAGCCAGTAGGAATTTTACCTACTTGCAGCTGCTTTTTGCCCCTTCTGCTATCCCTGCTTGCATATGCACAGCCCGGGCACATGCTGTACCCTGAAATGCCCCTCCAAGACAATGCCAGGCAAGAAAAATTCACTGAAAGTGCACGACAAAGTCAGAAGCTGAACCTCACTTTTACAATTTTATATCCATCTGCAGAGGGGCTTTTAAATACCCTTGCACCCTTCCTCCAGTGAGAAAGGGCCTCCATCCCAACCTACTCCCCCCTCCCAGCACACATGTAAGGAACAAGTTACAGAACAAACCTCTATAGCCTTCAGCAAGTGGTACAGGCTGTTAAAAATAGCATAATTTCAGCTTCCCCCCAAGTCTCCACACACACCGAGAAAGGAGACCTTGAACCCAGCTACACAGCACTTTCCTCCTGCCACTGGCTGGTAACTCAGTTGACAATTTGAAGAATACACACCAAAAAGATTTAAAAAAAAATAAATCATAATGATCATACAAGAAACACAAAGCTAACGTTGCAAATCTGCATCTGTTTGAAATTGAGGAAAAAAAGCATTACCTGGTCTTGCTGTTGGGCTTGTTTCCCTGATGCATTTTGCTCCTTGGCTGTAGTCATGCTCACCTATTTGTGCCCACTGCAGTGGCAAACAGGATTTTACTCTGTGTGTGTGTGTGTGTGTAAGCTTGTCTGTGTGTTCAGACATACACGCGCACACACACACACACACACAAAGACTAAAGGGATACGGATGAGTAACTAGTCCATCACTTAATCACCAGCTGAGAAATTTCCCACCCCCACAAAAAGAAATAAATAAAAATGCAACGTAAAAAAGCACTAGTCTGGCTGTCTTCCCCCTTGAGCGTCTAAAATAAAAGCAGAAGCAGGAGCAGAGAGAAGGATGCTGTGGGGGCTTCTTCAATTAGCAACAGCCTCTGCAATCGTCACAGAAACAATGATAACTGCTTGGCAACCAGCAACTGGCAGCTCGGAGCCGGAGGCAGCGATGTGGTCCTCGCTCCCTCCCCACCTCCACGGCGGCCGCCCGCGCCTTGCGCATGCACCGGGATCGCTGTGCGGCTCGCCGGGATGTGCGCGGCCGGCACTCCTCCAGCCCTGCCACAGCAGCCCCATCCCGCATCCCCTGTGCCCCATCCGCATCCCCTGTGCCCCATCCCGCATCCCACTGTGCCCCATCCCGCATCCCACTGTGCCCCATCCCTCATCCCCCGCTACCCCCCATCCACCCGTGCCCATCCCGCATCCCCTGTGCCCCATCCCGCATCCCCGCGTGTCCCATCCCGCATCCCCTGTGCCCCATCCCGCATCCCGCTGGCCCCATTCCCGCATCCCCTGTGCCCCATCCCGCGTGCCCCATCCCGCATCCCCCCCATGTGCCCCATCCCGCGTGCCCCATCCCGCATCCCCCGCTACCCAATCCCGCATCCCCGCTGCCCATCCGCATCCCCGCTGCCCCATGCCGTGTTCCCCGCGCAGTCTCTGGCTCTCCCCGCAGCCTGCGGAGGCTCCGCCGGTGCCCGGCTCGGAGGCAGGGCTGCGCCAAGGGCAGCCGCTGCCCCGCGGCCGGCGCGGGTTTGGAGGATGCAGCGCGCTGCCGGGGAAGCGGCTCCCAGCCATGGGGCGCAGGGAGCCCGGCGCTCTCCGGGGAGCTGCCCCCTCGCAGCCGAAGGGTGAACCGTGCCCCGGCCCCCCCCGGGCCCCTCCGTGTCCCTGATGTGACGGGGGCACCGTGCCCGTCACCGTGCCGGCTGCCATGTAGGTCACGTTGCAGGGTGACACTCGAGCACGCGTTCCCCGCTCCGCGCTGCCGTCGCTCGCTCCCTGCGGCTTCTGTGCCACAACACAGATCTATCTCTGCAACACATCAGAGCTGCCAAAGGAGCCCCCCGAGCCCGCTCGCCCACCTTGCTGCCAGCACGGGTGACTCGGGGGGTGCCCGAGCACGGGGCACAGGACGAGCCCCGCGCTCCGGGATGGGCCCCCGCTGGAGCGGACAAGACTTGGGGCAGCACAGATCGGTGTTTGCCTGGGGCTGATGTGAGCCCTCACTCACCCCAACACTAGGTGACACGAAAATGCCACGATGCTGCTTCTCCCATCCTCACCTCCTACCCAGCACACCCAGGATGGAGCCCAGAGCTCTCCTCAGTGCTGTAGTGCTGTGTAAAGCTAAATGTTCTCTCACTCACGTGGTACTGGGATCTCTGCTGAGTCTGCTAAGGAAAGGGGACATCACCGTGTTTATCTGACGGGGAAGTGATTATGCCTCATTAGATCCTCAGTTTTACAGCACGGATTTATTATACAAGGTCACATTCACCAACGCCATTACAGTCAATGTCTCCTTACACCTGGGATAATTTTGATCCTTGGTTCAGGAACAGATCAACGGCAGGCCAAGTTTTCCTAAAGATATCTACAAGCCACCACTCAGGCTCCTTAAGTGTTTCTGCATTTTCACCATTATATTCACAAGAGTTCATAGGAACCATGACATTAAAGATCTGCAACACAGGACTCTGCTGGTAGTGAACAGGACAACCTTGCCTTTTCCCAGATGCCACGATCCAGGCAACAGCTCATTAAAGAAAAAAAAAAAAAACCCAAACACCTGAATAGCACCTCTCTAACAAGAAACAATAATTTGCATTAAAATCTATCAGCCTGTGTTGATTTCTTGCTGGATTATACTCTGACACAGTCCTAGCTTGCACTGCAATTCCACTCTCTAGTGCCCATAGTTTAAGTCACAATATTTTCTAAATGTTTATAGTGAGGTTATTGTTAATACATTTTCCCCCAGCCATCAGAACAGAATTGTTTTCAAGGTTTTATATAAGTGGATCAGTTTGAATTTTCCAATTGGCTTGGTCTACTTTTCTACCTGTTGTGAGTGGTAATGAAGGCTTGCTTTACTCCACACTTCAGCTATTTTTCTTTCCAAGAGGAATTCAAATGAAACAAAACTGTATTTGGGATTAGTGTGTTGGTTCTTTTTTTTTTTTTTTTGTTTGTTTTTTGTTTGTTTGTTTGTTTGTTTGTTTTGTTTTTTTTTTTGTTTTTTTTTTTTTTTTTGTTATTTTGGTTGTGGGATTTTTTGTTTAATTGGCTGGTGGTTTTTTTTGTTTTTATTTTTGTTTTTTTTTTTAACTCCCCCACCATACATACTGGAAATTTCTACAAAACCATCCCTTTTTAAAACATGGGCCGTTCACTGTGTCCCTGACCCCTCAGTACCTACACTGGCAATCCCTAAATTTAATTGCACTGCATGCCATCCCCATTCAGATTCAATTCTTTCACAGTTAACAACTTAAGACACAGTTTTCACGGCTTTTCTGGAAACGGCCACTCTCCCTCACAATGTAGATTTTTTTCCCACTAAGCTTGTTGTTGGACACATAAGAAGTTAATTGTGCTAATTAGTCGAGCAGTTAGCTATGCAAATGCATGTGGCTGAGCCTCATTTCATGGATGCATCAGGAGGCTGCTGTTCTGACTGCATCTCCCGGTGCTTGGCACAGCTGCCCGGTGTTTCTGAAATGCCTTGATCTCTCTGCCTGGCAGTACCTCTTGTCACCCTTGACCAGGGCAGGGTGTCCCATCCCCTCAGATGGCCACCAGCTGCTCGCTGCCTGAGGATGTGGCAGCAGGGGCAGTCACATCCTCAAGCTCTCTGTCACCCTCCTGCCTTGATCAAAGGGGTTCTCAGGTTGCCGAACACCTCCTGGGGAGAGGCTGGAGGAGGAAGCAGTAGCCATTGCCATTCAGAAATGCTCATTAGCCACAGGCAGAGAATAATCTCCTCACACATTAGCAGGGCTGAGGCTGTCCCTCCTGACCTCTGAGCTATGTTAGGGTACCAACGCTATTGCCTGGCTGAGTCATCACTGATGAAAGATTAATGCACCCCTATCAAAGGACAAGAATCTGAATCTGCCAAATGCAGCAGGCAGAAGGATGGGTCCCAGACAGTCCCATTCGGGGCATGGCAGGAGGCACTGGCAGACACGGACCCTGGGAGCACCACCTTCCCATCCTTCCCTCTCCACAGCACCCCAGCTGATCACAAGGATACAGGGAGCAGGTTGTTCCTCCCTGCCAGGGTCAAATATACAGCAGGCTGTTCAACTCTACTACCCATAACTGAAACATGTTTGTCTCCACTCCCTGCCCATGCCATGTGAAGGTGTCAATCTCCAGACTCACTCCCTGCCTACACAAACTGCATCCCTATCATGAGCATCCTCCATCAATCCATGCAGTCACACTGTGCCACCATTGGGACAGCTCAGGAGCCCACTATGAGCACAGCCAGCTCTCATTGTTAACCAAGGTGCATGCCAAAATGCCAGCTACAACCACATGAATGCCATCCATGCCACGCTTGACAGCAATTACCTCCTCAGGGCCCACAGCAGGACAGACAGCCAACTCCCTCCCACCAGGAGAGGAACCAGCAACAGGTGAAAGGAGCTGTTCCAGCTTCCCAACTCCTCTTCACCTAGAGTGCTTGTTTCAACAAAATCATGCAGCACTGCAGTAATACAGATAATTTTTAATTACCTTGTAACAAATTAGTCACACATGTCCTAGAGCATTTTCTGTTAGAAGGAAAGTGCTTCATTCTCCCGAGACTGGCAGGAACAAGATTGTGGTCTGGGATCATTCTTAAAATTCTCCTTGGAGTTCACAAAGTCACCACAAAACTTCTTCATGCTCAAAGATTGTTGAAAACCTTGCAAAGGTTTCAAAAAGAAAACCTTCCACTGCAAAGAGGAATTAATGTTCCAGTGGCTTTGGAGGATAAGGTGGAACAAAAGCTCAAAGTGTCATCACCACAAAGACTTGTGAACTCCTAGGAGCTAAAGCACAGCAATCTTTTCTTATGATGAAGCATTACAGCAACACATGATAGCAAAAGGAGCAGTTTTTTACTGCTCCCAAACATTTTTAAGCAGCTCAGGGTACAAGGCTGTCCTTGATTCTGCCTTTCCATGGGGGTAGAGGTGTCTGGATACAGAGCAGCTCCATCATGGGAAGGAGCAATGGGCTCTCAGGAGTCAGTGCGGAGCACTCCTGTTCCCTGTGTGTTGCAAAGGCCAGAGCCAACAGCAGCCTGTGCTGTCAGTGAGCCCTCCAGCTGCACACATCTGTTCCAGGGAGCACAGACTAAGAGCAGTGATAAGCCTGCAGCAGGTACAGCTATTGGATGCAGAACCTTTCTGCTCCATTGAAACCTGGGGGTTTAGCTGTACCACACTGGGTTATTTATTTTTCTTTCATTGCCACATCAAGGAATTTGAAGCCAGTGGGCAAAGTAGGTAGAAATTAATTCTATTTCATTAACCATATATTTGAACAGTCTGCTAATGTACTCCCTTCTCCAGATAACGACCAGATCCCATGGAGAGCTACATACTGAAACTTTGGGGGGGTCTAAGCCATTAGTACCATTAGTATTTGGGGGTGCAGTAATGTTTTACCTCCAGCAGAACACACCATATGATGTGGTTTTGTACATCGAGCCCCTCTGAGCTTCACACTTGCTGAAAGTTCCCACTGGTTTGGCTGATTTGCTCTTAGTTCAGGAAGGACACAATGCCCAGGAAGGCACACAGCAAAAGAAAAATCTGCTCAGAGATACCTTACAAAGGAAAGGGTGTAAGGGTTACAGGTTTTCAGGACAGTTATATAGGTATAAGGACAACTCAGGAAGAGAGACAGACTGCCAGCACAGGCATCCACTATGAGAAAGGTGAGAAAAGCTTTAAAAATGTTGCAGCCATGGATTTTAGCATTCAGTCATTGAAAGGCTGGTCAAAACCGGCCCACAGGATGCAAGGGAAACAGTGCTCAGGGAGTATTGGTGCTGCTTTCCAAGGTGGAGGCAGCAGGGTGGGACACAAGACTGGCAGCTCTTGCAGCAAAGGTGTGAGGTCTCCCTGAACAATGCTCTTCTAAGACCAGCAGCATACTCCTGAAGAGGTAAATCCAATCAATCTCTGAGACTGATAAAATACCTTTGCAATAATAAAATATCTTTGGTGGCCAATTGCATCACCATTCCAATTTTCATAGAGGAATTCAAAGAGGAACACAAGGGAAAGGATCTGTAAAAATCAAGATGTCCATGGTCCCAAGATGTGCCAGGGCATGCTGGTGACCAGCTACCCCTCCTCAGTCCCACTGCCAACACCTCATCCACACAAAAAGCAATGGCACAGCCCTTCTTTCTGGACCTGCATGGCTCAGATACAGTGAGTCAGAGGGGGCTGTCTTCCTCTGCAGATCCCTCTGGAGGTCAAGGGCTCCTCAAACAGAAGATGCCAGAGAAGAACAGAAAGCTTTAAACCCATGAGGGCTGCATGGTTAGAAACTCTTTTTACGGGAGTTTATGCTTTAGATGCTTCAGAAGCATTCTGCCAGACATTCTGGCTGTTCATTCTGGAGATTTCTGTTCTGTGCTCCTCTGAATGAGCTTTGGAGAGGGAGAATTTAATTTTGTTTTGTTCGGAAAGCACAGTTTGTGCCTTGCCCCTCTCCAAGAATGTGACAACACTAATATCACATTATTGCACAGCAATGTCCCCAGCTGGAATTTGGAATTGGAAACTCTTAATGGGAGATCAGCTGACATCAGCCCTACTCCTACAAAGGCTGCAGTGCATCTCTATTGCCTACACACCATCCCCAGCACTGCTTCTCATAATGGTTCCTATCAGAAGACCAAAGAACCTTTAGTCTTGTTCCAAGTTAATCCCTAGCTTTGGTAAGATTTCTCAGTTTGTCAATGGGCATCCCAAAACTAATTTTATTACAAAAGAAAGAAAATCTTTGTCCTTTAAGGATACGCACTAATTAGCTTTATCTTGCCTCAACACTGCTAACCTTACCCCGCCTGGTTGTCTCCAACATGTTGGTTCTACCAAGGGTTAGTCATGGGAGAATTTCTATGTCCAGAGGAATTTTCAGAGGCTCTACTGAGGACCTCTCTGTCTTGGGGATCCACTCGGATGATTTTTCAGATTTCAAAGGTTGTGTGAAAGGACTAGAGGCAATAACAGATTATGAATACAGTTACAGTTAAAAATACATCACATTTCCATTACGCATGACCAAAATCATTAAGAAAGCAAGCTGGTGTGCTATTTTCATTTAACAGATCAAATCCAGTTTATTCAGTCAATGCTATTAATTAGTCATTTGCGTGAATAACTGTTCCTACAGGGGATACACTTCACAGTGTTCCCACAAGCATGAGAACTCCTGCTATCTGAGACAGCAGTGTTGTGGCAGCAGGGGACACAGAGACAATGGGCATTGCAAGAACAACTTGTGTGCCTGCATAATAGTCCAGTAGTGTTGTTACTATTTGTCCATTACCAAAGGCTCACTAAGTTGCTTTTGTTTTTTTCATCTTGAGCAGGAGAAGGTAGTTTAAAATTATAATAGGTTGATTTGAAGCACTGTATTCTGCTGCTTCCCATTTCTCGCTGCTGCTCCGAGTTCCAGGACCCCACAGTTCATGGTAAACAAATAAGACAACACGGGCATGCAAGCTGTGAAGAAGTCTGCTCTTTCATGCACAGCTAGAGCTGTTTTGCATAGCACTTTCCTGCCTGACTTGGAGTGTGACTCTGGGGAACACAGCAGGTACTTTTGTCCTTCTCATTTTTGGATTCCGCACCCACTTTGGTTTGCCTACCCTAAAGACCAAGTGTGTGTACTCACAGTCAGACTTTTCTATTGAAGTGGTTACTGTTCAAAAGCATTACTTTTAATCCACTGTGGGGTTATTTTTTGAGCCAGTGTATATATTTTAAATGTATATACATTTTAATCATCCCAGTCTCAAAGGCAGGGGATGAGCAGTGCCACAATTGTTTGATGCTGTGTTATCCCTGCAAGGAATACAGACCCTGTTGCTGGCTTTTCTCAGCCCCTCTGTCTGCTCCTGCTGGTGTGACCTTGGCAGCTGCAATGCAACAGATGCTTCTTTCTCACTTGTTTATCCATGTGAGAGAGACTTCTGAGGCCCCACCTTCTGTGCCAGTTGTGAATGGTCTCCAAATTGCTTTTTCAAAGTTTGCCTTCTCACAGTCTGGCTTAGTGTTACTGCTCCCTGTACTCTTAGGGATCAATATTCACTGACATTTTCCCCCACACCTCCTGGTTATTTCTAGGTAGCAGCTGAATTCCTTCCTTTTTGACTCAGTATGTGTTCTTTTTAACTGTTGTTTTAGGAAGGGAAGAATTTATTTATTGCCTTCCTTCCTCCCTTCTTCCTCCCTTCCTTCCTTCCTTTTTACTGAATAGCCAAAACATATCTTTTACAACAGACATATCCATGTCAGAATGTAAAAGACATCACCAGGGATGAGAAAATACCCCACCCCAAATCGCTGTCAAACAGAGAATCCCCAACTTCACAACAGCTGCAAACATATTAGGCTGTTTAGCTGCCTACTGCTTGGAAAAGAGAGAGCCTCGTATTCATTTTTAGCTCCAAAGTGATTTATAGGATGAATAAATGATCTGCATATAAGATGATGACTGGTTTAAATGTAAATGTTGTGAAAGACTTCTTATGTAAGCACATACATTGCCTGAGAGATCCTTGTACATAAAAGCTGCAGCTGGAGCAAGTGGCTTTTTAAGCATTTGTTTTATGAAGTACACTTTTCATCACAATGGTTGTTATTTTTCATTTACTTTTATATCAGCTTTAAAACATAGAAAAAAAAATACAAAAAAATACATGATCTTGCAACATGACCCATACACTTTTTATTAGTGAGGCTATGCAAAATAGTGACACTGTTAAACAGATGTGTAAAACATACACTCATCCTACAAATGTCTCATATTTGAAAGTTATACCACGACAACCTCTGAGGTGTCACAGGTGATCGAGGCATAAAGACCAAACAACCTCAGTTTCTGAACACAAAACCTGACGTGGATCCTGCAGGCTGGGCAGGCTGAGCCCAGCTTTGGGCATTTGGGGAGCATCTCCTCAGGACTGCCAGCACCTGCAGCAGAGGCTGTGACCACCTGAGGAGGGGTCACCACTGAACACCGTGTCAGCCTCATAACTTCTCTCCAACATTCCCAAACAACACCTGCAGGTGCAAAGGTGTCACCTCTGCCGCCTGCACTGATGTTTTCTCTGGTGTTCACTGCCTCCCCAGCAGGCTCACAGGAGGGGGATGGGTTGAGGTGATCACTGCCCTCAGTCTCTGGTGGGGACTATGATGGCTGTGAGGGCTTATATGCTGGTGTGTTTTTATCAAGTGTTTTTAGAGCTGCTGGGATTAAATCTGTTGTGGTAAGCATATGTTGCTGCATTCTTGCTAGCTCTATGGTAGATAAGATTTCCCACCAACCTAAAATAACCTCCTCAAGAGTCTGAACAATGAAAACACTGCCAACACTTGTCTTCTCTAAAAGAGGCACAAAGGGACCCAAAGCCCTTCCTGTCTGCTTCATGTCTTTATTTTTGGAGAAGGCAAACCCACAATGTTTTCAGATTACTGTTCTGAAGTCTGAAGGTGGAAGGCAGAGGCAGTAAACAACACTTGGGCAAAACTCCTCTGAGCAGATAAAACAAGTAATGCACAGATTCATGTCACCCCCCTCTGTGCCTCAGTGCCCACCCTGCATTCACCTTTCTGGACTGCAGGTCTTGCACAGTTCATGTACTTAACCCAGAGGACAGACAAAAACTGTTACTGGTATGTTGAATGCCCTCTATGGAAATGCAATTTATGGAAAATGGGCCAACTGGAAAGACCTGCTCAGAACCCCTGATGTAGAGACAAAAGTGTGTGTTTACTAAAATAGGTAAAGGTCGTAAACAGAATTAGTTTGTTACTACTGCAACCCAAAGAGTTTCTTGTGTTGTGATGAAGCAAACATAAACCAGAACGCCTCACTCTAATTTTTTTTTAAAACTGCCCAGCAGTTTTGATGTGCCACTTGTACCACTCTAGAGAACTCTCATTTTCAGAAGCGTGCTAGCACTATGTCAATGTTTTTACTGTCTCAGAGAAGTACTCTTCAGCTCTGAGGATACTGCATCAAACCAGATTCCCAACTTGTTTGTAGCCAGGTGACACAGTAAAGAAAATGGAAAACTTACAGCATGGTTTACAAACATGGTTACAGCCTGGTGTACAAATGCAAACAATACATAACTGCCCAAATACAAACCTAAATAGAATAAATAATTCAAGTAATGTGGTGGTGGAGTCCTGTTCTCATGTATTTATTTGTTCTACGTGAAACACAAGAAAATTAATGCAGATGAGATGCATAACATCTTTATATCCTATACATCTTACAGGAGAACAGCAGGGCTCTGAGCACAGCCAAAGACCTCTAAAAGGGGATAAGACATCCTTTATTTAGCATTGGAAATGTTTGTTAATTACAGAGGCTTAGCAGCTATTCAGCAATGCCACCTTGGGCACTCAGGTGGAGCTGGAGCAAGGGCAGATTGGCAGCCCCTGGTGTCCTGCAGGCAGAGGGGGAGTGAAACCCTCACATCTCTACTTGAAATGACAAAAAATGCCTCAACCTTGCCGCACTGTCCCTGTTGGAAACAAGGATGAGTCTTCAAAAGCTGTGGCTGTCAGTGGCACAAGACCAGCAGCAGCAGAGATGGGATGTCCAGAATGTACAGGGAGCAGAAAAAGTCTCTTGCCCAGACTGCTTCCTGCACTTTCCCATCCGAGATGTTTGCTCAATTTAGATCTGACAACCAGGCTGATGCACAGGGAATGGCTCTGGATGTCTGAGTGTTGCTGAAGGGTCCTAGGAGTGCTGAGCAACATTTACTGGAGGACTGAGGCCCTCTGTTTAACACACTGTGACTCAGTATTCCTTTGAGATTGCCTCAACACAGTTTACAGAGCTTCACTCTTTTTTATGAATATGAATAAAATACGGTACAGCCTCCCCAAGACATTGCACAGGTACTCTGATTTACTTAATCATGAGTTCCCACACTTAACCCAAAACAATAAATGTATCCTTTCTATATCACTCACTAGTGAGCTTGTCTCCAACACAGCTTTCCCTACATTATTGTTTGATTTGGTACTTCTGACCTTTCGATTTTACCATATTCAGAAGACAGCAAAGTAGAAATAATGACACAAACATTTCCAAGAAGCCTACAGCTGTGAGCCTCTGAATTCTTGTCCAAAAAAAAATCTATGATTTCATTTCGTTTAGAAAATGGCACAAAGAAGGGAATTTGAGATCGTTTGAGACCAACAGAAAGTTCCATAACATGGTTACGCAAAGCTATGCAGGAATGTGGACTTTTGCCCCGAATATAAAACCCTTAGGAAATCACACAAGTATGAAATGTGAGCTAGAGCGTGAGAGAGTAAACCAGAGTGAGCCATTTTCTTGTCACAGATAATTAATGCATGTCTCATTTACATACCTCTCAATTCCATGTAACTGCACATATGAAATGCACCCATCATATGTGCACAGGTAGGAATCAGATACAGGTGGTGCATGTGACTGCCTGCATATGCTGTAATACAACACCAAAGTCCACAAAGAGACAGAAACTGAGCCCACTCCTCTTCCAGCTTGCTGCTGTCCTACCCTGGTTACAAGAGGAGATACAGAAGTGCTCAGAACCCACCCACCAAGGCGGGCAGCAGGAGATCAATTCCATGCGCTCAGATCAGGTTTTGCTGTAACCAGTATGCTCTGAAAAGCCCTGGGTCAGTGCCCAACTCCACTTATGGAGTATCTGCAATGTGTTATGTTCGGAAAGCTCACAAACTTTCACATTCATACATGAACTTACACTAGAAAAATGTTGCATCACCTATCACTGCATTCTCTGTTGAGCAAATCAGAATTTTTGAGACAAGAAGAGGCAGATTTCATCAGTCCTGAGAACACTATCAGCCTTTTATTGCAAATATTACCCAAAGACAGCTTTTTGGACATATTTTACAGGGATAATAAGGCATCTTAGGGCTTATATTTATTCATGGAATCAGCAGTCTTTTCATTTCTATTGTTCGTCTTTGTAGATTAAGACTTCTACTGGTGTGGGAAGTGACTGCAGAATGGGATGTTTAGAGGCTTAATCTGCAAGAGCCTGAAAAAATGGAAATAGAAGTTGGCCAGCAAGAAAAAAAACCCAAAAAACTAAAAATAACTAAAAAAAAAAACCAACCAAAAAAACAACAAACCCCCCCCCCCCAAAAAAAAAAAAAAAAAAAACCAAAAAAAACCCAAACCAAACTCCCCAAAAATAATTAAAAAAAAAAAAAAGTTTCCATTTGCCTTATGGAGCAATCCAGAGCACCAAGTTAACTAATTCTCACCTTGAGGTGCAGTTTGGTGACATCAGAACAAGCAGAAGCTACTCTGAGAGGATTAATAGGAGCAGAAAAGGTAAGAGATTGATGAACAATGTATCTGAGCTCAGCATGAAAGGGAAACTGCTATACAAAGCTTTAACAGACATCATTCTTCAAAGTACCTGAACTGATCACTTCACCCCTTCCAGCAGACAAAGAAAAGTCAAAGTATATGGGAAAATTCTAACCAACAGACCAGGCTTTTAATTATGTCCAGAAAGGAAGTGAAGATACAAGCTTTCCAAAATAGATAAATCTATTTTCAACATTTCCCCCCTTCAAAGATGCCAGAGACAGTCTGCACGTGATTAAAAGCTACAAAAATAGCAGTTACAGTCTTGCAAGGATGCTTCAATTGGCGTTTTTATCCAACTGATTTCACTTCAGATAATATTGGCAGCTGAATGAACTGATTAAACAGTTCATCTTAAACCATTAAGTACCAGCCTGAGATTGCTGGTTCATCTGTGTGGTGCTGGTAGAAGGGAAATAAATATTCACTTACAGTCCATCCAGCACTACATTTTAGTACTTTCTTATCAAGTGGTCCATTAGGATGAATTGCAATAAAATAAACCCTTTTGTATCTCGCTGTTGAATAAACCCTGCAGTCTCACATTCCTTGATACAGTTACATTCTCCAGCAATGCAGAGGATTCGGATAGCTGCCTCAGAGAAACCTATTCTAAAGATTTAATTTTCTCCCCAGTAACAGTATGGTTTGTTAACAGAAGCTGATGCAAGCACAGATGGTAGAATAAGCCCTTATGATGCAGGCAGGCCTCTGCTGAAAGAGTAGAGCTCACACTGAATTGTGGAACATGATACCAGAACATCTCTTCACTTTGACTTTCCTTCCATGAGGAAAACGGGTAGTTAATTTGTTTGGGATGAATCTCTTTGGAGGATACAGAAACTTAAGTTTACTCATCGGATTTTGCAATGTAAATGAGGTTTAAATTTCTATAATTAGAGATAATTGATTGCATAAAAGTCTGATAGATCTTCCACCGTGGTAAAATCCTGTGCATCTTCTTCTCCCAGGCGCTGAAGCTCCTTGATGTTACTCTGGCACTGTGAAGTGGCTCTAAGTGGCTGTAAGTGCAAGGCACATCAATTTTCAAGCCTTCTTGCATAGTCAGAGAAGTGCAGTGGCAACACAGTAAAAATGAACACCCAGTTTTTGTGTGCTCAAGTCAAAACCAAAAAAGCATCTATTCATAGTAATAGTCCTGTAGTATAGTTGCATACAATCAATACAGCCACCATATAAGATCATTGTAATGAAACTAAATTAAAAAGAACCTTTTTCTTTTTATACAGTATTTGTATTACAACAGCACCAAGGAGCTGCACAGCTGGGGGTTCCCTGTGCTTTGGGCTAGAGCAGTTTTCAACAGACCCTGCAGAAAATACCTTACAGTCCCAATAGGAATATTCTGCCTGCCACCTGACAGCACACTGCTGCCTGTTCCTGAAGAGATTATTTTTCCTGCCAGTGACTTTCTCTCTCCACAAAGGACAGATATTTCTTTTTCCAGTACTCACTCCTGAGGCACCCTGACTTTCCATGTGTGCAGCACAGCATCCCTGTGCCCTTCCTGCACATAGAAAGATTGAATGGTTCACATTCAGTAGCTTTTGGTGATGTTACACCTCAGTTTGGGTTGAGCAAGAATTTAAAACTTGCAGCTCCCTGCGCAGGTGAAGCTCATTGGCAGGTGAGATTTGGTGGAACCTCCACCAAACTCAGCGTTCTGTCTCCACTTTCAGTGCTAGGCTTGGACACCAAAACCACAACCTTACTGGTGGCTGAGACCTGGGATTTACCCTGCAGCTCAGAATTACCAAAATGTGCAACTCTCTGCTGAGTAGCATTAGATAATTCAAATTGCAGGGCTTAGACCCTTTCATACAATGCACGTCTGAGGAGTCATTCATGAATAAGACTCCTGATCCTACCCACTGGGATGTGGTGGCATATTTATAGTCTAGAATCCATTACAGTTAATACTGCACTATTTACACTCATCTGCCATAAATCTAATACTGTTGTTATGGCTGTCCTGCTTAATGTACTCCAGGAATGCTCTTCAAGCCAGTATCAATTATATTTCCAAATAAACTAATGCTTTGGGTTAAACAGAGTGAAAACATCCTTCCTCTGAGAAATTTAGTACTTTGTATCTGCATCTATTCCAAGTGAATCTTGTGTTTTATTCAATTAAGCACCACAAATGACAACAACGATCCAGAAAACATTAAATGAAAACATTGATTCTGCAATAATAACGTTGGATGAGCCATGAACTGCTACCAATAACATAATCATGATACATCAAACTCAATTACAACTTTGAAATAGTCCTTTTATTTCACAGTAATTATTTAATGTTATTTTCAGTTTGACCCTTTTATCACTGCCACTTGCACCAAGCTATCTCTAATTTAAAAGCTGGTATTTTATGACCTCAGTCTAAATACCTGGCACATAAACTGTCAGGTAGCACAAATATTATAGAATGTGTTCTTATCCTATTCCTCTTCAACATCACTGTTTTCAACATTAGATTGTACAGACACATCAAGCCAGAACCTCTGCACCAAATCTAAACATTATTTTTTCTTTGTCTTTTGCAACCCAACAGGTCCCTGACGATGGTCTGGACTGGCCAGGCTTGAAACTTACTGCACTTGGGAGAGTTTGCAAAGGGAAGGTCATTAAAACAACAAACCCCAATGAAAACACAGATCCAGAGGTTTGCAAATGAGATACAGGAATAAAGAATTTCCAATCTGAACTCTTCTTCCATCATGGACTTGGATACAACACAAACTTTTTGCAATAGTGTCTGATAATGAGTGAGACTTTGTTAAACATCATCGCAGCTTCAGTATGATGGTGTAAAAGCCAATAACAATTCTCATTATATCCACAGCACAGCCCTTAAAATGTCACTTTTCCCTTACCGATCAGGCGTCTTTGCAGCAACCTTCTTTATAATTATGTTTATTATCAGCATCAATTTCCATTTCTCCAGGCACCTCAGAGGAACAGCAGATGCCTTTCAACGTTTACAAGGCAAACTGGCAATAATTGCTTTCCCCACTATGGAAACTCCATCAGCGCTGGGGTGATGTGAGGCACAGCAAACCCTAATGATACCATAGTCATACACTAAGGAATATGTGTAGGACCATAAAACCAGCCTGTTTTTTTCCAGGATTCCCTTCAGCTATCAATCCCTTACTCAGGACTAAAATACATCTGCAAAGAGGGGAAGAATTTGTGATAAAGGATAGTGCAGACAAGTGTGTTTGGAGAGGTTGCTAGAAGGTGTAACTAAATCTTCAGCAAAGACTGATGTGTGGAGAATTCTTTAATTCTCACACAGTGAGGCAGGTGAAAAGCCCAAATCCCATTAAAAAAGAAGAAAAAAATCAATTTCTGGCCTTCCTGAAAAAAGGGGAAAGCTCGACTCCATTAACACAATGTGCAAAACCCAGCAGAGAGATAAAGAGGCCTGAAAATATATTTCCTTTTAAAATGCCAGTACTCTTTTTCTTAATTTTAAATGCTGATATAATTTTCTTTTTATTATAGATTATTACTTCTTACACATTCAGGTCTGACAGCACAGCAGCTCATTCACCTGAACGTTTAGCAAACTTGACAATATTTAGCTCTAATAACTTTGAAGCCTGAGAAAGCACAGGAACATCATCATTTCACGCATCAGATCTGTTTAAGAACAGATACAAAGTACTGCTCACAAGCTGTAACAGAAACAATATTGTCCCAGCAGTAAAACCATGGAATGGAAAAATCATGGAAATATTACCCATTTTTAAGTTCCATGAAAAAAAAAAAAAAAGAATAGCAAGTGAAGAGGATTTTGGTCATGCTGATTTATCTAGTGAAACTCTAGAGGAAAAATAGAAGTTTAATGCAGGGTAATGAAATTATATATTTTACATTTTCTTCTCAGCTTGAAGAAGACCCCCCCCCTTGGTCAAAAGCGAATTTTAACTAGTTTTCAATATGTAAAATGTAAAGGCTTTTTGTGTTTTTGTAGTTGTGCTGGTGCTATCTGTGATAAAGTGATACTAAATGGCCTGAGTGCATCAGTCTGGCAAATGTAATAAAATTGAAGCCTGCAAGTGCAGCCACCTTATATGTGAGGACATTTCTGAACGAAGGATATATTTGCAGCAGCAAGCAAGATCAAAACCACAAAACACATCACACTGGACCAAGCTAATGATCAGTTTAATAAAGCTTGTATTATGACAGCCAGAGTCAGCCAGATTAAAGTGCAAAAATACTTTCACAAATCTGCTTAAGGGCACAAATTTTCTGTTAAGTTATTAGTATTCCTTCCAAAAGCTCTTCTTTATATTTCTAATCTTTATGCTGATAATTGTGAATGCTTTTTCTTTCATGTAAACACAGGAGCACATAGAAGACCTGACTAGAAATACAAGTGGGTGAATTCAATGTGTAGAAAACTTAATTCCAAAAAGTGCAAAAAAACAGGAAGGTTGCTGTGTTTCCAGTTTAGCTTTCATCTTCATCCCCAATACTCAGATTTTAACTTAAGTTGTGGAGTTTGACTATCCCTCCTAAAAGGTTCTGCTGCTAATCAGAAGTAGTCTTAATTTTTATATGTTTTCATATTCTTCCCAAATCTGTGAGAATTCTTCTCTCATCCCCTTTTGTGGCAACAGGTTCCATGTGTGAAAATAAATGCATTTATTTGAATTCAAATTTGTGTATCCAATTTGAATTCAAATATTAGAAATGTGAGACATCGCTTGTTAAGAAGCTTTTGTTTTCTCTTCTCTGGATCATGCCTTACAGCAGGACTTCAAGAGACACAAGGAAATATTTGGGGGATTTGGTAAGGACAGCTGCTTAACAGGAGTCTGGGTGGGAAATCTCATGGCTCTGGTTTCTGCTACCCTGGTTTCTTCCTCTCTGTAGCTCCTTGTGCACCATGACATTTGCATGTGAGGAAGGGGAAAAGATGTCCTGAGATTCTGTTTAGTCCCATTCCCTTCCTTCATCCTCTTCTGCTGTGAGAGAAAAGGGCTCCAAAATTGAAGATTCCTGGCAGGACACCTTTGATGTCCTCCTTGTGGTCTCCCTTCCAAAACTAACACCACTGTTTAAGAATTCTCCAATGAGTAAGATTTACTCGAGCCTCTAAACATACTCTTCAGGCACCTCTGAGCCCAGCCCAGCATGCAACATTCCCAGTGACACCACAGTGCTTACTTACATAATTATATTTATATAATTACATTATAATCACCCTCTGTATTATCCTCTGTCCCATTTTTAATGCATTTCAACATCTTGTTTGCATTTTGCTAATTCCCCTTTTTTTTTTTTTTTTTTTTTTTTTTTTTTTTTCCTGAGTCCTGCTAAGCTCCTGGCCTCAGTGATGTATTGTGGTGATGTACTCCAGAGGTGCACTGTCATCCAAGCAATTACTGTTGTCCATTATCAACTAATTTCCATTGTCTGTAGGAAAACTCAAGGTCACACTCTTGCACTGCAGCTTTGGGCTGATCACCCAAAAGAATATGCCACTAATAATTACTATTTAAATGCTACAAGAGATGAATAGCAAACACATTAACAGTGGTTCAGCTATGAAGATTATGCTGGAGGAGGAGATTACCACAGTGCTGGATCCCTGAAGGTGCTGAGTACTTACAATTCCTATTTGCATTCCTGCTAGGTCAGTGCAAGAGGGTTGTTTGGCAGGGTAGAATGCAGCTCAGGTATGTATGGGAGGTGTGCTCCCTTAACATCATGGGACAGATCCCACTTTGAATAAAAATCTCACCTGCAAGAGACCTGCTACTGCTTTTTCAGTCTGTAAAAGAAGATAGGAAACCCCTAGAAATAAATGCACCCCTAGTATGAAGAGAAAAGCAGGGAGGAAAAAAAACATTGTCCTTTTGCATATCTACTGCTCACAGGGACACACAGGGTCAACTCATTACTGACCTATATCACTTTGAAAGGTGAAGAGACAAGGAAAACATCATGCACAGGAAAGGGATGGACAGCTGCCCATGGAGATGGGAGCTCCCATCTCCAACCAGGAGCAGGAATTCTCTCTGGGAAAGAGCCCAGCACAGACAGAAAGGTCAAAACTACCACACTGCATTCTTCATCTTCTAACAAATATTTGCTGACATCCCATTCAGTTATGCTGGAAACAATCTAGTTTGCCATCATTAATTCTTTATGAGGCCAATCATCACCCCCGACAGAGCTGAGCTCCTTTGAATCAGAATCATGCCTGAGGGGCAGCCCCTGCCAGCAGTGGCATGCAGTTTTGTACAGTCTAAAGACTTGCACAGCCTTGAATGGCTTGTGGGGGTTCTGCCCCTCTCTGTACCTGTAGTTTGGCACAAAGAAGCACAAGACTTTCCCCTTTTTCCTCAACATTTTAAGTCCAAAGCTCAAAACAAGAAAACTTGCACAAGGATGTCTAACCTTATGCAAACAGATCATGCACAATGTATGTTTGCTCTTTGGGTCTTTGTTATCCCTCTGCAGTGTTACTGACACTATTTGTTCTCCCTGAGCTAATTTTCAGTCATTTTGAGGAGATAATGTGCATTTATTAAACGGATCGATATTTTGCATGCTATGCTTTCAGAAAAGTCAGATAAATTATGGACTTTGCTTGACATTTGTCTTCTGGCACAATAATGTGTTTCAGAAAGTCAAGTGAATTTATAAGCCAAGAACTCCCTTTTCCTAAATCCAAACAAAATATCCTCTATCAGTCATATTCTTACCAAAGGGTTGCTTTGGCACTGGATTTTTCATGAGTATTGCTTATATACAGCAACTACATTAGCCACGCTGTCCAATCCTCTCCAACCACCCCATCCTTGGAGGTGGATCAAAAAAATATCTGCCAAAGCTTTCAATTCCACTTGCTACTTCCATCTCAGTTCTCGATGTAACTCATCTGGATCCCATGTCTTGACAATTTTTAACATCTCTAATTGCCTAACTATCTGCTCTGGCATAATCATAAAACCTTTTAGCATTTCATATTGCCCCCAGGAAAATGTATTCTAGTCTCTGATATGACCTTCAGCTTTTTCTCTAAATACTAATGGCACAGAGCTCATGGAGGCTTTTTGCAATGACAATCTCATCTGTCATTCCCTACTCATGTCTCTTAATGCCCTCATCAACCACAGCATTCCTACATTATTTCTGTGATATTTAAGGATGTTGCTGCAGTTTACCCATAAGCCAGTTACTGTCTAACAGGTCCAGTTTAATTTTTCAATGCCATTTTCTATGCAGTTTTTTTAAAGGAAAGTCATAATTAAACATTCCCTCAATGCCTTTATACACATGCACACAAATATGCATTTGGGAATAGGTTTTAGATGCATTCTAGTTTAGATAGGTAACTTTCTTTATTTATACCTCCAACATATCGGGACACTCACAAAAGGCAGAGAAGAAATAATTTGAAAAAAAAGCCTTCAAGTTTTTACATCCAAATCTTTGAGGGTTTGACATATCTGATCCTTGAATTCATCTCTGTTTGCAGAGGGGACTCAGGGGCTGAAACACTGGAGGGAAACTGCTCTCAGCACAGACCCTTAGAGCCAGACTCTCATTCCTGTTAAGCTTCCTCCTGTGCTCTTCTTGTCAGAACAATGTAAAGGAAGGTAAAATAAATTAAATAAGAATGAGGATTACACCCTTTATCCTCTGTCTTTCACAGAAATTAAGCTTTTCCCTAGTACTTTTTCCCCCACATACTACAGAAATTTCTAAGCACCAGGCTGACCACAAGTGATCAGCTCAAACACCTTATGACTGGTGGAATTCCCCCAACCTCAAATGAATTTTCTCATACATCTTCCCTTTTGCCATGGTGGTACCTCTGTCTTCTCTGCTGAAACCTACACCCATAGGCTGTTCTGTCCTTTAGGGTAATCAGGCACTCAAGGGTATTTCAATTCAGTCTCATTAACCTCTCCTCTCATCTTCACCACAGGTTTTGTGTACAATCAAACATCTCCTTGGTAGTAAAGCACACAGACCAGTAGCAGTCAAACAGAGAGCAAAGATTCCTGGGTCCCACATGTTCCTTAGCAGTTCCTTGAACAGTCCACACAGGCATTTGGCTTTTTGGGAGTAATAACACACGGAATCATAGATTCATACAATGCCTTACATTGGAAGGGACCACAAAGATCATCTGGTTCCACCCCCCTGCCATGGGCAGGGACATCTTCCGCTAGACCAGGTTTCTCAAAGCCCCACCCAACATGGCCTTGAACACTTTCAGAGATATGAATCTCTTCTTCATATCTCATCTAAATCTACCCTCCTTCAGCATAAAGCCATCCCCCCTGGTCTATGCCCTTCTAGAAGGTCCCTCCACAGCTCTCTTGCAAGGCTTCATTTAGGCACATGGCATGCAAGTCTACTTTTCTCATAAAATGCTCTCAAGTGGGCCAAGTTTATTTAAGCATATTCCCTTCCTCCCCTCCACCCACATTCATTTATGGTAGCAGAGATGAAGGTAACTTCATTATCTGTGAGTGTTTATAATCTCTATGTCCCTTTGTAGTCTTTTTCTTTCCTGCCTATTACTCACAGTTCCTCCCTACACAGAACCACACACAAATTCATTAACAGACTGTTTACTCCCTCTTCAGGATCATTAAATGGAGATGCTAAATGAGACCTGACCTAACACAGCTGCACTAAGCATTTCCTTGTAATACAGACTTTGCCATTTATCAAAAACTTTGTAGTAATTTTCAGTCCACACAAAGTTGTTTATATCGAGGCAATTTCTAAAAGTTTTCAAATTCAGACTTGAGCCATTATTTTACCCTGACAGAAGTTAGTAAAAAAAGACCCTTAACTCAAACAAGAGTTCTTCAAGACATTATACTAATGTCTGAGGAAGCTCTCTCCAAATCATTATGAAAGGCTGAATACATCTTTGGAGATGTGAAACAAAACTGGAAATGTGTGGTTCTCTTCAGTTGGGGAGACTGTGTGCAGGGCACCAGCCACAGTCAGCCCTGGGCTCCTCAAGGACGCACATCAACTGGAAAGAGTCCAGGAGAGTCCCACAATTTTCCAGAAATGCATAATATCTGAGGGAAAAAACTTGAAAGAATTCAGATGGTTTCATTTAGAGAGGCAGATGCTGAGATGTAACATCTCTCAGCAATGCTGTGGCATAATTAAACTCGCCTTCGGACAAAAGGGTGAAACAGATGACCTTTAAAGATCCTTTCCATTCCTATTTTCCCTGATGCGTAGATGGCGTAGATTGTCTGCCCAAATTTCTCTTACAGACATCAGCCATCACAGCCAGAAGCCCTGCAGCCCTGAGCCTTGCATTCTACACCCCAAATGCATCCAGAGCTGCTCCAGGATTGCATCTCCCCTCAGACCCCATGGCTGAGGCACTGGATCTTCAAATCTGCCAAATCTTCATTTCAAGGGTAGGAAATTCAGCAAGGACTGTAATTAAGGTAGACACTGGAACTGCTGCACCTCAGGGCACCAAGGTCATGGGAAAGCCTCCCAGGGTGCATCAGAGAAAATCTCAGCTCTGGAGGCTCCCCTGGGACACCCACACCAGGGAAGGAAGACTGCCACCAGCCAGAAACTCGCTTTGGGAAGACAGGTCTGGGTGGCCCAGTAAAGACAGGGAAGCTGCTGGCAGTGCTGCTGTCTGACACATCATTCAGTCTGCCCTTTCCTGAAGCAGGGTATCCCTCCAGTCCTGCTGCAGTTATTGGCATTTTTCACACTTCTAGCCACCCTCTTGGCCTTTCTAATGAAGAGATACTCAGCTCAATTTATTACAAGAGTTCACTTGCGTCAAAGAACTTGTCTCTAGTCTTTATTTCTGACAATACTTAGAGAAAAATATTTTTCCTCTATTTTTATCTTCCTTAACAAACAAGGACATGAATCATTTCCCATTTATCACTTCTTCACACTTGGTCTCCACAAACCCTTCCTAACCACTCCCAAAATGCTGGTGAGTGAACATGTAGCTTCCTCCATCCATCCCCATCTCCCGAACAGCTGCTTTTTATGCTGTCCTTCACTTGTGAATTTGCACAATCTATTTATAAATACTTTAACTGTAATAAGGCTGACATGTTTTCTTTCATGCCCATAGACTGCAGTTTAAATCTGCTGCTTAATTAATTTGCACTCAGAGTGCCCGTCTCCCCTCCATCCAAGGCTTCTGCTCTGGTTTGTGCTCTCTGCTGCACTCAACACATCCTCATCTGCTTCCCCGGGATTATTAATTGCTCCTTTTTCCCAGGCATAGCGTACATACAGCTGGAAAAAACTTCTCACATTAAGAAACAATTGTCAGCTCAGGCGTTTGGAAGGAAGGATAGTTGGTTTTAATCAGGCTCTTTGGGTAACTTTATGCATCTCTCATTTGATCATCAAAAGGGAAAAGCTACCTGTGTTTTCTTTTAAAAAGCTCTGTTGGCAGCTGACTGTGTAATACAGCCCAGAGGGCAGATGAAACTCTTGGTGAAACACACAGAATCTTTTCTTTGATCACAGAGGTTCGTGTAAACATTTTCCCTCCACTTCTGCTCCTTTACCTGCAACACACGCTCTCAGCCCACACCCTTCAGCTCCTTGCAGCTCTCCTGCTGCCCTGGCTCTATGCAGAACCTCATCCCCCCACGTCCCCAGGCCAAGCAAGTCACCCCACGTTTGAAAGGAGAAGCTGAGATTATTGCCAGTTTTCCATTCTCCTCAGCAGTTTGGCTCCTGCTGGCCCAGACAGCCCAGAGCCTCCCCCACTCTCTGCAGCTGGGAAGGCAGAGGCTCATGAGGCACCAGGGGAGTTGAATTCACTGTAAAAATACATCCTTACAACGCCCTGCCGGCTGCTAATGACAGTACAGCTCCCTCCACCACCTAAAGACAGAGGAGAGGAGTATTTATGAAAAGCTGATTGTGTCAAGCCTCAAACAGAGCAATGTTTCTTGTTGTCTCCTTTCCCACCTGCAGCCAGGCATTGCTGGCTCTGAGCTAGTGGAGCATCAGTAAAGGAGGTTACATTAGCGATTACCACCTGTGAGAAGCGACCCACATATAGGAAAACACTAGCATTGAGTAATTACAGTCATAAGGCAATGGATGAAGGAGCACCCTGCACCAATTTTGCAAGGAGAAGGCGAGGCAGATAATCCCTTTTGCTTGAAAAAAACCAGGGGGAGAAAAAGTATGTTTTGAGATTTTTTTTTCTACCCAGTAATATGCAAAATACTGCCTTTTCCTATTCTAAAACATTGTTCCCTGCTGGAGAAGCAGGATCTTGGACCTGCCACACCAGTGCTGCCATCATGGTAAGGTCCACAGAGAGCAGGATGAGTTCCCACAAATCATGGGCTGGACACTGCCCAAGCAGACTTGCCATGGCTGCAAAAGCTGATGATCAGCCCTGCCACAGCCTCCCACAGTGCTTATGAGCTACCCAGGGCTGTACCACAGAAAACACCAGGAAAGGAATCACATTTGGTATTCAAAGGTAAAGCTAAGACCACTGTGGAGATTTTGGCAACTGCCCTTATCCCATATAAATATATAAATATAAATATATATATATACACACACATACATAAATATATACATATACACATATATATACACATACAGATGTGTGCCTGTGTGTATACACATTTATAAATATATATACATACACACTCTAAATACATGAAATTTTCTGCAGCTCTGTTGACTTATGCTACAGAATGTTTGTACATCTATGTACAACAGCTCCATGTGCCATCTGTATAAATTTCTGCTGCATCCATGGCTACAGCCTGGCTGTTCTCTACACCAGGTATTACTTTAATTAAATGCTAATACTCAGAAACAGCTGAGCAAGTGTCTGGACAATCAGGCAGCAAAAGCAAGCAATGAGGTAGAGAATGGATTATCCAGATCCCAATACACAGCAGACTATTTACTTGATTTTATTTTTCTGCAGCAAAAATACTGCACTTCATAGAATTACTTGAATTACAGGAAATGAAACAGATGAAGGAAACAGACCCAACCTTGACTATAGCTGGGTAATATCTTAGATGAAATCAATTTGCACAGACTGTGAAAAATGAAGAATGGGATTATAATGGATTATTTCAGTACAAGCTTTTGATGTTTTGTGTAAATGTTTTTGGTATTTTTGTTCCTCGAGAGATGTTTAATGACAACTGCTGAAAATCTATAAAATGTAGTACTTAGGAGCACCATGGAGCTGCCTCGAAGTTGAGAGTGAAATTGCATGCAGAGAATAAATATATGTTCAGCAGCAGAACTACTAACAGAAAAAACAATATTAAAGTATTTCTATTCTAACACTTTAACACTTCAAGTCCCAGGTGAAATCTCAGTTTATCAGCCCCAAAATTCATGTAATATCCTACCCAACCCAAAGCAAAGTAACTTGTGGAGCAGAAAAAAATGCTGGCATATTGTCAAAAGGTTGATTGTCTAACAGAGTATTACAGAGAGAAGCACTCAGCCCTGTGAATGCTGGAAAACATCATTACCACTAAGGAAATTTAATTACCCCTTACATCTGTCCAGCATCTTTTTCTTCAACATCCACAAGCATCAGTTTTGCCTAGTGCACTGAAAAATATCTCTACATCCAGAAATGTAAACAGGGGAGGAAACACCCACAAGATTTTACATTAAAAGGAGAATTGTCTCCTCCTTGCCAGGAAGTCTCCTTCTAAATCAGGCAGTTCAACACACTGAGACCTTTCCAGGCTCACCATAACTTCAAAGCTGACACCACCATTCTGCCCTCTCCAGAGTCCGTCTGGAGATAAAAACTGGCTACAATACTGCATGTTCTCTTTCCTAAGGCAAACTAAATGAAAATTTTAACCAAAATCCAAGTGATCTGAAGGAGACAGAGCCGTTAAAAAAAAAAAAAAACAAACAAACCCAAACAACGAGATTGTTGTTCAACACATAAAATTGCAAAAAAAGTAGTGCTTGCTTTTTTTGTAACCTCAGCTTGAGTGCTCTTAATTTAAAATCTCATCAGCATAATCTTCCCTTTTTTAAAGAGAGGAAACTAGTGCCCAGTGATGACTTACAGTCACTAGGTTTTATCTTTGCTTAGTTGTGGCTATACTTGCTGCTATGTAAATCCCATAGACCAACTGGGTTATTCACTCTACTGAGCTGTGACAAGTAATAACACAAACCCTGCTTTGGGTCCTAATGACACTCTGCTGTGGATTCTAAGAAAGTGCTTGTCTTATTAGATGGCAAGAGTGGTTTCTTGAGTTGGGATTCTATATAAAAACTAACACATGAACAGAGCAAAGAAAAATGTTATTTATAATCCTAAATACCATACCATTCCCCAAAGTGACAAGATCAATATTGCAGCTTGGCACTTGCTACTGTGACAGATGGTGCTATTAAAATACTGAGCATATCTTTTCTGCAGGAAAAAAAGAATAAGCCAGGGGGATTATATGTTGTCCTCATCCAATTTGAATTTTAGGTTACTAAAATTTGGTTAAAAGAAAAAGAAGTAGAAAACACTTACATGTTCCTCTTTCAAATATAACAAAACAGTAAAAAGGACTATTATATCCTTTTTGAAAGGGAGAAGTGAGGGATGCTTGCAGCAGTGTAAAGACTATTAGAAAAGGATTTTCATTATATTCCTGACTATTTTGCATTAATTTCATCAGGGCATTTTCATTTCTAACACAAGTACAAGAACAGATAATGTTGGGAAGATTACTGATGTCTTTGTCAACAGCTCCATCGGGTCTGCTGGGAGCCTTTTGTGAAACACACCTGAGAAGAGCATGGGTAAGTGTCAGTTGTTTCCCAATTCCCCAGATATTTCAAATGAAGATTAGTTTAGGTACTTACAAAGGTCAGCACTCGTAGAGCTCATTGTGCTGCTGAAGAACCTCCCAGCTGAAATCCTCTAAGGCTGAAAGCCATCTGCAACTTTTGCAATCAAGATTATTCATTGATAGAAAGTTCTCCATTTTTATTTCTACCTATTAAGATATCCAATTTGTTTTAATTTCTTCCCTTCATCCCCATCTCTAGTGTTTAATTCTCTGTTGTGAATTTTTCAGAGTTGCAACAATTGGCTTTGCTTTTGTTATTTATTTATCTGCTGATTTAGGAACTTATGCTTAGGCAAAGAGGAGGCATTGGATGTGGAATCAGGATTTTTTTCTTTTTATTAACTACACCTCTGCAGAAGACTTTCTGTGTAGACCTAGGCCTGACCTTCCCTTTCCTGTACTCTTTTAAACGGGCAACTTTGCTCAAGCAAGTTCTGTTCATTATCTTTTTGTAATTACATTATTTTCATTCTCAAGGTACTCTGAACATTTATTTAGGTGGATTCAGAAATACCTTTCTCTCTTTTATTAGTGAGAAGTGGCTGGATAAAGAATTTCCAGAGTGAGGAAAAAGAAAACCCTTCCTATTGGAAATTTTATCATTTGCCAGGTGCCTTTGTATGTTGAGCAGGTGAGCATCTTGACCAACTGGACAATTTCATTTACTATCTACAGTGTACATGGAAACGTCTCTAAATTTCTCTCCACGGTGAGTCCACTCAATCAAATGCTGGATTCTCCAGAAAAGTGTTTCTGTGGGTTTCCATGCTCCTTCAGCAGTGCTGGACAGATTTGGGTAGTGACACAAAAGTTTAGGGATGGCTGCTAATGGTTGTTTGCCTGATTCCCCCACAGGATCAACTAGATGGAGAAGATGTTTTACAAAGCTTGAAAACTGGACATTAGCTGCTTTTCATGAATTGTAATCTCTGGGCTAATAAAGGAGAAGGGTCTAGTCCTAAAGAATACAGATTTTTTAATGACAATGTAATCTAAAGGACGCTTCTAATGAAGCAGAATCTAATCAATTATAAAAGCTCACAAGATTGAAACATAAAGTTGAGTCTAAAGCAGACAGTCACAAAAGAGTGCAACAGAAAAGTTCAACATTGGAGCTGCTAAATGTATCATATCAGAATCAGAATCTCTGTTCAAAAATTGGAGTAGAAAATGAAAGAATGGGGAACTTCCCTAGGTAACCCTTCCCCAGGGAAACAAAGAGGTGCTGGTCAAAAAGAACTAATTCCATTAAATGTAAAGCACGGAGAGTCTGACTGTTTTGTCTTTTAAGCGATGCTCAATCCAGGCTGCAAACATGTTCTGGAACTGAAGAGCACAGAGCTGTATTCCAGTTGCTCCAATGGAAGGATAAACTGACAACTGTTGTGTTTTACAGTGGTGCAAATCTGAATCCATTAAACTAAACAAAAGCAATCCAAACCCCAAACTAACCAACCAAGCAAGCAAAAGCCACTCACAATTTCACTGTCTCCATGTGTTAAGGCCCTGATGAAGTGGAAGAATTGTGTTAACTATTACCTTAAATGCACCAGGGAATATTTTTTAGCCAATTAAGAAGACAAAAAAAAAAAAAAAAAAAGAAAAAAAAGAAAAAAAGAAAATTATGCACGCTTTTGTTAATGAAAATAAGTAATATCTGAGCAACTGGTGGAAGAGATCTGGTGAGGAAAAGAAGCCAAAAAGTGCTTTGGAAGAATCATGTCAGATGATTAAACCTACAAAGAGCAGTTATATATTTATGGGGGTCAGATAACTGTGTTTTAGTTGTTGGCAGGCAGGGCTAAGAAAGAATAGTCCAAGAAGAACAAATACAAAAAAACTGGGAGAAAAATTAATCCCAGTGCTGCTAAATACAGTGTGGTCCATCGTAAGGGCTAAATTGTGGGAAAAAAAAAAGTAAATTTTAAATCAGAAACTGGTCCATGTCTATAAATTTTTATTTCTGCTGAACTGAAAAGAAAAAAAAAATAGAAAGAGACAAGACTTTTGATGCCAAGAATAGAATGAGAATAAATAAAATCAGGGAAGGAAGAATGAGAGAATTACATAATTCCAGCATCACACAATCACTGCCTCTGTAATTAGTGCTGACTGAGTCAACAAGTTTAAGCAGCCACATTTTGAATAGATTGATCTTGAAGTTAAATTCTACTAGAAGCAGCAGAAATATTTGTCCTGAAATAACCCTCTCTTGTATCTAGGTAAACAGAGGACAACCAAACAGCCCCAGGGCAGATAGGGGGGAATTTGAGAGCTCTTCACTCATTGCCCAGGAGAGGGAAAGCCCTGCAGGACCAGCAGTCATTCCCTTCCTCTTTAGGTGCTTTCAGACTCCAGGGGATGAGATATTCCATCATATGCACAACATCTGCTTCTGTTCACAGACCTGACAATCCTCCAGGAACCACCGCAAGGTGATCGTTACCTACTGCCCTGCTGATTTAAGATACTTTTTGATATTCTCTTAAATTTTCCTTTCAGGGAGTTTCTAAATAACCTTGAAAGTCACAGTAAATTATGAGCAATTCTTTTTTTTTCCCTCAAGGTACCTTTGGGAAAAAAAAAAAAAAAAAAAAAAGGTTACGACATCATCTAACAAGGCATAGTTTGTAAGAACCCAGGACAGTCCAGAAAACTACCAGAGAGCTTTCCCCCGATATTATTAACCAGCAGGATGCATGAGGTCAGGTCAGAAAAACCTTCAGGCAAAGAGAAGCAAGTAATAAAGTCAGTTCCTCAAGTGCACTTCTACTTTCTGGGTCTACTGCACACCCCTACTGCAAATGATCTGGTACAGAGGCGAAGATGAATTAACCACCACTATGAAGGTGAGAAATAAACCCAGTTCCCCAGCAGCTTCCTGCCCACAGGAAAGTTTGTTAGCAGCAATCCTGTGGTGTAAAAGTGACAATCAAAGAGAATGAGAAGGTAAGGTGGGGAGAAACTAAATTAATTTCTTTTCATTTCTCTGCCACTTCAGAAGGTGAATGGGAAATATCCAAAGGGTGACACTTTGCAGGTAACAAAGTCAAGGTACTCACAAAGGCAGATGTATCAAGAAAAGAGGTGAAAGAGCAGTTCAATAAATTAAAATGTGTGGAAAATGAGGTTCATTTCTTGGTAAAGTTTAAAAATGTTTAATAAAGACAATAGGAGATAGATAAAGCAAAGGTTAAAGGGCCGGCCGGGTGTCTTGGTGCGCTGGCAAGAGTACGCTGCTGTCTTGGAACTACCCCTTTTTATCCTGTTCTTCATGCAGGGACTTATGCATATTCACTTTTCCAGGAACTGTTCTGCATGGTCACTCCTTGGGTCTGTCAAGAACAGTTCCACTTTTATTCGGTTCTTATCATCTTTTGGGCTTTGGTCTCTTTTTCACAGGCAGTGAATGCTGAGAGTCACTGGGCCTCTTCTGGAAGTTATCTATTCGAGCAGCTAAAACACACTACACTTAAATTCCAAATTACAGCAAAGAAAAAATTTTATACATCTATTCAGTTAGTTAAACACACTAAAAACTACAGAAAAAACTATCATACTTATAACATTCATTCCAACATTTGCGAAAAGCCAACTCTAAAACATGTATTTATAACAAATGCAATATATCACTCAGGCTGCTTGGTATCACTCCAAGAGCATAGAAGAAATGAAGGTGAGTGACAATGTAAACATATATTTTAGTGTTAAACCATTTGAATCACAGCTCCAAAGGAGGAGGTGGTACCTGAAGTGTTGTCTGTTTATTAAAAAGGATGCCAGAGAGTGAGCTAGGGACGGGAGCTTTGCATTACCTTGTCTTGCCTCAGTAACAGAGAAGGGCAGAGGGGACACGGGATGAGAAAACAAAGCATGGGTAAAAGCACTTCAGTGCTTACTGTAAAGAATGGGCAGATATAGCAAACCCACAAACCACTGTAGCATTTGCCAGAGCAATTGAGCCAAATAACATGAGAAGGGGAAGCTGAGGTCAGGCCACTAAGCATGTTACTCCTTCTCCAGAGAAACATAACAAAAACAGCTGAAGAATAACAGTGGATTTTCAAAAAGTCATTCCAAAGTCCTCAGGGTGGTATTTGAGTAACAACCCAGCGATGGAGGGGAATGGAATTCTGTCACACTTTTGGAAAACAGCATAATATTACATGTGCAGTTATTCTGGCACCCTGCAGGGTGATGGCAAAGAGTCCTAAAACCGGAGGGCGGCTCCAGCTTCATGTGGCCAAAGGAAAATACTCACACCTGAGCTCTCCACAAGATCTGTGGCTTCCTAGTTAAGAGCTAGCCATCAACATATTCCACAGAAAGCCTGAGGAAACCTAGGTCAGAAATTATACTCTTAATGTGACATTTTTTTCTCCTATGCCTACAAAGACAGCCTGGAGTGACCAGGTCAAATACATACCCAAATAAAAATTTTTCTGGCATTCGTTCTTCAGAGAGACATATCCTGTACAGCCTTACACCATGCCTTTGAGGCACCATTCTTGTTTTTCCCCCTCGAAAACGTGTATCAAACCTCCAGGGGACGTGCCAAAACCAGAGACCAGATCGGCAGCCAGACAGGGTCCTGGCTGCAGCATATCAGCTGCTCAGCAGCATTGAGGAATGTCAGGGGAGGATTAGTGGCCAGTCCTTCCAAAAGTACCACCTACCCGAAATGCAAATTGAATCTTCTCAAGCTCCTCAACGCAGAATCATCCGCTAATTGCAGACGTTTACCCTCGTCACCCCCTTAGAGAAAAGCAGCGAGTGGGTTTTGCAGGGAAGGCGGATGGAAACACCAGACTGCTGGAGTGCTTTCCTAGAGAATTATTATCTGTTCAGCCAAGGATGAAGCTCCAGGGAGGACACCAAAACCTTCTAACCTACTTTTTTCTCCAGTCAAACGTTAAAATGCAGCAGCTGTTTCCCCATGGAAGGCAGTGCTGTGAACACGCCTGGATTTTCATTCCACTTCGAATCTTGCCGAGGCCACAGTATCCCATGGAAGGGGGAAGAGTATGAATTCATTCAGATAGGTCAGTGTATCTCAGGAGTTACCAAGTTTCCAGGCAAGCTGAGTAACAAATTCTGTGTATGTGACTTATTTGAAGAGGAAAACATAAACTTAAAACCTGTCAAAGAGATTTTACCTATTTATTCCTGCTTACATCAGAAAGATCACTTTTTTTTCTCACCTATTTCTTTAAGGTGAGCATAAATCTGATCAAAAGAATAGACTGCAGTGATCTCATTGTCTCTGATGATGCTATTTTATATGGGTTTGGGGCAGGTAGAGGGAAACACACTGCCCCAGTGACAGGTTTAGCCACCAGATCACCCTGCAGTTCACAGGACACATTCCACCTTGTGAAAGTCCGGAGCAGATGGCACAATCACAGAATACATTTCAGCTCTTGCTGGAGTTTCAGGTGTGTAAATTTATCAACCTCTTCCCCCTCAAATCTCATTCTCTCTGCTTAGGATCCTGACTAACTAAGAAGATAATAAGACTTTTATTTGTTAGAGGCAATTACCTTACATAGTTTCTCTCCTAAATTTCTGAGAAAAAAATCTTTGCACTCCCTTGATTTTTGGCTGCCAGATCTGTCAGGTCAGGTAAAGAGTTTGAAGGGGTCAGGCCAAAAATCACAGATTAATTTAAATGGCAATCCATGACCCACATAACTTTAGGGGTGAAATTCACCACTTGCTGTGCTGCCATTAGTAAATTCGATCCATTATTTCAGGAACCCAACCCCAGATCCACAGAGTTCAAACCCTCAGCTGTGACTCCGGGATGTACAACCTGCATAAGAACCTCTCAGCTCCTTTGGTCCTCCAACTCCAGTCCCCAAAACACCCCGTGCAGGGCAGATTCTCCTTGCAGGTCTGCTATTTACAGTATTTAATTGCATATAATTTAATTATACCACCCCAGCAGGCTGGGCTGGGCAGGTTTAGATAATAATTGCTCCAATTCAAGGCAGCAAGAACACTTGCTTTGCTAATACAGGGAATTACTGGGCTGTTTGCTTTGCTCCTGGGGAATTCTCTGCGTGTCTCTCACACAAATATTATCAGTCCCATTTACTATACTCAGATCTCAAGAATTTATGTGTAGGCACCAAAAACTGGAGGGATATATTTTAGAGACTTCCTGACAATTTTGAACTGCCATGAAGCCTGACTCACGGAAATCTATTTACAAAATCTCTCCTTATTCTAATGCATTAGCATACAGATATATGCAGACACTCAAGAATATGCAAAAAACTAGAATTGTTTGATGCTTGGAGTCAAACTCAGCTTTGCCTGTGTCACACAGAGTTTAGTCATACCATGTGTTTTATAAGGTGAATATACTTGTAGACAAATCTCTACTATTGTGATAACAATTTTGTGTTCTATAATTTTTTATACTGTGTGCACAGTCAGTGTATCTTTTCTGACATTGGAAAGATTTCAGTACTTTAACACTTGATATTTCTCTATCACCTCTCTTGCAAAGATCCCAAGGCAATCTAAACCAACAAGTATGTCTCAGAACACCACCATAAACTCCATGTAAATATTTCCATTTCAGCCACTGGGGAAGCTAACAAGAGACCAGTCTAAAATGATGTAGCAGCAGAACCTGGAATAGAAATTCGGAGCTCAAGCTCTGATCTTTGATCTAACCATTAAAAATTCTGGTTCCTACATGGATTCAATAACCTTTGCAGAAAGAAAGAAACATGAAAAAACATGAAAAAAGAGTCTACTTTATAAGGAACCATATTTTCTCATTAGTTCTCTGCTGGTCATTCAGAGAAAGCAGACTCCAGTGGATAAGGTGGTGAGCTTAGGAGACCCAGGCTCATTCTCGATCTTGCACATTTATTCCAAGCAAGCCACAGCCTCTGCGGCAGTTTCTTTCCTGAGGAATAAAGGTACTGCCTTATTGAGCCACTTGGAATTAACCCATTGCTTTAGTTGGTGCATTGCTGCAGAGTACTAAGTAGTATTGAAAATCTGCATGCTAGGATGAAGTTAAAATTAGACTTTGCTTCAGTTGAAGTTATCTCGATTTATGAGCAGCTACTTCTTGAAGCTTTCCCTCTGCAGAGCTTTTTCTCAGAGCTCTGCAGCTCTGCACTTATGCTTAAGTTAAATGATTGTATCCCACCAGCTCTTTTGAGCAGGATAATTGGCAATTACTTATTTTTGACATATGCAGGAAATCTAGTACAGCATAATTCAAATTCTGTTAGCAGTGATGAACCTCTTTTGCAGAACAGTGCATTACAGTGCTCATCTCCACTGCCAATGTGCCTGGCAGTTTTAATTCAAATCTCAGAAGTATTATGTGCAGCACATTGTTTCTTATCTGCAAGGTCCATGCTAGAGAAATTCTTTTGTTATGTAACCTTGAATCCTTTTCCTAAAGTTTTTGAAACTCCTGCAACCCTTGACTGGTTGAAAAGAAAGCAGAACTGATTTTATCTCGTTCCTCTTTATTTCCATGGCTGAAGCTTTCTGCATGAAGTGTATTAATTATCTCTTGCTCTTGTTAAAAACAAATATATCTAGGCATGTAAATTGCCAAACAGCAGCTCATCTTACTAAGACATTTTTAATGAGAGCAAAACTTCCCACAGATATGCCTGGTGGAACTCTACCTAGAAACCAGAGTAATAGGCTTGTTACAAAAAGATTGCACATTAGATATGCTGCTCCCTTGGTGTGAGTGCAGATTATCTGAGTGCATTTAGAAAAAAAATAATTTTACCACTGGTAAACTACACCTTAGGCCATAGGATACAACGTCTGTGCAGCACATCATCGTTACATCCAGAAACTGATGAATTATCTCAAATATCAAATCATGCAGTGACTGATTAAAAATTCATTAGTAAGTGTTTCACTTTTGTAAAACTAAAGTTTTACATCTTTAACTGTAGTTAAAGTCTGCAACAGAGGAAACCCTGTGTAAAATTTTACATTTCAGGCCTGTTTCTAGGTAGTAGGAGCATTCATAGCTTTGTTTCTTTCTGAAGAAATTACAAAAATTTTAAAAGTAAATATTGGAAGTTACATTGGAAAGGTTTAAATTTTTCTACTTGTAAATATTGGAAGTTACATTGGAAAGGTTTAAATTTTTCTACTTGTTCAAGTCCCTGCATTGAAACCTTCATTGATATTCAAATAACATTTCTAGGGAGAAGCTGGCACACAGACTCAAAAAAAAAAAAAATTCCACACATCTCCAGCTGAAGTAAGTAAGACTAAGTAGGGAAGACTTCATCCTCAATGCCATGTAGAGGGAATTTCACTCTTCAGTAATATCAAGGCAACTTTTAGATGTACGTGCAGCACAAGATAATATATACTTTATTTTAAAATAGAGCACCAGAATTCTAACATTAGTGTTTATTGAGAATTTCTGTACAATTTAATTATGCAGTGTGTGAAGTTATTGATCTGGTAGTTTAAACACTTTTAAAAAAATTTACTCTGTTATAAGCTACTGAATTTTGTAATGATGTCATTCTTAGAGCTTACCATTATCAGTGCAATAAAAGAGAAGCCATTTCTAATTAGATTTTCTTAATGTGATGCTGTTCATTATGAATTGATTTTCTCTTTCCCTCTGCTATTTCTAAATGAGTTAGGTGAAGTTTCATTTTTTTGCAAGTAGAGGTTAATTTTCACTGGCAAGAAGCAAAGAAATTGTACAAAAGGTTTATGAAAACCTCCTTAGGCGACTTTGTCAGATCACCTCAGTGTTATGTTTCAGAATCATTAGCATTCAAGCCTCAAGCTCCAGCTCTAATAGATGCTGAAAGATTTGCAATATTACCCAAACTTGTGAAGAGGCTCAAACTTTTTTTCTGTAATGAACACAGATTGCACTACAGCAAAGTGCTGCCGCTCAGCAGCGGGGCTGCTGCAATGAGGTGATTCACAAAAATAAATGGGCAGCTGCTGCTGAAGTGATTTGTGATGTGAGGGGATTTCAGTGCAGGTCAGCACAGAAAAGTGAAGGACCTTTCATTGAGTGACCTTTGTAAGGTTATGCTGGGAAGAAAGCAGCGTGGGCACCCTGACTCCACAAATTTGGTACTCATCTTGTTAATCTCAACTCAGCCTGGGAACAGAGAAACACCATGAGAGGTGAGGACTCCATTTGGTCGTAATTTTTAAATTTCAAACTAATTCTTCAAGTTGAACATGCTCAGCAAGTGCCAGCTGCTCAGCTCCGACTGGCTTTGGGAGTGAAAAGTTCTGACTGCCGTGTATGGTTTGAGATGAGGCAGCCACCAAGCACGTGAGCTCTTATGGCCAAAGCACAGGGATAATGTCAGTTCATACACCCAGCTGGTGTGAGCAGCAGCAACTGGACTGAGCCAACTTCCCTAATCCCATTTACACAAATGCCTCATCTATTCAAGGATTAAAATTGAGACAAAATATGAAGAGCTTTCTTTCCATTCAGATAAGTGCTCTTGAACACAATGCACAGACATCAAGAAGAGTTGAGCAAAGACTCAAGGTCTTTTCAGCTGTGATCTGAGACAAAATTCAGTTCACCAAACACAGCAGCTTGGGCACAAGCCATCCCTTACACAACTGATAAATGCTTTCCTTCACCTTGTAACTTACATATCTCTAAATCAATGACACTATTCCTTTACTTAGCTTGCTGAGATTGAATTAGTTCCATAAAACCACCTATATCCTATTCTTTTAGAAAAGTGTAGTGAAAGGAGTTGCAGAGAGTTTTGCTACCAATTTTCCTCTCAGCAAGGAAACAACTTTCCTGCTGTCAGCAGGCACATGTGTCACATGTGGTAGGAACTAGGAACTGAAGAAGAGCTGCTGCATCCTGGAGAGGTATCATCTATCTACCAGGCTAAAACAAAAGGAAAGTCTCGAAGTTCAGATTGCTGCTGGATTTTTCCCTGCATTATTTAAACCATTTGATCATTTAAAAATACTCCTTTTGGATAACATGAACTTAGAGCCATGCAGAGAAGCATGTTTTAGGGCAGACGTCAATGAAACCATTGGGATTATTGAACAACTGATAAAACAGAAATCATTCCAAGTCTAAAAAACAGAAGGAAAAGAAACAGAAAGACAAAAGAAGGGGAAAATCACATTGGCATCACAGATTGATCCACTCCATTTAGCCGAGTCAATGTGCTGGAGCCCTCTGCCCTGCCCTGCCCACTATTCAAAGAGCAGTGGAAGAGAAGTATTGATAGAATTGTGGCAGGAGCTGGAGTGCAAACACATCATGGTGACATCCTGGCATGCATGGCAATGTAGAAGGGTTAAATGTAAAGGCAACAACTCTGGGCTGGAGGAGTTGCTAGGAGATGGTGTCCTGCCTTGACATCATTCATCAGCCTGTCACAAACTGTTCCAACAATACAATAATCTTGTGAGTCACAGGTCTGTGTGCCGCCAGGAGAAAACAGTTCTCACCCAAGGGTGAAGCATTCTCCAGGCCTTTTATGCATTTCTTGGATTAATTATTGTTTTTAAAATAAGTTACTGTGGTTTAGCACTTTTTGCCTCAGTAAATTCTACAAAACCCAGCAAAATATTAAAGGTCATATTTGCTTATACAATAAGAGCAGGACTGGTGCAACACTCATGGCAGGCTGGAGGACACTGAGCATGAGTGAGGTTTGGGTCAAACCCACTGGCAGAATTTCCAAAGATCCTGAAGTCAAAAAGAACAAAGGGATTCCAGGCAATAGTAGCCAGAAGCCATGAAAAATGAGTTACATATGGATTATTAATAGCAGTGCTTGCACTGTGTAAAGCAAGCCACCCTTTGAGAGAGCTGACAGAGTGAACCAGGTTGTGGCTGGGCAGAAGATGGGAGGATGTGCTACACCACTGGGTTAGTCCTGTTCATTTTGTAATTCTCAGTGTCATCTTAAGCTAAAGTCAAACTGAATGGCTGCAGGTTGTATTGCTCCTACTGATGCTGTCTGGAAAAATGACTCCTGTGAAGAAACACAGATGGAGAAGCTTAAAGGAACAAAATCACAATATTTGTGACCACTTATGCTAAGAGAGGAAACATGATCTTGTCTTTAAGGAATACATGACAAATCTGGGTGTTTTCTCTCAGCCCTGCTTTGACACATTTGACAAATCACTTCTCCTGTGGCTGTGTCATTTGTCCCTAAGGCAAGGATATTGATGTTTCCTCTCACATTTTTTCATCTTTTCAGATTACAAATTCTTCAAGGACAGAACATTTATTTATCTTCATCATTAATGTAGTATGCCAGTGATTTGAAAGCATTAATGGATTTTGCCTTCACTGCACCTCTCATGCTAAACACTAATAATAATAATAACCTCCTTTTGGGAGATGGAGTGTTGAAACGCAGCCCAAACTGATGTACCCAAGGTCACACGAGAAGACTACAGCTGAGCCAAGGCTTTGGCCCCAAGTTTTTGCCCTACACTTTTATTAACAAAACCAGACAAAACAGGTGTGGAAGAGCTTGGGAGAGGTTATTTTTCTGACTGTCCTTCCAAAAAACTAAATAAACTCCCCCTAGCCGTTCCTGAAAGATGTTTCTCCAGGATGTCCTGTTTCACCTTGAGTAGTGGGGATCCCACACTACTGAAAATTAATTCTATTTCCCCTTAGCTTAACATTGCCATTATTTCCTGATATCTGATGAGAATCACCCATTACTGAAGCCTTAATTTCTTGCCATAATCACAACAAACACATGATTTGTAACACTTCTTTCCAATGCTTTTCATTGAGGCCTCCTTACAGAGTAATTTTTTCTCACGTATTGCACAAGGATTTAAACTGACTTCTAGAGCAACTCATTAATTTTCTACTTCTGTGAACTGTGCCCCTGTCCTGTCATCTTTTCAGCTGTGGCCCTCCAAGAGGTGTTGAGCCTGGCTATCCTCCAGGCTGGATAAAGCCCCTCAGCCTCTCTTCACACAGTCCCTTATCCATCTTGGTGGCCACCCCCACACTTACTCCAGTTTTTTCATGTCTTTCTTTATCTAGGGATCCCCAAACTGGACACAGCACCTCAGATGAAGTCTCAGAAGTGGTGGACAATGGGGAAGACTAGGTCTAAAGAGCAGAGAAATTGTTCAGAAAGGCAATGGTGCCTTTTTTATCTATTTGTGGCCCACAGTAGTTGGGAATTTATTTTGTGATAGACATGACCAGACTGGCTCTTGAATCCAAAAGAGAAAACCGTATGTGATTCTGCCAAGAGGAGAATATCAAGCTCAAGAGGTATTCCTCCCGTGAAGCATTATAATTCCAATTATAAAGACATATCTTGGTTTTCACTTCAAGATATATAAATGCACTCCCTGCCCTCTGCACATCAAAAAAAGAACTCAGAGTGCCACAGAGTTTTTCTAAATCATGTCTTTAAATAGTATTAGGCCACTACGATATCAGCCTAGTTTTGCTGATGAATGCTTAATGGTTTTGGCTCATGATTACGCCTCCAATGCCAGAATAAGTCAATAGGATTAGGCCCATTATGTCTCTCACATCCCTGTTCTGCACAGTTCAACTTCAATAAAATATATTTAAAGGGTATTTACCTGTCTCTGAGAGTTGGTGTAAGGATAAATTCAGCAGTATTCCCACAGCAGCCTGAAAATATATCTGAAATTTTCAAAGCCACCTAGTGGATTTTGATGTACCATTCCCATTAATGTCAGTGGGAAGAGTATATCTCAGAAATCTCAGCTGTAAAGCACTGCAATACATGAAGAATAACGGTGAACACAAAATTTAAGTAGGGAGTATAAGAAGACGTGCCTAAATCAGTGTTCCACATAGACGTTTTATTTCTAATTTTTATGTCCTTATACAGGGTAAAGGAAATGAAATCAGTAAAATGTGAGTCATCTTTTCTAATTACCCTGTTAAAATAAAAACTAATCAAATTATTTTTGGAGATCAAATGTAATGATTGCTTCATTAATATTCTCTTTTTTCCTCAGGATGACCACACTTACTTCATGTTTTTATTAAATTAGGGGATTCTAGAACCAATCGCACAAATTGGCCTAATCTCCTTAGCAATGATTCTAGACACTATATTTGGGAGATTCTACAATTTGCAACTTGAAAGGAAAGAATTTCTGAAGACATTAGATTTGCTCTTTTTTGGGAAATCTGTTTGCTGTTTTAAAATAACTTGGGGAGTTGAAACTTGCTTTTTGTGAAATAATTTCCCAGAGAGCAGAAAAGAAAGAAACTGCAAATGGAGGGGAAAAACCCCAACAAACCAAACGCCAAAAAAAAACAACAAACAAAAAATCCGTGTTGGTTTCAATGTGGATAGGTGTACAGCACACAAAAAGAGATCGTGAGTAGGCTCTGCTGATGGATTTCAGGGGTCAAGTACACAGTCCCCTTACATCTTGGAATGGGAGGAATTTCCAGCAAATTACTTTCAAGCCCCAGGAAACAGAGAGAGAAACAAGAGCCTGCAGCTCTTGCCATATAACTCCTTCTCCAGGAAAAAACCTGTGGGGTAATGTCAGATTGCAAGTGATGTGAAAAGGAAATTCTCATTTAGGAGTATTACATTCTAAATCTTCTCTAGTGTGAAAAGACCACTTGAGCCACAGGGTAATGAGAAACAGGTTTCTAAGGAAGATTTTAAGCAGTAATCTTTAATATATTCTACTGCACTTGGAAATATTTTGTAGACTCACAAGCATAAATATTAAGTAATTTGGAAACAAGGCTCCCATTACAGAATAATTGAATAATGATATGTTTTAATAGGTGCTTATATACTAATTCAAAAAGTTTACGAAGGTTTGGATTCCCTCCAAAGTTGCTCATCCCTCCACACACTTAATTCCAGAGAGTTTAATAATTACAGACTGATGACTTCTAACCAATAGAACCCCTGGAACCTCAGAAAAATGCTGAAATGGGAAAATGAAAATGAAAGTATCTTCAGAAAAAAAAAAAAAAAAAAAGAAAGGGAAGGGAAGGAAGGGAAGGAAGAAAGAGAGAAAGAGAGAGAAAGAGAGAGAAAGAGAGAAATGGAGAAAGAGAGAGAAGAGAGAGAGAGAGAGAGAGAGAAGAAGAAAGAAAGAAAGAAAGAAAGAAAGAAAGAGAAGAAGAAAGAAAGAAAGAAAGAAAGAAAGAAAGAAAGAAAGAAAGAAAGAAAAGAAAGAAAGAAAAGAAAGAAAGAAAGAAAGAAAAAGAAAGAAAGAAGAAGAAAGAAAGAAAGAAAGAAAGAAAGAAAGAAAGAAAGAAGAAAGAAAGAAAAAGAAAGAAGAAAGAAAGAAAGAAAGAAGAAGAAAGAAAGGACATTTTACAACATTTTCAGAAGCAGAAATAACTCTTGCAATTTTTTCTGGTAAACACAGCTCCTCTGAATGAATCTGTTTAAATCAACAGAACTATCAGAAGAAATAAAAATATGTAACAAAAGATAATGCAGTGGTAAAGGAGAGCATTTTCAGTCCATCACTGAGAAACCATTACCAAATTAAAAAAAATAATGGAAGATTATTTCCAAGTAACAGCCATTAATCTTAACTCACTAAATGTTAACACAGTCCCTGTTTTTCAACATCTTAAAAGCTTAATTCACATGTGAGTGTAACTAGGGTTCCTCAAGGATGTTGTAATGCTGTTATTGGGAACCTTTTGGTTTACATCAGAATAGCAGGTATGTGAATCCACACAAGAGGATTGGGAGAACTTTAGTAGAAGATGAGCAAATGAACCTGGATGGTTCCAAAAGGATAAGAATTCTGGTGGTCTGAATTAACATGGGAAAATGTGCATTGCAAATCATCTTTGGCTTTTAGCTGTATTTCAAACTGCTATTCTTTTTGAAAATTAAGGAAGAACAGATCTGAGTTAACTAAGACAAACTAATTTGAATACAGATGCTAAAAATGTTCATTACCAGTAATTACTTTTTATTTACAATACTTAAGACCAGACTCAGCTGATACTGAAGCATTCACAAGACTGCTCATAGGGCACTGAAAATAAATTAATGGTGGCGTGAAATTGGTTTAGTGAATCATGTTTTGGAGTTTTTTTCCCCCCTTAGTCCCTTTCCTGGATCATTATACATTGACTATTGCCAAAAGCAAGATACAAACCCAATAGATGAACACCTTTTTGACAAGAACAATCAAACCAGGCATTAAGTGGGACTTAGGCTGGGCTTGGAACATGGATTTGGCTCAAGCTGAACAGAAAATGATGATTATTTTCTCCTGTGATTGAATTGCTAGGTATTAAATGGGTCATCCATTTACTCCAGACCTCCTCAAAAATAATGTAAAGGTAGCTTGGAGTGCTGGCCCCAAAAACAATGAGGAAATGTTACATATGGTAGGGGAAGAGCGTGCCCTAAGGATCCAAATGGCTGTGAAAATGTCCAAGACACCAGGGTAGAGTAATAATTAAAATTTCTACATAAAAGATAATCTCACTGATTTAGAATATGCCTCATGCTCCTGCCTCTGTTGTTAATTCAGGTACTTTGTCCCTGGTACTTGCCTTCTAGGGTTACTCTTTTATTGCTTTCTTGTCTGAAATACTTACTTCCAGTGAAAAATCTTCTCAATGTACCTGAGGGACAAGGATCTGCTACAGCAGGCACATTCTGATAATAGGAACTCTCAGTAAGATGAATGATGCTGTGGTCCCAAAGCGTTCAAAGCCACAAAAGTCCACTTGACATACCGAGGCCAGAGTTAGCACTGAGGAGTCTATAGGAAACTGCAGTAGGTTTTAAGTCTTTCAACAGCTCCTTTGAATGGTGACCTTTGAGGGGAAAAATACACCCAATCAGGCTGTGCAAACCAGGACTTCGAGAGCCATCCTACATCAAGACGTCCAGTAGAGAGGAGATATAAGTCTTATTAAAATTTTGAGAGAGTGACAAAGTCTATTAAGAAGACCCTGCTCATGGAAAATGACCGCAATTAATGCCAGCGTGGTGTCCATTGTTTCCAAGGATATAAGTAAACAATCCAAAGGGATTAGTTCTGCCTCACAGCCTTAGTGCTGGCATCTCTGAGGAGTTCCAAAGTGCAAATGGTCCCAGAGCATGAGAGAATGCCATTAACTCAATTAGTAATTGATGACAGGCACTTAAAACTCCACACTGTGTTAAAGCTCCTCGTTAATTATTATCACAGCAATGCCTGGATGGGGAAAGGTGTGAGAGAGCTGCTAACTCAAAGGATTTGGCAAGACATAGCTGGAGCCAGCTACTGTCCCACCTCCACATCATATAGAAACCCTGTGTGCTTGCAGAGTCCTCCCTAAATCACATTTCCTCATTTATACTCTGAACCACAGGTTTTCTGGGTGACAGAAATATGGAGTTCACTCTGTCCTCTTTTCCCTTCCCTTCCCCAAACACAAGCACTCAAAACCTTTACTGATTATTTTGTTTGGATGATAACTATAAATTCTATTTGTTCACATTTAAGAATTTTGGAAGCCCCCAGATGGACTCAGGGTATCATACAGAAGCTTCCATGTCAGATATTTAGGTTTTCAGTGCTCTAAGGAATTGGCCAACCCTGCCAGTTCTGTATCAACATACACGGCAATAGTTCAGTGGCAGCGTGGTTTTGATGAGCTTAGTGATAGTTCCACAGTATCAATTATCTTTAGATTTGTGAAGCAGAGCAGAGGAAAGATGATGAAGCAGACTGTACCAGCTCTTAATGCAGAACTACAGAATGTATAATTTAGCATTTATTTTATTGCCAGCATTTTCTATATAATGTGTTAGTGCACAAAATAGCCTATCAAATGCATTAGCAAACAAAAGCTATATAAAGACTCCTATAACCAAAAGGCAGCTTATGAATAATTCACTTTTCCATGCATTAGGAGTCATCCAGATAAAACAATAAAGTGCACTTAACTTGTCCCAATGAAAACCTATAAATTATATGAACAACTGTATATATATATATATATATATATATAATGTATATGATATCAACATAATATTTCAGTTACCTTAAAGGATAAAGTTGCTTTCTTGGATGACTTTGAAGACAATTTGCAAGCTTGCTCAATTTATGCTGACAGTAATTGCTGTACAGCTGCCTGATTTAGACAGAGGGGGAAAATGGATGCACCGTGCAAGTTACAACAACAGAAGAAAAGCTGCTGGGCTACCTTTTGTGGTATCATTTGTACTCATTGACAGGACTACTGCCAGCTGTTCAATTATCTGTCCAGAATACTCCAGAATACACAGTGCTTTATTGGTAGCTTAGGCAGAAAAAAACCCCTACTTTTGACTCATGTAGTACTTAGCAGTTGGTAAAGTAAAAACACATTTATTAGATTAACATGGAAGATTTGGGGAGTATTTCAAAACTATGATGACAGAAGAAATTACATGTTTCGTGCCCAGAAATATAAAAGCGATAAAGGAAATTATGGAGTGCTCTGATTCTGAACATTTTTTGTTCATTATCAATAATAAAATAACGTCAAACTACATCTACAAGTCTGCAAATACACAAAGTTTCATGTATTTGCGGAATCAGCTGTGTTCATGAAATTTTCGAGTTGTTTTTTGCTTCCACACTGAAACCCACCCCTGCATTACCATTGGATAAATTAAGATGCAACAGCCACAATTAGTGGCATTGCTTATGTGGGTTTCAAATTTTGCCAAGAAATCTTCAAGCAAGCACCAAGCTGAAAGAGTAAACCACGACAGACACATCAAGTCATCAATGTGAATGGAGGGAAATTAAATGGACAATTGTGGTTACGTGATTTAACCTTACAACAGAGGTCACAGAGCCTATAGAATACTTAAGGCTCCCCTAATTATATTTTTTGTAGGATTGGGTCCTTGGAAGGAATGTGAATCATGGCTCAAGATGTAAAAAGGGTCAGAAATTTGGTATTTATGCTCAGCTGTATACTGACACAGCAAAGGCTGGGGACTCTGGCATAGGCACATATCCTCTCAGACACATTCAGGACTGAAGGGCATTAACATGCTTTTAGGTAATCAGGAAATATTGCCATTATCCTCAACTCACTTTCTTCTTTGGGATCACAGCTGACTAATTACCACAAAATAATTTAGGAACAATTAAAGCATTTCTCAATGCTTGTTGTTTGAGAGCAAGTTCCTTGATGGGGTAATGAGCAAAGGCACACACTAATCACCCATTAACTGGCAGGGTGCTTAAACATCATTTCATCTTGCTCTGGAAAGGACGGCTGTGTGCTGCTTAATTTAGTGCCTTTGGTAGACTTAAGGGTTGAAGGCTGCTGAAAATGGGATCCAAATACCTATTTAGATGGAATGTCACATGATACAGCCTCATGACCTTTTGACTGTGAGTATTAGAGATTTATGCCTTCTCTTTCATCTTGTGATCTCTTGGGAGGGCTATTTGTCCTGTGGAATGAGTATAACAAGCTGCAAAACTAAGATGCCACATATGGAAGTTATACAAATGATTTTCACACTGTATGGTCCAGAAAGATTTGCTATGCAAAGTTATCAAGTCTGGATGTAATTTTGCTGTGCTTTGCCGAGGGGAGCACAACAGGGACTGAGTCTGCCCTATCTGACCTTGGAGACAACACATCTGTAATTTAGAGAAGCAGATCTGTTACCCAAGCCTGCAAAACCAAGTAGAGGGAAGAAGTTGCTTGTCCTCTTTTCATGTGACCCCAGAATGCAGAAGGCACAGAGCAAAATAGAGAACATTTTGTGCATCTCCAGCTTAACCTCCTCTTTTGGTTGCTCCCTGCTTAGAAAAGTTCTGCTCTGCCTTTTTCTTTGCCACTCTCCAGCTCTCTGTACAGAGAATCTGTCACAGACAATCCTGAACAGTTCATGAATCGTTACCTACATCCCCTCTCACTGCTCTTGCATCTGACTGTGTAACCAGTAAGCTCAGCTGAGACCCTGCAGAACATCATCATGTCCTTAAAAACACTGCAAGAAGGATTCACAGAACTCCTCACCTGTGAAGGCTCTAGAGCCTATGCCCTGGAAAAATCTGCCCTGGGCTTGGTGAATTCCTTATAGCTTAGGGTGAGACACAAAGGCTTCTTCCATGGTGCCCTGCAGCTCGAGGTAAATCTGCCCCAGTTGCTACAGGTCACGGCCCCTTGCCCTGCCCTTGTACTGCCCCTGTGCCCCCAGACCATTGGGCCCTGACCCTACACTGAACCTGAGACTCTGCCCTGCATGGGGTCCTTTGTCCCTGGACCCTTTGGTGTGGGCTGTCTCTGACCCTGGACTCCCTCGGTGTGAGTCTGCAATAAACCTCACTGGAACACCACACAGGAGAGCCTTCCTTCTTTCTTTGCTGATTTATCTGGGGCTGTGTGACTGCATACAGTGACTGCCTGTGTCTGCCTGGGCAGATTTCCTCAGAGGGCATTTTCCAGAGCAGTTGAAGTTATCACCATCCAGCACAGCACTGCAACACTCACAGCATTCCTATTTTTAATTCAATTTTTTAAACACAAGTTTCTAATGATTTTCTGATATGACTATGTTGTATCTGTGTCTGCCCTGCTCAATTTTGGACTTGTGGCTACTGAAAAAAATTCAACAAAATAAAGTTAAACTAATATATTAAATTTCTCACAAGTTCTGTGTAAGTGGGCAGCCTGGTAGGGAAGACAGACGAGAATAAACATCTGTACAAAATGAAATGGTAGATGACAAAAGCAATCATGTTAGGAGGCACTGGGGAATTCACCCCAAAGACCATCCATGGCAAAGAGAATTCAGAAAATTCTCTAACTACAGAACTACAGCTTGTAAAGAAAGAAAATTATTTTTTACAAGGTTAACCAGACACACAAAACTTTGTGGGGAAGATCCTTAATTCTCTGTTGCAAATAAAGTATGCACTTAACCTTGGAAGAAGACATCTTATTTGTCTTTACTTTTTTCTTTGTCAGTGAATTTGACTTTTAGTTAACAGATGAATTTTGTAAATTACATGAACAGAGAGTAAATGTTTGGTAGTTATTATAGAGTGCAGAAAACAAGACACAACTGGAGTGACTCTGAAATATTTCAGTGAGATAGTAAGCTGAGGGCTTTTGGCTTTTTGAAAAGTGCAGAATTTGAAAGATTGAGGAAGGTTCTAGGTCTCTAAAAGTAAAACCAACATATATATCACAGAATAATAGTAGAATCTATTGTTAAGAAGTGTAGGAGACTTCCAGTGAGCATTTGTAAGAAATTGGAAGGTATTGGTAGGTATGAATACCGTGTGCAAGCCAAACACAAAATTATGCTGAATCCTAGAGGATACATTATTTTAAAATCTACATTTCTTTCTGTTAGTCCTGCTATTATTGAATTGATACACATAAGACGGGGCTAATTTACATCTCTGTTGGTGACCCTATTGGAAATAACAGTGGGGCAGTCACTGTATTCCTTTCATATCCCAATATTTATGGAAATTCCTCCAGCTGCTGAGTCCTGAAACTCTAATTTCATTCATGTTTATGTAGAAAAAGCCTATTGCAAACAGTGATTCAGCAGAGGAATTACAGGATCCCTTGAGATTATCATAACCTTTTATCATAGCCTCACCCAACAAGACAAAACGAGAACATTAGGCAAGTCAAATTTTGCTTTGAGGTAGAGATTTTTCAAGGGTGTATCACTGTCATTGATCTATGCACCAATCTAATCCTGATCTCTGCTGTGCCTAAACCTTTCTCCCCCCTCCATGGATATTATTTTCCCAGCTTGCTTGAGCAGTGTGGAAGTGTTATTTCAGCAAAGGGATCTGTAGCCCATTGGTCTGGGGAAATGGTCTGGGGTTACTCGACTGTGCAAGAAGCTTGTGGCAACTGCAACCCCAAAACCAAACACCTCGAGAGTAGGCTCAAGCCAGCAGTGACCTGTTTTTCCTGATGAGATTTTGCAGCAGCAAGACCAGACAGAATTGCAAATACAAAGGCATCTGTCAGAAAAATGAAGTCTCAGTATGGATTTCAGTGAGTCTGTAGCTGGAACAGGAGTTTTAAAATATTTATAGGACATTCACAATTCACGAGTTATAGGATATTAAACCAATCAGGTTGTCAAAATCTCTGAAGATATCGGAGAGTGCCTTCTATTTTAGAAATACACAGCAGTTGCTCTATGGTAACAATTGACAGTAACGATACTGCCAACAACCAGAAAAACAAGCCAAAAAAACAGAACAAAAAACCCAACTAAAAAAACACACCAAAAGACAACAAAACAAAAAGTCCCAAACCATAAAGGATAATTTTCTCCCTGTAAAAAAATATGTCTACCACAAGTGGTTACTAGTACCTCTACCCAAGGGTTGTTTTACTCCCTGCTCAGGCATCACTTCACCTTAGCTGTCTGCCACCATCTTTTCATTTTGATCACATTTTCTGAAATCTGGCTTGTGACTGTGATGGAGAACAGCCTTGATACAGCCTGAGACAAACACTGGTAACATGACTGGGCTTGCATAACCTTGGGAATTGTAGCCTTAGGCCTCAAAGCATAGTTTTGTGGCTCTGAATAGGACCACTGCAAGTGCCTTGTGCCTATGGAGATGAGAGAGGTAGGTGCTGGTCTCTTGGCCAAAGGGATTGAAGAAGCCCAACTCCATTTTTACAAAACAAGGAAAAGAGGGTTTCTCTCCCTTAATTGAAAAACAGAGGAAACCTTCACATTGGTCAACTTCTCTTTCCAAGTTCCCCATGAATTTTGCCATGCTCATGCAACCCAAACAGCACCACTCATATATCTGATCTCTGCTCACTGAAAAACATTTTGCACCTCTGGGTTCTGAAGCTTTTTATTCTGTGCAAGCCCGATTCTGTGTCCTGTGGCCCTTTTTCAGTGTCAGGGTGGTCTTGTGACACTGCATTTGACAGGCAGCTCCTCGGTGCTATGGCACAATCTGAGCACTGACACAGGGGCTGGAGAAATGCACAGCACAAAGAGAGAGCAGCACACAGCAATGGCTCCTGTTACACATCCACACTGATCAGAGCAGGTGGGGATCCTTTATAGGCTTCTCGTGGACAGGTGGTTTTCACACTTCAATCATTCCCTCACAATGTGCAGATTTTCACTTCAAAGATTTGGCAGTGTTGAAAAGGGGTTTTTCAACCTACACAGAGTTCATTTAAGTTAAGAGAGGTTCATCTTCCCCAAGTTTGTAGTGCTGGAAAGGCTTTGCTGCTACAGTGTTCAAAGTTCTCTCTGAACACCTTTTGGTGAAGCAATGCACCTCCCCTCCCTGAGGAGGGCTGCTGCACTTGTGCATCCACAGCCATGTGCAGTGTCACTATGGGGTTTTCATGTCTGAGTGTGCAAGGGAATATATTTAAGTATATTCTTCTGAACTACATTTGACACCAAGAACTCCAGATCCATGTCAAACTGCTGTTTGCATTGAAGTATGTCAATTCTTTGCCTTTTTTCTACTCTTCCTCCTGCCCCCTGTATTGGGTTTGTGACCATAAGAGGAATCCTTGCCCCCAGGTATGGGTTTGCAAGTGAGGGGATTTGGCTGGTTTTGAGAAGGCTTTTTGCAGGAGCCATCCCTCAGCCAGGGCTTGGCCGAGTCCCAGGGAGGATGGAGATTCAGCTGCCTTCCACTGCAGGGAGGCCAGAGGACGGATTAGGGTTGGTGAGTAAAGGACTTTGATACTGTGTCAAGCCATGTAAGAAAGTTATCTGAGCATGCCGAGAGCTTATAAATGAAAGAACCACTTCAGAGATGTGGGAAGAAGAGACCTGTGAGACTTAATGATTCAAAGAAAATCTATCTTCTAGTTAGGAGATGAATCCTTAGATGACTGACCTAAATCCCAAATAATTCTGAACAACGGCAGAAAGACTGAGCTAAGTGCAGTCCTATCATTTAATCTTAAGTCTTTCTGTAGTACTGCAGAGCAAAAGATAATAGAAGGAACAACAATCAGATATCCAGAATAATGTAACAATAAATGAAGGAGCTTAGCATAGGCAAATAATAGCTGTAGGCTTCATTTGCTCTGTTTAGTTATGCTAATAGAAAATAAAGATTTCCAGAAAAGATTAGAAGCAAAGAGATTCCAAAGAAGTGGCCCGGAGCTTTCTATAGGCAGAAGTCAGAAATCCAGCTGAGTTACAAATCAGTGAATAAATATATTCATTGCCTTACAGAGAGAAAAATCATATTAGCAGTATGGGTATTTGTTTACAATGGTTGTATTAAGATAATTTAATAATACCATATTTAGTTGCCTTAGAGAAATTAAGCTAATGTCACACAAGTTTTAGAAAATAAAAGGTAGATTGGTTTGTACCAAGATGGTGTTCCTCAGCATTGAGCCTTCTTTACATAAGCAGATGGCCTGAAACCTCTCATGAATCTTAACACAGACTGAGGTAAGTCAGGGAAGATTTTATCCACTATTAAATTACCTGCCTGTTACTGTTCTTTTTCTGTTCTGATTTTAACAAATTCTCCTCTTTTTAACATTTATTTTCTTTATCACTTTCTATCCACATAATCACACATTCATATTTCTGTGTGACTGTAATGCATGTATCTGGCCCATCATCTCTGTATGCCCTTCTAGTAAGTATGTAAAATTCAAAGTAAATTATTTGTATTTGCTAGTTCAAGAGCTCCACTTGCGTAGAATCTCATGGTTCCCACCTCATATCTGGAGTCTACACAGCAAATTGCATCCTGGTGTGCTATCTTGCCTGATAAAGGCACTTTCAGAATGCAAACCACGGGCAGGTTCTGAAAGCCTTGCACAGGTCCATCCCTTTTCCTCCATTACAGCACATCTCCCCACCAGGGGAAATGCTGCTCCAGATTATTCTCAGTGCCAGCCCTCTGAGGCTCTCAGGAGCTGCTGTGCCAGCCCCAGGGGTGGGCTCTGGTTGTACTTTATGGTTAAATGCTGAATTTGCCCATGGTCCTTTCGGGCTGGAGTGTAAAGGAGCAGTTTTCTAATCTAGAAGACTCAGGCAAGGCATGTAAGCCCATTTGTAGGTACTCACAAACAAACTGGTTTTGAAAGGTGCTGAGTAACTCCAGTGCATACAGCACGGGATATTCACAACTCTGGGAGAGTTTTACCATCTTTTCCAAGGAGCCTAGCCTGGAAAATGAGGCTTGCCAGCCTCAGTGGACTGCTTCAGAATTAATTATTGCTGATGTTGTCCTGAGAAATTTCTAAACAAGGGGCTGAGGAATAAATTTTGCCATAGATGGTCTAACAGATTGGTGTCTCTGGACCCATACCAGCCACTCTGCACAGACACTGCTTCAGCCAGAACAACATTAGCATTTCTTTATCAAAGCACTTCTGGTGCAAAAAGGAATTGAGAAACTTCTTTTTTTAAAATATAATACAGTCTGCAAAGCAGTTAGATGCTATACCAACACAGGCTCATGAAGGCTGGAATTCATGATTCTTAACTCACTGCATAAGACAAACAACTAGAAACTGTCTGAGATTGTTTCCCTCTGCACATCTCACCAAATTCAAAGACTATTGGATCTTGGGAATTAGTGGTGGAAAACAGCCCCAACCACTCCATCATTCATTCCACCTTTTTAGTGATGCAATACTGGTCTTCTAAATCAAAATTTTAGTCTTTCCTTTAGGTCAGTTGAAAATTTTAATATAATAGCAAAGGGATTTAGTTGCATCTCCTGTGAACTGTTTTATAGATGAAGAGATGTTATAAGCAGTAGGATTTTCTTTATATTCAGCTTACATTATTCCATTTAAAATTTCATTCCATGAGTTTAAATTAAATCTAACTTGTCGTGACAAGTATTTTTTTGTTTTCCTCATGTTTACATCTTTCATCAATATGTAAACCATAATAAACTCACGTCCACATTAGTTGTCATTAAATCAAAGCATTTTATACATCTTTTAATGTCCTTTCTTACACTAATTGTTCCAATCCTTTGATATTTCTTTTACTCAGTGTAATCCTATGAAAGAGTGCTGATGGAGACAAAAATAATTCACAGCAGAAAGCAAAACAAAGAGGCAAACACGATTTCTGGATTTGATTTGGTAGGAAGAGAGGCCAAGGGGATCTCTTCAAGATATTTTTAGAATCACTTTTATCACAAATCAAAAGGTAGAGTCTTTACTTTGTGCTGGTGTACAACAGGCAGACAAGAAATTATGTGAGGAGAGAATGAGGAAAATGGGTGCAGTTTAGATTGCTGAAGGGCACCAGCAGCAACACACCCACCCAGCATCCCTGCAAAGCAGAAATCCTGGGCTCCAGCTGAGCCCAGACCTGCTGCACCCTGCAGACTCCTGGTGGGAGTCCCAGAGGCCCTGGAGCACTCAGTGATGGGGAAGCAGAATCAGAGTCAGGGCAGCCCCAGAGGTCAAAGAAAGCCTGAGAGCTTTTAATAATGAATTTCACAGAGCTTACTCTCTCTGCAAAACCTTCATGAGGTGTGTCAGGCTGCTCAGACACAGCCCTTGGAGTATCCCAGTGGTTTTAGAGTGATTAGGAGCAGAAATATGAAAAATGTTCTCTGTAACATTAGAAGTAGCAGGGAGATATGAAATAGGAGGAAGACTTTCCACAGTCACAAATAGCTGGCCTGAACCAAGGAAAAAAACAGCTAGTTCACATTCAAAAGGCAAAAATTTATTGAAGAAGAATCCATAAAGAATTTATGTCACCACAAACCCTACAATTTGTGGGAAAATATCCATGTGTGTTTGAAAAAATAAAATTCTAGCTTCATTTTATTATTGTATTGTTTTTAAAATAAGCTGGATTTGTTCTAAGTGATACATGTCATAACTGCTCCATTTTCTGAGCAAATAAATGATTCTGGCAGTTCTGACAGGGAACACCACCATGTCAGAGCTGGAAATCTGTGTATAACATCTACTTAAAGCACCACTGTGAAGAACTGAGTGTCAAAAACCTCACTCCATCCTACTGTGTCTTTTAGTTGCAGCCATGTATCAGTGTACATGTGTTCCAGAAGGGATTGCTCTTCACCAAAAGAAAGGCAATGCAATGATTTGTCCTTCTGCAAGAGGGCTTTTTGCCCTGTCAGCTGCTGTACACAGCCTGAAGGCGTTGTGGAGAGCAATATCCCAGCTCCTTATTGTCAATCAAGTTACTATTTGAAAGATCAGCCTGACAAAAGCAAAAAAAAAACCCAGTGAAATTCAGAAAGCAGCCATAAATCTGTTTCTTTCATGTGGTCCAGCAAGTGCTTGCTCCAAGCTTTATGGGGAGCAGCAACAGGACAAGAGAAGGAATGGCAAGAAATGCTCACTAGAACCCTCCCCAAACTCTGTACAGGTCAGATCCTTGTTTCAAAGCAAATGATCCTAAATTCTACCACACTGTTGACAATTCAGCCAGGACTCTGGCCATATTCCCAAAGGGCTAACCAAGGCAACACTGAGGCCTCCCTCCCTCCCTCCCAGGATTCAGCTCTGTACAAGTCCAAAATCTAGAGGGGAATACAATTGTAGGGTACATCAGAATATCCCCCCTCCTTGTCACTGCACATCTTTATCCTCTGAGAACATCTGAGGGATGCAGCTCAGCTACTCTAATGCACTAACACAACAGATGTGTTCAAAACAAACGGATACTCTGAATTACAGAGATTTCCACAACAAAAGAAGGCTTTCCCAGATGGAAGAGACTGAGGTTACATATTACTAGACCTCCTCAGCCTCTGAGACTGACAGAATTAAGCTACACCCTCTAAAATGTACCCTACAAGGTCTCCATCCAAACTCATGGTTAAATATCTGTGCTTTCTTGGTCTTTTTACCAGCAGGAGAGTTTCTGCTGGTACCACTCAGCTCCAGGTGTTGTATTTTTCTTTATGCAGGGAAAGGAAAGAGCATTTCCTTTTTGTCTATGAGCAAGAAAGATGAAATTAAGACTGACCTCAGAAGGGTGCAAGAAATCTCCTTTCTTCCAACTTCTAGGTTTTAGAAGAGAACACAGAAATGTTTTTCCTGTTTGCCTCACATGTGAGCTGTTTGGAAGCCAATGGCTATAAAAGGAAATCATCACAGGAGAAAAATGGCCAGAAACTCAACAATGGTATGTCTAATGTGAGGACAAATCTGGGAGCTGCTCTGGTAGTGAAATGCAAAGGAAAAATCTGGTTATTAACTTGTGGAAAAACTGTCCAAAAATCACTGGAGGGGGAGGAAGTAACCACCTGCCTGACCAGTCCTCCAGATTAAGATATCTTCAGCCAAGGCTGGAGAACACTGATTTTCACTATATGATATGAGGTGTGGGCAACAGCCAGTCACCCTGCCTGAAGACAGGAATTGGTAACACCTTGCACAGAGCACCCAGTAAAAGGCAAAGGGAGTGAGCCCTTAGATTTCAGCAGACTCCAGAGTTTGCATAAACAAATTCTTTATGAACTGAAAAATGTGCCATTTTATTTATTGCCATCAGAAATCATTACTTTTACATGGTTTTTACACTCACCAAATTTGTGCAATTATGCAGACTTCTGCATTTGCCATTTGCAGAGGCATTCCGAGTCATTAGCACTGCTTCTCTAATACATGCAATTTTTTCGCCAGAAGGACACCATACCATTAATTCTGTACCCTCTCTAAATGCAGCAATTTTCTACCAAACAGTTATTCTGTGCCATGCTTCAAGGGTACTTTCACCTTCCCACCCTCTAGTGTTGTTGCTGGGCAAAGGAGGAGAAGTCACAATCACCCTCTAGGGAGAGAGGGTCAAGAAGAGCCTCAGGACAATTTCAACATTCTTTAAAACAAACAAAAAACCAACACACACACAAAACCCCAATAATAAATTATTTTACACAGACCTTTACTGACTGTGTAATTTGCAGTTAAATTCCTCGCATTAGTTCCCATGAGTAAAACCTATAAAATTTTCAGATTAAATATTCGATTTAGCAGGGCACATATAAATTAACCAGCAGCAGTGTTCCTCAGGTGCCAGCCTGGACCAGGCTCATGTACTTTCTCGATTATGTAAACTATTTGTGAGATCCAAGATGCAAGAGCTCTTGGGTAACACACACTTGCTCTCCACTCAGAGGAGGAAAACACTAACTGAGATGGGTAAGGAAGCCCCTGTAGGAAAGGCCTTTCTCAATGGGGATGTCAGAAAAAGGGACAGGGCGACTCCCTGCTCAGCTTTTTGTATTGGAGAGGGTTCCAGTTGTGCCAGTGAGCTCTGTCAGAGCCCAGTTCCCACAGACCAGGGAGCTCAGGAACCCCTCACCTCTATGGGGGATGGGGAGGCAGCAGGTCTCCCCAAGGGAGATCTGCCTTGTGCTGGGACCATGGTCCAGGGATGAGCAGGACAACCCATCTCTCCCCACAGGCCCTCAGGGGATCATGGAATTGCCAGCCAAGAGTCACTCTGTTCCTAGACAGAGACATCTCCACATTCCTCTAGCAAGGAATCCATTGGTTGCATTAAAAAAGGTGAGGTGATGTCTTTTGACATCAGTATTTTGTGATACAAATTAAATAGAGGCAATTAATAGCCCATATTTTTTGCATAAACAGATATTTTTGCTAAATGTAAATACGTTACATTCAGCTTCTGCCCCATTGAACCAAACCCTCACCCTAACTTTTTGGAAGACAATCCTGCTCACCGGTTTGTTTAGAGGGTTTGTTTTTTGGTTTGTTGGGTTTTTTTTGTTTGTTTTTTGGTTTTCTTTTTTCTGTTTGGAAGAGGCTAGGTCCTATTTAGGAACTTAAATTAGCAAGACTAGACTCAAACTCCTACACCCAATTGTAGCACACAGACCCTTTATTTCCAAAAGCCCCAAGACTGCCAAGAAGACCACTGTGGCTATAGAAAATGAATCAAAGGCCAAGTCCCAGCTCCCTGTCATTGCTTTTAGGATGTGCTGATGAAGAGAAGAGAGCAATATATGAGACTGAGCTGTGGTGGGAAGAGAGCCTTCCACCCTGCAGACAAAAAATGATGATCTTTAAGTCCCCTTCCAACCCAAATCATTTTATGATTCTATGAATACAAAAATCAGAGATGCTGCTTGTGTTCAGCTCCCTGAACAGGAGGGCTGAATTCTTGAGCTGTCCTCCTCCTTTCCCCTCCCTTCATAATTTAAAAAATAAATTAAAGCATTTATGAATATGTTGCATCACATTTAAATAAGAACAGAAATTTTGAAGCTACCTCTCTGTGCAAGCAATGCAGCTAAATCCCCGTGCCACATGGCTTCTTAAATCAGATGCATTCATCCAAAAGACCCTCAACATCTAAGACTTGAGCTACACTATCTTACTGGAGATCTGCTTATAGCTACAAGGATTTTACTCCAGAAGCATCAGCTGTCATCATTCACAGTGAAAATGCTGACTAGAAATGCTGAAGCAAATTTCATACAGCCTGCTGTCACTGCTAGCAGTGATTACAGCAGCCAGCAGTACAGCACCAGTGTCTTATGAACAGATGTGCAGTCAACTTCTTAGCATGGTCTATTGTGAAAGGGGAATCACAGGTGAAAAGTGATTTAGAAAGAAGAGGTAAGCTGGAAATACTCATTTTCATTTGCTTGCTCAATTTTCCATTTTAGCTTTAGGTTGCTGAAGTGTTTGAATTGCAGCGCAATATTCTGAGAGCGTAATTTCTTTTGTAGAATGCTCTCCCTGTGCTACAGACACCCTGATGTCATCCCTAGTATTAAACAAGCAGCCTCTCTGTTATCTTCAGATGAAATAACCTGAAAGGAACTTGCTAAGGCAGCCAAAATGTTGGAGGCAAAGGGGTTTTCACCCTGGGAGGGTCTCCCTTGCAGTTTATTGCCAGGGTTTTACATCCCACAGGAGAGGGAGATGAATCCAAGTCCATCAGAGGACCACCCTGAAGTCCCTGGTCTGTGTAGCTATGGATCACTGCCAGGACAGTGAGCACTTAATGCCATTCATTTTTCAACAATTCATTAATTTTTTCTGATGGGGCAGTAAACATTTATAGATATGTTTAATTTTATAGGCAGTTCCCACAGAAACCAAAAGAGCTGCTGTCACAAATGGAATTGCTCATCTGAATAAAGGTTTGCAGGATCAGTGTTGTTTCAATATTGTTTTCTATCCATTGGGGTTTGCAAAATTCAAATGGAAAGCAGAAAGCTTTTTAAAACAGCATGTGTTACACTTGTATCCAATGCTGCAGTAGGATGTATTTGTAGATTGTTTTACCAAGTCCACTTAAAACCTTAAATGGAGCAATTTAAAGCCTGCTCTAATCCAGTTTACACTTAACAGCTTTACCAGAGTTGAGTGCCCTACTGACCTCAGGGATTGAGCAGTAAAAGACCTACCCCTTAAACACAAAGTGAATTAAGATGTTCCCCTATTGAACCAATATACCACATACTAATATTTAAGTATAATTAGAAAACTTATAAAAGTTATAAGAGGAGCAACACAAAGAAAAATCTGTGATGTACATTTCTATTGATTTATAGGGTTTTTCTCACTAGTTTAATGACACAAAGGACAGGCCCTGAATAACTAAGACCAATTTAAGCAAACTCATCTTAGAAAAGAAGTCCTCTGTAGCACTAATTGTTATGCCCGAGAACTTATTAAAATATTATGTTCAAGAACATACTAAAATGTTTTTCTTTATTGTTTAAATCAATGCAGTTTGTTTTCTGTCACCCTCACTAGCAAAATACATCTCACAGAGAGCAGCAAATGGCCAAATGCCTCCTAAGGGTGAACATTTGACCTTTTCATTTTCATAAACACAAAGCTATGAGTGATTGATTCACATTTATGTGGAAATGGTTGGTTTTGAACAGTTTTCTTCGTTCACTTGTCTGAGCACTTTCCAAGTGAGTCCTCTGAGCATGGCTGAGTCCTGGGCCCGGACAAGAATTTCCAGAGGGGAGAATGGTGGAGCCCCCTGATTCAGCCATGGGAAGTCCTTGAAAGCAGAGGACTTGAAGTGGATACAGTCAAACGTTTCCATAATCACAGGAACTAAAAACCACACAGAATCATAGAATTTAAGCCTGGAAAAGTCCTCTTTGGACTGGAAAAGAGTCTCACCATTAACCTGACACTGTCAAGTCCACCACTAAACTGTGTATCTAAACACCACATCTACACATTTTTGGAGCACTTTCAGGGATGCTGATTCCACCACTTCCCTGGGCTGCTTGAGAGCTCTTTTGGTGAAGAAATTTTTCCTAATATCCAATCCAATCTAAACCTCCCCTAGCATAACTTCAGTCCATTTTCTCTTGTCCTATTGCTTGTTGCCTGAGAAAAGAGCTGACCCACACTAGTCTACAACCTTCTTTCACTGTTGCTCGTTACCTGGGGACAAAGGAGTCTGAAGGACTGGAGTTGGTCCCAGCAGAAGCGGTGGTGGTGTGAGCTGTTCCATCCAAATCCCTCTTTCCTCCTCCTTTCCTCCACCTGCTCACAAAGCCAGCACAGGGAGGAGAGGAGAAAGCAAAGGAAGCGACACAAAAGCAAATCCTGACCCCTCCATTATCCTCTGCCAATGCAATAAGCAGCTCCCCCAAGATAACTCCCACACCTGTACCTGGGATTTGGGGGGGTCTCTGCCATCTTTGCTCCTCTCAGACCCCATTCCTACCTGCCAGCACTAACCAGATCATCCTCAGGCAGGTCCCCGCTGCTCAAGTTGCCAGAGGGCTGCTCCCCCTGGGCAGGCACCCATGGGTGCTGCAGGCTCATCCTCTGCTGCAGGACCTTTCCTTCAGGATGTGCACAGCCCAAGCCTTTCTCCACCTGCACTGAGGGTCATCTGCAGACTTTCAGGTGCCTCCTCCCTCTCTCCCTCTCCTCTCCCAGTCATCCTCTCCCCATTAGTGCCTACTGCAGAGGATGGGAGCAGGAACCTTGAAAAAGGAAAGCGGAGAGACTGCTAATTGATGGGCTGGTGCAACCATTAGCCTCCTGTCAAAAGCAACTACCGGGAGAGGCAGAAAAGAAACCATCAAGAAATTTCCGGAGATGAGTGTTCCATTCCTAAATCCATCTTTGCTCGTTCAAATCTGGGGCCATCATCTCTTGCATCAGTTCTTGCTGAGGCAGAGCTGCTGCAGGATGCCCTGACACAGCACAGCCCAGGAGCAGCTGTCCTGCACACTGCAAGGGACAAATGGAATTCTCCACGTTTAAAGCTGCACCATAATGATGAGCAAGCTGGAACTTGCACTCCTACCTTGTGTTCAGCAATGAAACGGCAGATCACTGCCACTAAGGGAGAAGGAAAACCCTAAAAGTCTGGACACAGCTTCTGTTAACAGGTTAAAACCCTTCAGCCTTGTTGCCTTTAAGGCTGAGGCTCAGGCTATAAAATTCTTTAAAAATATAATGTATTTTAACAGAACTTAAATAAGATATTCATTTTGTATCTCAGTTCCTATACATGCTAACACAAGCTACTTAAAATAATATTTATCAAGATGTGTATTTAAGAATCAGAAAGACTTAAAATTTGCTCCAGAATCAGTGTTTTTATACCAATTTACAGCCTAATATACAAAAATTTTGAAGTAGGAAAGTACAACTGCCCAATGGAATTAGCGACAGTTCCAGGAGCTCTTCCTGAAGGGAACAAATTGCTCCAGCCCACTATCATAAGCATTTTCCAGAACAAATAATAGGGATTTTTCAAAAAAGGCACATTTGCTCCAAACACTCCTTCAAACACTTAGCATGAAAGGCCATAATAGGGTTTTATAGCTGTCATAGTCTATTGGGTTGAAAATGCATTAAAAAATCCCAGAGCTCACTTACAGGTATGATGGATCACAGTGGAGTGTCCTATTGAGTAAATAATGTCTGCTCTAAACTCTTTTCTAAATAAAGGCTTACACAAGAGAATCAGTGGCTTTGAAGTAGCCATTATATACTTTCATACCGATTTTCATGTTTCCATGACGATTGCTTTACTATTTTATTGCTAAGAAAACTCAGCAGAGTGGGTTTTTTCCCAAGCTTGGGGCAAGTGTTAACCAGACATCTCTGCATGAGGAAGAGCCATTACTAATAAAGTCTCAAAACAGCCCAGCACCTGAGGTAAAATTATAACTGAGTCCTCACCATTGCCCAGCATTCCCATCAAACACCATAGTCTGTAATTTGCTTTGCAATGACTGTAGGCAGATTTTTTGATTTTTTTACCAAATAATCAGAATTGAGTACAGAAAGATTGATTGCTTTTTTTTTTTTTTTTTTTTTTTTTACCCTTTAATTAATTTCCCTGGGGTTGTTTTTCTGGTTAGATTGGCTTTCTGTCCTCATTGGGCTGAGTTGGCTGTACCTCCAGGAGTGTTTAGTTACCAGCCACCTCTCCAGCAGGAGTGGGTACCTGCCGAACACTTTGGAAGCTTTAACTGTCAGTGATATATTCCAACCCTTTGGAGATCAGCATGAAACACAGGCCAGATCAGGAATTGGCTGAAAACAATGAGATGCTTCCCATGGATGGCAGAAACCTCTGGAGAAACAAAAGTGAAGTTTCCCTGCCTTTTGCTGAAGGACATTCTATTTGGCGTGAAAAATGACAGATATTTTTCAAGCCATGCTATCTTGGAGTGTATATAATATTTCAAAAATATCTTGAAAGCTTCATATTTTAATAAACAGTTCCTACATCCATTTTTTATTAATATGTTTTTAAAAGAGGAGCAGAAAATTAACAGTGTGAGTCGGATCATCAAGAAGGCATAAATCATCAGAGCTCCACTGGTTTCAATTTATACTACTTGTGAAAAGGACTCTATACCTTTCTGGAATCACAGAGTGAATTCATCATCCCCAAATAATTAAGGATTTAATTTAATTATCTGTTAATCTCTTCATTTTATGACTGGATTCTGAAGGATGGCAAGAACGACAGAGAGCTATTGCAAGGGATGTTAATGATAAGTACAGTGTAAATCATGATTTTGATATATCCATAAATACTGAGCAAGTTAATGCTGAGAGTTAAGTGAAAGAATGGACTGTGTGCCATATCATAGCCATATAATCTCCTGCATAAATATATTATGGCTTATTATAAAAGCACACTCTGCCCAATATAATGTCTAACCCTTTTGGTTTAATCCCAACTATAAAAGCCCTCTTTGAGATTTTAGTGTACTTTTATCCAGAATAGTCTGGAACAGGAAAAAGGGAAACAGCAGTATTTAAAACTGACATCTGATTCTGCAGAGATTTAATTTTGAGCTATATTACCCTGAAATTCCAGGTACCACAATGATGGAGCAGGGACAAACACTTCAGGGAGAAGAGCAGAAAATGCATCAATTAAAGGATGTCTAATAGCCTGCAGTTAAATAGCTTTCACAAATAGGAGGTAAAGGACAAATTGTTCAGCTGCACAACAACAGACATGGCTATATGCAAATAAAATACCCTATCCAAGAAGAACATTTTGTCTCTTACAACCAAACCTCTCCCAGAGCCCATTTAAGTACCATGCTTTGACTACAGTAATTATCTCATGTCACTTAATATGATATAATATCTACTTGTGCTTAATGGATCTGTTTTAATTTCTAAGGAAACTGCCTGTTTGCACAAATGAAACTTGTATGATGATTAAAATATAATTTTCACTCAGGCAATAACACTTTTCAACAAACAAAACCATAAATAGAGATGCTACATCTATTTGAATATAGACTTATAAATGTGAATGTCCTCTAGTACTCAATGGCCTGACTATAAATTGCTGTATATTATGGAAATTAACCATTTCTCATCACTTAATATCAAATGAAATGAATGAATAACCAAAGCTAAGTTAAAGAAGTCAAATCAATGTTATCACTATGCCAGTTAACTGAGCTTCAGATCAGGGGAAATACACATTATTTAACTAATAATGCAGCATAATTTACATAATTAACTGATATCATCAGACCCCCATCTTCTGAAAGCATCCAAACAATTGTATTTAAGGACTTTAAAATTCCTTTTAAAATGGCTACTGTTTGCAGCAAATTTAACAAGGAGAAAAACTAATCCCATACTTTTCAAGGAAACCCAGTTCATGAGACATCAGACACATGCCAATTTTACTTGTTGCACACATTAGCTTCACGTTTTTTAAAGAATCATCTGTTTAATTTCTCTTATTTCCAACCTATGAGACATGGATTTTTTATAAAGTAAATATGACAATCTATTATTATTTAATTTGATCATCATGCTAGATTCTAAAGCAGCAAGGGCTTTAACCATGTCCCACTTAGTTCAGCTCTACAGTATATCTCAGCTCTAAAATACAGCCTGAGGGGAAAAGAGGCTGGGTTTTTTGTAATGCCTTTTTTATATTCATCCAACCTTAAATGGCATTTTTAAAGGCCACAGAGGAAATTAGTTTAGCTTAGTTTCCTCAAGACAGCTTAGTGTATAAATGTTGTTGTTGCAAATTCTCTAAAAGTTTTCTCAAAAGTCGAATAACTTAATGCTTAATGTCTTGAAAATTTTGCAAAGACTCAGCTAATATGCAAAAAAAAACCCCCCAAAACCCATACAATCAATCCCTGCAATAAAAAGTCTGATCAAGCAACGTGCATGCAGCCAGACAACTTGTCCACGAACACCAGAATCATCTGCTTGCAATTTATTTGTTACACTTGCAATCTTTCTAATAGATTGATGCATATTTTTCACTCACCCTCCATATTTTTTTAAATCTCTTCATTCTGGACAATTTGGTTTTGCTCATCTCTGAGGTCTGCAGATCAAATACATATCCTATGTGGCTGCAGACATATTTAACAACCAGTCAGGAGCCTAAAACAGCAGAGTGATGGATATTCTCGAAAACAGAGGCACTCCCTGGCTTTTAATGCTGCTTCCAACAACCACACAGTTCACAGCTCAGCATAAAGTAACCAATAGCTGAACATGGGCATAAAAAAAAAAAAAAAAAAAAAAGCAAGCCAAAATCCCTTCTTTGAGATGATACAGGGAGAAGTCTTGATCCATCCAATGCTTGATTTAGGTCAGTGAAAAAGAAGATGCTATTATGTCAGCCATCCAACTTTAAGATGACTTGTGAGCTGACAGTCATGGCACTTTAAAGCACCGTCATGATGAGTCTTTACGAAGGGATTGTTTTAATCCTATATATAAAAAAAAAATAAAATAAAAAAATCCCCAAGCTACTTAAGCAGTATGGAAATCACATGGTATTGCAAAAATATCTGCAATATGCTGCAAGGGAATGAAGCTGAGAAATACCTTATGTAGTGTTTTCTACTTCTTTTTTATGGTTTCTTAAGGGTGGGAGATTTGTATGATTGTGGGCATCTACAGACCTGTCATTCCTCATAAATTATTTTAACTCTATCTCATTTTAAATAAAAATAAAATATCATATAAAATAAAAAACGTAGAGATGTTAATTTTTAAGTTCCCTGAAAATCAGTCAGTTACTTACAAAATTGTACCAATTCATTTATGGAAGAAAAACATCAGTGAGAGAATCTGTCCAGAAGGGAGATCCCATAAAAAAGTCCTAATCATAAAAATTTTAATCACAGTTCCTTCTACCTAGCTCATAGGACACAGTAAGAGAGAAGGACCATTTGCCTTTATTGTTTATACATCTGGGCTTCTTATGTTCCCTTTTATAATTTCAGGAAATGGAAAAGAAAGCAGAAAGAGTGTGAAATATCCCTCTCTGGTAAACCATAAAACCCCCTACCGTATCTCAAAACCATTTCTGGAATGAGAAAATAAGTTTGTTTGACAAACTCTGATTTATTACTGGCAGTTACAGCTCCAAAGCTGATCTTCTGCAGTGTGGGGGAGCATAACAGGCCAGCTCCACAGATGTGACTACACAGGGACAGTCTTTTGAAGTGCCAGCTCTGATTGAAAGCCTGATGGTGTGACCCAGGTGCTGGAAGGAACCCATCCAGCAGAGTTATGTAAGAGATTTGCTTTGAATATCTGGTGTTGTGACTGACTCTCTCAATAGGAAAAGGGGTGGCCATAATATTCTTATGTGACTGATGCTGCTTTCTTTGTTGCACCCTGCTACCATGCATCTTCATCTTTGTGCTACAGCATCACAGAAGGAGCATCACGACTCCTCTTCCCATCTTACAACACAGTGCAGGGTGTACTTGATCAGACTGCACCCAACATAAGACCACATTTGATAGTCTGTCAATACTCCCACAGCCCTTATGAAGCCTTTTCTCTCCTTCTCTGCATGAAAAGGCAGGAGCCTTGTGGGTCTGAACCTGCAGTGTTCTAATTGTGCAAGGTGCCATTATTCACATGGTACAGCAAACCCCCATGGGGATGGGCATTGACCTGCAATTTGGAACTTGACCCACACTTCTTAATGGCTGTGAGATGTTTCACTAAATGAAAAGATCCATTTCAAATGTGGATAACAAATTCAGTTGACATCAAGAGCTGTTATGTGCTAATTACGGAAATAACTGGTCCTGTGGATCTACTTGATTATTTTACTCTCACATTAAGTAATAGAGTCCTAATGTTGTTCCATGAGGAGCATTCCCATTTATTTTAATGGCAGTGGAATCTGACCTTTGCTCAATAAAGAATAAAAATTACTAATTTCATGTTTATCTGGAAGGACTAGCTACACCTCATTAAATTTCTTCATACTTCCTTAGTAATCAACCTCTCAATTATCTAACAGTCTTCCAAACTTTTTCAGGCTTAATTTTCTGTCATTCTGGCAATACACCCTTAATCTGACTGCCATTGAAGAGACTGATAAGAATATTTCAATTTTCCTAGCATTTATTGTTAGTCAGATTAGTTAATGATTAGTTAGATGTAAGAGAATGTGTAGAAACCCTTCTTGACGTTACGCAATTAGTATTGAGGCCCCAAGCACTTCAGTCAAGCTCAGTGCAGACAAGTGCTGTTCTGGGAGCACGTGCTGTGAGTGCAGGCACAGCTGTGTGACTTCTGCTGGAGCTGTGCCTCTGAGCAAACCCCGAGTGACAGCTTTGTGCTGACGTGTGCTGCCCACCAAGAGCTGGGTCACTCTCTGTGTGCTGCTCCCTTTCCTGCCTTTGTTTATGCACCACTAGACACCCACAGCTGAAAGTGCACCTTCCTGGGCTCCAGTGATACCCAAAATTAAATGGGATCTCTCCCTGAAATGGTTCCTCTAATCAGCAGAAGAATGTGCTTTGTATTCCTCTGTCCTCAAAAGGTAGGAATGGACTTCTGGATTTTCACGCTGTGAGAAGCGAAATCGTTCAGGAGAATTCTCTTGCTTGCTGTGACCAGAGCTTATAGACAACACATCCAGGCCAAGGCCGAGCCAAACGTGACTCTACCTTGTGGATTTCTCCTTTGTGGTTTGAATGTCATGGTCAGGAGCAAGGGAAAACATTTCTCCTGAATTAAAGCCTCTGCAGAATCATTCAAAATGCTTTCACCAAATTTAGGGCTTTTGACATTCTAACGTGCTGAAAAGTGTCCTTCAGCACCTTTTTAACATGGTTTTGGATAAAATCCTAATTCAGAAATAAACTGCTGTGGTTCATTCACTATAATCATTACTCTGAGATACACTTTCAGAGAGCAACTTCTCTCTAGACTCAGGAAATTTGAAGCCCACAAATGCCAAAGCACTGGCATTTCCCAGGTCTTGCTGACAAGATGAGGGGGTTTGAGGAGGTTGGAATAGAGCCCAGCTATTAATGACCAAATCACTCTCTCATGTCCTTCAACTCCTTTCCATAAACTTTGACCTCTAAATAAACCTCCTTACAGCAAATACAAGATCTAAGTGTAATTCCTGTTCACTGAACCATATAATTCTCCTATACAACCTGCACTTCGGAAGAAACAAATGAAGAAAAGGAAACAAACACAGGTACAAAAAGACTTGCATTGATGTTTTCAAAAAAAAAAAAAAAAGCAATGGCAACTGTCAAATTTCCCACAGGTTCTTTCAGTCGATAATTCACTACTAACTTTCTCCATTTGGCTGCCTTGGTGGGTTACACTTTTGTGCCATTGAGCAGTGGCTGTTGCTGTGGGTTTTGCTGCTTTGCTTCCAGTAAGGTGAGATGCTCTGCTTTTACCCAGTAATTTAGTTAAACATAATGGAGTGAAATCATCCCAGAATATTTATTGCAAGCTCAAAATCCCACCTCAGCTGCATTTACTGAGCGCAATAACACTCTGTGTGTTCCTGTAAGTATAATTTGGTTCCTATAGCAGCTCTCAAATTAACAGAAGAGGAAGAAGATTTGATTGCAGTAATCGATCACAGGATTATAAACCGCCAGTGTGGAAGGCAGTGAAAACAAAATCTGCAGTGCAAGGAGTTACTGGGAGTCTTTGCTTAAAGGCTGAGAAATATTAGTAGGAAATCACAGAGTACTGCTGACACCTCGTCTGGAAAGCGGGTACAATTTTGGTCACCCATAATCATGAGAAATGAAAACAAAACCGGAGCAGATGCAAATAATGGCTGGCAAATGATTGGGGCAGTGATGATTGGAGAAACTGCTGTCTCATGACATAAACTACTGGAGCCTAATTAAAGTAAGGCTGCAAATACACTGGGAAAGGAAGCAGAGATGGGGAGCAGCTATTTAACCCCAAATTTAACACTGACACAGGGCACATATGTATAAACCAGAAAGAAAAAATGCAAGCTAAAAATCAGAAAATGGTTCATGGCCATCTATCCCTGGGGTATCTTCCTAATAAATGCAGAAAGGAATAAAGGTTACACGAATCTAAAATCATTGCTGAGTGGTTTATGAGTGGGACAGGATGACAGGTTGCCTGCATTATGAAATCCTGAAAAGCTGCTACCAATTTCCTGATCCTCACAGCGCTCTCCTGACAGAATTAGGCAAACATCTTTGCAAGTTGGACCTGATGTTCAGCTGCACTGTGAGCACCAGCTGTGACCCTTTCTGCCCCCAGTGAGAACACATTGCTGCATGAAGTGGTCTTAGGACTGCTCTAACTTGCTGCATTTACCCAAACCCCTGCACTGAGGATCTTTCACACCAGCCAGATGCAGAATGTTCTAACAAGTAAAGAAAATATAAAAATCCAAACAAAAGCTAACGAAAAGCTAACAAACAAAAGCTACAAAAGAGGAAAATATGTCATTCTGCAGTCCTGTTTGCTTATGATGTCCTCAGAAGTGAAAGAAACAGAATCACACTCTGACTCCCATCGTGGCTCATTAATTGACTCTGGAAATGGATATGGTACCCCAGAGCCACAGCCCAAACCAATGAACAGGGAAAGTGAGATTTCAAACTCATGGAGAAAAAACAGAGCAAAAATACTCCCTGTATTATTGCATGAGGAGCTGCTGGAAGCAAAAAGAGCAGGACTGAAACATCCAGCTCTCCATCACATTTCATGAGAATCTCATAATGGCTTGGCCACGTGTCAGTACAGCTGAGCTGTGAAGAAAACAGGTGCAAACACATGAGGCCACAGTGACAGGAAGACGTGTGCCCAGCTCTGCCCACAGATAGTTGTGCTCATGGATAGAAGCCTGGAGAGAAGAATTTTCTCACCTCCAGCTTTCCTGTCTCTCCAGCCTGAGCTGCCCACTGTAGTCTTGGGAGATGACGGCAGCTTTTGGCCAAAATACAGAAAACTGACGTGTTCCATTCCTCCCTTGCCTCCAGGACTGGTTGTACTCATTCTGCCACTGACAGCACTGATTCTGCTGCATGCTCAGAAGCAGGGAATTGGATGCCAATTCATCCCCAAACAGTATTTTCCTGCTGACTGCCACTGTCAGGAGACTAAGGAAAACATGCCCATTGCTAAACCACACTGCCCTGTCAGATGGTGCCCATGTGAGTCACACAGATGTCTGAACACGAACTCCTGCTCACTTTATTTCAATAACAGACAAACCCAGGAGGTGCTTTTGATGAAGTTCCTCCCTTAAGTACGTAGCACACTGCAGTGTGCAGCCACCTCAGTTGTGGCAATAAAACATTGTGACGAGGATCAGAAAATCCATCTTTATTTACCAGGTTATTTTCAGGGCAGGTCAGTTCACTTATCAGCACCTTGATCTGGCTCACAGCAAGCCATTGTGTACAGGACATTGTGTTGGCAGGCTGAGGACAAGCAGCTCCCTTCTCTGGCATTGCCTTCCAGCCCCTCATGCTGGGAGTTTCACTGAATTCCTGAGCCTGCCCAGCCCTCACAGGGTAAGGAATCAGCTCTTTGCAAGCAAAAGGCACTGGGAAGAAGCCACAGTGCAGCAGTGTGAGATTACTGAAGATCATTAGCAGGAGGAAATAATGTCCATTTAATGGTCTCTACTATTTGCATATATATTAACTCGAATATTTTAGCCACCTCCATGCATTGTGCTAGATAAATATGAAGGGGGAAAAACATCTTTTTCTCATATATAACTGCACAGAGGCAGACATGGAGCCTTTGCAAAATGCAGCACCTATTTCTGTTTAGTTATTCCAAGTCACACTCAGTGGCTGATTTCCAGTCTGCAGGAGATGTAAGAGAGAAAGCTTGAAAGCAGCATGGGCTCCTGGTGGAACAAGATAATCTGAGACAACCTGCCATCTCCACTATCTGTCACAAAAAGGCCCCATTTGTTATAGATTTTATAATTTTTGCAAGCAGTGTCTCCATCAAACTCAGCTACACAGATTTTAGGATCCCAGTATGAGGCGTTTAACAGGTTCTCCTTCCCTCCACTGCATGTGTTCTGTGTCTCAGCTTGTATAAACTGTAGAGAAGAAAAAACAACACTATCCCATTTCCCTCAGTGCATTTAGACCATGGCATACAAGATACCAAACATCTTCATGGAAATTCAGTGTCAAAAGTCAAAATTGTCTTACTCGTATTGAAGGTAAAACCAGACAAAAAATAAAGAGTTGGGTTTTTTTTATTGTGATGCCTAAATCAACTACCTGAAAACTTCTATTCTCACCTACATGGCAGATTTACAGCAACACCTACTCCTGATTGGCACCACTGGGATCACTGTGAAGTCCCAACTCCTGGAGCAGCAGCACTGATGATCCATGACCTGCTATGCATTCAGGAGCCCAGAGTCTTGGACTTTGGCCTGCAGCAAAAGAGACTTAGGACTTTGGGGTCTCCTGCCCTCTTTAAGGGACATTTAGATGAACCCCTCTTCTTGCTTGGGAGCAGGAGGGCTGAGAAAAGGAGTAGGAGAAGTGGACAGACAGAAACACAAAAACCACCCAAATGAACCCTCCTGAAAGGCCAAATTTGTTAAAATTGTCAAATATGAACAGACAAGAGATCTGGGATCCATGGGAAGATGCACTGGTCAGAGTTACCAGATCTCTCTTAGCAGATCCTCTTTCCAGGCACCCTGCAGCTGGGGCAGCCCTGATGAACAGAAACTTTTAGGACAAGCAGCTCCAGGGCTGTCCTCCACTGCATTTTGGCAGTTTGACAGCTCACTGTAAACCTCTTCTACAAATAACAAATTACAGTAAATTATATTACACCTTGTTGTAAGAAAGTCCTGATTATCTGGAATTAAACTAAAATAACCCAATGCACGAAGTAGGAGTAAATAGTTAAGCAATTCCTCTCAGATATTTTTCCAGCCCTTGTTTAGAAACTTCCACTGATGGAGATCTGACAACCTTTGTAAATAATCTAGCCCAGCTGCTACAGCTGAAAAGTTAGATTTCCAAGCTCATTATTCTATTCCATGCCTACATCAAGACCTAAGGATAGTTTTCCCTTTTGCTATTACTCTAGAGATAAATAAAATATGTCACTGTGTGTCCCTGTGGTGTCAGGCATTAAACAATACCTGGGTTTACACTTTAAAAATTAATTTTCCATCTATGGTATAGATTCATTCTCAGGCTTACTAGGTGTTATTTTATAGAGACAGTTTCTATTTCTGTCCCTTTTTAGGTACAGATAAAATTGTCTACATTGTATTTAATGGTGCGTTGCACTCTGGGTGAGTGTGGGTTTTTTTTTTTTCTAAATTGTGTTGTTCTCTGACATTGATTGGTGATACAACACTGTGCCTTGAAGATTTCTGCTTTTGTTTATCTATCCTGTGTATTCCTGGTTGTTAGGAATAGGAATGGTTTACCAGCCCTATTATTATTATTATTTTCACTAGAGTCGCTCAGCCACCTAAAGTCAGCTTGTCCCCAGTCACCACAGGCAAAAAAACATAACATGAAAGGTCAACAAATTAGGCTCAAAAAAATACACAGAAAGCTATTTTCTCCCCCTAAGAATACAACCTGTATTTTAGATAAACAAATATGGAATTACAAACAACATGAAATATAATGCAATTAGGACAGACACAGATGTAGTGACTTTCGAAGATGCCAGGCATAGGGAGGACAAGTCGCTCTCTACATCCACTGATTGTGCCACCATTGCTTCAGGGTTTTCCCTCCTTTAAAGGACAAATTCTACAGGGGAAGTAAAACCAAATTGCTGGCCCTGTTCAGACAGATCTTTCATCTGAAGTCACCACCAAGGTGACCAATTAATGTTAATCCAGGGGGCATTTTGTGTGATCAGCCATTGGCGATGCAGTCAGCCCATTCGTGCTCATCTACTGCCAACACATTTGGGTCATTATGAAGATGGATCATTCTGAGCTGTCAGTTAGAGGGAAAAAGCTTCTTATCCCACTCCCATAATAATCCAGACTCTGTTAGATGTAATTACCGCTGGGCGATAAGGGAGGCTAAGCTAAGGGTCAGACTGAAATATGTCCTCAAGAGCCTTAAATGTTTTGGATCTTAATTCCTTAAAGCCCCCTATCATTCTGCAAATATTAGCTCTGCCTCCAAAGGTGGGACTCCTTTGGTGGATCACAGACACACATGTGAGGTCTGAGCAAAGCCATCCTGGACACCTTTGGAATCAATGGAGCTCGAGTCTGTGAAGTCACAGGCTCCTAAAGGGATCTTATCCCAGACAGGAGAGGCAGGACCTGGAAGTGCCATTATTGCTCAGTTGATTATAAAGGGATTTTAAGGTGACTGGATCAAATGGAAATGTCTTTGCTTCATTAAAACAAATCCTGCCCCATGAGCCTCCTGAGCAACATTTCACCACCTCTGATAAAACCCTTTGTGTTGCAACCCTTGCACATTTTTTGCACTTAAGTGAGCAGGATTTGTGTGTGCATCTGGATGCATGTGAGCACCCCAGGACAGGAGGAATTATAAATGTGCCCAGGGCTGGATACCAGCAGATACGAATGTCCCACAGGGAAGTGCATTTCTTTGCTCTATTTACTAGGAAAGCAGAAATGCTGGCAGGCTCCTTCTGCCACTAGATTTCCAAGCAGCTGCCCAATGACCACGTTAGTGGCTGGTTAGGGCACTTATAGCATTCTCTAAATGTTTAATATTTTATTCCCCCTTGAAGCATCTGGTATAAGTCACTTCTGGAAACAGAACGCTGGACCAGATGGAGCATTAGTCTGTGACACTCAGATCTGGTAATTCCTATGCTAATTTTTATGACAATTTAGATGGGCATTGGCCACAGGGCCCAATCTGAGTCAATTTATTAGAGGAAATTTTTTTTCCCACTTTTCCTTTTATATTGAAAAGCTTTTTTTTTTTTTTTTTTTTTTTTTAATGTTGATTTTTCACAGTGCAGCACTTGGGGAGAAAAGAGGCATTGCAGATTTCAGGAGTTAAGAGGTGGGCTCCCACTGCTGCCTCAGATACAGAATGAAAAGGAGAACATTTTTTACAGTTTTTATCTGCAGATTTGGCAGATGTCTTTTCAACTATTTAGGAGCTTAAGTACTGTGTGATATGCACCAGTAAATGCAGAGTTTAGTAGTATTACAGTCAGCATCCTAAAGAGGCCTGAAGGTTCCCTTATGAACCCCAGTTGTGTTGGCTTAGAAGGATACAGAAAAAAAGTCTATGATTACAACATGCTACATTTTTAGAAATGATCAATAATCCTGAGCATATCAGAGTCCAAAAGACCAAGCACAAATGATCATAAAGGGAACTGATTTTTACCACATATCTGAATATCAGAGCTCTTTCCATGTCACACTCAAGAATAAAGGCATCCTAAACTACCAGGCACCATCAAAATGCCACTCTGAGATACAGAAGTCTGCTCTAAACTGCAGAAACACAGTCAGGTTATGCTGTGCTCCCACTTAAAGACAGTTTGATTGATCAAGGTCAGCTATGAATAATACTGACAATTTTATAGCCACATAATTTTCTCTAATTAAACCTCCAGCTTCTATCTAGGTACTTCTCCCTTATGTTGTTTGTGCTTATACATCTTGTGATGCCAAGCTGTGAAAAATTATATGGGTCATATAATCTTGTCACTGTTCTTTTTTTACATTAATATATTAATTCCAAAAACATGGAGCAAAAATATGAACAAAAAGAATCATGACTACACTTAGTGTGTGTAGATGTGAGTCCTTGCAGGCATTTTAGAGATTAGCAGTGCAACAAATTATTAGTTCCTCTAAATATCTGGTTCTGGCTAAAGAAACTAATCATATAAAACTGAATCATTAGCCTTTGGCAAACTGCCTCAGTTCCTGTTAGAACAGGCTGGTACAAGATGAGAAATTGAATGAGGTGGTTTGGATATTTTTTTCTTTTTTAATAGCACAGGAATGTAGAAAATTTTTGCTCATTAATTTTTATGTACTGAATAAGGCCTGAATGAAAACATCCAGTAAAAATAGATGTTGTTTTTCAGTTGTGCTCACGAAGGATTCCTTGTCTCTGTATGGCCATTTAAAATGTACACTGTGATTGCACTTAAAGGTTAATGGGAAATTTCATGTCATTTTTGTCAGGGTTTTGTTCCCTTAAGTTACAGTGATGAAATGGCAGAGTGGTGGCTTTTCCAATGAGTTTCACAGTGCTGCACCAGCAATCACACACTCATCATTGCTTAAATGGAGGTTTCTGCATAGACTTATTCTGGAGTGGGTTTGTACCAATAAGGCATAGCATGGAGTAGAGAGAACCCAAAGCTGCACCACCAGTGGTGCCATGAGCCTGAGGTACAGCAGAGCACCCTGGGGCAACCTTGTCCATAACACCAGAGCCCAGAAAAGCCACAATCTAGGGACAGGGGAGTCCTGCCGTTTCCCATCACCCCATGAAAGAAGGACTTGTAGCTCAGAGAGCTCAGACAGAGCACAATTTCCTGCTGAAATGCCTCTTTTCAGCTCACCCCTCACATCTGTGTGGCCTCCCTTCCACAACAAGCCTTTGCCAGAATTGCTTTTCTGCTTCACAGTAGAAATGAATTGGGCTAAACCCAGTCCTGTGAGAGTGCATCTGCACAGGCAGTCCTGAGAAAGGGAATGGCCTGGGAGAGACTGTTTATCTCAAAAATGTCACTTGGAGAATTTTTTCCTGTTACTTAGTAGCCAAGTGTCTGACTTATACGGAATTGAATATTTTGACTGCTTTTTTTTTTTTCACTTAAAGAATTAAAACAGCTTGAGATAAAAGCCTGAATGAATACAGTCTCATACAGTAAGTTCACAAAATCCACAGCAAGCCCCCACATCAGCAATGGAAGCAGCACCTGGTGATGTAGGAAGGCCAGAGGATACAAACACTCTGGGACCCTGTGTTTCATACAATCACAGGATCATAGAATCATTAAGGCTGGAAAGAAATCTGCAGTGTCACCGAGTCCTACCTTCCACCAAACCATGACCACCAAACCAAAGCACAAAGTGCCAAGTGCTTTTGGGTTCTGAACACTTTCAGGGGTGGTGACTCCACCACTTCCCTGGGGAGCCTGTCCCAACAGGCTCTTTCCATATCAGGGGTCATGGAATAGTCAGTTCTAGGACTCTGCAAAATATGGCACAATTTTGGTGGTTGCTCATCATGTCACCCCTTATCTCCCCAAACCACCCTTGCAGGACCAATGCCTGCACAGAGGGCAGCAGAACCAGGGCAGCAGCACAAGGCTGCAGTGCCTGATGGCAGGAGACAACCTGCCAGGAGTGCTGCTCCTGGGCACATCAAAGTCCAGGCTGAGATGTGCTGGGTTCCTTCTGGAGGCACAGGATCATACAGCCACCCCTAGCTGAGCCATCCCACAGAGCTGGGAGAGTGAGGAGGCTGAGAGAGAAGGAATTTATAAGGAGGGATAGGAAGGTAAGCCTGGAGCTGAAAGATATGGGATAAGAAAGATCCTTTTTCTTAGAGCACATCTGAAAAGATTGAAGGCAAGGGAAGAAAGAAACAGAGAATCTCAAGATAAGTGATAAAGCAGCCTGGTGAGAAGGATGTGAATAAGAGAAGGTTACAGGAGCAGGAGGTTGCTGAAAGGCAGAGAGAGGTGCCAGGAAGAAAGATACCTGGTCCTGACAAAGTGAGGACAGACAGAAGAAATGTTATCTGGGGCAGAGTAGCTCTCAGAATAGAATATGATCTTTTCCCCTATTAAGAGCAAGAAATGACAATTCCTATCTGTAGGCATGTTTTAACAACTTCCACATTTTTTTTTCTTTATTTCCCCCTGTTGCCTCCATCAAAACCTTCAACTGTCTGAAGTCAAATTAAGCCAGTTCTAATACTCACATGGAAGATTCATCATTTTTGTGGGGGTAATGCACATTTGTGTCATTGCCTTCACCTGCATGCTGGTGAGAGAGATGTTGGAGTGAGATGAGATTTATCCTCTGAGCTGAAGTGCTTTTGAAGGTCATCAAAGATCAGGGAGCAATATATTAGTTAGCAAGGCCTGCTTTGGAAGAGTTCTGGCTCTTTTGTCAAGACAGATGATTTTTCTGAACTGATTTCTGAAAGGAATAAGCCTTTGAGAAAATCATTAATTCCATCCTGAATACAATGAACAGTGAGAGGAAGAAATAAAAGGCAGCATCCTGCTGAGTTCTCTGAAAAGATATACATTTCATTTTTCTTAAAAAACTACTATCAGAAACATCAAGACAATTTTGACCCCTTCTGTTGATTTTTACAGGTGTCTAAATTTGGATGCAATCTATTTAATAAATAAATAGGGTGATGAAAAAGAGGTTCCTTGTTGGATTTCCTAGCCTGTTTGTTTCTTTGAAAATGCCTCTCTTTTGTTGCTACTGGAATTAGGTGAACTAGTTCAAGATTTTAGGAGCCTCTTGTGTCTATCAGAGAGAACATTGAATTACTGTCACCAATCCAGGCAACTTTCAGTGAGAGAAAGGATCCTAAGAGAGATCAGATTTGTCATTGGAAACTCTGCCCCACACTGCTCTCTCCCCACAAGTGATGAGTTTTGGAATGGCTCAAAAAAAACATGGGATATCTGTGCTGTGTTTAAGCTCCTAATTTATAATGCATGCTAACTATTGGACAAGCAAATATGTGCTTTTTAGGTCTGGCTGCATCCATCAGACCCCAATTTGGATCCTGAGGCAGCCATCAGATCTGAAGTCTTCTTCCCATCCTTTAAGAAGGAAATTAAAATTTTAAAACTAAAACAGGCTGATGAAGAAAATAACCTATTTTGAAAATACGGTCAGTCAAGAGGAAAATCAGGCCAAAAATATTCATATTTCTTCAGAAGAACTGTGTTAATGTAACACTTTCAGTAAAATTAAAAGAAGAGAAAATATGACTGTGCAGCAAAACTTGATGAGCTGATATTAATGACTCTTCCTCTTGTAATGATCAGAGGGAACTGTCTAGACCAGGAGACCTATTAAGTCTTTGAGAATAAGCAATAACTCCTTTTGAGAGTGAGAGGTTCAATTAAATAATCTGAGTGAGATTTTGGAAGTTTGGCCAAGGCAGCTTAACTATGGGAGACTGCCTCTGAAATGAGCCTCCAGGCCCCAGTGGAATGTGCTTGGCTAAAAGGTAGCAAATCCCATCAAAATCATTAATGATGGTACTTTCTGAATTCTGGAGTGCAGAGGATAGCCCTGGGCTCAGGAGGGCCAGCAGGGAGATGAGCTGAAATAAAGTACTGAGTCTGTCAGAACTCAGTCAAGCTTCTAAAAATAGTACTCACTGTTTTATTCATATGGGTAAATTACTTAATTTCAAGTCCCTTTTAGGTGTTCAGCTCCCAGCAAGGCTGGGATCAGCCTTCTGCCATACAAATGACCCTTGTCTTGACTCAGGCACGTGAGCCTCAGGAAGAAACCGGTGAGAAGCAGCTCTGAAGGGAAACTGAGGCAGAGGGGACTGGGGTGACAGCAGAGAGTGCAGAATAACCATTTGCTGTGCTTTCACTGACTCTTTGAGAACACTTGTATAATCTAAAAATAGGTAATTTTTTTGCAAACTCTTGATTTACATTTTCTTTTTTTTTCTCCCCTGGTGTTCAGGTATTAATTTGATGTATGAGTTAGATACATTTAGCAAGTGATTTTTTTTTAATCTACTTTTGAAGGTACATACACACACCCCTGTCAACCTCTGTACATATACCCAGGAGTCCTTATTGCCAGTGACTGATGTAGCTCACCTGGCCACTCAATAAAGCCAAATGCTACAAAGTGATTGGCACAATGGCAGATCAGTGCAGACTTTGAGAGATTTTTACAAGTTTGATGTGAGGGAAGAAGGTGAGAGCTCATTACACGTGCCAGGCTATAATCTGTTTGTTACTCTGCTTTGATATTACCTACGGTTCCTTATGTTAATATTTTTCCCTTGCAGTGCAGCTTCTTAAAAGTCTTTCCAATATTATTCACTAGGCTTGGACAGACAAAAGAGGCTTTGTTTTTACATTTGACTTTTTGCTTTTAAACTTTTACTGCATTTTTCCACAGGAATTCCATTGTCATCAGCATGCTATTAAATTAGTGTCACTAGGGAATCTCTTTGAGTTTGAATTTTCAAAGGCCACCAGCTCTACTGTGCTTATTTTTTGTCTCTTTTCACTAATAATTGCACAAGTGTTCCACAGATTTGATGAAAAAATGGACATTCTCCTATTTTTTTCAATATCAGAGGAGCAATCATGTGAGTTGTTAAAAACTAATCCCTCATAAATGGGCTTCAGTCTTGGAAAAGAATGAGTATTCTGAGGAAGAATGGGTTAGTAAAACCATTTTAAATGAAGAGAAGTATGAAAAAAAGGAGAAACCAGCAGAAATGGGATGGAAGTAACCCTGGACCTCAACTCACCAGAAGGAAAAATATTTCCATGGTAAGAGTAATCTATATTTCAGTCTGTAGAATAACCTTCCAGTGCATTTCACACAAAACAACACTTCAAGATATTTGCAAAAAAACTGGACAAGATATTGCACAGCAGGGGATACACAAACTGGATAATCTAATAAATATTTCTATTGCAGTGCCTGATGGTTTTGGAAAAGAAAAAAAAATTGTTACAGCAAATACAATAAATCTCTTACAATATCAAGCAATAAAGCAGCAATTACTAAAGGTCATGACTGTAATTAAACAGCATTATTTATTTTATTGCCAGTGCCTCATTTTCTATTAAGTTAGATGCTAACCCAGTTAAACTAACAGCTACACTTCCAATTTTTTTAAATCTTTGAGATACTTTATTGCTGGAGAGCTGAATCTCTTTTGCTCATGCAATGGTTAGAACTGGTACCCTTTTATACAAATGTAACAGCTCATAACAGCTAGTATTTTCTTCAATTTTAAGGTTAAAATTAATTTTTAATGCTTGCCTTGTATTTCTAGCTGTATTCATTCATTTTCAGTATAGACTCAGTCATCTGAATCCAACTTGCTTGCCAAGTTCTCTAAGTCACATTTCGTTAATGCATCTCATCTACCACTGAAAGTCCAGAACAATATCACAATGCTATTTTCTTCTGTTTAAATTCCTTCATTTTAAAAATTGGCATGGGGACAGTGTGTGTGAATACTCACATGCAGACTTTAATATTCTGTCAAATTCTACTTCTGACAATCACATTTGTGCTACTATTCCTCAGCATTTTGATTTCCAACTCCATACTAGGCTTTTTAGCCTTTTTTTTCAATAAAGTTTACTTGCAGATGTATCTGGAGTTTTGCCCTACTGCTCCAAAGGTAATTTCATATTTTCCAAAGGGATATGAAAGTCACATCCTCAGCTTCCCACGAAAGGCTGATGAAAAGTCACTAAAAGCTCCCTATGGCAAAAAGCCTGAGTTAGCATGGAAAACAAGAATGACAGGAGTGGAATGGGTGAGTCCTGCAATGTGAGACACACAAACCAGGTGTCCCCACATTGCCAAGGCACCCATGGCTCTGCTCAGGTCCAGCAGCAGAGGCTGTCACAAGGCTGTTCCTGCCCTGCATTTCGACCTGGGAGCTTGCTCAGTGTTCCTTGTGAACCTAGCCCAGAGTTACTTGCAAGCAGAACTGATCCAAAGTGAGGATCACCAAGCAGTTCCTCTCCCAGTTTAATATCCAGCACTTTGGATGCTGAGTGACCATGGGGATTTCCTACAGACATTACAGATCAGCTTCTTCCCAGAACTGCAGTCCTGAGCCAACCTGGGAGGCACAGCATGGCCCTCTGGTCTTCTCCACAAAACTTGTATTTTACCTCTCCTCACAGTCAACCTATGCAAAATGTTTTCTAAGTGGGCTCCAGCCACAGTGGATTTTAAGTTTATAATCTCCATGTGTTAAAAAATATAATTCAGGGCACTGAAACACTGGATTCTCAGGGACTTGGCTGCAGGGGCAGAAAGTCATCATAGAGGAAGAGATCCAAAAATGTCAAAGGTGATAAGGAGAGAGATGAGGCTGGAGAGGTGGCAGAAACACACCCAGGCAGGGCAGCCTCAGAGCCAGACAAAACTGGGCATGGAGTCCCAGGCTGCAGATCTGCTACAGCCCATCAGGGTGACCTTAGACAATTTTCCTGTTTATTCTATGAAAAAGGAAAAAAGTCTGACTCTGCTATGGGTTTGGTGTGTGTAAGGCACTGTGACACTCAGCTGAGCAGCTCTCCAGACATGGAACTGGGAATTCCTGGTAGCTGTGAGCTGGGCTCCTCCTGGGCCACGCAGGAGACTTGTTCACCTCCCAGCACAGCAGAGATAGGAGCATTACACAGCTTTTAGTTACATCAAGAACTGCAAATATGATGACTATTATTCTAAGCTATAGAAATGCCTCCCTATTTCAAAAGTTTATCTCAGCTAAACAGAATGCTTTGAAGTATTTGAATCCCTGTTTCTCAGCTAAACTAAGCAGGCTTTCAAAGGCATCCATGGACTCAGAAAGAGAAGAAAATGACAGCTCGGAACCCCATCTCTGCTTTTCAACATTCACCCTGTGCAATAGCTTTAAACAAGCTGGGGGATCCAGGACAGCACAAGAGTTCAAGTTTTGCAACTTGAAATTCCAGTGCATTGTCCTTCTATCTCCCATCTGCATTTCAAATTGTATTTACCAAGTACTTCAAATTTTTCTTTATAACAGGTTATTAATCTGACACATGATTTTGCAATACTTGTGCATTCAAATTCCTGCATAGTTTAGCAGATACATCTGACCTTGCTATTATCCTTCCTTTAGGAGATTTATACAGCATTCCTGCTTTGGAAAGATCATTAATTAGCATGCCAATAGAAAAAATGAAATTGCCTGCCATCTCCTATGTAAATGCTTTCCCATCTGTTCCTTTCTCATTTCCTCTGCACAGACTCTACCAAAGGTAACTTTAGCTTTTATACTGCTCTTAGAAAATAGTGCATTCATTGTTTTGCAATTTAAATCTGTTAAATTGTGTTGCATTGTGAAATGTGGCTCTATTAAAGTAATATATGGATTCATGCAATCTCTCAGTATCTGAGCATCCTTCCAGCAAATTTGGTGGATGTCCTTTCCTTAATACCTATTAGTTCAGCTTAAGGTCTAAAGAGTCAGGGTTTTATATTTTTGCATCCAAGACTGCTACTAATAATATAAAAAAAATTTGTTCCATTTATTAATTAATAATAACTTATAGCAGTATTCCTGTAACAGCCCAGTGAACCCTTCAGGGGTTTCCACATGGTGCTGTAACATCTTCCACAGCTCTTAGTTCTGCTGTGATAACAGAATCCATTCTCAGTCCAAACCACTGGCCTGTGGAGTTCTGCAATATGCACCAAGCACTCACTTCCCAATGTTATGTCTCAAAACACGAGGAGCTCATGCAGCTCCCAGAAGAGCTCCTTGCACAATGGAAGAGGCCAGAATCGCCCATCCCTGCTCCTAAGTGCTGCTCTCCACCGGAAGGGGAAGGAACTCATCAGGACCATCCAGTCCAACTCCTGGCCCTGCACAGGACATCCCAAGAGCCACAACAAGTGTCCGAGAGCATTGTGCAAATGCTTCTCTTCCAGGTTTGGTGCTGTTACCACTGCCCTGGGGAGCCTGTTCAGTGCCCAACCACCCTGTGGGTGAAGAATCTTTCTGTAATACCCAACCTAAACCTCCCTGACACAACTCCAGGCCATTCCCTCAGGTGCTGTCACTGCTCACCAGAGAGCAGAGATCAGTGCCTGCCCTCCTCTTCCCCTCACAAGGCAATTGTAACTGCCATGGGGTCTGCCCTCAGTGCCCTCCAGGCTGGACAGACCCAGTGCCCTCAGCCGCTCCTTGCAAGGCTTCCTTTTAACCAGCATTTCATATTTGCTGTAGGAAAGAGACTCATTTTTCAGGGGCAAGGAAGAGAGGAGGCCAACATAATACCATTACATTTAAATGCAATGTTTTTTTAACCAGAACATTATTGCCAATGTTCCTGATTTGGAAGCTCAAGATTTTATCTGACTGCTCATCACTTCCCACCTGGGTAATGAAACCATGCATGATCACCACTGCAGGTTGCAGTGTGATTGTGTGCTGTGTCTTTGCTTTATATTTCCTCTTTATTGCAGGTTGGAAACAGTTTCCTGCTCACTTGTGTTCAACAAAGTTTTGCACCACACTTCCAATGAATTTTCTGGACATGGAATTTTAAAAAGTAATTAGCCAAATATATTACTAAGTTGTCTTGCTCATAAATATCAAATAGCGACATAAAAGAAGCATATGCTGTTGTGGTTCTCCAACTGGGTGCCAGATGGCAATACTAAGATTCAGAAAGAATCTGTGCTAGAGTCACTTAGGAATATACCACCACTCAAAAAACTTTTTCTTTGCAGTAGGAAACACAATTTCCAGAAAAATCAACATTTTCTATGTGCGTTTCAGCTCACATATTTCAGTTTTTCATAAGAGCACTAATGAAAGACAATGTGGATTGTCAAAATGAAGGCAAACATCTTCATTTGAGTTAAAGTGTCAGGATGAGGACAGAGCAGGGTGCAGTTGTCACAGGTCAGGTGCCCAGTGCCCCATTTTCATTGCAGATCTGGTCCCCAAGTGTCACAGTCTTGTCTGAGGTTGATCTGACAGGACACCCAGCTGGCATCCCTGTGTGTGTCCTGGATGCACCAGGGATGTGTCTGGGGGTGGGATCGAGCACACAGAGCCTGGATAATGACATGTTTGAATGCACCCATCATCATTCACCCCAGCACCTGAAAAAAAGCTGCTTTAAAGGCACTGAGATATTTCTCTTCAGCCAAACAAAATGTCTTGCATGTCAAATCAGAAATAGACATTCTGATTTCCAGCCAGGTGTACAGCACTTCTGAGGGAATGGGAAGATTCTCTGGTGTTTATATCTCCAGATAAGACAGGATGTCTTCTTGGATGAAAAACTGCAAGAATTCCAGGGTTTGACCCAGAGACAGGTGAAATAAAAGAGGAAAAAAAAGTTACATGTGGTCTTTTGTGAATGTTAATCTTATAAAAAACAGGAAGTTGTAAAGCACTACACCTCAAAATATGTGGAAAACAGGAACCACAATAACCTGCAAGGGAAGACAATGTTTTTTTAATGAGGTTTGCTAAGCTTATTCTAGGGTGATATGTGGAAAAGGCAGTGACAAGGCTCCCAGGCTTTGATCACAAATGTGACACCTCCTGGCCAGACAGCTTATCTTCTCTGGTAGCTGGCTCATTAAGCTACTCACTACCATACTGTCTGTACCCAAATTTAAATTCTGAAAATTATTGGGCAAACTTATGGATCTGGATTGTTTTGTAACTTCAGCACAGCATGATGTCTTCATGTATTAAAAAAAGTTCAATGATTTTGAGTTTCCTGCCATTTGGAACTTGCTGCAGATTTTGTGCACTGCTTTGTTTGCCTTTCCCTGTACAATCTCTGCTTCTTCTTGCAGGTATCATCTTCCTAGAAGTTTAATATCTCACTCAAGTTCATTTTTAACATCTTTAAAGCTCTGCTTTTCCAGACTGAAGAGCTCTGTCAGCTCCACACACAATGTTACACCAGGTTTCTCCTCTTTCTTACCAGTGTTACAAGGAAGGTACTTTCTGCTGCTGTTCATTATCATTGCTTTCCTTGAGTTTTTAACCACTTCCATTTCCTTTTCTTCCCTGCACAGACACAGTGTTTTGTTTTGAACAAGAAAGCCCAGCAGAGTCTTCATTAATTCAAAAGCCTTTCAAAAAAGGGCCTTATATTTATTTTAACTTCAGTCATTCTAGCCAAAGTCAACACTGGGAACTTCAAGGAATAAGTACCTATTCAACTTCTTAAGAATAACTTTCAACTAATGGCTCCTCCCATTTCTTCCTATCAAAGCAAAGAAGAAAACATTTTCGTTTTTCAGTGCACAGATTATGTTTTTATGATAAGATCACTAGAAAATGAGCTTGCTCTTCTAGAACAGTTTTGTTATGCATATCCTTGATTTCCTAAAGCCTTTTACTTGGAAAATAAAGAAAATCTGATGTGCCAAACCTTCTGAGCTGGCTGCAGCCAGGACACTCCACTGATTGTCTGCACCATGCACACCATAGCTGTGAACTTTCATTCTGCATTCAGGGGTGCAAATGTGTTGGGACATCACTCTTTAATCTACCAATAAAAATTTTCACCCTCCTTTTCAACCCCAAATACATTTGGAACCTGGAATCCTCTATACACAAAGCAGCCTACTTTTAACACATAGCTCTCAACAAATAAAGCAAAGAGGGATGGAGGTTTTGAACTTTCTGTATTCTAGGCAGGAAACTGAATCTTCTTTCCTTTGCCAAAGAACAGGAAACATGAAGTAATCTCAGATGGTGTTGACAGATACTCCAGAATTTCTCTAGAATCACAGCACATCATGTCTCAGTCTGAGCCCATTCATTCAGCTCTCAGGAGATACCAGAGTGGCCTGGAGGGAGACACAGGATCTGTAACTCTGCTACAGCAGAAGGAGGAGGCTGTGTGGTGTTTTGGGCCATCTGCTCTCCTAGGTTGTTCTCTGTATGTCTCATGAAGACACAGCAAAGCAAAGATAGCAGAGTCACCTTTCCTTCAAAACTGCACAGTGATTTTGTAGAAGTCGGGAGTAAAAATGACAACTTCTGGATATTTTTGATTAATATGAAAATAGCATTGTATAGTGTCTCATACAAACAAATAAATGGCATATTTTATATCTTATACTTTATAGTTGGTTTCTTTCTTCTCTTAGCAAGTGCTTGCATTTGAAGCAAAAGATTCTGTTTCTAGAGAAGCAGAGCACAAACACCAGCCTAACTTTTCAGCTGAATGTGTCTCCAGCTCATAGAGACAAGAAAGCCAAAACAATTTGGGCTGACATCAGAAACTGAACTGCAGCATCCAGGACCTGAAAGCTTCCCTGGAGCTGATTCATTATCTCCACATAAGATAGCATTCTTCAAGACACTCATGTATGTTCCTGGATGATATATCATCTCTGATTCACCCATTACAGCAACAGACACCAAAAAGTTTTCCTTCTGCACAGGAAGTACAGGAGTGACTCGAGTGTCTCTAATCAAGTTCTCCATGCTGAAGCACACTGAGGAAAGAGTAGGAATCATCTCTACTTTTATTTAACAGGCTGGATATGATGTCAGTAGCCAAGACATCAGTTTTAAGCTACACTCAAAAGCCACAGCTGAGAAAGGAGACTGCAAGGGGCACTCTCTGCAGGTGCCCCAGGAGAGTCTGTAAAATCCAGCATGGTGCTGTGGGGATGCCAGGCACACACAATCCTGTAGGTCACTGGAGGCAAGCAGAGGGAATGCAGCAAGGAAAGGCAGGTTTCCCTCCCCAGGTGCCAGTGGTCCCAGACCTGGGTGCATCAACAGACCCTGTAAAACCTCATCCGCCTCTGAAGGCCTGGCTGGGCTTCACCATCTCACCAGACTCATTGTCCACAGCTCGGATCTGTCCTGGCTGCAATCTGGGACCAGGCTACTGGGACAGGGGCTGTGTGACACCATCTGGGAGAGGCTCCATCAGGGGCTGGCCCCTTCACCTGGGAGATGCCTGTGCCCCACCCAGCCCTTGCCCCGGGTCCCTGCCTGAGTGATGCTGACCCCATGCCTGACCCGTGGGTCCTGTTGGTCCCAACCGGCTGATTTGAATTCTGGCTTGACTGTGGGCCTATTTCTCCTTTAGGTATGTCTGGAGACCTGCCCTGTTGGCAGAGCCTGGCTGCCACCCCTGGGCCAGCTCTGCTTGCCTTGCTCTGCCCTGCCCACCCCACTGACTCCCCAGCTCCTGGCTGACTTTCCCTTGCTGATCAAACCCACTTTGGCTTCTCCCCAACACACCCCCTCTAGCAGGATCCAACAGCCTTGTCCTGCTTAAACCGAGGGATGTGTCATTTCAGGATGGATTCAGAAATTATCTAATAATGCATAAAAATACCTTCTATACCTCAAAAGTGCTTTTCTAGAATTCCCAAGCACCTACCAATTCAAATGGCCATTTGCATGAGTATCATGGGGTAGTGAGACATAAAACCACTCACAATTTTTTTCCTGCATTCGAAACTACCTCAGAGGCTTTAGAAATTCACCTGCCTACCTCACATTCAAAGAAAATAATCTCACAGGTTTAAACATTGCATTTAAACCAAGCATTCAGTTTTATTTCCCTTTTGAATGGAAACAATAGATGCCAGAGGAAGGAGCATGTGAATGTCACATCACAAACCCTACCCCTGCCTGCATTTCAAGGACAACCAGAAACAGCTTGGTCCCTCACTGACCTCAATACTCACAGTCTGAAAAGAGCAATCACAGCCCTCAAAGCAGGCCAAACAGCTGAACAACAAAGAACATCAAAAGTATAAAATCAAACTCTTTTTCATAATGGCCACATGCAAATCAAAAGTCTTTCATAGTCATGGTGATGTTTAAATTCATTTAAGCATTGTAGAGATCAAATTTCAAGTTCCGTGACTGGGAAATACTAAAAAAGTATTCAACATCTCCTCAGTGTTCCTGAATCCTTACATCTCACCAGACTCATTGTCCACTTCATTGCAGAGCTGCAATGAGTATGGGATGAGTGGCCTCAGTCCACCACAAATCCACCATCAGAAAAGGTGCTGGTTTTACACTGAACTGACTTCAGGAAATAGTTTCCCTTGAATCAACAGTGACTAAGAAAAGTAAAGGAAGCAATACAGAATGGGTAGGGTCCTGCATTAACTACTGTATCCTTCAGATGCTCCAGAGCAGACACTTTTCTTGTTCTTTACATTTTTTAGTATGCAAATGTGCTTTTATTCAGCAGACTGATAGTTCTGCAAACAAGATAATCATCCCAAAAAACGCAATTACTTACAGAAGGGATAACTAATGTTTGTTATAACTTTTCCCACAGTCCTTTATGAAATTAGAGCCTGTGGACTAGTTATCATGTAAATATCTACCAGGAGGCACTACTTGCCATTAAGTCCTACCATTAAAATAAAATGAAAAAAATCAGAGAGAAGACTAGACAAGAACAAAGGGACATGGAAAAAATTACTTCCCAAGGATAGTTGTGGAACACATACTGCCTTCATCTTCCCTGCATCCAACCCTCTTACTGTATGCAAATACAGACTGCATTTTGAGCAGTTGTCGCAATCTAACATCATTACTGGTAACTGTTGAGAAGCCCAGAGCACAATCTGTTCCTACTGAACTTTCCTTAATTATCACTAGATGTAGTCTTAATGGATTGCCTGGAAGTGTCAGTAAAAATGAGAGAAAGGACCGTGGTTCAATGAGGTTAAACTTAAATTAAAATCAGGGCTTTTATAAAGGATCTGAGAAAGGCAGAAAGGCTCATTCTTTCCTGGTTTTACACTTTTTCATTAAACATTGGACATGGCTTAAAAAGCATCTTGCACCACCTTTGAGTTCCTCATTCACTCACTCTTCAGGCTGAACTGAGCTTGCAAGAGGGGCAGTGAACACAACAGAAAGCCAGTCGCCACTTACCAGGGCAATTTAAGGATGAGCAGGAGTTTCCACTCTCTCCAAAAGCCTTCCAAGCCTCACAATATGAAGCCTGAGAGGCAGCACAATGATGCAAGCAGGGAGCAGTGGGATGGCAGTGCCCGCCCGCTTGCAACAGTGGGGAAAAAAGGGCAAAGAAAGAGGATTTCTGAGGAGAAGCAGAACTGTGACTAATGGAGGCTAAGAGATCCAAAAGTGTGGAGTCGTGCTGTGGAGTCAGTAATTCTCAATCATCCACAGACGTTTTTATAGCTAGAAAAATACATCCTAAACAGGTTAAACTACCCACTGCGACAAAAGCAGGCACTGCTTGAACAGGGATGGCTCATTTTGCCCATTATACCTGTTACTTTCACTGGAGTCTAATCAGTATTTAATACTCCACCAAACAGGGCAGAAATAATGCTTTCCTGTTTCATGTCCCTAGGCAGAGCTGCGACTAGTGACGTTTTCAGGTTACTGTCACATTTATTTCATTAGAATGAAACAGAGCTGCAACTCTCATTTGGAGGTGCTGTTTCTAGCTGCAAGAGCTGTAAAAATCCCTAAAATACGTCATCTTAGCAAGACCACTGAATTCATCCTCAATGTGTAGATGTCTATGAGACAACAGTCAAAAGAAGAGCAATATCTGTTCTGGTCTCCCCAACAGATTCTCAGCCGTGAAATTTAAACCCTCAACTGAGACAATCACTTCATTAACTTTTTCACTTTTGATGAATTTTACCTGAAAACAGCAAGTATAATCATCATATGGTACCCAAATCTCTCCCAGGCATTTTTCAGGCCAAATACCCTATTTATTGCCACTTCCACTATGACAACCTCCACAAGGATGTAATGAACTGCATCTGCAGAATCTCATGCAATGCTAAAACCAAAAAAGACAGAGAGTATTATGCAGCTTTTGGGAGGGGATTGGCCTTGCAGAGGGATACCTGAGTGTGACCACACAAACCACATCGCCAAGTTCCTACTACAGAACGTGCAGACCCAGTCAATGCAGTTGATGAAGTTCCAGGCACAGTTTAATTGATGAGGCATAGATTTCTGTGGTAGGGTGATCTGAATTCTTCTGACTCCTCTAATTTAATCAACAGCCTCCACTGTCATGGGAACTTAGTGGGGTGGATTGTGTTGAGATGCTTACAGTTCAGATTTCATCCTTAGGACTTGTTTCAGTTGCCTAAATGCAGGTAATGGCACCATCCAACAAACTGTGAGGAGGGCAGAGCTCCAGCTGTCTCCTGAAAAGGGCTTGTTTTTTGGAAGATGGCATTTACTGTTCAATAGCACTTTAAATATCTTATGACCTTCCTAGCACATTAGTATCAAACTCATATCTCTGTTATTTAATAAAAAACCCATATTTTTCATCACTCTTGAGCTGTAGTCAAATGATCTCTACTTGGTGGAGAAAACCCAAAATTTCTGCCCTCAGATTTTCAGTCTTGTTTATCTCTGAAGCACAAGCCAATGCCAGGGTTGGTCAGTGAGAAGAATGATGATTTACTGTGTGAAGATCTATATAAGTGCCTCTTAAACTATCACCTGAACCACACAAATATCCCAACAGGTACTGTTACATGCTTCACCATAAAATTGCTGAATCTGACAGATTTAAGGTTGTTGATAGGTTTCTATAGGGGTTTGCCAGGGTTCATTAAGCTTGGAAACTGCTGCTCTTTCTTAATTCTTATAGAAAATAAAGAAAATTGAAAAAAAAATCTTTCTCTGTTTGCCCAGTAACTGAGGAAGACAATTGGACTTTTTTAAAGGTCTAGATTTCTACAAATACTGCTTTACATCAAGAAAGAGTTAGGTGATAAGGTAACCTCCAATGTTCAAGGAAAATGCATGGATAAAAGCTCACTATTTATGAAAGTTAAAAAAGGCAGGTTCATCAAAAGACCTATTGAATGACTGTCAGGAATAGTACACACCCAAAGAATGGTGAGTTTTTCTGAGTTTTGCTATTTTAACTGTATTCTCTAGGTAGTGCTCTGGTCTGTTTTTTCTTGAAACCTCTGTAGATAAAACACATTTTATCTGGTTGCAATGACTCTGTTGCTCTTTATCTCTCTGCTTTGTCTGGAGGTGTGCCAAAGGAATGTCACTACATCATTTGCAGTGATGCATGGTCACATAAACTCCAGTGTCCTGAAACTTATCCTTTACAATTGCATAGGCAGACATTAAGGACTCCTGAAAGAAACAGCAGTCAGTGCCCATGATTCTGAAAAATAAGGCTCTTCTACTTGGTATCCCATGGCTTTATTTGAACTTGTTACTTGGGCCTCAGAGTTAGAGGTTATTTTAAAAGCCACTTGTTGTTGTCTCACCACAGAACAAATAATGCTGTGTTTTCATTTGCTTGCTTAATCGAGGTGTGGAGATCAAACCCACAAAGAATGTAAAGACACATCTTTTCCTAACAAAACACTTGGAGAAAAATTAAACTTCTGGGGAAAAACATTAATGAAATTCAAATTTCCCACCTGTTGGGTTGACTTGCAGACCTATTCTCAAGGGCTGCTGCCTGTATATTAATTTTTTGTCCTGAGCAGTGTCTAATTTCTTCAGTGGGATTTCCAGGATCAGAGGTTATCATCTGGGTGGAAGCAGGCTGCAAACTCACACTGTTTGTAGGTGATAGAAGCCAGGATAACTTCAGTGTGTTCTACATCATTTTACTGTATTAAGAATATGGAAAGTATTAGAAACTCATAAATCAGTGTCTGTGTAAAGAAACGCCACCAAAATATACTCCCATTCTAGCAGTGCAAAGAGTATAACCCACTTTAGGTTTGTTAGTTATCACTTTGAAAAAGGAACTAGAGGAAATTGTTATGGGAGCAAATCTCTTTGAGAGCAGCATTTTCTACATCCTAGCAAATAATCCCATCAAGAGCCCGTCAAGAAGAAAGGCATCACTTGAAAGCAGATGGAAGTATGATAAATAACTTTGACTTTCTCATTAATTTTTTATGCTTAGTAAGGTATAACTGTCACAAAAATATTTCTGAAAACCATTATATCCATTCAGTTTAATTAAATGCCTAAAAAATTGAAAGAATTCACTGCCTAGTTCCAGATGGTATGTGAAATGTATTGGATTTTTATATTAGAAAGAATGATTATTAAAAATACTGATTTTAATGAACCATTCAGATACTTAAAACACTTTTAAAATAGTATTGCTAGTAATGTTGGCACTTTTCCATAAAGAAAATCCAATTCACATGAGAAAAGAATAAAGCCAAAGGCCTACCAGCCTAAAAAACCAACTCAATCACATATAGGAAATACAAATAAAAAGCTTAATCAAGGATTATTTTTCCTTTTAGTCTCAGCCGAGGTGGCAACTCTTTAGAGAAAGCAACTGAAATAACAGTTACTTCTTTCCAACCCCAGGGAAATGTTCTCTGATCTGACAAACTGTGTGCAGTGTTTAGTTAGGTCTGCATGTGGAAATGAAGACTGAACACTTCACAGCTAGGAAATTCCTGCCATGATCTGGGGAGCTATGAAATAACACTGAAGTTGCTGCAAGGACAGTTTGATTCTTCATTTTCTCTCCTCTGCTCTGTGAAGAGGGAGTTGTTGTGTTATTAACATGATGCTGTCCTTGGACTCCTGGCAATGTCACTTGTCCTGCTGCACCTCTTCTAGGGTGGGGAGCACAGTTAATCACAGTTTACTGTAGAGGGGAACAGGCTGGAGGAGGGGGTCACTCACCAGTGGGGGCAGAGGTAATTAATGATCTGGAGGATCAGAGGTACAAACACCTCTATGGCTGATGAAGGCAGGGCTTCCAAGGGGAAAAGCTGGAGCTCTCCACCTCCTCCTCCCTGATGTGACTGGCTTGCTGTTCCCAGAGTCACAGCTTCCCTGCAGCTCCCTAAATGTGGCACCTGATACAGGCAGGGCAAATGCCCAGACCCACATGTGGGTACAGTGGGGTAGAAACAAGGCCAAAAATCCCATAGCATCTCCAGGAAATCTGTGACCAGTTCTGAGGGATTGTCATCAGCAGGTCATGGAACACCAAGGGTGGAATTCAACTTGCAAATTAAAATACCTAAAATCAAGGATCTATATTAACTTGAAAATCATCTTTATTTCTCTAGGCACAATTGGCTGTATTGGCTAGATATGCACAGGGCAATGGGACTTTAGACACTCCCACAGACACTGATATTCAGGCATGTTAATCTGTGAATTTAATCCCCCTCTAATACCTAACAATATTAGCAAATGAACTGACACATATGGCATGGAGTGGCTTTCAGAGTAGGCTTCCAGGAAGACTGCAATGACTAGAAAACTACCCTAATTCCTAATTCCTGTTAAAATTCTGTAAGAAAATAGAAAAAAAATAAATTTGTGTTTAAAAGGACAGCACATTTTTTTGTCCATCTATGACATCACATTGGAAGGAAGTACGATTATATTTACAATTAAAAACCAGAATTATTTACTTAGTGTTTCTTCTTCCAAAGTTTAGCACTTAGGCTTCTGCAAAGGAGCTACACTGTATCTGTATTTTGATTCCTTAGTTTTGCTTTCACCAGTATGTTTTAAAATCTGTACTGGAAGTCACTGGGGTGAATACAAGGATGTCAGGTGGAAGTTTATGACCTTTGCATGCAGGAATTCAGATAGTACAATCCTTTCCACTCCTAACATCTATAAATGGGATTATACTCACTGTGAATCATGTGGTCAGCTACAGCATGGAGAGCCCAAAAGTTGAGATACTGTTTGTGACTTACAAAATCTCTTGACTTTGAGGTTACCTCTTTTATATGTAATTGGATCTAAGGTGTTTCCTCTTATCTTCCCAAATCCCTCTGTTTACTTTCAGCACAATCTACATCTGCAAGCTGCAAAATGGATTTGATGCTGATGCATCATTTTTGACAGAAAATCTCCTGCCCCACTTCCTAGACTTTTTTACAGAAATGTAAAACAAATATTCAGAGAACGCCTTAAGTCAACAGGATTAAGGATTGTCAAGTGCACTGCTTAGTCCTATCTACGTGCTAAGGATTTTATTGTACTTCCATGAGAATATTTGCACTGGAAGTTAGGGATGTCTCTAGGGCTTAGCTTTTTTTTCTCTTTAATAACAGCTAAGGAGGTAAAAGAACTGCCAGTTGGGATAAGAAGTTGAACTCCTTCCTCCCAGTTCTCCACTGTCAGTTTAATTGAGTTCATTGCATAACCTCTAATCTGACATCCTTTACACTCAGCAGTGCATTATTTTACCAATCCTTTAATTATCAGTGTGTACCAGTGCTGATGACCTGCACAGCATGACCAGGCAGCACACTGCTCCCTGGAGAAACCACCACAGTGCAGGGGGATCCTGCCTTGGAGAGGCTGGAAGGGAAGGTGGGAAGGTGAAGCAGGGAAGGAACATGACGTTTGGGGAGAAGATGAGCCAAAGGAGGCAGTGGATATCAGGGAAAAAAAAACGAAAAACAAAAAACAAAACAAAACAAAACAAAACAAAACAAAGCAAAAAAAAAAAAAGCAAAAAAAAAAAAGCAAAAAAAACCCCAAAAAGCAAGAAACAAAACATGGCAGTCACCAAAGAAGAATAAGCACTCAGAAAACTGGGCACTGTTGGAGAGACAGGCAGAAAACAGGGTAAGATAGAGAATATATATAAATTACAAATGACAAACAGATTAAAAGAAAGCCTGACAGGCACAAACCTGGCCTTAATACATCCTACAATGCATGGTAGAAACACAGGGCAAATGATGCAGACTGCCAATAAAATGAAAATCTGCATTTAATTCAGACACAGGTAGAGAGGTATGAGAAGCACTTTCTGTACTTTGGTACTTTACAGAGGAGGGACTGAGTAGGGGGCTAGGGTTCAAAGTGGTGTCTGCTGGAAAGATAGATAGAATACTAAACTTGAAACACCTCACAAGATAAAAAATAGAAAAATCACAGAAGAAAAAATCCACAAGAGAGCTTAAAAAATAATCTAATAAAGCATTTAAAATATAAGTAGTGGAAATTTTTAAAAAATATAATTTCTGTGTTAATATTTCAGAAGAAAATCAAGATTTTAGACAAAATCATAGTGAATAAGTTTCTTCTTTTCATACCCCATCCCTAACCTTCCCCTTTATTTGTCTTCCCTTCTTCCTCTCTTTCCCCCTTTTCCAAAAAAAGGAAAAAGGCACAAACTAACCTTTTCTCAACTCCAGAGGTGATAGCATAGAGAAAGGAAAGAAGATCAGAACAGGGGAACAAAAATGCTGTGCTTAGTTTTGAAAAGATATAAAACTTTATGGCCAACTCAAGTAAAAAGGGTGGGAAAGGGAGGGAAACAAAGGGAATTTTTTCTCCACAACAAATGCAAGTCACTTTATTTATGTGTTTCCAGCCCACACAAATAATTAGAGACACAAATAAGCCCTAATTTATTAACAAGAGATAACAAGTCTGCTAATATTATATCTGTGTTTTATTAACATGAAGCAGTACAGCTGCAGATCTTACAATTTACTCAACATCAAAGAGTAATTTTGTATACTGAATTATATATTGAATGTTTCTACCTCCATCCAAAAGGCCAGCTTGCTCAAGGATGAAGAATAACACACCATAAAGTTGATAGAGCTTTTATGGGATGCAGTAATAAGGAAGGATTGCATTGACTTGGCCCCATTCAGAGTCTGAGTTTATAACGTACTGAGCTGTGAAAGAATAGGACAAAAAACTTAAAAATCCAAACCTCTGCTGAATGTTCCATACATATGGAGGAAGCTGGGGGAAGGAGGCCCTAACAAGGACAGTGCTCATGTCCTAATCAGAGGAAACACAGAAAGTCACCAGGAGAAAGGCAAGGTCTCAGAGTCCAGCTCTCCAGGGCAGGGACCAACTGTCTGCTCTGCGTCTGTACAGAACCAAGCCCAGTGGGATCTTTCTTAAAAAAGTTTAAAAATTCTATTAGTTTTTACCTGAAAATAATTTAGAGGCTGTATTTTGGGAACACTGATGGCTAAACAATGACCTTGACAGCTTTATTAAGATACTATGCCCATGGACTAAGAGTTCTGGCAGCCAAGATTTTCCTATTCTGGAAAGACTTGCATTTCACCAAAGAACATGCCATTTACTGGCACTTTAATGCTCTGTAAGAACACAAGCCAAAGCACAATGGTGCTATTATCTTTTCTAATTCTAACTAAATACCACTGTCTTGCATGACCGTGGAAAAATTGCAGATTTCATCCTTCTCAGCTGTTACTACCAGAGATGGAGAGAATCAGAAGAGAAAACATCAAAGAAACAAGATCTGACATCTATAAACCAGAGAAGAAAAACTGGAGTGTTGTGTAGTGTGAGATGCCTTTATCTAGCTGCCAGCTTCTTTGATGAGTTCACTCAGAGCATTTACACTGAACTGGGGCTGAAGGTTTTGTTTCTTAAACATCCCCTTCGCTCAAGTCAGACTGTCTCAGTGCAGTTCCCACTAGGGCCCTGTTCATTACCAGAGGAAGAAGGAAGGAAAATTCCTCCCACTGTCCCAATCTGGATTGTTGAGCCTTTGCTCTTCTTGAGCAGGCAGCTGTCAGAAATGCTGTCAGGTTTATCATCTCAACTCCCTCCCACCAACACAGATGCTGACCATCACTTAACCCATTCAAAGATATTAAAAACAACGGGCACTGCAGGAGAGTTGGAAAATAATTAAAATCCCCAAACAAGGGAGAGTTCCACCTCTGTTGTAAATTGCCATCTTCCATGTTGGTTTTAAAGATGATCAAGTATCTTCAAGGCTTTGGAAGTCACAAAGTGGAAAATGTTGACTGCCAATGCAAACATGGGTTACAAACATGTTTAGCAGAAGGCGAAAGGGTGAATTTGTCTCACCACGAATCTTGGCTTAGACGTAGTAATTATGATGAAATACACAAAGTGCTCTCATAAAAGTTACTTTTTAAAATGATTTATAGTTTTCAGGGCAAACAAGTACAACAGAAAGGGTCACCTAATCCAAATGGAGTAAATCCAGTTGGGGAAAAAAGCCAGCTTAAGTCAATAGGCAGTGGAACTGCCAGGGTGAAGCAGATACAAATTGTGAAAGTCCCAGATTTGGCAAATCTGTCACAAGATCAGGCGTGGAGCAAGAAGGGTCAGATCCTCTGAGCAGCTGTCCAGGGACAGCCCAGGCTCCTCTGGCATGCACAGAAAAAATAATTTCACTGCTCAAATGAGGAGACTGCACAGGGCAAAATTTGGAGTTCACTTTTAACTTCCACGACACATTTGTTCTTCCTCTTCAAATATTCCAGTCAGGCTGTTGGAGAAAATCTGGTACAACAGACTTCCTTCCAGAGGGACCAGAGCTTTGTGCATACTTGGTTGCACATTCTTTGCACCTTTTTAAGTTGAAGTAGACAAAATAATAAGCCATCAGCAGTGGCAGACTTAAAACAGCACATCATCATGCTCTCAATGTAATTATTTCATCAGAGAGAGGTTAACTGAGCTGATAGGTGTGCAGTGCATGAATATGAGCCTGTGACACAGTGTCTTGTTCACATTTTACCCTGTAAGGGCCTGCTATATGAATTTCAGAAGCTTTTCAGTTGTCTGTTTCTCTGAAATGGAACCTGCTCTGGTTTCTTGCAGGTTTTCTTGAGGGTTTGGATTCTGTTTTAATTTTATTTTTTTTCCAGAAGGAATTCTTTATCCTTGATTAAATAAGACTACGTTGAAATTTTTAGAAAAAAAATTTCCTTACCATCAAGCTATGAGGCATGAAGCGTGGCTCTCCAAGTTAAGTATCTGCCATAATCTGTGCTTTAGTTACTTTTGAATTTTTTATTGTGCTTATGCTCCGAATACAAACATCAAAAGTGAGATCCATGTGTTTCTGATGGTGCTGCAAGCCATTTCTGTACCCTGGCCTTGGAGTGTCATACAAGAGTGGTCTAAGAATGCTCTCCACAGTAAGAGTGACAAACCTCAAGTGATAAAAGAGACTACAAACAGAAATAAAGAAATCCCTTCCTATTTTAGAGGAGGCACAAAGCACTCATCTTGTTCAGACCACAATTAAAATTTTGTATGGGAAGTAAGGACTTGCAAGTCTGAACTAAGAAAATACTCTTCCTCATTTTCCTTTTCTTAAGCTTTCTCCACATTGTTTCTATGGAAAGTATGAGTCAACAGTCAGACCTGAGTAGAAATAAATCTATTTATCACTAACATCACTATAGCCAAAGTGCTTCCAACTTGATGTGCTTGTTTTTCTGACTAGGTGCAGCTAGGGAAAAAATGCCCATGCCTGCATTTACTTTGATCAATAGCACTGAAAAACTTTTAAAAAATCCCTATTTCATCAGGACATGCCCTTGAATGAAGAAAATATAATAAAAGAAGAATCAAGTTCCTTCTGTGACAGAGCTATGAAATAACACTCTTTATTTCTTGTTCTACCAAAGGAGATTGCAACCTCTGTATTTTAGAGTATGATTTGGATATTTCGGACCACATGTGAGTTTAAATATCTGTCAGGCTCCAAAGAATAACAACAACAACAATAATGATAATGATGATGATGATGATAATAAAATAATAATAATAGTAGTAGTAATAAATACAAAACCAAGCATCTTTTTTTATGTACTAAAAGACAACTATTGAACCATGGCTGGCAGGCAGGTAAATTAAAGCACAAATTAACAGAATTAGGCATGAGCTGAAATACTGTGGACTTCAAAGAGGCAGAAGGCCATCTTGAGACATGAGACCCTTTGCTGGGCTTATGATGACAAATGTGTGTTACAATTCCATGATTTATCAAGATCACGCTACATTTGGGAAAGGCACAACTGTGTGCATTTCAGTATATTTGTTTTCATAAATACCAGCTTCTCTTGATGCATGTGGAATACTTTTAGTAGACTGAGAACTTCAGTGATGAGGATGCAGTAAATCAGCAACCCAACCAATGCAACAAACCAAGTCCCTTCTCATAACAAGGCTTTACAGTTTAGTGATTTATATCTTAATATCAAATTGTGACAAAAGTATGGAGTTTAGATCCAGGCTTTAATGTATAGAGAACCAGGGTGTTTTCTCATATCTATGCTTAAGTTTAGAAGAAATGATTGAGGGCATGACCCAACTCCATAGAGGCTTTCTGCTTCCAGGGCTCTGAATCATTTGTCCTTCAAGGGTATTACATTTTATTTTTTGAAGTTTACTAGTAAGAGAATGAAAAGGCCTAATTTATTTCCACATTTCCAAGCTCATATTTAAACTTCAGGATATCATACCGTTTCAAAAATGGAATGCATTTCAATTTCAAACTGAATTTCCACCATATAAAGATCTATGCTCTGATATGCATATGTTTTCTCATAAACAGGTTTGTTAAGAAAGGGACAGTCTACAAATGGAATCAGTTTTCTTTCTTTAAAATGTCATAAACCCTACCACTTTCTCAAAGCCTAGCCAAGACTGGAGCCTGAAATTAGGAATAAAAGAATGACAGAACTGACTGGAGCTTTTTCATTTACTGACCAAATGAAATATTTTAGATTCAAACCAATCTTGGATAAGAACAGCTTTCTTTATTTTTACTCCAAAACAATCTATGTGTTTCAGTGTTTGCTGAACTCACCATGGACCAGTGATGCACCTTTCCCAGAAAACCACTCTTTGTAAGATGTCTGTAGGATGCAAATTGTAGATATTCCTGATAACTATTAATACTGTATTACCTAGTAAGAGCTTAGAGATATTACAGTGTTCTTTAAACCTAGTGCCATACCTTCCTTGTACATAGGGAGGAAATAAAAATGCTTCTGTCCCTGTGTGGGGTTGAAGGTTAGAGCTTTAGCTTCACTGAAATACTGCAAAGACTGAGTGCTGATCATTCTCCAACACCCTTCTCGTGTCCTGCTGTGCAGGGCATTAACTCCTCCTGCCAGTGCTGGGAAAACAGACCCGTGCTGCCCACTGGTGCATCCCTGCAGCCCAGGCTTTGCAAACACTGCTGCTCAGACTGGGGATGGGATTTGGAGCCTTCAGGCACAGCTGCTGTGTCTCACTGTTATTTGCAAGTTTCAAACCAGTTGCATTTAATTTCTTTCCTCTACTCCTTTGGTTTCCCTTCGAAGAAGTCACCAGAAGTAATCACTGATACCAGCAGGACCAGGTTTTCATTCACCATCTTTGGCACCACACAGCTCCACTCACAGACATCCATCCAGAGGCTCACAGGAAAACAGCATGGAACAGAGCTAATTGCCATCTGGAAACCTGTGGTGGAAACTGCCCTTGTGAAATTATTTCCATTCAAGTTTCATGTTAGGCATAATATTTCTGTTATTCAATACTAGTATGCAAAACTACATGCATATTTGCACTGTGTTTTGATTTTTTTAGTTATCTTTCATTAAGCAATCATTGAGCATCAGTCATCAACAACTGCAGAGTTTTTTCAAGCTTGACAAAAAGCTTAATTATTCTTAGAATCATACTTTTTCCTGCTAATAATCTTATCCATTTCTTACTCAAAATAAACTCCATTCTCTTTTTTTCTGCTCCCGACTCACTACTCTTCATTTTCTAAGAAACTCTTGTGCACTGGAGATGCCTTAAAATCTTCTCATTTTAAATCAAACAAACTTATCCTTCAAACAAGCTTAGTTTAGTTTTGTTTAGTTTTGAAATCTTGTTGCTCTTGCTTTCCTCCGGATTCTTTTTGATTAGTACTTATAATTCTGAAACTGGGACTCAAATCACAAAAAAAAAATAAAAATATTTATAGCAGAATAACTATCTCCCACATCCTCTTAATGCTACTCTTATTAAAACTTCCCTCAAGAAATTCCTTAAATCTTTACAACAGCATTAACAATGTCTGCTTAATTTATGATCTAACACCAATTCTTTCTGTGCTGCCCAGTGAAATATTCCCTGCATTTGATTCCCTTCAGCTCTGTAGATAGGTTTTTGGGTTTTTTTATTTCCCTTTATTTTAATGATTTTGGACTAATTTGACAAGTAGCTCCATACCTCACTGTACTTTAATGCTGTACTCTGCAATGTCTGTAACCCATCCCAGGCTGGCATCAATTGGAAATGTCAGCAGGGCGGGTTTTCCCCCATCATCCAAGCCAGTGGAAATATGGACAACAAGGCCCAAGGTTTGATGCCTGTGAATTTCATCCCAGTGAAATGCTCTCCTAGCTCTACAGAAAACCATGAACAGGTTACTCTACTGCTTTTCAGGCATCTCTACATCCATTTTGAGACCATTGTACCTCTACACCTTTGGGGAAAAATGATTTGGAATGGCATCGAAAGCCTTGCTAACATCCAAGATATGTCACACCTACCACTTTTTATCCACTTGGCAGATCCTATCCTTTTACAGGGATGACACAATTTATACCTGACAAATCCACAGGGTCTATTTTTATCTCCTTATTATGCTCCACAGGCTTATTAATTAATAGATCCATTCTCCTTTGGGCTATTGGAGTCAGCTTGACTGGTGGAACATTCTCTCAGGTTTCTTCTTCCTTCCTCATGGTTCATTCCCCAAGTGTGGTTCATTCTCACAGGTAATTTTACCCAGACGCTTCTAAACTAAATATGTTTGACTTATCTACATATTTTGTAGTGTTTTTCCTCCCCTCTTTTTTTTTTTTTTTTTTTTTTTTTTTTTTTTTTTTTTTTTTTTTTTGCTTTTCACATGTTCCTAATGTATTTATAGTGGTGATTTTTTGTTTTCCTTTAGGTACTTGCTTGCTGCAAGTTAATCTGTGCCTCAGCTCAACCTCTTCTCTTTCCAAATACTTGTGTACTCCTTCATGTTACTTTTTGAAAGAGTTCAAGCTCTGAGAGCTGAACCTTATGTGAATTTTTGCCCATATTAGAAAATACCAGAAAACCATCATGCCACAGTTTCCCCCAGAGCATGTTCTAAGCAATCCACTCAGAAGCACAAATTTTTCATAATCACAGAAACATCCACCTTGGAACCTGCCCTACCAGACCACACAATTCCACTGCAAAAAAATATTCAACTAATTTAAAAATCTGATCCAGAAGTGTATTGTGTTTTGTGGGGTTTTTTCCCCCTCACTGTGCCCAGTTGTGTAATTGCCAGGTCTTTTGTAAGTCAGAAAACATGATGAGCCAAAGCCACAAGGAAAGAACAAAATGAGCTATTATTTGTGACTTTCACATACCATTCTTTATTTTGATAATACAATTTAAAACTATAGTGGTGAACACGCGTAAATGTCAAGTGTAATAGCATTTGGTGGTGAAATAAAACAGAAACTGGCAATCTGACTGCTGGGCTCTGCACTGGAGTCCTGTGCTACCTCTCCCTACTCAGCTCTCACAGCTGTGGGGAGCTGCTGTCTGTCAATACAGCCATGTGTTATTGTCAACCTGTTTGTCCTTGCCATCAAACCCACAGCAATTTCAGCTGATTGCTATGCAACCCGAGTAATTTGGGCCCTGCTCTCCCAGACACTCTGGTGGCAGCTGCATTTCCATGGCTTCCTGCAGCACACCTGCAGAAGGACTGCAGTCTGATGGCTGCAGTGCTACAAAACACCATAATTAGACCGTATTTATGGCTGAAACGGAACAGCTTAATTACAAGGGAACTGGGATTGGGCATTCATGGATAGCTGGGATGTTACCTGGTGCAAAAAAGGTGAGTGCTGCTACTTGGCATGCAAAGCAATCACTCTGACTGCTCAACAGGGTGGTGGATTTTACTGTAACACACCCACACACTGCAGCCAAAAGCCCCAGCCTGAAACAGGAACGGAAATCCGAAGCTCTCTCCAAGCATCCACGTGCTCCAGTGCACCTGCACAGATCCATTAGAGCCAGTCGGAAAGGGTTTGATTGCAAGGGAAAATCCTGTGCTTGTCTGTCATTTCCCACCCTTTGGCATCAGAGCAGCAGCACCCAGCCGTGCTGTGAATCAGAGCCTCATTTACCACCCACCACTTAATGTCAGCTGTCGCCTGGGATTGCTTTCAAGGGTAGGTATTTGCTTTTAAACTGGGCTCTCAAACAACCCAGGGTGGTCAGACAAGGGCACTGGCATATTGCAGGGGGAAGGGCATCTCCTGCCTTTAAAACTGCTCCTGGGTTCCATCAGTTTTGAAAGATAACAAGGAAAATTAGCCACATAACCTGGACCTTCATCTGCATGCAAGGAGAAGGAAGCCTACTCATTGAGAAATGGGGAGAGCAGCATGAAAAAGTAAAAGGGGGTTCCAAGAGATTACAAAAAAACCCACTGGGTTCACGGGAATAACTCAATGACTGATAATTCATCACTGGGAAATAAAATTGTTTGTTTCCAATAAACATCCTATGTTCATTTGCCCTATGCAAAATGAAAGGTGATCCTGAAAACAGCTGAAAGGAAAATTTTTCAAAACCTGTGAACACCAAAAATTGGTTTATTCCACTAATCCATGCTGCAGGAAGCAGCCTGACTTCACGCTTTTGTTCATCCAATTCACATATCACTATACTTTTAAGACTACTACTGCTTCAAGAGGTTTTATTCTGACTAGTGATAAATCCCTAAATGCAGCAGAAGTAGAGGAAGAAACAGTTCAAGGACTAAAAAATTAAGCTTGATTTTCCAAGTAAATAGTCCTAGGTAACAAGTTTGAAATAAAAAAAAGGAGAAGAGACCTGTAATTATTTGATTATTTGGTACACACATAATAGACTTTGCGGCAATTATTAAAGAAAATTCAGATGGCCAGAGTTCATTTCCCGTGCAAAGCTCCCCCCCCTGAGATTGCAGGCAATTGGGCTATATAGCCTCGAGCACCAACCTCAATAACTTCATCTTTGGGGATTTCAACCCATTTGATCACTTTAATAGAAAAAGTGATGTGACACCTGTCAGTAATCACCCGGGTGTCCTTATGTAAGTCACTCTCTGTTGTATGAGAGGTGTGACCCCACACCCCGTTCCAGTTTGTGCCACAAACTGGGCCCCCATCGTTTGAGAAACTTCGCGGTTTTGCCTCTCAATATATCCCCTGGAAATAAAAAATACAATGCCCAGCACTTCTCAGGAGCAATGCACTGAGGTGGAAACACAGACTGTACACCTTCAGTTCCTCTGCTTCTCTCCAGTGCCTAAAACCTGGGCAGAGATCTGAGAGAGCAGCTGGAGCCCAGCTTAGCACTAAAATTGAGTATTTGCAGTGCTAATCCACTGGATTCTGCATCTTTTGCACCCTCTCCAATTGTAAGTGGCTTCTAGAAAGAGGTTAAAAGAAGGTTAGGTATGAACATGGCAGAATGAAAACTATCAAGTAACAATGGCTTGTTTAAAATAGAAATTACTCCAGAAAGGGCTGTTCAAGAGCAGCTATTCCAAATAAATCACTAACTGCACAGTCTTATACATATAAATATACAAAGTGTGTTTCAAGTACTCACTGTGACCAAGGGCACACTTGTGTGTTCTTCCACCCACATTAAAAGTGAGCAAGACCTAACCCTACAACAAGCAGAAAAAAAGGACCTTTCTGATGTCTTCTTTTATATATTTTTTAAAATTTTTATCTTTTAGTGCATAAACAGAACTTGGACCATGCCCTGAGGTCCAGAAGAAACCAGTGCCACAGTGCTGGGCCCACATTTAAACAACATTAGACACAGCAGAAGAAGCCTGAAGCTGCAGCATGGCAATGACAAACATCTCTATGCCTTGCCAGGAGCCTGGCAGATTCCCACTCTTCTCATATGGGGATAAGCAGCTGTAGGATGAGCAGCTTGAGATCAACCTACCTGAGAGGCCAAGAGGGGGGTAAATCAGCAGAGAAAACCTCTGCTGTAATGAGACTACTGAGACCCAGGAACAGAACTAGTCATGGATCATTCCTGTCTGAGCACCTTCTCTTTGATGACTGATTATGCCATGTTGTGGTTTAGCTCCAACCTGATGGGATGAGGAGGAGAATCAGAGAAAATGTAAAACCCATGGGTTGAGATAAGAGCAGTTCAATAACTGAAATTCAGTAAAATATAATATTAATATAATAGTAGTAATAATACTAGTAGTAGTCAAAGTAGTAGCAGTAATAATAATAATATGAAGAAGAAGGGAGGGAAGTAAAATCTAAAAGAAACAAATGATGCATTATATAACTGCTCACCACCTACTGTCAGATGCCAAACCCATCCTGAACCATGATCAGCCCCTCTCCTGGGTAACTCACCCAGTTTATAGACTGGGTGTGGGGTTTTATGGTATGGAATATCCCTCTGGCCATGCTCCCTCCCAGCTCTTTTTGCACATCCCTCATGGCAGAGCATGAGACAGTGACAATTCCTTGGCTTAGGGTAAGCACTATTTGGCAACCCAAAACATCATTGTGTTATCAACATGATTCTGAATCCAAAACACAGCCCTGCACCAGCTACTGAGAAAAATGAACTCCATCACAGCTGAAAGCAGGACACGCTGACAAGAGCTCGCCTGTGTATTGTATTTGTGTAAGGCTCTCTGTACCTCGTAGCTGACAGCAAACTAAACTGCTTCTGTCGTTTCTTTATTTCATTTACCAGCAATTTTCTGCCAGTGTATGTGGGAATTTAAAAGAGTGACAAACTCATTTTGGGTTTGTGCTGCAAACCTGATCAGCCGAGGTTTTGCTCACATACCACGACTGTCTGAAGAGATTTGGCAGAGACTCAGATCCAGCTGGTGCTGGATGGGGCTTGGGCAAGTGATGCACTTTCCATTTGACCTGATAAAAAATGCAGTCTTGGATGGCTGCATTTTGTCTAATCTGCAAGAACTGCTACACAGAGCTTACTGGAATCATAAATTCTGGCTTTCTGGAGTATTTGTTTCTACAGGTACCTGATTTTGCATTTGGATTCTTCTGGATGAAATGTCTTGTTTCCCTAATCCAAAAGACACTATGATTACAAACTAAGGGCTAGAAATCGTTTGATGCTAGACTCCATAATAGAATACAGGGAACACAGCTGTGTATACAACAAGCACTTTTCTTCCATCCTGCATTTCGCCTTCTGAACACTGGGTTTCACAAAGACAGGACTCTTCTTTTTCCCAGCACATTTTTAGAAAGCATGAATAATATGGATCAATAGTCACAAAGATTTTATCTCTAAATCTTCCTATATTTTATTTTTCTGGCTACTACAGATAGATATTTTGTTACCTCTTTTTTTACATCTCTTTTATCCTTCCTCTTGCCCACTGACTTGGTTGCTATCTGCATCTCTACCCTGTCTATTTTTCTTTGTTGCTTTAATTCTTTAGATGAAACCTTTAAAACTGAGCTGTCTGTATCAGAAGCAGTAGAAGTTTATTTTGGAGTTTCAACAGAACTATCTGGAAATTTCTGAACTTTCTTTTACTAGAAAATCCGGGCATATTTTTGCCTGCACTTCACATATTGACAGACAACATCCAGTGACATATGCTCAAGGGAAGTCTTAGGAATAAATGACTGGTTCAAGAAAAATGAAAAACCTGGTGACAAGGACAACTCTCCAGGTCACAACTTGTCTCCCAGCAGCTATTTCCTGTGGTAAAACTTCATTGTCCAGTCTGAAGGGACGACCCAGCCATGCTCAGAGTGGAGAGGTTGACATTATATGGTGTGAGACAGAAGACCAAGCACCTGTAAGGTGAGCTCCATGTGATGCACTGTCCAGGAGGCCTCACCGTGTAGCTGCTCATGGGTGGTGCAAGGAGCATCAAGAGCTTCATGGAGAAAATGACTGATGGGCTGAGGGCCATGAGCAGGCTTTTGGGCTGATTGTAACACACAGGTCAGGATCTAGTATGTCCTGTCATTTAAGGGTATTGTTTGGCTTCAGTTCTCTGGTATTTGTCTGCCTCACCATTTGCAACATAATTATTCTCTCCAAGATGGAAGGAACTGGTATCTACTCCTTGGAGGGTGAAAAACAAGGAACTGAGAAGTTAAGTGCACCAATCAACACTGTGAAAACACTGAAATGGAGCACAAGGACTAATTTATTCACAAGTAGCAGTTGCCTGACCTGCAGGAGCACCTCTATCCCTTTGCGAGCAAGAGAGGCATGGGAGCTGTAAGCCCCTTCTGCAGGACCTGAGCAGACCATTCCTTTGAGTCTTGGCACTTGTTCCCTCTCTTTGCTCATCTCAACAATGCCCTTTCAACACACACACCCTGGAAAAGCCTTTAATGTGCACAATTATTGGAAAGAAAGCAGAAATCTCAGAGAAGAAAAGACATGCAGAAAAGTGAGTAATGATTTTGTGTAGCTTTGATTTATTGACTAGTGGAAGTCATGTATGTGTGGTTATTTAATGCCTGTGGCTGGCAGAGCAAATTTGTTACCTAATTCAGAGTGCTTAATGCTGAATGGTCATTATGTTGCTGTAGGCTTAATTAACTGGTGGGTGGACAATGGGTTTTAATACAGATGGAAGGGGGGTTTTTTGTTTGTTTTAAGAAGCAAATGTTCAATTAATTTGCCTTTTTTTTGCATACTGTCTCAGTATTGACTATAAAAAATGTCAGAACGTAGTCAAGTTTTCCTGTCATGGTCTTTTTCAGTAACAGACATTTTATTTTCTTAGATTGTTCAGAAATATACTCTCTGAATCTCTATCCAGGCATAGTAAAAAAAAAAAAAAAAAAAAAAAAAAGGATTTTTGAATGCATTTATGTCATCAGAGCCTTTCACATTTATATTTAGTTGGTACCTTTCAAGATTTGCACTGAGCTGATTTGGTGGTGGAGTGTCAGCCCAGCCAACAGACACTGCTCTAGGTCTTAGGGCACGTTCAGTACAAGCCAGGTGATGAGCTTGATGAGTTGACAGCCCCCTTTGCTTCCTGATTTTCATGTTTCTATTTAAGTGTGTGACTCAAACCTGCAATATTTCCACAACGACCCATGTCCCTGTGACATTTAAGGGACAGTCACTCAGGCTGCAGGTGGTTTGTGATTTATGTCTGAACAAATGGAGCTATTCAATTTACCCTGCATCCAAGACTTCATTACATAAATCCTGAACTAAGCTCCTCTTTGTCAGAAATTAGACCCTGAGCTACCTATCTGGAGAACATTTACCTTCGCAGCAGTAGGAAGCAGCAACTTGGAACAAAATTTTAAGCTGCTGAGATATTCAGAAGGGTCTAGAACACCGCTCAAGGAATCTTTCTCCCTCACAAAGGCAGGCACAAATGCATCTGATGCAGCGTCCCAGAGGAGATGGCTACTGGTCCCACATTTCCCAGGAACATCCCTACCTGGCTCACAGAAACCATAAGGAAGGCCCTTGGCACACGGATAAGTCTGTGCTTTATTTATCAGAAACTTTGCCCTTCTGTGATCCAGCGACTTCCCTCATCACAACCCTGATGTGAGAAGACCACACTGCTAAAATTCTAAAATCCACCTGCATCTCCTCCCCACAGCACTCAGGAGAGCATTGTGATTCCTCATCAGCTCTCTGCAAGAGAGAACAGAAGCACAGGAAATGTCACCATCCCCCCCGAGGCTGGCCTGTGGTGGGCAGCAGGGAGCACCAGGACATGCTCTCTGGAGGCACAGTAGCCTGTAAATATGAGAATCGTTTCCCCATGGAATTAACCCCTTCACAAACACCTCAGGACTGGCTCCACACCAGTCCTCACTGCTGGGCTTTTCTTCAGTGGGTCTCAGTTCCATGTGTGTCTCCCAAACAGCTAAGAGAGCACTAAAATATCAAAAGATTTGGAAAAATGCTGCTCCTTTTTATACTGTGTCACTTCATTTGTTATCATTTAGCATTATGTATTTGCCACCAGTGCATCTGGCAGCAATTACTTTGCTACTGTAGACATTTCCTATTACCTGATGTAGACATTTTCTATTACCTTCTCCTCAGCGTAAGCCACTCTTAACAGTGCAAAAGGTGTCAAGGAACCTGAGTTCTGACCCATGGGGTTTTCTGGAAAGCACTGAAGTGGTTAATTTATACAGCTCAGTAAGAATCAAAGTGCTTGGCAACAAGAATATCATATAAACTCTCCTCAGTGCAGGTAGTTAATTGAGTCTTGCAAATTTTACTTGCCTGCTCAGCTGGGATGAGTAATTATTTTTGATGGACGTAAATTGCCATTAGTATTTCCATTCTGCTAAAGCTGGAAGATTAGTCTTTGTGGCTGAGCTGATAAATTTCCATTACAGTTTTGCAAGTCTGAGTGAATGGATGTAGCTGCACTTTCAAACCCAGACACAAAATGTGTCCTTCTAGGTACAGCCTGAACCCTTGCTCAAACACAGAGCCTCTTCAACAGGCAGCAGGAGTGAATCCCACAGAAACACTGACACCTACCCAGCTCAAGGTCTTGCTTGGTCACTGCTGTTTAATAAGGAACAGTGATCACCTGACATGCTACACAAGCTGACTAACAAACCATGAGTACATACACCAGGACTGTATTTGCTGTGTACCTAAAGCCCCTGTTTACTTCATTCCCAAAAGAGGCTTGGTCTCATGAATCACACCTCCTCAAGCTGCCCTGAGCTGTCTCCTGAAATGCCTCTCAAATCATTGCTGCTCTTTTCCCTGATTTCAGTGCTAGTGATTCCAGGCACCCAATACCCAGCTGAACCCCAGCACTCAGCTGGGCCACGTGTCAGAGTCTGTGCAAGGCTGATGGGGGACACAAACCTTTCCACAGAACAGGCAGGAGAGGTCACGGGTGAGGAGCTGATTGCAGGAAAAAGACTTGAAGGTTGCATTAGCTGTCATAATTCTTTAAGAAAAAGTCTTTCTAAAAGAAACTTCTGGCTTGAAAAATAGTATTAAGGAGCAGTTCTTAGGATTACACAGACACTTGAAAGGGAAAGGGTGTCCCATCAGGGGCAGCATGAAGCAGCTGGGAGAACTGGATTAGGTGTCTGAATTTGATTGCAGCAGGTGTATCTGCCCTCATTGAGACATTCTCCACCCTGCAGGAGTCTGCCCTGAGTTTCCAACATTCCCACCAGCATTCATGAGCATGGAAGAAAGCTTTAAATAAACTACACAGTCACATCTGTGCCTTGAGCATCAGAGGGCACACCACAAACCCTCTGGACAGGATTGTTTGCACAGCCAGGTGAGGTGAGGGAGTCAACACCTTTGTCACAACAGAGTTCCTCACCCCTCCTGCTCACATTCCTACACCAACAGGTCCATGTGGCTTCTTAAGGACTCTCTGTGTCCTCTGATAAAGGAGGGTCAGATGGCTGCACTGGCAAAAAGCTCTTGGTGAATTTTAAGCTGTATCTTATTCTGGAGGGCTCTTCCAGGAGACCTTTGTTACAGAGTCCTTATAGCCCTTATGTTCTCTAGGACGCTTTTCATGCACTCCATGTTTCTCTGCTCTTCTTTGTTAATAAGCACTCAGGAAACACTGCCAGGTTTCTCATACCCTTATTAACAAGTGGATGCTGCAACATTGTTTAATTATTAAACAAACCTGCAGTCTGAAAGTAGCTGGAGACAGAGAAGGAGAAAAAAATTGTGCAACGCTTTTATCAGATGCACTGAAAAATAGCAAGAAAATATGCCTAGCAAAAAGCCTGATCAGTGCATGATACAAAATGCAGATATTAGCTAGATTTTTAAAACTAGTTTCACTGACATTTATAGATGCAGTAGAATGTTTGTGAGAAAAAGAATTTGGGAAAGTATTTAAAACATAAATAGTAAAGCACCTTATTTGGGGAAAAAAATTACTAGTAATTTTAGCAGCTCCAACTACCCTCTAAAGCAAAAAAACATAAAATAAACTAAAATAAATAAAATAAACATCCCTGACCACTACTAACATTCTCTCTTCCCTTTCCATAGCTTTATTTAATTGTGGTTTATACCCACTGCAATTCAATCCTATTAATGTAGAAAGATGCAGGCTCACATGCTTACTCATCAATGTCCTGGCAGATAAAGCACATTATGGGGCACTAAAGCTCAAAGGAGGAAATGAACTTTTCATTTGAAGCTAAAATTAATTTCTTTTTTCAAGTGTCAATGTAGAGTGATGCTGTGCTACTCCCAAAGCACAGGGGTGCAAACCCAGAAACAGGCACAGCACCGTAAGCTTTTTTATTACTTGGGACAAAAATGATGATTGTTTCTGCTGACTTCCAAAGAGCATCAGCACACCTGCCTGCTGTGCTTCTGAATAACCTACCTTCAAGTATAGCTAAATCATAGCAAGGCATTTCTATGAGGGGTAGCTGAGGGATCTGGGGTGTCTTACCTGGAAAAAAGGAGACTCGTGGGGGCCTTATCACGCTCTAGAACTTTCTGAAAGGAGTAGTGGGAAGGTCAGGGTCAGCCTCTTCTGCCACATAAAAACCAGGAGGGCAAGGGGAAAGGGCCTCAAGTTGTGCCAAGGGATGTTAAGGTTGGACATCAGGAAAAATTTCTCCACCAAAAGGCTTGTCAAGCACTGTAAGAGGCTCAAGAGAAGTGCTGGCCCAAGTCCTGGGGGCCTGCAGATGTGGATCTGCACATGGTTTAGTGGTGGACTTGGTGATCATAGAGACCTTTTCCAACTTCACTGATTCTATGGTTCTGCAGGGATACATTATTTATTAATTGCAAGATGAAGTGAGTGATAGTGTTGAAATTTCCATCGAACACATAGAAAAGGGGACACAGATATTCCCTGAAGTTACTGGCTTACTGATAGAAGAAAGGGAGCATTTTTGATTTCTTCTTACCATGGAATGAATCTGCATTCTCATCACTTCACAGAGGCAACCTCAGGGAGGGAGAGCAGTCCCAGGCTTTGAAAACACATGCACTCTGCCACCCTCACTGCATTTCCTAAAGCCACCAACTTCCGTATTTCTTTCACCTTACGAATTCTCCAAACAACCACTCACACACCTTTATTTTGACTTATCAAGGTAAGAACTTACCCAGCCATACCTGACTGAGGGAATTTATCATCTGGCTTAAGGCTGCAATTCAAGACATTCTCAGAATATAAAAACACAGCAATATTTTATTGAACACCTTTTTCAGCAATCTATGCAAATATATACATTGCTCCTTGGGTTGCGGTTTTTTTTTTGTTTTGTTTTGTTTTATTTTTAAAATTTTGTTGCAACCAGGCACAGGAAACTATCACAGTGGCATCAGTGACATGAAGAGATATAATCTAATAGATGTGCTGGATCAGGATTGTTCTGACAAGGCTCAGTGTAATAAATATATGATAAAAACAACACCTTGTTAATCACCAAAACACATTCCCATATAGACACCAAGGCTTAGACTGGCTTATGGGTTTGACAAAGCATTGAGAAAAGAGATCATTAGTTTTTCAGAGCCATAAATCTCACATATCCAATTTTCAAACCACTGACAAAGTAACTCCATGGAGTGACTAAATTTTTCAGATGGCACAATTTCCCAAGGTCTAGTGGCAAAACTGCAGGAATCATAAAAAGAACCCCAAAATGCCAGCTTATTTTATGATTTATTACATAACTTGAAGCAAAATTATTATCTTCCTGAACTAAAGGACTGCATCTCTGGTCATGCTGGCAGGCAGAAAATGAACACTATCAATTATTAAATCAAAACAACAGGCTAGGGACCACCTGGAAAGGGAATTTAACATGGCATGTGAGGGACACCCATCCATCCCAGTGAATGTATCCACCAGCTTCAGTGGAGCTAAAACGGATGGCAGTAATCAGCTCTAACAACAAGCAGAGACAGAAGAGCCAAGATGCCACAGACTGCATGGGGGATAGGAAAAGAATGACTCTGGGATTTGCTCAAGAGACTCTCAAGGGTCTTGAGACTAAACCCTCATGGATGAGGGAATGATGGAATGTCCCACAAGAGCCTGGTGTAAACACAGGTAAAGTGATGCACAAAGAAGAAATTACCCTAAAGTTTACACAGAGAATGATGGGGTTTGAGCAATTAGCACTCAGAGGGGAGAGCTTGGGTTAAAACAAACAGATCTGTGAAAATGTCAGCTGGTGATCAGGATCAGTCAAGGATGCAAGTCAAATGCTGCAAGCCATTAGGCAAGAAACAGGGAACCAGACCAGAAAAAACACACAGGACAAGGGGCTAAACAAGGAGGTGTGGAATGCAAAAGGTGAGCAGGCAATGCTCACTTATCCTATCTTCCGATATGATAATTTATGCAACATTGCATATAAGTCTCTAAATAGGGACATGAATTCAAAAGCTAATGAACAAATTCATAAAAGAAAAATTAACTTAGGACTGCTGAAAGGATAGAGAGGTCTCTCTTCTGAAATCATTGGAGGTTATAAAGATGAACTTGAAAATAACTAAAAGTGAATTCAGGAAATTTGAAAATCTGTGAATTTCAAGATACTTGGTTAATATCTAAACAACCAAACCATAAAAGACTGTGTTGCTTTTAGAGTATTCTTTTAAGAATGTATTAGTCAGCCACTGAACTGGAAAAACACTGCAATCATAATTTGCAGAGGATCTAGATACAGAAATGTGTTTTGTACTCAATGGCAAAGACAAATACACAGGAGACAAGGCTGATCTGAAAACAGCTCAAGAATAGAAGAAAAGGCCAAGTTAATTGGATAAATTTATTTTAATTGCTCATTGATCCAACTCTAGTGATACCATAGTACAGCACTCTCTTATTTCCTCTTACTTTACTGTGGAAACTCAAGCAGTCTGATGTGGAGTCATGATCACCAAGGGAATAAGTTGTTGGTTGGGCTGTTTTATTCCTTCAGGAAAAAAAAAAGCTAGCTAGCTGTATTCTAATGACTTTAGCCCTTGTCATGCTTTATACTTGAGTTCTGGATTGTCACACCAACAAATAATCCAGAACTCCATCAAAGTGATCAAAAGGTATGACATAGCAGTGTGCTTCTTAAAATGTCAGTCTGCTCTGTTAAATCACCCTTAAGCTCTAACATCTTGTCTTCTCAGCAGAAAGCTCTAAAAGTTGTTCATGTTTTGCATTATAACCTTGCTAAATATCACCAGACTTAGAAATCCAAGAATGTCAAGCTACCAGCAGCACACCCATCTGTATGTCAAGGAAACAGAATGGTTTGGAAGGGACCTTGAAGACCATTCCAACCCCTCCTGCCATGTGCAGGGACACCTTCCATTAGACCAGGTTGCTCCAAGCCCCATCCAACCCAACCCTGAACACCTCCAGGGATGGGGCAGCCCCTGCTTCTCTGGGCAAGCTGTGCCAGGGCCTCACCACCTGCTCAGTAAAGAATTTCTTCCTAATATCTAATCTAAATTTGACATCTTTCACTTAAATCCTTTGTTCCTTGCCCAGTTACTCCATGCTCTTGCAAGAAGTTCCTTTTAGCCCCTTTAGACACTGGAAGGTGCTCTAAGGTCTCCCCAGAACCTTCCCCTCTCCAAGCTGAACAGCCCCAACTCTCTCAGCCTATTTTCACAGCAGAGGTACTCCAGCCCTCTGAGCATTTTTATGGCCTCCTCAGGGCTTGGTTCAACAAGTCCTTGTCCTTCCTATGCTGGGGGCCCCAGGTGGGATCTCTTGAGAGCAGAGCAGAGGGGCAGAATCCCCACCCTTGCCCACGCTGCTTTTGATGTGTCCCAGGACACGTCTGGGTTTCTGGACTGCAAGCACCCATTGCCTGGTCACACTGAGCTTCTCATCAACCATGACCCCAAGTCCCTTCACTCAGGGCTGCTCTCAACCCATTCCCCACCCAGCCTGTATTTGGTCTCATTTTCACTTAAGCATTTTGCTAGATAGTGACTCAGAACAAAAACTCTGCCTGCTGCAACAAAGCTATAGCTCTTTTCTTAAAACTGTCTGGGCAGATGACAACTCTCGATCCCTGATTTTGTTTAATGGAACCCATGGGGGAAACATTTTTGGTTTAGTTCTTTCCCTGCCAGCCAAGCAGTAAAATTGGATCTTTTCCAGGAAAGTAATCATAGGAGTTACCCTTGAAGCTCTCTCTGACTCACCCTCTTATTTACATATTGCCCAACTCAACACATAATAGAGTGAAATATCATCTTTTGAGTTAAAAGGCTTGAATAATGATCCCAAATATGTTGGTAGGTAATTCTGTGGTAGGGACAGGTGGTTACCTGATGTTAGAGGATGGTGTCAGTCAACAGAGAACCACTCATTTCATTAAAAGAAGCAAAATTCTTCCAAAAATGGGCATTTATAAACTGCTGTTTTGTTAATAAGCCATTCATCTGCAGGTGTTTAGGATTAACCTGAAGGACAGCAAGAGCAGCACTGCTTTCTCTGTGAGAAGCAGCCCTGGCATCCACGCCCTTTCTCTGACTACTTGGGGCATTATTGATAGCACCTACACAGCTCTTGTTTCTGCATCTCTCTTCCATGCCACCACAAAATTCCTCTGAAGGATGTGAAAAATCCTTTTCTGGGCACATCACATAGCCTGCACTTTCCATAGCAGTGAAATCTACAGAAAGACTGCTGAAGATAGCCCAGGGGAATTTCCAGTCCCTTACAGCACAGTTTCCCAACTACCACTGACAGATGTTTGTCTTCTCTGTTCTGAATTGTTCTCTTCACAAAAAGTACTCCATATTCTTTCTTAAAGTCGTGTACAATTAAAAAGTTTCTTCTAAAATCTAACCAACATATTATTGTTGTAAATTAAAATTTCTCAGTAGAAAACTTTATTACCTTTTTAAAACCTTTTCAAACCTAAGACACTTAATTTTTTTCCTCTTCAGTTTTCTCTTTTTTTCAATTAAACAAACACAGTTTTCCAAATTTCTTTTATGTTCCTCAACTCTTCTGAGTTCATCTGGACTCCTTCCAGCTTCCCTAATTTCCCTCCAAGCGTTAGGCCCAGCATTCAATTTCAGATTTCTCTGGTACCAAATAGAACTGAATAATTACTTCCCAAAACTCAAACACAACCATCAATATACCCTGGAATGAGCACCACTATTCCTGCAGTTGCATACATTTTGGATCTATATTTAACTTGTCAGCAACTATCTATAAAAGCCACAAACCCCTTTCCCACAGGGAACTGCTTAGCCAGTTATTCCTCATTTTGTCCTGGTGTCAAATGACTTTCCTTCCTAACTATAATACTCAGCATTTGTTTTTTTTTTTTTTACTTTTACCTTATTGATTTCACACTGTCACTCACATTTATCATGATCATCCAAAATTCTATGCCTGTCCTCTTTGAGAGTGCTTGCAATTACCAATTTTGCAAACTTTAATTGTACTCCTTCTTCCATTATCCAAAATGCTTACAGAACAAAGACGTAGGTATAGTGCACAAACTCTCCTATTTATTTTTAAGTATCAGCCTTTGAAAAATGACTGCAAGCATGTGAAAATCTGCAGAAAGACGTAGTCATTGTATTAAAAGAAAAACACACGCACAAAAAAACCCAAAACAAACAAGCAAAAAAACCAAACCAAAACAAAACAAAACAAAACAAAAAAAAAAAAAAAAAAAAACCCCAAAAAAACCTCAGTTCAGAATTTCAACAATCCAAAGCCATTTTCCCCCAGTTTCTGCTTCCAGGGGTACTTGTAAAAGAAACACCTGAACACCCTTTGTAGGGCTCCTGCAGTGGTCTTCATATGCTGACACACCACTGCCAAGGGAAACTGGTGTTTAACAGGGCAAAGTCATAAATTCCAGATAGACACTAACATTAAGTTGGAGTCCTGTTCTACCTACATCAATGCAGAGGAAAACAGGTTATTCAGCACAAGCAAATTGCCCATACAGACTGAACTACAAGCCTATGTCTAAATTAATCAAATCTGCTTAAAGAAGTGGTAGCCTGTTACCAATGTGCCTACTTCATTATTTAACACAGGAATATAATTCCTCACTCTTCTCACAGGTACTGTCAGATAGCCACCAAAAAATATGTGAAGTTCAATGTACACCTATTGCCAAATTGCTTTGGAAACAAAGGGGTTTCACTTCTGAAAAGTTGTGAAACATGACATGACTTTGCAAATATTAATCTTCCATTTCCAAATATTATCATAACATGAATGTCCTGAGCATTTCTTTAGATTCACTGAGCAGGCTCAAATTCTTCAGCTTGTCTAAACAGAGACACAGATTTCCCCGTCAGGTCCAAAACACCATTTCAGGCATGAAGTGAACATAGTCTACCCATTTAGGGCCCTCCTATGAAGCTACAGTCCCATAGCATTTGGCAGACTGATGCAGTATTTATCCTCACCACATTCCCAGGAGGTAAGGAATGCTATTATCCCACTGTAACAGTGAAGGATTGAAGCCCAATAGATGAATAGCGGCCCATCCACTCTGGATGATCAGTCCCAAAGTTGGTGCATCCTGAGTCTGCTCATGAGTCCCCTGAGAAATGTATTTTTGGGTGAACTATCACTCAAACCTAAAGTCCTGCTTCAGCAAGCAGATTTTGCACCACTGTGGCAGCCACCAGCAACATCAGCTCCATGGCACCACTGGTTTTAGATTTTTCCTGTATTCACAGGAAAATATGCTACTCTCTGTCAGCATAGTGCATGTACTGTGTGTCCTCAGCTGTTATCTGGGTTAGGGTCACTGGAAAAGTGTGGCAGGATCTGCTGCTGCTAATGCTGCAGATGTTTTCAGGAGTTACTCAAAGAGCAGCAAAACTCAGCCCACATCCCCAGTGTGACCAAAGAGAACGTCTCATTTCAAAATATACCCATGGGTTAAAAAGCCAGTTCAAATAACTATGTTTTATTTAACATTATTTTCCACCCTGAATATCTTAGTTTGTACAGTTGCATCACAGAAAATCCAGCTCAGTGTTAATGCACAACTCTTCAAACATTGCAGCATCAGTCTGGGGAATGAGAGAAGCGTAACAGGCAACTTCTGCAGCTGTCATTTTTCCTAATGAAGAAAGCACTCCCCAAATGCTGTCCTGCATCCTTTTGGTAAAACTCCATGGCATTAACCAGCTTCACATTTCTGCCCCACGCAGAGATTGCTGTAAATAATTTTGTCCAAGGGTTGCACAGAGATATGTCTGTCTAGGACAGGGCTAAAGTAACAAGAGGGCCATCGGAGGTGTGAGTAAGTTAAAGTTACCAACTCACAAAAAAACCCCAACCAACCAAAAGAATAAAACCAACAAATAAACAAAAGGAACCACATCAGAAGAAAACATTCTATGTCAATATAAGGCAAACGGGACAAATCCAGTCCTGATGTAACCTGTGTTGCAACAGTGTTCTCAGTTATCTGCGTCCAACACATCCTGAAATGGAAAAGTCAGAGAAGCAATAGCGGTGCCAACAGTTCCACCTGAGGACAGATCAGTGAAACATTCATCACACCCAGGCCTGCACAGGAAACCTCCAGACTTCTCCTCTCATTCCCTGCCCCCACAAGACTCAAGAACTTCTCTGCTCAGCATCGTTCCTGCTGAATTCCTTCTTCCCTGGGACACAGAGCTCTGCTTACAACAACGCTCCCCCCATGAGCAAAACACAGATTTCTAGTTGCACGAGACACTTTTCAGCCTTCTCCCAATGGACACCAGGACATCCTCATCCAGAGGCCACTTTCAGCCACACCTGCTGTGTCTCTGAGATATCCTAGCATCCTTGCTGCCTCGCAGGTAGCAGGGGCTTGTGAGCTGGCTGGAGCCTGGGTGTGTGGGTTTAAATATTGCCAGCCACCACAGCACAGTGAGGGCACTGAGTGCCCACCCCAGCCCGCCTACCTGTTTCACTGGAGCTGCCTCCTCCACAAAGAAGTCTTCCATTGCTGCAGCTGCTCAGGTCTGTGCGAGGAACCGGGGCGAGGGGCGGGGAGAGGGGTGGAGGGGGATCCTGGAAACTGGCACAACCTAGATACACAGGCTGGCAGAGCAACCAACGTTTAAAAAAAATCTTAATTAATTACACAGAACCCAGCAAAATTCTGAACAACTGAGCTGGCTCTGGGGTTGGTGAGGGTTTTTTTTTTTTTAAGTGCTCATTACTCCAATGAGGCAGAAGGTACTTTCAAAGGCTCTTTGCTCTCTGCAGAGAAGTAAGCAAGGATGGCAGCCATCCTTTGAAGAAGACACACCGGCAGCAGCCAGCAGCATGCTTTGGCATGAAGCTGAAACAAGACCAGAACAAGCTTTTTATCAGTAGTTCTACCTAAATAGAGGCAGTTGTTTAACCACCCCATATTAGAAGAGATATTGGGAGGGCAAATGTCTCTCTGGAGCAATGGCAGGTGGAGAAAGAGAGACAGAGGCATCTTGCAAGGGCACCCTGAAGGTGGACTGGCTTTGCAAAGGCTGATCAAGGACCACCAGTTATGGCTTCACATGGGTCAACAGCTTAGAGCGACTCCAAAGGGAAGAAATTCCTATGGGAACAAAAGCTCAGGCACTGTGTTTTCCCCTGCAAGAACACTGCAGGCTGTACCCCTGTGGCTGGGATACATCTCCGTGGCATTTCTGGCAAAATTCCCTACTGATTCCTAAAGGTCAGGATCAGGCCTGCAGGCACGGAAAAAAAACAGCTCTCTGATGAACATCAAATCTTGTCATAGTAGCTAGAGGTTTTCATAATTCACGAGAAAAGTATTTAAAATAATCTGAACAGTTGTAAAAAGCAGCAGAGGATTCCTGACATAATAAAAATCTGTTCCCCCAAAGGGCATGAATTTGGAAAAAAAGTTATTAATTGAAAAGTAAGTGATGTAGGATGGAGAGTCACAGAACTAATGAAGGGGAAATGTGCTTCAGATCTTCACAGAAACAAAATGAGTTGGAATCTCTCAGCTTTTCACACCACAGCTTTCTTCCCAGCAATCATATTTTTATTTTCCTGATGCAAGTCAAGAAAGTAGAAAATTCAAGAAACTTCAAGAAACTTTGTAGAAAAATAAAATTACTGAGAAATATTTTTTTTTTAACTGAGAAATATTTTTTTTTAAACTACTACAGTGCAATCAGAGACCAAAAGTGAACACTATGGGGTTCATTGCTAATGAAATGACCTTAAAAATCTACATTTCATTAAACGTGGTATGCAATAAAATGCCACAGGGGAAACATTATTTTATTTAGTAATATCAAAAGCTGTCATTTTCTGCAACAGCCTGGGGATGCAAAAACCATATTCCCATGAATAATTAGCATTTGGCATTAAGAAGTATTTTATCAAGAAAGCTGCCGTAGCTCTAAGTAGCCCAAGCTGAAATGTTGGAGTATTAATGAAAAGTTAAGGTGACTGTTGGTCTTATCTATTAATTTGCCTTTGTAGAGTTACAATCAAAACCTTTCCGTTATAGTCAAATTTTGTTTTAGTATTTATGAAACTAAATGAAAAGTTCTGTACGAGGAAGAAGAAAGACGGAAAATATCATCAAGAAAAACAATTATTTGCAAAATTCTGACTTGAAAATGGCACTTTTATGTGTTAATAAACAACCCAATTCAGGAAATCCCATAAGCAAATTCTTAATTTTAAGTATACAGGCTTTTTGGAACCACACTTGATGCTTCAAAAATCTAATCTGCTCCCTACATTTTAAAGCACAGACTTCACAACATTTTACTATTTGTAAGAACTTTTGCTGCAAAAGCAAAATTACATGATCGTTATGGCCCTTTTCACCTGTTTGCAATTAATAGTTCCTTTCTATTTCTGCAAGCTGGGGCTAGAAAAAAAAGAGAATACAGTTTATAGCACATTACCTGCTGGTATTTCTAAAGGACTTAGCAGAGGAAATTACGAGATATCAGTCTCCCTGCAATAACTATGCACAATTTCACTTTTGTGACCTGGTGCTCAGAGGTAAATGTAAGGTAAGCTGAGTTAATCAAGCCTGGGCTGATTGAATGATACCTGGAGCAAAAGGGAGACAAGGTGCCTCACAGAGCTGAGGGTGGAGCAAGACAGGCTCATATCCACAGCCCTGAATCAGCTGCCTTCAGGCAAATCCTGGAGTGTACCAACAGGTTCACATGGCAAAGCTTCACGAATCAGGAAGGTTAATACATTCATCAGCTGTAAAACATGTTTAAAGTCATTTATCCAGAAATCCTGGTGGTTTCAGGTCTTCTCTGAATTTGAATTCTGTTTGAAATAGGCAATCCACTAGTCCTGATCAAAAAAATCCCAAACTGGAGTTCATTACAAAATTCTTGGCAATATTTTCAACTAGCAGACTACACCTACCTGTCTCCCTTGGAAATCTTTCCCTACCTTTAGTTTTCTTTACTCTGCTCTATTTCCCTCTCTTTCAAGCAGATCAGTGAGACTGCACAATAGAGCCCTGAACTTCCACTTCACCAAACAAATATTTCAAACTCACTCAAGTTAGCGAGACATATTTTTCCTTCTCTTATGCCATATCATAAAATCTCATGATCCTCTTCATTCTGCTCAATACTTTTTGAAACCTGGGCATTTGTCACACATGTAATTTTGATTAACAATCCCATTGGGATCAGTCAATATCTACTGTAATTTCCTTCTTATTGAAGGGTCAAACACATGTGAGCATTTTTAAACACTAATGTACAGGCAGCTTCTTCTTCACTTGATATCCTTCAATGACACCAAGTCTTTTTTCACAGACATTACTTTCCTCACCCTTCAAATAGAACCCATATTTTTGGTGCCATATGTGACTGATTTGAAATAGATGGGGTTTGTGTTCTTTCAATAGATCCAACTCATTGTGCATCAGTCCCATTATCCTTAGTATTGACATAAATGTCAGTGTAACATAATCAGAAAACTTGGTCTGCCATTGCCTCTTGCATTCTTATGGGTGAATTACAAAAGTTTTGAGGGAGTGGACCAAGAACCAGCTAGTGCAGGACTGAGCACATTTACTCTGTGATGGTTCTTCATGTACAATTACACTGTTATAAAGTTATTGGCCAGATAACAACCTTACCTGTCTATACATGTTGAAAATGTTGATTTCTTTGTGATTTCTTTGTCTCTTCTTACTCTAGAAACTCAGACTCCTAATTTATTATAATGATTACTACTAACGACTTTTTCTTTACTTGCATCCTGACTTAGTATTTTTATATTTATAGTCCCTTCTCTATCTGTATTTAAAAATCTACTTGCACTTTTTCTCAAAAAGATAGGCCAGAAAAGAAAAACAGTAATTTTTCTTTCTAAACTGAATAGTCAGGTCACATAGAGGACTATTCCTGAGCAGAACACAGAGAGAGACCCTCTTGTCAAAGTTAGTGTATCTGAGACTTTTCCCCAAGTTCATGGCCCTCAGAACATGTTGGGAATTCTGGACTCACACTGCCATGAAAAAACCACAGCAAACCTCTGTCAAAGTTGTGAGCTGTTGATTGGCCTTTTTCTTTTGAGATTGTGTCATTTCTACTTGATTTCTCCATGAAACTATTGAAGAACCCAGCCTTGCTTGAAGAAATCTGAACCCTTAGTCAACATTCAGAGGAACTTGAACCTGAATTTTTAGAACTTAAAGCCAGACGAGTTTGATTTTTGCTGGGCTTTTCTCACAAATATTCTGCACAAGTCAAATGTTGAGTAAGATGAGTGTAGCACAAACTGTCACAGACCTTTCCTGCGGGCAGGAGATTCCAGCAGCAGTCTCCCAATCAAACGGGGATCACCCAGGGATGTGGGGCCATGACAAGATGTTGATAACTTGAATGCTCTTGCCTTTGTCCAGTCTACAGTACAGACTGGAAAGAACCACAATCTTTTCCAGTTGTCTTTTCAGCAATATTTATCACTTCACTTCCTTTTACCAAGTATTAGGATGAAAGTTATAACAATTATAATCTCTGAAAAAAAAAAAAATCCTTTGATTTATTGATCTTTGCATTGTAAACAGGGTTAGGGACAGAGGGATATTTTTTAAAATCCGAATAGCACAGCTCAGTTTCATTCCTTCTTTGATACTGTTCTTTTTTATGTTGCTACAGTATGTCTGCGCCATGTGAAAGTGAGGTTGCTATGGAAACTACTCATTATTTTTCAATAGTAGGCTAGCTACTTAATAAAAATCCTACATCTTTTTAATCCCTAGAGAGTCCTAATTTATCCCATACACAGACTTTCCTTCTTGACAGTTCCTTTAATATTCACTGCACTGCAGTGCACATTAATCTGAACATGTCCGACAAATCCACAACTTACTTCTGAAATCAACTTTCCAGAAAAGTTTGGGCTTAAAAAAATATTTTTTTAGCTTGTCCTTTACCTGCTTATATTTCTGTGAAAGATGTAGGTATGAACAGCAAATCCAAAAGTGGGTCTGTAAGGGTCAGACATGGAAGAAAATAAAATTCCTTTATCTATAATAAATGGTAAAAGGTGCAGGAAGGGAGGATGGACCATGATCTGGCCAGGAATTGGAGTTAATTCCTTATGGCGTCACAGCCTTCCTGGCCAGCACAGGCAACATTCTTTCCTCAATTCATCACCTCTAAGATAGGTGGTGCCTCTTTGGTAAACAGGAGCCAATTTCCAAGAGGAAATTTCCTTCTTGGAAACTGGATCGCTCCCAGTTTGACAGGCTGAGTTCCCCAGTGTCCAGCACCGAGGCCACAAACCACGTAAGGGCAGCCAGAGGGTGGGAGCTGTGGGGACTCCACACTGTCACCCTGGGTTACAGCTTCCCACTTCTCTGCTTGGGCATCACACTGCCCTCCTGTTTATTTACCTTCTTTTCAAAGAAGCAAATGAAGTAAGTATCAATGATGAATCAATTAACTCTTTCCTACCTAAATCCTTTTATATTGGGTTCAATATTCTACATTGGGTTAAGAAAATGTCGTTGGCTAAAGGTCCTAATTTCAGAATCTCTGCTAGTGTTTAAAAGAGACTCCTCTCTTAGACCAAATATTCATTCCCCTCTGAGGGTGTAACTATCCTGAAACACTCTTTCCCCTCCAAGAATCTGACTATTCCCACGTTTATTACTATTTATTTGAGGCAGATCAGTGACATTTCAGTGGAGCAGCGCTTATCAGAAAAAAGAAAGAAAACTAAAGGAGCTGCAGCAGTTAATTCTCTCACCCCTCTTGTAATAGGCAGGTCCCTCAGATTTATACAGAATTTAACTGCTCCGCCAAATGACAAAACTTCACCACACTAAACAAGCAACAGGAACTCCAGAATTTAATGAAAGCAGAATTAGGCTAAGAGAAAGTTAAATTGTCAAGTCTCAAGTATTTCAGAGATTGCTAGCAACAGTTTCATGGTTGTTGCTGTGACTTTTCTTTTTTTCCCTACATTTTCCTCCAAACAACCTTGCATGCATTTCATATGGGCAATCACTAGTAAACTGATTAAAGTTCAGCCACAGATGAGAGCAGCTAAAGTGAAACTCTTAAAGCTAACAGGTCTAGATATAATCACCTACATATAATCAGCTACATATAATCAGCTTTTCCTCATGGGATTTCTAAGAGGAATCAACTTTCTCATCATTCACTGCCTATCAGTCCATGCACTGTGCTATTTAATCTAATTTTTAACAAAGGAATTAATACATTTGGGCTTTTATATAGTTCAAGCAACTTCCCTTCTAGCAGGCTCTTTACAGGTATCCCATATCAATATCACATAGCATAAAGAGATCCATAATTTGCCACATGCAGTCTGAAAGGTTTAAAGCCTCAAATGTCCTTACCACCAATTCAGGTAAAAGACTGCCAACATGCTTAATATTCTCCCCAGCCTTTCTTTCTGGTTATTACCATCCTAGGACAAGAAACTCCAGAATTTATTCTTGTTCACTGTAATTTAAACTCCTTCCTGGAAGAGTTCTTGCCTTTTTCCTGACCTCAGCTCAAAAAAGTTTCCATGTGACTCTTTCTGTATTGCAATTTTACTTCGTTGAACTCTGCCACTTTTTTAACATTTCCCAAAAGACAGAATATGACCCACAATGATTTTCAAAGTTATATAGTCCCTGAACTTACAAAGCTCATAAATATATCCTAAACAGCTTCACTGAACCTAAGAGTTAATGGTACATTGTAGGTGAACACAAAGAGCTATAAATTTTATTAAAGGAGTTTTCAATAAGAAAGCTGAAGGTGAGAACAGATGAATTAAGCTGAAGGGTAGGCAGCAGAGTGCTGGAAGGGCATTAAAGCACTAAGGGTAGGACACAGGAGCTCTTTCCTGAGCCTTATTTCTCTTAGCAGAAAGAATTTCTGCTCAGCAAACCCTGCCCTCTGGTGACTGAATGCCATTAGTGCCATGCATATATAAATATTTGGGGGGTTGCCTCTTTGCACAAACATTGCCACAAAAAATGCCAGCAAACATCCATTCAGTGGCATGATTTGGATTTTATTTTCTCCCTCTTCAGATATTAATGAAAAATATTGGGTTTTTTCTTCTGTTTTAGACAAACATTCATGCTACCTATCCTGGACATTATGTACATAAACATTTCCTATTGTATTCACCCCTCTTCTCTGGAAACAACCTGCCTAATCACACAGTGCTACAGATTTATCCTCCATAAATAATGGACATCTTTGGATGGACAAAGTTATCATATTTGTTCAATCAGAAATCAAAGCTGTCCACAGACAATAAGAAAACTGTGAAATTCAGGTATGTACATATCTTTGAAAAAAACCTTTTTTTAGAATTCCTGTTCAAAGGAATAGCTTTATTTAAAGTTATTTGCTAAACTATTCTAAATAGGTATCAGCTCAGGAACAACTGTGCTTCTTTCTGAGCAGTATAAACAGATTATGCCACCCTCCCATCGTGCAAAAACTCGTGTGGTTGTAGTGTAGACACCTCTACAATTTCTATATACCAAAATACAAGCAGTCACCAAAACCAAAATAGCAGTTATGGGGCAGAGATCAGCAGGTCACTGGATTTTTAGAGCACTTGCCAGAGTTTATATTTTCACTGGCAACTCTGCTGAGAGCTGTCAGGGGCACACTCTGTGTTTCTCTTTCAAAACTGAGGCATTACCAGAATTTTCAGTGGATTTGTTTTTCCCTGCAGATTGTTAGGCATCATCGAGGCCTGGCTCAGAGTTTGTCATGCTGAGACACACCTGGACAGGCAGGTAGAAAGGTAGAGGAGAGGCTCATTAATCACAACTTCTTCCCTGCCCAATGCCTGCACAGCACAAAATAATGCATTTTTTGATGGTCTCAGGCTGGGAACTGCACAGTGGAGGAAGAGTCGAGTGCCAAGCTGCAGAGAAGCCTTGAAAACAGGCTCCAAGTGACCCACAGAGCACTTAGCTGGGACAGGAGGATAGCTGAAACACTGGAAACAGCTGGGAAAACTGGTTAACTGAGAGCATTTCTATTGCTCTCACTAGGGCAGGACCCATTTAGTCCTACACTAAACACTAGAGCTCCTGCTAAGATGGCTTGAGAAGTTATTAAATAGATAACTGATGACTTAAGAGGCTACCTAGAACAGAGGCTAGGCAGTGTTAAAGGAATAAAGTAGGTATTTATTAAAAAGGCTTTTAAAGGATATACCTTAGGCAGTACAAGAGCCCAGCCATGGTTCTATTCAAGAAGGACCCAAGATGGACCCTGAATCATGAGCTTTCACACTTTTACAAGTTTTGGTCCATTTACATATTGGGGTTGATTGTCCAGTTACAGCTTTGGGTTATGAGGTGACAACCTCCCTGATTGTTTTCCTTAATTCACTGTTTACACTTTTTGAGCCTGAAGCTGCAATGGTGTCCTTGGTTCTGGGCTGGAAAAGGATTATTTTGTCTGACTGAACTGTGAAGAGAACTTGCTAACATTTTATATGAAGTTCAGAGTTATATACTAATGCAGTACAGAATCTGGAAAATATGAACGCTAAAATTAAGGCATCAATATCACAGCCAGAAAACTTCCTGCCCTCTCCATCCTCTGCCGGGAACACAAATGTCTGTGGGGTCACACGATGGAACACTGTGGGGAAGCCAGAAACAGCCTCAGCAAAGGGATGAAAGACACATTTTACCCTGCCCCAGAACTGACCCTTGGCTCCCAGCACTGGAGCAGGCAGTTAAATCATTTCCATTCCCCATCATTGTTACGAGAGGCCCAGAAATTGAAAAATACTTCTAACCCTCATCCAATGGGTGGGCAAGGGAGAGAAAGGTGCTGTTGATCCGTGCAAGATGCCTGCTGGCTCCCCAGGCCTATCATGCCAGTCAGGAAGGCTGCTCCCCTGCCCACAGAGGATTCCCTGGGAAAGCAAGACACCTGCAGAGCTCAAACCCAGCAAGAGCAGTGTGAGTCCTGCTGCTGCTGCTCCAGGGGAGTGTCCTGCTCAGCCCAAGGCAAGGAGAGTGCCCCAGGTGAGAGCAAAGCCACCCAATGTCCTGAAGCTGCACCAGGGGAGGTTTAGATTGGATACTAGGAAAAATTTCTTCACTGAAAGGGTGTTCAAGCATTGGAACAGGCTACCCAAAGCAGTGGTGGAATCTCCATCTTTGGAAGGGTTACAAAAACATGTGGATATGGCACTTGGGGACATGGTTTATCACGTTTACCATGGTTCATGGTAAACAGGATTAATAGTTGGATTCAATGATCTTGGAGGTTTTTTCCAACCTTAATGATTCTTGTATCCTACTAATGCACAAAGCAAAGGCAAAGCAGGCATGAAAAAACAAATAAAGCAGTAAGAACAACAGAGCTCAAAGCACAATCAAGAGAACAATTATCAGGCTAAGAGGAGAGACATTTTATGCCTTGCAACTCAGTCACAGTGCAACCACTAATTAGAACAGATACAATTTTCAGGCAGAGTGGGATTTTTAAGTTAATGATGCCCTTAAATTTTTTTCTGGATTTCATTGCTATTTATGGCACAGGAGTTTGCAGTCACTTAACGTGACTCAGCAAAGGTCCTACATGTGCATGGGTTAAAGTTCATGCTTAAAGCAGTATGGAGTGAGAACACAAGTATTCTGCTGAGCCAGGAGTGCCTGGAGTTCCCGACCTGAGGTCAGGGAGGCAGCATGTCCAAGCTGACCTCAGCAGCTGAAACAGAGCACGAGGTTGGGTGTGGCTCTGAGCTCTGGGTACCACGGACTCGAGGGTAAGGGACACCTGGGCACAACCTCAGGTCAATGTGACACTGAAGCAGCTCAGATCTGCTGTGGAAGTCAAGAGCCCACAGGTGCCAAAGGACGGGAAAATCTGGGGCACAACTAAAACGTGGAGCGGTGGGAGAAGCCAGAGCACCCTACTGTCTCACTGGCCATTTCTACAAGCTTGGGCAATTGAGTTCAACAGAGTTTTCTACAGAAAGACTGCATAACCAGATGGCAGGGAGATGGGCTGTGCCATTCTCAGGAGCCTTGAGGCTGATGAAACATCATGAGGTATCTCAAAAAAAAAGGCTCTTCCAAAATTTTTTGTGCTGCACCAGTCTCTCAACAACTAGAACTGAAATTGCAGAGTGCAAGGGTCAGTGCCTTGGGCCCTGGATTTGCAGGCCCACAGTGTGGCTCCATCAGCTCATGTAGTCCACACAGCAGTGCCAATGCAAAGGAGGGTTTCTGCTCTTGCAATGATTGTCAGATTGCTCATTTACTGAAGACATGCAGAATGGCTTTGGAGACAGAGAACATTTCTTTATTGCTGACAATGCTGAGCCTGTTCTTAGTACTAAATTGCTGGAAAAGGAGGGAGAGAAGATGCAATTTACTTGCAATTGTCTTGTCTCCAGTTCTCTCGCTTGTTTTATATTCTTGTTTTTGTCTCCTCATCTGCTCCTGCCATAAATTCCTGGCTCTGCTTGTAAAGCCTTTTTCCTGTACCTCAGTGCCCAAGGGATGCAAGCCATACACTGAGCTCACTTTCTGTTGCAGGGCCTCCGGAGGGCACCACCAGAGGCTTTGAGGGAACACTGCGATCTTCATTTCACTGACATGTCCTGTTCATGCTATTTTAATTGTGGTTTAGTGGCTTACAGCCAAGGCAAGGAGTGAATTTCAGGGCAGAAAGCAGACAGCTTTATACTTTCACTCCTGTCTCTGATACCAGACACAGCTTCAAACCACCCTGCAACTTGAAAAGTGCATTACAATGCATGAGCATGCCAGCCTGGTGGCAAAGCCACTAAGATGAAAAGAAATGGCACACATCTCTTCTTTCCTCCTTTTTGTGTGCATTGTCCCTTACTCTCTCTCTCAGTTTGTCTTCCTTTTATCCTCACCTCTTTTTCTGGACATTTGCAGAACTTCTACAGCGATTGGAAACTCGTGAGTTTTACGCAATTCTCACCTGGACGCTGAAAAATCAAAGGGAAGTCTGAGTCACACTGGTTAGGAGAGACTGATGCCTTCTGTCCCCACTCCAGCACAAACTCACAGTACAGGGCCAAAAGGGCAGCGAGGCTGGGCTCCCAAACATTTCCTTGGGAAGCAGCATGTTAACTTCACAGGAATCTCATCTGCCCTCCCCATCTCTGCTCCCCACAGCATGTATTCCAAGGACACTGCTAATGCAATCCAGAGACCTCCAGAACATCCAGACCTTCATTGGCCACCCTCACTTAGGCAAACCGAATGGGTTTTTCACCTTGCAGGTAAATAATGTTACATTTTTCACTTAAAGTAGTTTGGCAAATTTATTGCATTGCATGCAGGGGTTGCTCTGACTTAGACACAAGGTCAGCCTCTGTCCCAGTTTCTCTATTTTCTAGACAGTAATTTAGACTGTAGAGGCAAGCCCTGTTCCTTGATAAACTTGAGTTAGGACAAATGGGGAACAATTCCACTGTATCAAAAAAAATGTTTACCTTACTGATTCTTAGAAATAAAAGAGGATAAGGGCTGGCCATAGAAACACAGAGCTGATGGCTTCTCTGCAGGGGTAGAGCAAGAAGTGAAGGGCACATCAGGGCTCAGATAAGCAGGAACAGCAAAGTTTCTTTCAATTTATCCTCCTCTTACAGAAGATCTTTCTTCCTTTCCATTTCCAAGAGCAAAGAGTTAATCTTTGAAGCTCAGTGCCCCAAGATTCTGTGTATGCCAGAAGTTTATATGTGTTTGTGTGAAAAATCCAGTGACATGGCCTTGGGCACAGAAACATCCTCAGCCACAGGCTGCAGGCAGGACACACTGGGGGAGCTACACAGTCTGTTTATACTTGTCTAATAGTCTTTCTCCAGGCAATTGCTACTGACAATTGTCAAGGAGATGAAAAGAAAAACTATTTTGACCTTTGGAGAGATCCAGTATGTACTCTGCTATGTTGTAGTACTGGAATTTACTTGGTGACTTCAGGTTTCTTTTAGAAGCTCAACACCTGAAATTATAGAAGCAAATCATAAAAGGCCTTAAGGGACTTAGAATTGTTTAATCTCCTGATTAAGTTAATCAAATTTTAAATTGTGTAGGCTTGATTTTACAGATGCTGGGAATTTGCAATATTAACGCTACACACCTTTCATTTCAATGTTTGCCTCGTCTATTTCTCCAACACGATGCACTGAACAACTCATAAAGATCATTTCTCCTGCTGTGGTGTGGCAGGAAGGACCTGGGAGGCAGCAGAACAGGGGAGTTAGGCTGTGCATGGCTCTGGGTGCTCCTCTCTCTGTCTGTGGTGTGTGTAACAGAACAGCACATGCCTATCCTGCCAGGTGGCACACAAGACACACAGGCAGCACTCCTGGCCTTCTGATGGAGAAGGGATCAGGATGGGAACCCCTTGAGTGCCTCCATATCCTGGGCATCATCCCAGAAGCAACAAGGGAGCAGAAAATTCCAATGTTCCCTCCTGTGAGGTAAAGAAACCTATCCAGGACTGGTGCAGGTGGCAAAACAGACATTCACAGCTGAAGCTGGAAAATGAGCCCTGCTGACTGGCTACCACCAACTGATCAATGTGGAGTCAAATGCTTCCTTGGGGATTTCCATTGACTTGGCTTCTGAAAAGTAAGGAGTTCACTTCTCCTTGCATTGATCTGGAAACTGGCAGTCAAGAGGAATGGCAGAGTAAAATCCAGACCATGTGTCATCCCACTACTGGTGTCCCAACAGAGCAGCTATAACCCAGGCTCCACTGACACCCACAGCCCTCATGGCCCTCACAGGATGGCACTTCAAAATTCCTGCAGAGATACCAATGCACATTTGGTCAGCTGGTTTGCTTTAAGCTGAGATCCCCAGATCACAGGGTCATTCTCAAGCCCTGGGGCTGGCCATGTACAATTTATATTCCATGGCCCATATCCCATCCCAAACCAGCACATGCAGCTCTCCAGAGGCATGCAGAGGGGTTTGTTCTGTGAACTGAGGGGCTCATTGAGATTCTAGTTATGAAACAGGTTACTTCAGGGATGCCCACAGTTTGAATAATTTAAAGTCAAACTGGACAAACACAAGAATGTATTATGCAGAAAAGCCCATTTTGGAAAGATAGGAGATAACCTTCTCAGTCTCATCTCTCTCCTCATCACTTCAACTGTGTTAAGAACTTCAGCTGGAAAATTTTTTTCCCAGTAGAGTAACATGAGGGCCATCCTGTGAAGCTCCTGTTTAAAATCAGACCTAAGCACATCAGGAAAACCAGCCTTAGCTGCAATGCTGAGGACTTGAAAATGTATCTGATGAATCATCAGATCTCTGAAAATCAGCTTTTCCAACAGTTTCAATTTCAAAATACCCAAAGTTATCCAGGTTAGCTTACCATCTACCCTCTTACCCCCTTAACAGCAAAGAGAAATTAATCCCTCTCCCTGCATCAGTAGTGGGTTCTGTCAAAACATTTTCTGCACATATTCACAGACTATTCTCTTGGTCCTTCTGTGACCATTACTGTATTTTTTATTTCTGCTTTTTCTCTCAATAGGTTGTTGTGTTTGATGACACATCTATAGTACATTTCTGTACGAGAACTGGATGTTCCCCTCCTTACTAATTTTTCTCCTCCATTTTCTTTCTTTTACCCTTGAATTTCATGTGGGGTTGCATACAGAAGCCACAAATCCATCATTTATATGGCCAAGGTGGAAGAGTCTAGGCCAGCTCAACAGATGCCAATGTTGCTAAATGCCAAAGCCCAGCAAAATTCAGTTCCTTCCCAGATCAGACTCTAATAATCAAGCTAATTATTCTTATTATTTGTAATATGTTTTTTTATTAAAAAGCAGCACATTCTAAATCTTCATTTTCTGTTAAAAATATAACGGGCAAACACTATTAGAAGTGAGCTTGTTCAAAATTCAGTAATATAATTCCACAGAATTTTAACTCTGATCAGCCCCATGTAGACAACAAAGAGGAAATTTTCTGACTCCTAAGTGCTAAGAATTAATTTGAATTTCATGACAAGAGATAGTGATCAGGGATAAATAAACTAAGAAACACAGTATATCTTCATACCCGGTGACAGGAGACTGCATCCACATTCTCTTTGTTTTAGCAGGTTCAGGTCCCTGGAGCAGTGAAGCCCCAGCAGCAAGTTCAGCAAGATCGACCATGCAAACACAAACTTCCTGTCTCTGGCAGCCATGAGGAGCCCACAGTGAGATTTGTGCTGCCAGGACTAATTTCCTAATGGCACCTAGTCAAAATAACCTTTTGTCAGACATGGCTACACCTACAGGAGTTGCAGCTCTACCTCCACAGTTGCAGTAATTCCTTTCCAAACATTTGCAGCAGCAATAGAAGAGGTATTTTAAATGGCATTAAATGTCATATGTAGAAAAAGAAGTGGGGAAAAAAAATTACATTACACAGGCCCACATTTATAAAGCACTGGTTTCTTACCCTACCATACATATTGAATGATAGAACGGTTTTCAGCCTCCAGCAAAGATCACATCTTGAAATCTGAAACCAGACAAATTCAGAAAAATCTAGGAGAAAAATGAGGCACACAGTTGAGAGCAAAGTCATTAATAGCTGTGGGACTTACACACTTTGATGTATTCTGTCACTGGGGCATGGTCAGACCACAATTGCACTCAAAAAGTTCCTCAGCTCAAAGCCTGCAAAACTCCTGGATGCTCATGACCTGCAGAAGGAAGGGGTCAGTCCCACAGCCTCAGAACCATTCAGCCTCTGGTAACACTCTGCAGCTTTGAAGATTCCTTCCAGCCACACTCAACACCAATACTCCCTGCAGTGCAGGACCATGCCTGGATGGGATGAAGCACAGTTCTGGCTCCCAGCATCTGCCACACAACCCTGGCAGCAGCAGCTCCCCTTATTCCATAGGCAAAGGAAGTACAACATTTCCTGAGCACTAAAGCAGGAAGGTAAACACCTTCCTGCTCACTAAACATAAAAGAGAAGGAGGGAGGGGAGGGAGGGAGGGAGGGAGGAGGATGGATGGATGGATGGATGGATGGATGGATGGATGGATGGATGGATGGACGGATGGAAGGTAGTATTCCATGGATCACATATGACCTGTGAGATACCAGAACAACCAGAAGCGATTGGACAATTGGAATTAAGTTTACCTTCTCTAGTAAGTGCACCATTTCTTGATTTATTACAGTTCAATTTGGGCTTGCACGATGAAATGCCACACCAGGTACATATCTTTATGAATTCTGGGTAAAGGAGGGGTCTTGCAGATATAATCAACACATGGATGCCCAGACATTTGTTCTGGGAAGGGGTAGAAGACATATGAGCTGTCCATCTGCAGAGGATGAGAGACTCCTACCAGTCTCAGGGAAGATGAGAAATATACAATATTGTGAGTGGAATGTAAAAGCAACAGGTCATCATTAGTCAGGAAATATAGAACAAGATGACTAGGATAGGAACAGAGATACTGAAACTTTATGCACTAAAAATTCAAGTAAAAATCCCAAGTTTAGTCTGAGATTTGAGGCAGCACAGCAGATTGCTCTCACACACACTGACCAGTCACTGAGTTGCCAGTGCTACTCACAGATCAAGAATGCACTGGGAGAGGTACAAACAGGCTAAAGGATGGATTATTCCTTGGGGCTCAGGATCTCTAAAGGATGGATTGCTCCTTGGGGCTCAGGTGCAAACAGACAAGCTGCAGCAAGCAATAAAACCGTCACTTGGCTGCTGATGTGCAATTACTTCCTTTGTGCACACTATTAGCCCATGGAGATGTGAGCTAATTTGGATTAGTTTAGCCTTTACAGGGCTTACTGCCTGAGAGCTGCCACTTAAAGCCCATGTGCCTAAACTCTGATTTCTCTTTTACCAGGTAGATGCAAACTCATTGAAAACATCAGGTGTGCAAGCTGCCCTTGCTTGCTGCAATAAATATGCCAGCATTTTTCCAGCAATGCAACAAACTTCTGTTCTTCCCAACACAGGAGCTCAGGGTGACTGGGAATATTGAATACTGCCTGGTGCTCTCAGAACTACAAGCTCTTTACTGGTTCATTACCCACACCTGAAATCACAGTTCTAATCCAGCAGATTCTTGAGACCAGGGGATCAGATGAACTGAACATAATCATGGAAAATAGTGAACAGATCTACACTATGTCTCCAAGTAGTTCAGAACTACTCCTTTTAGCACAGGACTTAGCACCAAACACCACTCTGTTTGATATTAAACCCATAGTTTATTGTTCCTGAATGCAAACTACTAAGTATTTACAGGCTATAAACTGAAACTGAACTTTCTTTACAGAAAGAATTCTGAACAGTCTCATGAATCTCACCCTTACTAACCTTAGTTCCAAACAAGGTTGTTTTCCTCTTTCTGGCCAATTCTATGCAAATCACCTTCCCAAAATGCATTTGTGTCCTCAGAGCACACACATGAATAATTTCTTCTGCATTCATTCATAAACCTGTTTCTTTTAATTTTCTACCTCAAATTTAGTCCTTTGAGCCACTCAAGACAAGGAAAATTTCTATCTTTCAGGTACCTGAGGCTTCTCCAGAGTCAGAATTTGGAAGCATATCTCCTGTAATATAAAGCAATAAAATACAACATCCTGTGGTGCTGTATTTCTCTCTTAGCAGGAGGACTCCAGTTTTCCATTAAGCAATGATGAACATTTCTTCCTATTGACTCCTCCGAGAACTCTTCTAAAACCCCAAGGATGTTCTGTCTTATTAAGAGTAGGAAAATCTTCTAATCATGGCACATCAGCTGTGAAGCTCTGCCTAAACTCAGTGCAGATACAGTATCACACAGGGCAGAAAGATGAATGGGAGACAAGATTTCAGTTATTCTTTTTCAGGAATAAAAACACCGAAGATACAAAAAGATAAACAACTCTGGAATAGCTTCAGCAGAGGAAAACTGTGTGAGGTAACAACTAGAATAGTACAAAATTCCATTATGATGTGCAGGAGAACAAGAAGGAACATGGAAATATAGTTGTACTTTATGTTTTGTGGAAAGTTTTTCTTTTCACTTAGTTGGTTTTGCTCCACAGTTGACCTCCTGGAATTTTTTCCTTGTATATCCCAGGCTAAAGATTTTGAAAATATGCTTGGAGGAGATATTGTCATTCTTTTCCATGTGAACTGATCCTCTCTGGATGGATCAGCTTAAATAATTATGTAGGTCAGAGAATTCTCAACCATGGGGTTCTAACACACTCTTGGAAAGTCAGATACCTGAATTTAAAACTTTGCTCCTAGAACTGTTATCTATACAAGGTGGTAAGACTTCTATAAGGCAGACCCATAAAATCCTGTGTATTTGTAATTAGGAAACTTTCTGAAAGATGATTTCACCCATCTGGACAGATTGCTACAACTCCCTTCTTCTGTTTTAATTATATCTAAATTAAAATGTCATTGCCAAAACGTCCCTAAAACCAGGACAACCTTGTCAGTTTAATGTGAACTGAAATTAGAGAGTTTAGAAAGAAAGCAGTTTATTTGGAAAACAACTCAAGTTTTACCTAATTACCCCAGCACAATCACATCCCTTCTCTGCCAGAGACTGTATGAATACCAACAGAAAGGAAAATTCTACAAAAATAATTTACTGTTAATGCATATTACAGAAGATTTTCAGATGCATACAAAAGGGGAACAGATAGTGGAAAGATATCAGAGCTGTTGATCTATTTCCCTGACGAGTCAGGTAGAAATTACTAAAATACACCCTTTGCTATCAGAAAAAATTCAGCATTCCCAGTTCATTACATATTTCCTGCATTCTGACAGCTATGACTGTAGAGAGAAAAGGGAGCTCTTTCCCCACAGCAGCTGACCCTTAGAGAGGATGAGAACAAAATTATTTTCTGTTACTCCATTAACTCGAAGGTCTGTGGTCATTCTGCTGCATTTAATCCACTAATGAACTGCTGGGGACTCCATTTGCTGACATGTAATGCCACCTCTGGTTTTCCTGCTTGCTTTTGTAAGAGGGGGCTGTTTCTGTAGGCTCAGCTGGGGACATAAAGGAGGTGCAGTTCTTAGGAGGAAGTCAGCTCATGTGAGAGGAATCCAAAGGGCTCCTGCACTTAAAAGTTTTGTTACCCACAAGAACAGTTACCCTAACAAAAATATTCCTTCTCCCTACAAGTCTTGCTTTAACTCTGAGCCAGCACATTTTTGGGGGTCTCTGTGGGACTAATAGAGTCCAATGCAACCTTAAGTTAACCTTGTCCTCAAGCACTGAGGGATTTCTAATGCAAAGCCCTCCTGAGGGAATCCATGGGGCCCATGGTGACATGCATGACTGGAAAGCTGCAGCATGCACTAAATGAAGAACTGAGCTGGAAAGATGGAGGAGAGACAATTTCATGACTAAGTAAGACATGCTGAAGACACGGATGATTTCCCTGTTTCTCATACAGCCAGATTCTGTGATGCTGGGCAAAACATTTAAGCTGAATTTTGCTAAATGAGCACTATGGTGTTACTTACTTCACAAATGTTCACCTCTGGGACTTCTGATACTCTTTGAGAAATGCTGAGGGTCAGCACTGCTACAGAGGTCACAGATCTGTGTTTTAGACTCTTACAAAAATAGTCTTTACATCTCAGTATTTAAGATATATTAGGAATTGTTCCTTAGCTCAGGGCAATAAACCCCTCCTCATGTTCAGCACCTGTCCCATGAAAACAAATTCATTAGGTTTTGAGAAACATTCAAAAATTGTGGCAGTAAATGCTAGAAAAGAGCATGAGAGAAAATTAAACAGTATCTGAAGAGAGTGTAGACTAAGGCCCAAGGCCATACATTAAACGATGGGCAGAAAATCAAATGTTGATGAGTTTTTCATTAAAGGACTGTGAGCACAGAAGAGGGGTCCTGTGCAAAGAACCACAACCACAGTGACATGCAATCATTTAATTAAAGATGCACAAAACGCTCGAGGAAATTAGAATAATGAATACAAGAAAAAGCGGATTAAGAGATTCTCTAAGAATGACAAGTTTGAGATTCTCTAAGAATGACACTGTTGATACTTTTTGAGTGCCTGACAAGGTGGTGATTCCTCTCATGTATATCATAATACCATGCACAGGTATCTAAAGGAACCCTGAAAAACCTCTACCAGCAACTGAAAGTTTACAGCAGGGTGAGTAATCAATAGATGAATTAGCTCTGACTAATGTGAATGATCAGCAGCTGAAAGCTTGCACTGCATCAGTGCAACAAAGTGCTTGTGGTACCCCCTGCTCTTCCACAAGAGCATTGCACTGAGCCCTGCACACACAGCTTTGGCACGAGGGACCCCCATCCCTTGGGCAGACACAGCCCTGGGGAGGCACTGATTTAGATCAACTGTGTGCTTGGTGGCATCTGAAATTCCAGCTCAAATAACCATAAAAATCCTGAGTCTTCAACACATAATAGCACTTTGAAGCAATATGAGCTCTACTGCTTGATCTTTGCTGTCTTGAGAAGTAGAAAAAAAAAATAAATTTAGTGCCTCACAGTTTGGACATTTTGTTGGATGAATGATTTCTAACACAATGCCTTTTAGCCCAGGGCTTAGAATAACCATCAAGAACAGAAAGCTCAAGTAAGATTATGGGATATAACAAGAGCACTTCATCTTAACAGCACAGTAGAAACAATATCAGATGGCTTTTATTGCATAACCAAAAATCTCCAGGAAAATCTGCCCAATACAACCCAGGGATTTAAATGTTCCCAAAAAATTAAATGCCACACAGGAAGAGAGGCCAGCTTTCGAACTCCCAGTCACGTTCCGCAGCCATGGGTTTGGCTGACTTACTGCTCACGTGCAGCTTGCCTTCCCTCTGCTGCTGGGATGAGATACCTGGAGATTACTTTGGCAATTTCCACCCCATCAACATCAGCGCTGTCCTGTGCACCCAGTCCACTCCTCTGCCTCGTGCAGAGCTGTCACCTGCATCCTCTGCCTCTAACCACACTGACAGAGCATCACCATCACTGCTTCCCCTCAGCACCCATTCCAGAAAGCTCCACTTCTGCTGTTCCTCTCCTGCACTGCCCAAAAAAAGAGAGTACCCTTCTCCTCTTGCAGTACTGGAATAATTGTTAAGAAATTTGCTGCCTCAGAGCAGTCCTGCTGCATTAAACATCTTCCCACGTACGTGTGTCATGACTTGATCTGAGGAAGTGGCTGCATTAAACCAGCCTGTGCCATGGGTCGAGTTCTCCCAAGTGCTCAGGGCCAGACACAGCAAAGGACACAGCTGCTCACAAGCCATTCCTACACTGGCAACATTTAGAGCCCACTGTGAGCTTGAAAAATCAGCACTAGGGATACTGAGGGGAAGAATCTGACATGAATCGCCTGTGGTGCCCCTTCTTGGGTGATTTTTACACTCACCATCTACTGAGAAGCAGAGCCCTTCATCCTAGCACTCTAACCACCACCACACCCATCCATGTTCACTTTTCCTCAGCTGTCTTTCCAACTCTCCTGTGTTTCCTGTGCTCAGAAAGGACAGGAGAGAGGAAACCCCTCCTGGGTCTGCAGCAACAGCCAAGAGCTCAGCCTGGGAGGTGGGCTTTGGAACAAGGCTAAGAATGAACTCCAGACTTCTCACCAAACAAATGCCACAAAGTGATGGGCAGCTGTGCTCCTCTGGGTGGGGCCTCCAAAACAATTTGTGTTTCATTACTCAAATGTTCCAACACCTGTTAAACCCACTCTGAACCCACATAATGCAATGAGCCATTGAAGGGCACCAGGTGTGCTCCTACATCAAGTGAACTCTTGCTCTGCCTGTTTGTGAGTCACAGAGAGACTTTATGAACCTGTGTGCTCCCAGCTGAGCAATTCTGTCACATGAGCAGCACTGCCCCTGTGGCCTGGGGCTGATTCATATTATGAAATGAAATACCCAGAAAGGCTGTTCAAACTCAGCTCAGTGTCGTTTGAATGTATTGAGCTACGAAATTCTCTTCAGGTATCAAAATCTACAACTCACATAGTCTGGAGACAATGTTCATGCACTGTAGAGGTCCTATAACAGAACACAAACTGTCTGATATTCTTCTGAGTTTCTCATCCATAGGTTTTTCTTTTCAAACTGTCTTTGTTATGGAGATAGGCAAAGCTACTGTCCATGAAGGGCTCTGGGACTCTTTGTAGAAACACTAAAGTCAAGCAAAAGACCTCATACAATTCTGCAACAATAAGAGAAAAAGAACTGCTCTGAATTAGATTTTTCCACACAGAACATTTCAGTGTTAATGTTTATAGATGCTGCTGCCCTCCTAGTGACAAACCTCTTGACATCTTCCCTCTGGAAATGAGAAAGTGTTTGGCCTACAGGGGGGCAGCTGGAAATGCTTAGAGAAATATCATAGACATCTGACACAAGTTGTTTGAAATGCAGCAATCAAGGGACTCTCAAATAAACCTGACTGAACTATCATATTAAAAATATGTTCAAAAGACAGATTCATCCCTGTATAGCCCATATGACTGTGATTATTTTTATTTTAAACAAACATGGAGTCTAATAATAACCTTTACCTCTTCTGGAGATTCTTTGAAAAGATGTTTAGCCTATATAATCAAAACTGAGTTCCTGTTACCTAGCTGGAGGCAGAGACATCTTCAATGGCTCATGCAAAATTTCAATAGATTTAGTTGAAAAAGTGGCCCCTATGTTTTCTCTGCTTCCAAGGGTAAGTATACAATCCCATAAAAGTAGAATTTCTGAGATCTAGCCTAAAGCTAGATATAACTTTTATCTTTGCCCAGCCTTTCTAGAAGACTCTTTTGATACTTCAATGCTCAAAATCATGAACATCTTGTTATTTCCTGCCTAAGACAATTTATGACAAGATCAGAGCCATCAGTTCTTATTCCAGCAATATCCTTCATTTTAAAAAAATTTACTGTCTCCAGAGAAGGGCCCATTGACCTGAATAAATGAGAATCAGTGATTGTTGAAGCTGACCAAGAAAAATGCGGGAAATGCCTCAGTCTGACAATGAAACTTTCTCCTAGATAGATATCCTGAGGATGGAGAGATTCTCTATTTCCACCATTATCAGCAGAAAGGAGAGACCAAGTCATGGAAAACTCTAATCTCCTGCTTTGATAAGAGATAAGACCCATTAAGCATAAAAAGCTTCTTCGCCTTTTAGTAAGCACACAAATTTACATTTGGAAACTCTAAAGATTATGTCACTGTGATGTAAAGAACATATTTTGGTGCTGTACCTTGCTGGACTGCTCTGAGCTCCAGAGGAAGAAGACAAGCAAGCACTAACTATGAGATACATTCTAAGTTTTCATCAGAAAGTGCAGAAATGTCAGTAGAAAAACTCTCAAATTAACACATTTTATTAAAAGCAGCCACAAGATTTTTTCATCCAATGTTAGAAATTTGGGGTATCTAAACTGAGGTTAAAAGGCTCAGTTTCCAAATATCTGGTTGCATGTTTACTCCTTAACTAGCCTCTGCTTCACATTCATGAAAACAAATGGAAGAAAAATAAACCAGTCACATTTTCTTGCTTGTTTGGAAAGTCACAGCCAGCCAGTATGAAAGGAGGGAGAGGGAGAGAGGAAAGGCAGTCCCTAATGCCCAACACGTATTTTACAATCAGTCAATAAATCATCCTTCTTCAGCTTGTAGAAATGCCTTGAGCAGAAAAGAGCTGCCCTGAAATGGTTCATTACTTACAAACATTTGATGAAAGTGGATTCAGCTTTTGGTTTATGATCCAACATGCTGGAGGAAGATGAGTTTTCTAGATGAGATACAGGCTGTACACAAAAAAACAAACTGCTTCTTTCTGCTTTTCAGTGCTTTCCAAGGCACTAAAGAAAACCCAGGAGTGGGCTGCTGCCAAAATGAGCCCCACAGTTGTTATCACTTATCCCTGCTAGAGACATTGATCCTTGTACAATTCATCTTCACAGCGTCGTGGCAAACAGGAGAAACCTCTTTTACACATATCCTTTATCATTTTTTCTTTGAGTTACTTTAAGTCTTGCAGTTTATTAGCCTTTCCCTCAATTATGACCTATCTCAGCAATCTGTCTTTCAAGCAATGCTCACCAAGTCTTTCTCAAAGGGCCCCGAAGCCTGCTGATTGAGTTGTCTCACACAAACCTTGCTAATAGTACACATTTGGAGTGCTTTTAATCATTTTATGAAGTTAGGAAATTCTCATCTATTAAACTGCAGCAGACCACAGAGAAATTTTATAGCTTGTCACCAATCGAGATCAGCTGAAAGGAACGTGGAACGGTGCTTTCAAATTAAATTACAGTTTTTCAGGTTGGACTGGCACAATCTGTCTTCAGCAAAAGAGGAGCCTCGTGTGGAACTTTTAGAGCAAATTCAATCCTCTGATTCACACTGCTGCTCCCTACATTTTACACTGAGCTGCACAGTTAAAAGCTGACTGTGGCATTCTCAGGCATCTTTCCAGCCCAATGGCCGTGTGCTCCCTGCCAAAAGCCCATTTCCAGAAGAGCTCCAGCTTAGCACACACAGGGAGAGACAGGGAAGGAGCATGGTTATAATTTCAGGGATTTCACATGCAGATTTACTGAGTGTGATTATAACTGGCTTTAACCTTGCTCTTAACCTTCACCTTCTCTGCCCAGTGCCATGAGGCATTTCTCTGCAGCTCATCCAGGGAGGAGAGAGCCACCACAGAGCTGTGCAGTTGTTATCAGCACCCTTGTGTCTGTGCAAGGAAGGAAGTGTTTCCTCATGGGCCAACAGGAGAGAAGACAGAGAATTTCCTCTCTTTTCCCTCTCCTCTAAGATCAAGTTTGCCCATTGCTTCGAGAAGAACAACTTACTGAGGAACATACAACATGACTGAATTGTGAAAAAAAAAAAAAAAATAAAAGACAGAACAAAGCAAGAACAAAAGTAGCCATTTTAGCCACATTTATATGTGCTCTGAATTTATGTCCTGTGAATGTGCTGTTACCTTCTCTGAACATTCGTAGGAAGAGAAATTCAACCCCCCTGGGTTTAAATGGTTGCAGACAGTGAAGGTGCTCCTGCCAATGGGAAAGATGACTTTTAAGATTCATTCCAATCCAAATAATTCTCTGATTTCTATGATTCTCCTAGAAACCTCTCCAAACATCAAACATCCTTCTGTACAACCCTGTAATACAAACTCAGGTAATCAAGGCTGATAGAACACCAAGAAAAAAAGACTATATTCTAGTGTAAACTGCAGCTTAAAGGGACAATGTTTTCTGAGCAAATATACCTTGAATTTGTTATTTTCAAAATTAATTCCAAAAATTAATAAGAAAAATTTCCAAAAGAATTTTCAAAAAATTTCATAAGAATAATAATTTATTTTTCCTTAGACTGCAGGTGTAACACTGCATATCTAATCACAAGTTATTTATAGAATACCTTCTTAAAGACATTACAGAAGAAGAGAGGATGAGAACTATACAGCTTTTCTGTCAGGTATTTTATAAATATATTAAAAATTTGGTGAATTCTAAACAGAAAAAAAATTGGTAAAAGTTATCATAGAACCAAAATACAGGAGAAATGGCTTCTAATCTCTTACCTCTGGAGGCAATAGAATGCTTCATGAGAGGTGGAATAAGAGTAGAAGAGACATTTCAGGAAAAACATCAGACAAAAATGCCTATTCTTCCTTCCTGTCAAGAACTAGAAGGAAAGGGAAAACATGGAATATTCTGTCTCAGCCACAAGAAATATTTTGCCTTATAGCAAAAAAAAATAAATTTAGAAGCAAAATTTCTTCTCTCCAATATCGGAGCTGGGTTCCAGTTCTGTGCCTCATTACTTTCCTCTTTCTTCATTCCCTTCTTTCCATTCTTTGTCCCTTGCCTGTTTCTCATCCTCTTGTTTTAAATCTTGCTCCCAGTGTCTGCCTCATTCTTTCCCCCAGCGGCAAATTAAACTTGAGGACACTGATTGAAAATTCACACCCAGGCTCTTAATGAGTGTATCACGGCTGTCTCCTTTTGGGCAAAGGAAATCTCAGAAAGGTTTTAGCACATTAAGGCTGCCAGAACCATCCAGACACCACGAACACACACAGAAGGCAAAGAGTCTTTGAAAAAAGAAAAAAAAGAAACCTTACAGGCAGCAACCACGAATGACTCCATTCTGCCTGTCTTCCTTTCCTTATTTGCTTCCCTATTTTCCCCTCAGTGGCCTCTCCCACCTCCCCAGTACATGACTTTTAACCCAGAGAACCCTTCCATCTATCAAAAGCCTGACATCCATGTTTATGCTTCCCCAGGACTAGCCTTGTCACTTTACCACATTAGCTCATGTTTCCATTTGTGACAACTCCTGGCATGTTTGCCCTCCACCAACCACTGCTTCCTTTTCCACGACACGAAGCACTTTAGCAGCCAAAGCACAACAGTCTGATAACTGCTCACCCAGTACCATGTATCTTCTTATTATCTGCTACATTATCCTTATCTAATTGCATGCACTTTGGCTCAATCTGACATTTTCAAAACTACAGATGCTTATTAGCTTTTCTTAGCTGAAAGAAAAAATGTGCATTATAGTGATTATCAGTTCCTGGCACTGCCTGTGAAACATTGTAATGAGAGAGACCTTTAGCCCACCATAAACAAGCACAATCAGGCCTGTTTTGGTTATTAGCAATGTTCCTACAAATGTTACCACTGTCAGAATTAATGACGGCACTACTAATTATTAATAATCTCATGTTTCTGTCTATGGGTTCTTTTTAGCCCAAAGCTTTAGGCCAAAAGCAAAAATTATTTAATTCTGCACCACCACACGGAAGCCACAAATGAAGTCATGGCCTTGATTCCTTTATGGTGCCCAACAGATGCAGGTCCTGCACACAGGGGCAAATAACTGGCTGAAGGTCATGCAGCAGGTCAGTAGCAGACCCAGGAACTGAAATACTTCCTAATAGTTATTCCAGTGTTCTGCTGCTGATCCATGCTCCCTCAAACAGAAGATATCTAAATGTGCCCCAGAAATCAGTGAGAATTACCCACTCCTTGAAGAAGTCTTTTTTCAACCTCATCATCCTCAAACACAGGGAGTATAAACAAGGCAAGTACAATAGATGGGGTTATTGTGATCTTAAACCTTGGCTATGTCAGTTTTAATTAATTACTCTTGTTTGCAATGACTCACTGTATGTGTTCTGACAAGTGTTTGTGCTGCAGTTCATAACAGAACAAAGAAGCTGCTTCAACAGCACCCACTTTATCAGACACCATTGTGAAGCACTATAATACTTCTAGTGTTTTCTCCATATGTCTCCTCTTGTATTTGGGATTACACCAAAAAATACTAAAAAAGAAAAGAGAAAAGTGAAAAAGAAGAAGTTAATATAGAGCAGGCAGAGGAACTGTATCAATAAAGTGTTTAGATTCAATATGCCTAGCAGTAAGAGTAGTAGAAGTGGAAATCCTTGGTTCACTATAAAGCATTTATGTGTCTATGGCAACATGGCTGTTGATTTCTAGAGCTTCCCTGAAAACAGAGAAATAGAATTTCGGTCTCTTAAATACTGCTTTTCTTTTCTAGCACCTAGATGAAATAGAAATAGAAAAACAAAATCAAAACCGAATCATATTTAATACAGGTTATACAGAAACATGAGGAAAGATTTAGCGATAAATTACAAACAAATAAAGATAGGATTTTACAGTCACATGAAACATAATCCCACAAGCAATCTGTGTAAATCTCAGAGCTGTGTATGCAATAAACTTATCTCGGGACAATCAGTCTCTTATGCAAGAGGTCAAACACTATTTAAAGCAGATCCAAACATCCCTTTTGCTCTCTGCTCAAGTCTGCTTGTGCTGTCCCCTGAAATACAAGATAACCCAACCTGCCTCTCCTGAAAGGAGGGCAGGGACAGGCAGGAGCTGAACTTTGCAATGCCAGAGGGAATATCACTGGAAGTGGCTGGAGTGGAGCCATCTGGGTTTTGCTGGGATATCCGTCCTCAGGTGCCAGGGCACACAGAGATAAGGCTGCCAGCAGCCACCTGTTAGATAGGGAGGAGAAGCTGACTCATGGCTTCCCAGCAGTGCAAAACACCACAGAATGCTTCTTCCATGAGGTAGGGCTGAGGATGGGACAGAGGAAGACATGAGCTGTGCTTGCTGCCTCTATGGTTTATTAGGGATTCAGAAGCCTTGGGAGCAAAAGGAAAGAGCCCTCCACCCCAGAGCCACCTCCAATACCACCCTACCAGCCAGCAGCAGCAACTGCCACAAAATTCCTCTTCTCTGACCCTGGTACAAGCATAAGTGTCTGTTTTGCTACTGTTAGCAGGTCGTACTTTTTCTTTTGCCAAAGGCTGGCCTTATAAATAAAAGCCTTTTTTAGTCCCCCCTTAGCCAGAGGCACTGCAGGACACTTGAATTCATCTTCACAGACACAAACTGTACAGATTGGGCTTTGCAAACCACTGCTTATACCCTTGAGAAGGGACAGCAGGCAGTAACAAGCCTCCTGCTATTGCTGGACTTCTCCCTCTGCCCCTGCCAGAACAGCAGGAAAGCAGCAGGCACAGGGATCCTGTGGAAACCTCCTGTGGGTTCTGCTCACAGAGTGTCTTCAGATCCAGGGCTTGGAGACTGCAGCAACATCTGTAATTGCTCAGTCTGCATGGGTTTCATTTCTCCTCTTACCAAAATACCATAGCTACATTCCTTTATAGAGTCTGAGCTTATTTTAATGGAAAATAAGGAACACAAACATACTTTTGTCATAAACACTTTAAAATTAATGACTGTGGTATAGCTGGAGCTGAGGTTACCAGGCATTTCCCACTGCTGCATTTCCATTTCATGTAGCTCAGTACATTCAAGAGAGAAAGCCTGGGGAGAAATTTGCATTTGCTTTTGAGATCTGCCTAGACAGAAATCTGCTTGAAATTCTGGAGCAGATGCTATTGACAAATACAGAAAAAAAATATAAAAAGCCCCAAACCACACCCTCCCTAAAATATTATAATGAAAGCACTAAGATACTCCTGTCCTTCTTTTTTGGATGCTTTAAATCTCCTTTTGCTCAAAGCAAACTCCAAAGCCTTGAAGAGCTAGAGGGAAACATCAAACGTTTGAAATGTCACAGGAAAACTGTCAGAAATGAGTGCAAGATACTGCAAAGACTTAAATGTGCCAGACTTCACAATTAGTTTTACACCTGTAAGAATATCCATGATGATAGCTGGAAAAATTTTTAGTCTGAAAGCCCCTGGGGCCCAGAACTAGAAATTGTAATAGCTCACAAGGCTGAGCCACAGCAGACCATTGCTGCCATAGGGCTGAGATGAACTGCCCATGTTCCACCTCAGCCTCTAGTTTTCCATCTGCAAAGTGAACATAATAATAAGTGCAGTTTTAAAAGGCACAGAGGCTGCAGCTCCTGGAAGAATCTATGTAATAGCTGAGCTCTACTAACAAGCACCTTGTTTAGAGTTTAGACATCATAAGTGATAAGCAATTAAAAGCCATATTCAGTTTTCCTCAGCAGATAGTCACGAAATTGGCCTTTTACAAATTACTTCACATACTTCAGTACCTCTGTGTAAACTTAAATGTTTGCAGCGTGAATGAAGACCCCTCTCTGTCTCTCCCCCTGCCTCCATATTGCAAGTTCCCTGAGGTTTAAAAACTGCATTAATCTCTGCTGTAATCTTTGGGAAGACTTTCAGGTGCTATTTTAATGAAATAAGATATGAAATATTTCTAAATTGAAGTGCTTACAAAAATAAGATGCAATTAAAGCTCTGGTTGCATGTGGAAAATTTAGGTTCCCAAACACTCTACAGGTGGAAATGTTGTGAAGGGCTTCTCTTCCCGCTACAGAGAAACCAGTGCTCATTTCCCCTTCAGAATACTTTCCTGGATTGTACCAGCACCCTCCCTCTGTTCCCTTTTGCACTGCTCTGTGCTGCAAAACATCTGTGAGCCCAAAGCTCGTCCCAACTCTCTTTTATAGTTATATACTAGCAGTAGAGATAATGGCACAGTGAACTATTCTTACAGATGAATGCATACTCTCAAAATATGCTTTAACTCAGTTAACCCACCCACACTGAATCTTACCAGTTCCAAACACCCACAATTTAATGAATACACATAATATTTTCAAAGGTGCATATATCAGTAAAAAAACCTGATCCAAAATAAGTATTTGTGCATCTAACTAGGAAATATATTCCTGTATGTATTTTTGTGTTTGACCACAAAATCTTTTGAAACACCTTGAAACTACAAACCTAAATTATCTGCATGTACTTTTGAAAAGACAATGCTGTATCACAACCCACAGTGAGTGAAAGAGGCTTTTGGGAAAACATTGCTTTTTTGGGGTGTTTTGCTTTCCTTTTGGAGAAAAGAGAAAAGCATTCCCTTAGAAGGAAGGTTTGTTTATTCCCTCTTTCCCCCATGTCTGAATAAGGGGCCACTTAAAACTATTGCTGAACCCTTCTTATGAGCTTTGAAAACAGATATTTATCCCTGAAGGTGAAAAACAGAGTTACAAAACTGCCACCAGACCTAGAGAAAGCAGTAATGAGCTGAAGAACCCCCACGTGTAGGTGTGAGTGTGTAAACAAGTGGGTGGTTGATGTTTTCCTGTGAAAGCAGGGAAAAGCCAAGCGCTCCACGGGAACAGTGCGATCACGACACGCTGCCACCCCTTGGTCACGGGATGAAAATGCTCGCACCTGACGGCAGCGTGCTGGGAACCATCCTGCACATCGGGCAAAAAACCCAGAAAAATCAACCTGCAGTTAATGAACTATAACAGATATTGCTGCACCAGCAGAAGCACAAATACATTAGCCCAAAGTAATGTAAAGCTTTTTATTTCAAGGGATAAAATCTGACTCCCAAAGAGCATTTTCCAAGCTGTGATCATGTACTCACAGATTTAATTTTGTTTTCCCCCCACATCTCCTATGTTTTCTAAAGCCCCTTGGTAACCAAATTGAGCTTCCCCAACCCTGGCTCAGTCTCTGCTTTCTGCACTCAAGCTCCCAGCTCAGAAAGAGAAATAACATGAGCTGAGTACTCTACATGAGGTATCCCAACCCATGGCACAGTTCACTACTATTAGAGAGATGATTCAGCCTCTTCACACAGTTATTCCTGAATACTTAAAAATACATTTTCTCTGGCAGATTTTTTAGAGTGTGTATCATCACCATGGCTAGTGAAGACTGCAGAAACAGAGGCGGATTTTAAACTGGCAGCAAATATCCTAAGTTTGTTTAATTATAGCTATAGCCATAACGCAAAGTATAAAAAGTGTATCACCTGCAGATCAGTGTCCAGTATTCAGTAATCACAAAATATATGATGAGCTCCTGTGCAAATATAACCCATGGTTTTAACAAGGTTTATAACTATTCCTTTGGAAGGAAGTAAGCTGCAATTTTTATTCGTTTCAAAAGGTGAGCTTACAGAATGTCAATGGGGCCTAACAATTTCCATGGAAATAACCATTGCCACTGTGCATCTTAATGGCTGGAGGATAACTGAGTTCAGCATCCAAGAACTCTCCAAGAAGAGGAAGAATGGAGATTCTCACAGACTTAAACAGTTGGTTTTGCCCATACACACAGCAGTACAGATCTATAGATAGACTTCTGTTTACAGTTCAACTTGTTATAGCTTACAACAAAGTTAGGGCTTCTGCCGTCCCACAAACCCCTCTATACAATCAATTAATTCATTTCCTTAGGAGAAAAACACCCCTCTTTTGAAATGCCTGTTGCCTGCAGCTCAGGCCTCAACATTTCTGAGGGTTCTGTCCTTGACACACATTTCTAGGAGGCAATATCTCTTCCCATTAGACAAATAATGAACTGAAAATTAACACTTTCAATTACATGCAACAGCAAGTCTGACATACCAAATTACTTTTTTTTTACACTGTCTTTGATTATCACTTTCTCAGACTCGCTCTGTTAACAAAGGATATTTGATTTACTAAATCCTTAATTTATCCAAGCACAAAACACAGTTTTACTGAGGCATCTCATAATGATCTCTATTTATATCTGAATTAAAAACTTCTCAAAAGGTAAATAAGTATGAATAATCAATTGCAGAACTAATAAAGTATAATATATGGCCAAATGTTGTTTCAAGCAAATGCAGAAAAGAAGGAAATATTCAGAATTCAGTTATTGAAAGAATATTTAGAGGAATTAAAGCTTTTGTAGTTTGGGACTGGCATTTCTTATACGCTTAAATCTTCTGTTAAAGCCAATAGGAGTTTTGGCTAAGTAATGAACCTGTAAGAATGCAGCATGTGGCTTTTCATATAAAAAAATGTCATGATGTTTCACTGGAAGATTTAATATTTTTAACAGATAACTTATCATACAAAATTCACTTCAGAAAGTACTTCCGTGACCATTGTTTTACAGTCAGTGCCTTATAAAATGGAACAATATTCCACGTTACAGGAAAGTGTTGAATTTTTTATTCACCTGATTAATGCGTTGTTATCATCCCAGTAATTAAAAGGAGCAGCATTACACACAATCAGCATGATACATCTTACTCAGCACCTCCTGGCAGTTGCCTGCAAAAATTAAACTCATTAATCACTGTGATGCCAAGAAAGAAGCCTGGAAAAAGATGAAGAAGCTCTATTTTATGGGAAAAAAGTTCTCAAGTCAACACGTAGGAGAAAACCCCTTCCACTGTACAATATGCAAAGCATTTATCTCATCAGTCTAAAAGGTAAACCAATCAAAATTACCATTTAAGAGGTAACCCCATCAATCTAAAAATGAGAATTATGCTGACAAAATTGTTCATAACCTTCTATATCACCACACTAAACTGAATGAAGAGAAAAACAGGTGTTTCCTCATCTAAATAAATGCAGTGAAAAGCTAATCTTATAACAAGGTAAATATGTCATCTGAATTTTGTTTAGAGCTGTTGCAATAACTTTAATATCAATAATACCGCAGAGCCAACAAGGCAGTGTTTTTCTGGGGTCACTTATACAGAACCTAGTTTCCTTATTACTCTTCCTGTAAATAACATGATTGTTTATTCAGACAAACAACGTGAAAAGTTTGCAAGGCTTTATCCAGGTTTTGTTCAGCAGTTGGTATACTACATATTTCCTCATATACCTGTCATGAGTTGAATCATAGTAAAAACTCTTTAAAATTCTAAAAAATGCTGTGACCTCTACTTTGCTATATTTTTATGTCACAAAAAAACCCAGTATTCTCAAGTGTGTCCCAGTGGTGCCTGTAAGTCAGAAGCTGACATATAAAAATCATTATTAGCTTTGATTTTAATTTTGTTAGGGAGTTACTACCTCCTCTTTAACTCTGTATAGGTTTCAAGTAGTATTTTTCCACCAGTAGTACTTCCAGTGGACAGAATGCTTACTTACAATACTGTGACCTTCAAACGCAAGATCCTGTCTTTCCCTCTGTTTTGTTCTGCATTGAGGTCTGTGCTGGTGCTTAAAAACACAGTGCTGAATGCAGCACACATATTTCAATAGGAAAAGTCATCATCTGTAACCCACAAAATACACTCCGTTCTCTCCCTATTATTAATCACATGACAAAGTTAGGAACAGAACAGCCTCATTCCCAGGTTTGTTTTGGTATTTCCAAGTGTGGGAAGGGAGAAAACCCTTTGTTTCTAAATGTTTAAGTTCTGGGGTTTTCTACTACATTGATGTCAAAAGAGGAAAGACAACATGAACGTCCCACTTGTGCAAAACAGAATCCTAATCTTAGGAGTTTCCAATGTTCTCTCCTTAAGCCCTTCCCATGACAAGCAATAGCATGTACTCCTGGCACCCTGCACCAGCAGGCCTTGTACTTCTCCCACGGTCTTTGTCAGCTCTCTGCCTCGCTTTCCCCCTTTCCTCAAGGGTGTCATGTCTAGGGCTGCATTTTTTTGTCCTGAGTGAGCCTGACTGCTGCCACTCTGTCTCTGCTGATCTCGCCACAGACAAGGATGAGAGGTCACTGTCATTTCGCCTCAACACGGGTTCAGGGAGTGTTTGGGAGAGCGAACTGGACGAGGTTCGGCACTCGACGCTCCTTCTGGGACAGAGGGGTTCGGCACCTCGGACAGCTCCTTCTGACCCAGGACAGAGGGGTTCGGCACCTCGGACAGCTCCTTATGGCCCGGGACAGAGGGCTCGGCACCGCGGGGTTCGGCAATGCGGACAGCTCCTTCAGACCCGGGACAGAGGGTTCGGCACCGCGGTCAGCTCCTTCTGAGCCGGGACAGAGGGCTCTGCACAGCGGACAGCTCCTTCTGACCCGGGACAGAGGGCTCTGCACAGCGGAAAGCTCCTTCTGAGCCGGGACAGGACGGGAGCTTTTCGCACAGAGGTGCACAGCCCTCCTTCTGACCCGGGACAGAGGGTTCGGCACCGCGGTCAGCTCCTTCTGAGCCGGGACAGAGGGCTCTGCACAGCGGACAGCTCCTTCTGAGCCGGGACAGAGGGCTCTGCACAGCGGACAGCTCCTTCTGACCCGGGACAGAGGGTTCGGCACCGCGGTCAGCTCCTTCTGACCCGGGACAGAGGGTTCTGCACAGCGGACAGCTCCTTCTGACCCGGGACAGAGGGTTCTGCACAGCGGACAGCTCCTTCTGAGCCGGGACAGAGGGCTCGGCACCGCGGTCAGCTCCTTCTGACCCGGGACAGAGGGTTCGGCACCGCGGTCAGCTCCTTCTGAGCCGGGACAGAGGGCTCGGCACCGCGGGGTTCGGCACCGCGGTCAGCTCCTTCTGACCCGGGACAGAGGGTTCGGCACCGCGGTCAGCTCCTTCTGACCCGGGACAGAGGGTCGCACCGCGGGGTTCGGCACCGCGGTCAGCTCCTTCTGACCCGGGACAGAGGGTTCGGCACCGCGGTCAGCTCCTTCTGACCCGGACAGAGGGTTCGGCACCGCGGTCAGCTCCTTCTGACCCGGACAGAGGGTTCGGCACCGCGGTCAGCTCCCCCTGTCCCGCTCCGCTCGGTTCAGCACCGCGGACACCTCCAGCCATCCCGCCCCCTCCGCCGGATCCCGGCCCCGCGGGCCGGACCCCCGCTCCATGAAACACACGATTTTAAACACCATTTAACCATTTTAACACACCATTTCCACTGGTTTGTCATGACTTCATGCTGCCGACCTGAACGACCCTCTCCCGAAGCCCGCCAGCTCATGTTGCCCGGTCTCTGCTGGAAAGGGAGAACCTGTGAACTGCCGACCCAGTCCAGGGGGCTTTCTCAGCCAGGCTGCCCCCTTTAGAAACAATTCACACTAAGTGCCCACGTGCTTTTAGAAGTCACCCCGAATCCCTGTTTCTGGCCACACTTTTTTGAGCTTTGTTGCAGAAGACACTGGGCAGGCACAGAGAGCAGTACCCAACAGTATTCTTCACTCACACAACTCTGGGCGGAGGGGAGGGGGGAAGAAAAGTAAGGAGAAAAAAAAAAAAAAAAAAAAAAAAAAAAAAAAAAAAAAAAAAAAAGAGATAAAAACTTTCCTTTTAGTAGTTAAAGGATATTCTTATTAATATTATTTTGGAGCCTGTCAGCAGAAATCACTCGCTCATGCTAAACTGCAGGCTTTCCTCTGCTTCCGGAGTCAGCGCTTCTGGTGACCAGAGAAGCGGCTCCAGACATCTGCTGTCTCCAAATCCAGGCAAGCGAAATTAGAACAATGAGGAAAATGTGCCTGAGCCCAGCCCTGGAGGCGGCACTCCGCTGGCTCGCAGCGACACCTAGAGCCCAGCACACCGCCGGGAAGGGCCGCGCTTCCCCAGCCACACCGGGGGAGAGTCACGAGTGGGTGCGGGCGCCCGCAAAAGGGGCCCGGTGTCTTCCTGCAGCTGGCCAGGCCAAGGAGCAGCAGTGCCAAAATCGTTGCCGGCGAGCGGGTCACAGGGAAGAGTCGATTCAGGTCCCTGTCACTGCTCTTCCCCGGGGCTGCCAGCATTCAGTCACCTCGGGGAGAGGTTTAGGTCAATTGGCCCCATCGCTGACATTAGTGCACTTGCCCTATGGACCACAAAAGTCTTTACGAAGGGATGGGAGAATGGACAGGGAATTAAAAGATAATACAAGGACATTTACCTGCATACACAACACTCTCCTCTGAGTGAAGCAGCCCTGCTGTTGTGGCTTGAAGCTGTGCCTTGCTTGGGAAGGCTCCCAGAGCCAAAGCTAAACCCTGCTGCAAAGCTAACGCGTCCCACTCGGGCAAGAAGTATTTTTAACAGACACAAACATTATTCCCAACTGCAGCCATTTGCTTCCCTTGTGTGTGCTTCCACAGAGGCAAAACACACTCAAATCCCTCTGCAAACCTAACACCAGCCAACGATGCAGAGCCACATGTTTTGATCTATCACTGGCCCTTGTTCTCTCAGTCTTCCTGCTTTCCAAATCTCCTGTCCCCCTCCTCGCCACTCCGAAAGAACCAGGGACAATCGACCCAGACTAGTTTAACTCCATCGGACACAGCAGGCAGCCAGCGGCCCGGATTAGTCACTCGTTACTAAGGCGATATGCAGATGCACCCTTTGAAGTCGCTGCTCTCGGAAGCAGCGAGGAAGGTGCGCGGCCGAAGTTTGCGGCTTCCCCGCGGGGGCTCGCCCAGGGACAGCCCGGAGGGCCGAGAGAGTAACCGGCTGCTCAGGGGTTAAAAAGTTCCCCTGCTGCCAGGTTAGGGGGAGGCTGACAGGAAAGCGAGGAAGGAGGGACAAGGTGAAGACTTCTGCCCCGGGAGAGTGTTAAAGGGTAAAAACACGGAATAAAAATAAAATAAAAATTTTAAAATAATTAAAGAGGGGGGCGGGTAGTCTTGTCACGTAGCTTGGGAGAAGCCGGACGGAGCTGGCACTTGGCGTTTCCTAAGGTGCTGACCCCGCGCCCCCCAGCCCCGCTCCAGGGGAGCGGAGAGTCGCGCAAGGGGCTCGGTAACGGGGAGAGCCGCGGGCACAGCGCGGGGGCGGGCGAGCCCGGGCTCCGCTCGACTCCCAGCGGGCTCCGTCCCGTACTATTCCAGGCACTCCAGGGGAAGAAGAGGAGCGCAAAGACCCGCCTGGAAGAGCGGACAAACCGCAAGAAATCGCTGCCAGCTTAAAGGGGCACACAGCCATCCCGCAGGACAGGGGGCGGGGAGGGGGGGGCACCCAAAACCCAACCCAACCCCAGGCGAACGACACCGGCGCTTACATCCTCCTCCTCGCAGTCACTTCGCGACTGGTACTGGAAGCGGGGCCGGCTGCCTTCCTGTTGCAATGGACGCGGGGTCTTGCCGGCAGCGCCGTCCTCCTCGCTGCTCTGGGCGCCCAGGAGGTGACTCGCTTCGGGGGGAACGGGGAACGAGCGGGAGGTGTTGATCTTCCCGCTGAACCGCTGGTACAGTGAAGCCATGAAGTCAATCCGCGGGAAACGAAGGAGAGGGAGGGAAAGAGAGCCGCTTCTTTTTATCTTCCCCTCTCTCTTCTTTTTTTTTTTTTTTTTTTTTTTTTTTGCTACAGCATGCTACACGCGGGTGAGGATCAGTCCCACATCAGTGGGAGGGAGAGCGAGGGATCCTGCTCCCCGGTCCTCTGCACCGGCACCCGGAGAGAAGCCGGGGGGTTCAAGAGAGCAGAGACGGGGGAGTGACGAGAGGAAGAGAGAAGATAGATAAATAAATAATAAAACGAATTCGAGCCGTAACACCACAGGCCCCGGGAATGCTGCACCATCCAGTGTTGGGAAGGCAAAAAAAATAGAAGAGAAAAAAAAAAGAACCAAAACACTCCACGAAGACGTACCCCCGATAATGGCGCCTGAGTGGATCAGCATTAAATGTGCTTTGGGGGTGTGCGTGTGTGTTTGCAAAAGCAGGAAAAAAAAAAAAAAAAGAAGAAGGAAGGGGGGCTGGCTCAGTCGCTGGCTGTCAGCGGCTCCCCAGGCAGAGGTGGCGGAGCAGTCGCCTCCGAGGTCGCATACCAACAGTGTGCACAAGCGAGAGGCAGAGTGACAGAGTGTGTGAGACGGAGTGGAAGAGGCTGGGAAGCCTCATTCAAAGCACGTTGCTCTTCTTGGGAAGGAGGGCTCTTCTCTACGATCATCTCCTTTTAGGTACCTTCTGGGGTTTTTTTCCCTGCCTATTTTTTTTTCCCGGGGAAACAACTAAAAAAAAAAAAAAAAAAAAAAAAAAAAAAAAAAAAAAAAAAAACGGCAACAGACACCTGATCGCCAGCCGAGAGAGAGAAGAAGAGGTGGGGAGGGGGAAGGCGAGGCTGGGAGGCGGGACCGGCAGCTGGAGGGGCTCTGGGAGGCCGCTGTGCGCGGAGTGGCTCGGCCCCGAGGAAGGGGCGAGGGGAGGGAGGGCGAAGGCTCCCGCTGCCCTGCCCTGCCCCAGCGGGCACGGCTCAGCCCGGCCGGCGCGCACTGCCCGGTCCCCGTCCCTCCGCCCGTCCTCCGTCCCCCACGGCCGGAGAGAGCAGGGAGAAGAGGGGGGAGGTTGCGGGATTTTTGGAGGTGGTCGTTGTCGTCGCTTTTTAAAATAATCCGGTAAATCGTGTCTCTTACTATTTATGTATTAATTCATTTTTGCTGCATTAAAACGTGCTTCAGCGCCCCTCAGTGGAAATCCGCCCAAAGCTGCTCCCGGCGGCTCCGGCCGGGGATAAACAACGGCGGTGCCGGCGCCGGGGCTGGATCCGGGGCTGGGCCGGGGCTGGGGTCGGGATCAGGGTGGGATCCGGGGTGGGACACGCCGGGAACCCCCGCCTCGGCCGGGCTCGGGGCCGCCGGGCCCCGCTGCCCAGCGCCGCGGCCGCCGCTCGGCGCCCCGGGCGGGGACACGGGCACGGCTCGGGCCCCGGGGCGGCCGCGGGTCCTGCCCTGCCCCGCCGGCCCAGCACGGCTGCTCGGGACACAGCGGGACAGTTCCGCTTGCTCCAGCACCGGCCACCGCGGTTTCCATAGCAACAGATGCTTAGGTTTAAGGGAAAGTGGCAGAGTTGCTGCCCCCTCTTTGCTCTCCAAAATCCTCCCCTTTGACCTCTAAATTTACCAGAGATGTTGGGATCACAACAAACAAATCATAAACCAGTGTTTTCCTACTCCCATTGATAGACTTGCTACTGAAGAGCTCACAAACTTCATTATAATTTAACTCGAGAATTCTATGGGCTAAAAATCTGTTTCTAAGCACTGTTCTTGCTTAAAGTTTTAGCTGTTAAGATAATACCATTTCTGATATATGTAATGTCATCAGTCTTAAAAAAATAAAACAAAACAAAACACTTCAGTAGATCATGTATACAATATTCTAAAGTGCAACGATTCCCCCCTCCATGATTTCAGTAACTGCCTGATCAAAAATCTCTTTGCGTCTGAATAGCTTCATCCCTCCTTTTTATTTGTGTCTTCAAAGTCAGGCATGAAAAGTCTTAACATTTAGATGAAAAGGGAACCTTATCTCATCAAGAGAGAAAACAAAAACAAACACTCTATCTCCTTCCTGACGGAACTTGAAAGAAGCAATCATTTTGATCTTCACAACTGAGATCCTGACATTTAATTAAAAAACAAGATGAGCACACAATGCTCTGAAGCAAAGGTCTGGCTTCTAAGTCATAGTGACATCCATCATAACAGAGGTAACTTTCCAGAAGCCACTTGGACCCCTTGTAACTTCTGTTTCAGACACAAATTGACTACCAAAAACCTGGACACATAACTCAGCTAAATCCCACCTTGAACTGCATTAATGATATTTGGAATCATCACAGCTTTATGATATTTAGAATTGGTGACAGTGCTGAAAAAAAAAAAAAAAGGAACAAGAGAATAAAATTAAAAGAAATAATGCATTTTTAATTCTAAGGAAAAACTAGGACACAAAGGAATAATCAAAGAAAGCCACAAAAAGGCAAGACGAAACCACTAGGCAGGAAAAAACGCCAATGATTAAATGTCTGAATTAAAAAGTTTCAAAGAAAGTACAGGAAAAAGAAAACATTCAGCATCACAGCCCAGTGCAAAACCAAAAGAGCCTCTAAGGACCAATTCAGATCCAAATACATTGTCCGTGGTTTTAATTCTTAAGAACAAGATTTCATATAATTGAGTTTGCTTAGTCATGCACAATAAATTGGGCATGTATGTGTTTACACAATTCATGGAAGAATTTTATTAAGGGAACACTGAATTGCAATGTCAAATACTTGAAAACCTCAGTAAGAAACTAACAGCCAAATGGTCCTCATCCACCAAAACATCCTGATCATGTAGTTTTGGGCTGTGATTCATTCACCCAAAAATAAATAATTACAGCTATTTAAAGGCATTCTGATTCCAGCTCTCCCCTCCATGACAGACCAGGGACAGCAGAAACAATTTACTGTCATCTTCTGGGTAGCATGGTGGCTGAAGGAAGACTGTTTGCACCAGGCTGGGAACTGCAAGACACATTTCAGTCACCATGTACAGCCAGAGTGACCTTGTGTGGAAGGGCTGAGCAGGCAGCTGGAGGCAGAAATATCCTGAATAACCCCCTGCAACCAGACGCACCAAGATCAGTCTGCCAACACCATCACTAAAAGCAGGAGGATTTTTCTGAGTCATAGGGGACCCAGATGATTGAGTGGGACTCTGGAGAGCACTCCAGCCTGCCTGTGCCCAAGTCCTCTCAGGGTGCAGCTTGTCCCTGCAAAGGTGTTATGGTAGTCCTGCCTGCCAGGCAGGGACACGGCCAGGGCTCCCGAGGCACTGCTCAGTGCTGGAAGCACCTCCACCCTTCCACCTGCAAGGCCATGGTTGATTTGCTGTTCATTTGTGTGAGGCTGGGAGCCCAGAGTCCTCTACAATGTCGTGGTTGTGTGACCAGAGACTGGCATACAATGTGCACAGCAGCGGGCGTGGAAAGCATGGAGCCAGGAAAAAAAACAACATCAAACAGTGAGCAAAATAGCACTAAACAAACCACATCAGGAACAGGGGTTGCAGGGCAAAAAAAGACCTTTCCAGCCCATGGCCAGATTTGAGAAGCGAGCAATTTGCATTATGAAACATGTGTAAAGAGGCAAAATATTTCAAAAGTACAAATGTAAGGTTCTTGTCTTTAAACACCCATTCTACATGTAAGAAAAATCCTTTCCCTAAACCCTGCAATGAGTTCCCAAGATAAAAATCAAGGCACTTCAAAACAAACAGTGTCCTCAAGTGTCTTTCAGTCGTATATTTAATTCAGTATCCAAAGTTTTGAAGGGAGGTTTGATTCCTAACTAGTGACATTTCCATCAAAATAAAGTGTGTTAGTTAAGACATATTCCCCGCAGCACCAAAGCATGTTTTACCAACATTTTTAAAGCATTCAGATAAAAATGACACTTTTTTTCTCCCCACATTTTATAAATAAACAGTATCCCCATATTTCATCACTATTAACGTAACACGATCAAAAGCAGGTCAAACCCAAGCCCTACTGCCTTCAAAACTTTACATTAAATATTTGTTTTCAGACAAATCAACTCAGAATAACACTGGCAAAGAAACAATTCAGAAAAATTGTTCCTGGATATTTTTCATTTAGATATAACTTCTATCTGTCAGGAAATTCATGCATTGCTATTCACATTCCATTCTTCTGTTCTGACAAAGCAATTTATGAGCTTGCCATCTAAATAATATAGAGTTTGTTGCAGGCAGAGCTAAACATGTTTCTAGTTTTCAAGTGGTAGCAGTTATTGAGCAGATGATTATGGGGGTTTTATTAACAAGAAATGATTTTTCAATAGTTCAAGTACACTTTTTGTTATTTGAACTATTATATTTTCATCTTCTAATGAACTTGTAAAGGAATTTTAGAATTTCCTGATTATTTTTTTAATATCACTCCCAAAAAAGCCAAGTTAATATTTTCTCTTAAAATTACTGTATTTTTTGATATAACACATCTGGGGTTTTTATAATACCAACTGCCTAGGTCACTAGAGAGAGACAAAGATATAATATTTTAACTCCTATTATCATGGTCAGCCAAGATAAAATCATCCAGCTCATGAATCTCTAATGGCCCCAGGCTTATACCTTCTATATATCTGCTGCCTGGTGTCAACTAAACCCCAACCAAACCAGAACAGGAAATCCCTTTCCTGTGTCAAATGCACCAACTCAGCAGCCCCTGAGGACACACTTGCTCATTCATTTTTTGTCCATTTTTGTCCAGTGGGTGTGCTGGGGGGAGCATTGCACTGCGTCAGGACAAGTGACAGTAGGGCTGCAGAGGGGCAGTATATGTTGTGGAATTAGTATGCTGAGCTGTTCGCTTTCTTAGCTCATTATTTGTGCTAGCAGCATCTCAGAGCAAGTGATGTAGAAATGCAGCACTGGACAGTGAGTGAGGACACAGAGAAGCATAGTTCTCTCTGGAATCACACACTATTCAGAAAAATAAACTTGCAGGACTGTAATGATTAAAAAAAACCAAAAAACAATCAGAATCCCCTAAATAAACAAGGAAGCTCTCCAGGCTGGACTAAGAGAAACATTGGTAAAATTAGTTTTCTGGGCACCACAAGGATTATTCAGTCTTCCACAAGTGGTGGAATGAAAGCTTTTGTGGGGAATAGAAAACACAGATACTCAAGTACTAGGAATATTGGACAATGATGGCTTCACAGGATACAAGATTTTGGGGAAAAAAGAAAGGGCTGGAAGAAAAGGAGAAGAGATGGGCCCAGAGGGAGCCAAGAATAAAAAAATCAAAGCATGTAGAAGAGGCAGGGACACTGTGAGGCATCTGAGAGAAAAAAAAAGAACGAAGACAAGTGACTTCAAAGAGGCAGAGAAGAAATGGACCAAAACTGTCAGAGATGGAAGCACCAACGTGCCTGGGGAGCAGGGAGCCAGGCTGGGGTGGTACAAGGTGAATTAGAGCCACACAATGGGAGCATTTTCAAAAGCAGGGGGATCAGCTGCTCCAGAGGGCAGTTCCAACACCTGGTGGATAAGTGTTCTCTCAGTGGTCAGCAAGACAAGTGATTGCAACCACTGAGAGTCTTGACACCCACCCAGGCCTAATTAAATGAAATCAAGAGCACGTAGCTGAATGTCAGCAGGTTCTTCTTGTAGTGTGAGCAGGACTGTTTCCAAAGGAAATGGGTGAAATCCTAATGCTGAGGGCACTTATAAATAGCCTGAATGAGGCCTCAGAAAATGTGCTGTAAGGCATAATCCTGCCAACTGGCAAAACTATAGATCACATGACCAAGAAGGTCTTTCCCATATGGTTCTTTATGATTTTGCAGTTGGTGCAGAGGTGAGGAAAGGCAGAAAAAAAGAGAAACCAACACAGAAGAGAGGAGTCAGGAACAATGGCTGTGCAAGTCTGGTGCTAAAAAAAGGTTATGCAAAGCCTAAGTAAAAGAAAATACTGATATACATGTGTTTGTACAGCTGCACACCACATCAGGGTCCTGGCTTAGCCCTGCAGCTGGTATTGACAATCATACCAATAGAAATTTGTACTTTAGACTGTCTTTCTTGTCTTAATTAACACTCTGTCTTTGGGAGCTTTATCTGAGAGAAGTTAGGGTGAGATCCCAATTCTGTGTCTTCAAGAGAAGCCAGAAGTCAAGCATTACAGATAAATACATTTTTCTTTGGATGCCACGAGCTGTTGGCATCCATGTGAGACTTGGCTAACATTCCTGAGCTGGTCTGCACCATGCACATTCCTCTCTGCTTTGTAACCTGCCAGCGTTTGACACTCAAGTCAGATAAGCCATGACAGCAACCAGGTTGCCTGATTAATCCGATCTCTCAAGGGGGTTTTCAGTAAGAAAAGGGAATATATTTGTCTTCAGAAAGGCAAAGTAGGCTGTTACAGGTCTATCAGAAAGGCAACCATCTTGCAAAAGCATCCCTCTGTCACCTCTGGCAGACTGACTCAAGGCAAGAGATCCACTCTATATGTGAAAGGGATGCACAAGGTTCCTGCTCCATTTGTGTGCGTGAGCCACATCTGCACATCCTTAATTGCCCAAGTTGGGAGAAGCTGATGCAATTCCTCCCTAATTCACCACTGTAAAATTGGCAGCACGCAGAAGCAAAATACCTTGGAGTAATTATGAATTTCCACTTGCCAAAAGGAACTTGTGCATGAAGAATCCTGGAGAAGCAGGAGGAATTTAATGAGTTAGCATTTCAAATGCATGCCACAGGATTCAAAGGGAGCAGACAAGACAAAATAATTTAATTTAAATACTTTTTTCTTTTAATAATACAAAGATTTTCTTTAAACAGATCTGACTCCTCAGACTAGCTGTCACTAAATTCACGTTTTTTTGGGGGTTTTTTTTGTTGCTTGGAAGAGAACTAAAAACCTAGATTTCCTAAAGACTCAGGGGATGTAAAGTCACAATTTTAGGTTTTTGGAACCCCCCAGCTGAAAGGAAACCCTAGAGCGAAATATGAATACGCCGGGAAAAAAGTGTGTTTAGAGAAATGGACATCTCAAAAAGGCTACCTTAGGCTAACCAAATATCCTCCCACTCCTTTGTTCTCCTCCTGGCCCTGCCAGACATATGTTTCTTCCTCCAGTTTGGCACAGATTCAGCATATTCAAGTATTCTTCTCTTGCAGCCTTTACAGAGAAAGGAGCAATGATGGAGGTTTGTAAAACCTCTCCCTGTGAGGAGCATGTTGGAGATTCTCTAGGAATAAATACCAGATCAGGCAATCTTGGAGGCTGCAGGTACAATTAATCCCAGAGACTGGGATCCACCAGGAGGCTGTAATCCATCAGGATTACAGACAGGTGAGGAGCTCTTGTGGGATGTCTTCATGGGCAGTTTTGAACATACAGAACTGCCCCTGGGTGTGTTTCAGGAAGTTTGCAGGCTGAACAGAAAAATATCTGATGAGTTCCAGTAATCTGGAGCTAAGTGGGTTGTGAGAAGGGATTTTATAAAGCACAGCTCTAGATTAGCTGTCTGAAGTCCCCTGAAATCACCTAAAAGTAAATAATGCCATTTTGGATTTGGGACTAATTTAAATTCGTAGATATTTGTGCTTCTTCACTCTCAGTTCTGGTGCATGTTCTTTCCTGCCTATTTGCCTTCATAAATTGATTAGGGACAAAAGTTTACAGGCTTGCTCATAGTCTTCTAAGTACAAATTACACTGTTTGTCCAATTCACCTTAGTCAAAAATGGCTGAGGCTCACAGAAGTTATTTTAAAGGTTTGTAAATGTTTCTGGTCAACTGCCATTATTTAACAACAAATATACAAGCTTATAAACAGCTGTCAAACAGTGCATTCATTTTTTAAAAGGTGGGAGACACAAGGACAAGAGTTGAATACTGATAGGAGATTAATAAATTACATCATATACCAGTTTAAAAAAAGTTTATGACCAAAGATGTTTAGGGTCAATAAGCCAACCAATGAGAGTTTTATACAGCTCTTAAAATGTAACTGGATTAAACTCACCAACATATGTGCTTCTTTTTAATTTTACTGCACTCTTTCAACATATGCCACAGACACTAAGATTTGCAAGGGTATTCAGCAACATAAGGTACTGGAATACATACTGGAATTATCAAAATAAGATCAGTGATGGTATAATCAATATGGGCTGCGGCTTTGGAAAATTCCAGGGGATACTCACATGAATCTTGATGTATTCACTGCATGTACCTAAATTTAGGGGCATTTTATTTCTAGTTGCTAGTTAAACTGACAGAGATCTTATCGGCCTGTTAAGTATTATCTTTAAAAAACAAATAAACCAAATGCTTTGTGAAGCAATCCAGGGACACACCTAACCACTCCTGATTTAGAGATACATCTATAGGTATATTTATTTGCATATGCCAAGGGATCATAAAAGCATGTCAAGTGAACTGAAGAAAGTATGAACTCGAGAGATAATAATTTAGAGAGAGTTCAGTGATTTCACCACACAGATAGAAGCAATTCAGGACTCTGCTAAGTGAAAAAATACAAGATGTTTCATCATGATCTGAATAAGAGTGTGACAAAGGCAACCCTGGGAAATTCCGACTGTAACTGATAATTTCAAATCTCCGAAAAAGTTTTGTTCTTCCTCATAAAAATTATCTAATTCTCTCCAAGTTATGCAAGCACAAAGCAGCATTCAGACCCTTCTATTCCTCTCCACAAAAGCAGGTAAACAGCAACTAGGCAGCTAAGAATGTCCCAACAGGGTCCAAAACCCAGCTGTTGAGCCCATCACAGCTTCTGCAACACAACTTCAGCAGCACAACCAGAACTGCATTTTGTAACAGCACCAACACTGATTGTAATTGTTGAAAAAAGTGAGGCCACCATGACTTAAAGGGGTAGCTTCTGATGAAACATGACTTGCTACCTGGCTGATGCCAGCCCTCCAGGAACCTTATCAGCAATGGGCAGGTGGAACCAGCTTCCCCATTTATCTGGAATTTACTGCTCTTATATCACTCAATTGTTTCTCAACAATACACCTTCAATGATTTCATATAAACAACCACACAGTAACCTTCTTCAGCTTCATGAGGCCAAGCGAATTTTACCATTCTTCTGTGGGAATTTTTTTATTCTAGCCATTATTCACCAATTTAAATATATCTCTGCTTATCCAGTAACCTGGCAAAACAGAAGGCGTTGATTTTGGGGATGATCTTTTTCATGAAAATCTCTTTTATTGTGAAAAGAGTACCCCCATTCAAAAGTGTCTGTCCTTCTATTGGTGCTGCTTGGTATTTTTGGAAGAGGATGATGCTTCAAAACCAATAAGCATGGCCTAGATGTGTCACCCAGAAACATACGGGTCCCTGAAGATGAAGCACACATGGTACCGACATTTGCGGCGCATTATGACAAATACAGGCAACAACTTGTCAGAAACATTTGCTGGATAACAGAAATGGCACAACCAGAAAGTAGGACAGTCACCCCAAAATGGGGCAAAACTGTGTTTTGGCTAGAATAGGACATGCAGGAATTTAAGTGACCTGGGATTTTCCTACAAAACCCATCTGCCTTATCTTGAAACCCACAGCGCTTTCTTTGTATTAAAGAATTTGCAAGAAAGTGTTGGAAACTAGCTTGTATCAGGGCTCAAGTCCTGTAAGAAGTATTTGAGGGAGCTGAGAATGTTCATCCTGGAGGAAAGGAGGCTCAGGAGAGACCTTACTGCTTTCTACACCTCACGTGGACCAGTTGGTAGCCAGGTGGAGATTGGTCTTTTTTCCAAGAAACAGGATGACAGGAAACAGTCTCAAGGGGAGCAGGGGAGATTTAGACTGGATATTACAAAAAATTTCCTCCTAGAAAGGGATGTCTAGCACCAGACCAGGCTGTCCAGGACAGTGGTGGAGTCACTGCCTGAAGGTGTTTAATGGATGTGTAGATGTGGCACCTGGGACAGGGTTTAATGGTGGGTTAGCAGTCAGTATCAATGATCGTTTCCAAACTAAACAATACTGTGATTACATGATCCTATGGAAAAGGAAAGAAAACACCCCAAAGGGGTTCAGGTCTTTGGAATTTCCCAGCCTCTTAAGCCTGAAATAGTGCTGCTTTCAGAACACTCACAGAGGCCTATTTCTAAATAAATACACTGGCAATCATTTCATCTTTGGCCTGCTTTTCCCAGGGAGCCGTGGAGGAGCGCTGCTTTATCTGTGATGTACCTGTGCACTGAGCTCCTGATCCAGGGCTGAGGGGCTCCCTGTTATCATGACTGAGCCCTGACTGGGATTCTCATGCTGAGCTGAGCTCCCCTCTCCACCACAGACAATCCTCTAGCCAGGACATTTACTTTAAGAGGCAGCAGAAGCTGCCTGCCCTGCCACCTTGCAAGCCCCACACGTGCCCCAAAATGTCACAAAATAGGTTTGTGGGTCAGCTGCAGTGTGGGCTGCCTGCATATCCCAGCTTAGTACAGCAGCCATGGTGGGAGAGGCCTGACTGCACTTTTCTGCTTATTTTAGGAGCAGTCTAAGGCAAGTTTACAAAGTAATCTTTCTTTTTTGCTACCAGTAGTGCTGTTCTATAGAAAAAAAAAATACAATAAAAAAGATCACACTGCGATTTCTAAGCTGACAGCAGGCCTTTAAGATCAGAGCACAGACTTTAAATTAAATATGCTCCATCACACGAAGTTTTTGTCTATTATATAGTTCATATTAGAAAATAGTTGTCATTTCTTTATCAGATCCCTTTGGAAACTCACTACTGTTGGACCCTGCCCTCTACTGACATGCTTCTCTTCTGAACACAATGCAGTCTCTTATATAGATGGCAACCTAGACAGCACATTTAAAATAAGACTTTTTTCCAAAAGAGAGGTAAAAAAAAAAAAAAAGACAGGAGGATAAAGCTTACAATTTTAGTGATTCCTATTTTCTATATCAAATAGCTGAGAGGGCAAAAAGAAAAAAAAATTAAAATTAAATATTAACAATAATCTGAAGTAAATTCATTTGGATCAATACAATTTTACAAATAAGAGTCTGAACTGCCTTCTACCCTCCAGAAATAAAAGAGGGGGTTTTATAGTGTTTTTCAAGCCTGTTCTCTGAGTTTGATACAGAAAAGATGCCAGACATGGTAGAAGTGTCAGGGGTAAACATTCTGCTAAGCCACAGCATGAGCAGGCAGGGCACAAAGCAGCTCTGGAGGTGAGGGAGCACACCCACTCCCCCACCCTGTGCACTGTGTCCAGTACACATTGTTTTAAGCGACAAGAGAGTAAGCACTTTGATACCTGTTCTCACTTGAGGCTCTCTAAGTAGAGGGAACACCCATTAAGACTTCCAGTAAATTTCTCGTCAGTGTTTTAGGGATGAGACAGTGGAGCTGAGAGACTTGCTCACGCAGGTCTATCCTGGGGGCAGGAGGGGGCACAGGCTTTATCCCATGGCCTTTGCTCTACTCTCGGTTACTGGGAAGGCTCAGCAGATTCAGAACAAGATGAAACATCAGGAGAGGTGCCCCTTGCTAATTTTGGAAGCAACGAGGCCCCACACCAGGGCTGTTCATCTGATCTGGTGCCCAGCTGCTTGTTTAAAATAGGCAGCTGATGGAAAAAGAACTAAACCACAAAGATAGTAAAAATTCCTTAAGAAATAGCACTCGTTCTTCCTAAGTCATTGCTATAGATGTCACTGGGGTCAGGGTGTATGCTCAAGGAATTCTGTTTCTTAAGCCACAGTTGTTCCATGTTTGTCCTGCAGCCTGGAGGAAAACCCCAATGTGCTGGTTTCTCTTTCTGTAGGGTTCTCGGGTTATCTATTCTAGCCAAAAGCCAGAGTTTCTGCAGGCATAGAGAACACTTTATGCCCTCTATAAAATATTTTACAATCCAAGGAAAACTTTCCTGAGAGTGCTGTTCAGATTCCAGTGTGATTAATTGTATTTAGTGGGCATTTCACCTGAGTAAGGGTAAAATATTCAGGGTCTATCCTACCTGAGCAGGCCAGCCCAAAACACTGAAATTATCCATAAGCCTAGAAATAAGCACCTGGGGAAAAACCAACTGTAAATACAGATCAGCATCACCACTTGAGGGTGCTGCAGTAGTTCTAAAATATTAGCTCAAAGATGTGCTGCCAGGCAGGTACTGTACACAGAGCTGCACGACAATAATTCCCCTAATTACTTCCATGGAGGCACTCAGAACATTTGGAGCTAAATTAGCACAAAATACTGCTGAACAGGAGAGCTTCTTCTGAAATAGAGGTTTAAAACCCTAAAAACCTTCCTAAGTAACTGTTCTGATAAAATGGGATTCTCCTTAAATAGAGATGGGAAAAGGAAAAATTAAGTCAAACATAAGAGGGCCCTCAATTACACAAGCACATGCATTTCCAACTTCAAGAAATTCATTACAAATATAAATTCTCAGCTCTGCACACACATTTCCTTTGACTGTAATACAAGCGAATATTTTTCAAGGCATATCAAATTGATTTTGCTATAAACTATTATGGGATTATAGCCTCTTTGAATAGTCTTCACTACAGGAAACACACAGAACTGGTCTCTGTGGGAAATATATTGAATAGTCAGTAAAACACAAAGCAATATCAAAAAACAATAGAAAATGTTTTTAAAAAACCGCAGCAACCTAAATGAAGAGCCTGTGTCAAACATAATCTAGGATTCTCCTATTATATAGAAACTGCTTTTTATAATAATAATAAAAAAAAAAAGTTATTTGCTTATGAGGATATAAAAACTTGGGAAAAAAAAGATAAATTATGATGATGTTTCTTTAGAAATGTATGAAATCATTTTATATGTGAAAGCATAGTGACTGAAATGAGCTCTCATTTGTAAAGTTTGTCCAATTCCAGTTTTTTAATCTGACTCTTATCAGGTACTCCAGAGAGCTGGTCAGGAACTATTTCATGATACTCTTGGAAAATGCTGACCCATCCAAGTTAAAATTGCTGGTGGTAAAGGCACTAGTTTAAAAGGAAACTCCCAGTTCAAAGACGTTGGTGGAGGGGGATTTATTGCCTAAGGTTAGAAGATATAAATCAGCAACTTTCAGCCTGAATATAACACCAGTTTATATCCAAACTAAAATGATTTTGGTATTTGGATGAAGAATGGGAAAAAAAATTAAATTAAAATAAATCATTTAAGTTGAACCAAACTAATTTTACTCCTTGGCTTGGCACAGAGCAGACTATTCCAAGACTATTACCCATCCCAGCTCAGAGCAGCAAAGTTTTTGAAACCTTAGTTTCCCTCAGCTCTGACCTCCTTGCTGGGTGCCCACTAGAACACAGTATGTCCTAAGGCTTTCTGAAACTACTGGAAAAGATGATGATGACCTGGACTTTGGCTTTGAAGTCAAAGTACTGCAATCAGCTAGAAGGGTAAGAGTGCCCTGCCACAGGGTAGAATACAATCTGCAAACAGGTCCTAGGAATAGTTCTGTGCAGTGAGAGGGACAGAGTCTCACCCTCTTTCCATGTCCTGTGTCCTGTCCCTCAGGGCACTGTCCAACAGCAGCTGCTGCTGCTGTGGCTGCCACCCAGGATCCACAGCACACATTGCCCGGGGCTGTGCTCTCAGAAATAAGGAACTGGTCCAATTTTTGAGGAAGATTGATTTCAACCCGATGAACATCTTTCTGCAGTGTGTATGCACTGCCCAATAAGTGCTTGAGCCTCTCCTTCCCAGCTAAAGATGACAGAGGGAAAGCAAAGGGATGAGGGTGACTGCATGAAGGTGTGAAGAGCCAGAAATTCATTCTGCAAGCTGTGCTTCTTCCCTGGCCTTAGCACTCTAATAGCCTAGAGCCATTTGGCCCCTAGATTGCAATACTCAGCAACAGAAAAAGAGAGCAAAATCTACTATAGGCACTTTACAGAGACAGGAGTAATCTTTGAGGCTATGTAGCAAGACATTGTTTTATTAAAGTATTTGAAGTTAGAGCCAATATTCACTCTCTTTATAAAAAGTGTGTCAGAAATAGGCAGAGAACCTTGACACTATGTGGGTTTTCCTACAGCCTATTCATTTCTACATTGTATTGTTCAACCAGTTATTTTTAAATTTTCATTACTTTGCACAGTGCCCTGATTATTCCATTGAGAATGGTATCCTTTTAAATACCTTTACAAATGCCTTTACACATGATTAACATTAGCCCAAGACCTATCTGCTTCCCTATGCCAAGGTCACAAATACCAGATAAATATTTCCAATGAGGAAAATAAAAAATATGTATAATTTTTACAAGTCAAAGGACTTCTGTGAGGACTTTTTTGAAAGATGAAGAAAGAAGATAGGAAAGGAAGGTAGAAAATCATCTTGGCCTCATTTAAAATATAATTCCATCTCACACAGGTGAAAGCTCCAGCTTGGCCTTCTCCAATGAGAAGTGTCAGCAAACAGGCCAGAGTGATTTGGTTGTTGGATGCACAGACATGAACTCATGATTATTGAAATTCATCTTTACTACACAGGAAATTGTGCCTCCAACAAATTTTACCAAAACACTTCTCTCCTATTAACTTCAGTCAGACCAGGATTAAATTTTGGGCAAGCCTCTCTGATTGTTTCCCTTCCCCAGGAATAAAATGAGTGAATAACAACCTCCACCCAGCCCAGAGGGGTCTGTGAAGATTAATGGTAGGAAAGCACTGGATCCCAAGGACAGACGTCTGTCCTAGTTATGTCTAGGTATGAAAAATGATCTGAACTCCCTTGTCTCTCAGCAAATGGTCATGGTTAATTTAAAAGACATATTTAAGCTAAGAGTTACGAACTCAAACACCAGAATAGTTGAAACTATTAACAAGTAACATGTAACACTGTAAATGTATTTCACTGGGAAAAGGTCAGCATTAGAGATGGGAGACAGCCTTTCACATTAGCATAATTCATATCACCTTCTCTTCATCAGTCATGTATTTCCATAACTGCTTTCTTTCAGTCATCTTATTTAACAAAAAGGATTTATGTTTTGTGGCAAACAGCACTGTGGAAAAGGCATATTTATTAAGTCTGTGATTGCAAAATCTTTTCTAGTAGATAAGTGTTAGGAGCCCTCAGCTTCTTCAATAAATAATTTTATTATTTATTGCACAATAAATACTCTTAATTTATATTTTGTTCGGTTTAATTACACCAGTAACATGATAGGAAACATTTCTAATTTTCCTCCTGTAAATAACTGGTATCACAGCAGACTCCTGTAATCACTCATTACAGATGAGGAGCACTGACACTCACATTAAACCACTTTGATTTCCTCCACACAATTTTTTTTTAAAACATTGAAATCTCTGGGCTGAAATACTTCATTCAAAGGAGCATGTGGCTGCTTTGTGTCAATGCACAGGGGAGAGACAGACAGCTGTGCAAACACTGAATTATGGCAAACTTGTCCACAGAAGCATTTCAAAACTTCTGTCCTCCTACAAGAAGATCTTGAGCACTGCATTTTGTGCTTAGCAGAGTTAAGATCTACCATCCTTTTACCCTATTTGTGTGCAGCCTGCAGAGAAAGGGGACAAAAAAGTGATTTCATTATTCCTGCTCCACATTCTTCCTTCACGGCTTCACTGACGAGCAGGAATACTGCTGCTGTTGAGATAATTAGCACAGGCAGTTAATAAGAGATTGTTAATGTTTCACTGAAACACAAATAGCAGAAGATAAATAATTCCTCCCTTAAGATCTAAACCAGAAAAAATAATTAACAGCTGGAGGGGAGGGAAAGCAAGAAGCTAGAACACACTCCAGAATTCCAATCTGCTACCCTATTTTTGCAGGAAAATGTGAGGGTTTGTGCATTATTTAATTTAGTCAAACATCTATCCCACATCAGCAAATCACCTGCACAACTCCCCACTGAGTTCAGTGATAGCAGAATTGCCCCTGAAGTTGAAAATGCTTATCCTTGGAAATGGGAGATCCTAATAATGTGATCATATGGTCAACTTCTGTAAGAAATGTTCAGTCTGCATGGGAATCTTTGCAAGATCAGGGCTACAGCTTTACATCATGGACACCTCATAACCCAGCATCCTCATCTTAGCCTGTGAGGAGTTATGATCCTTCTTTCACTCCTTGCTTTCTCCAGCTCTATCATTCTCTTTCCTATTAAGAAGAAAGCTTCACCACTTCTCAGTACTTCATAACTACTTTTGCTCCTTGGGGAAACTGAGAAGCATACAAAGAAGAATTAAGACTTAACCCTGTGTTTTAATTCGGACCCCTAGAAAAAACAGCTCCAACTAACTCATCTAACTCATCCTGCATTTCATGTTACCCCAGGTAGTGCCCTACCACATTTTTCTCTAGATTTTTTTTTTTTTTCATCAGAGGGATTTTCCCCATAATCCTCTTCCTAGGCCACAGGCAGCTCTCCCCAAGGTTATCACCACACCACATTTTTTGCTTCCTAAGCCTCATTACCATTTGTACTTCTTTATGGCACAAACATACCCTTCTCCTAAACACAGCCCTGGCCAGACCCTCTGCCAGATTGTCAGTTCCTAAGTCTGTGCCACTCTTGCTCTTTCTGACTTGAATAGAGAGGAAAAGTCACCCACTGTAATGGGACAAGCCACCACTAAACCTTTATGCTCTTGAAAGGAGACTACACTAGAATATCCATTTCAAAACAACTGCAATTCAAGGTCAAGCTTTTCAGGCGTTTTGACTATGTGGTCGCCTGATTCCCATTATGCACTGATGATACTCCAGGCGAAAAAAAATGCTGCCCATCAGAGTCTGCCATTTATGTATCTTTTCCAGAGCTCTGCCAAGCTTCAGGGCATAGCAGAGGAAGACACTTGTACCTTCCCCTTACACACAGCAATTCTCATTTACCCTGTGTCAGTAAGAGTCCCCTTCCTTCTCTTGGGGACTCTGCTTCTTTAGGCAGTAGATGAGCAAGATTTGTAGCTGACAGCAGGCAACACCCTGCTATCCCTTCCCTTGTACAAGAACCATAGGTTCTTGCTTCCAGGCTGTCTGCACAGAGGATGGCCAGAGGGCTCTGCAGTGCAGGGCAGCACACCATGGGAAAACAGGAGTATGCAGCAGTGTTTCTATGCCCAGACGCTCTCCTGTTTCTGGGATTACTGGTGGGCTGAGGAAGTGTCTAAAGAATCACATCCATTTCATAAAATCATCAGACTAAATCACGGAGATGTTTTTTGTCTGCAACACTGAGGAAAGGCAGTTCTGGAGGAAAAGGAAGTTTAGTGAAACCAGAACAGAAATATTTCATGGGCTATGACAATGTTTATTTAGATTTAAAAGAATTCACAAAACTGTCTCTCCATGGGTCTCAGTGCCCTAACATCATGAACTACTCAATAGAATTTCAACAGCTTTAAAGTCATCAGTTTCACAGAAACCCAAGCAGCAAACCACTTCTGAGCTACCACTTGCTTCAGTGCAGGTAGAAGTCCACTGTGCCTTTTGCAGTGTACTCCAATTCTTCAAATATGGGTTATTGCAGTCCTTTGAACAGACACTCATTCCAGAGTCCTGGAGAACATTCTTCTAATTGCCTTAGCTCTCAATGGGCGCACAGGTCAGGCACCCTTCTGACCTCAGCTTGATGATGCAAGGTTGATCCTTGTGCTGGACAAGCTCCCAGCATAATAGATCATAGCTAGCATCTTGTGCCCCATCCCTGACCTCAGAATGACCAGTGGAGATCCTGGGCTGGCCATACCAAATGGTATTTGCCAAAACAAAATGTTTTCCTCAGAAGGAGTTGTCTTGCATCTGCAAATGCGCATGGAAAAGTGCATCTCCATGGCTGGCCTGTGACAGTGTGGCAGTAACCTGCTCATAAATCACCAGGCATGGGCAAGGCAGCTGAAAGGGAAGCTCATCAGGCATTGTCCAAAGGAGATCAGATGCAGTTCTTTCTTTCTAAGACACAGGAATTACCTCCTCCTCATCCTACCCTCAAGACCTTCATATTGCCGTAGATGGAGTAGTTCAGGCAGTTCACTTTAACCCACACAGACACAGGACTGGGGAGAGAGGCTGACTTCCAGCACTCCAGATTCACTCTGAAAATGCTCCCAAGTACCTCAGTGCTTGTATAGACATACAGTGGGGCACACAAACATACAGACACAAAGCACTGGCAAATTTTGGAGCCTCAGTCCAGACTGAAGACATGCAGATCTCCCAAGGTCTCAGCAGTATAAAGCTAAAACTCAGGCCACATCCAAAGCCCACTCTTCACAGGCTCCAGATGTTAGGCCTCTATGTACTGAAAGAAGAACTGAATTCTCCCAAGAGTAGCAAATTAAACCCAGATAGGTACTGGCTAGGGGAGTAGAACATTGATGAGATATTATGCTCCTCCCTGGAATTATTTATATCTAGAGAACCAGGCTTCTTGTTTATTTGTAAAGAAACTACAGCCACAGCATGCTGTCTAAATGAGCAGTATTTTGATCTTTTAGTAAGCTTTTCAATTTATACAATTGGGCAATATTTCACTCTCCTCCTGCACTCTGAATTTTACCTGTGATGCCCTTGTCTATACACATCTTTCATGACTGGCAGAAATGAGTACCACAGACATTTCAAAGCACCACCAGTCATTTCACAAGTGTACTACAATGCGGTAAAATATATGGCATATTGCAACTACAAAATACATTTTAATCTTTCCAAAACCGGCTCCTGTTGATGACCCATAAAGGGGAGAAGTTCAAAACACTATTTCGTTGCTTATCCTCCCTGCCTAGGCTCTGACATTACAAGCTGAGAAACGTTATGAGTCTGAATGAACTGACCACCTGCAATATCCAAATTTCTTTCTCCTATTTGAACAGCAAATATACACAAGAAATGCAATAACCTTCTATATGTGTCAAAAGGGCAGAGGAATCCTTAAATTCAATGGTCTATTCGTATAATTGCCAGAAGGCTCTGCAATGCAGGCCAGAAACTTAATACAAGTAGGCACTGTTCTTTTCAAGCTGGAATAACACTGGTTTCCATTTAGAAAAGCAATGCAAAAATCTAATGCAGCACAAAGAACATTGCATGAAAGCAATTTTTGATACCACTCATTTTTGCAATTTCCCTACTGCATATTTCCTTCCTATTTCTTACCGTCTCAAATCAGAGCAGCAACATTTGCTTTCTTAAATCATCACAATGACTTAATGCAGGCATTTTACATCCACCATGGCCATGATTAATGGAAATAGTCTTGTCCCCGCTGCTTAATGTTAAACAGCTGAGGTCAGGTTATATGCTAATTTAAACTTCAGATAATCCTCCTGGCGTCAGTGGGATCATGTATGGCACAAACCATTGCTCCTGTTGTGTTCCTGTCTCCTGAAGCATTCCACTGCATCTTAACACACATCTTTGGTGGGGTTCTAATGGGTACAAAGCAAGGAGAGTCATTCACAGCAGATGGTATTTTGCGCTGCTGCTTGCAGATGGCAGTACTGGGATTTTCCAGTCAACAAAAAAAAACCCAAAACCTCTAAACTGGCCTAAAAGCAGACCATAAAAGCAGGACAACAAAATAAAATAAAAGTATTTGTGTGGAGCAGAACTAGTAAAGCAAATTTTTCCAGCAAGGCAAAGGTAATGGTTAAATCCTCTGGTGTCTAATGAGGTACCAGCTCCAGCTGGAATTTATCCTGCAGGTGTGCATTTTATAACAGCTCTTCTTTTAGAAGGCCTCAAGTGCTTGATAAGACAAAAAATTACATAGCATTCTCCCTTCAAATTCAAAGGCCTATGAATTGTGTCTTTTCTTACTAAACTACCTATTTTTAAAGAAAATTGTAGCATTTTTTCCAGAGCTATAATAGTTGTAAAAGTACTGAAATAGGCAAAATCAGATAGAAACACACCAAACATGACCCTGCATGCCTCAACTTCTTTGGAGGCTTCTTTGGAAAAGAAGCAAACTAGAGGGAGCATTAGAAAATTATTACCATCTGCAGCTGGGGTCTTCAGACAATGAAATTAGGCATTCTTAAAATTTATAAGCTCTGAAATCCCTCTCTGGGAGGGTATCCCCCTTTCCACAGGCTGTAGAGACCCAACTTCCTCTCTAAGATATCTGAACTGAATGCTGAGAATGAATCTCTCAGGTTATCAATTTTGAAGAGCAAAGACTCTGTGGATCTAGTAGATTCCCCAAAGCATTCCTTCAGTGAAGCCAGGGAGATTCCTCTGTCCTGTCTGAACAGCCCCTGGATGTGAGGCTGCCTATGAGCAACCCCTCCATGAGCTGAAGCTCATGATTGAGGACTTCTAGGAAGAGATGCAACCTCATTGTACTGAAACACAGCTGGTACAAAAGCAAGGCGTGGTGAAATTGCAAAGATTCAGAGCTTTTGTGAGACAGTTCTCGTGTAGATATGGCACATCCTCTGGGATGTTTGTGAATATTGAGATGTGTTGTGAGGTGAGTACTGTTTCAGCAAGAGAAAGATCCTGCATTTGGATAAAAAACCCTGCTTCACCTATCAGTTGCTATCAAAACTGTAACACATTTACAGAAAAATCTTCACCACTACTGCACAGGTTGCTACTGAAAGGCCATCTGAGGCCACTTCTTTATTTCTGGCAAGGCTCCATCCACCAGCTGTAGTCCCTGGGGTTCTCTTCTAACATCTGTAGGATAACTGGTGGCAGGGACTATGTGCACTCCCTGAAATGTCTCAGAGAGCTTGTAAAATAGCTGAGCATAACTAAAGAAGTATCAAAAGATGCAGAGTTAGAATTAGTGAAAGAAAATAGTTTATTACTTGTATTCCAGCAACATACAGGAACCACAAGTGGGATCTGAGTCTCAGGCAACATACAAATACACACTGGAAGCCAATTCCAGCTCTGAGGAGATTACAGTCTTCAGAAGCAAGAGAGGTGGGAGGTGAGAAAAAAAACAGAGAGAATTAATATAAACACATCAAAACCAGTCACAGATCTAGGAGTAAAACTGTCTCTTTCCAGGCTCCAAAGCCTCTCCTCTGTCCAGTCTGTCATGCTGCCTGCTAATCACAAGTCTGACATCTTTAATACGTTCACTTTCCACAAGATCTCTGCCAGCCAAGCTGTGGGGAGCTCCAAGCAGAAAGCAGGTTGAATCGCACCCCCAGAAACAAAAATGATCAGTTTATTCTGCTCTATCTCTTCATGAATCTACACTAGGTGATTGTTCCTTTGTCCTTTACTTCTCTTTTACCGTCTTTCTTTTTTTTTCCTAAGTAGGTCACCTCATCTCCTGAAGTATGAAGCTGTAAGACTATGAAAACATAAAGGAGATTTATTTCTCTTTGTGTGCATGATCTTCTCCACTGAAAGAAGTATGGGAATGACTACAAGGTTCATCATTGACTTCCAAGAATAGACAAATGCCTTTGTTAGGCTTCTGTGGCATGTCTCAAGCAAGACAAAATCCTCAGTGAAGGCAGAACACTTGCCGTTAAGTTGTTCACTAGAACACTTGAGCATGGTCCAAGGGTGATAAAAGGTCAGAGAATAATTTAATTTGATAATTTTAATTTGTTAGACTTAACATAAGGCCATAAATGTGGTAGGAGGGTTTACCTCCCTGTCTCAGACCTCTCTGCTCCCAGATACACGTTTATATTAAATTTATGATTCACAAGCACCATGACAGGCTGCCCTTTGCTAGCCTCTTAGAGGGCTCTTAGTCACAATGATTCTTCACATATGATGCTTAAATACACTTTAATAAGTTGATCTTGAGAAAATAAAATCCCCAACAACTTAAACCCTGGACATGTCTAATATGTGAGGTTTTCATAGAATAAAACCAAGCACTTCTCTTTTCCCCTCAGTATCCTTATTTTTGCATCTTTTTTAACTGATGTTTGTTTGTACTGATTCTAGAGGTCTCAGTTCACAGCACCAAAAAATGATGTTATCAACAACAGATGTTTGCTCTTGGGAATCACCTCCACGTGAAACAAGGCAAGATTGAAGAAAGCCACAGAGTAGACCAGAGGCTGCATTCAGGCTGTCTCTAGTGAAGGAAAAGCTTGTGGCTATTTTATGAAGAGCTGGGTGCCAATGCTATAATTGCAGAGCTATTTATGAATGTACCAGACAGAACACACAAGCTCCCATGTGCACAGAATGTTCACCAGAGTCAGGAAGGACCTTGATTTACCAGTGGCCATTTAAACACACTGCAATGCTGACATTCCAATCTTATGGAAATGCTGACATTCCAATCTAATGGGAGATGCTTCTGACAACAGATTAATGACATATGTCCTTATGAAATTAATGGTATAAGCCCATATTCCAAGCTTCTCTGCAACAGGCAGACTCTTCCTATAATATAAGCAATAAAATTATGTGGAATAGGAAAATCTCTTTATATGATTAAATCAGAAAAGAGTGCACTAAGAATCTCTAATTTTTAAGGTGTCCCTATCTCAAATTTTCACTTACATTTAAAGCCTAACAGCTTCTCTCAGGGCCAACAACTGTTAAGATCCAACACCTTTCTTAGGAACTAACCACAAGTCCATGGACCCTGCCAGAAAATATATCTACGTTCCTCTACATCTACTGACTCCTTTTGTGGATACATTTTTCAGCTAAAAGTGGCTCTTTTTTCTGGGCGTCCTTTATCAATGGTTTTTCCTTACTTTTGACAAAGCAGAGAACATTCAAAGCAAGAAAACTGCTGTGTGCAAATAAATCAATGAAGTTCACAAGAAGAATTAGGTATCTAGCTATGCTGATATCTGATTCCAATGGAATCAAAGGCTACTATCCTAATGTACTGTCTGCTCCCTAGCCCTTTCATTAGATTCACAGGAAAATTTAAGCTCTTAAAAAAAACTTGTTAATAATGCCAGATGACACAGTTATGCAATTATCTGGTCCATTAGTTTTGCAGTTTACAACTCACAAGTAAGCTTTCCCACACTCTGAAAACTTTGATGAAAAACACTATTTACAACAGAACAGCTGATAACACAGTGCTGATATCAGAAACTCTTCCCAAGTCCCTACTTCAGCTGTATCCAGAGCTGGAATACAGATCTCTCCTGAGGATTAGAAGAAAAGTGTATGTGAGAGCTCCTAATGCCTCTGGTGACTGCCAGCCCAGGCTCCTCACATTTGCAGAGTCTTTGAAGCCACAACGTTTGAAAACCCAGAGTTTTCACATGACTTAGCTTTTACAACTTGCTCCAGGAAAACTGTGAGCAGAATCACTAAGAAAGGAAATACCAAGCAACTACTAAATTCTGACTTCATTTGACCTACAAGAGCAGTGAGCTTGATAGTGCTCCATCCATTAGTATTACTGGCCAAGGCTGCTCAATAAAGGCTTTACGATGAAAGCATAACAACCACAGCAGGTATAATTCTTAGTGTTCCCGTGGACAATGGCTAAATCAATACTGAGAACCAGCCTCAGAGTCTCCAAACAGCAACACAGTAAGTCTTCCTTCTTCATATAACTTCACTAACAGCATGCAGTAAACCATTCAGCAGGCAAGAAAAAATCCTGCATTTCAACACAACAGCATAAATTTCCCCTTCCTAGATTGTCCTCTGCTGTGGCAACAGGACAGATAGGCCAGTGTGAAGTGTGCTACCTGGACATTCATTCACTTCTATGGATTTGCTCCTGCACAGTGAAATTTCTCCTTTGTGATATTTAGATTAACACAGCTATTATCTCCAATGCATTGCCCATTTCCAACCTGCATCCTCAATTCTGTCTGCAAGGTCACACAACTAAAACCCAACAGTCACTGAAAAGGATCTCAAGCCAACACTGTGTCCAACTTTCCTCAGAAACAAAGTATGGAGTCCACAGTTAACTCATTGTTTCTTAATCACTGGAGCTCTTGGCCGTGCTGTACCCTCAAGGTACCAGCTGAGGTTTATTTCACACCTTTAACCTCCTACAATTTAAATATTTATAGCTAAGCTCATTACATAAGCTTCCTTTATAAGTAATAACCACTGTAGGTCAGGAGTCATCTGATCTATTTTAGCACCTATTTCACAGTGTTGAGTTCTGTGCTAAGAGCACTCACTGGATCTCCACAATGTCAGCAGGAAACTGGGATGACCAGCCAAGATGTAACACGTCCACCCCTCACATGTCTGCATTCCACCAGGAATCCGGAATCAGTCCTGCCCTGTGTCTGTCAGTCTCCTAAGTGGGCTGTAATGCTGATCTCACATAAAAGCACCTTAAAGAAAAAGCCCTTAGAGGCTGCTCCATGTGGCTACTGAGGCAGCATGGCCAGAGAAGGACAAGGCAGAGCTGAGACTGAGTGGCCCTCAATAGCCACATGTTCTGACACCTTCTTGGGGAGAATTTACCTAAGGGATGATTTCCAGCCTTAAGACACAGCAAGAGAAACATCACAGCTACTAAACAAGGGAGATGCTTGGGGTCTAACCCGAATTGAATTTGTCCAGTTCTCTCTGTGAAACATTTCTATGTGTATTAGATAATTTTCAAGTATGGCAAAATCAAAATAAGCCAAGTATGGTTCCTTAATTGTATGTATAATCAATTCCGTAGTATATATGTAAATGCTATAAATGAAGGCACGGAAAACACATAAGAATACGAACAAATGTACATCTTAAATGTTTTCAAAACCTCAAGCTACCCAGGATACCTGGCCTCAATCCTTATCTGACTTGAGAGCACAAATGCCTTTGATTTTCAAGCATTAACTCTTTTGTGACACTGGGATGTGCAGGCCAATTAACTTGAGGGTGGTAAAAACTGCAAAGATTCCTAAAGAATAGTCTGACTTTACTTGTGTGTGAAGTAGAATGCAAAAGGAAAACCAAACAGAGTCGGCCCCAGCCACAGAGGTGATGGAGAGGACAGGGTAATACCACAATCAACTTCTTTCACAGGAAGACAACTGTTTTTTAGTTAAATCCTCTTTCACAGAGGATTAAGCTACTATGAAAAAAAATAAAAATAAAAAAGAAGAACAGTGTCTGCATAACAATTCCAAAACTGCACCATCTGTAGACATGCATCAGAGTACTTAAAATCCCACTGGCAGACCACTGAAAAAACACTTTGGCAGTGCCTGCTACACCCAGAACCAACTGTAAGGAGAAGCCAAGATTAAATCCATGGAGATACTCAGATGTGGAGTCTCTCTTCTGTCAGATGTGGATATATCCTCATGCATCACAGGCCACTGAAGGAGAAGAACCATGCAGACAGGCTGCAGCTGGAGAGCACACATCCTGTGGGGTCACAGCACAGGGGAGAAGCCACGTGTGTTTCAAATGCAGGATGCACAAGCCAAGGGACTCAAGAGTGTGAGGTGGAAGCCAAATGTGTTATCTTATACTTCATGCATGAGACTCATCAGGCCTGCCTACAGCCTTACAAAAACACTCACAAAACAATCTCAGGCAGCTGGTTGGTATTTTCATTGTATTTCCTAGGGGCAGAAAACAGAGTCTGCCCGAAAACTGCATTTGTATTCTCTTCGTGTAAATTTTACTTTTCAGCACAGTTATGATGGCTTTAATTTCACCTTGATTTCTTTGGAGGGTAAAAGCATTAAAGAAAAAATAAATTTCTTCTGCTTTGCCTTCAGCCAGAGAATGACAGCAACATTCTCCCTGTGAAGAAACTGGTAATGCTGCAGTGATTTTTATCACTAGCACTTGTATCTCCTGGATATTAATAGATGTTTGGAAAATGCTGTAGTATATCTTTATTTATAAAATATAACTGGGCATAATTCTGCAAAGTGATGAAATCCTCTGTATCAGGAGCTGAGCAGATCGCTTGCCTTAACTCTGCAGTTCACTTTAATGGACCACTGAGGGTTGGCTTGGAAAGGGGATCATAATATCCCAGATGAGGCAGACCTGTATTGTGCAATCACCATCACTCTTGTCATGCCAAGGGCACAACTGCACTCCCCCTATCTGCTGCCAAGTCAACAAACGTGGGTGCACCACCTGCAAATGCATCCAGATCATTACAGTGTGTCTGGTTTTGGAAAAGGCTGACCAACACATTACAGTATTAGTCAACAGTATCAAAATTCAGACAGATTTTCAGCTGGAGAAATAAAAACAAATAATACAATAAGGGCAAAATACTGCATTTCAGTGAGAATAATGAGGTACAAAAATAAGGATTGGGGAATTTTCAGCTAGGTGGAAGTTCTGAGGGAAAGAACTTTCTACTAAAACAGTTCTTAAACTTGATACGAGACAATAACACAACACTTTTGAGAAGTGCAAATACCATGATGGAGTCAGTGTAAGACAGAAGAGCTTTCAATACACTTCCAGTAAGATTTCTACTAAATTTAGCATTTAGGGTTCTGTGTCCATTTTGAGACCCAAAATGGTGATCATTTTGAGAGGGTATGGAGAAAACCAAGAAGCCACATGCAGAAAGAAAAGAAACTGAGGGGGTAAGGTAAAATCCCAATAACTTTGTAACAGCTAGTTATAAAGCAGAAGGCAAAAGGCAAAAATTGCTGTGTCTGTGGTGGACAGAACAGATAGTACAAGAAGATAAGAGAGGGAAAAGATTTCTAAGGATGTTGTAGCATCACCCAGGAAGAGTGTGAAACCTACTCCATTAGAATTTTTGAAACATTAAACAGGTGCATCCCAAGAGTCCCTTAGCCAGCATGATCCCGCAGCTGAGCAATGAACTAAATAAAAACTTATATTCCCCTTTAAATATGTATTTCCTTCTTTCTTGTTGGAGAGCTTTGTTTCTTTCTTGTTTTGTTTATCTTGTGGATGAGCAAGGCAGAATGTCCACAGTCTGGCTTTCAGATCCTGACAGGAGATTGCAGGTGTAAGCATACAGAAAAAAAACCTCTATTCTGTGAAACTATGCACACTCAAAATGATAAAATTCCATTAAAAAAACGCTTCATAGCCTTCAAAACATCATGCTTCAGAGTAGGTATTTTAAAGATAATTTTCATTGTACTCCAAATTTCTCACTTGATTATAATCTGGTTCTATTCTCACTTTAATAGGCAGCACATTTACTGACTTCAACAGTATTACTCCTCCTGTTTTCACACTCACTACACTAAATGATGTAGACCCACCCCTAAACGAGTAAAATGGATTTAGAATTACACAATTTCAAAGTTCTGAGTATTTTTTCCCATTTACTACTGTTCTCCAGGTTTCCTTTATATCTATAAATTGTCTCTTTGATGGCAGTGGCAGGGATGTATTTGTGTAAGACAGTGTTTGCTTCCATAAGCACAGGAAAACAGATGAACCCCTGCAGAACCCTGCAGCTGGGGCAAGATTGATCTGTAACTCAATCCAGCAGTTTTTAAATACAGGTAACATGAAAAGCTCTCCAGCAAGCTGCTGAATGCAGCAGTCTGCTTGAAAACAATACAAGAAGTGACTGAGCAGATTCATCTCATTGTAACAAAATTCTCACTGAGTAAGACAAGCTTCCTCAAAAGGCTGGAGTTTCCACTCACTTTCTGTGACTTCAGCCCCTGGTAAGCTGCACTCCTGAGTTCATGAATGCAGCAGCATGATGTAAGGAATATTGAGAATCTGGTGTTGAATCGGCTGGAGTTGAAGAAACACATTATTACCACAACAATAAGTGTAACGACCTGCAAGTTAAACTAAACTGGAAACACTCTGAAAGACCATTTTGCTAAGTGTTCTAAAATTACATTCGATATCGAAGCTCTGCTGATCTTCCAGCAGTGCCACATCATTGCTCCTGTTGGCATCTTCCAAACACAAATTTCATTTTTTTCAGACATATGTTAAACTGGAATGTTTCACAATATTAAATTGGAACTTCTAAGATCTGAACAACAAGCTAATGAATGAGAACTTGCCTCTTTTTATCTTGGAGTACTCCCTGAAGGAATGTATACCTAAAATAGGGGCATACCTATTCAATATCGAGAACACTGGACTGGCAAAGGCAGTTTGAGAGACTATCCTACATGGATTAAGGATATCCAAGAGTACTCCTCTGAGAATAAATAGTTCTTACATCCAAGAAGGTACTTAACCTCTAAAGGATCTAGGAAAGTTACAGTAGGTAACTTTTAGGGTTTTTTTCTCAAAACACAGCTGTCTCTTATAGAATCAAAAGGCTGATGTGTCCAATTCTCATACAAGTATAATCTAAGTCCCCTTCCAAACTCTGTTTTACCCAGGAAGATAACTGGCAAACTGGAGGTTTTTAGGGAGCCAGGAGACATAAAGTTAAGTCATGAGCCCTTTGTGTTTGCTAAACTCTTCTATGAAAGTTGAACCTGAGGAAATGCACAGAACTGATAATCACCAAAATTATCTTCCCTTGCAAGTAAAAGTAGGTAAGGTAGAAGAGTTTTCAGGTGAAAAAGAGTTTCATTACTTTCACAGCAAAGGAATTCTGCCTACTTAACCACACTATTAACACCTTTCTCATAAGAGAAGTCATTATGGTGACTTTTGTAAAGAACAATTTCTGATTTCTGCATATAATATAAGCAGAAGGTCCTAGAATCCTGAATCAGACATAAAAAGAAAGTGCCTAAGATGGAGGTAAGGCCATAAAACCCAGCACTTGGAACCCAGAGCTGGGGTTAACCGAGGATGCCTTGAGCATTGTGTGGATCATCAATCAAGAGAAGCACTCCAAAGGAATGCTCTGCCTCTGCTCCCTGGGAAAGAGCTCCCGCTGCTCCTCACGCAGAGCACCATTGCTGGGAAGACATTTCAGGAGAGAACTGTTCCCTTGATTGTGCAGGCTGCCAACAGCTCAGAGGATCTCTAACAAGCTACTCACAGAAGAAATCCTGAGCATTGTCCTGGCTCAAATCTATGGTAATTCTCTAGGTCAAGGGTCAACTCCATTGGCAATTAGCAGAATACATTAGTTTGTTAATCACCTTGGTGGAACAAATACCTAATCAATAGGGAGGTGCTGTGATACATGACTAAAGCTATTCACATAATCACATAGCTAGAATGTCCTGGTTTTGAATGACATTTTCTACCCAAAATAGCCTGGAGGAAAAGAAGTGCTGTTGACAAATGGGAGCTGAGTGAAGCTGTTTGGGAATGCAGGAACGGTGTGTTGCCTTAAGCACTTTAAGTGAATCTGTGTGTATTGCAAAACTACATCTCTGAAAAGATTTCAAAGTTAAGAGTTGCAAGAAGCTATTCAGGAAATAATGGGAAAAAACAGGTCTGGTAGCATCAATCAGAAATTCATAGCGCTTGCACTGCATGGGATATTGGGAAAAACTTCACAGAACTGAAACTATGAGAGCAAAACCGCAGAGAAATCAACTGACAAAATAAAACTGCCCGCTGGCTACATCTGGGAACTCGCGTTCCCCTTGGTATCATTGCATGCTTTGCCTTGGTAGACAAAATTCAGGATTTATTAGCACTAATGAAATTGTGTCCTGAGTGAAGCAATCAGAGTATGCTCAAAATTTTCCAAACAGCAGACCTGGAGTTTGCTTCTATTTTAAGAAGAAAGGTTACAATTCATATAGCTTTTTATCTGGAACTTGTTCTGACATAACCTTTAGTAACTCTGATGCCATCCAGAAGGACCTTGACAGGACTGAGGAGTGGGCCTGTGCAGACCTCATGAAGTTTGACAAGGGCAAGTGCAAGGTCCTGCACATAGATTTTGACTGGATTGAGAGTGACATGAAAAGTTGGACATGACCCAGTAATGTGTGCTCACAGCCCAGAACCATATCTTGGGCTGCATGACAAGAAGCAGAGTCAGGAGGTTGAGGGAGGGGATTCTCCTCTTCTATGCTGCTCTGGTGAAACCCCATCTGGAGCTCTGTGGAGTTAGAGCTGTTAGAGCCTGGGGTCAGACCTGTTAAAGCAGGTCCAGAGGAGAGGTCAGAGGGCTGAAGAAAAAAGAAAGGCTGAAAGAATTTTTCACCTTTCTTATAAAGAAAGGCTGAAAGAATTGTTCACCCTGGAAAAGAAGAAGCTCTAAGGAGACTTTCCTGGAGTTTTTCAATACTTAGAGGCGGGGCTTATAAGAAACGGAGTCTTTTCACCAAAGTCTGTAGTGACAAAACAAGGGGCCATGGTCTCAAACTGAGAGAGGATAGGTTTAGATTGGACATTGGGAAGAATATTTTTATAAGTGTCGAGACATTGAAACAGATGCCCAGAGAAGCTGTGGATGTCCCTTGCCTAGAAGTGTTCAAGGTCAGATCAGATGGGTCTTTGAGCAACCTGATCCTGTGGAAGATGGCCCTGCCCATGAAATGGGGTTTGGGTTACATGAACTTTATAGGTTCCTGCCAACCCAAACCATTCCATGAGTCTATGAACTTTCTGTGTTTCCCAAGCAGGCCTAATTGCATTCAGTTATGGGCAATTTTCCTTCAAGAGCCACAAACAAGAGACAATGACCCTAGACAGCTTCTCTGAAGAAAAAGCAAACTGCTTCTGCAAGGGAACTATGGACCATCACACAAGATGGATTACTTACACTCTCTCTTACCAAGAGTTTTTAACAGAGCCCAATGTCTTCTTCTAAAGTGCCCCAATTACAAAACCCAAGGTTTCCCATTTGGTTTTTGTTTCCCTGCTCTATCAAGACTGTTCTTTCTACCATTTCCAAATTACTTATCAAAGTTTCTTAAACAAGGAACCTCAGTCCAAACCTCAAGCCCTTGTTTTATCCAATCAGCACTTTGATAAGATTTCAAGATCTTAATCTGTATTGTTTATCTGTTTTAGGCTTCTCTAGGATTATTGACTTTACTTCTGTAGGAGGTCAAAATAACTCTCTGGCATAATGAACAAACAGGAACAAGCTTCTGCAAAAATAAAAGGAAAAAACCTTCCAGATTTCTCCATTCCTCACAAGACTATTTGAGCCACTTATGCTGAGGCCTAGTACAATCCCAGAGCAGAAAAATGCTCAGAAAATATTCCAGTCCTATTCCAGGTAGGAGGCAACATACTCTACAAGTAAAATTTGCCAGCCAAACTGGCACAGAAGCCCCACCAGGTCCCCTGTGGACTCGTGTTGCACAGAAGCTCTGATTAGATTATCATAATGATCCGATTTAGGCCACAAAATCTATTATTCTGTACCAGCACATTATCAGAGATAATTTTGTAAACTGATGTCAACATTAGAGAAACTCAGATTACTATTCAATCAATACTTGGAACATTAAAATAAATTCCTTGGAGTCCTTATGTGTATCTAGTGCATCAGTAACAGACTGTAGTATTTACAGAACTCAAGGCAAGAATCAAGTCTATTTGCTTAGTCAGACAAGAGTCCTCTGGATTTCTGTGAAGTTTCTCAGGCCTAACTGACATTAGCTAACAGTTGCTCTCAAAATCTTACTGCTTGTAGTGATGAATCCAAGGAAAAACTCTAGGATGCATTGACAGAACCAACCTTCCCCAACTGCCTCCTATGCAGGAGTAGATTTTCCCATAGCTTTTCAAAGAACTAGAAAGTCTGCTTTGGAAACAAATCTGTAAACTTCCCAGCTGGCAAGACACCAGCTTTCCCTGACGCATTCCTGTTAGCAGCTAATTTAATGATGTAATTCAATCTTCCTCTGGGTTTTATCCTTAGACATCCTAGATGTACACATTCATCTGTAAGGACCCTTACCATGGATAAAAAGTTTAGGTAATCTCTTGACTCACTCCATCACATCAGGCTTGGAAGTGAAGTGAGGCTGAGGCACATCCTGCACAGCTATGGCTTCTTGGCCACAGCATCAATCAACTTAAGAGTCAGGAAAGAGGAGCCACCTACTGAAAAACAAACATGCACAAGTGGAAAAGGATAAGCCAAAGCTCCTTGCTCCTTCTCATCAGCACAACAGGAGCAGGAAAAATGAAGCAATCAGTCACAGTCTAACAGCCTGCTCTCGGCACATTCACTGGCACAGCATCTGGACATCCCTCCCAGCCCAGCCCCAGCTGCAGAGCCCACCCCAGCAACTCTCCACTGCAAAAGGACAAGGGCCAACAGGCACAGGGCAGCAAGAACTGCTTTAAAACAAGCCATTAAACCAACCTCAGTCTCCAAAATAGCCCACATTGCTCTGGATACTTCTGGATAATTGAATTATCTGGGGAAGAAAAAAAAAAAAAATCCAGAAATTCTCCTGATTGTCTCACCCATAATTATCTAGCCTAAAACATATATGATTAGTGTAAAATGAGTTCCTAGTATCTGGTATCTTCAGCTCCTCAGTAAGCACCTCACAGTCAGGCTGATTCTTCTCAGCAGACATGGTTAACTCTCTCACTGACAGGTATGTTGGAGGACAATACTCTGCAAAACAATGACAGCATTTTAAATATTTTAATACACAGCAATTTTACAACCCAAAATATCAAATAGGTGGGGTTTTTGGGTGTTTGGGGTTTTTTTAGATTTTACCATAGAAAAGAACAAGACCATAAAATTGGGGCTGTTCAGCATGGAGAAAGGAAAGTTGCATTGAGACCTCACAACCTTACGGTATTTGAAATTGTGGAATTGCACCCAAAGAGAGCAAACTTCTTTTGTCTCTAAGCAAAGTGACCAACATTTATGGAGGTGTTATTTAAGAAAGCATATATTTAAGTTTCCTTTATTTTTCTCATCAACTGGCTACAGAACACAGGTTTATGAAGCAATCTCATGCAGGCATCAGTTTTAAGGTGACTTGGGAGCCAAACCAGGAATATCTGCTTAAAATTGTATCTTTGCTGAGCACTAGCAATTGGTGTGACAGATACAGCTAACAGAAGGCAACAGACACTCAGCTGCTGCATTTAAAGTCAGGTATTGTGTCAGAAAATAGCCCAGTAGTTCCTGAAATAGGCCTCAGAACACACAGCATAGCACTAGATTCTTATAATGCAAATTCTGCCAAACCCCTTCAAACCTAACACAGTATAGTGAAAGGAAGTGAAGGATTACTCACTTTTGGTTTTCTAGTCTTATATACTCACTGAAAATCTATTTTTTACCTGTTATATATACATACACACGTATATTCCTGAGAAAAGCCTGTGGTGAGCTACATATTACAAATTATGAGATTACTGCATGCTGCTAATACATCCCATAATATACTTTCTAAAGTCATATCAGCATCTTTGAAAAGGTGAAGTATGGGGTAGACTGCACAAAGCCTAAAGCCAGGAATATAATCCAATCCAGATATGCCATAAAGCGTTAATTCAGCAACCATACTGTGGTGGACAGGACAGGAAAAAAATATAAATGAAAAAAAAATAATTTAACACTGCCATGGTATCTGTGATGTCCCAGTGTCAAATCACAAGTATCAAATAAATGTGGTCTTTTAAAGTCTGACTGATCGAGGCTAGACCTTTCTATTTTCTGTCAAAAAGAAAGCAGGTTGATTTTTAAAACCAAAAGGAAAGGAGAGCTGTAGCTCTGAGAAGTCTCCAAAGCAAGTCAGGTAGAAGTTACTTAGCTGACATACTGGGAACAGTTGAGGAAAATCCCTATGGGTAAGCATAATGTTAGGGACATGTTTTGGTATTGTAACTCTTGTTTGGTTGGTTTTTGATTTTTTTTTTTATTTATTTCTAGGAAATATAATTTTTTTAATAATTTTTTACCTTCTATGTAACTTATTTTGTGAAAATTATAAGACAGTTTTAGTAGCATAAATCTGAAATTTTTCACAGTTTTATGTAGAACTTGTTTTATTAAAATTCCTGTGGCATCAAAAACTGCACAAGTGTGTCCTTGCCCTCTATTTACAAGCAGAGCAAAGTAGTCAAGAAATTTTAAATCTCACATTTCTCTACTCAGACCACAGCTCAGTAATACAGGAAAACTCTCTGTAAGGCTCACAGCACCAGATAATTTATATAAGAATATAATTTAATAAAGAAAATTTCTAGCTACATGACACACAAGGCTATCCAACAGAAGCTCATTTTGCTGGTCTAAATCCATTACAAAGTATGGACAAGTTGAGGTTGCACCAGCAGACTTTTGGTGAAATCAGGTATAGTTTTGCCTTTCACAGCCAACTTCCTTGGAAACCAAAGGAGCTGGCAGAAATGTGGGAATGTGCCAAACCCCAAATTAGATCCAGCTCATCTTGCTGCATGGTCCAGTAGTCCACAAATGAGTACAGAGGATTTTGAAGTCACAGCTTTTGCCTTCTCCAGAGAACACAGATAGTTCTGTCTATTCCCACAGATCTCTACTGGCCTCAAACTTTAATTGAGTTTGAAAAGCTCAAACAGCAGCACAGGGCAAGAGGAAGTCTGGATCACAGCACAGCACAAAATAGCAAAAATGGCTTTGTTTACAGTGTTTCAGCAATTCTGGGCAGTCCAATTCTAACAGAAACTCAGAAATACAAACCAAAAGAGAAGAGTTAGAAATAGTATCCACCTTGCTGTTTCAGAGGCTTTTGAGTGACTGAGCTATTGTTTAGTTTCCAGAGCCCCTGGGTGTCCAAGTGTTAGAGTTCAGACAAAAAAACAACTGTTTCTGGAGCGGGTAATACCTGTGAAAAAGTCTCCTTTTCCAATGAGGCAAAAACCCTGTTCTCTCTCTGCACATGCAAACTTCTTAAGAATGATGAGTTTTGCAATTGAAAAATCATACAGTTTCTTGACAGTACATACAAAAAATACTGGTGCAAGATAGGTATGGCTGCATGTAGTCTGAAATCAGGTCTCTCCTGGAGGGCAGGCCCAGCAGGACTTCTCCATTACCAGGACAGCAGTGAAAACGCAACTGCACCACTTCTGTTCACCCCTACAAGATGCTCTCAGAGTGCATGAAACACAGAGTTTTAAAAAAAACTACAGGAGCTCATTACAGACTGAAACTGAGCTCTGCACAGTCTGAAGCAAATCAGAAAGTTCAAATATTTCTACCTCGTCAATGATGCATAGCATTAAATGTTGGTTGGCTGCACTCATTTTTTGAGGGTAAATAAAATATTTAAAACAAAAGCACAATAAACTATTTAATAACTCAGTCATCAGCAGAAGTTGCATGGACAGACCCTATAAAACAGTCACATTTACATCATTGTTTGGTAATAAAAATGTCCTTAACCTGACATGTTTTATTTTCAGGATGATGTTTTTTTCCTACAGTATTTTCACAAGCAGGAGACTGAGGAGTGTTTGTAGCTCTTTCCTCTGTTTTAAGGGGTTTAGATATCTGAAATGACAGTCTGCACTATCTGAACTTTGGCAGTTAACTAAAACTAAAATTGATCCTCAGCCTTATATAAAAAACCACATCTCACAAACACAAGCAGACAGTCAGGCACTCCATCCATTATGAAGTACTTCTGAAATACTGTTCCTTATGACAGTGGTAGCTTTTAAAATGAGTTGCAACTGAGAGTGTATTTTAAGAGGCTAAAATAAAACACCAATTGGCGTCTGACAACCAGAGAGATGTGGGAGAGAAATAACACCTGTTAAAGATGGTCCTGCTGTACAAGAAGATCCTTCAGTGTTTTCAGCAACTCCATCAAGGCTCATTCTGGACAAAAGAACCTATTTCAGTGCATGGATTTTTCCAGACATGTGGCTATCCTAGCAGAGAAGGACAATGCTGTCTGTATGTGTTTCTATTCTAGAGCTCCTGAATTAGAACTTTGTGCAGGTTTTGCATAGCCCCAGACAAAGCCACAGCCCTGGTTTGTGAACTGGGCTCATAGGTACTACTCAACCTGAATTAATATCTTTTTATTCTGGTGAACATTTCCTTGTAAACATGGGTAAAAAGTAGATACGCAATTACACTCTGCCTAACTGCATTTTTTAAAATTCTGCTAATGCTGTGCCATATGTCTAGTGCAGTAAGTAATAACCTGGAATTAATGAGAAGATATTGGAGGATCTATTATCTTTTTGGTGGCACCTGCTGCACTCAAGTTTCAGAACTCCACTGAAGATTTATTATGTTTTCACAAAATGTATTTTCATATGGGGATTTTGAGACTGGAAAAAAACCTAAAAATTATATAGCAGTGTTTGCTTCCATCTATGTGTGCATGGAATCATAGAACCATAGGATGTTAAGGAGTTGGAATGGGCCCAAAAGATTTTCTAGTCCCAACTGCCCCTGCCAAGGGAAGGGACAACTCTCACTTGACCAGGTTGTTCAAGACCTTATCCAACCTGACCTTGAACACTGCCAAGGATGGGGCACCCAAAACTTCCCTGGACAATCTGTTCCAGTGTCTCACCACCCTCAGGGTAAAGAACACCTTCCTAGAATCTAACCTAAATTTCCTCTTCCAATTTGTACTCATTACTCCTTGTCCTATCATTTGTATAGGGCATGCTTGTACATTTTTATAGTTTGCCTGATTTATCAAGCTATTATTGTTCATTAAATCAACAAAGTAAATATTTAAATAATTATCTACTAAATACAAGATAATATTTTAAGATTTGATGTTTACAAACAGAGAAGGGCTCCTGGAAGAGTAGCTGGTCACTAATGGAGTCCACCACAGCTCAGGATTTGGGCCAGTCCTGTTTAATATCTTTATCAATGATCTGGATGAGGGGATCAAGAGCACCCTCAGTCAGTTTACAAATGTCAGTAAGTTGTGTGGGAGTGTTTATCTGCTGGAGGGTAGGAAGGCTCTGGACAGGGGATTTGCCAATGGCATCTTGGCTTACACAAAAATAGTGTGACCAGCAGGACCAGGGAAAGGGCTGTCCCTGTGTACCCAGCACTGGTCAGGTCATACCTGAGTGTTGTGTACAGTTCTGGGCCTCTCTTTACAAAAAGACATTAAGGTGCTGTGTGGGAACCAGGACGTCCTTCTGATTGTCCTGGGGAAATTTATAAGTCACAAGAATTTAGAGAGAATGATGATTAGCATGTCACAGGGTGAAAAAGTAGAATTTTGGGGGTTTAGAATGTGGGATCAGGGGGAAAAGATGGAGGAAATGGGGTCTGTCCTTGTCCTTCCTCTTTGTTTCTTCTCATCTTCTGTGGTGGTGTGGCACATTTTGGTTGGTCTAGAACAAAAGTACACTGCTCAATGTAGTTAATAGATATTGGAGAATTGTTGTAAATGAAGCATATGTAATTTTTAGTATAAAAGATAACACTGTCCCAAGAGGCAGAGAGTTCAGCACAACCTGGCCTGCAGAGAACACCGTGGCAGGCCAGAGCCACAAATATAAGATAACAAAGAATAAACAAATTCCTGAACACGAGAACAGATCTCGACCTCTTCTTCAGATGCAGGGCTGGGGGAAAACAAAAAACCTTCACAGAGACAAGTAAAGTCAGGTGGAAGCCAAGCTCAAAAGCCACAGAAACCCCAAGAAACAAAACAACAAGAGGAAAAAGTATTTTTTTAAAATTTATAAATTTAAAAACCTGACAGTGCTGGTGCAAGTCCAGAGAAGGACAAATCTGGGGAAGGGTCTAGAGAGGGAGTCCTATGAGGAGCAGATGAGGGAGCTGGGGTGGTTTAGTCTGGAGAAGAGGATTTAGTAAGGAGAGTCTTGGTCTCCTCTCACCAGCAACAAGCATGAGGACAAGAAGAAATGGCCTCAAGCTGCACCAGAGAAGGTTCACATAGGACATCAGGAACAATTTCTTCACTGAAAGGGTCTTCAAGCTTTGGAACAGGCTGTCCAGGGAGGTGGTGGAAATGACTGGATGTGGCACTTGGTGTTTTGGTTTAGTTGATGTGGTGTTCAGTCAAAGGTTAGACTTGATCTTGGCGGTCTCTTCCAACCTTAATGATTCTATGATTTTATTTCCAACTGGTACCCAGAGGTGTCAGAGAATACATAATAAAACCATAGACCAGAAAGCCAGAACTGCAAGTTTTTAGCAGTTACGAATTAATTACAGTGCAGAACTTCCTTAAATAATGAAAGAAGTCCAAAAATCATGGAATCTAATAATTATTTACTCCTAGTGCTTTTATTTGCCATTTGCTTTTCAAATGACTGAGATTTCCATTTGCAAGTTCCTTCATAAGCATCAGGGACAACAACTGCCTTTATATATACTGTAATTGAATATTAGATTTTCCATTAAACATGACTGCAAGGCTCTAAGATGGGAGACAGTTCACTATATACTGACATACTCTCAAAGACATAAAAACTGATAATACAAAGCTATTATTGCCTTGATATGCATGAGATTATAATAGCCAAATATAACAAAGATAGGAGAGGAACATAATAACAAGTAATAACAAGACTATGGCATAAACAGAAAATGCACTTTCATTGAAATAAATGTTAATTACTTCTTAATCCAGAATGTGCACATCTATGCATAAACCCCACCCAGGCATTAGTAACAGAGAAAGTAATTGCAAAGTAAGAGCAAACTGCCTCATAATGTTACTCCAAACCTCTCAACAACTTTATTAAAATATATTCTTTCTATTTTACAGGTAGCAAGAGATACACAAAGTTTCCAGGAGTAGCCCAAGGTCACTGAGGTCAGTGCCAGCATGGTCAAATCAAAGCACCTCACTGGAGGTTATTTGCTGTGTTCATACAATGCTGCATTTGTGATTTCTCCCCAATTTCTATTTGCTACACACTCAAGTGACAAAGACCTGATTAAGAATTCTTGAATCAGGTGTGAAGAGAATATTTTTTATGTTATATTGTGGATAAATGTTAAAAAATGGGAACTTTAGAGAGCCACTGACAAGACAATGTCTTTTGCACATTCTCCTGTGCTTATTTTTCTCCTGGATAAAACTCCTCTTGAAACAGAGATGCTGATTTTTCTAAGTGTTTTTTTTATTACTGCAAAAATAGAAAAGTAAAGGATATTTACATTTATTTAGTTTTTGATCTGACAGATGTATCTATAACCTGGCTCTCTAGGACAGATATGCTGTTTTAAAATGCAGTGAAACAAGCAGTGTCAGTCTGAATTACACTAACTGGTTAATTCAAAAAGGCCTAGGATCAAGAATGAGAATCCAAGGCTCCCCAGTCAAAGATAAGTAGTTTAATCAGCTGCTCAGTGGGTCTTATGGTATACTGTGCCTCATGAATCCCAAACTGCATTCAAGTTAAAATTTTAATAGCTAAAGGGGAAGGGCACTTCTACATCCAGGAAGGGACATATGGGCTTGAGCCACTTAGGCAGAGGAAGGTTCTCATGCTTCATATAGGTTAAAACTCTAAAAATTAGGTTTTATAGCAAAAAACCAAACCTATCCCTGCTCTGCACTCCTCCATCATTCTTTCTGAAGCAGAAGCTGTGTATTTTTTTCAGTAAGAGTTGATGAATGCCTGTTAAGGGTAGCAGCACCTATTGGAACAGCCTTGCAGGGATAAGGTTGTTCCATTGTGGAAAAGAGACAAACCTCAGCATACAAGAACACGCTGTGCAGGCACTTGGCAGACTAAGGTTAAAAAGGAAGATATTAAACCCATGTATGTATCCAGAGTTTTAGGCTATAGCTGATCCAAGAGTTCCAGGACTATAGTTCTTAATTCACATGACTAAATTCTTGACAGCTTCAGCTTTAATCAGCTGAATCCTGCTTTTTTATTAAGTTCTTGCTCCCTACAATTAACATGTCTGTACCATCACTTTACCCCTAGTTTGTGTAAAAATTAGATTGGTGTGGACTGAAGAGAACCAGAGATGCAGACTACAAAATTATTACACAAGCTGAGTATGAAAAAAACACCAAAAACATTAAAGGAGTGAAAACTTGTAAGATGATCAATTGCAAAAGACTATAAAGATGAGTACCCAGAAAACACAGATACTTAATGGTGGATGACAATCTTAATGAATTAATTTTCACTCCAGAAATTGAATAAAGCTTTCCATTGCTTCATGTATCACTGAATCATTTGTTTACCACATTAGCCAAACACCATAAAAGCAGAAAAGAATAAAGCAGATCTTGAAAAGAGTTTGGTGAAGATGTAAGACAATCAGTACATTTTCACATGGCTTTCATATAACATATTATATATTTGCAAACATTTCCCTGGGAAAAAAAAAAAAAGCAAGTACAGCTTTAAAAATGGGAATTATGGCCTAAAAATTGATACAAGTAACACAGAAATGCAGCTAAGAACAGAGAGAGCAACAGGGTAGAACACCATCTACTAAAAGCAGCCAGATGGAGATTCTGGCTGGCAACTGGAAGAAAGTGCTTTTCTACACAGAACCTTTGCACAAACTTGGAGACAATGAAACGAAGAACAATTTGTATTAACAGCCCTCATGAATAATGATGAGAACTTTAACAATTTATTTGTGGAAAAAAATGAAAGGCTTATGAGACAGACTTGCCAGGAATAATGCCTCAAATCAAGTAACAGCTAATGAGAGTGTTTAGTAAGTACCAACATTCAAAAGGAAAAGGAAAAAAAAAAAAAAAAAAGAAAGGAAAAACAAACCCCAGAGAGAAAGGGAAAAAAAAACCCAGAGAGAAATACCTTTCTTCTTATGGCATGAACCAAGAAATGGAACAGAGTTGCAATTAGCATGTAACTCCATTTCCATTAGAGACTCCCTGTCAGAGAAATGTTTGGGACATTTGATTTTATCATACAGGAATAAGGCTTGAATTCCACCTGATCTTAGCAAAATGGTTGCAAACAGCTAAGGTAAGTGATCTGATGGGAAAAAATCTGAAATAGAAAAAGCCAGAGCAAGAAATGAAGCCCAAGGTTAAAGAAAAACAAGAAACAGAACCAATACAGAGGCCTTTGGGTCCAGGATACACAGAGGGAGTGGGGGGGCAGGAGGCTAAAGAATGACAGGCAGGTCACATGCTGAAAATCACTATCTGCTAATTTTGAAAAACCCAACCATTTAAAGAAGAAAGAAGGCAATGTATGTAGTTATTGAAGACATGAGGATTTCCAATTAAACAGAGCTACACAAAGTGACTTCAGCAAATCCAAGGGGCATCAATGTGTTGACACTACAGGAAAGAACTGCCAACAATTCAATCACCATGTTGGCACTTACTCTGTTAGGTCGATGACCAATTCTGTTCCAGCAGGACTGAGTAGCCAGATGCAATGTTATCTACAGCTCTGACAAGACACCAACAGCAGACCATAATACTTGTGAGCAAGATCTGCCCATAGACAATAAAGCCATGTTGAGGCCAATGGCCAAATGCGAGGTGTCAATAGGAGACAGAAAAAACCAAGAGCAAGGACTGCATAAAGCTCACATCGACTGACATGCAGAACTGAACAGCCTATGGATTTAATCACAGCAAAACATTAGGAAAACTTGAAGTTATTCGGGCATAAAAAGTGTCACAAACAGGGTTTATGCTGCATTGCCTTAAAATTAAAAAAGAAAAAAAAAAGTATTTTCCAGCAATGGACTAGAAATAACATGTCATATATCCCAGGAAGAGAGTGAAATACAGAATCCCTGGGAGTCATTCAAAACTATAATGGAATTAAGATTGTCAGTGGTGAACAAGAAGCTTATGAAAATTGAGGACTTTGACTTAAATCCACTTTCTACAGCACAGCATGGGGAAGTGTCTGCTCACAGGTTACTGCTCCAGTTTCTCCAAGCTGAGAGGTCTGGAGATGTTCAAGCATGGACTGTTGACACAAGAGAAAAGTGTATCATGAGTAGCACATCTTTTGTGTTGAGTTCAGACACATGAATAAAGTAGACACAATGAGAATGTGGTGAAGCAGAGAAGTGTTATGGTGCCAGTCCTTCCCATTTATCCATGGAGGAAGACAGAAGTGCCTAGGTGACCAAGAGACCAAACAGCAAAGGCAAGAGGGGAAAATATGGGTTTCCTGCTCCAAAACATTGAAACACTGCAGTTATCTCCTTCCAGCAGACAGAAAGTCAGGATTCTGCTTGGTCTTTTCAGAACAGGCGATTACAGCCTAGGAGAAAAACGACCATCCAGCCAAGAAAACAGCTGAAAGAAGCTCAGACCAGGGAGGCATCCTTCTGAAGCTAAAAACCCAAGAGCACAAAGCCATTGGAAGCAAAATATCTGGTCTGCTTCCAGCTCTGAAACAGCCACACAAAGGAAATGGGCTAAACTGCAGTAGGACACAGCATCCTCCACAGCTAGGGGCTTGGGGAAGTGGGGTGGGGACAGAACAGTGGAGAAGGTAACTGTGGAGTAAACACAAAAAAATGGATCAAAAGGGATGATCAGGGCAAGCAAAGAGATTTCTGCTTGTGTTGTGTTGAAGGGGCAGAACTCATCCTTAAGGATGAGTTCAATGTCAGTCAGCAACAAAGTCCTCTGCAACACCAGCAATAACAGGAAATGATTGATCAGTGTTTACCAAAGGGCTTGCTGTTAACAGGCAAATCCAAAAATGTTCTGCAGATTGGCAACCACAAGAGCTACATAGGATGCTGCACAGGACCTGCACAGTGTTGCACTGGTGGCAGGAGGAAAGCATTAGAGGAGCAGAAGAAATTTTGTCTATTCCTGGGCTACCTGGAGTGAATATGAGCCCAAATTATCACATCAGGCAAGAAAGGTCCCTTAACCTAAGGCCATTTTGCTTTCAGGACTCCCAAATCCTCTCAGGCTATTTCCCAGCAAGTGAAATTATTTCCACTCATGCAAAGGGAGAGTAAATCACAACAATTCTTATGTGGCAGAGAGCTATTCCTCCTTGCCCAGGCTGTTAATGACAGCATTAGAGAGGCAGGCTGGAAATGATAACGAGTCAAGAAATCAGCCAAACATGAACCAATTGCACTGAAATAGTATATTTTGATAGAGGACATTAATAAATATTAATACAAATTCTTACTATTGGAAATTCTATCAATTTGTTTTGTGTGCATTGATTTTTTTCACAAATCTGCAAATATCAGCAAGGTTCAGCTGGCAAGTCCCTCCTCGGGCTTTGTAACTGTGTGCTCACCTCATGGGTAAGAGCTGGCCTCTTCAGCAATATTGCCAGAAATTGTATCTATTTATTTATTTATTTATTATTTATTCTTATAAAAATTCAATTTCAAGTAAGATGTCACATTCAAAATGAGTTTTTCTTGCCTAGAATGAAATTATTCCCCATTTCTTCATATCACCCAGACACTGTGAGTTTAAACACCTTTTCCTCTGCAGGTCTTGTACTCTGGAGCTGCTTTTTACCCACTGTTGTATCCTTGCGCTTCCAAACACCATCCAAACTCCCTCAGGAGCCATTACTGGACCTCTTGCACTCCTGACTGCTGCCAAATGCCTGTAACCTCCACAGAGCTACATTATTCTTATACCTCTTCTCCTAAAATCATAACTGGGCATTTTCTGATGCATCATCCCCTTCTCCATCTCTGTATTTCACCCACTTTTTTTGTCTCTTGTTGTCCATTAGGAACACCCTGCAGAACCTGTGCCTACCACACCTGGCCTTTCTTCCATGAGCAAAGACCACAGGTGCTCCTGGAGTATAAATAAGCATATAATCCATCAATTCTCAAAACTCACCAGGACACATTATTCTGCACTTGCCTGCTGCTCTTAATTTGCTTGTCTTTGCCATTACTTATGATTAAAAGCCTAGACTCTGTTATTTAACTCCATGAAGCATGCAGCTTATATGAGATGGTGCAAAACACAGGCTGGATCTTACAACTTGAAACACTCCATTATATTAAGAAGAAAAAAGAGGCTTATGATTAACTTTGATTTCAAGCCACAAAATGAAACAGTTCAAAGCCATTTTAAATATGCCTCTCACAGCAGGAAACAGAATAAACCAACAAAATAAACTAAACATTATAATCAACCCAATTATTACCTTCTATTAGCCAAGTGCTTAAGGGATGAAAAACATCAGCATTTTAACCCGAGTGAAGCATTACAGAGACATTATCCTGGGGAATGGTTTACAGGCTACTTTTAGGTTAATCCTCAAAAAAAAATTTGCCTTTCCTTTAAAGATATTCAGGTGATTGGTCTTATACGTGTGTGAGAAATTAAATCTCAGGACTAACTTTAGATTCCACTGTGTTGTGGTGTGATCACACCACAACACACTGTCTTCACGTCTCATGGACAAGCATCCCAAGAAATACGGGGGATGGCATATAATAATTTAATAATAAAAAACCACTCACATACAGTAATTACAAAAATTACAAAATCTGGCAGCAGCATCAGAAAGATGAAGAGGAGTGGCATGCACAAGAAGAATCCATAAAGCAAATAAATAACCAAACAACCTCACATCATCGCTGAGTGTTTGGCATTGTGCACAGCTCCAGATCACTCTCTGGAAATAAAAAGGTCTCCCCCTCCTCCCTGGGATTTAGAGGAGCACTCTGGATGAGATTTAAGCCTTTTTCTCTCAGTAAAAGGCACAGGAGGTGCCCTTCTGGGCAAGATGAGGGGCACAGGAGGTCTCAGCTGAACCGCTGTGACCCAGCCTGCTGTGCCCATGAGAGGCACTGGCCCCTCTCCCTCAGCATGGGGAACACAGGGAGCTCTGTTGAGCACCAGAAGGGATTTGCCCCCATCAGTGGGGTTTTCCCTCCCTTTCCCCACTCCCTTCTCCTCTCCCCACATTTTTTTCACCGGTTTCTCAGCTCTGCTTTCCTGCCTGAGGGAAACCAGGAGCTGGGGGATGGGACACCACTGAGAAATACAATTTCCATAGTAATTTGTAGGCTGCTGAAACACTGAAACTGCATCGTGGAGATGAATTTATCCTTCTGTTTTACAACACGCTTTCTCGCCACTGTATTTAAAAGGTCGACAGAACTCCCCCCCTCCCCAGCTCCCGAGGAAGCTCCTCACAGCAAGTGGCCTCAGCTGCCCTGGCACTGAGATGGAGCTGGAGGGGGAAAAGCTGTTCCATAGGCAAAGCCCTGGGAGGTTTTTCTCATGAGAAGGAAAACTAGTGGGAGGTTGGGCATGGCCAGCCCCGGGAGAGCTGCAGAGAGCCAGGGTGAGCAGCCAGGGAGGATCAAGGGCTGGGGTGTAAGGGCAGGGCATCTGCCAGCTCACTGAGAGGAGTGGAGGCCATGGAGGAGGATGGGGTGGTCACTTGCTCAAAGGCTGAAATCATCACTGGCGTTGTGGCAAAGCCAGTGAGAAAGGGAAGCAAAATCCCCCCCGTCAGTCAGGTCAAGGCTCACCCTGCTCCAGGCCCCTTCTGCAGCTGAAGGTGCCAATGGCTTTTGTCCCTGCACCCTGGAGTCTCCTCACCAGTGTTCTCATCAGCCTCCTATTGCCTTCCTCAGGGCTCACCTGAAATCAATCACCAAAATGGAAACCACCATTATTCTTGGGGCTGTCCTGTGCAGCGCCAGGAGCTGGCCTTTGATGATCTCTGTGAGTCCCTTTAGACTCAGAATATTCTGTAATTATCCCCATTCTAGGAAATGATCCTTCTTTCCCCAGCTGTGTGGCAGTGAGCAGGGCTGACCCAGTCACAGCATGGCTGCCTCAAACCCTCATCCCAACCAGTGCAGCACTTGGTTCCTATTTCTCCTCTCCATTCTTTGGGACAACCCTTCTTCCAGGAGCCCAGAATGGTTCACCATTTGGTTATGAGAATGAATTTATGATATTTATGCTGGTGCCAAGCCTACCATAAACTAAATAAGCTTCCTGGAAAATAGCTCCTTTGGCTTAGCCAAGTAAGCCATTTTATTTATGTCCCACTTAAACACCTGAATGTTGAGCACTGTATTTAAATGGGACAACACATCAATACTCAATAGGGGATGTGTGCGAGGAGGGGAAATCCAAAATCTCTCTAGCTTTGCTCCCAAAACATAAATTTGGAGAAGCAGGAGGAAAAGATGCCCACGAGACTGACTAAAACTTATCTGAACACATTCACACAATCCTTATCTCTGGGAAACAATTACTGTTACAGATTCAATTAATTCTTTCTCTGCATTAAAATTAATAAAGTAGAAGGAAAGAATGATAGCATACATGATTTTTGATCAAATTTGAATTTACTTGTTTGATTCAGGAATAAAAGCTTGATTTAAGTTGCTCCATTTTCAAAATCTGACATTACCTACTGGAACTTGCAGTAAATTGATACTTATTGATTGTCAAAGCTTTGGATAATGGGACTTGTTTCTCCATACCCAAGAGATATAGAAGAGTTTAAAAGAGACCTATGATGTATCAGATCAAATTGCACTCTTTATTTGGAGTAATAAACAAGTTGTTTCCCAGTTTTCAAAGAATCATCATAGAATGGTTTGGGTTGGCAAGCTACATTAAAGGCCATCCAGCTCCAACCTTCTGCCACTTGGGCAGGGACATCTTTCACTAGACCAGGTTACTCAAAACCCCATCCAACCTGGACGTGAACACTTCCAGGGGTGGGACATCCACAGCTTCTCTGGCAAACCTCTTGCAGTGCCTCACCACCCTCACAGTAAAGAATCCCTTTCCAATATCCAATCTAACCCTGCCTTTTTCCATTTGAAGCTGTTCCCTCTTGTTCTGTCACTGCATGTCCTTGTCCAAAGTCCCTCTCCTCTCCTGTAGCCCCTTTTGGCACTGGAAGGTGCTCTAAGGTCTCCCCAGAGCCTTCTCTTCTCCAAGATTATTAACCCCAGCTCTCCCAGCCTGTCTTCACACAGAGGTGCTCCAGTGCCTGGATCATCTTCATGGCCATGCTCTGGACTCCTCCAACAGCTCCTTGTCCTTCTTGCCCCAGAGCTGGATCCAGCACTGCAGGTGTGGTCTCATGAGAGTGGAAAAGAGAGGCAGGACCACCTGCCCTGCCCTGCTGCTGGTGGTGCAGCCCAGGACACAGGTGACTTTCTGTGCAGTGCACATTGGAGGCCACATCAGACTTCTCACTAAACAGCACAACATAACACACAGCATGGTTTGTAATGTCAAAGTCCTTCCTGCCCACTGCCCGTGGCAGCCTGCTGTGCACAGGATCACAGAGTTACAACCTTTCAGGAACAGATTTACAGACAATATGGAAGCATCAAAAACGTACACCCCTACTGAATCTGGATTTTTTTACCTTTGAAGAATCACTGCTGATCAATAACAAACGTTCACAACAGGACCAAGAGGACACTTTTATGGTTATGATTGAATGTGGGCATTTACTGCCAAAATGTGTTAAAAATATTTTCACTGAGTAGATTTTTGTTTTGTACTAAGGCCATATATCAGTAAAGGAGCTCTCAGAATAAACATCTGATGCTGGCAGATTAATTCTCCATGAATAAATTAGCTCAGATTTATGGCCCTGACATCACATGTGAGATTAGGCATCCACACAGTGTTGACAGGCTCATCAGAATTGCCTTGACAGTTTAAGTAACATCTTTTGTCAAACTTTGCACCTTTGCTCCTAACCCTGTTTCCCTGAAGTCAGCAGGAAATTCCTATCATGAATGCCAACATTTTGCTTTGCTAGGGATTTTTCTTTTACTTTTTTTTTTTTTTTTTTTTTTTTAATTTCTATTTGCTTTCATCTATAATTGCTGATTTTGTTTTGCTTTTATATTACAATTTTTCTTCCTGGAATTAGTTTGTCCCAGTTACAAAACAGTGCGAAGTCGGGTAGTTATTTTTTTTTCCCATAATCCATATTCAATTATTTTTGCCTCAGATATTTACTTTATTATGACAGTCTAGAAATGAAGCTAGAAAATAAAATGTAAAAAGGCCATCAACTGTATCTTTTATTTTTATTTTCTCAAAATCATTACAATTATGAGGCATCCACCCCACAGTCAACACCAGAAACTGCAACAGAATGTCAAGGCATTGTGATCTTGGTACCCAGGCTTCAAGGAAGCAACCTCGCAGCTTTTTAAGTATTTTCTAGTATTCCTGACAGATTTTTTTTGCTAGTATTACAATATACAGTAGCAGAAATGTTACATTCCTCTGAGAACAGTGGAAGCATAAAGTCTGGAATGAAGCTTCTCAGGCCTTACTCAGAGCAATCCCTTGATAAACTTTTGATAAGTTAAGTATATATATGATCTTACCAGATACAGTTTATTGAATTTATCTGTTCTAGAAGGTCAGTTTTTTACCAAGCCCATTATTCAAGACTTGTGTCACCACTCCATAAATTCTTTATGTAGACTCATAATTTAGGTACCAATGAGTGCTATCAACAACCATCTCTTGTACATCCCTTGCTCTTCCTCTGCCACACTGGTTTGTTTTCCTTTCCCTTAGAGAGAGAAGTGAAGAGGAATAGCTTATTGCTCATGCTGGAGAGAGATTTCAGTCAAGAGATCTCAAAATGCTCAGGTATCAATTTATTCCTGCTCTCTTATATGTTAGTCTGTGCAATTTACAGTAAGACTATTGTTTTATAGTCACAAGTGTAAGTTCCTGTCAAGCTGCAGTGTCTCATCTTGTTAATCAATGCAACTCATGCCAACTCTTCACAGGAGTCAGCCATTACCAAAAAGTGGATTATTATCCAACAACAAAGTTTCAACTCTGGATTACTGACCTAATTATTCCATTCAGCACATGTAACTCTGAGGGACAGGATAATGCTGTAGAATTGTTGAATTCTATAAGTTCAAACCATTTCTGTTGTAACTCCACAGGAGTGCCAGACCAAGGGGTCTGTGTGTTCATAATCATTGCACTCTGTTACAGGAGCCTTTGCACAAATTTACCCTGATGATCTGCTTATATCAGGAAGGAGATAAATTAGTATTTCTTTATAACATGTTCTAATTGTGGGGGGTATAGACAGCAACATTTCCCAACTGGTTTAGGAAAATTCACAGAGTCAGGGTTTCCTGTGATTTTCCTTTGGCACAATTATTTTATAGCTGTAAAGGTAAAACAAAGGCAAGCCTAATTTAGACAATATGTACTGATTAAAACCAAAATCACCATTAAAAATGAAGAATCACTTTTTGAGCAGACTCCTCTGCACAGACTCCTTCTAAGCATGTTCTTGGAGTAAAATATAGATATAGAAGTAAGTTACATATTCTGTTACAATCCCTTGTATGTTTATCCAAACCCCAAACTCCATTAATAACAATAAATTTACATGTTCATTGTCCCTGAGTTTGTCTAGAGAAATAAGATACTTCGGTTAAGAGATTTTAAGGTAGTGTTTTAAGTGTGTTAATCAAATGTTTGTTTCTTTCTCAATATACTCTTCTAAAATAGAGCCTTGACAATAGAAATGAAGTTTATCACTGAGAGATCCAACCATTAAAAGACTGAATATGTGATTGTTACTTTTTTTGTATGTTCCTTCTCATTTAAAAATGCTGAAATACAATCCCAGACCAATGCACTTTAGAAAGGCATCTGTACAGAGTAACAATGAACATCTCTTCCATGCCATACTCTCCAGAAAACAAAAAATCCTTGTGCTAGATTTCTGTCAGAAGCTGCTTTTAACAGAGAGCTGAGACAAAAGTTGTGGCCTTATCTATTGGTTCCCTGGGTTGCAATAGGGAGGGAGAATTAAAGCTCACATCAGTTAAGATTTGCCTCCCATTTCAAAGATTTAAAGTGATATTTGCAGTTTTCTTTATTGCTAAGAGATCTATTATTCAGAAATAGTATCACCAGATGAGATGGATCCTTTGTGGTGACAATCACTGGCATGGAACAACTTTGCACTTAGGATACCAAAGGAGCCCTGCTCAATTAAGTACAGCCCTAATTGTTAACGTTTATAATTTTTACTACAGCCCTACATATGTCTCACTAACCTCATGATTTCATTGACATTTTATAGAAAAGAATGAGGAACTGTCCCTTCTCCCACAGTAGAGTTTTCTCCTGCACAGCTGTACGTGGGCCAATATCGATATGCGTTTTATTATCTGCATTGAAGTGGAGTCCTGAGGCAATAAATACTACTGCAATCCACCTGTCTAAAAACCTCCACTTTTATTCCTCTGCCACTGCGTGGGAACAGGGAGATAGAGGTTAATGACAATGTCTTGGGTTTTTTCCTGTAGTGATGATTTAAACTGGAGTGAAGGAGATGTTTTCTGGGCTGGTGACTAACTGCCAGAACTAACACACCCTCCCTTTCAGTAAAACAGTTTCTTATTTAGAGCTGCCAGCAGTAAATGCTGTGGTCCCTCGGGATATGGGGCAGTGTGTGGCCATTTGGAGCCACAAGCTGCCCTAGAAGGAAGCAAACATGGCAGGTCAGGAATTGCCCTGCAGGTCACTGGGAATAGCTGTCAGAACTGGGACTCGGGATGAGTATTTCTTGCTTTGCAATCTCATCCCAGAATCAGCCCTGGCCCTGCTGCACGTTTCACGGCATGTGCTGCCAGCAGGGCTGCAGAAGGTGTTGTGACAGCCTGAATTAAAACAGAATGCTGTCATTTTTGATTGGGACACCTCAGTGATCGCCTTCATTTCACTTAACACTTAACACTTACAGGTCTATTTTCCAACTTCCTTCTTTTGTCTGCTATTCCTATGGAGAGGATGCTCCCCATGAAATTTAGATGCAATTAATGTTATTGTCAACATTAGCAACATCTTTACATCTTTACATGAAACCTCAGTAACACATAGTGAAAGCTAAAATAATAGATATTCTGCTACTGTGACCAAAGAAAAAAACCCTGTATTACCAGAAAACCAGTAGGAATTCTACTTGAGGTTTTGTTCATATTACCAGATGGGGAGGTGGATCAGAGGGAGATAGGAAAAGTAATGAGACATCCAGTGAGGACAGCTTCTCTCTCCCCTGATCTATAAATTGAGCAGAGGATCCTTTATCTGCTGTGCAGTCCTCCCAGTGCCTCCACCAGGAAAAGCTGCAGAGAGTCTTTTAGACACCTCAGAAAATAAAACAATGTGGAAGCAAATACACGAGGAGCCTTTGACCATTTACAGAAACACTCGCAGTGCTGCCTGGATTTCCATCGCTGTAAACTGATGCACTGTGCACTTCAGCTCTCTCCATCTCTGCTTCTCATCTTCTGCCCCAGGCTTCACTTCACAGCTGCCTCATTGCTCTGCTTTTAGCTGAGTCCCAGCTGAACAAGCAGAACCACAGTAAAGTGTCCCAGAAGCTCTTCTGAAAGTGCCCTGCCCTGCTCTGTGCACAAAGACTGCCTTCGTGCTTGTATGAAGTCTGAGATGAGGACTCCCGACCTTTTTCCCACTAAGCTACCTCACACAGACCACACACACTTTTGGGGTAAGAGCTGCCTATTCCAGACCTCTGAGCTACCAGGGAGCTCTCCTTGGTTACTTGGCAATAAATGCAATTTTATTACTTGCTAACAAATGAAACAGATAATAATAAAGCCTTCCCCAGAGACAAAGTATCTGTTAAATCTACGAGGGAAAAAAATGAACAGCCTCATTTTAATATCTTTGTAAATAGAAAGACCTCCTTAATCAGCATGAAGCTTAAATGAGGTACTTGCTTAGCAGGAACACCTACACAGGAGCTGATTTTCAGCAAATTGTCTGAGATGGCCCTCTACTCTGGATAATTTTCAGAGTGATTACTCCATCATGCTGGAGGCCGAGGACTAGGACATTACAGGTACTAACAGGAACGGTGTCCTCTATGTTACAAGCTGTGACATTCAGATCAATTTTCACAATGTATCACATCTCACTTACAGCTGCATTTGGGCTTCAAAGCCAACCCATTTCAGTATTCAGCTGCACAGGAAAATTAACTGCTGTGGCTACAAAGCAGAAAAAAAATACTTGGCTATGGATAAATTGATATTGTTCTATTGCATGCACTCTAATATTAAATAAAATCTTTTTTTTTTTTTTTTCTGAAATAATATTTACTATGAAATTAAGATCTACATACCAATGGAAGTACAATTATTTCTAGTTATATTGTTTTCCATAGTGGAAAATGAAAATTCTTGCAGTATTGATTATTACCCTGCATTGCTACAATGATCGATTAACCATTCACCTTGGCTGGTGCCAAGGTAGCCACACTGCTCATTCATTTGGCAGCTTCTGCTTTTTACCACATTTTATTTTCAACTTTCCTCCATATAAGATTTCAATCTTAAGGGCCTTGGCTGCATGGTCACTTTGCACAAAGGAAAACTAGGATACTACATCACTCCAGAAAATGAAATGCTTATTAAGGATGGGAATTATTTGATCAAATGTAGATGCTTCTGACTATATGACTTCTGAGCTGACCATCCTCATCTTGTTGGACAGCCAACAGCCCTCCCATGAGGCTGGATTCCTCTCCTCCTAACATAGATGTCTAAAATGGGTCAGAGGAATTGTACCCTAACCATGGCACTCACTATCAAAGTCCAGAATAAGCAGCAGAAATAGAGACATCCACACTGTAGATGACTTGCTTGTATGTGTCTTGCTTGTATCACCTCTTTGGTGGCCAAGTTTCACTCCTGAATAACTGGCAAGAAGTTATTCATTCTCCTTTGAAAAACAATTTTTATCTTTGTGGACAAGAAATATCACAGAAGTCAAATTCTTTTAAGAAAATATTTTTTTCTGTTTTACTAAATGGGCCAAAATTAATTGTACCTAGTTAAAAGAAATTAATTTATTTAAATCTAAACTGAATTCCTCACAGGAATTATTTAAATTATATTCATAAATTGTTAGTCTGGTGACCCTTTGCCCACAGCACATTTAAGTTGTTTCTCCCATATAATCACCATAGCATAAGAACAGAGTAACTCCTGTTGAAATGGAACAAAGTTCAAAACCATATCTGAATTGCTGAAATCACTAATGGAAGTTTGATGGCCTTTTAGTCACTTCTGATGTAAAATGAAAATCCAGGTTTATGTTTCTGCCCTAAACTCTGCAGCTTGTAATGAAAAAGGGTATCAGGTTTGAGAAGTCTAGTTCATAAAGAATACAGAAATAAGTTGTCACTTATCCTGCTGGGGACAGGCTTTTATTAGACAGTGTCACACCCCCAGGAGACCTCTGCCAGAGAGCCCCAGGAATATTCCTTTAATTTATATTTGAGATGACAGGCTGGTATTTCTGCACCACTCTGAGCAGAACCACCTGCTTCAACCACATTGGGATCAGTCACTGCCTCTCTGTGCTCCTCCATCTTCCAGCACTCTTAACACAACCAGAGAAACTGCATTTGACATCTCTAAGCTCTTCCAAGGAATATCTGAAAAGCCAGTTGATTAAAGTGGCTCTAGAACTTTAGTACAAAGCATTATTTAATCAGCCCCCCAAAAGGAAAAAAAAACATATAGAACAAAAGAGGACAGTAGTAAAAAAATCCTGTGTTTTACTCACCTCGTTTAGTCTATTTCAAGAAGTTCCCCACAGTTTAGGTAAATAATTTCAGGTTGAAATAGCAGAGTGTCCTGCTTCTAAAATGCCCTCTTTACATCATTCTTATAAATTTACTTGTTATTTTTAATTCAAATCCATTGCAGGCTCTCCTAGGTCAAGAGGGCCTTGACACTAATTCCTAAAAAACCACACAATGACAGTTCAATTATGGAACAGGTCTGGCCACACAGAGAATAACTACATAACATTGAGTAAGGTTTATATCTACCCCTGTGGAAATTCTGCAGTAACTCCTCTTTGTAAACAAAATCTTCACTGCCAGTTCTCAGCTGTGCAGCTGTGGCAATCCAGGACTGGGGCCAAGAAATCCCTCCTGAGTTTTGGAATTGGTTGCTTTGTTCCAGATGTCTCCTTTATTCCAGCCTCCTTCACAAGTTGCCCCACCTCAACTCATACTTTCAGGAAGTTATGAAACAATAGTAGAGACATTTCCCAGTCAGAATAGACACCTTCAAAGTTAGTGCTGGTTTGCTGGAATGTATTTTTCTGGAAAAATCAGATCCTCATTCACTCCTTTCTGGACAAGGCTGCAAGCATCTTTGGAGGACTACAGCACTGAATAAACTTAATACCTGAACTATAAACAAAGCCCTTGAGCCCAAAGGAAGAAAAACTAAACTTCTGATAGTCCTAAAAAACACAATGAGAGAACACCACTTAACCTTTAGTTTTGACTGCACCTGGGAAATTCCATCACCTCTGGGCCATTACAGCCGTGCCGATTAGACCTGCTCTCAGCAGGGTTACTCAGGATGGAGGATTAAAACACTGGTGTCAGCTGATAGTTCATCACTTGCAGATGAACAAGTGGGACACTTTTAGATTTCCCAGTGGAGGATAGGCCCTTAAGGCTGCTTTGTGCCTTATCAGGAAGGAAGGGGAACAAAAAAAAACCCTAAAAGCACTTTGCTTTGACATTTACCTTCAGTGATACAGCACTTTCCTCCCCAGCAGGAGGCTCAACCTTATAAAAGATTGCACTGTAAAAAAATTCAACTGTCACTTGAAAATGCTGAAAATTAGACATTAATGCTGTGTTAGAGAAATTATGTATTTCTTTAGCATTGTATGTACATCAAACTTAAGTTAATCTCATCAGTCAGTTCGCTGAGAAATGAAAATCTGGTTTTGAAATACTGAAATGGCTTCATTTGGAGATGGTTTTAATGGACCGAAAAAGAATCCATGTACACACACACTGTTAGAAATCAATATTTAAACTTTTCAAGAGAAAAGAAAGTAATTCTCAATAATTTCCATTTACGAAAGCAGATCTTGGTACTAACACACCAAATGTAAGTAATTATTACTCATTTTGGTAATAAGCAGAATGACATGATTATTTTTTGAACTTGCAAGGTTTTTTGATCAGTTTTAGTCTGGAAAAGGGCTTCTTAAAAGAAAAGAAGAAAGTATTTTCAACAAATTAAGACCAGACATGAGGAGTACTTAATCAACCACTGTATTAATGAAACACACTTCAAAAAAATAATTTACATCCAGATGACTACTTTCAGGCTGGTAGATTTCTTGTTAGACACAAATTTACTCCTTATCTGCCTTCGTATTCATGATTTCCCATGTCCTTTTGAATTTTTTATCTGATACTGTAGTCATTTTGGAGACTAATTTTTTTCTACCAGTTGGATTGTAAATCTTAAGTTATGGGGGTTTTTTTTGGGCCAATTACTGTTAGTTTCATTTTGCTCTGAGCACCATGGGAGTCCTGCTCTGTAACTCAGGCCTCACAGGCACTGAAGTCAGACTCAGTCATTCATAATTAAGGGTAATGATTATATCATGTCCCAAATCTCACAGTATCTTTTTCTTAGCTGTTCAGTCAGGCTCACCAGTTAAGAGAATTTTCCTGCACTCAAAACAAGAGCTCTCCCAGCAGATTCCAACACACTGGGCAGATCCTAAAATTCTGCAGCTCTGGCCCTTTGTGCTTCGTGGTGGAGAATATCTTTCACCATCATGCTGGAAAACATGCCAATCCCCCCAGAGCAAGCCATGTAAATGAATAAGGTCAAAGGATGGAACAAATCCCACAGTCAAAACACAAAAGGGCAAGGGGGAATTAGATGGACTCAAGACCTTCGTCCATGATATTGGGGACAGGTGGGAGGAAATAGAAGAAGGAATTCTTGTGCGTAGCCATCAAAGAATAAAGATTCAGTTTGGGCTTTTTCTTTTACTTGTTACTCTTTGAAAATTAATAATTTTTAAAACACTGTGAATATATGAATGTGTACTTCAGCTGGCACCTTCTTTCTCTCACAGAAGACGTGACAGCAGGAAGAAGGTGATGGCAGCCACTCTTGGGATGGGACACATGAGGATCTCAATTATTTCCATGTTTTACCATGCTGGTTATCCTACAAACCATTGTCAAACTCATAGAAAACTACCAACATGAACAAACACTTGCTTTGACCCTTTGGGGATGCTTAGCACAAGTCAAGCAATGGAATATCACAGCACATACCTATTTCACCTCCTCACAGATGCAGATTATGGAAACTTGGCAGAAAATAAACTTCTTAGGCTGTCAGTGTAGGCTTCATTCATGAAGAGATTACATGAGACCATGGCCTACCATGTGTTCAAGATGGTCTTTGCATAGAAGCAAATTAACCAATTATTAAATTGGGAAGGAGGGGGTGTTGTTTGTTTTTGTTTTTTTCTGAGTACACACAGCTAACAAAACCAGCCACCTTTTTACCCCAAATTTCACACTTCACAGAGCTCTGGCATTGCTCTCCTGTGAAACTGGAGGTGGGCTGAAAGAAAATTTACATCCTAGAATGGAAGTCAAATCAGTGCATCAGAGTTATAAGACCTATCACCAGTGAATAAGCTGCAGTGATCTTAAAAACGTCCTGTGGGCAAACTCTGCTCTACTTTCAGAAGTGTATTGTAACAGTACTGAACATGGGAATTTGGAAACAAACCACAAGACTTGTGGTTTTGCATGTTAATCCCTTCAATGCTTTTCCAAGTCACAGCTATTTCACAGCTGGCAGATATTAGCATCAGCCCTGACTCCAAAGTGAAAGTTCAAGGCCTTTGCTGAAGTGTGCACAGGACTCCACCTTAGTGAAGGACACTGATTCTTTCCCCACTGTTTTTTTGCTACACTGAAGTACAGTGTCAAAAATAGGCACTGGTTGCAGATCTCTGACAAATCACACCAAATTCTTCATGGTGAAATGAAATAAATCAAAAGTATTTTTCTCTGAACAGGACACAAACAATGTTCAAAGCTCAAAAAAGGCACATGAAATCCCATTTATTATTAGCCTTCTGATTACAGGCAAAAAGCAGGAATCTTTTGTTACATAACCTACTGGAAGAGGCCCAAACACTTTGCTGTTGCTCCTTGAAGAACTCAAGTAAGCAGGCAATAGCAATGGGAGAAACTACAGGGTGCTGTGCTTCCCTTCTGCTCCTTCTCTCAGTTCTCACTTGCTCTGGAGCGCTGGCCTGGCCATCTCGAGGGCTCTGGCCTCCCACTCACAGCAGCAGCTCGAGAGCCTTAGGTGGGGATGATGCTGTGCCTTAATAACCTCAGAGGGCAGCACTCCTCTGTCTTTCAATTTTTTCAAGTCCCCAGGGTTTCATTAGAGGATCTGCTAAATCAGGCTTGTATAGTCTGTCATTAACTGCAGAATTTAATTATGCTGATTTGCATTTAGGAAAGACTGAAGCTTGCTGAGTTGTTGCTGCTATCATGCTGTGTTTATCTTTTACTCTGTTTTCTAATGCCTTTTTTTTAACAGTGCATAAAGGTCAGGGGGACAAACATTCTCAGTGAAAAACCACTCCTGAAGATGCAGCCACTCTGGGGACTTGGGAAAATGCTTACTGGTAAGGGAACAGACTCAGTAGCAACACTGGAGTGTAACTACCCCACACATCAGAACAGCCAACATCAGCCTGGTATAATCACAGGAAATTATGAGAAGAGCAAGATGATCCATTGAGACTCTGAAATGTGCCCACGGGACATACATTTGCAAACTGCTTATTTAAAGTTCCTCATACCCAAACTGTCATTGAGAAAATGCCTGCTGACTTCAACAAGAGCTCTGCTAAGCTTGACATTTTTGGTAATCACATCTGTGTCACTGAACTGCTGATCAAGCTTTCTGCTCTCTTTTAACTACATCACCCTGGATGAAGAATTGATAAAAAATACATCCCAGATTGTTCTCTCACTGTTGGAGTTTCTGTGATCTTGCCTGCAGTATTAATATGGTTTATGTTCTGAGTATTGACAAAAAGAAGTGATTTCCTTCAGAGTTCTTGCAGAGTGGAGAATAGGAACTGTGTTGCTGTAGCTGAAAGTCTCTTTTCCCGTATTTCAGGGTCTCTACTGCACCAAGTTCCTCCTTCAGGTCTCTCTACACCACCACAGGCCTAAGAAGCCCTGTGAAAGCTCTTTCTATTCTCATTCTAAACACAGCCAAACACAATCACTCTGTACCAAAAGACTGCAGCTGGTCAGGAAATTAAATTTACCCCAGATCATCCAGTAATGCATTATAAAATAAATGATGGAGAGATAACAATCAAGACATGCATAAAAGTGTATCAGAGAGCACTTTAAAAGTTTAAGGCTTTATCTAAAACAGCAAAATCCCACCTAGTAACCATGTCTTTTTTTCTTTTTTTTTTTTTTTTCTTTTTTTTTTTTTTTTACGTGGATGGATTAATAAGAAAAGCAATGTATTAACACCACTAATATTACATTTACTCTATATTATTAATTTATCTCACAGCTCTTTTGAATCACAGTAAATGCTACACCTTTTTCAATTTTTTAAAATGGAAGATTGCAATTCCAAAAGCCAAGACGTTCAAGACAGATCATAATTTTTTTCTCCAGTGCAACCTGCTCCATACTGGGCCTTACTGCCCAAAATGCAGAGATCCTTCACCAAGAATCTTTAAAGTATTTTCTCAAACACTGGAAAAATGAAAGCTTCCTAGAGAAATCACAGTTGTAATTCTTGCTTTCATGCCATCAGAGTTTAAAAGACTGTATATTAGAACATAAAAATAATTATACCTCATGTTTTCAATGCTTTAATATATTTTTATTTATAATTTCTCAACTGAATCTGCATTAAAAAGCTCAAACAAAAATCTATTAAATCTAAATTGCTTCACTATCTTTGCACCCATGCTAAATGCATGCTCAAAAACATTTCAACGTTTCCAATTGACAGGATCTGAGGTCTACTGCAGAGACTAAAAGAAATTTTAAGATATGAACAATCTGTGGAAATTTTTCACTCTCTCTGAAATTGCTTTCAAGCACCTGGAATGCATTGCTAATACAGACAGGATGCTGTTTAGTCTATTAAAATTCAATTTACATCACAGAAAAATGCATTTGTGAAGTATTTATATACACAAAGAATTATAACATTAGCTGCACAGTGGAGATGTTATCACTTACAGCCACTGAGTGCCTCAACTACAAATTAGAGGATAATTAATTTAAAATAGTCCTGTACTAAAACATAGAATAGAGTAGTAAAAAGTAAAAGCTGTAATAGCTCCCATGGTAGAATTTTCTTTATAGAAAGGACATGAATGTTACATCGATTTACTTAACAATGAAAGTTTGTAACAAGCTGTAGAGTAGGGTTTGTCTTACACAATAAATAGCCTTAAGCAAGATCTAGAGGCACAGCTTGACATTAATCCCAAATTTGTCTCAGGACCTTGAGGTCCTGTTCCACCAGATCTCTACTGACTGGATTCCCGGATTCCTGGATTCACAAAAGTGATCCCTGTAGCTCATTTTTCACAGGGCTACAAGCAATCAAAACTGTTTTGATACATGCTTTGTGGGAGACCCACAGTCCCTGAAGCCGGCAGAGGGCAGGGCTGGAGCAGTGCAGCTCCCAGCAGCCGCTGCACCCCAGCTGTGCAGGACCTGGCCAGCAAACGCTCGCCCACGAGAGCATCCTGCACACAGCACTCCCCGGGGAGCTCCCAGCACAAAACACAGATGCAAGCTGCTCATGCCCTTAAACATTTACAGGTGCAAAGCTTTGACTTTCTAGGCCTCAGATGAGGGAAACAAGGACTGCTCAAGGCCAAACTGCTTCAATTGTATATTTAACTTTCCAGCAAGCATATTTTTTTCTTATGGAATAGACCTTTTTTTTAAATATATGTATATAATGCATTTTTCCTTTCTAAATTTTTATTTATACATCTATGTAGAAACCTACAGTGTAGCTGGCAATTACAATCAAAAGATAACCTTTTACATGGAGAGAATTTCATTCTTCTCAAGCACTTAAGAAGACACACATTTTTGTGATGTCTTTTCCTCCCACCCTGTTTACTGAGATACTGACATAAATTTATTGCAGTTTTTTAACTTCAAGCTGTTGGATGTTTTTCAGCATATTCAAATATGTCTGTAACCTCAGGCCACACACTTGGAAAAATGAATGTATATAAAGGTAGTGAATAAAATATATGCATTAAACAAAGTTCTTCCTTCTTGAGGTATACTTCATGTTCCCTAAAGCCAAGCTGGCAGAACCCTCATAAGTCAGGTAATTGTGGTCTTTACATCTGCTTTCCATTATTCAGCAGGAATTCTGGGACAATAAAACATATTTTTTCTGTGCTATTTCAATGACACTCTGGAGAAACAGTCATTCATGCTAGACATTTTCAAATGTCTAGGTAAGTTCTTACAGTTATTGTTATTTTTAATATTTCAAAACATTATTTGAAATGTGAAAAATGTTATTTTTCATTTTAAAGCTAATAAGAGGATTAGTGGTGGAGGATTTCTTTACAGTGGCAGAAACCTGTGAATTTCAGAACAATCATGAAGTACTGCTTGATTTCCCACAGTCTTCTCCAAAGATTCCTTTTGTTTCTTTATTTCCCCAGGAAATAGCACCCTGTGACTGCAATAAAGTAAATCAACAGCTGTGCATTTCTTCATGGTAGTGTTGTTATTAATATTTTTCACCTTCTAATGAAGAAGAAAGACTGTAGTAAAAACTGTGCATAAATCAAAAAATTGTTTGTGTTGAAAGGACCCTAAAAACATCTTGTTCCAATCCCCCTGACACAGGCAGGGACACATTTCACTATCCCAGGCTGCTCAGAGCGCCATCCAACCTAGCCTTGAGCACTTCCAGGGATTGGGCATCCAAAGATCTTCTGGGAAACCAGTTCCAATGCCTCTCCACCCTTACAGCAAAGAATTTCTTTCCCATTTCCATTCTAAACCTGTGTTTTTCCAGTTTAAATCCATTACCTCTTTTCTCATCACTACATGGCCTTGTCAAAAGTCCCTCTCCAGGCATCACACAGCCCTGGTTACTGGAAGAATCTCTGAGGTCTGCCCAGAACCTTCTCTTCTCCAATATGAACAATTCCAGCTCTCTCAGCCTGTCTTCTCAGGAGTGGTGCTCCAGCCCTTTGAGCAGCTGTGGCTTCCTCTGAACTCAGATTCACCAACAGCTGCAGATCTCTCTCGTGCTGAGGATCCAATCTAAATGCAGTACTCAGGTAGGTCTTGCAGATTGCTGGAAAGTACACTGCTGTTTTCCCAGGAAACTAAAAAAAATTAGCTCTAAAATAGCTTTAATAAAAGACAAGCAACTCCAATTGAAAAAAGAAAAGAGAGAAAAGAGAAAAGAAAAGAAAAGAAAAGAAAAGAAAAGAAAAGAAAAGAAAAGAAAAGAAAAGAAAAGAAAAGAAAAGAAAAGAAAAGAAAGCAGTTTATAGCCTGCTTCTTCTGCCTATAATAAAGCTGCTATCTGTAAACTACTTCCTGCAAATAAATCCTTTTAGAGCCAGGACTCAAATTTTCAGAATGATTGTATCATTCAGAGTGATATTAATTCTGAAGAAAAATCGGGAGTTCTGAATTATTAAGGAAGACTGTCATTGAAGTTTTCACTGAACATCCATATCCTGAAGCCATATAAATGTCACAAAAAGCCACAGCACTTGGCTCTGATTCAGGGCAATTCTTAACCAGTCAATCAAACTACCTTTGTATTTAAAGTTAAGCATGTGCACAATATTTCCTGCTAAATCAGGCCTCAGATTCCCACTTCACTTCATGAATCTGTGACTATCGTGCTTCTAAGCAGAACTGAGGGTCTTAAAGTCCAAAGAAAATACTTACAGAACTCAACAGAACCTGTTTTGTCTATACAGAGGGAAGACTATAACATACTGGACTAGGAATTCACAGTCCATTTGCCGTTCCATGTCAATTCCCCCAGCGAACAGTTGATGCCCTTGTTCATTATAAGTTAAAACACTTTCAAAGTTTATTATTAAACAGCAAATAAAGGTTTTCTTGATAAAGGCTAAAGAGCCATTTACCCTGAGATTCTTGGAATGCTACATGTAAATTTACTTTGTAGATGGACAAGGTACGCCACATTAAGAATCTGCAAAGATAGTACCTTATGGAATTAAATACCTTTTAATTTAACTTAGCTTAATCCACTTTATGAGTAAAATAAACAAAATGTAATGATGGCTACTTTAATTCTGAATGAGAATTCTGTGTGGCTTAAATAGCCAAGTGAAAACTTTTTAGTTAATTCATAGAATCATAGAATGGCTTGGGCTGGACGGGACCTTAAAGATGATCTCATTCCAACCTTCCTGCTACGTGCAGGGACACTTTGCACTAGGCCAGGTTGCTCAGAGATCCATCCAAGCTTCCCTTAAACACTTCCAGGGATAGAGAATCCACAACTTCTCAGAAGAACTTTGTTGAAGATCCCCATGTAGATGGTCTCTGACAGCGGCCAAAGAGAAATAAGAAGAGGCATAATATATATGTATGCATATACATATTGAATATTGTACACATATATATAAATATAAATAAATATATATATATAGTATAAACGTTCCTCCTCATTTGCAACATGCTGATAAGAACCAAGGCAGAGAACAGTAGTGTTGTGTTTTTCTCCTGACTTTTGCATTCCTAATTGTGGCCATATTTTAAGAAGATGCCATTCTCAAGGTACCTTTGGAGCAAGCCTATCTGTGGTTCTTTGCACTCAGGATTCCATTACAATCAAATGAGTCAGTGTCAAATCAATCGCCATGTGCTGACCCTCAGAAAGAGGGCTGAGGTCTGTGGGCTAAAAACCAGGGAGTGGGGCAGGTACCGGGCCAGCGATGTGCTGAGGACACGCTCAGCCTTCCTCGCTGCTGGAGGCGAGCAGCCCAGAACCACGGACAGCGCCCGGAACCGGGGACAGCACCACGGACAGCACCACGGACAGCACCACGGACAGCGCCCAGAACCACGGACAGAACCACGGACAGCGCCCGGAAACACAACGGGACGGAACCGGGGGGACAGCGCCCGGAACCACGGACAGCACCACGGACAGAGCCCAAGACCACGGACAGCGCCCAAAACCACGGACAGCACCCGACCACGGACACCCCACGGACAGCACCACGGACAGCACCACGGACAGCACCACGGACAACAGGACACACCACGGACAGAGCCCAAAACCACGGACAGCGCCCGGAACCACGGACAGCGCCCGGAACCACGGACAGCGCCACGGAACCACGGACAGCACCACGGACAGCGCCCGGAACCACGGACAGCACCACGGACAGCACCACGGACAGAGCCCAAGACCACGGACAGCGCCCAAAACCACAGACAGCGCCCGGAACCACAGACAGCACCACGGACAGCACCCGGAACTGGGGGCAGCACCACGGACAGCGCCCGGAACCACGGACAGAACCACGGACAGCGCTCAGAACCAAGGACAGAACCAGGACAGCGCCCGGAACCACGGACAGCGCCCGATCCCGCACCGTCCAGTCCCTCCCACAGGATTTTAAGCCTTGCCAAAAGCCCATCCAAAAAAAGCCTTTGAATTCAGTTTCAGGTAGCACAGCACAGGTCGTTCTGAAAGCACAGTGTTCAGGCTGGGCTTTTCCAGGCCACTTGGAGGATTATTCTATTTCCAGAGAACCAGGCATTCAAATCTCATCAAGGCTTTTGGAAAACGTTCGACTAAGCAGCAACTGTTATCCTTTAAAAAGGATGCTCATCCTTCAAAGCTCATCACTCAAAGCTCACTTAAGTAATGAGTTGATTCTGTGATTCCAAATGTTCCAGGACTGAAGGGAACAGCAATTACACTACAGCCTTGGGCTTCTTCCTTGCTTCTGTAAGTAAGGGCTGAGGAGAAATTCTTGTAATATTCAACCTGGATGTAGGAGCACCTTCCTGGTGTGCCCTGCTGTCAGTTAAATATGCTCAGGATTAGGTGGCTTTATTCTTAATTTTTAAAGGCATTGTTTGTGCATGCATGGTGAATACAAATACTACATCGCCACAAAAAAAAGCCACAAAACTGCTTTTGTACAGGAGCAGACTGCTGAAATCTTGCTGTGAGCACTGAGCTGGACTTAAAATGGACAAGAAGAGTAGTGAAATAGTGCAAAGAAACAGTATTACAGTATCTGTCACCCAAGGATGTCTAAATGTTCTTTAAGTTACCCCTCAGCAAGCTGAACAATACTCCCATGTGACAGACAAATGTTAATTTTCCCACTCTACAAGTGGCTGAACACAGATACAATGAGGTCCATTAGAGAAAATTTGCAGAAATGGAGATTTTTTTCACACCAAAGTAGCTGCAAATCCCTGCCACAAATATGTTACAAAGGAGCCATATACCTTGTTCTTCAAAGCAGAATTATACTGCATTAGCAGCCAGCTGCAGACTGAACCAAGAGACCATATCTACCCTCAGTGTTGGCCCAGAATACCCTCTTCTCCAAAGAGGAAGAATAGATACCTCCTCCACACTTGTCTGACAGGCAAGCAGTCAGCTTTGACACATATGAAAAGGAGAAACGACATGGTATTGTCATCTCAGAGGTTGATAAAAAAATTCAGATCCAGAAAGACACACTAAGATGAAAAAAAAAAAAAAAAAAATAGAAAACTCCATATTGCCTTCTACTACTTTTAATGTCTCACAAAATCAAGACAACATTAATTTTGTTTAAGTTTGCAAGTCTATAGCAGTAATGCCTGTAGTAGCTGTTTTGGCACAAGTATTAATACTTCACCTTTAGGCAGGTTTGAAAAATCAATATACTGTGAGTTTCCACTAGAGACAGTAATTAAAAAATCCAAACCAAACCAATACCCAAACCTTCAAATGAAGTGATTCTTTTATATAATCTGCCCAATGACTGTCTGAAGTTTAATTGCTCTAACTTTTAGCAATGAATAATAGCCACCTGTACAACAATCTGATTAGAGAGCACGAATTCCATTTGTTATAATTAAAAATCTTGTTCAATGCCTTTCACTTCATCGGTAATTTCGTTGGAAAATTCAGAGTCATTTATAAAAGTGATAATCAGGGTCATTTATAGATCACACCACCATACTCAGCCCCATGAGTTTCTGCTGTGCAGTGCTGGGGCAGACTAAATCTAAAGGAAACAAAAACTTTCTCTGCAACAAAACCATCCTTTAGTCTATTTGGGTCAGTCCACTAATAGCCAGGAATTCTTGTCATTGCAACAGAGAAGACTGCAGACAGCATGGCTAGAAATACAAGGCTCATATGCACTGCAGCATTGCGATGAAGTATCAGTTCTGATTTATAAAAAAGTCCCATCACCTCATTCTCAATAGCAGTTGGCATCCAAACTTCATGGTAGAGTGTACAGAAATATGCACCTACATTGCCAACAGCTAAATCCAGTGCTTTGGATTCAATATTTATCAATTGCATTTTGCAAAAATATGTACTGAAGGGTTCCTGTCCAGGTTGCTGGGTGAAAAAAAAAAAAAAAAAAAAAAAAAAAGAAAACATCTCTCCTGGCGAAATTCAAAAGACTGTCTGCATCTCCCAGCAAAATAAACCCATGACCTACATACACCATAGCACTGTAATGGTACAGAGAGATAAACCATGAGGAGGGCATGACTTTCATCCCACAGTACATTTGTGATCACAGAAAAGGCCTGAAGAAAGGAGAATGTGGAAGCTAGGTCTTCCATGCTGGAGAGAAAAACAACCAGGTTAGGACTACAGCTAAAAACTTTGTTACAGACTCTTTCATAGAGCTATGTTAGACAATGATTCAGAACTGAAATAGTATTTAAAACACTAATCCTTTGCATATTAGCTCCAAAGAACTAATTGAGCGCTATGCTTCAGTATTTTTCTTCCTTCTGAGGGAGCTCATATGACATATAGCATAAACTTTTAAACTTTATGAAAAACCAGCAAATCTCCAGGCCAGCTTTCATGCCCAAGTCTTTTTTGGGTCAGTTTGCACTATTCTTGTAGATTGCTGATGGCTACCCTGGGACACTAGGATCTCTCAGCACAAACACAGACCCCACCTCACCACCCAGGCAAATCTGCTATGGTACAAGGATTACCCTAAGAGAGAGCATTTCTCTAGGAGCTGTTTGTCTAAAGCCAACACATACATCTCAGCAGATTTAACAAGGCAAACAGGGACAGAATAAACTGTATTTAGAAAGAGTGAACAGAGGGGAACTGTGATCAGGGTCAAGTTTAAATGTAGTCAGGGTGTGACAGCAGCTCTGGTAGATCTATCCAAACAGTCTGGGATGATATTAGATTAGTCATAGGAACATGGTGCTCAGAGAAGCTGCCTGACCCAGATTCACTGCCAGTGATTAACTTGAAAACAGGATAAAGAGTCCCTTTATGCGCTGTGGTTTCACCTTGGGCATCATTTCCCACTCTGTGCTCACCTTAAAAGACACAACTCTATATGATTATGCATGGGAAACAAGATCTAAATGGTTGATACTGGTACCAGAATGATGACACCAGATGGGATTTGGATCCATCCAGGCACATTAGAAAGTTTTGTCCATTTGGAGATCTTTGAATGCTCTGCTTGAAACCAAACCATGGTAGACACCAAGGACTTTAGGGATGCCTGCAGTACTCATCAGCGCACTCTTGCTACTGAGTGACTTTAAAAGAACATTTTTTAAAGGAATATTCATGTTTGCAAAGGAGCTAGCACATTCTTATTGTAAAAGCTGCAATGGCTCTTTGGGGCCTCAACACAAAGAAAGCTGGGCTCACCCATTACAGATGTCAAACAGCAGCTCTCTTTCTGATGAAGACAGAGAAACAAGGCACCTCTCAATAACTTTCCATCCTCTAGAGAGTTATAGTCTAAATCCTTCTCACTTTATCCCTACCAACAACATGAAAGAAATCAAATCAGGCTAGAAACACCATGTTGAATTTTAAAGCAGTTGTGAATGCAGACTGTGGTCTTGCAGAAGCAAGGGATGAATTAAGAATAGACTAATAGCTTATGTCTAAATATGTTTTTTTCAGTCTGTTCAATTTACAATACATTTTTAATGGTATTGACAGGCTGTAGATGGTTGGAAAAATTACGTGCTAAAAAGCAAAACCGAGGTGAGAAGAGGAAATTAAATCTCCATTTAGCAGAAAAATTATTTCGATTTTTTTTTCCTTCCAAAGCAAGATGAAAACAAGGACTGTTGAAACCTCTCAGTAAACAAAATTTCAGTTCCCATCAATCAAACCCTCATTTTATTAAAACTGAAATAATTAATTTTCCACATATTATTTATATAACATAAAAGCAAACAACCATCAAGGATTACATTTCAAAGGGTTTTTTTCAGATACCAGACTTTGACAGAGTACTCCACAGTTTTTTAAGCATTGCATTATCAAAACCATAATGCTCCTAAATGAGGTTAATGGCAAAAGTACAGAAAGAAATATTTGATTTGAAAATTTTATACTAGACTCCACTATCTTCCAGAATTTTCTCATCAACTGAAATATCAATTTACTAATATGTAGGATGTTGTCTGATTCAGAAAAAATAGTTCGTTTCCGTGCACTATCGTGACAAATTCTGCTTTGTTTCATACTAAAACCCTGACTCAGCCCCAGACAAGGGCACAAATAGAAGACATTATCCTCAGTTTTCTCCGTAATCTGGCATAAAACTGTTCTACAAGTGTAGCCTAACTGGTATTATACAGATTTACAGATTCCTATCATCCTCTATTGAGCACTGTATATTCAATAGACCAATGACACTTGTATCACCTAATGTAATTCTAATTATAGACAAGCACTTAAATTTAGCACAAGAAGACACAGTTTATGTACTAATCAAATGCAGATGGTTATTATGAGAGTTTAAATTAAACAGTCAAAACTTAGAAAGAAAGGGAATGGAAGGAATTACCACCCCTATTTTGCAAATAGGAAAGGAGTGTAAAGCCCAGTGAGAAGCTCCAGGCAGGATGTGGTTCCCACAGAAGGAGGTGGTAGAGCTGCCCTGCAGGGACACAGCTATCCTGTGTATGGCACCAGCATGAGATTTGTCCAAGGTGACACAGGAAATCACTATCCTATTCCCTCTAAATTCAAAGTTGTTGTGTGCCAATCCAAGTGTATTCATTGCATGATACTGCTTCTCCTCAGAAACCATGAGATGTTTCTGAGCCTGTGTGGAGATAAATTGAGGATTCCACAGTGGTCCTGCTCGGCACAGAGAACTGCACCTGTTGGCATTTAAACACGGGGTTTTCTTTAAACTTCATTTTTTATGACTAGATCAAATGGAATGCCCACTGTTCAAATATCTCACCCTCTCAATCCCATGTAAAGGCCCTACAGTTCAACAATTGTTTTGCACATCCTGGAGCATCTAGTAGTAAGGAAACTTTTAAAGCCATTTGACTCCATGCAGCTTTGGCAGACAAAGTGGGAACAGTGAAATGTTACCACAGTCTGCAGTCACAACGGACATCGAGGGCAAGATACACTGTGAGAAGAAAACTGTGCAGAATACGGGGCTCAAGCGACACATTCATATAAAAGATTTACTGATCAGATTAACATGCTGAATTTTGATCAGACACTTTGCATTTCATTACCATAGGTTAGTCCTTACTCTTGTTTATAGTCAAATCTCTAGACTTACTTTTCTCCCCATGGCAGGACACATTTGCATTAACAACTACTTAAGTTGCTCCATATCACAGCAACGTGGGCTTTTCAGTCAGATTGCATGACATACAGTACCACCCCAGCACAGTACACACTGAACTCCATCAATATTCTTTTGCTTCTTGCCCCAGTCTATCCTTGCTATAGTTGTTAATGCCTTTCTTCTCTTCATGAAGTTGTTTCTCTACAGAATCACCAATACCATTTTTGCCTCTCCTCACACCTTCAGCACACATTCCTACTGCTGGCAAGCAAAGCCTGTAACAAACAATACCACTGGTTAGGACTGTCACTAATAACAATTCTCCCTGCCTCACACTCTCCTGGCCTCTCACGGATGCTCGCACTCCATCTGACTGATACTGCAGATTCTCAAAAGGACTTTCCTGCTGATGGTGCTCCATCTCACCTCGTATCATAAAGTTCCTCCCTGCATCTCCTCTTCACCCTTGCTGGCTTTACTCTCAGGATTTACAGCATTTACAACAAGCCTTTCCAAAATTAATGTCCCTATTTACCCACAGAAAAGATATGGCTTCTTTAGTCTCCCTTTAGAAGGACTCTGCCTAAGAATGGAAAAGTAGTAAAGCTGAAATGGGAGTCAATTAATAAAGAATTAAAGAACAGCAATATAATTTATGTGACTCCATACAGATTTCTGGAAAATAAGTCCTGTCAAACAAATCCAATTTCATTTCTTGATAAAATTACAGATCTGATTTATAAAGGTAATGGTGTAGGCACGACAGACTTAGACATTTGGAAACACACTTGGCTTCATTATTTGAACGCATTCCATCACTGGATTTTCACAGCCCCCAAACACCCTGCTCTCAACTTTTCCAGTCATGTCTTTCAGTGGTACAGGTGCCATCACATGGCTGGGGAGGTCAGGAGATGTGACCTTCCCCCTCCCCATACCCTGTGTGACCTAGCACAATGTGCAGGTCCTCATTAGCATGCAGCAAATGACCGACATCTATTTCTAAGCACGTGTGAAATGAGTGTAACAAGCACCAGTGCAATACCACATGGAAGAAAATGGATTTATTAGCAAAATTTGAATATGCTGGTTTTATCTGCTCACTCATGCTCGCTCTCTCTCAGAGTTCATCCATCACACTGTCAAGTGCACCAAGATGTGTGTTCAGGTAGTCTGACTGAGATGATTTGCATGTCATGGAGGACAAGGGATATCAACTATTAAGTTCCCACTACAACACTTGTTTTTTCTTGATTGGTAATGACAAGTTAGTGTTTTGGCATATCTTTTATTATAATTTTTATGAGACAACAGTTGAGAACAGGTGGTCCTTTGCTTCCAAATCTTGCCTACTAGGCAATCTTAAGTCTTAGTGAGGTTGCAGGTCAGTAGCTGATTTTGTTTATATAAAGTATATCTGAAAAATAAATTTTCTTCAGCTAGTGTAACTCCTTGTTGGCATAACAAGGAAAGAATTGTCATCACATACACAACATGTTAGCACCTTGTGGCCTTTTAGTGTCCTTAGAAAGTGAGGTCCTGTGCTGGAGAGTTGTCTGTACTGTGACTTTTTGGGCTTGACATTGCTCAGTTTTATTGCTAGGAACAATGTTCTCTATTATTAGCACATGTCATTCTTCTCCCACTTTTTCACTGTTTTTTTCAGTATTTACAGAGACATATTTGCATCTGTATTTCATTCATACCAATGTTTGTATTTCTGCTACAAGCCTATACATGTTTAGTTACATGAGAGGAAAACCAGCTTACTAGGAGACTCTCCAAAAGGAGAAAACACAAGATACAGAATCCAGCAGAGAGTGGATGTACCAGTCTGGCACATTTATAAGGCACAAAAGAAATAAATGAATTTGCTTTTCAAATAACAAATGTGTTTACTGGGCATAGCTTTGTGATCCAGTGGACTCTCCTAGCCTCAAGCAGAATTTTCCAGTGTACGCCGATAAAAAAGATGCAGTGCTATGGTTCCTTTAGAAGCCTGGAACTAGACTTTGTATCCTCCAATTCTATGAGTAGCACAGTCTTGATGTGCTTAAACTGCAACATTCCTCGACATACAGACTCTACCCACAGCGGAGACTGCACATGTCCTGACTACAAATTTAACTTGCTCTTTACTTCGCTCCAGGAACGAGGATTTGAGCATCTGTGTTTCCCACGTGGCAATTCCTCCTCCAAGCTGCCTTCCAAGCAATGCTGCTAGCTCCCTGCAAAAGGCACAGCTCACAAAGCCAGCCCATTCCAGAACCTTCCCCACAGACATGGTGCACACTTAGGACACATCTTTTCTCCTTCCTAATCTGCTCTCGCCTTGTCTCAGGCAGCCCTGTAGCCCCAACCCCTGAATGCAACAAACACAGGTTCACACATCACAGAACAAAAACAACTGTCAGGGCTGAATCCTGTTCTTCAAGCTGAAAAAAATACCCATGGAATTTATTTCAATTCCAGCAACAACAAAGCCATTTGGGAGCAAAGGAGGTTCCTGCCAAGTGATGTGCAATGTGGATGCATTAATCACCTCCAGAGAGTGTCTGAGTGGTTACAAGGTGGTTCACAGCAATTCTTTATGCAGCTGGGGCTCTGTTCCTCCCACAGCACCCAAAATGAGCGAGCAGGCAATGAATGTTAGCAGCCATCAATAACTATCAGTTTAGGATGGATTCAAAGATTGAAAGCTTTCCCTTACACAAATGCAAAATGCCCAAAGCCTCCCAGTCTTTCCATTGCTCTGCCTTCCTGCAGTCACATCTATTCATAACATGTATTCTTCACTACAGCAGGAAGCAGAGAGCTCAGGAGAGCACTACAGCCATTTGTCACCATTCTGCAGATTAGTCCACTTTGTCTCAATGTTTTTGGTGATGGCACTGTTAATATGCAATGTTTCATTAGCATATACCTCATTAAAAACTTAAGGGGTTAGGATAAAACCAACCAAACAACGTACCTAAATGTGAAAATTAAATACTAGGGAACTCTCTAGAAACCAGAAATTCAAATACAATAGAACTTTATAAATGGTGAGAATAGGGGAAACTTTAGAGGAAACCAAGGCAGCCTCTCTGAAAATACTGAAAAGCTAAATTTTGTGCCACTGCATTGAGGTAAAATGATCACACTCCTCTGCATCTATTTAATACCTCACGGAAAGTGTGTGCTTTTTCTCCTCATTTTAATCCATCAGAAGACCAGAATAGATAATGTGATGCTCAGTGCTCAATTTTTACAATTTGGCAAGTTTCTTCTAGGCATTCTGTGGGGCCCGAATGCCCCCACATTTAGTAAATAATAACTCCCTTATGTCTACAATAACCCCTTATTTTTCCATAGATGGATTTCTCTGCCTCTATCTCATCTTGCTTGCTTTATTGAATAGATGAATAGATCACCTTTGACTTCACATAATTTTGCCTTTTCTTGAGAGACTCTTGAGCATCAAGCTCTCTTTTTTTCCTCCTGTACTGAATTAGAATTCTTTTGATTCCATTTTTTTTTTATTGTAGACACAGGCACGACAGATTCTAATATCACAAAAAAACTGTAAGGACTTTATATTTTATGAAAAATACCTGCAATTTATACATACAGCCAGCTTCAAATCTTAAACACTCCATATCACAGCCAGGTGAGGTTTAAGGGCAAACACATGCATAATTCATGAAAGCATAACCATTATTGGTAGCTCTGTAGAATAAATAGTCCTTGGTAGACACTGTGCATTTGAAGGATGCACCATATTCATGCTAGCAATACAGAGACAAATTTGTATTTATGGTGTACTTCCAATCCATTCAATTCTGTTTCCATTTGAACACACCGGTGAAATAGAGAGCAATATTCTGTTTCAGTTACCAGCACAAGATGCACAACTCAAAGCAGAGCTCAGGATGGCCAGAGAGCACAGAAGAGCTGATGAGTGCACAGAGTCCACCAGGGATCTTGTTATGCCAATCTAATTAACCTGGAAAATGCTCAGCTAGCACCGTGCTCTGGGCTCACACACAGATGGAAAATGGGCTGTTCAACCATTGTGTGTGCAAGGCAGGCTTCTCATAACTCCCAAGTCAGCAGAAACATTTAAGCATATGCTTACCATAAATGTTAAACAGGTGCTTAAGTACGCTGCTGAACAGGGAACATAACAAGGAGCATGCCTCTGGAGGACATGATTTTTTGTTTTATTGCTGTTGCACAGGATTTATTTGCTGCCCTTATATATTACCAATGGCCTTCTTTCTCTACCAAGACTGAAATTCTGTTAAAAATTGAGTAGAATAATAGCAAGAAATACTCTCTTCTTAAAAAAAAAATGGCAAAAAACTCCAAAGAACAAATCAAGGCTGTGCAATCTGTAAAACCCAAGATACTGGAACAAAGAGGAGCAAATTTCAATTTTAAACTTTCTAGACTCTTTTATAGATTTTGATTCCTACAAGAATGGCCAAATCCAACCAAAATGGACCATCCTCAATGATGTTTTTAGTGCATTACAAACACAGATGGACATGGTTAATGCAAATTAAATAAGATGCACAGAGAGTAACACAAAATCCACAGAGAATATAGCACAAACTGATAGCACAAACTTCTCTTCCATGAGAAAAACTCCAAATAGTGAGATAAGGAAAGGCTCAGTCATACTGATATGAACCACAATTAATTTCTGAATTACTGCTCTACCCACAGCATTTTATACATCCTTCAGGTAGACCACAGATCCAGTTTTTAACAGAGTCAATAAACTCAGAGCTCATGAATAGTCATACTCCTGCATTACAATCACTTGCTTTACAAACTAGATCTTCGTAAGTGGTACTTTCAGCCCCCTCACAGCCAGATGAGAAGGCATTATTATGAGCATATTTTTTACATCCTTATAATTAGGCACTAGAAAAAAGCAATACAAGCTTATTTCTAGGTTACTTTGGTTATATCATAGGCTGCAGAAGAACTAGGCAGTATGTACAGAGAACATGCCAAGCTATAAATTCAATTTTTTCTCCACATTTTTAATGTCAGTCCCAAATGATAAACAAACAAAAAATGTTTCATTTTCAACATGTTTTCCAGTTTAACATCATCAGTGAAAACAAACATAAGCAGAAGCGCAGGCACACAGCATGCTCTGGGGATCAGCTGATGGAGGAGCTCATGGGGCTCCCCGTGGGGTACAACTTATAAAATGAGATGAAGTAAAATATACAGAGTGCCTGTCTTAACCACCTCACTCTGCTTTTATTCTGCTTGCTTTCTTACTACACAGTTCACCTTTTTCATTTTTTTTCTTGTCAAATGCAGTATATTTCACTGTTGTTACCTTTCAAAAATTACTGAAAATCCCTGGTGGCACAGAACATGGTGGGGTTATGTGTTGAGACTCAGATCTGAAAGCACCCGAGCCTCAGACAAAAGTCTTACTCGTTTCAGCAGGAGTAGTAAACCCATTAAGTTTGGCAAAAGTTTTGCTTGAGTAAGTGCTGAATAATGACTACAGAATGAGGCTATGCAATATGTGACTGGAATTCATGCCAAGTCTGTCTACACATGCTTGAGTTGACAAAATCTCCTGGCCAGTATTCCCTGTAACTTGAGAGGGATTTTCCACAGCATTGCCCAGGATGTTTACCATCCACTGCTTGACCCGGTCATGCAATGTCCACCACTGCAGCCCATCCCACCATCCTGAATTGTTTGTTTTCTCACACTTGCTTTGATTGGACATTTGTGAGCATCTCAGGATAACCCCTTAAATCATCATTCCACATTAATTAGGGATGAGATGGTGGGAATCATTCATAGAAACAGACACACTACGAAAAAGGCCTTCTCACAAACAAAATCCTCAACTAGTTGCTGGAGGTGCACAGCGTTTGCAACTCTTCTATTGTCCCTTGCAAGAGTGCAACAATTGAGGGTTGGACTCAGATCCAGTTACATACATAATAATTCTCCCTTGATAAAGATATGACAGGCAACTCCACTGCTTCTGCTCCCACTCTTCACTTCTCTAGCAATGAAGAGGATATTGCTGGGCATACAGAACCCACAGAGAAAATTTTGTGGTCAGAAACCACCAGCAAGGCACACACTTCTTCCCAGAGCACAGCATAAATATTACAACACAGGGACTCCAGGAATTCCCAAGACCTCAGCAATACCTCCACAGATGCAGAAAGCCAGTTTTTAAAATTGCAGGACACTACAAAAACAAACTCTGTTTGCTACAATACAAGCTCTGTTCATACAGTGTCCTTAAAAGGATAGAAAATCCGTGCAAACTACAGCTGGGTCCCAGTTCTCTGTGTATTATAAGCATTCAGGCTCTAATGGTTTAGATTTATTTCTAAAATTGCATTCTCAACTGCAGCCTTTTGAAAAGGACTGAATACTATGGGAACTTGCTAAATGCAACAATCCATTGGGAAGGAATGCCAAGCTTACTAAGTGACAGCATTATGCATTAGTGGATTACATGAGATTTAGAGTACATAAAACAATTTAATAAATGGGCTTTTCTTGTTAATCTCACGTGAGTCACTGTGTAGTACAATACTGTACAGGCAGCACACATGCAAACACAGACCTAGAAGAATAAATCCTCATATTGCACTTGTGATGGCACTAAACCATTTGGATTAAATAATTTTAAAGCTAAGGGTGCATTATAATGTTCTAGGACAGCTCAGTTTATACAAACTACCAACCAAGAGAGAGTTCTGCTACAGGATGGCATCTTGCTGAGATGGAGCTCCTCTCTTCCTACAGCTGGGCTCTGCTGTTGGGAGACAGGATCTGCTTCTGCACAATGCAGGCACCTGGGAAGAGAAAAGCTCCAAATGTGGAGTCCATCTATCTTCACATGGCACTGCAGATGTAGTTGACAAACTCAGGGCAGGTGCACAGAGCAGTTTTTGTCTGACGTAACAGAGGAAACTGGAAAGGGTTCTTAGTTTCACTTAAGATGCTCTGGAATATCTATGACTACGTTGAAGCCACAGACAGACTCATGACTTAGGTATCTGCAGGGCAGATGTTTATGGTCCAGGTTGTACCCCATAATTCCTTGAGTCAATGGAGAGAAGCTGGCATTTAAGAGTGCAGGTCCTCTGGCCTATTTTACACATCTACATGAAGATGGGATGAATCATGCCCCACTCCACTGACTAATTTGTAGAGAGAGCCCAGGCTGACTAACTTAGATATAAATGTCTATACTGAAGAAGCCAGTGTTTAGTCAGAGGAATCCTATGCCCATCTTGTTCTAATGAAGAATTACCAGACTCCCACAGAGACTGTTTCAGTTCATCACCGTCACTGTAAAAAGTGGGCACTTTATCTTCTAGTTTGGAATGCTCTAACTCCAACTTCCAGCTGTGAATCTTGTTTTGTCAGCTGTGTTCAAGACCCTGTTGGTACTAAGAGTTTTGCACAAACCAGACGTGTTCTTGGGCATGATTCTGTACTGCCTTCCCCTTTACATCATCAGTTAGGCCAATACTGAGAAAGTGCAAAGCTCTGCCATGAAGTGAGACCTCTGAGATACACAAGAGTGACACTTGAAACATGCTGTGTAGTATCTGCTAGCAGTTGAAAGACTCATTCCACAGCACAGAAAGAGAATCTCTCCTCATCAAATAAAGCCTCAGGCCATCAACATCTACAAAACTTACATTTTAGGTATTTATCTTAACAAGCAAATCCAGACTTCATTAATGAATAAATGTAACCTCTCAAATACTGCTGCACAGACAGCCCTGTGGCTCTGTTGCTTCTCAGGGTTCTACAGCCACCCACTCAGCTGTCATTCACTGCAATCAAAACAGTCCCTTCAATTTCACCTCTTTTACTATTTGGGAAAGCAGTGAATAGATTCAGATAAACTATCCTGTGAACAGTAAGACAACTCAGAAGAGGAAGGGAGAAATTAACACAAAGTTCACCTTTTTCCTTGCAAGTAAGAGGAACCAGAGAAGCTGCTGAGGAATACTGAAGAAAAAGAGGCAGGTGTGAGGTGCAGCATCAGATTCAAGATTTTGAACCCTTCTGACAGTGAAAATTAAAGTTAGACCACATGCCCTCCTTCAATCTCACAGCGCTAAATAGCAAGCCAGCAATGTGGAGTGCTTCCCACAGCTCCCGAAGTTATTCTGAGACAGCCTGGCACCTTGTACTTCTCACAGGTCCTGCAACTTCAGTGGATCCCTTATAATTCCAGGCTTTGAAATTCTCTGTCCCTAAGGAAGGATATATCTAAAGGGGCACTACATTACATGGACAATATTAGGGTCCTACAAAGCTTGTGGAGGTCTCTGCCATCCCACCTTAAATGTAAAAAGACTCCTGATTTCTACCAACTAGCCACGTGATATTAGAACAGTCTCAGCATATTTTACAGCTTTCCCACAATGCAGAAATTCCAGTTCTTTCTATGGATTGTATGCCTGCTGTACATACTGTCCTAACAAAGGGGAACCCTTGTTCCCCTTCATGCCTGGCCCAGAAATGATACCAGAATGTTACAGTCCTCAAAACATGACTTGCCTTTCACTAAGCAGCTGCAGACCCGAAGACTTTTTTCTGCAATTCTTGCTGTAGTATCAGCAATTGAATTCCTGCCTGGCTTTAAACTTCAGCTGAACTCATGATAGCTCACCTGGGAACTGCTACCACAGTTCCCTTGCTTTCGGTTCAGGAGCTCTCTGTGTTTCAGCTGAGGTAGTAGAAAACTAAGGAATAGTACACAAAATCTGGATTGCATCTGGCTTCTGAGTCAAGCTGAATGTAAGACATAGGGAAGGCTAAAGCAGCAGGGAGCTGCACTGGATCACAAACTCCACCACTTTAGTGTGGGGGTGTCAAATGAAATTAATCTTTACACAGCTTCTTTAGCCCTTGTTAGGACAACTGCATTTTTGGGTAAGAATTTCACCCTGTTTCAGTGCCACGTGATTGAACATTGCAAGAAACACACCTGTAGGTAAATTATGGCAAATAAGGAAAATAGTAGTGGAACACCAAGGTGTCATTTATTTTAGTAAGAATTTATTGCTCCTGAGAGGCACCAGAGTTGTGTTTCTCCAGGAAGAACAGGAGCACTCCTGGGATGACAGAGTAGCTTAGCCTTCATGTCAATTGTACCCCTGTGGTCTCTAAAGCCTCAGAGGTGCTAGCAGACTTCTGAGCAGACAACTGCCACTGGGCTTATTTTATTTGGCTTTTTTAATATGTACATCAAAACTGAAGCTATTGGAGTTGGAATTTAAGTGGTCAAACTGAAAATCTAAATCTCCAGACTCTCCTTCAACTCCTCACAATGAACCCAAACTGTCTCTTTCGCCCTATTCATACATTTTTCATCAGAGTAAAGCAGAAACATGGCACATCCACCAGAGTTTCTCTAGGCAGTTTCTAAACGATGAGCAGCTTCAGGTTAAGCAGAAATTCAGAGCACAAGTTTCACAGCAACGCCCTTCTAACACACGTAGATAGAGCAGGGTGCTCACTGCTCCCAGCCACTAAGGGTGCCAAAATAACAGCCTGCTCACACACAGCACATTAATTTGCCTTCAAGACCCCTCTGTACTACCCCAAGCCCATTGTTCCCACTCACCTAACTGTCTATAACCCAAGGTAGCAGCTCCTTATTACCCTGTTGCAACTGTACCTCTAGCAAATTGGGATTTTCATGAGCGCTTGTATGAGAAGAATCTGGCACTACAGTAAAGGCCTCTTCCAAACAGCTCTTTTGGATACATTTGTTTGCAAATCCATCAAACACAAACAAACAAAATGCCTGTGATGATAGATCAGTCCCTGAGGAGACACAGGGAAGTGTAGAATAAAACATGTAGTTGGCATTATTGTCCTTGACCTGACAACTGGATGTGTAAGGAAAAAGTCTGGAATATTTTAATGAAGTAAATTATATAGCCATACCTAAAGTTAGGATAAAATGCAAGTGCATTAAATATACCTCCACAAGTGATAAATGTTTATCTCCATACCATATTGTTGCATATTAACTTCAAATACACTGTGGAAAACTCGAGAGTACATCAGTTCTTACTGGGAGAAACCACTGTGTATTAATCACTCCCTACAGTTTTTATGTAGGATTAAGAGAAATCCCATTGTAAGAGTCTGAGCTATTTCTGTAAGTTGCATTCCCCTGGCTCAAATGATGAATGGGAAATACAGCAGTAAAATAAAAATAGGCACCTTTCCAGGTAAACGCTGTTGTTTAAAAAAAACCCAAACAAAGTCCTGTTAAAATACTGCCACAGGGATAAAAACATTTATCTCAGTGTCACAAGAATGGCTTCGGTTTTTGCTGGTCTAATTAGGTAATAAAGAAATCACAGGTGTGGTGACTCCATGAGCTATTACCACACTTAAAAAGGGCCCACTGCATGGCCAGGGACCAGTGTGTCAGTATTATCACTTGCTGTCACATCATTTTAAGAATGAAATAGCTCAATTTAACAAAGATTTTTAAAGAGAAGAAAAATCAATACATAGTTAGAAGCTTGTCAGGATTCTAAGCAACAGCAAAACTGCCAGAAAACAAACAAACAAAAAAGTCATGGTGGGCTTTGAATTTTCAATGACTCTGAATTCTGCAGAGGCACTTAATGCAGGGCACACTGTCATGCACCTCCTGGGATTCCACACACCCCAACCCTGTATTCTCAATCACTGCCACTCTCAATCACTGTGAGGGAGGACATCCACAGCAGAGGACTTCACATGAGTAGTTCAGGATTCTAATTGTAATTGTAAAGAAAGTGATATAGAAGCAAAAATACTATTTTTTAACAACAGCTTAAGGAAAAGGATAAAGTACTAGGCTTAACTTGGTGGAACTTCCATCCAAAGTGTACCTCGGTTTTCAGGATTAGGTCTGCTAAATACTATCCTGAAGAAATATAAAATTTATTCAAGTATCTTAGAGCTCAAATATTCACCTAAACTTAATTCTTGCTTAAATAAACTACAGATCCACCTGCAGCCACAGACCAGACTAACACAGAATCCAGGTGTGTGTGGTTTAGGTGGCCCATAAAAACAGACATAATCTAAATAAACCACCTGTCCCTCCACCAAAATCAAATGTAACAGTTTGCCTGTCTTTAAATTTGATTCCCAGTGCCTCAAAAATGAGGTCTCCAAAGAAAAACCTGGCATTCAAGTCCAGGGAGACTGCCCCAAGTGACAGAAGTAACTGTGACTTAGCAGCCTGAGGGGCCAGATCCTGCTCCTGGACCGAGTCAGAGGCAAAAACTATTGTCTCTGGCTGAAGGCTGGAGTTGTGGGCAGGCCCTGCCACCCAGCCCTGTGTGCAGATCCATCTCCCAGCCTTTGCTCACCCCGCAGAGCTGTGGATATGTGGATCCATTTTGCCACGCTCGAGAAGCACCAGCCAGAAATCCCAGCAGTGGCTCCAGCCCTGTGCAGAGTGGTGGTGGGGGAATCCCTGCCTGTTCCTCATTCCCTGACTTCAGAGACTAGCAAGGAAAATGTGCAAGCAGGTTTTATTTATTCTGTAATTTTACATATTCTGTGTATGTGAATTAGGCTCACCCTGGGACTTGGATCAAACAACATCATCTCAGCTGGTTGATTATTTCTTCTTACTGATAGAGAACATCCTAACCGAAGGCTATAATGACCACTAGGATGAGTAGCATAAGCAGATAACAGTCTAAATTTTCGTACATTAGAAAAGTTTCAGCACTAGATATTTCTCCAGCATTTAAAAGCACAATAAAAGGAGCATACTGCAATCACACAGGCTGTGCAATTCTCCTGGAAAAGAAATGTTTGTAGAAGTTCCCGTTCAGTTCCCTTACTTGAATTCACAGGTCACATAGCATTGCACCTTCCTCTTAAACACTACTGCTGGAAAAAGCATTACTGGAGTTGGAAAAGGAGGCACTTCCTTAAAAAGCCAGCAAAGCATTTTATTACAGAACTTGATTAAAGGCTGGTGAATACTTTGGCTGCTTCTTGAACACATCAACAGAAGGCACGAGAGAAACAAATACTCCCTTTGTATTAAATAGTAGCATTTCCCCTCACAGGGGAGGCAAAACACAGACAGAAGCGCTCTGCCTGAGCAGACAGAGGGGACAGGAGACCAACAGGTACCCTTCGCGAGCTTCGGGTTATTTGAAATGAGTTGGTTTCAGGGTGAAGCGCCCTGAAGGCTCTCGCAGGCTGCGGTGCACCCCCGCCCCTCCGCAGCGAGCTCCTCCCGGCTGCGGAGCCGCCGCATGCGGGGCCCCGCGCACCCCCAGCCCCGCCGCCCCAGCGGGTCAAGCCAGCAGGCAAAACACACCAATCTATTTCCATCAGCACAAGATGGCAACCAGCACTTCTTCCGGCAGAGCAGCTGGATGCTTTTATTTTTTTCTTGACGGGAGGAGGGGGATTACTGAAAAGGCATCCCGAGTACCTTTCGGTGGGGGGTTGGTTTGGGTTGTTTTTTTTTTTAATGGCATGAAGACAAATGTTTCCAGCAGTCATGTCGGAGGAAAGGCGAAGCAGCCCCGCAGCCCCCGGCTCACGCACACACATCGCGGTCATCAACTTGGGGAAGTTGGCCGTGCCGGGGTGCGAAGCCCCGGCGAGCCCCCCGCCCCCGGCAAAGGGGGACGCGCCGGCAGCCCCAAATCCCCCGCGACCCCCTTCAGCGGGGGGCGGACACCAAGGACAGCAAGCACAGCCCCCTGTCCTGTCTCCCCGGCCAGCCCAGCCCAGCAGCGGGGGCTCCGCGCCGGCCGTGCGGGCGGCGAGCGGGCTCCGGCAGCGCCGAGCCGAGCGGGGAGCCCCGACACTTACAGTCACCGGAGGCGCCAGCAGCAGCCACTTACCAGCATGTTTCCTTGCATTTTAGCCGTTTGAAACATTGCCTTTTCCTTCATTTTTGCCGTTTGTGCGCGAGCGTGTGCTGCTCCCCGAGAGTTACTTAATCCAGCGGCTGGATCACTTTAGTGAAGAACTGGCGTGCACTTGCGATGGCTCTTTTTGGTGTGGAGTGCAGGGCACTACGAGCAGCGGAGGGGGAGGGTGCCTGCTTTCTATCTTTTCCTTCCCCACCCTTTTCAATATATATTTTTCCTTTTGACCGAAAGGAGGAAAAAAAAAAACCCAATAAAAATAAAGCAGCCCCTGTCAGAGGAGAGGGAAGGCGGGAGCAGCGGGGGCACCCAGCTCTGTCACCACCCGGATCCAGGTTTTGCCCTGCGGGAGCCGGCGGGGCGGGGTGGGCAGGAGGGAGCCGCACGCACGCCCCCCGCCCCGGCCATGCCCGGCCGCCGCCCCGGGCCCGGGCGGTCCCGCCGAGCCCAGCCCAGCCCAGCCCAGCCCAGCCCGCAGACCAGTTGCAGAAAAAGGGAGGGTCGGGGGTAGGGGGGTGGTAATAAATAAAAAAGAGGGGAGCTGGAGTAGGCGGAGGGGCGGTCACCCCCTCCGCTAGCCGTGCCCGGCGCGGCGCTCTCCCGCAGCGGGGGGGTTACACACGCTTTTTACAACAGGAACCGGGGAGGGTGTGGGGAGAGGAGCCGCCTCTCCCGCGTTAACTGTTCACCGGCTGAGCCGACGCGGCCCCGGCCAGGCCACGGCTGGTGCAGGAGGGTGGGGAATAGCACGGTGCTGCCGCGGGGAGCGGGGGATGCTCGGCGCGTTTCCATGGCTGCGCCCCGGGCCCGCAGCACCCCGGGCCCGCAGCACCCCGGACCCCACGCTCGCAGCCCGCAGGATGCGCGGGGCGCTGTCGGGGGATGGGGAGCTGCCAGGCACTTGTCCCATCGCCAGGGTTTGGGATCCGAGCCGACCTCCTCCGCACGCCGCAGGAACGGGCAGGGGGATGCCGGAGCCCGGTTCCCACACGGGAAAATGCAAAGCCAAGGGCACTGCCCGCGCAGGGCTGCAGCTGAAGCGGGCCGTGGCCCCTGTGCCTTTCCTCTGTGCACACACTTGTGATGGGTTTCCCCTGCAGCCGCTCTGCCCCACAGGTGGCTGGAGCGGCCGCTGGAGCCGCTGCTATCCTGCTGCCCTTGTGAGGACGTGACCCCTCCTCGCCTTGGTGCAGCTCTCAGGGACAGAGCCTTGCCACACATCCCAGAGGTTTACACTTCAGCTTGCACACAGAAAAAAAAATCCTTGTGGAGTGTTGTCTCTTTTGTTTCTCCCTGATGCACCAGAAGTAATTACATTTCAGGAGAATTAGGTGTCCATCGATCTCACAGGAACAGGGCTGCTTTGTGTGTTGCTCACTCAAAAGAGGAGAAACTGAGAAGTGATTTGCTTAGTATCTGAGAAGGGAAAGCACGAAGAAAAAGGAGGAGCTCTTCTTATCATCCAAGGTTTAACCAAGTCAATGGCTAAACCATAAGCTCTCTTCCCTTCTTTTATTTTTTTTGTTTTTTCTTTCCCAGAGAGAGAACTGCAGAGGTAGCCGTGCATCCTTCCTTTATGCCCATCCCTAGCACTTTGAACTCTGCTCTTCCACAGTTTGCAGCATCTTCACTTCATAGGCAATGGGTGTTCACTAGAAATAGGATACAACCTGTGCAATCTCGTAGTGATGTTCACACTCTAGTTTTCTTTAAGGCACCCAGCTGTTGAAAGTTATTTAAATACAAAATCTCACCCAAGACATTAAGCAGGTAACTTAGAAATGGTGGTAATGGGAGAAGTGAGACTCCAAGACACGTGGGAAATGCCAATGACAGGTGATGCTGGTACCTTTGAGGATTACCTGTGGGAGCTTTTGTTTTACAAAAATGCCACCTGCCACTTGAAGATCTTGACTACTCTCTCCCTTGTCTTTATTTGGAAATAGCTTGTACCTCATACAAGGTGCATTTTGGGCAGGAAGTTCTTCATTATGTTCCTCAAACTCTGGTCTCAATTCCTTTACTTTGATTTTGGTATTTTATCAGCCAGTTCCTGTTTCATCTCAGTTTTTACCCTTAGGTGTTTTAATTATGTACAAATTCAAAATATACCTGTACTTCACTGTTAGGAGCTCCATTTGACTCCTGCCTGACTTCAAACACCAACAGAAATACTTACCATACATTGAACTCTGGCAGTAGTAAGGTTTGGGATATTTTTACCTCAGCTTTGTCATAATGCAGTTCCAGTGTTTATCTCTTATTTTTATTTCATATTTAATTTATGCACTATTGGCATTAAAGTAGCAATTATCTTGATTAAAACAGCTTTGTTTAAAGTTGAGATTACTGGCAAAATGCTTAGTTTACCACTGACAATATCCAGAGCTTTTTCTTTTATTAAACATCAACCATCATTCCATTTGGCTGGAATTTATACATTACTGTGTTTCCACTTCTGCCATTGAAGGCTGACCCTACAATCCAGAGACTTCCAGAAACAGGAAACAGAAGTGTTTTGCAGTGTTGTGCAAAGTGATACTGATGATGTTGCTGCAAAAGTGCCAAACACATTACAAGAGAGAATTCTTGTTTACAGCTTCTAATTCTCATTTTCTGACTCATTTGACACTTTGAGAAAAGATATAGTGAAAACTCTGATAAGTTTTGTGACCAGTGTCCACCCTTGGAAGTTTCCAAAGCTGAGAGGATAAAGCCCTGGTCATCCTGGTCTGAGGTGAGAGGTCACCTTGTTCTGAGCAGGAGGTTGGGCTAGAGGCTCCCTGATGCCTCTTCCAGCCCCAAGGATCACAGCGCCCTGGACAGAGTGACCCTTTTAGTTACGGATCAAAATGTCTCTTTAGCAAATGACTAGTCTGTTCCTTTCTAAGATGATTCTAAAACTGCATCCCTCGTGTTCCCAGTGACTTCAGGTTATGCTGATAATGACCTTGGCTGGCAATTTTCACTCCTGAACTGCTTTTGCTTGACTAATGGAACAACTAAGACTTAGTCTCAGATCTAGAAGTGTGAGACTAAGCCATGCTGCAGATTTGTCCCTCAGGCTGTGGCCAGGTGATTCTGCTGCAAACAGTCAATGACACTGTCCTTCAGATTTGGGACTTTTAGGGCAGCTACAAGAGATACCACCACTTTACTCCCTCAAGTGCATTAATCTGACTGGACTCCCTGTCATCCACCATTCAGACATCTTTTGAGCTTTTCTTCTTGATGGATGTGCTTCATGTCATTTTAATGGAAATTCACTGGAGTTGCAACAAATACTCTCACTGAACAAGGAATCAAGCTTTCTATGATTAGGAAGTGACATGGTGAATGCAGAAAGATGATCCGATATTTCTTCTGCATTTTTGGAGGGAACATATTTTTTTGCTTTCTTTGAGTGATGTGGAAGGACAGACAATCACCCTGGGACCCAATAAAGTAGTATTACTTAAGTAGCTAAAAAGCCTCCATGTTTAAGACCAGAGATCTAGCCCAGGAGACCTCAATAAAACATGATAATATTCCTTCATCACATCAGGCTTTTTCTCAGAGGCAAAATGTGAAAATTCATTACTTTTGCATTTCTTGGTTTAGTCTCAGTGCACCTCCTTTGCTGGTAGATTTACTTTTGATATGAATGTGGGAAGGTTTTGCCCAGGCTCAGCTGCATCTTAGCAGTAAGGTCTGAAGTGAAACACCTGTATAAGATGGGTTCTTTTTGAAATCTGTCCATTTGTATATAAGGTGCATAACAGGAGGAAAACCCTAGGAAATCAGAAAGTTTTTATTTTAAATCTGATCTAAAGATAGCCTCCGTACCTCAGGTAATATGACAAAACCAACATGGCATCTTCATCCACCAACATTTTTATAGGCCATTTTGAGAAAATGTGCTTTTCTTGCATCTCTCACAGAATGAGATCTAGGAAAAAAAATAAAGCTTCATAGATATTCTGTTCTTTGTGGGTTTCAGTACTCTGAGGCTTACTTTCTTTATCTGAGAAGGAACACAGGCTACAATGCTTACATCCTATTCACAATACTTTATTTAAAGCCATGTTGATAAGAGACTGGGGGAATTTATTTTATCAAATAAAACCCATTCAATGTATTTGATGCTGGCTCTCCTCACTCTCCAAACAAGCCTAGGAACAGTCCTTCTGAATAGAAGGGAAGAATTAATTTCACAAAGTATTAGCTGGCTGCAGAGCACAGACATTATATTTTTTCAATATTTTGAAAGAAAAATCTTTTAAGGAGGTAAGACCACAGACAAATAAAATGGTTGTTGTACTAAGAGTCGGTTCTAAGAGCATCAGGATTTCATATTCTCTCCTTAATTTAAGGTTACTTTTTTACTGTCTCCAACAAAAGTATTTGTGTTTCCAAAATACAAAAAATGGCTTTTTCTTCTCAGTCAGACACTTCTGTGAGGATCCCATCCTCTACCTGTTAGCTTGATGCCACAAGCCTATGCCCAGGCTTCTGTCCAAACTAATTTCAAGCCTGTGTTCTCTAAGATTGGGCTAAGCCATATGACTCTGTTGCTCTGGGTTCTCCCCATCCTCTGCATCCCACCAGACCCAGGTCCCCAGCACATTGTTTTGCCATGTACTCACATCTTCTTCCCTTCACTGGGCCCACAGTCTGACCTGTGCAGGGGGGAGGCTGATTTGCACTTTCTGCCCAGCATCCGTGGAAGCCGGTGACTTCCAGAAGAAATGCTGAAGGGGAGCCCATCCCAGTGCTTGAGATCAGGCAGTCACTCAGAATGGAATGACCTCAGGAAGTCTCCACCCCAACCTCCTACTGAAGGTATTTCATACTGAAGGTATGAAGGAAATGTCAGCTCTGAGGCCAGGCCAGGTTGCTCAGAGCTTTGCCATGTCTTGAAACCCTGCAGGAACTGGGATTGCACAGCCTCACTAGACAACCTGTTCTAATGGCTGACTGCTCTCACAGGGATAAAGATTTTCCCTACACTCAGTGTGAACTTTTCTTGTTTCAACCTGTGCCTGTTGCTTCTCATCCTCCTGACACCTCACTGTGAAGAGCCTGGTTCCATCTTCCAAAAAATCTCCCCAAAATGTGGGAAAGCTGCTGTCAGGTCCCTCCAAACCCATCTCTTCTCCAGGCTAAACCTGCCAACCTCCCTCAGCCTCTCTGCAAGGGTTAAGTATTCCAGTCCCTGACCATCCTGGGGGCTTTCTGCTGAACTTGCTCCAATTTATATCAGTTGTGGGGTGAGGCCCCAAAACTGAACCACAGGTGTGGTGTAATGAATGCCAAGAAAATGAGACAACAGCTGAGGCAAAGATCATCTCTAGTATTTGCTTTGTTATTAAATGGTAATACTCAAGAGGAACAGGACTGGTGGGATCCCAAATGAAATGGTTGAGTGTTACACCGTGCTATCCTAAATAAGTCAGAAACAGCTTTAGTAATAGTAAATATATTCCCTAGGAGTATTTAGTAATGCAACACTGAAAAAAACCCACAGAGAATTACAGCAAGGAACAATTTTTTCTCCTAACTGGATCAATTTTGAGGATTTCAGTGCTCAAGATACATTTCTCTTCTGAAAAATCTTCACTTCTAATATACTAAAACTTTGCCCAAGTATTTACAACTTCTAGCCTTGTCTTCTAAGGAAATCTTGGCTTGTCTTCCAGAGAAGAAATTGGAGAGAAAGATAAAGTAAATACACCTCTAAATAAATTTTAAATTTACTTCTGAGGATCACTAATTCTTCAAAAGATTAGAATAATGACAGAGCAGCTGCTGTTAAAAAGTTAATATTTGCTAGCTCTTACTGCATGAGGGTGCTTAAGCTATCTTTGTTAACATAAATGGAAGAGTCTGAAAAAAAAGATTATATTATCTCAGACAGCACCCTCAGTTTCCTGAGGAAAAAGTGAATATGATGAAAACCTCTGAATTTTAGAATTATATTTATTTTGACTTTTTTTTTTTTTTTTAATTCTTAGATTTTGTTGGGTTACTACCAACCTGTTCTCCACCTTATTTCTTTTTGCCAGCATCTTCATTCACTTCTCATCCCTTCCAATTTATTGTTGGACTTTAAAACTTCACATGTTCAGGGAGTTTGCACTGGAATAGCTGAACACTGCTGTCTTTGAGAAATATATAAATAGGTTCTTGTTACACCAACAGGAAAGCATTTTCCCAAGGGTATAATTTGACAGTTTATTCCTTGTGTACCAATTTCCCAGGGGAAACAGTGGGGAGCTCAACACATCTGATGTCTCCTGACACCACTGAGACACTACATACCCATATATGTGCTTTGACATTTAGTTCTTAGAAAACATGGTAATTTGTTATATTCATCAGGGATTTGGCTCCAGACACATCACCTGTGGACAGCTACCTGGAACTCAGTCAACTCCCTGTTATCCCTGAGTGAATTATTCATCTGCAAACAGATCATGGGGCAGTACCCCAGCTTGCTTTCAAGCAGCCCATGATAAACCTAAGAGCTTACAGGCTCATGTGGGGCAGTGCCTTTTATTTCGTTATGCTGTTACCTCTCCTGGCCAAGGCAGAACCTTCTGTGCTCTCACAAAAGCAGATTGGATGGGGAGGTCACAGACTCACACCCACAACAATAATGAATGTGCTGTATTTTCACTTCCTCAGGTGGAAATACCAAATGTATCTCCTACATGAGTTCCTGTCCATACTGAGCACGAGGTTTCCTCCTAAGACAAGCAACAGATAAACTCTACTGTGCAGCCCAAGCATGAAGTGACATTGACAGCTGCAGGAGGGCAAAATCTGGAGGATTTCTACTAGGAGTATAGATTCTGCCTTAAAGCTTCTTGTTTGTTCACATTTCCAGCTTGTAAACTCCATTAATAAAAGCTAAAAATACACAGAGTTCAAATAATTACTTTTCCATGAATGAAATTGAAATTGCTAAGGGATTTGGAGTAGGAGGAAAAGCATTCAGAATATGATTTCTGCATTATGTCTGGGCGTATGAAGTTTAAATGCATGGGGATGCTGGGAAAATCTGGGCAACATCATTAGAATGTCAGTAGTAACAGGAAAATGCTAATGAGTAGCATTATGGGGCTTTGTCTTCCAGGCAAGCAGCACTTCTGGTTAATCAGAGCTAAAGTTTTTTATACTTCAAAAACTACAAGTCCCGCTGGAGTATGACATACTCCTCACTGATCTCTTCTAGCAAGTATCCTCATCCTTAAATATACTTTGGATTTCCACCTGGACTTCACCAATTCCAGTGCCTAGTAAATGGATCCCATTGTGTTTTATAAATTAAGAGTATCCTGTGCACCAAGCTTCTCCAAGTACAGGTGGAGACTGCAGAGCTTTAAAAACAAATGCATAAATCCACACAAAAGCCTAACTAGAATATAGTATGCTGAAAGCAACATATGTGCTAAGGTTTTCTCATTACCACTGAAATGAAAATATAGACAGACTTGTGGTAAACATTTGAAAGTTTGTTATGCAACAGATTTTATCCTCTGAAACAAGTTTCTTTTCATTTCAATACCATTCTGACAGTCTACAGTTTTTAATCACAATTATGTTGAAAATGCAAAAAGCATCAAAATCTCCTTCACTCAAGTATTCACTCCTGACAGTGATTCCAGCCAAGTTGGAAAGATACCAAAACCACAAGTCCCAGAACCAAGAAGGATCTCACAATTTGCCAAGAAAATGCCAAGCACTAAGAGCCAAGGAGGCTCATCCCGTTAAACCAGCACAAGTCCTGCCACTGGAGCCACTGCTGCAGCCAGGGTCCAGCCATAAATATTCCTTCAACACCACCATGAGTCAAGCTCCACTGGTGTAAAATAGCCCAGCTCCCAATTAAGCCAAGCAGAAAACCTGGGCCCACAAATGAGGCTGCTGTTTAGCACAAGCCCTAGTGATGGCACGTTGCTCAGAAGGCATTCTGCCTTTGGTATATGTTATTTCATTATTCCAATGCATTAGTCCTGCAGATAACTTATTTTGTGAATATCAATGGATTTCTATTTAATTTGTGAAGCTGTACAGGATCTTTTAGGTAGATAATTTAATGCTTGCCAACTTCCATTAATTTTTAACTAGGCTTTCTAGCCTGGAAGACATACTGAAACATTCTCATTTCAGATCAGGTGGGTCTATCTTTTGATTAAAGAGCCATTTTTTTTTCATTCATTGTGATATGGATGATTAAATTTCTCTGCTAATTATCTGTATCACCTCAGAACACCCTATGCCTGACATAAAATATTTCAACAAAATAAGACTACATTTAATTGCATTACTCCTTTTCTTAAAGATGAGAGGTTGATACAAGCCTGTCAATTCACGTTGAGCTCTTCTCCACCTTGAGGGCAATGATAATATTCCTTGCTGTTGGATGATGTTCCTACAACACCAGCAGATATTTTTTCTCTGCTTTGTAGTAGAATTTCATCAGAATTTTAGTATATTAGGTGACCAAATATTGCTGTATATGCATTTCAACACAGAGTTTATTTTTCTTAGGTGTATTTAGTAAGCTCACTTCTTAATTTTTCGAGGCCAGGTTCCTAAGTTTCCTTCCTTTTAAAGAAACGGATATCATGCCTACAAGTAATCTTGTTGTCTGTTGGTGTGAACCAATTGCTAGGATGGTGTTTTGGAGTTCTCTAAAGTCAAGGATTTAGTTAATCTGTTGTGACAATCACTCAATTTTAATTATTTGAATTTATGAAAGTGTGAACTCTCTAGATTAGGGTGTTCACTTTATCACATTTATAAAATATTGGAGCAAACATGGCCCTGACATCTATCCAATAATATAAAATATTACCACAGAATTGTTGTTTTTCCAGTGTTAGTAAGATGGGTAGAGGCCAAGAGTTTATCTCTAAATGTCTAAAATATTTAGGAAGAATAGTCAAGTATCTAATTACTTTTGTCAGTTTTTAGCTCCAAATCAAGGATATCTAGAATGTAAACTATAATTTACATCAACATTTTGCCTTCAGTTAAAGGCAGTGCTGCCTAATATGGAGGTAGAAGTTTTCCTAATGGAATCAAAAGGAACTTTGGAAAAGTTGTTATTGTTTTTCTAGGTATTAGTTCAGGTTGCAAGCCTTGGGGTAGAAGAACCAGAGTTCAAACCCATCTTGGACTTTATTTTGGGGAAGTTCTCTTTTACCTGGAATCATAAATTAATATATCCTCTCAGTATCTTTTTAATGCACCCTATTGTGTCTAATTTAGACAGAGTCATTTAAAGGTGGAGAAACAGCTAAGTAAGGAAAATGGTGTTCATTGCAACAAATGCATGGAAAGCAACAAACAAAAAGCTCTAGAAGTCCTATTAAAAAAATAAGGATTATGCCATCCTGCACTTATGAAGACATATAAATGGGGTTTCAGGAAATTCAGCTATTGATGCTCATTATGGGGAGATGAGAGTAACCTCTGGAGACTCTCAGTTAACTTAGGCAGATCCTCCATGTCCAAGCAGATGAATAAAAACATTGTTTGGTTCAACACAGGGATGCAGAGAGCAGCTCACTGGGGTACTCTACAGAAAGGTATAAGAAAAAAAAAAACAACCCCTGGCTCAAAACTTTGGGATCCCTCCCTCTCTTTCCATGGAGTGACTGTCCAGGCAGCTCACCTGGCTCCTGAGTGACCACCCTGCATGGAAGGGGAACCAAAACTTGAGCCATCCCTTTGAAGAAAAGCTCTCTGTGCCTGGAGCGTGGGGAAAAGGAGTCACCTGCTGTGTGCTGATCACTGGGTTGCCATTTCAGCTCCTTTGATGGGAAGCCACCCTTACAGGGGAGAATAATTGCAGTCCTTTGGGTGCCACCACCTCCAGCAAGCACATTCCCCAGCTGATCCCAGAACCAGGGGATTTAAAGATGTGTTTCCCAGAGCAGCAGTGAGCGAGGGATCCTGGCCAAGGCTGCTGGCAGGAGGAGACTTTGAGCTGCAGGCTTGGCGGGCAGACGAAGGCCATGGCCGTGATGAAATGCAGGAGGCTCGTCTGGAATTCTGTGTGGAGCCTCTCTGTGATTTCAGTGGGCTTTCATTATCTATTTTGTTTTCTATTTCAGTCTCAATTGTTCTCTTTTTTTTTTTTTTTTTTTTTTTTTCCTGAGAGAAAGTAGAGTTCAGCGGTTGGCTTGGCAAGAGGTTACGTACATATAATCTTTTGCATAACAAAATATAATTAGAAAATGTAAATATAACTTAACTCTATTACCGCACTGAACAATAAAATGACCACAACACAGGCTACTCTGGCACTCTGATAATTCATCATCCAAATTACACACCACATCTCCATTAGACTGCCCTTTTCCACAAAATTCATCTTGCCTTCTTGCAGCTGAAAAACAAAACCAATTTATTAAACACCAATGGAAATGAAGCAATGAGGTTCAGTGTTTGGAATACAACAAGAGGAAGCATTTTGAGGATTACAATCTTCCCTTACAGATAAGAATATATTTTTATGCTGAAATTTTTAAAGGAAAATATATTCTTCATGAGTGATTTTGTTTTGAAATGGAGCTGTTTTACATCACGGGAGTTTATAAGAAACTAACTCTTTCTATAGGACAGATCTGTGGTTAACTGATTTTGGCTTTCAACTACTGGATTTTTTACCAGGTGTCTTATGCACATCATGGATATGGACAACATGCCTTGCACAAGGAATATTAACCAGAAACAAGGGCATGAAAAGGAAAAGCCTTGTTACAAGACAGCAAAACCTTCTCCCTGCACAAGCAAGGAGAAAATGTGAAAGCTTCTGTGGGAATTCTGGCCATGAAAACTTTTATTTATCAAAACCTGCAAATTGTGTCTAAAAACTTTAGACACAATTGTTTAGCTTTAAAATGGATGGTTGAGAACTTACTGAGTCACTCATTTCCATTGAAGCTGAGTCCTGTAAGCCCCCAACAAGTGGTACAGCAAGTGAAGTTTTACAGACTGCTGAAAAAGAAATCAGGCTACCATTTCTCACAAACTAAGCTAAAATATACTTTTTAAAAATACTTTTTGTAAACAAAATTTGCATATTTATAAGAAAATTTATTTTCTTATATATAAAGTGACTTTTAATGCCTGTCTGTAAGATGTTTTACAAACTGAACCCATCTCAATTGTCATTTATGAAGTTAAAAAAAAATAAGCAAGTAGAATCACTGATTGCAAGGATGAATTAGTGGCAAATTCAGAATGTAAACAACACGTTTTGACCAATCCATGCTGTAAAAGGAGATCAAGCACAGAGCAAAATGGGAGGAGTCAGAATAACATTACCAAAATAGCTCCGAAATGGAAATATATGGAGCAAAAGCAATTAAAGCCAGTGGAAGGCTTGGAGCACTAAAGCAAGATGTAACTGTAATTTAGACATTTCATCTACAGATGAAATCATAAGAATTTCAGCTCAGCCCACACCCCACTCTGGTACCTTTCCAGGTCCGTTGCACTGGGGTCTGTGACCTGCACAGTTGTCCTGTGTTCACCCAGACCTGGGCTACCCCGAGAAGTGCCCTGAGTCTGAGCAGCCACGGGGCTCCACAACTCCTTTGTGTGCTTGGCTGCCTGCAAACCAACCTCCAGCACCCAGCTTTGGGGCAAGGTGGCCTCTCCTCAACCCTTTCCACAAGGAAAGAGAGGGACCCCCAAGACCTCTAGGGCCAAGAGCTGTAACACACATGCAGATACCCTTCAAAAGTTGAGGAGGAGAGCTTGGAATCAGTTTTTATGGAGAAAAGAACATTATTTTCTCAAAACTTTACTGAGAGACAAAATTTATATTCCTGTGTCTGCTGCTGTAGTTAGAAGTGGATTGAGATCCTAACCCCAGGCAGCAACTCAGTCTCTTTTGTTTTCTGTTCTGTTCCACACATTTCCTTGCTACCTTCTTGAAATGCAAGTATTCTGTGTTTTTATAGAAAAGAAAATATTTTCTTTGTTTTTATACAAAGAAAATAACTTCTGAGCAGGTCTTACAAATCTGGGCCAAAATCAGAGTGGAGCAATTTGATGTAACTCCAAATGCTGCATGAGATAGGCCATTACAGCCTTTATGCCTTACTTCCTCTTGAAATAATTGCCTTTTATTTTTTTTTTTTTTTAATTAAATAAAAAGTAGGCAGGTTTTGGTACAAGAGACACAACTTCTCCCTAACCAGCTGTAACATGCAGTCTGTTAAAGCAGTTGCCCTGGTATTATTTACACCTTTGTAAGAGAATTTGAAATCAAAGGTGCTTATGAGACAGGAGCTCGGAATATTCTTGCGGTGCTCTCTTTTTTTTTCTGATGTTCCTCAGGCTGCTCTTCCCTGTGCAATAAATACTCCATCTATTCTGGTTTCAGCTGAGTCTGACTCCTGTGTGAATTTATGCGTCTATGAAGTGAATAAATTAGATGTGAGCTGAGATGATGGAACGTAAGAAAAATTATTTTCTTTCCCTTATAACTCCTACAGATTAGTTCTAGTGCCATAGCTATTGTTTTTAAAATTAAAAATGGCAGACTACCGTTAACACAATACTTCTGTAATACTTAAAGAATGGAATTCAGAGCCTGGCTCCTGCACAGGTAAAATGGATGTGGGTGTTTCTTCTCCCTTCATGTGCATTACAGGAAAATGACTTGGTCTGAGTCCCCTGTGAGAGGTGCTGCACAACATCCTGGCCATTTTTGTGCCATGTGTTCATGATCCAGGCCCCCTTCTCTCCTTTCTCTCCCCATCTACTTCCAAACCCTTTTTAAATGGCTTGTCTTCAAAGACAATCAAACTACTCTTCATGTTTGCTTTTATTTTCCCAAACTATTTTCCATGGCTTCTCTCTGTGTTCTCTACCAAAATCATGTTTTCATTAAAGTAGTCTGTGCTCTACAGAGGTCTAGAGCTCAATTCTCAGGCCTGAGCAAACAACAAAGCCATTTGTGCAATTGTTTACCACTTGTGTTATAATGAAGTGGAAATCTGCATGTTGCCCCACAGATTGCACAGCTCCAGCCTCTGAACGTATAAGGAACTAAAATGCGTGACATTTTTATGAATACAGACGCATTTAAGTAATGGATGTAAGTTTGTAAATCGTATTAATTAGAGAGGATTGATGCAGCACAAAAGAAAGATGGTTCAGTGAAGATTTGTCATGTCTTCTGCTATTGCTCTGTGGCCTCAGGCAAGACATGGGCTAGTTCTGAAATGTCTATAAGGGACTCACTGTCTTCCACAGGGCTGAGTGCCAGGGAGCAGCACAAGCAGGGCTGCTCCTCAGGGGAGAAGGAGCAGGAGACACAGGGCACCTCCCCACAGACCTGAGCAGGGCTGAGGTGATAAGAGCTCCATCCAGGTGAAATGGGGTGTCAGATGCAGCAAGCTCCAGCAGGAGAACAGCCTGAGACAAGCTACCATCGAGGAAGGTTTGGGGTGCATCCAGGGAGGGCAGTGCCTGTCCAGCCAGTGCCAGGACAGCAGGAGGCTGGGCTGGGCTCAGGGACACCTGCAGTATAATTCAGGCTTAGACACCTGAGCACAATCTTAAACAGAGCTCCTGGACATGGCCAGAGACTGTGGACACAGGTGCAAGATAAGGTTGGTCAGGGCAACTCATGCCTTTTGGTGCACTCAGCACTGGAGTTAACCTGTGATCTTAGTTAACCCAGATCTTAGTTTCTCTACACACCAGTCCATGGAAAAATTAGGACACTACTAGCTCTATTCCAGGCTTATCGTTAGGAAACAGGTTGTGATGTTCAGGATTTGTCCTAAGAATATCCCTTAGAAGCCAAATGTCATTACAGTCAAGGAAAGAGCTTTGCCAGCAACATTAAAACTGTTCAGGTCTTAACCTGCACACTCTGTTCTTGAAAATTGACTAATGAAATGGGAAAAAAAATTACATCACTCAAGTAATGGAATTTGCAGATCTGCTTGCACCCAGCAACCCCCACTCAGTTCCTCCAGTCTCTGGGCAGGGTCCAGTGAGCTGCCTCCCACACCCAGCCTTATTCACCCTTTCAAAGCACCCTTTCAAAGTAGCATCTTCTCTGAGGAGGAGTTCTGTGTCACCGAAAGAATCCTGAAATCTTAAATTTCAGGCTACATAAGATTCAGGATGGGACCTCCACACAGTTCTACTTCAGCACAGAGGGGTGGTTAGAAATTATTAAAAACACCTCAACCCCACAATCACAGGAACTCCTTACTGAGCAGAGCTGTTCTCTGTGCAATTATTCCTCCTATTTCAAGGAGTTTGCACCAGTTTCTGCCTTCAGATGATTCCCAGTGGAACCAGATTGTGTCCAGCCTAAGACACCACAGCATAAAGTTCCCACAGAGATTGAGAGAGTGGCTGGGACCCTACAAGACATCAATTACTGGGACAAATGCCAGGATTTGACTTTTCCTACTGACATTCTGAAATCAAAGGATGATGAGGTAGACTTCCCTATACTTCAAGAGCAACCTCCATGGTCAGAGCAATTAGTGGGCTCTCCATTGACACAGTAGTCTTCCTTTTCTGTGTATACACCATTCAAATATCCAATTTTAAAAAATAATTTCTTCCCAATCTCAAGCAGCTGACTCTCCTCTGGCTCTTTTGGAGCTGCTGCCCCTGAAATGAACTGTAGAGCCATGGGCACAGTAATTTATCATACACTTCCCACCACTGATCATTTGTTGCCTACCCCATTTTTCCCAGGGACTTTAACTCCAAAATTGATGGTGAAATAAATAGACAAATAAATCAACCAGCCAGAAATATCTCCCCTTCTATTACCTGATGCTCAAGATATGCTGGTTTCCTCCTCACCTCCAAATTTAGTTTTGACTGTGGAGCAGCTCAGATAATATTCAATCTCCATGCCTCTTTCAGGTTATTCATATATAAAACCAGCATGAAAACAGCAACCTGCTGGCTCTGGAAAACTATAGTGCTATTGGAAAGAGCTTTTTGAGTTTCAGGGGTTTTCACCACAACCTCCTAGCACACCAGGGTGCGGATACACAACTTCTTTGCAAAAAAACCCTGAGCCTTGTCTGCACAACAGCTCTCAGCAGCTTTCTGGTTCACACTGCTGCCAGAGAATCCAGGGAAGACTAAAGGAGAGCTGTAACAGGAGCCTTACAAATGCCATCAGCTGATCCTAACATGCTTTTGGCACTGCCAGAGGGACAGACAATAATGCCCCACTGTGCTGTCTGGTCTTTTTTCAGTGCAGATAAAATCTGAACACAGAGACAGAACAAAGATCTGCTGAGCAGTGTCCAGTCAGACGTTGATTTACTTTTTGGAACTAATATATTTTTGACACAGCATTTCTGGTTATAAACAGAGCCTGGCAGACCAAAAAAATTATGATCAAGGGCAGAAATTTGAAGTGGTTTGGTGAGGCCAAGAAACCTTCTGTACCAACACCTCCAACAGAGGAAAACAACAAATGAGAAATTACATTAAAACAAAGAGATTACATTGGCTTGTGCTTCAACCAGCACAAGTCAGCACAATACTGTGGAGGTCAGGGAACTTATCCTGATTTACATTAGAGGAGCATCTGGCCTCATATACCTTATGATTCATCACACAGATTTAGCTTTCGTGGGTTTGACCTCCTAACTCTGGGATCACTCTCGTAGAGCTGATGTCAAATACAGTCTGTCACAGATGTATATGTTTGTAACTATTATTTCAAGCACACACTAAATGAGCCTTGAAATTCCATTGCATACTTAGAACTGGGATGCAGCATCGCTTCATGCCTTGACTGCAAGTAGCTGCATCCACACTAAAAGTGCTCAGTAAATATGTGGCAAGGAGCCTGACTGGCAGAGAAAGAGCAGGAGCTGCATCCCCTCAGGGGCTGTTTCCTGGCAGTGAATGCAGCTTGCTGGAGACCCCAGGCCTTGTTAGAAACAAGCTGTCAAAGGGAAGAGAGCAGATCTCTATGTGCAGATGGCTCCTGTCAATCAGGTTTTAGTTTATTCCTGATGTTCCCACTGCAGAAACTTTTCATCCAAAGAAAAAAGCACCAAAATAACCCCGTTTGAAAGCAGCCCTGGGTAGAGACATTTGTAAAAAGAACTCTAAACAAAATAATTCAGGGAGAAGTTCACACAGCAAAGATGACTGACTGAAAAGACAACACAAGTCTTGAGGATGAGGGGTGTATGTGTTATATCATGTAATGGGAAACTTCCTTGGGAATAACCAGAATATAACATATCTTGCCAGTAATAAAACCAGTGATGTAATTCTGCAATCCAGTAGAGGGCAAACTTAGCCTATATATTCTCAAAGTGCTCCTAAGACAGTGCATGGCTGATGTTCAGACATGTTTATCTTTCATTTGATAACCTGCAAAGATATGTAACAACTTACAGCACCAGAATTTGTGAGATGAAGCTGCTTCAATCATACCTATAATTCAGCAGCTCTTCAGACAAGTCAATGTTTATTACAAAATCAACAAACTGGTAAGGAACAACATACACTTTGAATATTTTCCATTAACGTGCTGTTTTATCCCATTAATCCCAATATTTGATTAATCAGTACTTACACACCTATTTTCTGGAGTTTGCCCACATGCATAACAGATAAATGAAGAATTCACCTCCCTGCTCTTAATAATACATATCAGAACACCTGCTTCAAGCAGATTTGTTTTGAGCTAGCTGCAGTCTAAAAGAGTAACATCTGCTTTAAACATGGGGTTGAGGGCTATGTGAAGGAACACAAGCATTTTTTGAGAATATTTTCTTGAAGAACCTCTTGCCCCTAGTACAAAATCATGCTGCTGTTATTGGCCATGCACTTTGTCCACAGACTTCCCAGCAATACCTTACCTGGTGCTGGCCATATGAGCTGAATGGACCATTTTTGTTTCTCAAAGTCTGTTTCACATGTGTGCCTGTTCCTTGCTCCTCTTACAGAGCTCACAGCTCACAGCCAGCAGCTGAAGGTGCAAGGAGTTCAAACTCAGCTCCTCAGCTCTACAGCATGAACAGCAAAACCAGAGCCCATTCCTGTTGTAAGCCCTCAGGAGACTGCCACAAGTTTAACCTGAAAGGAAAAGGTGTGTGGGACATCACCACTCACAGTGACTGAGGGAAGCAGGAGTCCTGAATACACAAGTGATACAGGGGGGCCAGTAACTTTTTTGTTAATAGTGACTTTTTTTGGTGGTAGAGCCAAAGAAACCAGAGCTGCACTTCTGAAGGTACCATCCATAGTGAAAGTGACTCCTCTGGGAGGCTCTGGTGAGCTTACTGCCCAACAGTCTCACAAATCAAGACACTTGAGTTTTGCTTGAGAAGCTGCCACTGGCTGATGGGTCAATCTGGATTAAAAGGGCTTCTCTGTTACTGCAATAAGGCAAACTGGCAGTCTCTATAAAGTGCTGAGATGAAAAGCACAGGATTCACACCTGAATTTTGGGAAATGTCCACTGTTACTGTAGCAGTCTCACTCATTAGTCTCCCTCTTGCAGAAAGCTGAGCACCCGGGCTCAGACCAGCCAACCATTTATGCTTTTACTTTGACCTACAGTGACCATACCCACACTAACATTTCAGCACATTATTAAATACTGCCCTGGCCTGGTGCCTGTGTGCCCAGTAGGACTCAGATTTCTGATGGCTCTTCAGAGACCATTAATGATGTCCTCTCCTGGGAGTCTCTTATCTTCTCTGGGACCTTTAGGGAGCTAATGAGGGGTTGCACATGTGTGTAAAGCACACATACAAACATGCACAAACACACCATTTATGCTCAAGAAAATCCAGGAACGTCCACCTGCAATCAGCTCATTTCTGCAAGAACAAACCCAACACAGCCCATTTCAGTTGTGTTGCTTTCAGCAAATCCATCTCATGGTCTGCCCAGCTGCTGCCCTTCCTAATCTAAATGAGCCTTGAGTCATTAATTAACCTTTCCCATCATTGATCTTGTTGGGGACACCAACCTGCCTGTCTGAATCTGCCATCCAATCCATCAACACCTTAAACTGACACCAGTAAGAGTTATGTCCTGTCTCTTCCCCAGAGTTAGCAGCAGCTGCCTTGATTCATGCCTCCCACAAAACAGGTGCTTTCCTCTGAAGATGGCTAACAGAGACATCAAAAATCAGAAAATAACACAAAGGGAAAAAAAAAGAGACAAAGAAATGCAATCCGCTCAATTATCTAAATCTTTTTCCATAGGAGAAAAAGGTTGTTGCAGGTATCAGAATCAGACCAGTTTTCTTTTCTGCCCTTTCAGTGTGAAGTCTAACTGAGAAAAAATTACTAATGAGAAGGTTAACCTCCTAGACATAGAAATGGACCAATATCTACCCATCTGCTCTCCAGGAAAATGTTTATAATAGAATCAAAACTCTTCATCACAGAAAAAATGTTGCACCAGAGCAGGAGCTGCACAATCCCTTCCTCATGGGTGAGTTTTCTGCAGAACAAAGGACTCAAACCTTCATATTTTTACATTTTACATCTAAAAATAAAAGGAAGTAAGGCTTGAATCTTATTTGACTGTGTTTAGGTAGATTACAAAAGATGTGGCTCTAGGAAAGATCAATCAGGCACAGATAAATTCAGGTCACAGGTGGCACGGAAAAAGGAAAGTACCAAGGACAGGTCTTGTGCAAGCAGAGCAGCAGACACCTTCAGGTAAACATCCTCGTGGCTCTGCTGAGAGCTGGGCCATTCCTGCAGCAGGGGGCTGATAGGAGCAGTTAATAACAGAGGCAACTCTGGTCACGAGCAAAAGTCCTCATAGCCAGAAACTGGACCACCTCCAGTACAGCAAACAGTATATTTCTCATGAAGAAAATTGAATTCCTCACTTTACATGACTTCCTAGAGAGGCTAATGATTAAATACTGCTAGTGTCTGGGCTTTATGCAACATCAAAAAGAATATTTGTGGTTTCATGTATTCACTAAAGAGAAAAACAACAACTTAGATGGGTTTGCACAGCTTAACAGTTTCTTATAAACTAGAAATTTGCTTCTCTTTTTTTTTTTTTTTATTATTTGAGTGTACTTAATCTTTCCTGTGCATCTGACAACCATCTCAACCCTTTTCTATTTTGCTGTGTTAATTTTACATACATTAGCAATTTCTGTTGTTGTAATCACTATGGTCAAGAAAGTTGATACTGAGGAATCAGAGCTTCATTTTAATATTAGACTGAGTTGGCAAAGATTCCCATTTGGAGCACTTCTCAGTGGGCCACATGGAAGCTCTCCACAAGGATCACCAGATAATTAAATCCCTGCAGGGTTCTCTGTCAATCTCTACCCACAAATATAAACTTAGCCCACCCCTGGTGAAGAGGCTCCACATCAGGCACCACACACAAAAAGAACACCCATCAGCCCATTCCCATCTCTCCTGGTCACCTGCTTCATTGCTGAACCCCAAACCAGTTTCTTCAAGGAATATCTGTTTTAATTCTGACACTGGGTGAGGTGAACTGGTCACACAGAACAATTTTTGAAGGAGGAAGTTACGCACTAAAAACTAAATACAACTTGAGAATGGAAGAGGGAGTGATGGGAGTTTGTCCTGCAGGAGCTGAGACACACAGCCCAAACACACCACTTTTGCAGTGACTTTTCAAAATTAGCTTTTCCAGCATTAAGGGTCTGAGTATATTTCACTGTCAAAGATCTTAACATTTTAATAGATTTATTTCATTTATGTACTTCAGAGACACACATGACAGGATGATGCCTTCCAAGGAAAGCACTAGATGAATAAGACAGCTATTATAGTGAACTCTGGCTGTGAATTTAATTCTCCTGTTTGACACAGGCACACTTGCTGAACAGTCTGTGCCAGAGATGCATGTTTAAGCAGGGCATTAAATCAATATTTACCCTAATTTTGAAAGACTTCTGAGCACAGCCTGGGAACGAAGACAACACTTGATGAATAACCATCAGTGAAACACAGGGCTCTAAAACTTTCCAGATAATAAACTGCTCACAGGGCACCGGATGTCAAAGACAGTTAAATCCATATTATAAGCAGCCAGACCTGGGTAATTCTGTTTCAGCCTTCTGTGCTGTGTTCTCAACTACGAAACTTGTGTACCACAATAATTCACTTTTTATCATTAAATGAACTGACTGATCGCCTGTGACTCATCTGGGCTCTGTCATCCTGTCTTCCCCTGTCAGGTTTTTAAAATATATAAATATATGTTTTCTTGTTGTTTTTTGGGGGGGCTTTTGAGGCTTCTATGAGCTTGGCTTCCACTTGACTTAACTTGTCTCTGTCTCTGTCTCTGTGAGAGCTTTTTGTTTTTCCCCAGCCCTGTCTGAAGAAGAAGTCAAGTCTGTTCTTTCTCCAGGCTTGGTTGTGATGTTCTCTCTGCCTTTGGGGTGGTGTTATCTTTTATACTGAAAATTATGTATGCATTATTTATAACAATTCTCCAATATCTATCCACTATGTTGAACAGTGTACTTTTGCTCTAGACCAACCCAAATGTGCCACACAACCACAGAAGATGGAGAACAAAAAGACAAAAAAGAAGCTCAGAGACACACCCCATTTCCTCCATCTTTGTCCCTTGATCTCACATTCTAAAATCCCAAAATTCTACTTTTACACCCTGTGACAGGCTGATTATCATTCTGTCTAAATTCTCGTGACTTATAAATCTTCCCAAGACAGTCAGAAAGACGTCCTAGCTCCCACATTCCCCCAGTCTTTGTACCCTCACTTCTCAGGGACAGCTTCTGAACTGCCCTTTCCAAAACCCTCTGCAGCTCTCCACACAGGGAATCATCTCAAGAAAGGCATATTTTTTAACTGCCAAGCCAGTCTTTGGTACTCAGTGACACCTGGATGGATGCTCTGGTGCCAAAGGCTGAGCAGAACTGATGTGGATCATTTGTAAAAAAATCAAAATCGGGAGAAGCTTATTCCCCCCACTGCATAAGAAATACAGAGAAGGGGTTCACTCCAATTTTACTGGTGGAAGTAGGGAATTCTGATTTTGAAAAAAAAATTACCATTTAATTTCTCAATAACACAAAACTCTAAAGGGAAATAAAAAGTCCATCAAGTTACAGGAAAGTTTCAAGGCTAAAGCATTTTAATTAAATATGAATTATAAATAGATACACGATGAACAGAAATACAAAATATTTTGACTATGACAGCTGAAACAAAATTAATCAAAACTGTAAAAGTAAAACTGAAATATTTTCTATATTTAAGTGAAAGAAACATGACACAATTAATTTACATTCATTCTCCATTTAAATGTGTATCAAAACTGAAACCAATTTGTTCCTGGAAAATGTGCCTACTTTGATTAAGCTGTATTTCCTGATGGCTGTTAAATTTGAAATGCTTTTGATCACGTCTAATTGAGAGATTTCTAAAAGTCTAGAAACTGCTCAAAACAGAGTATTTTAAATGAGAAAGAAATACGTGACTAGATGTCCATGGGTATGTCAAATGGCCATTCAATGACAACCTGTGTCAGGAATATGAAGAAAGAAAGGAATAACACATGTTTTCAGAAATGTTTGTGAAGTATTTTATATTCCTTTTCATTAACTCCTACACTTGATTGATTTCCCACACTTGAAGCTCCGGTTTTTAGGCCTCTGCTTGAGTCTTACTTTACCAGTGAGGCCCATAAATGTCACATTTCTTAGTATAAAGAGATGAGCATGTGGATAGTTTGTGTAACTGAATTAATAAATCTGTGTTAACACCTTTTCTGCATCTCCCAAAAAGCCTCAGCTACGTGCTTCTTTTAGGCTCTGGCTTTTCAAAGGCTTTTACAGTTGCTTAACCTGAAGCAGATGAATGTATATTTCTAGATGTTACATTCATTTCTAAAAGATGTATATTTTTTTAAATGAAATAGATACCCAAATCTCTGCAGCACTGAAGCATCAGAATATAAACTCCCTGAAACTATCTTCATATGTATCTCACACCCTGCTGTCAGCATCTTTGGTTCTTGCTCTAAATCAAACACAATGTGAGAGCTACAATAATAAATAATGAAGTTTTCAGGAGGTGCTTTTGGGAGCGTGTGAAAGCATGAAAGAGAACTGTATCTTTTGTTTGACAAAAGATGAAGCCAGCCCCAGGCTTGGATTTACGCAAGGGTCCAAAGTGCCCTCCATGCCCTGTTGCTGGCATGCTACATGTCCCAAGGCAACTCCTTTTGACAGCTCTGCCCTGGGACAGGGGGAAATGTGGGTGACCCAGTGAAACCGAACTGTGAAAGCTCCTTCCCTGGCACACAACTGCATGTGGAGTAGGGGCAGAAAGGGGAAACACCCTTCCAAAATCTACTGAAGCAATGTGGCCTCATGGATGCAAAAATTCCCCTAGTTCTCCCTCTGAATTTACCTCAGACCCTAAAAAGAGAGCAGTGGCCTAAAAATCTGCTTGGGATAGAAAATATCAACCACAAGTGGCAAAGAATCCTATACTTATAGATATGGATAGAGGAGGAAAGCAACATGTACACTTTCTAGAGCATGAAATGGGTTTTTCTTTTGTGTTTGAAATAAGCTCAGAATTTTATAAATACTACCAAAAATAGGGAATGCTGCTGCCTCTTCTACTGGAGGTATGACTTCCCATTTTTAATGCAGATTATTTCTTCTCTATTGGATCTTGAATAAAGATGACTGCTGTTATTTTCAATTGTTTGTATTTGCCACCGTACACACAGAGGTGAAACAAATCCAAGATCAGGTTCTGAGGAGAATGATGATCACACCAACGCTGAGCCTGTGCTGGGAGAAAAGAGACGCTTGTCTTGTTCAGCCTAGTGAAACAAAAGCCCAGAGGGGATGAGAATGTTGTCTATAAATACATCAAGGAATACAATAAGAAAGGAAACAGAGCTATTTAAGCTAAAGGACAACATTGGCACGAGAACAAATGGATATAAACTGGCCATGAATAAATTGAGGCTGGAAATTAGAAGAACGTTTCAAAGCAACAGAGAAGTGAGGCTCTTGAACAATTTCCCCATGGGAGTAATGGTAGTAAATGACCTAATTTGTTCTAAGATGGATCAGCTAATTAGTTTATGAAAGGGTTTATCTGACAGAGGCTGACTATGGCAAGGGCTGGCCTCAGCCCCAGATGCCCTTTACAGCCCCACTTTTCTAAGTAATTTAAGGTATTAATTCCATTCCTTATTGAATGGCATCTCATGACAGTTTCTAAATCCAATTTTTTTTTTTTTCCTGAATGATTCCATTAAGCAATGCCACTGATGTGCACATTACCTTCCAAACACCAAAAAATGTCCCTGCTTGCAGGAGTTCTGGTTTGTCAGGTTTTTTTCAGACACGCACCACATTAAGCACAAGCAAAGCGTTCAGATGTTATGGGCACATGGGGTGGAGGTGGCAGACAAAAGTGAGCCAAGGCAAGAGCATCATCCTTGTAAAAGTGCTTTTGAGGGAAGCAAAATGCAACTCTTAATCTTAACATTTCCATCTTGCTTCGTCTTTTATACACCAGTCATTGAGTGTTTCGATCAGATTTAAGCAAAGTTGTGAACTAAGGTGGTTCATAAATTTCTGAGTGAAGGAGATGGAGATAAGTGGCCCTCTGGAGGACAGGGGTTGTTTGGTTACTCATTGCTGACTGCTCCTCATTTCCAGCTACCTTAGAAAGCAGGTCTGTCTCCTCCTGCCTCTCATTTGGGGGCATTTTTTCCTTGGTACCCTGTCAAACCTCCTGCTGTACCTGCTCTTTCTTTGATAAGTGCTGATGTCCTTGTGAAGATGTCCAGAGAAGAATACAGCTACATCAATTCCATAAACTTCTCATCCTACACATGAATAGAGTTTCTTTTAATTACTTGGGGGGGGGGTGGGGGGGGGGTGGGTTGCTTTTTGAAGTTCAGTATTTGGAGGGGGTTTTTTTAAATTTTATTTTAAGGAATGGAAACACACTTTGGTCACTTGAAACACTACTTTACCAAAACATGATTCTGATGAATTGAAGTTTCTCATTTCTCAAACCACTTTCCAAAGAAAATAATTTTATGATGTAGGCAGGTATGGTGAAAAATCTTGAAGAGGAGGATGATGATCTTTTGTGTGCTCCTAAATGCTCAGCACATTCCTTCCTTCAAAGTGCAGCCTCTCACTATTTTCAGGGTTTGAGGGGAGGAGGTTGGGGGTTCTTTTGGGGGGTAAGTTTTTGGTTTTGGGGGTTTTTGTTTGTTTAGTTGGCTTTTTTTTAATTTGGCATTTCTTAGTTTGGCGGTTTTGGGGTTTTTTTTAAGGTAAATCCCTTTCAGAGAGAATAGAAAATTCATCTTTTGTGAGTTAAGGTACTACCAAAAAATCAACAGATGCCATGTTTAAGGGCAGAATAAAACTGCACTTCATAAAAAGGTTATTCTGGGGCAAGGATAGTCTATTTTCTAAATGTCACCCTGGTACTTTGGGTTTTGTAAAGTGAAGTTGTACAACGGAAAACTGGCTGCAATTTTGTGTTTTAAGATTGAAGTTTTTAAATAATGGGTTTTTTTCAGGTTGTGGGGTTTTTATTCATGTGAACCACTCAAGACTGAACTTCAAAATTTCCAGTTAAATGGTGAAAGAGGTGGAATAGGTATATCCTTAAAGGATACATGTAAAGGATATAATCTTTTTTTCAGCCAGTTGCCTACATATATTGTCCAACTAACTGAACAGGGGACCACCAGTTTTAAAAACACCATTGGACAAGGGGCTAGAAATTAGAAGTTTCTTTTAGAGATTTTACCAAAAGCCTGAACTATACCAGGCCTACAGGCAGTAGGATGAGACACAGTTCTCACAGCAGATGAGGTGTACATGCAGGAAAAAAGAACTCAGAGGGATGCGAGAACTTATGATAAAGGGGAAATTGTTTACAAAAATGCAGGTGCAGTGTACCAGACTTACAAGACCTCCAGATAATTGGAGCTCACAAGACCTAGACAACAGGATAGAGCCAGCCTCCTGACTCGGACTGAGACCAGGAGCTCAGAGAGCACTCGTGGAGAGCTGGGGTGAGAAGTTAAACTCTGATGAAGACTCCTGCCTTCATCCCCAACGACCACCGTGCAACCCCAGTGGGCATGGTGCAGCCACAGAAGGACTCACAGGGCAATCTGCATACGAAGCAGGGCCAGGTGGAGCTGGGCAATGACTGTGCATGAAGGAATTGCTCAATTCATCTGCATATGGGGATAAAAAGGGATTATGAGCACCGTGAAAGTTGTGCATGCCTCTGGAGGAATCATCCCCCGTGCGCCCTCAGCACTGAATAAAGCATACAGATTTGTCAACTCTCCTGAGTTGTGGATTACTTTTACCGTGTATCATCATGAACATCCTGCACATTTGGAGCATGACCCCATCATGATCTCAGCCCAGGACACTTTGTGCCTACTGAGCTATAAGTAGGAGGCCAGCCTAGGGACAAAAATTCATTCCCATTTCATTCTGCACCTCTTCAGACCTTACAATCAGTGGCAATCCTGCCAGGCTTTCCTGAGGCACTCAAGTTACTGGAATCCTTTTTACGCATCAACCACAGCATTGTCTTCTGCACCAACCCAGTGTGATACACCAAAAACATGGCTCAGAACAGCTTGTTTTGCTACCAGTTTGCACAGCTGTATCTATGTAAAAAGATAAAACAACCCATTGAACATCTTCTGTCCAGAGGCCAAGCAGTAGAACTCCAGACATCCAGCTGCCGTCCCTTGCTCCTCCCAAACAGGGAACATATGTTGGCAGCCCACTGGGAAGGTTCTTTAGCCTCTGCTGTGGCTGGAGCTGTGCCCAAACACTTCTCAGGGCACCAACAGAGGGAAACTGTGCCAGCAACTCTGTAAACAGACTGGCACCATGGACAACCACAGGCTGCTGGCAGGCCCTGCCCTGGCCCTGGGCACTTCACTGCTTGGAAATGCTCAGTGAATCAGGCACTTCAGAGGGAAGTGAGACCCTTGCAGGAGTTCTGGTTTGTCAGGTTTTTTTCAGACACACACTATTTTCTTTGTATTAGAAGAAAGGAGACTAACAGTGATATCATAGCAATTTTTATTTTTTTTTTTTTTTTTAGAAAATGCCTCAGAAGACACTATGGAAAAAATACTGGGTTTAATCCAAAACCCTCTAACAGCAACATAAAGACATTCACAAGAGCTTCAGTGGCTTGTGTTAGGCTGGGAGAGAAAGTAATATCATGAATTAGAAACTAGGTAAAAAGAAAACATGAAGAACACATGGCTCTTTTCAACATACTGAGGATAGGAAGAGGTTTTTACCATGATTTTGGTTTATAGATTTTGGGAGGTAACGGTCTCGAAGTGGCAACACTTACAAGCAACAGAAATAGCTGTAGTCAGGCTAGGAAGTACTGAAAAAAAAAAAAAATTATACATTAACAAGGCAAATGACAGGCTGATTAGATCAAATCTAGTAGTTTGTTAAATGACCAATATATAGGGAGGCCAAGTTTGACATAATTATGCAGCTTTGCCTATTTTGATTTGGGTGCCAAGCTATTGAAGCAAGTAAAGATAAGCACATATAAAAAGCATTAACCATAAAGGACAGATCATCAATTACTGTAAATTGGTCCTAAAGCCAGTAGACCTAAATTAATTTAGGTTACTTTGGCTACAGCATTGTGACAGCAGCACTGCCAAAAAATCTGAAAGTAATCAGGGATGATTTTGAATTCCTGTAGCATGAAAGGGCACTCATAAAACAGGATTGCTCCACAGGGACAAGCATTACTGATAGAATATTTACGAAAAACCAACCAATATTGTTATAGTTAACCTTCTGAAAAAAAAACCAGTGAGGTAGCCCTGTGTGTAAAAGGTTCTGCAAATAGATGAAGTTCCTGAATCTTCCAGGATATGGGCTATATGCTACTGGAATATAAAAATACTGATACAGTTCTCAGTGCAGGGTAAAGACAAGTCAAACTGAGGACACAACTTCTGAGGTGCATGAGTGAGCTAAAGAGACCAAGTTTTCTGAACAGAGCAGCCAGCTACTTCAAATGTATGCACATAAATTGATAAAATAGTAAAAAAAAAGTCTGAGGAACAAATTCTTCATGCTGTAGGTGCATGCATTCTGAAACAGCTATGTTTAGATAATGCAGAAGCATAAGCTGTTTTTCCAGCTGTTTTCCAGTAACACAGTGACTGGTGCATGAAATGAATGAAGCTGAGCTGTTACAGGAGCCAACACCTGATTTACAAGTTCAACAATACTGGGAGATGAAGACAACAATACTGGAGATGGAAATTTAGATAAGAGCAGGCAAAAACATCAGAAACCAATTATAGAAATTTTAAGGTCAAACCCAAAGAAATTAAAAATTCATTTTGATCCGAGTGCTGATTCAGCCTTTGATGTTTTCTTTTGGTGGATGACAGTCAGATATTTCCCTGATACTATTCTGCTTATTCACTGAAGAAAACTTCACATAATCCTTCTTTTTTTTTTTTTTTTTTTTTTTTTTTTTTTTAATACCATCTGAAGGTAATGTCCTGAAATGGAATTCAAAGGAAGGCTTTTCTGCTAACAATACTGAATCTCTCTTTGTTGGCAAAAACCTATATGAAATAATCTTTTTTTTTTTTTTTTTGCATTAGGACCATGCTGTACTCTCTTCCTCAATTCTGTGCCTGCTTCTGGACACTGGGAAGGCACTGAACCAGCACCCAGGCCCAGATTCCTGCATGTGCATTCAGTCTTTTTGCCTGACTGCTTCCACCTTTTCATCCCTTGCTAAATCAGGATCCCACTTTGGCCATCTTGACTGCAAGGCAGGAAGCATGGACATCATCTGCAATGTGCTGTGTCACTGCCACAGTGCAAACTCCTGCTCTAAGGGAGGTCCTCCACCAGCAGCACAGCAGTTCAGAGGCATCCAAAGCAAAGACAAAGGAATCAGAAAGGTTCACTAAGTCAGAATCATAAAATTGTTTAGGTTGGAAGAGACCTTTATGACCATCTAGTCAAACTGTAAACCCAGCACTGCCAAGCCCAACACCAAACCAGGTGCCTCAGTGCCACAGCTATACAGCTTTCAAATTCCTCCAGGGTTGGTGCCTCAACCACTCAATCACCACAGGTTCAGATCCCTAGCTCCCTCAGCCTCCTTCCAAAGGTCATAAACTCCTTTTTTTTTTGCCTGAGTGCCTGCCAAAGGCTCATGTTCAGCCAGGCTGTCTTCCCTGCTGGCTTGTCCTACAGCACATGGGAATTTCCTTCTTGAAGAAGGAATTCCCTATGCCTTTCTTGCCTGTCTCCCAAGGGACTCTCTCAGCTAGGCTTGGACTGTTTCCTCTCTGCTGTACTGGATTTCCAGCTGACACCTGGTAAACTGAAGTCCCCCAAAAGAACAAGAGCCAGCAATAGCAAGACTTATCCCAGATGTCTACAGAATATTTAATATGCCTCCTCATCCTGGTTTATAACAGACTCCCACCACAATCCTGCTCTGCTGGTCTTTTCCCTGGTTGTTACCAATAAACACTGACCTTGACTGTCACCATTATGTTCTAGACAAAATATTCAAGTTTAGCCAGTGTCCTTGCAAAAATGAACCTGGCTGGAATAAAAGCCACAGAAAGAAGCACAAACTACAGCCCGCAAAAAATTCCACAAGTGTAACATTGTGATGATTAAGATTAAATATGAACATCGATGTTAGCATTTCTCTCATTTCCTTTGACACCCCAACCTCACTCAGGCATTATATTCGATATTGTCAATGGAGAGAAATGGGCATTTCCAGCAGTTTTCATCTGTGTCTCAGCTAGTGAAAAGCAGTCCTTGAGAGGTGTCCCTTTCTTTCTGAATATCGTCCCTTCAGGGAGTAGTTCACCCCCCAGAAATTAACTCTTACAGGCCTCAGTTAAGAGAGATTAATTACACTCCAAGCAAGTAAAGGACTTGAAAAAGGAGCTTGTAGTGTTTCATATATTAACAGTGGATACTTCCCCTAACCTCATGAAAAGCTAATCTTTGTTTTGAGCTCCTCTAGTTCCACTTAGATATTTTGGCATTTCTTAGTTTCACAATGTTGGAGCATGACTTAAAGTATTGGCATTAATAGCAAAATTCTTAACGGACTCTGTGGCCTTTTACCCACTTTTCTTGTTACTGACAAAACGTCTTTTTGATTCAGGAATTCTCCTTTTTTTTTTTTTTTAATGGCATTGATTTCCTTTTTTATTTTTCGCAGTTATGGGGTGGATTTCTGGGGAAGCTTTTTGCAAAAACTGTCAAGACTTCAGAATGTAGGAGATGGCCTTGTTATGTCTTCCTTGAGATAGCTGGGGTCCCACAGATTGTACGTACAATACTGCAAAAGTAATGCCAAAAGAAAATTTCTCCTGTAATGTAAAAGTTTTCGGTGATCAAGGCTACCAAAAGAGCATGATTAATTATCTTCATTACCTTTACACAAATCCTGTGTTCTTCTTTTCCTCCTGTGCATGCTGATGCATTACTGCCATCATAGACAGACTTAAAAGGCAAGGGTTGCTGTACTTTGCGTGGAAATTACTTTTTCCCCCACGCTATTTACCTGCAGCTGTTGTCACATCAATCTTTCTTCAAAGTTTCAGTATTGCCTTCTGTGCATTTTTTTTCAGGCTGATGCAGTTTGGTGACACCCACTATTTACTCTGTCTCTAGCAATTCTATGCATTTCATTCGGGTGTCTTCACATTCAGTTCTTTCACCCTTAATAGGAATGAATTTTCCTTCAGCTGTCATTTTAATACATAAACTGTCATGTCACAAAGCTTACTCACACTTATAATGCCCGTGATTTCTGCCTTCCCCTATAGTTTTACCTTTTTTTTTTCTTCCCCCACAAAGCACCGTTTCAAAGAAATAAAGGAATTAATAGAAAGTGCAAAGCTGCTGGGCTTCTTTGGAGACAGGGGCAAACTATGCCCAGTTCCACAGGAAAACATGCTGATTCCCACTGATTTTAACCATGTTCAGTGCATTAAATATAACCCCATGCCAGTATTTCACAGATCTGCTGTGCACAATAGACAGTAATGGCTCTATAGAAGCTCTTAGGGCCTTTTATGAGAACTCTCAATATGAGAGAGTCTTTTATTCTTTTTGACAAGTGGATCCTTTAAACTAGTCTAGTAAAGGGAAGAATGGAATAAGGCGAAGCTAAAATTTTGGCTTTTGCTCAGCATGTCCAGATCAATGCTAATTAAGACAAAATATAAAAGGACTTCCAAGGATTTCAAGTCCAAATGTAATTATGTGCAATATAACTATTAAAAACAGATTAGAAAGCTTGATGTTGAGTTTTAATGAATCCTTATTTTTCTCAGACTGACACCTGGAGTCATACACAGAGCTATCTGAAAAGCGTTCACAACAAGCCAGATTTAGACCAAACTCACCTGATTTTGGGTCTTGTTATGACAGCCAATCTATTAGAGAGTTGCATAATCCTTTTGCTGCTCTATATAGGCAGTCGGTGCAATGAGCAGAGCACAGAGATGATGTGATCTCAGTAATCCATGTAGCTGAGGAGGCTTACAGCCCCATTCTGTACCAGATGATTTTTCTTTTTGTCTGGGCATAAAAGCATAATTCTTTTCAAGGTCAGATAAAGTATTTTGCAATAGTAGAAGTGGAAAGTACTGAAAGCATTTAGTGTACAACCAAACCATCAAGCCTGCACTGTTTCTAGAAAAGATGGCACATAGCTCCCAGAGATGGGAAGGTGTGCATTTTTTAGTTTTCTTTGGTGTGTGTCAGAGATTGCTATGTGTCATTCGGAGTTGGTGAAATGTTTAGGAAGGGAAATTCAAAATTGCAGGCTGTTGAAGTATTCCATGAGCAGAGCACTATCTTCTATCAAAGAGCCTTCTGCAGATTTTACCTGTCCACTTCTCTGTGGAAAGAGGATATATTTTAGTAGAAATTTTGATAAAATTGGAAAAAACTTTCAGGTTTTTGGATACACTATTAATATCTCCTGGTCTGGCACAGAAACAACCATCTTCAAAAACAAGTGCAAGCTAAGAACAGCTTTTCAGAATTCACTAATTATCTGAATCAGACTGTCTTAGAGAAAAGGCAGCGTGCACCTATGAAGCAGAAGGGGATGTTCTGCAGACATCAGGGCTACAAAGGTGGCTTCTCCTATGGCAAATGGAAAGGAAGAGAGTTAATTCATCAGTGGCGAAACATAAAAGAGTCCTCAAGGAAAACAGAAAGTTTCCTACAGATAAAACTTTTACCAAGCTGGTACTTGGGTTCAGCTCACCCCCCACCTGCAGGGACAGAGATTAGAGGTGACATCGGGACTGTCACTGGAGCAGGGCAGCCTCCTCATGGGACAACTGAGTTGAGTTTTGCAGGGGGAGGGTGAGACTACGGCACTGTGGAAATCCAGAGAGGGCCGGGGGGACTCAGAGAAAAGCATTGATCATCACAAAACGCTTTCCTGGAGTGCTGCCACCATCCTTTGGCAGGATGGCAGAACAGCACCGGCAGCTCTGCTGAGCTCGGCAGAAGGTCCAGGCTTGAGAATAGGAGTCTGTTCCTCTCAAGAGAAGTAGCAGGACAGCATCCATCACTGCTCCTTCCAGTGTCCCTCCTGGCTAGAGGTCAGACTGGCAAATTTATGAACTCACTGTGGCCAAATCCAAGTTTTCTTCAGCACATGCTTGAACCTCTGCAGTTTCAGTCACAACTCTCACAAACACTTCAATTGCAATGAAACCATCAAAATTATGAAGATGAAAATTAAAAGCTTATGCTACCACAGTGGTTTAAAATTTTCAGGACTTTTATCTTCCTATGACAGTTTCACCTGAAGGCTATGGCTGGTACAGACAGAGGGTGGGATTTTCAAATGTACCACTGATGTGACCTGGCTCTTGCCAAAAGCAAACTCATTTCAGTTAACTAATAATCACTGCCCTGCAAATATGTCATCTTGAGTCATCATCCTTCCACTGTACCAAGAAACAACATGAGTTAAAGAGCCCTGAGGGCTCCTGGGCCTTCAGACCCATGCAATTTCCCTGGAGATGAATACAACAAATCTGTACTTTTTTTTTCCTGCTGATAGAAGAAAAGGGCAGCAAAGATGGCTGAGTGGGTAAAAGATGGAAAATAATCTTTTTGCCTGAACACCTGATGTTCCTTAATGGTTTTTAATCTCTCTAATCTGAGCTATGAATTTCAGGGTCAGTAGTTAGCAGGAAACAACAAGATAGTGGGATAAATACTCCTTCAGGAGTCCACTGGTATTGAAGTAATACTAGGTCTTACTCTGCACTGATGCTGAAACTGTGTGGGCTGAATGAATCCAGCCATCAGCCAGCAGGAAGAAGTCAAGCATGAGCTCCTACAATACACAGAAATATCACTGGAAATGGTATCTCTCCAAAGAAATGATCTACAAATTAAAGCTGTGAGTTCTGCAGCACCATTCACTCTGTCAGATTCTTGCTCTGTCTCTTAAAGACTGTGCTACTGCTGTTTACTTCAAATTCACAGCATCTGATCTTCCTATAATAAGGTTTCAAAGCTTATTCTGTTCAGAAACACAGGAAGCATTTTCAAATCAATTTCCAGTGTGTCTGAGATTCCTTCCATAAGTTTTTGAGCTGGGATGCAAAGCATCAAGGCTGGGGTGGAAACTGTAGGATCTTTCATATGCCCATCTTTCACAAATACCTTCTCTGTTAGTACATCTTATATTAGCAGTAATAAGCATTAAGCCAGAAAGAGCCCAAAGGTTTTATACAGGTTTATTTTTCCTTTCTTTTTATATAAATCAAAGACTTATCCCCATAATCATCTCGCTTGAACCAAGATGATGAGAGAAAATGTCCTGGGGCACTATCTAAGGTGTCAAGGTAATAGGAGAAAATATATTCCCATGAACAGTAAAGGTAATGGTTGTTCTTTTTAATTTAGTGTAACTTATGTTGAATTTTCATTGAAATTCAGCAAAATTACTGCAAAACTTATTTCTGATAGTGTAAATGCAAAAAATTATAAACTCAGAAGAGCAGTATGAAAAGAAAATTATTCATTTCCAAAGACATGGGATCAGTCTGCACAGACCTTTTCCAACCCTCATGTCTCATGCACATGTGGTACTACAGTTCAGAAACTGTTTTCTCATACAGCATAGACATTTTTCAGGGTTTTCCTACTAGACTTTTAACATTACATTTTACCTGTTGACTTCCTTATTTTCTTGCACTATGGATTTGAATCCATCCAAAACATTTGCAAAAGTAAATACAGTCTAAAACATGTAGAATAAGAGAACATATTTGAAAGTCCTGTGCTAAATTTACCAAGGAATTTTTTTCTGTTCTTCAAAAATGAAAGGCAAGGGGCATATCCTACAAATGGCATTGTAAAGGGATAAATCCTACTCCATGAGAGACCCCTAGAAGAAAAAAAAACCTTTCCAAAGCCTTCCACATGAAGGATGCAGGTTCCTGAATTGCAAACTGTACTAAAACTCTCAGTTTTACCCATATGCTTAAATCTCCACTGTTTTTCAGATTAAATATGTATTTTCAAGAGGACTTGATCCTATTTGCTCGCAATTTTTCAGGTTTTTTAAGAACTACAGACATTTTTAGGTTTGAAAAGACCTCGAAGATCATCGAGCTCAGCTGCTAACTGAGCACTGCCAGGTTCTCCACTAAACCACGTCCCTCAGGGCCACAGCTACACGTCTTTTAAATTCCACCAGGGATGGCGACTCCACCTCCTCCCTGGGGAGCGTGTTCCAATGTTGGACAACACTTTCAGTGAAGTTTTTACAGCTAAACCCATCCTGGTACAACTTGAGGTCATTTCCCCTTGCCCTGAGAGGAGACTGACCCATGCCTGGCTACACCCTCAGGGAGTTGTTAAGAGTGATAAGGTTCCCCCCAGCCTCCTTTTCTCCAGGTTAAACACTCACAGCCCCAGCCACTCCCCATCAGACTGTGCTCCAGATCCTTCACCAGCTTTGTTGCCCTCCTCTGGACACACTTTGTCAGGGTGGAGCCTTAAAGTTCGAGCCTATGGGAATTAACTATGGCACAGAAAGGACAGGAGGGGAGAAATCCCTTTGGAGCAATTCTTGAGAGGAAACTGCTCCCACATCAGCCCCAGTCAAGCTGCATCTCAACAGCAGTGGATCCTCCCTGTCCCCACCTGCCTCCACACTGGCTGTGGACTGAGTGATAGCTGTGTTCTAGAAATAGGAACTGAAAAGAAATGAAATTAGAATCAGTCTCCTACAGATGGCTCTGTCACTATAAAAGCCACCTGCTCTCAAATTAACACTTATTTATATATAAATTTAGAACGCCATAATAAATTAGCACCCACTCAACAGAAATGAGCTCTTCTGAATGGTGTTTCTCTTCCCTGTGGATAATGGGAGGGGGAAATGCTTTTTCCCTTGAAGGCATTCAGAGCAGAAATGCAATAGTAGTACAAAGAGTGGAAGTGTTGTGGATGGAGTAAACACTTTCCATGTGCCAGCATTTAGTCTGCACAGAAGGCTTGGATAGGGTTGGTAATTTTGCAAATACCAACTTTGAGTAGCCACAGAGTACCTATATCAATGTCCCAAATGTAAAAAATGTACAGTCGGGTATTAAATCAATAAAGTGGTAATGCTTAAAGTTCATGCAAAAATTAAGAAAATAATAGGTCTAGAGAAAAGGGGAAAAAAGTAATCATAATAAAAGGAAAAAAAAAAGGATAAAAATGAGAAGTCTTAGCACAGAGACAAGGAAAGTGGTTTGGAGCTGTGTAGAGATTAAGCACTTTCACTGTGAGGAAAAAAATCCCAAATCAGTTCATTCAAAGTGCAGCTGAAATGAAGGTGGCAAACAAAATGTGTGGTTGCTAGGAGGATTAACATAAATCAAAAGCACTACTGTAATTGCTATACACTGTAAGAAAGTGATAAGACCTTTCTGGTACATTATACCTAGTCTTTGTTATCATATGGAGGAAAGTTCCCATGTGTTTTCAAAGAATTCAGTGCAGAGCAAAACAAAGTGAACAGCCAGCCTGCAAAATTTAAATTATTAACTACAGATAGAGTTTGGAAGAGGAACTGACAAACAGCAAAAGATAGAGGCTGACAGATGTGAGTCTGAACATTGAGTATTACTGACCAAAAAAAATTCTGCTGGGTTATGTCAGCCCCAAGGTTTGGTTGTTAAATTCTTGCCCCTTCCTGAAATCAATGAAATGCACAAACACCTCCTAAGCATCCCTGTGTCCACCATCTCCCTGAGGGTAGAAAAGAAGCCTGAATGTTTCAAAGTCCTGAATGTGTCCTGGTCAAAAGTAACCCACCTTTGTATTTAGTCCAAACCATCAGTAAAGATCCCAAGTGAGATCTCATCTTATACCGATTCAGAAGTTAGTGCTGGACCTTGATCCTTCCAGCAGAGGCCTCCTGAAATACCTTGGACAAAGAATTTCATGCCACGATTTCCAACTGCAGAAAGGTGAAAGGACTTTTCTGCCTTTCAGGAGTAAGATAACAAAGAATGCATTAAACAGCAATGGAATAACTTCAATAAAACATTACTTCTCTAGACATATTGGCACAATCTCTCTCCCCTGCACCCCAGACATACTCTGACAGGTTTTAGAAATATTGAATGCAAAATATGGAAGGGATGCTACATGCAAAATTCATGGGACACAGCTCTTAGTTTTCTCATGCATACAAAAAGATAAAGAATTGTCCACAGTCATCCCACCTGAATTTTGGCCCTTGACTCAGGGCATGAAGCTGAGAATGCAGATACCTTGACTACAGTCAATGTCCTGGAATGGTCTGCCTTTAGGAGTTCAGCTATGGCCTTTCCAAATGGATCAAACTACATCCCTCCTGCCAAGGCAGAGTGTCTGTCCAACACCATAACCACTCTACTCCATCATCAGTGCCTTGTTCCCAACTAAACCCTGGGCTGTAGGCTCTCTCCAACTTCCTTTTTCACTGTGCTTCAGGTGACTCCAAAGACCAGATTGCTTGCCTTCATTTGTAACTCTTGCACCCCCATTGCCCACCCTTTTATTGATCTATTGACGTCGTGTCTAAGTTTGTTAAATACACAACTATCCACACAAACTGCAGCGATGCAGTCATAAACCACAAGGTATAAATCAAAAATAATGCATTACCTTGCTCCTCATTATATTAGGAATCGAAACAGCAGTGAAGTCACTGGTCTATTTTCCATTAGGAATTATATGAGTGTTCTGCAACACTTTTCAGCACAACAAAAACAATGGCCAAACACTGACAGTGTTCAGGCCAAGGCTGGAAGCGCTGAGACAGAGGCTTGTCAAGAATGTTTCACATATTGGGTGGGGAGAATTGCCTTTGGGCATGTCCATCAGACTCCACCAACTATAAAAAGAGCCTGGAGGGGACCAGACTTCTCACTTAAATTTATCAGCAAGGTTGGATGAACCCAAGCACACAACACCCTGTAGCAAAGAGAACCAGGGTTTTGCATCAAGAGTAAAATGCTGCTGCTGTTAACCAAGCTGTCTGTTGGAAGTGGAAGAGGATTCTATCGTATAGATATGGTTTAGAAGATTACTGCCAAAAATCATGAAAATCCTAGAAAAGATTCAAGAAATAGGGCAGGAACAGGACTCGGGACCTGATAAAGTGCTAGCTAAACTCCAACCAGGCTGAAAGAAAATGAAAAAGACTGTAAAATTCTGGATAAAGTCTCTTGTAGTTGAGGAAAAAATGACCATAAAATTAAAAAAAAAACAAACACAAGTAGCTCTACCTAGGATATTCTTTATCAAAATGTCACAGAGTTCACATTTCTCTTTGAATTTAAAAATAAATAAGGAGTAAATATCTCTCTGTGTGTGTGTGTGTGTGTGTGTGTGTGTAAAGCATGATTAATATAACAGTAGTACAATACTTTCATCAAGAATGTGCTCTGACCCATTATGCAATGTGCTGTGTGAAAACCAGGAAGAGCCTGTGCACCAGAAATCCCAAATTTCAGAGAGGAGACAGCACACAGACATGGATAGAGACAGGAGAGGAACAGGGAAAGGAATGAAGGATGGTAAGGAGCAAAAAGAAAAATAATGTGAAAGATGATAAAGGATGACAGTGAAATAGTTTCATGAATGCTTACATGGGACTCCTCTCATGTAAAGGAAGAAAATAAGTCCTTGTTTGAAGATGTATGTGGGCGAATGGCTCCCATGTGTCCAATCACATCTTGTGATGATGGCTCAAACTGCTCATTAGCTGGTTTCATTGCTGTTTCTCTTTTAATTCTTGCACAGACAACAATACTATTGAAAGGCACTGGGGGATGCGAAGTCTGGACTCAGATAAAATTTCTTTTCTGCCCAACTTCTACTGAAACTGCTTTAATTCCACTGCCACTTGTGCTGTCACTGGAGTCAATAGTGTGTGTTAGCTCAGCCTCTTTGGGGTCGTCCCACTCCTCAGACACTTGGGGCTTTGTATACAGGGGTCATTTCCCCAAGGAATCCTACCCCTCATAACAACTCATGAAACATTACAAATTACCTGCTCACCCTAAAATGAGCAAAACCTGCTACAAACTACACACTTCCCTTTAATTTTCTGGTCTTGAGGGCATGAGTGACAGGCTGTGTTCCAAAAGGTCCATAACCCTGCCATGGCACAGCAAATCCTCACAGTAATAGCTGCTCCTCACCCTCAAAAGGAACCAACATTTCTTTGCAGAAAGAATGCCCACGAGTTCAAAGAAAGAAGCAGATCCCTGATGCTTCACCACAACATTGTTACCTCAGGAAGGCAGCACAGTCTAGATGGCAGTTTCTTTGCTAGCAATTTCTCTGCTAGGCTGTTTTCCAGAAGTCTTAAGCAGGATGCCATAACTTCTTAATTTGTTAGTTACTCATAGCCCTTAAAATAACATTATATTGCTGTCTGGAAGAGCAGAGAGAAACTAAAAGAGGGGAAAATATTGGCTCCCTGGGCAATGGAAGTACTGAACTCTTGTCTTCTGTGGCTCATGGCAAGATTCCCTGATGTCTAACAAGGTATCAGCTCCTGTTGATGCTTCTTCCTTGACTTGAGCATTCCTATGTCTCCTTTGTACTGTGCCTCCAGTATCTCAGTGAGTAAATCCATACTGCAAACTTTAATATGGTGGAGGCACAAAAAGAGTCTCTCTCCTTTATGAAACCATTGATTTTCATGAAGCTTGTCAGATCTTTCATCACATCTAGCTGATACTGGTCGGTGGAATCAAAAAGGCTACTGGAGAGAAGCAGAATCAATTGTGCACTCACACACACTGTGGTCACGTAACACCTCATTGTCCCAGAAAGCCAGACTAGAGATCTTCCCCTCTCTACAGGCCATTGAGAAACCACTTCCAACAGAATGAAATTATTCACACTGTATCACAGAGCAAGTTCTCAGCATGTATTCTCTGCTAACTCTGCTCAGTCAATGCAGAATCCACCAGCTCCAGGCTCTGAATTAACATGCAGACCAGCAATACAAAACCCCAGTCTTTTCTGCAGTTTCTATTCATCAGTTCAAGCAGGGATGAATGTACTTTATTTTTCTCCCCAGATGGTTGGAAGCTGCAAAGTAATTTAGCAGCCTATGTTCTTCTGAGAAATTATCATGCTTTTTCTTTCCTGGGTGACTTCTGCATCCCCTGCAGACTAGCTTAATGGTACTGAGAATTATGGGATGATATTGTTTTTATTATGTCCCTTTTTAAACTGCATCTTGACACACAGTCTATCCATTCATGGGTCTTTAAAGAAGAAGCTTTGCCCAAGTGCCTGCAACATCTAAGTAACAGAATGGTTACCTTGAAAAGACACTGAAAATAAGCCAAGATGCCTTTGGGACAAGAATGCTCATTTTCAGTCCTTTCATTTTTCCATTCTCTAAAGAGGCCATGAAACTACTTACTGACTTGTGAGAGTCAGTAAAACACTTCAGGAGAAGTTTTTCTTTGGATTTTAGTCCTAGTTTGGAGCCATATAGAGGAATCAAGAAGTTGCATGAATTTAAGAAAGGTAGTTCTCTTCACTAAGGTCTCGCAAATTCTGGCATTTCCTGTCCCTTGTGCTCCCAGCAGCACTGGGCATGGCTGTGACACTGGTCCCCTGGGACACAAAAAGGGAAAGAGCCACATGTCTCTGTTCATAAACTAACCAGAGTCAAGGGCCATTTGTAGCACTGGTCCTGAGGCCTTTACAAATTTAAGTTGTTAACACAAACACCTACATGGTTTTGGCCCTTGACAACCAGTGCTCCTCCCAGCAGCTGCTGGGTGCATTTGGAATTAACACAGGCGCTAGGCCATTGCCAAAAAGCAACTGCCATCCTTTCTGGCTCCAGGGCTCAGCAATGGAGATGCAGGCAGCATGTGCCAGATGGCTTCAGTGCCTCAGAACTGTCCCAGGCACACTTAATCTGCTGGAGTCAGGGCAGCCCATCAGTCTCAGTGCACAGAAGTGTGCAGGCTGTTCTGCATGGGGACATCATGTACCCATCTCCTGCTGCCTCCCCGTGAGCACCAGGCATTGCAGGAAAGACCCACGGAGGGAAGCAGGGCTAGGGAAGGGAGCACTGTGCTTGGGGATACCAGGGACAGTGAATTCAGTCCCACAAACACTCAATCCAAAGGCTGTTTCTGGCAGCTTATAGGGTAGCAATTGGAAGAGTGCTCTCACATGAGGAGTGCAGCCAGGAAAGGGAACAAGTTGTGCTGCAGTGGCTCAGGACTTCCAGCCAGCTGCTGGCACTAAGATCTTGGGCCACAACAGATTATTCAGTCTCCTGTTGACACAGAGCTAACAGGCTTGGCCCAGAAGGGATCAGAACTCATTTAAGGTGATGGCCATCATCTTGCCTAGCACACTGGAGACTTGATGCAGGGCTGTGCCACCCTGGTTCATGCCAGAACTGGACCAGGTAGCAGCATCCATGTTTCTCCAGAGCACAGATGAAATCTGCTCTCCACACTCAGATGGACTTTTTCCTCTGCAGTTTATGATTAGCTGGAAAAAATCCCCTCCTGGCACAGAAAAACCTCCTCCCACACAAGAAGCAGACAGGTGTATAAGACCTCCCCTAACAAGCTGTTTCAGGGCACCAAGCACAAGCACATCTCCTAAAACAGGCCTGAATGTTCCAAGCTGCATCTCCCTGCCATTTCTTAGTCCAAGAGCAGCAGGCCTTAGAGGGACCTGGGTCTTCCCAGTCATCCACTGGCAAGAGGTCTCAAGATCAAAATCCCCCCAGGGAAAGCCAGGCAGGGCTCTGCCTGCACCCTGCCAGTGCTGTCTAAACACTGGGAATTTGGGATCTATGAACCTTTCTCCACCTTCTGCCACTAACCTGCGAAGAGATTGTGAGCAAAACACTTTGCATCTCTGATTCCACATTTCACACATTATCTGTTGTTTATTTTGAGGCATGATGAACAGTAGAAATGTCTAGCACACATCTCAAATACAAGGCTACTGTGATTCAAACACAAAGCTATTCTCTGACAGGTATCTCCTCAAAAGATATTGAAATTTCGCCTCTTCCTCTCCAGTATCACCTTTTTCTTTGGTTCATCTCTATTCCTGTTCATTTGTCTTAACCACAGAGGCCAGAATGAGATGAAGTCTGGGAAATGTTCTGGCATTATTTAAAGATTTAGCCCTGCTGCAACAAATCCTTTCATGCTTCTGGTTGCTAATTACAAGCAAATACTTTGATAACTGTGGAAATTACTTAACTATCCTTCCACCTTTCAAACACTGTGTCAAACTATGTATAAATGCATATCTTAATCCAGTTTGATCACAACCTGAAATGAATAAGCTAAGAATAGGCTCTTGCAGCCTAACACATGAAAGTTGAAAACATTTGCTTACTATTTGGGACCCATTTCTATTTGAATTAATGAGCACGGTGCTATAAATATCTAATTTCCATGAATTTCAAATAATGTGGGAGCACATCTGGGATGTCAGTATTGGGAAAAAAAGCATATTTGCTTTACTGCAGCAAATCAGTGACATTTCCATTTTAACTCGAGGTCTCAGTGACTTCTTCCTGACAACTCTTGACACCCTCTGGAGAATTTTTAGCCAGTGACCACTTCTGCTGGGAGAAACAATACAGAGTCTGGCAAAACCCCACAAACCCTAATCCGCTTAATTAACTGTGATAGAAATAATGTTCACATGAACAAGTGAAAAGAACAGAATTGAGCCTATTAAAAATATTCAACATTGCTGTTAGAGAAGACATATTCATTGTAAGGAAGTATAATTCTCTCTGTATTAGGATGCTTGTCTTTTATCTGTAGAATATTATCTTTCTGAATGTTAGTATGACTGTGCTGCCTTCTACAGTGCTTTTTCTTTATCTGACAGCACATTCAGCTCCCTGATAGCAGGCTTTGCATTTTGAGTATGAATATGCCACACACCTACAGCTTTCCATCACAGGCAATAAATCTTTTTTTTTTTTTTTTTTTTTTTTTTCCTTGAATTTTTTTTGTGTAATGCTTTGTTTGCTCTGGAATTGCCAGAAATGAAGATCAGGAATATTGAGCAATTCTGGCCAGACCAAGAGGTGAAACTGAGGATGGATGGAGGGGATGGATGGATGGATGGATGAGATGGATGGATGGATGGATGGATGGATGGATGGAGAAAGGTGAAGTCTCAAAACAGCTGTTCCTGTTGTTGCTGTGGATTTTTCTTTTTTGTCTTTCAATGCACAAGCAGAAAATTGCCTCATTCCTCAGTCAAAGTAGTTTTAGGATCCTTATGTTCTTTAACAAGATCTGGAAGAGGTTTTCCACTGGAATAGATTTCCACCAGAAAAAGCCTGATTGAGAAAACCAGATCTGTTTATGCAATCATACCAATTCTGACAAAATTTTTGAGGAAAGATAAATTTTGACTTTTTATCAGCTCCATTCTCAGCAGTTGACTCAGGCACAAAAACCATGCAGAACTGAAACCTCATCCTTTATAGATTTTTGCATATCCTGGCTCCTCACGTAAAAAATCTGAATGACCAAAAAAAGAGCTGTATCCAATGACACCATTAATAATTTCTGCATTCTGTAGTACAAGACTTGAAATGTTTCTCTCTCAATGTTGTGAGAATAAAAAACTCTCTCTGTGTTAGTACTGCATTAAATTTCTGAGCATGGTGGGGCATGCCAGGGTGTTTAGAGCAAGGGAAATGCTGAAAAAAAACCCTTGAGAATGGTCAGTGCTCTGCCTGTAAATACTTGAAGCAAAACTGTGCCAGCTTAGCCAACCCTGAGTCACAGGCTGAGGCACTGCATTATCAGAGCCCCTGTTCTTTCACTGGACATATCAATGCATGGGCAGAATCTGGTACATGTACAAACACTGCAGCTGCTGGCTTCTTCCTGTAGCTTTGAAACAGGAACGGAAATTTTTCTATTATGAATGACATCTACCTAAATCCATGAACAAAACATTCTTGAAACTAATTCCTGCAAAAGGTGACTGCACCCCCAGCCTTTGGTCCACAAATTCCATCTGTAGAAAGAAAGAGAACAGGTTTGGTTCAGAGAAGGAGCTCTTGAGATCACCAGATCTGGACATGTCAGCAATCCACACTTAGTACAGAGTAGAGTGATGGTTGGAAGGGAGGGAGGGAGGAGGGAGGGAGGGAGGGAGGGAGGAAGGAAGGAAGCAAGGAAGGAAGGAAGGATTCTGCCAAAAATAATGTCTCCAGGTCCATAATTCCTAAATAACCTTTCTAATTACCCACCACAAATCTCTGTAACTGACCTGCAAAACCATATTAATTAGTAAAGTGAGTAGGAGTTTTGAAACATCAGATATTTTCAAGGGAGAAAATACAAAATGCAGAGGACAAATAACAGAGGAGACCAAAAGTTTTTAAAGATGAGGTAAGGAGAGCAACGTCCTCTCCATCCATCCATCCATCCATCCATCCATCCATCCATCCATCCATCCATCCATCCATCCATCCATCCATCCATCCATCCATCCATCTATCTGTACTTGAACTACAGTCAGGGTCACCCTTGGTAGTGAATTGGGAATCAGATCCCTGAGTCTATGAAATCTTAGCTAAATGAGATGAAGGCTTGGCTGTGCACATATAATCCCTTAGACATAAACCATTGACCAAGACTGAGACCAAGACTGGATCTTGTTGCACCTAAACCCAACTCTGAGGAGGAGTTTAGAAGGCAAGGGGTTCACTCCTGAATTTCACGACTTAATGGGAGGGTCTCCCTGACAGTTTTGTTCAGCTCTGTCCTTTATGCAGTAAATAATCAAGTGTACCTTGCCACTGAATTTTATACAACTAAACTTCATAAAATTGTTGGTTTATATCAATAAATATATTGCTGCTTCTCTCTTATGAGTGAAGTACATTACTCCTTACATGAGAGCTGGAAAAAAAAAAAAAAAAAGAAAATTAAGAATAATCACAGTTAGCCTTTATGTAAGGGACTTCTGAACTGCTTTCATCCAGCATGGAGCAAAATTATCTTGTTCCTGTCATATCTGAGAATAGAAGGAACCAAGTTCCTCATCTTGGGTTGCAGTAAGGATGCTGCTTAGGACCCAGGATCAAACCCTGGTGACTTCAGCCCAGTCTGCTGGAGTGGGAGGCTTTCAAGCTCTGCCTGTTAACCACATTTTCAAAGACTGATCTTCAGTTCACATCTCCTGATTTTCTTGTATGAGCTGTACAGCACCAGTTAATTGCCTCTGTCTGAAGTAGCCTCCTTAGAATATAAAGTCTCTCCATGTCTCTTTTCTTTTTTTTTCTGCAGTGCACTGTGAAAGGAACTTTTAAAGATAATTACAGAAGTGACTGAAAACCAAGGAGGCTGCAATTTGATCATTTTCAGACAGAAAAGGGACAGAAATGGATGCCACGGTAAATTTTTTTAAAAAATCTAATTAGATAATTCCAGTCTTAAAAAAAATCAGTATATATCTTTTGGTTAAGATTTAAAAAAAGTGATATGTAGGCATCTAACTTTGTCAAAGAAATGGCCTCATTCTTCTGTTGGAGGCTAAAGCCTTTCTAGAAACAGTCCTCTCACAGAGAGAATCTCGGGTTGGAAACGAAAACTCCTCAGATGCCAAGACAGCAGTCAGCAGCTGCAAATATTGACTATTCAACCTGCCAAAGAGAGGCCAAGCTCTGTGTTGAAAGCTGAAGACAATAAAAAAAAATAAGGTATAGCTTGACATTGGTTCTCATCTTGAAAACATGGAAACCCAACACGAGCGGTAAACAGATCATCACAAACTGAAACTAAACTATAGCACGACCTACAAATCAAGTGACAGGCAAAAATGGAATAGTCAGGACCAAATTGTTTTGTTTCCCCAGAGAGAAAAAAAAAAAGTCATGTAACTTCTCCATGACACAGTGAAAATTACAGATGTTGAAGAAGAGAAAGGCACAGATTTCAGTATGCAACTTATAATTACATTTGGGGTTCATTACAAAATTATTAATATGCTGCTGCCAAAAGATAAAACCAAATTGCACAGAACAGTTTTGATTTTCAGCCAGGCTTAAGACTTGTTCAGAGCAGGTAGAGAGAAGAAGCCTTTAAAGTAGCATAAAAGGCAGACAGAGTGATAAATAATGCATGTCAGGAAGCAGCCTGTAAGTGCCACAGGCACGTGAGGATCTCTTGGCTTGATCCCCTGGAAAATGGGATCTCCATCACTGGGGTGCTGTGAAAGGTGAAGAGCTGAGTGATCTTGTTCAGAAATGTGTGGATATGCCCTGGCTGGCACCCTGTGCCATGAGGGCTTTGTAATGTTCAGCTGCCACCCAGAGAGTAAAAGAACCCTGCTGAAAGCAGCTGCAAAAATACAGCACTGCAACTCTTCCTGGAAGAAAGCACTGTTCTCTGTCTGTTGCAGTATTTTCTTGGGCTGCTGGAAGCTGATGCCTGCTTGAACAGCCTTACAGCCACCTCTGTTCCCTATGCTTTCTTCAATTTCCCTTGTGATATTTGGCTATACCCAAATATCACTGTCAAAATATGCTTTAACTCACATTTTTTTCTGAAACTTTGCTGTCAAACACAGGCCTTGACTATGACCTTAAACTGGCAGCCAGCTATTGCTGGCTATCAACCCATGAGTGAAACCCATGCTCAAGTGAAGATGATGCACACCAACAGTACAGCACTGCAGCCTCCTTGTTCTGGATCAATAAAACATGCTCTTCATTCCTAAAGAGTGTGATTTTCTCACTCTGATATCTTTCTCATCTTTATTTGATGGAGGAGGCAGCTTTGTAGAAACACTGTGCCTGGTTAGACAGCAAAACTTTTTAATCGTTTATATCGCTGCTCTAAAAATCTAAAATTCACCTCGAGCCACAGCAAGGAAGGACCATACAAGTCAGCTAACAGAAAATAAAGCATGCATGTATTCCAAAAATTTCCACTGCCCTTTTTCCTTCATGTCATGAAGGAATTGGGAAAGCAGGGATGTTACAAAGAGGAAAAAAAATGCCAAAACCTCGTGATAAAAGCATTTTAAGGAGCAGCAGAGAAATCAAGTGATTAGCACAGCATGTATGAGCACAAATAAACGAAAAAACAGGGTTTGAGTGAGGAGACCTCAGAGCTCCATTTGAGAGAGGTGTTTCTGCTTCCCCACCCATAAACCTGCTGGGGAATGAAGATCCTCTGTGCAAAGGTGCCAAGTAGCATTCAGCAAAAATCATGGCTTAAAACACTCAGGTCACTACACAGCCCTCCTGCTCTCTGCATGCAGCAAACATGGGAATAAAGCAAAGAAAGGAGATTCTCAGGGAATTCTCTTCAGGGCTTTGCAAATTGAGGCTAATTAAATGTCATAGAGGAGTTTTGCTCCCAGCCAAGTGAAGGATTTGTGTGTTTATACAGATCATGGGCATGCCATGCAGAAAGCCATCAGAACTGACCAGACAAAACAGGAGATCCCAGAAAATCCACTTTGCAGGCTTGTGACCTTACAAATAATGAACAATTAGGAGTATTCTGCATTTATTCCTCAGGAGTTCTGGGCATCTTCTAGTGCCTAAAGGGAGCCTACAGAAAAGTTGTAGAGGAACTTTTTTTGCAAGAGCATGTAGTGATAGGATAAGTGGTAATGTCTTTAAACTGGAAGAGGGAGGATTCAGATTAGATATTTGAAAGAAATTCCTTACTGTGAGCGTGGTAAGGCACTGTCACAGATTGCCCAGAGAGGTGGTAACTGGGAAAAAAAGACCCTACAATGGGCTCCCACCACCTCTCATGTAGTGGAAGATAATTGTGCTGGGACTACCAAATGTCATGTTTAAATACAAAAGTGAAAAATATCTTTCAAAATCCAGTCCCTGTTTCTCAGTTCCACTGTCTGTAAAACTGGAGTAATGCTAATCTAATGTAATTCAATCCAATCTACAGCAATCAGTAGTTATCTATAGCAAATCTCAATAGAAGCTTTGGGGAGCTAAAACATTACAGCAATGGAGTCCACAGACACATCCTAGCTGATGACTGTCTCTTTTTCACTCCTTATCTCCTCCCTTCTGTGGATAATTCATCTAAAACACACTTCACTAAGTTCTGGCAGAGTTGAAAATTACTCTCTAATGTGTGCATGTTTTCCCTTAAGACTTGACGTTTTCCCCACAGATTTTTACAAATTTTTTTTGTCACTTGGCCATAAAGTTATTTTCTAATGGAAAAATACACCTTTTTTAAAAAGCACAGCGAAATTAAAAACCCCTCTAAATGCAACAATCCAGAGCTACCCACCAGAAAAAAAAAAAAAAAAAAAAGACTAAACCAACTATATTTCCCCCTAAATAACCTTCCTGACATTTGCCTCTCTCAGAGGTATAAATATTTTATATTTTCTTTCCTAAATATTAAAGAACCAGGGTAGAAATAAACGCTAAGATTTAACTGTGAGTATAGCAAGAGCTACTGGCAGTACTGACACAGCCTGATTTTTCTTAACCATCAGCCACATGCTGAATTAAGCCCACTGAGGTTATGTCAAGAGGACTGAGGGAAATGTCACCATGCTGGCATTTAACCCACCTTAAGGGACTGGAGAAAGGCTTTGGGCACTGAAGTAAACACCCCATCTTTAGTTCTTGGAGCAGTAATGGGAGGGAAATGTACTGTGCAAAAAAAAAAAAAATGGTACCAACAGAAAGCTGTGTATTTTTCAACACAGGATCTCATTATTGATTATGTTTATTTAGAGCAAAATCTAAAAAGCAAGGCAGGGCCTGAGTAACAAGTGACTAGAAAATGTTTGTCAGGGTCCCCAAAGGAACCAGCAGTCAGAGACACCAACATTGATATCATGCTCACAATTTCTGGCAAAACATGATTTAACCTTGCCTGCTTTATCTACATCTGCCTTCTGCTCCACACAGAGATTCATAAATCTTCTGTGCAATGATATCAGCATTTCTGCATTCCTTATTTGCCTATTTCAAGAGAACTAGTATCTTCAAATTCACATGAGCATCCTTTTTTCTGTTGGTCCAGACAACAGGCTGCCTCTCCAAGGATTCACTGAGATTGAAATGCAGACATCAATCCAAGTCTGCTGCCACAATTACCCTGATCAGAATAAACAAAGCTTTTCTAAAACTTGAATTTTAGGAAAATAGACCCGGTGGTTTTTCCCCAAGCTCTCACTGCTGTGCCTTGTATTTTTATAGATAAATCACTCTCAGCTTTGCCGACCACACGCTGGTATTCAGCCATCCATCTGGACACACAAGAAATGTCCTGGCTCTTGGGAAATGGCAGGCAAGGATTTAATACCATAATTCTTCCCATCTTTTCTTACCCACACTGACAACTAGTAACACAGTAGATGAGGCTGATGCTACAGAGGGATGCAATTTGAGATTAGGATGTCTACATTCAGGTGTTTATATGAGTACCAGGTGTCTAAACTCCTGTTAGAGTCAGTAGGGATCTAGTCAAAGGAAATCAATGGAATATAAACAGCAAGTAAGGGAGCAGCCAGCCCACAGCAACCTTGCAGTGAGTTTCATCACTCCCTGGACACCACTATGTCCCACTGACTATAATGGGAGCTTAGGTATCGCCTGTCCAGTTCCACTGACTAAATGAAGATATCTAGCATCATTTAAGATGTCTCAGCATCTCCAAGACACACTGCTGGTGCTGGCAGACACAACACAAGACTTGTGGTACATTCATGTCCCCATGGAACAGCAGCTGGAAGAATACATGGCATGTCTCATACATCACTGGTGCAGAAAAATCCTGCTCCTAGGTTACATGTGAGCAGAAATAAATATCTAAATATTGGTGCTGTAATCCTAAACTGAGTCCTGTTCTTCAAGGACCACCTTACACTGGTTTCCAAATAGTGCAGAGGGCATTTCAGTCTTTCTGAGGACTCATTCACCATTGTACCACTTTGGCATTTTTCACCTCTGCAGCAACACTAGCTATAAACTTGTTTCTTTTATTTTTTCTTGGTTTTTTTTTTGATTTTGTGTCTGTTTTTTTTTCTTTTGTTTTATTAAATGGAATTGGAAATCTTGAAAACCCATGAAATCTCATGCTTAGTAATGCTGTTGTAGTGGTGTTTGGGAGTGCTGTTACAGCACACAGAGACACAGAGCTAAAATGAGAAGATTTGTTCATAATTACACATCAGAAAGGCAGTGTTCCTCCAGTGATGGTCCAGTATACCACTCTCACTCATCAAAAAATATCTCTTTTTTGGCAAACACTATCACCTGGATTCCATGGTGCTGTTGACAAGATCAGGCATGCTGGCTTTCAAATGACACATGACACTTTTCTACCACACAATGCAAACATGTACCTTTGCTCTGGTAAGACCTATATTTTATTGCTTTATTGAAGTATTTGGGTGCATCTGTGCATTTCAGCCTCTGCAAAATACAGCTGCTTCTCAGGTAAATACAGTCAGTGTTCATATAAATGTTGTTACAGTCTTAGCTAAATTGCTAAGTCTGGAAACAACACTGGTAGGACCACAGTGAAACTTGCTTCCTTTTCCTCTTTTTAATTTCTATTTCCAAAGCATGAGAGTATAAAAATGACAACTACCATTGAATAAAATATTGATTTTTTTTCCCCCGAATGATGTCCATATCAAAATCCAAATCTAACAAATACTAACAAGGAAATAAAAAAGGATCTTTCAAGAAAAAATAAGTAATTTGTGGTAATGTCTCTACAAACTATAATTTAAAGCGCTAAGAGCCTCACTTTTGTACAATCACTATCATTTTTCATTACTGATTTTTCAGTAAACTTTATATTTTACACTGGTGTCATGTGTTTAGCTCTAAAGGGCCAGTTTTTTATATTGGCACGAGATTTAACTAATGAAAAGAGTGGACATGCCTTTGCGAATACACCTGTGGGAAACCAGGAAATCCTTCTGACTGTCCTGGGAAGATTTATAATTCACAAGAACTTAGATAGAATGATAATTAGTATGTCACACGGTGAAAAAGTAGAATTTGTGGATTTTAGATGTGAGATCAGGGGGCAAAGATGGAGGAAATGGGGTGTGTCCCTGGCTTCTTCTTCATCCTCTTGTTCTCCATCTTCTGTGGTGGTGTGGCACATTTGGATTGGTTTGGAACTAAAGTACACTGTACAACATAGTGGATAGATATTGGAGAATTGTTATAAATAAAGTACATGTAATTTTCAGTATAAAAGATAGTGCCCTCCCAAGGGCGGACAGACTAAGGACGAAGACGAAGGACAGACGACGGACAGATGAAGGGGAAAACAGATGATGACCAAGGGCAGACAGAACAAAGGAGAGCACTGGCCTGCAGAGAAGCTGTGGCAGGCCAGGGAATGAATATGAGATAAGCAAAGAATAAACAAATTCCTGAGAACGAGAAAACAGACGACTCCACCTCTTCTTCAGACGCAGGGCTGGGGGAAAACAGAAAGCAGAAACAGAAAGCCTTCACAGAGACACAGACAGAGACAGAGACAAGTTAATTTAGGTGAAAGCCAAGCTCACAGAGCTCTCAGAAACACCAGAAAGACCCAGACAAGAAACAGCGAAACAGAGAACAGGAAGAAAAAAAGAAAAAACACAAATATTTTTTAGTAAACAACATACACCTTTGGGGCCGGGGAGGCCGGGGAGTAACTCTCTTTGTTTTCTGACCTTTGGGGAAGGCGGCAGCCTGGCTGCTGGCCCGACCCTGCTCGGCCCCCATGGTGGGCCCAGCCAAAATTCCCTGTTCTTGGAAGGTGGCGAGCAGCGGCTGAGCCCTCATTAGAGAGGTGGCAGAGCCTGCCGGTCTTTTATTGCAGCAAAGCCACCAAACCACAGCGTCCAGGAGCTGTATCGACAGCGCGAGCAGCTGTGCGGCGAAGACCAGCACCTGTACTGAAATAAACAGGGCAGGAGACTTTGCTCTTTCTGAATGCCTTTATCTAAGGATCAGCTCAGGGTGGGGGGCCCACGGGTCGTGCTCACGCCGCCGCTGCTCCCAGGGGTGACCTAGAGGAGAAGGCATGCAGCTTTGTGCATTGCTGTACAGGCAGAGCCCGGCCTTCCACTCTTGCAGCAGTGCCCAACAAAACACGTCTTGAGCTGAGGTTGGGGTTCCTCCTTCCAGCCAGCATCTCTGCTTAGGGTGAGGAGTTAAAAAGGTCTAGGAGGACAGCTGTACTTTATTCCTCACTCATAGATATCATTTAAATCCTTTTATTTTGTGGTGGCTCGTAGTTTTAGGGGTTTTCTTGGTTGGTTCGTGCAAAGTTTCCTCTCCTTTGCATACAAGCTGTGGTGCCACCCTCCTCCTCGTGGTCCCAGGCACCATCCCCGAGGATGGAGCAGAAGAGACACCCGGCCAATAGCAATAGAATCATTGACAGATACTTTAACTTAACATAAAATTTAACATTATTTTGTCTAACATATCAAGTATAACTTTTGAACCAAGTTATTTTGGGGATTTATTCTCAACATGCATCGGCACCAGAAGGAGCTGTGTGGGGACCAGCGCCGGTATCGGCACCAAAGGCGCTGTGCGGCAGAGACCAGCACCGGTGGCCCCTGTGGCTCGTACAAAGAGCAGCCTTGAAGCCAGGAGCAGCCCTGACCCCGCTCCAGACTGAGAGCCACTGGCACAGCTCACATGGCACCAGCAGAAAGAAACAGAGAGAGCCTGTTTCCAGTACAGGACTTGGACTAAATTAACTTTTTCAGCATAACAAGACGTTGCACGCAATGAACACTAAATCTCTCTTGAGCCGAAAAGGAAAGAGAAGGTGAAATTTTGTAGGAATGCCAACATGAAATTAAAGTCAGTAAGAAGAGAGTTAGATTTTAGATCGAAGGGGTTCTGAAAAGTTTGCCCTAAGCTTAGCCTGTAAAATTCTTTTGTGAGGCTATGATAAAGATATGCTTGATATATCAGACTTTGGGTTTTCCCCAGTAAATTCATAGAATGCTTTGGGGGATTGTAGCGTTCTAGCCACAATCATGAACAGAGGCATCAGTGTTAGAAGTTTGATGAGAAACCTCACCCAGGGATAAAAGGGGAAGGCCTCTGTTCCAGAGATGGGTGAAAGGAACTTTTATTTTATGCTGGAACGGCTCATCCTTAAAATAGTACCCAAATAAGTTGACATGGACCAAAAGCACAGTTGTAAAGAAAAAACTATGGAAGATGGAAAAAACTTCACAAAGGCAGATCTCAGACAGCCACTGTTTGTGAGAAATGAAGCCACAAGAATTTAATTTTTTTTCTTGTGTGGAGTTTTCCATAGCATTAGCAAAGAATACTTTTCTCTCTAAATGAACTAAAGAAAGACTATTTGTAGAGGGGAAGAACTGACTAAGATTTTTCTAAGTGTTGTTGTTCTGTACATCATTGATTGGAAAGAAAGAAAAGTGTGAAGAGGGAAGAAAAGGTTGTTCTAATTTCTTATTATTCCTTTTTTTTTGTTGTTGCCCTGTTAATAAAGTTGTTCTTTGTATCCTTTCAAGTTTAGGCCTACGTTGTTGTTTACTCCTAATCCTATCTCACAGTAGAGAATAGACCCACCACATTTTTTGGTGAGCCAGCCAAGAAGAGTCTAAAATTGGCAAACCTAGATTCCCTATACATAATTGATATTTCTGCTTAGTTTCAAACTGGTACTACGACAACTGGAGAAATTTTAGAGGCAATTCTTCCATCAGCACACAAGAGATTTAGGGATGTTGCTTCTGCAGGCATTACTGGAAGTGAGACATGAATATCCTTCCTGTTCTTAAAGAAAAACAGGATAATCTCCCTCTCTTTCAGTTAGTCCATATAAGCTGCGAATCAGAACTTCTCTGGTGAAAAATATATGTTGCAAAATATAGCAAAACTACAGCGGGAAAGTATGTGAGGAAGGCTAACTGTTGGAGGTCCCTTACAATATTCTGCTGTCAAAGATAGTTTTAGCATTTTGATCATAATGCTGTGATGGTGCACAGCACTGATGACTTTCCAATAAAATCATAAAAAGAACTGAAGTGTTCAAAAAAAAAACCAAAAAAAGGACTAAAGAGAAAAAACCCAACAACAGATTCTTGCCATAGCTACAGAGTTTGAGGGTTCATAAACAACTTCTTTCCTCCCTCCTTCCTTGGCTTATCTCTTTCTCACTTTCACTGTGATCATGCATGGGTAGAAATTTTTGATGTAGCTTCGGAATGGGAGCTTCATAAGAGCCACCACTGTCTTTACTGTCTTTTCAGTGGCCCATTAAAGACTTCTGTGTTTCAGTTTAAATCAGCCCTTTAGTGCCCCAGAGCTGGACAAACCAGCAAGGCAGTTTATTTTTTGTGCTACAAATGCCCTTACGGGCAAAAACATACACAGATTAACAACAACAAAAAAAAACAAAACAAAAGAAAACAAAACAAAAACCAGGAAAATTTCCCTTATTAATTAATGTAAAGGAAAAGCAGTGGGGTTTATTCACCGAAAGTAAATTAACTTCTTTGTAAAATGGAGAATTCAGTGTCCTCTCCTGCCATAAAAAACCCAGCCCAACACAGTAGAAACAGAGTAGGCATGGGAAGGAAGCAGGAATGAACCCTAAGTGAGAGAGTGAAAGATACAGCATACAGATATGTTCTGTAATACTGCTTCAGCGTTTGGGAATCTCAAGTGATTAAGTCTGGAACCAGTCAGAAAATGTGAAGGTACAGAGCATGCAGAGATCAGGACCTGGGAAACTGAAGGATAGTCCTGACCTGCTGGAGGAGAGATCACTGACAGTAAAGAGTGGCTAAAACTGGAGCAAATGACTGAAAAACTTCAGTGGCCTCTGCTGGCAGATTAATTGTCGGACAAGAAGACTGGCAGTGAGGCAACACAGAGTGGAGAGGGAAATGTGTTTCACTGCCAGCTCCCAGTGGGCTCCAGGTGTAGCCCTGAGAGGTGTTAACCAACCTAAGGGAAGCCCCATGACCATCAGAGAGCTCACACACAGATATCACAGCTAAGCACCGAGAATATAAAGGAAAGAATAAAGTCCTAAGCATGGGGGCTGACCATAAAGCAGTGAACAAATTTAAAATCCAAGTTCTTTGATGAAGAAGCAGTATTCTGCTATCTGCTGGAGAGCCTCTTGTTCAATTGAATCCCAACATGCAACTAGCATTCCTATACAGTGCTGCAATTGAAATAACACTGATGTTAGTCCCTGCTGCTGGCCCTTTCCTGGACTTGTAACCTATGAAAAACTCTCTGATCCTCCACTTAGAAGAAGTAGCTAAAGCAGTGGCAAAGGCTCTGTGTGAGGTCATTATCTAGCAAAATCAGACTTGAATATAAACTGCACTAAAAATCGGCAAACACTAGGATGGCTTGGATGCCAAGGGAAAGTCCAAGAAAAGTCAAAAGCCTAGAAGCATAAACTAATACACAAAAAAAGGAAATTGTATGGTGTATCTGCTGTCCTGAGTAGCAGTAAATTTCCAGCACACATCTGTCTCCCATAATTTCAGCCTCTTCCTAGCATTCCAATTTTAGATGCCATCTGCAAATAAGAAAATTAGCCGATTTCAAAATGTTGATTTTTTCAACATTTTTCAATTTTCCAGCAGAGCTGAGAGGGGCCCAGTGCCCACCATCTTTGTCAGACCCCAAGCTTCTCCCAGGGACTCTCACAAAGGACAAGCCCTGACTTTGCTGCAGTGTATTTTATTCTGCCTAGTTGAAGACACGACACCTAGGAGCACTGTATATGCTCTTTTTAAATTACCCAAGGTTTTATCATTTTAACAGCCTTCCTTTCAAGTGAGCTGAAAAATTCATGTGGTCCCTGCTTATCCTCCATGTACTCCATGCCTGCAACACAACTCTGTCTTTTGGGTACACTTCCCTCCAAGGATGTCTTTTGGAGCAAGTTTGGATGACATGGAACAGGGCCTGTGCAAAAAACTATATCTCTGTCCCTCTTCTACCTTTTCTTCTTAATTCCAAGTAATGAATGGCAGCAAAATTTGTTAAATTCTCAGATTTAAAGCAGAGTAACAAGGCCAAAAATAAAGATGGGAACCCCATTTAGTGGATTATGATGTTATCGTCCTCCACCAAAGAGCTCACAGACCATGCAAGGGAAGTGCTCATCCTTACTTTCACTAAAACACTAAATAAAGTATGGGCAGAACCTTTGTCCCAGTCTCAGTGAGGTGGAACTACTGTTGACTTCTCTGAGTTCACATCAGATCCCCATGACCATGCTTACACTGACAGGTTAAAGGCAGGTTAAAGAAGTTTTTCTTGATGGCAGCAGTGTTGGCCTTGAAAATCAGCTACCACTTATGATAATGTAGCAATGTGAAAATGAAAAACCTAAACAACACAGGCATTATCCCTGTGTAACTCAGGGCTTAATGCAGGAATCAGGACATCCCCCTCAAGTGTTTTAGCCAAACTTTATTTATGTAAATGCCATGAAATGCAAATCATCTTTGACTATACGTGCATAAATATGTGGTAAATCAGTGCTACCTGATAATCAAAATATTTCGCTAATATGAAAATAAAATTAAACAAAATCCCAGCACGTCAATCTACTTATTTTAAAACCAGCATAAAACTACCCAGTATAATGCCAGGATCATAAATATCAAACTCACCACACTAGGCACGGTCAGACTGCATGAAAATAAAGAAAAGCACTAAATAAATAAATGAATGAAATAATTTTCCTAGGTTTACTTAGCAGTGCTGATATAGAAAAAAGCCAAATACATTCTACTGAGCAAGAAATTGAGTTCAAAGATAATCCCTTATCTTTTTTCTTTTTTTCTGTAGCTTAGAGGTCCTTTGTACTCCCATTGAAATCATGGCCTCAAGCAATCCATACAGCATTCACAGCATGATATTATATCTATTTTATTGGGAAACACAATAATCAAAATGCTAAAATAAATCTTCTTCCTATTATTTGATTTAAGCACTGAAGTATTGAAGTGGCTAAGCTAATTTATTTTGATTATCAGCCCATTAGTCTTGGTATTATATATTAACCCCACAATTTTGACAGAGCTCCCAGCTACCTAATGTCTGAAAATCTGATTTTGTTTAAGCACATATCGTGCTAGGATTTATTTTGGAAATTTTAATTAATCAGTTCTGGTCAATAAAAAGTTAATATAAAGTGGTTTGCTGTTAAATGACATTGGCACTCACACATTTGCTCTGTCCTACACCAGTTAAAAAGCCATTGCATCCCAGTTGTATTGCTCAGAGCTCTGGCTGGATTTTTAAAGCACCAACTGTTAGTTAATTTTGCTAGCATAAACACCCAATAAAATTTTATGGTGTGTTCAACTCTCATTAAAGATGAAAAACAGCAGCAGAGCAGCACCCACAAATAAACAGGGATGGTTCTGTCACTGCTGATGCCCAGAATTCATTCAGATTCAGGGCTCGGGGCTTCCTGGGCCTGAGGACACTGCAGGGATACAGAGCACAAAGTCCCACGCGCTGCTGGAAACCCCTGGAGCTCCACACAGCTCTTCCATAATGCTCCAGGCAAATATTTAATGGGGGAGGAAAGGTCTTTCTCCAGTCCCTAAAGTAACAGCTGTTGTAGGCAAAGGAGATCCTTACTGGTGCATATTTGCTCAGAACTACAAAACCCACAGCTCTATTTGCTCCCCATCACCCAGAATATCCTAGACAGGATGCTCCATCAACACCAGGGCCAGGGGAGCCTGCTGTTCCTCAGGTTGTATCCTGTGGTTGCATTCCCTCCAGTCAGGGAAAGTGCAGCCCCTGCCAGGAGGTTTTTTGATCACTCAGGACATTTACAGCATCAGCCTGACCATCTGCCTTTGTTTTCCCATCTTTTAAAGGGTGTTTGAACCTTCCACTGAAATTTCTGGTCCTGACCCACCATTCTTCTTGCCAGATTTCCTGTTAAGGGGACCTTTATGAGACAGCTGACACTCAGACAGTCACAGGAAGCGCTCCAGGGAACATGGCTGGAATTAACTGCCAAAAGCCATCAGTTTTGCAGGTAGAACTATGGAGAAAGCAGATTTCACTGTCTGAAATAATAGGAAGATCAAATCAAGAAGTTCCCACAGCTGCTACTCCGAAAATCCTTAGGGCTCCATTACTTAAAGCCATAGAAATTTCTAAAATCATCTTTCCATTTACATCAATAGAAACAGAACTTTTCTCACTAAATTCAGCACCTGCATCAGATAGTGTCCACTGAAACTCACCGTTTACAAGAAAGTCAGAGAATGTAATAAAAACCAGTTTCAAACACTTTCCCTTAAGTTCCTTGGCATGTCTTCTTGATTTAGAGTTTACCACTTGAAGTTTTGATGGGTTTTGCCTCTGCAGCTTTGTGAAAGTTCCTCCCAAAGGATGTAGAAGATAGAGGATCTTCACAAATTGGTACAGGGGAAAGAACTAAATCAACACTACACAGTTCCACTGCTTGTGCAAAATGAAACCTTGCTCCTCAAGGAGCCAAACTAATATCTGGATTGCTAATGGACAGAGGACCCAAGTTTATGGTTTTCTCTCCCTTCTTTTCCCACAGATTTTTCCTGCTGACACCTACCCTGGGCAAGGGATAACATGCTTCATAGAAAGTGATATGCTGGTGGGATATGGGGAGCATATGCTGACTCTTAAATGGACAATGATTAGCATTTCCTTATTTTCTGAGGCAGAAAAGCTCAACTTTAGTCTATCATCTCTACCTAGTCTGATTTTTTTTTGTGATTTTCTCCTGGCACTTCACTGCCTGCAAAAACAGAATAATTCTCCTATTCTCCCAGATTTTTGCTTCTTATTGTCAACTTAAACCATAAATACACTGAAGGCCACGCCATTTCTCTCTGTGTGGGGCTATAGCATCCAACAGGATGGGGCATTGATCTTGTCTGTTTCTTTCATGCAATGCTATATTAGACTACTCTGAAAGATTGATGTTTTGAGATGAAAGTATAATTTCTAAGGGATTGCCCTCTGAGTAAGGCTGGGTTTTGGAGATAGCTGACTGATCATGTTTTAAAGCCCTGGCAGCTACATCGAGTTCTACTTTAATACTTATTAGGTGTGGAAGTTGACCTTGCATTCCCACTAGAGCATTAAAATTAGGAAACTCAAAAATACACTGCTTAGCTGTGGCCATGCAGGGTAACTTGCCACTCACAGTAAAATACAATGTGAAAGTAAAGCTGAACTTGTTTCCGCTTCAGCAATAATACAGAGGAGCCAGCACAGCTTCCTTATCTTAATTTTCTGCATCCAAGAGTCCTAGAAATGCTGTGCCTCTATTGCGTCCATAACTTTGGAGGTATCAAACCTCTCTGCAATTATACCAACATAAATGAGCAGCAATTCAATTGAAATCAGTGGAATTCATGTGAGGGGAATATTATGTAAAAGATAAGATAATTATATTTACCCAGTGTTCCGGTGTTGATGCAATAATCTCTTATTAATCGTTTAAGGAATAAACTATAAAACCAAGCTCCCTCATAATCTGTTAAAAGGACATTGTGGACCCCTTGCCCACAGCTGTACGAACAACCCTTTAGATCAGGGCGGCCAGAGCATCCTACTTCAGCAGTTTGGTTTTCTCATAGCTTAAATTTGTTCTTTTCAAAACAATGAGAGAGAGCAACCAGGGGCACAGTCATAACCGTATTTTCAGTTCATCTTAATTGAGTGTACTTTACTTTAACAAACACTTCACATTACTGCATTGAGTTGTTTTCATACCTGCACTCTTACATACCAATACTGCTAATTAAGACAATAGTTTCTCCTTTAAAAGGAAAGAAAAAAAATTGTTCAAATGAGTTACTGTTATTATTGAGCACTCATTATTACTGATTAAAAGTGAGGTTACAGTTATTCAGGTGGATGCCCTAACTTTGTTTCATCAAGTTTTTTTAATGCTTACATAATCAACACTGAGAGAGGAAAGGTGTTTTTTTAGTATTTGCTACAGTCCAAAACGTGACATGTGTTAACACCAACAAAATCCGTGATGGAAACAAACCCCATTTTCTCAGGTTTAATGCAGCTTTGTTTCATTTTACCATACAGGGACTCTCATCACTGCTGTTGAGGCAGGAAAACATTTGTCTCCCACCCACACCTCAGGATTGCAATGAGGAAGAGGTTAAAGCCTAGCTGCAAAAAATAAAGATATAAACACCTAATAAACACATAATCAACCCTCCAAACACATAATCAGTTTGGGTAATTCATCAGTGGTGCCATAAGCTGTATATTAGGATGGCAAAGGAGCTGGACTGACATCTCACAGGACAATGGAATCAGATTTGGGTGACCTGATCCAGAAGACATGCACTGACCATATCCAAGACTGAGCTCCACTCAAAACAGCTAAAGCAGTTGAAATTGTTCAAAAATAAAGTCAGGGAGAAGTTGGAAGAGACTGAATAGCTGCAGGGTTGTGCCAAACAATGTGTCCTAATGTACTGCTGAGGTTGCTGTACTGAGCTGGGGGTTTAGACTGTGCCCTCCAAATTGTGCTTGTCAGCCAATGGTTTGGCTAAAGGCATTTTCAACCAAAATAAAGAGACAGTGCATCGCCCCAGGAGACACTGTGAGTTTCCATCTTACCCACTCCAAAGAAGAGCCCTGCACTCTGCTCTGCCTGTTTTCCAAAAGGAGAGATGGGAGAGCTCCTGCTGTGGAGCAGCCTGTCTCCTGCTCAGTCCCCAGGAGGATGGAAGCTGGTGGGTCTCTGAATCCTCATCAACACTTAGAAGGACCCCAGATCCACAAATCCTGCTCCACAGGACACCTCCTTTCTCACTGGGGTAGGATGGGGATGGTCCTTAGATGAAGGACCCTAAGTATAGTTGTTTCTAAAGAAAGAAATTACCGCAAATGATTTCTATAGATTTTCCTCCCTCAAGACAGATGAATCTGGGAGTCCCAATGTGAAACAAGGTGCTTTCTCACAGTGTCTTCCTTGGTATTAATTTAAGAAAAGATGCTAAATTCACGACACAATTTCTGTGTCATGTATTGGTTGGTTGGGGCTTTGGACTGCTGAACAAAAACCAAAAGCCGGGAGCTGCAATATGCAGTGTTGAAAAGCCTGAATCCCCATATGGACTTAGCCCTCATTAATTGCTTCAAGAAATCTGTCCAAATGTAACAGCTTGGAACTGACCCCCAAAATTCTTCTGGCAGGATCTGAGTGACTTTTCTGTAAAGTGCACTTCCTAAACCAGAGTTAAAACCTGCTCCCAGATCACACGAGAGATGTGGGTGGGTTTTGTACAGACTCGAGCTGCTCACCACCCCAAACCACCCCAACACATCAGAAATCTTTCTGTGACATAGCTTTTCATTACAGCATTGGGGTGAATCCTCTTGCTTTCCTCCCACAAAATATCTTAGGAAAGGCAAAGGGATTAGTCACAGGCAGGAAAAAGAACATTAGAAGCTGTATGTACACAAACTATTTCTCAAAAATAGTTCTCTCTGGACAATAAATCAGTCCTTCAATAGCACTCACAAGTGGCTTAGAGCTTCTAGCACTTGGTTAGAAACAGCTAAAAACATTACATAGAAATGTTAAAAATATATACACCTTTTAGTGGGCATGCATTATTAGAGTTTGGAATTACAATCAAGCCTATCTACTTAAGGGCTTTAATTGTATCTCTCCTTTTAAATGCTGCTTCCCTTGCTCACCACAACTGAGCAAAGCTGTAAATTTTGCAGAAGAAATGTGAAGCCTAAGTGCCCATTGCCCAGCAAGAGGGATGCTCAGGAGAAGCCAGGAAGAAGAGTGACCTTACCTCACTGAGTTGGCATTTGAGTTAACACAACATAACAACTTTTTGGGAGGAGAAATAAAAACCCTAACAGGTTATTTCATCAGCTGTGACAACAAAGCGATTTATGATTAATTATTTGCTCAACACAACCCCCCTTTGGAAGACCCCAGCCCTCACCCAGGCTGCCTCTTTGCCTCCATAAACTTCCAGTTCTTCTGGAAGTTCCTTCTGTGCTCCTTCCTTTCTGCCATTCCCTCCCAGTCTTTGCACAAGCTGTGATGGGCAAAGGACAGATTCTGTTGTACCAACAGCCATGTGCTGACTGAGGTGCTGGGACAGGGTGGGACAGATTGCTCCCTGCTTCTTCCTTTACTCAAGTATTAAATAATCCTTCTGCATTAAACAATTGATTTCCATGATACTTGTAGCAACCTGACACAACATTACTCTTATTCTGTCAATTTTGGTTAAAATTGGCTGCGAGTTCAAAAGTTAGGAGATAGGAAAGTCAGATAAATCCTGTTTGTGGTTCTACTGTTTCATTTTTCATTGAGGTTTTGTTGTTTGTTCAGAAAAAAAAGACCAAACCAATGAAGCAGGGATATTAAACATCACACCAGCATTTCTAATTTCTATGCTTTAGAAGTCAGAGTCACAAAAAACTTGGCTATTCTACCTCTTGTCTACTCCATCAGAGACCACTTACTGATCAGTTACTTGATTTTTCAGCCCCATTTGATAAACTCTCATTTCTGAACTCCACAAGGTTCCCTTGAAACTAAATCAGTCATGCATAGAGCTTTCTGTGTTTTAATTAAATCCTGAAATCATCAATCATTTCAATCTTATAACTAGAAAAAAAAGAAAAGTATTTATTTCCAATGGAAAAAATACCCAGATTCTACAGCATTTGAAAATGAGACGAAAATGCCTTCAAGGCAAATAAAAATGTATCAATTATCATGTGCTAAGAATATATGCATTTGAGCCCCATCTCTTTCTTCTGCATTAAAGTATTAGGTCAGCAGCTTGATACAATAAATTATTACTGATACGCAATAACCTTAGCTGTTCGACCCAAAACTCAAAGAAAAACAGAAAGTGCAAAGGAAGGAGGCCCAACATTGAAATTACAGGCAAGATCCAGAAGACATTTAATTTAACGCCCTTGAATTATGCAAAGAGCTTAGGTATGGGTTGAACTTCAAATATATGATTAGTCATGGAGCTAAGTAAATAATTTCAGCAGACTCATCTAATCTGTTTGTTTACTTCCACAGCCCTCATCATGTTGCATCTTTTAATACTCACATAGCCTTATGATTAGTGAGTTTAATCCTAAAAAAACTATATGAGAAAAGGAGGAACAATTGTATTCACTTCACAGAAGGGGAGAAATGAAGTAAACCTGTGTGCCTAAGAGTTTGTGGAGTTAGGTCTGCACTAACTAGACATGAACCAGGTGAGCAGCAGCACCATCATCTCAAACAACACTACAACACCAAGTCTACAGGATGGAACAGGATGCCAGTATTAAGAGGTAAAATTCTAAAAAAAAGTTAGCACAGCACTATATCCAGTGAAATGTAAATTTTGCACTTCTTTACGGCGCATCCCATTAGGTATTATAGAATTGTATCTCTCTATCAAATACTTGCCCCAAAAAGAACATGAAATCTTGGGGGGGGTGGTGTGTCCACCATAACATAGAAACATAAACATGGAGAAACACTTCAAAGAGTTGCAGAAGAACAACATCAACAGAATTGTCTGTAAAAGGGCATATGCATCTGACTTTACAGCACTGATACTCTGCAATATAAAGTACTTGTGTAGATATAAGGGCTATTTCCATCACTACCTAAAAAAGCTTGATACAAATTTGACCTGGATCAGGTACAAGCACCCAGTTACAGTTCCACTGAATTCAGCAGGGTGCACAATAACATGTTTTATCTCAGTTATTTATTTTTAATGCTGGCTATGCAAACACACCGTGGCAAGAAGTAAAAGCAGCGAATAAAGCTGTACCTGATCCCACGTTCCACTCCACAACAAACCCTTACCTTCAAAGCATTTTATCCCGTTTGAGGCGGGCGCTCGAGTTCCGACCGTTCCAGCACTTGATGCTGAGAGGCCGCAGCACCCCTGAGCGCCCCGTCCAACACCCGCCCGGGTGCAGCCCGAAGGGGTCACCCTGCTCGGAGGGACGGAGAGCCCCCCAGAGCCATCCCTGCCCCGCACCCTGCGGGGAGGCGGCTCCACGCCGCGGGAGCCGGCCGGAGATGCCGAACTTCGCCAAGTGATGGGCTAGCGGGGAGCGCGGGGCTGCTTCCCGCGCCGGGGGACACTCTCGGCTGCCGGTTTGGGGACCGGGAGCCGAGGACGGAGCATGCCCGCGGCCGCGCACCCCAGCGAGCCCCGCTGACTGCGGCGCGGAGCCCCGGCCGCTCTTACCTTGGAGCCCTTGCCGGAGCAGCGGACGTGGTTGCTCACCCCGGCCGTCTGGTTCATGCTGGAAAGTTGGGCTTCGGGCACCACTTCCCGAGGAGCGGCGGAGGGGGGATGGCAGCAGGCAGGGTAGGACGGGCTGTGCCGGCACCGGGGCTGTCACCCCGCACTGGGGCTGTCACTCCGCACCGGGGGTGTCACCCGCACCGGGGCTGTCACCCCGCACCGGGGCTGTCACCCGCACCGGGGGTGTCACCCGCACCGGGGTGTCACCCCGCACCGGGGCTGTCACCCCGCACCGGGGCTGTCACCCCGCACCGCGACTCTGCCCCGTCCGCCGGGGTCTGCGCGCTGGCGGCTCTCCCGGCTTCCCGGCTCCAAAACAAAACCCGAAGCACCCCGCCGGCCCCGGCCCCGCTTTCCTCCCCCGCCCTCCAAGGCAGAGGCGAGGCGAGCCCGGCTCTGCCCGCCCCCCGCCTCCGAGGCCGCCGCGGCAGCGGGGAGGGCTGGCCCGGCTCCGCTCCGCTCCGCGCCCCGCGGGACGCTCCCCGCACCGCTCACCCCTTCGGCAGCATTCTGTTTAATCCCCCACCCCCGGCAGTGGGAAATCGCGTTAAAGATGCCACGGGTTCCCGCAGAGCTGGGGTTTCACCCGCTATGCTCGGGGTAGCGAGCCCAGCTCTTTTCAGTGAAAGAAATGCTGGGCAGATGTTTCCTAACGACCAAGCTGATCAAGGATTTGGGTCTTACTTTTCTGAGCAATTCCTTTTCCAGGTGTGCTAGAGTTCAGGGTTTAGGGTCTGGCTTTTTTTGTTGTTTTTCGTTTTGGTGAAATGAGAGCTGCACAAGCAACTCTGCTTTGCTGGTAAAAAATTGGTGCTTTAAGTATGTTTGTTCTGGTGCTTTGAGTTTTTAAACAAACAAATAATCAAACGAACATAAAATATCCATGTTTGGGAAATAAATATCCAACAATAAATATCATTATTGGGATATTTTTCCTTCCTCAGTCCACCCTTCCACTTCAGACACCACCTCCTCTTATTACAACAAAAATATGACAAAATTCAGTTTTTGAAATGGCAAAAGAAAAAACCAACCAAACAAAAAACCCAGCATACTGTATGTTTCAGTTAGAAGGCCCAGATAGCCAAGGCTAAAAGGATCCACACTTCATCTTATCAAATTGGGGTTTCTTTTGTCTTAGGATTATATCTATCCAAATAGATTTTTTCAAGTATTTTTAAGTTCCTACAGCATACTTAAAAACCTTTAAATGAATAAAACTGGATGTTGCAGAAAGAACAGAAATAGTTGCATGTCCTGCCCCAGAGCCCATGCTACTTTGGAGAAGCCCAGCTCCTTCTTTTCCGAAGGGCGAATAGCCTACCTTTAACTGGCTGCATCTTCTAGCCCTGTGGCTAAAATAGATGTAAGGAGCCCACCATGGAGGCTGACAGCAGAATAAAGTGTAGTTAAAAGGTAAATTTAGATAGAAGCACTTAGTTTCAGCTCCGAGGCAGGAGAGAGGACCCACTTCCACCCTGTGTGGTCAAACATCCCTCTCTGTCAGGAGGGCACACTGGTTTTGAAATGAGAGTGACCATCTAAGGGCTGGTTTTGTCAGAGAAACAAATCCCCTGGGGCACAAACCACCTTGTCAGGGTCAGTCTTTCCCCCTCAACAGGCAGCTGCCCAGTTGTAATGACCACACTCTGCTCCTCAATCCTGCAGTGTCAACTCCTCTTTAGCTCGTTGTGCTGCCAGCAAGTCCCCCTCAGGGACAAGTGTCCCTCCAATCTCCGTGGGCAGTGAGTGCTGGCACCCTGGCTGATCTATCAAGCATGCTCAGCCCCAAACCACAAACACCACATCATCACTATTCCCTGCTACAGCTCTATGATGTCTTTTACTTTTTTACACTAATTAAGATTTGAAGTTTCCTACTCCGACCGCTCCGTTCAAGTGGTTTGGTTTTCATACCTTCCCAAGCAAAATGTCTGCTAATAAATCAAATTATAGACTTTGACTTGCATATTTGATGGGGCCTGCCATCATTATACCCTCTCAGCATGATTTGTTGCACGGAGACATGCAGAAGTCCCTGGACTTATTTTCAATTGTATAAATGAGCAGAAGAAATTTTTGGGAAAAAAAAATAAATAAGAAAGAGGCTAGCAAAACTGCCCAAAGAGATTTCAAATTCATGGCAAACCCTTCTGGCCCCTATATGGAGCAGGTGAAAAATCTGTACTCTTTTCTCTCTTTCTTGTACAAAATAATATTTTGCATTACACAGATGGATCATGGGAGTGTTGTCCCACTGGGTTTATCAGTTTTTGTTCTGAAGCCAAGCAGGAGACACTACTCCACTGCCCTCTCTGAGCAGAAGACCCCTCTCCATGCTGTAACCAGTCAGAGCAGGCAGGGAGTCTATCTTCTCTTTAGGACACATTTTATCTCATTCCCTGGCAAGAGAGACACAAGGAGTGTCTCCTGCTCTCTCTCACTTTTCTACTTATGCCTGTCCCACTCATGGGCATCTCCATTCTCACCTAAAACCAAAACAAACCTCATGGCACTGAACCTCCCTTCTCTACAGGAAAGAGCAATTCAGATATCAGGGAGTGTTCACAGAAGAAGGGGTTTGCTTTCAAAAATGTAAGCAAACATGTTGATATTTACCAGCTCTTGAAAGGAGACTACTGAATGCATGGTGGAAGTGTAGCCTTTGGAATTTTGGAGAAATTGATTCAATTTCAAACTCTGCAAAGCCCTCTGTATTGGGAGATCCTGGGAGAAAAAAAAAATCATCACCATGCTTCTTTGCCCCTCAGTGCTCCTGCACTGAGGGAGATCCCACCTCTGCCTATTTACTTCCAACTTCCCCAAGTGCAAGCCTGCAGTGTCCACCATCATTTTGGTCTTTGTTTAAGTGAAAGCCCCTGACTTCTGCAGAAAATCAACAGTGAAATCATTACAGCCTGTTGTTTTTTAAACTGGAGCGGCTTATATATCTAGAAAAGAATAGATAATGCCACAAACAGCACAGAGTTTTCCAGTGCCTGTGAGAAAAGTAGGTGATTTATAGATTAGTATTCGTAGACTGTTTAGTGAAGTGTGAAGGAACAACAATATACTGTCATATAAGCTGTAGCATATAAACATCCCTTGGCATTTTACACTTTGAAAAGGATTATACGTAAGCTTGGCTGAGAAGAGTATTAAAAAGGAATCTCAGTCATACTTTTTGGGAACATTTAGTAATCTGTCTTTGGAGCTGAGCTAAAGCTATGCAAAATGAATGCAAAGAAATCCATGCAATTATGACATAAGACTTAAAAACAAAACAAAATTTTAAAGCCAAAATTATGTCATTAAATTTAATAATGTGTGGAGGACTTTTTGAGTTCTTCAAGTTCATACTTTGCAGATGAACTCTGTAAAGCTAAGTGAAAATCAAAACTGAAATCCAGAGTTTTATATATTTATCCTGACTCCAACAGCTGAGTCTTTTGAAGAAATATCCAGTGTCACAAAACTCAAAGAAAAAACACAGGAAAGCCAAGACTGTTACATGCATCTAGTTTCAAGTTCCATGTTAGTTTTAGATGAGGACCTTTGAAATATTTCTTAATGTTCCCAGGAGCCTGTTTTGATCTAAATTTGAGCTGTCTGGGGTATGGTAACACTGCTCTCTGAACTCCAGGGGTTTTGAGGTTTTCTCAATAACGTGGCAAAGACACAACCCCGCTGATTTCTTTCTCCAGTATTTTCAGTGGGAAGCTGACTGAGATTAGTCCAACACCTCATCACTCAGTAATTTTTGACATCACTTGTGATGTAATCAGGAAAGCACATCCGTTTTGTACAGGTCAAAGCCACAGTACAGGGGCACAGAAACTGAAATGTGAACTGGCACTTGTACAGAGTTCAAAGTACTGTAGAAACCACCAAGGTTCACCTTGCTCTCCACCTCAGCAGAGAAATGTGGTTAAAAGGCTGGTTTAAGGAAAACAGAAAGTTGAGCAGTCAACGTGCAGTGAGGGCAGAGAAATCAAGAGTACAGGAGACAAGGAGGATGTGAAAATTGAGACCACGGAGTGCTAAAGAACACAATTCCAAAAATCAATGCGCTGATGGATCAGGAATGCAAAAAGCACAGCACGGGAAGGCTATAATTAGATGGTTTAGTCATAGCCAGGAGCCTGACTGAGCTTTTTGAATCCACTCAAGTGGACAGAGTTAATGCAGAGTTTTGTTTGATTGTTAGAGCTCTTCTCATGACAGCAACACAGAGGAGGCTCACAGGAGCTTTTAGTCTCCAATATGGGTAAAAGCCCACCAGCACACACAAGGGTCTCTCGAATTTTCTTCTAACTATGGAAAAGTGTTACCTGCAGGCAAGAGCATGTCCTACTGCAGCTGTGCTTCTGGGACTGGTGTGGGCTCAGCAAAACTGTGGGAAGCAGGAGTGACAACAGCAGCACTTGGACCTGTTCTGCCCACACTGTTCTGTGGCTCTGCTGTGAAAAAAAAGAGCCAGTGTCTGCAAAGAGACAGTCTCCACTCTCACTTTCCTTTCATTGCTACCACAGTGGAGGTTAATAAAAGATAAGGTAATGATGGGGAAAATGCCAGTGTAGAGTAACACTGATAGGAACATTAAACCTCCCCAGAACAGAGACATCTCTATAGAGTTCCAGATTTGTCAACAGGCAGGGAAAAAGAGGTCTCTGGAGTGCCCCAAAACCTTGATCTTGAAGAGAAACCTTTGCTCAGCAGACCTATCATGACATATCTATGCTGACTTGTAAGAGGGAGAATACCCGAGCTGCTGCTGCTGCCAGCACAGAGCTCAGCTTGGTCCAATATCCTCTCCTCAGGAAGGATGAATTTCAGTTCTGTACATTCAAAGCCAGTTCATGGCATCTCTGCAGCCCCCTGCAGCCTGCAGGCCCAACTGGTGACAAAAACTGTCCCTGAAAGGTGTTGACCCAGTGAGAATCTCAGAAGGGTGTGAGAGCCAAAAAACTCCACACTTTTCTGTCTTATTTCTCTCAGTGTACTCACATCAGCTGTCATTAACCAAGTCCATCTTGTCTCCTCAGTTACACTTTCCAAGTTATTTTATACCTGGCCAGTTGTTCCCCCAGGATGTCATGGCAAAAGAGAGCTTAAAAAGCAAAACCCAATTAATTCTGCAATGCTGGACTCCTCTGCTCTCCCACAATATTCCTCCTGCCTTTCCCTGCCTGCCTATCTCATCCCACTGTCATAATTCACAAGCAAGTTGTTTCCCAAACCCCTGAGCATAAGCATGGAATATGGGATCCAAGCTTTGCTTTTGGCTCAGCTGCTGATCCACTGAGTCCTTTCAGCTCCCTGGATCATACACATTTTCTTCCAGCTGCAGGTCAGCCAAGCAGCTGCTCTAACACCCTTGGGGCACAGACAACCTGTTGGATTTGGTAAAAGAATTTTGTGGATGCAAAACATCCAAGTTAGCTAGAAAATAGCCTCACTTTTATATTTTGTAGGTCCCACAGGTTTTAAATTCACTGAGTACCAAAGAGTTCCAGCTGAGGTACTAAACCTGTGTCCCTTGAAAATTTTGAACTTGCCCAGTGGAGAAATTGAGGCTTTCAAGGCCAGAGACCAGGGCGAACAGCTACAGTTTTGGTTCTAATGGCTTTTAACATTTTAGTGGTTCTGGGGTTTGTGCCTGCATTTTATTCTCTGCTGGAACTGCATTTTATTCTATGCTATACCACTGCTGGATAAGCAGTTCTTTGGCCAGATGCACGAACACTCCCAGGTGAATGCTGTAACTATTAGGAATGTTTTAAGCATGGCATTATTAAGTAATAATTTACTCATTCCATTTAGTCTACGAGGTCTCCTTATCGAGGAATATTATTCATCAGCACCACTCTAGCTCTCACTCTAATTTATTTATACTTAATGGCCTTTCAAAGACATCTCTCCACATTACTTTCAGGCACCAGAATATATATGGGATATTAAATCACATCATGATACATGACATGTTACAAAAATATTGCATAATTTATATAGATTATAAACATAAGAAAAATCATCCAATAAACCCTACCATCAAATGTTCTTCAGGCTAGATTAAGGCTACATGAGCCCTTTTAATTTAATAAATCAAAGAGAAATCATTTTATTCAAATCTCACCTTTGCAGAAGAAGCAAGCTGTGTGAAGCAGATGAAAGATTGGTATACGTGCACTGAAAATGAGGGGCATCTATCTAGTTAAAATTCACCTGCACATGGATGAGAGGGGCTTTGGCAGGGATGCCATAATCCTGCTGACCACGAGACAGTGAAATATTTTGGCCATGCCTGAGTTGGGTGGCACCTTCAAAGAACATCTCTGACCCTTGCACTGATCACCCCTTACATCTTTTGCAAGTTAAGCTGCCAAACAATGCACAAAGCCCATACTAATTACAAAAACCCCACATTTACTAGGTGCTACGTAAGTTTCTCTTTAGATAAAACTGAAGAGAGATTTTTTGCTTTGAAATATCTTTGAAAACGAAGAAGGAAAAATTGAAAAATATTGAATTAAAGAGAAAATTTAAATTTTAAGATCCACAGTGCGTCATAAAAAAATGAAGTGTAGGTGGAATGACTGTCACAGAGTTGCTCATAGGAGCAGTAATCCAAGTCCATTTCCCTGGACTTCCCAGTTGCTCTTCACCTGTCATGTTGCAGAACAGTTGTCTTTTGGAGAAGCTGTAAAAACCCAATATGGGGTCTGCAGTTCCTCAGAGGATCATGGACATCAGAGAAGGATAAGAAGACTTGGATACACCAAATAAAAATTTTTATAAGGAATAACAATATTTTGAAATCAAAACATTAAAACCTTTCAGCAAAAATTATTAAACTCTTCCCCCAGTGGTTAAGAAAACCTTTGGATTCTTTTTCTTTGAGGAGGTGATGAAATCCACACTGCCCTTCCAGGGATGAAAAACAGTATTTCCCAATGGCCAGTTTTGGTGGAAAATTCCCAAGCAGGCTTATCTTTCATTTTTGTGTGAACTACTGTGTGAACTACTTTTTAGCACGAAGGATGCACAACACAGACACGCAGTATCCCTGAGGCAACTAAAGCATTAGCTTAGATGGAAAAGGAACAGTAAAAAGATGTTTTAAGCCAAGATTCTTGAAACCAGATCAGTTCTTCTGAACGCTTCAGTTACTGGACAAGTCCAAAAGACCTTCCTCATTTTCACAAAGTGCTGAGCTGTAAGCTTTCACTCCCAGAAATCAGGTGCTTTTAAGAAGACTTGCATTAGGCTCCTGAAGAGTTCGTGTAGCAGCTTCTGAGTTCTGAATTGAGTTTTTAACTGTTTATATTTTGTCAGCTTGGAGTGGAAATCGAGGTAAAGGGTGAGAAACCCATGACCCATCAGCTTGCAGCAGGTCCCTCCAGTATGCAGTGCTCTATGGCACAATCCCCCAGCAGGTAATCAGCCCCCCACCCCTCTGACTGGGCAGTCCCTTCTGGCTTCAAGGGACTTTACCCTCCCTGTGCCCTCCAGTCCTCAACAAGGAAGAGAAAGTTAAAAAACTAAGTGATTCAAAAACCTTTTCAACCCCAAACTCTTAAGATGACACAATTTTCTGCAAAATATTCTCTTTTATCTACCTCAATATAATGTATTTAATGGATGGCTGTCTGCCCATTTGTTAGGGATAGTTACAAACCCCCTGTTCACTCTGTGTAAAGACTGCCTGTTGTTTTCCAAGACCCACTGTTCAAACCTCTATCTTTTACAAGCCAAAAAAAGAGTAATTTGATGTTGAAATAAACTCCAGTATTTGAAAAACAGGGTCAGATGTACAGAAACAGCTGATGAAGGTGACATTAAATAGTAAGAGCTGCACAGAAGCAATCAATCTGTGCTCCCTTTTTTGTGGTATCTCTCTAGTGATGCTGGGTTGATCAGGGAGGTTTGATACAGATGTGGGTGGCAAGAGGCAAGCTGGGGTGCAACATCCATTATCCCTCATTTCAACACTTTGGAACAACCCAAATCATTGGCTGGAGCCTTGGGCTGGGACCCTACGCTGGATTCCTGTTCTCATCATGGTCACAAGCTCTGTAGAAGCCAAAGAGCCTAAAAACACATTCTAGAGAGCTCTGTAGCAGACACATGAAGCAACATAGAGCTGAAATTCTCAAACTGACATAAGGTTTGGAGTGATTGCCCAGGAATCCACCTCACCTTCCATCCTACCACTTCTCAATCATTTTACCTTTTTTGCAAAAAGCAACCCAGACACAGGAAGTACTCAGAGATACATGTGAAAAAACAAGGAGTAAATGAGGTACATTAATTTTGCACATAAAGATTTTTCAAGTTTTCTTTACCCCTTCAGCAATAGAGCACCAGAGGGCAGGGTTTAGCCTTGAATACTCAGTTTGGGGCAAGTTTTGTTTATCACCTGGACAAAGCAGGCAGCAGAGCAGGATTGGTGGCTCTGCAGCACAAGATGGGATCAGAAAGCCTCTAACATAGGACTGCAGCTCCTGCTCTGTATTGTGAGGCCAAATGTGATATCAAAGGTAGACTCTGAAAGGCAGCTGAAGACTGCAATTTCACATCAGCCACAAAAGTTCTGGATTCTCTGGTTCATTTCTCACAAAACCTTCTGCAGCTCCAGCGCTTCAGGGCTGGCCTCAAAAGAGTTCAAGCACAGGTTTTGGCAGGAAGATTTAGCTATTTATACCCTGAACAAAACAGTGTATAAACAGATCACAGTTTCCTACTGAAGCCTGATTTTTGCAGCATATTAGTTACAGCATGAATTTAGATTAAATGGGGCTCTAATCATGCTCTTCTTTATCTCATCCTCAGAGCTTTGTTCAGACTCAAAGTCGTTTTCCTGGATCTTCCCCCTCCTCTGCTCTCCACCTGCAATCCCATCTCACCCCAGCACTTCCCACCTGTGAGCAGAGAGCTACAACACGTCAGAAGTTACAACAGATCAGAAAGTTACAACAGGTCAACCAACCCAACCAGCTTCAGGGAAGAGCATGAAGGCTGGGTTGGGTCTGTGAGCCCCCTACAAACTGAGGTTGCAATCAAGATGGTGCCTTAGGTCAATCTTTCCATCAATGCTATCAGGAGGCATTTTCAGGCCCCCCAAATTAAGTCTGGGTTAATAGTGCCTGTAAAGTCTCCTGCCATGGGATATCAGACATGTACAAAATCTATTATATCTGAAAGTACCCTGGTAGTACAAATCCTGAAAATACACATTATAACATATTCTGTTTAAAAGGGCATTCCAGCCTCTACATCTTATGTTATGGTTTAGCTATGGCTTACTTTTTGCTCGTTTTAGGTTTTGAAGGGTGTTTTTGGTTTTTTAAGGCAGGCAATATTATCTCTCTAGGGGTATTTATTGTGGCGTTGCATAGGAACAAATTTTAGTTGCCAGGGAAGACAAAATGGCATATCCCACCACAAATACATTCAGGAGAATTAATAGACAGCAGGAGAAAACCTTTGAGATGACAGATTTTCCCTGCATCAAGGGCAGCAAATGAAGCAATCATTACTACAGCAGTTACCAGAAAAACTAATCATGCGTTACTGTGCAGGTGTAAGTGCCTTTTATTATTTTTTTTAAAATCCTGCATCCTGTTTCTGGTGTCTTTATCAAACTCTTTACAGAAATAAGTTTTTCTTTATGGACTTCTAAATAAAAGTGAAAATCACATAGGAGCTTAAAGAAAACTTGGCAAGAAGGTGCTTGTTAACTGAAATGAATCAATATTTAACAGCCAGTTACTTTGAAACACAGAGTGTGTCCAAGCTCTTGCTCCACCTCCATATAAGAAATCAATGAGGAATAATTTGCACTATGGAGATGACACAGTCAAATCCCAGACAGCAACTAAACACCACACAGCCACTTTCTCACTCCCCCAGCAGAGTGATGGGAAAGAGAATTGGAAGAGTAACAGTGAGAAAACTTGTGAGCTGAGAAAAATACAGTTTAACAGAACAGAACAAAAAAGGATAATAATAGTAATAATAATAGTAACAGTAATAATAATAATAGTAATAATTGGTTAGAATATATAAAACAAGTGAGGTCACCACTCACCAGTTATCATGGGCAGGACAACTTGACTTGGGGAAATTAATTGGTTACTAATCAAAGAGAATAAGATAATGAGAAATAAAAATTAAGTTTTAAATGCTTTCCCCCACATCCATCCTGGGTTTAACTTTAGTCCCAAATTATCTGCCTCCTCCCCCACAGTGTCACAAGGGCACAGGCAATGAGGGTTATGGTCAGTTCACAGCACAACATCTCTGATCCCCTCTACCAAAACTTTGCCATGCAAATCCAGTGCAGTTACCAATATTATTTCAAAACACAGCACTGGACCAGCCACTGAAGGAAAATTAACTATATCCCAGCCCAAACCAGAACCACCCAGAACCAACCAGTAGCCACCCCTTATTCTATTTGTGATGTGCCCAGGTTCAACATTTTCCAGTTCATCCCAATAAACCACAATTACCTTTCCTGCCTTTTGATATGGACTCACAGTGTTGGATTGCTGCAGGCTGAAGTCAGTTATGGTTCCTGTGTTTGTCTGGTTCTATTACCAAAATTCATTCTTGGTTTTTGTGGGTGATTTTACAGCAATGATGTTGATACAACAGATAGTCAATCCAAAACACAACTCTATACCTGCTAGAAGAAAGAAACCTAAACTCTTTCCTAGTTGAAACCAGGACAGATGCTTTATAGGAATACCATCCTAAAGAATTCATCAATAAGATGAAAAAGCTTGCAATACAAGCAGGCACTACTTAATTCTAACTAAAATTGAAGGAATACTATCCAGACTTTTAAACCAAAAAAACATTGTGGTTTTTGTACTTAAAGCTGTGAAACCTCTTTAGGGTTGTGGTCTGTGTTAATTGCAGTCTGTTGAGGGAGGGGAGGGGCAAGTTAAGATGGTCTTTTTAGTGATGAGATATTCAAAATGAAAAAACCCCAAAACAATCAACTGAGGCATTACAGCCAAGCCCTACCCATTAACCTGGCACTACACATGGGAGGTTCCATAGCAACACACATACAGTCTTTATCTGTAGCACTGGAGTGCTCTTGCTGACCTGCTACATATAGAATTAATCAGTGCAGGACTGATTGGGGGGTATGTTATTAAGCTATTACAAATATAAAACTCTCATTTTCTTCATTAAAAGTTAGAGAGACACAGCACCCAGCACTGGCAATCTCTGCAAAAACAGGTTTGTTTGTTGTAAAAGAACTAGATTTCAGTTGTTGTTTTAAAGTCTTGGGGTCTGGTTTTAGGTTCTTCCCAGGAGAAGTTCTGGTAAGGCCATCTCAGGATGGGTCTAAGGGATGGTAAGAGGCAGAAGAGGGATCAGGATTTCTGTGCCTTGTCCAGAGCAGATGGGATCTCACAATATCCAGGTGCTGAAAGTGCTCAGCTGAATCAGCAGAGTGCACAGCTCACTGAGTTAGATGGTCAAAGACTATTGAGAGTGACTCAGCACAAGAATTTCTTTAGTGTTACAATCAGCAACACAACTGCTCTTATTTTTTGTTCTAAGGTATTGACTGCAATAATTGAAAACACTTACCCATTTGACACTGAGGGCCCACCAAGTTCTTGGAAACAGAGATCCTAAACTAAACATTAGAAATTGTCAGAAACATGCTACTATGAAAAATAAAAATGCTGAAACACAAAAATAAATTATGCTCACTGGAAAAATAAAAAACAAACAAAAACAATCAAACCTAAATAAAATCCCCCCAAACTCCCAAACATGAATCTACATCCAGATTATGCTTTTTTTCTTTTCCTTGTTTGTAATTGTTTTTAAAATTTCTCTCATACCACGCAGCACAACCAAGATAGAAAACTCTTTAATGGAAAAAGAGGGAATTCAGGGGAGAGACACTACAAACATTAAGGAAATGGGAACTGGGCTCTTAGGGAGTTTTCCAGTCTCCAGAATAGGACAAGGCTCAGCCGAAGCATTTTCTGCTGCTGGTATGTTTGTAAAAGTTGTCCTTGACTTAGGTTCTCCAGTAAAATTTGGCCTCATGCTGCATCTCTTTCCTCAATAAGGAATTGTTACAGTCTTGATCCTTCTTCTCCAGGCCAGCTATTTACAGGAACCTTGTAATAAGTCAGAGACTTAATTCTCCATCCAATCTTCTTAAAAATGCCTGGTTGCTGCAGAAAGTTTTTGAGATAAACAGATCAATGTATACTCATTAACAGAGACATTCACAGCACATTCATGTCTATCTATATCTATATTTACATTTTTATCTACATATTTTGCAAACTGAGTTGAAGGCTCAACCACATGTCTGCAAGTACCTATTTAATTTCTTCTGGAGATGCTAATTCCAGATGGATGATGATGATGATGATGATATAGATTTATTGTCAACCTACAAGTGGGTGATCCTACTTTCAGCCTATTAAGTTGTTACTGAGGTACTTGTTCTCTGCATGATGAATTCCAACCCATTTTGATCTCCAGGGACTAATCAGAGCTTTTATTCTTACTGAGTTATACCTTTGTAGTTGTGGAGTGGGATAGAAAATGTGAACTGCAGTTTGGCTTTGGCTAGTTTTCAAGTTTCATACTGAAACTATTTTTAATTTAGATTTTAGACCTAAGCAGTTTTTAGCTGTCATCTGTGACAGCTTGAGTGCAATGTCCAGCATTTCTGTGAGCTCAGTAAGCTCGATTGAATAGGGAAGAATCTGTTGACTAAACAGGAAGTTCTTTATGCTGTATTAGGATACAGAAAAAAACAAAGTGAAACATATGTAGCAACCTGATTTACGTCAACTCAGGTAGTCAGAAATTATGACTTAGAAGTGTCTCTGAATAGAAAAATAAATGGCAAAATAGTAGAGATTACAAGGATTCAGTCTTTTATTTCAGTCAGCAAAAAAATTGAAATTGAAGAGGTTTTTCTTGCTGGGCTTGCACCCTTTGTGTAAAAAATAAACCCAAAACAATAAAAGAAGAAACCTAAACAGGTACAAATGTATATTGCATAAATAAGACCACTGTTTTTTCATTCTCTTTCAGTTTGTTTGATAAGAAGGTAATACCATTTCTGTGGAGTGTCAAATAGGTTTGTTCTTTTTATAGATTCTGGGAAGTGGAGGACTAGAATTTTCTCCACTGTAATTCTGTTTTCTTCATGATTTTGATTTGATTTTTGCTTCAGATTGATTTTCTCTGGGAAGGAGATTTCCTTGGAATCTGATTCTGCCCAACTGAGTCATTGTTCCAATTACCATGACATCTAGTTACGCTTCATGCAATTTTCAGTGTGTTTACACTCAAAAAGCCTTTTTTCCCAGGTTACAGAGGAAGACACACAAGACTAGATGGGAAAAAAAGCGCCTCAGTTCTCATTGATGCCCTCTTACTTCATCAGGAAGATAAAGAATGAATATGTTTAATTTGAATGCTAAAAGTCTCCAAATATCCCAGTTCTCAGTGGGATATTTAGGAGAGAGAGTTAGAAGTGTCTGGAGAATGTGGGGAGAGTTGTGTTTGTCCATCTCCTGTAACACCCTGGGCTGATGGGCACTTTGCTGAGGCTGGCCTGCAGAACACCACCTTTGGTTGTTGCATTCCTTTGAAACCTAGCCTGAACATGATCTCCATCTTTCAGAAACACCCAGCTTCTTAACCCACTCCACCAGGACCTGGTGGTCCTGCTTCCAGCTTTATTTTACTCCAGATGTTACGGGTGCCTCTCCTACCCTGAGGCCAAAGGTGAACCTGGGATCTGCATGGGGTTAATTTAGGGGAGGGAGGGGACCAAGAGAGTAACTGTCATTTGCTCTTGTTGCAGCTTCTTGACAGCATTTGGGTAAAGATCCTCTAGCTCCAGCAGCATGGTTGGTTCAGGCACTCTCTGGCAGTAGCTGAGGAGAAGCAGGAGGATGCTGGCTTGCCCACTACCTACAGTGAACACTAAAGGCTTTTGTATTCTCAGAAGTGATTTGGGTCCTTTATGGTTACTGAATTATCCAGCACAGGGTACTGTGAGCCTGGTCCTGCTGCAGTCTCCTTTGGAAGGCAGTATAGATCTCTGCTGTGCTTCTCAAGAACAGAGCTTAGGAATTAATAGTGAATGGAGGAAGGAGATGCATTAAGTGCCTGGACCACAGGGAGATTGGGTTTAAGGTACACATCTGCCTGCTGATCTCTTACCAGCTGTTGCAAACACCTTCCTACTTGGGTTGTGAAATCCCTTCTGAGGCACTGCATGGGACACTGAGATGATGTCAGGCCCTTTAGCAGTGCAAGGACCAAGTATTCAGATCCTTCATGGGCCAAGTGGGCCTCGGAGAGACTGTTAGACTGCTCCAGCCTCTCCAGACATCCCCTCCAAAGGAAGAAATTGCACATGGTCATGTCACTATTCAACCTCTGCAAAGGAATCAGTGCAAGAGGCAACACAAACTTTCCAAAGGCAAATTGATAAAAGACACATGGATATTTGTTTAGCTCAATATCATCAATAATTAATACAAATATACAGGACCATATCAGGATAGTGCTCACTCCAGGAACTCACACAAACATGTTCATGATAATTGTTATAACTGTACTTGGCCATGAAAGTTAAGACTTCTTGCTGTCACCATGCAGTTCTGCATCCTTTAAATTATGTTCATGCCTGTTATATACTAGAATTCCAATTATTATCATTGAATGTTACGGATTATTAATTTATCTGCTAAAAAAAGTAACAGGAAAGAAAGAGGGAACTGTGTTACATTGCAAATCTCTTTCCAGTCCTGTATGTTATGACTTAGCATAAAATGCATTTTATTCCAAATTAAACTATGTCAGGGCCTTGTTGCAGTGCTTCATTACCCATTCTCCACAAAGAGCCATGGCCCCATCAGTCTTGTGATGAGATGACACCAAATAAGGTTATTATGCCAAGAAGCAATCTAGGGAGAAGCTATTATCTGGTTTTCAACAAAAGCAGTTTCAAGTCTTATTGGCTTGCATTATGTAGTAGAAATTGAATTTATATTGCAGAAATTGAACTTAGGAGGGTACAGTGAAACATACATGCTGCCCATTTTTCAGCCTAACTGTAGGATGTTAAACTTCCTGTGGAGAGGGAGCAGGGCTAATAGTGCAAGATCTTGAGGTGCACAGTCAGCATCTCAGCTGAAGGCAGTGGAAGGAGTCATGCAGTTATGATAAAAAGGGTGATACCGAAGTCATGCTGAAATCTATTTCTCACCTAAATATGGGAAAAAAAGCCATCAGGCCAGAAAAGAGACCCACTATTCCTGCAGATAATTACAAATGCCTTCACAAGCTTTTTATTTACAAGAACAACTATAGCCTTTGCATGTGTAAATCTTATCATTTATAAATGGAAGTTTACATGATTTGACAGCACAAGGATGAATCTCCGTGTGCATAAACATGCCTTAGGCTTCAGATTAGAGAAATCTGGTCCCGAGAGCTCTGCAAAATTGAAAATTTGTTATCCAGATCTTGCTTTGAAGAATTGTGACTGAAATTTTGCCCATGGGTTTACATGGGAATAAAACAAGGGTAATTTTTTTCCTCTTGGATTTTATTATATCATTACTACTACTACTACTACGAGGAATTACTGTGATAATTTATTCTGAGAATTTAGAATATGTGCTGAAATTCCAACAGAGGATACTGTAATGTCCACTCAACATCAGCAAGTATACAGACTTGAAGGCAGACTATAAAATAATTCACTGGGAATAGATTCATTTGAGTTGGACAGAAAAAATATTCAATCACAGGTGTTTATACATGAGTATTCACTTTCAAGTTATTCAGAGAGGAAAGAAAAAGGGAAGAGAATGTGCATGGGAAAGGGGAAAGAACATTTGAAGCCTTTTTGCCAATTTGGGATTGAGATTTGTCAGTAAAATAAACCAGATATCATACTTAAAGAAGAAACACACTCAGCAGTCTTGTGAAAGGGAACAAAACCCCCTCATGTCTCTTGCATGAGGTTTTGCTGCTTAACAGAACCTTTGGTTACACTGTGATTATGTTGTTCAGTCTTGTGTTTTGATCTGTGATGTAAAACCATGTTCCATGGAGAGTGCCACCGTGTCTCTGTGTTTGTAGCCACTCACAGCCTGTGCTCAGTGGAGCACCTCAGGGTTTGTTAAGATAAATATGAGGCCACTGCCCAAAACACCTCTGAGTGCTGAAATTCCTACTTTCACCAGAAAGGCATTCTGAAAGGTGTGGTTTCAGGCTCATAAGAAAGGGAGTAAAAAAAATGAATGCAGCCTTTTGGGGACATCAGTTCTGGAGAAAGTTCTCTGGTTTCTTTCACAAATATCACCACTCCAGTATAACTCATGGCCAGCCATCACATAACAAGGAACAGCAAGGTGCACTTAGTTTTAACAGGTGTTTGAAGCCCTATCTGTCTGCCACCATTAAGCTTGTGCTTGAAGGGTATGACAAAAGTTGAGCTCTCCTTGGGAGCTGTGTATGAGCCCATCCTGATGATTGTTTGAGGAAGTGTCAGCTCAAGACATCTGTCATCAGGTCTCTGTGCTGGCAGGCAGCAGATAGAGAAGGCAGAGCAGTTCTGAAGACTCTCCAAAGTGGGAAAGATTGTACCCAACAGGAATGAGGTCTTTTGGTGAACCCTGCTTGGCTGTGGAGATGTTGTAGCCCTAGGGCTGCAAAGGGACCACAACTCTCCCTGAAGGACTGCAGGAATGGAAAAGGAAAGTCAGAGGGCAAGACAGACACCCAGACAGGTGTCTAGCAATGGGAGGGAGGCACATTTGACTTCAGACCTCCTGAAGAAACTTGACGATCCCCAGGTGAAGAAGGTTGTTCTTCAGAAGAACTGGCAGAGCAAAGGAGACAGAATGAAGGAATTCGCTGGCTCAGATCACCCTGGCATTGGTCGCTGTTCTGGACACTGGAGGTTAAATCTCATTATAAAGGCATGTGGAAAGCAAGTTCACTGCCATGCACAATCTGGGCTGGAGAGTAGAAGGTGGTATGGCAGGTGTAAAAGGGGCCACCCCAAGTTTCACCCTGAAAATGCTGTGTCATGAAGACACATTCTTATTCAGCTTTGGGACCATGAAGGCCAAGAACTGCAGCTGAACACTCAACCCCCAACACTGCGCTCCAGATCCTCCTCTGACATGTGGATTTTCATTGCACATTGTCCTAGTCTTCCAAATCATCTTCCTAAGGGGCCACAGGCAGGAAATGTAGCTGCAGGGCTGCACAGTCAAAAGTAACACAACAGTAGTAAGTCAAAATACTTCATCACAGCCAACCTGTCTCTCCCTGGGAAGTCCTCTGGATGATACTAACCTTGAAGTTGACATTAGATTTACAGCTCAATTCCCTTGGGTAATGATGCTGATTACATCCATACTAAAAGAGCAAAGCAAGTTCATTTCCCTCCCCTCTGCAGTGAGACTTCACTCATGGCTGCCACAGGAAAGCCTATGACAGGTTCCTGAATTGCTTTGGACGTTTGGCAGCTGCAGAGCTCTTTGTAAAGGATAGAAATCTTCCACTGCTCCAGAGCAGCCGACAGCTGAAGAAAGATGATCAGCCAAATTCTTTGATGTAGCCACTCCATATACCAAGATAAGTAGAGTGATTAAACTGATTTATAGTGCTTGGATACCCAACTGCTTTTCTCCCCCATTATAAGATCTGCAGAACAGGTACTCAATTGCTTAATGAAATGAAACAACCCTCCTATTGACAGTAATATTACTTAAATGTAAGCAGAGGAATCCCAAAATATTGGTTTAAGGCATGTTCACCTTTCAAATGTGGCTTTGAGTCAAATATCCTGGGACTCAGATTGAGTGATTTTGCTGGGAGAGGTATTTAGCATGGGACTCATCTGCCTAGCAGGAGGTATCTACAGTGGAGTTATCTCCCTGTGAGTTACACTAAAGGCTCACTTTCTTGTCAGTGCAGAACTCTTCTGTCACTCAATGGACTCTAAGACATGATAATCTCAGTGTAGAATAGACATCTAAAATATATCAAATGAATCATCTCTGAAAATGTGCAGTTCCCCACAATTTATCTAAATCTGCACTTGCAGCTAAAGTTGCCTGAGAACTGAGAAAACCAGGCACAGAGGAAATCCACTTAAATGAAAAGCAAAATTCTCAAGTATCCTATCCATGCTGCTAGGCAGAGACCTTGCCCTGCTCTAAGCTCTTACACTAATTTCTACTTTAAAAACTCCCACACTTAAATCAGAGGGACAGTGGTCACCAGGTGAGTCATTGCAAACAGAAAGGGCAGGGAATAAGGCAGCTCTTGTCTTTCACTAAACTATTCATTCCCAAAGCCTTTTGATAACCAGGGGTAAGGAGACTGCTGATAATTTCCACTGGCATTTGATTTAAAGTTGGAAAGCTCTTGGTTTCTTGGTGTCCTGTCAGGAATCTGACCACCAGCAAGGCTGGAAACAAGTGCTGCTGGCAAATACACTTGGCAGGAACCATTCATAACCAGCACAGCTCAGCACAGCCTTTGGAGGAGCACACCTGAAGGAGATGCTTGGGGCAATCCTGTTCGAGTACATTTGCACTGCATATAAATCTGATGATGATGCTAAAAAGGCAAAAAGTCTTAGGGGTAGTTGAGACATTGCTCAAGGTGGTGTCATGAGCATTAACCAGGCCAGGACTCAGACTGAGGGCTGTGGTACATGTCCCCAGGTATCTTGGGAATATGAATGTATCAGCATCTCTACTATAACTGCATTATTTAGCATATAGAATCTGAGAGGTTACTAGATTGAGTAATTTCAGTGATTCACACAGGAACATTCACTCTTTTAAGTATATCTTTAAATATCTTGTCCTGTTGAGCTTTTATAACATATTCTGAGGAAAAAAAACAGTGGTGTCTGAGGTAATTCTTGGTGCTGATCTGCAGCATTTCTCCTCACATGTTTTGTCTCTCTTGTTTTTTAGGACAGCCAGACAGATTTCTTTGGGAATAGCAATGCAGGCAACTATCACCATATGCTGTGTGGGTTCCCTCTTTCTGCTTCTCAAAGGAGCTGAGAGCCTTGCCAGAAAAGAAACAAAACAGAGTATCTTACACACACAAAAAAAAAGGATTTGAAGGTTTTGTTTGGGGTCAGAATTTTAAAAAAAAACCCCAAACTATTTTAATCCTACATAGGAAAATTCAACAGAGAAACCCCAGAATAGTTCAAAACCTGGTACATTGGTGACCCACTTTTCCACGTGTGTCAATTTACCATTCCCCCTTGGTTTCTTCTCTGACTGCAAAGGATCTTGAACCATTGAGATATTGGCTGCACCAAAAAGAGGTAACTGTTTTATCCCTTCTGTTTAAGAATCAACATTTCTGTACTGGATACATGGGTTTGGCTAACTATTTTCTAATGATTTTTTTTTTCCCTTTTATAATGTGAGGCTGAACATTTTCATTAGAATAGCTGACTTGTGCACTATTGTGTTTTCTCTGAAAAAAGCAGTCAGCTCCCCCTTCAGAATCTGGGGAGATCACAAACATAATCCCATCACCCTTATGCAAATATTTGCACCATGATGTTGGTGGGAATTGCAGGTGTGCAGAGCTGAACAGTTGTACCTGTAAAACATCTGTATTGCTGATGTGAGCATTGCTGTTCTGGGTTTTACCTCATGTCTGCTGCTTTTATCTACTCGGTCTGCTCTCCCAGAGGATATAATTTGGTTACTTAGCTGACATCAAAGGTGTTCTTCTCCTGAGGTTTTCATTGCCAACACTTAGCAGAATTCCTGCCCTCCTGAAAAATGCATGTGTAAGATACTGCTGAGGGCAGTTGGCTCGTGGCTACCTGGGCTGTGGGTTTTCCAGAACTTCAGAGCTGACTCAGCTCTAACTGAGCTCTCTGAGGAAGCACATGGAGATACAGCTCCATGGTTTCCAGGGACAGGTAAAATAAGGACATTCATTTTTGGGCTGTACCCAAAATTAAAAACCTGTTGAGAATAAAAGCCACTCTATATATCTAGAGCTGACAAGGTTGCTCCTCCTGAGAACTGGTTGGGCTGAGATCTGGACTACAACCTGTACAGTTCTACATTCACCCAGCTGGGATATATTATTCCAACCATGGCAGATCAAGGCACATCTTCCTGGTTCCTGCTAAGAATCACAGCCAAGAAAACAAAATTCTCTGCCAGGATTACCTCCAAGATAACTGCACAAGACACTGAGGCTTGAGTGGCCTCAGGACATCTAAGCTTTCATCTGGAGCTGGTTGGAGTGCACTGACTCCTATGACCATGGGGAAACAGGGAAAGGAAAGAAGGATGTTTTTTTTTGAGGTAGTACCATGCAATCAGGGTGTAGGACCAAGACTGGGAAAGGACTCCTGAATCCCTTGGTACAGGCATAACATGAATATCTCTACTGCAGTGAGCCTGGGTTCCAAACTTCTGGGTTTGAACCAGAAAAGTCCTTCTATATCCAAACAGGCTGTGGCCTGTTGGCTTGTTTAGAATGCCAGATTTGAAGGAGCCCCACATATTTGCACTGTGCCTTGGCTTGGAATTGATTCCTCCAGGAATCCAAAGCCTGGAGAACACAGTGCCAGTGCCTACACAGCAGCCTACCACGGCCTGGGGTCAGCAGGGAACATCCCACAGGCTTCAATGACACCATCCATGCCAGGGTGCTACCAGGGATTTGCTCTCTTCCAGAGCATTCTGACGTGCCAACACCCTGGGTGATGGAGTGGTGACTGTGGTGCCATAGTGACACTCCAGTTAAAGAGGTGTAATGGTTGTAACCACACAGATCTCCACTGCTAATTATAATATAAGCTGAGTAATTAATAGATGCTGCTTTGGCCTCACATTTAGCAATTCACATGATAGATACTACCCTAGTAAACTACATGTAAATCTGCTGGCGGATTAGAAATGTGCTTTTTCTGATAAACATACCATCCATTTCACTCTTTCTACCCTCTAGATTAATTTTTATTAGGAAAATGAGTACATTTAAGAGTCTCAAAATGTAAATTTGCAATGGACAATGGACTTTTTGCCTGCTTCATTTTTCTAAATAAATTTTGCTAGCGCCATGTTAGTACAGTAAGGTGCATCAAAAAGCCAAGTTCATGGCAAATACATTGTATCAATTAATTTTCTACTAAAAACATGTTCATTATCAAATCTTCATCTGCATACAAGCAACACAGAAGAAAATATTCCTTGTAGGGGAAATATCTAGATGTGTGCATCCACTTTTATGCTTGCAGGTCATATTGAAGGAACAATTTAATTAGTAACTTTTAAATTGGACAAAAAGCCAGGTTTAGGGACACAGATATTTAATTTTCTTAAGAAGTTACAGCTGGGCTGCCTGAGGTTTCTCATGCAATTTTGCCATTGTGAGGTTGCACTAGATTGTTTTCCCAGGAAGTTTTCCTACAGTTATGATGAAGTTTACCCATCTACTTCTACATGTTATAGCAGCAATATTAGCCAAGCTTCTTCAGAACATATCCCCTCCCAGACTTTCTTACTCAGAGGGAGTTTTAATCCATTTACTCCATACTCCTACATGGAACTTGGTTTTTATTCAAACTTTATTCCCCTTATCATGTATAGGTTAGTGGAGGAAGTGAAAGGAATGTTTCTTAGGCACTGTCCCTCACACAGATCATAAAGTAATAATGAAACTTCCCTTAAAGGAAAAAAAAAAAGAAAATTATTTTCTTCAAGAGCAAATAAACCTTCATGGGGGGATAACTGAAAGAACAAGAAAGGATGCCATCCCTTCTCCTCGCTCCTGTGAATCTGATGATGAGGTAAGGGGCAGAAAATTAATTCTTCTGTTTCATTCCCATGGGAAATTCTGGTCTCTTAAATTAGGGACAGCTGGGCAGTATGTCCTTGTATGTGGCTCATCCCTTCACTGGGTCTCATGGAGTGAGCACCAGAATTGCAAGTCCACTGTGTCCTACTCTTAAATACAATTAAATAAGGGAAGTGATGTGCTCTAATTGGAACTACCCATCACAGAAATGAAATGCCCGTAAGCTAAATTCTGAACCAGGCAGAGGAATGTTGTGGGGAAGTTCTAAGCATAAAATATTTTATCTAAAATGAAGAAAGGAGTTCATTCATTTCACAGTGTGAGCAGAGCTTGTCACTGAAGAAATAATATTTTGTATTTTTTTTGTGCACTGTGTGTTTGCTGCCCTCACTTTTGAAAGCTTAGTGCTCTCTGTGTGGTACCTGAAGCATCCTGCATGACTTTCAGATGCATTAATTGTGAAACTGGTGAAAAAGACATAGGCAGTGACAGAAAAGAGCAGAAAAAAATCATTGCCAGTAGTTTGCACAGAGAACAGAGAGAGAAAACAAAACAAGGAAGTCAGCAGGTAGACATATCTTAATGATAACTTTCTAATTTGGTTGATGCCTCATAATTGACAGAGCCCCACTCTCAAGAGTAAGGAGGGAAAAGAGGAGGGGGAGAGTGTGAGATGAAATCAGATAGAGAGGGTTTGGTTGCCATTCATTTTAATAATTTTAATCTCCCAGCATTAGGCTTTTGTATCTTTGATGTTTTAGTGGAGATAGTTTCAGAGGTAAGAACATAGAAACCTTAGTTTTATCATCACATGTTCTTACAAAAGGCAGGCAAAATAGCAACTTCCTTAGTAGGACAGGCTAATGATGGAAGGGGCTGGGATAAGTGGTTTCCAAGGACTCCTCCTTTGGTTTGCAGTGCTGGCTTGGCAAAGAGAGTGCCAGGAAGAGCAGCAGCTCTCCCCAGCCTCCCTGGGACCAGCAGCACTGGACGTTTGCTGGTGTTTGTGCATCACTGGGCTTGGGAAGCTGACCCCAGCAGGGTTCAGCCTCTCTGCCTGTGCTGCTCCCAGGTGCTTACACACCCAGGGGGCTGGCTGTAGTCTGGTTTTCAGGCCTGAATTTCTGAGTTTCTAAAGCTCTGTTTTTCTGGTGTTTTGGTTTGCTGAAACTTGTTCCCAGCAAAAGAACATGAACAACAGGACATTTTTGTAACAGTATCCATGTTGTGAATCCTTTTCTGTGGGAGGGATTTCTTTTGATGTCCCTCTGGTTTGACCAATGTGGGTGAAGAGGTTTGTCTTTCGTTTACCAATCACAATGTTCTGTGGAAAATTGTATATAAGGAAACAATCCCTAAAAATGAAAGCCTTCTTTCTTCACACAGCCTTGAGAAAAACCACAGGAGTCTGTGTGGGGAGTGTTATCTTTACAGCAACACCTGGGGACAGTGCAGGGAGCAGTCTGGGGACTTTTGTACCCCTGTGCTGCCCATGCCACGAGGAGAGAGGCGTTTCCACCAGTGCTGGGTGTCTTAGTTAATTATCTTGAATGTAGGGAAGGGTTAACTATGAGCTGAAACATCTCCTTGATTCAAACTCTAGTTGTGCTTGAGAAAAAAGGTTGAATGTAGTCTATAATGGGACATGGAAAAGTCCTGATTCAGCTACACATTTAAGTATATATATAATTTTTCAGCAAATGTATAATAAGCAGCTGTTTATAGTGCTGAATTAGGGTGAAGTTTCCCTCTTGATGCTAGATTGTGATTTTATACTTTATTAAAACCCAGTGGAAAGAAGTTAGACAACATTTTTGTTAATAAACTTTAGAGAACATGAAAACAGATCATAATAATTTGACTTTGATTTTCTCATAGGATTTAAATTGAAAAAAAGAAAAAGGCAATGGTGCTTTTTATCCCCTCTAAAGTTTATTGATTTCTAGGAGGAATGCCTTTTCCTTTCAGAAAATCAGAGGATGTTTTTTGAGTAAGGGAGAATATTTAAAGGGTTAGATAACAAAATCTTACATTACCAGGATACATCTTATTTCAGCATGGCATTTTGTTAAAGTAAATGGAGATGAAGTGAAAACGAAGTCTTGGCAGAGTTGTGTTGACAGTACCCCTGACTGTTAATGCAGAAGACAGCCCTAATATTAGAGGATTTATGTTCTTTAGAAAGAGAAAGAAATCATACTGGAAGTCAACCCAAGTAATCTCAGTTCAAACTGGAATGAAATTCTTCTGATACCTTTTTCTTTAGAAAGCTTAAGCTGAAACCCCTGTTTGGGGTCATGTCATTACCAGGTCAAACGTGAGTGCACTGAGAATATATTGTCCTCCAAGGTAATGCCTTGTTCCCTGAAAATGCAGTATGCTGCTGAATATTAAAGTGAAAAAGATCAACTTTCTAATTGCAAATAAATAATAATAAATGGCAAATATGTAGTAACAATAAATAATATATTGGAGTGAATCCTGCATCCCTACAGCCCTACTCAGACCAGGTATAAGAGCAGCTTCAGAATCCTGGAGGACTTTAAATGCTAAATAAAACATTTAATCCCCTATTTTGTCCTCTTGGGTGTCCTTCATTATTCCAAATCACAAACAGATATTGTTGTTTAGCCCAGAAACTTGTGTTTGATCCTAACATTTGTTTCAGAAAGCTGTTCTGGCTTTAAGGACAAACAAGTAGAAAATCTATAATTTCCTTTGGGAATTTTTCCAGCACTTACTTCTTAATGCTAATACAAAACATGTCCTTTTTTCATATTTCAGTTTGTCTTCACTTCCAGACACTGGTTCTTGTTATTCTGTTTTAGGCTAAAGAGCCCTTTCAGAAGCAAGACATTTCCTGTACATCAGTACTCCCACAAGAGCAATCCAAGTGGATTCTAATCTCTTCCATTAGCTGGATGGGTGAACCAAAGTGTCCTGGTTTAGGACATCTTTCTCTAATACTAAAAAATAAAATTGTATCTTTCTCTTGCAAACCTTTTAAAATTAATGCAGTGTGAAATATGGACTAAGAGCTATGAGGAACAAATTCAGCAGATGGGAAATTTGTTTTCTGATTTGGTGTCCATTATCATCTTTTTACTTTCTTCTCCTCTTCAGGAAATAATGCTTTAGTGTTCAAAATTTTGTCCAAATATTGCGTTTGTTCAAAACATTTGGGTATTTTCTAACATGTAAGAGATCAGCTGTGTTGCAGCACAGGTACAGAGTCTTTGGTGTGTGTTGGGCATATTGCATCTACTGCACCAGAAACAGGCTGTGCATCTCCCCAGGATCACCTGGGTGGAAATAAAAACCTGATGCTGCATTTTGGTTGGGGCTACCTCAGTCCTCTGCAATTCAGCAGATGTAGAGGTGTCTGCAACCTCCATGGTCATGCTTGTGTGTCAACATGGCTCATCCCTTTGCTGATCAGATTATCAAAGTCATTCTTGATGCTGTAAAGAAGTCAAACTCACCATTTTCAATCCTAGCTTTTTGGCAATTCACTGTGGGAAGATTCAGGGAGCTGAAGGAGCTGAAGGAAGAGAATGAAACTTGATGCTGCAAGTTTATTGCCTCCAAGTGCTTTATTCATAAGAACTTTAGAATGGCATCACTTTAGAATGGCTCCTGCATAGGTACTTAAGGATTATCTACAATTTAGGCTCCTGTATAGACTCTGTGAATAGCTAAATCAAAGCCTTTTGTCTCCAATATATAAGAAGACTACCTGACCCAATAGTCTGTAGCAACTTTAAGAAGTAAACAATAAGGGCTGAAAGGATTGAATTTCAAGTCAAGGGACTGTTTCATTTAAAATCCTTCTGACTTCAAAGAAGGTTTTAAGTACTTCATAACTGAGTTTATAATCTTACTAATTCCTGCTGCTCCATTGTTACATGGGTTTCATATTCAGAGTCCTCAGCACAGTGTGACCCTGCACCAGTGAGACATTTAGATGTAGCCCTTATACTACATCATAAAAGTTCATTTCACAAGTCCTGCTAAGCACCCAATGTCTGTACAATGACACCAGGCAGCAAAGTTTTCTTGTTGTTCCTTAATTTACCTGAGCTATTACCTGCAGAGCCTCCACACCTCCTGAAGGCTAACTAAGCAAAGGTTATATTTTTTCAGATGATAATTTACTTGTTATGAATCACTTAACTTTTAATCTTAGTGGAACTTGGCTGTTTTAGAAGACATTCAGGAATTTTGTGGTTCAGCAGTGTTTAGCTGCACCCTTCATTTCCAATACATGAATTTTGCAGCGCAAAGGAAAATTACTAAATGGACCAGCAAACTGGGGAAAGTTCTGAGATCACAGGCTAGTATTACTTGCCTAGCTCTCCCGAAGTCACTCTTAGAGATATCAATCCTTGAATTTTTATGAAGATAAACAAAAAAAAAAAAAAAAAAAAAAAAAAAAAAAAAAAAAGAGAGAAAATGAGTTATTTGTGAAATGCTGGTGAGGCAGATAGAATTCAGTTGCTAGAGCAGGCTCTGTCAAACTGTGTAGCCTGTTCCATTGCCTTTTAAAGAAAAGAAGCATATAGTCCATAGATTTAGAGGTAAGATTGGAAATAAGGTTTGCAGATAAGGAAATCTACAAATGTAAAACCAGCATAATTATTTAATGCGCACGTTCATCTCCCTGATCTCCATTCGAGGTAAGAAGTTTAATTATTGCTTTGCTTAATCAGTGAATGGCATTATGAGGAATCACAAGGTGTTAGGAAATCCATTGATACCTCAAGTCCTGAGGAGAGACAGTCTGCTCCACAGAAGACAGGTAGACCCTCAACCTGCTCACTTCTATTTCTGCTCTCTGCTCCCCCATTTAAGGCCCTCTGGAACTCAAGCTGCAGGATTTTCTTCCTAGTGTTTTAGAAGTTCCAGCTGGGTTCATCTGAAGGACAAATTACCTTTTACCTGAACCATCATTTGGCCTTACCTGTTCATCTGTTACTTTCTCACTCTCTCTAATCAAGTTGTAGATCCCACATATGTGGATCTTTCACATTTGTGAATCTTTCACCAATGTTATTTTTCATAGAGTAAAACCTGTTTTTCTGGCCACATATGGGAGAGAAGGGATCCTTTTTTCTATTTCACTTGAGCACAATTTTTATATGCTGCAATCAATCACTTCTGTACTAAACAGCTGGGATGGAACAGAGATTTGAGCACAGGCTTTCAGAGGCACAGGGGTGGACCACTCAGCAATTTCATACTGATGAAAAGTTTCTCTCGGAGATCTTTAAATTTAGTTGAAAAATTAGTATATTCTGTTGAACTGTATATCTAACCTGCCTAGATCATAGAGTCCTTGTAAAGTGACCTAGGAAATTAATGCTTTGAAAATTTGCTATCAATCCCCTGTCTGCATTCTCAATCTACCTACAGTATTTTACTCCCTTAGCTTTTAGTTTCATCTGAAAAAGTAAAAAGCTGGCATGCAGCTCATAAAATTCTTAAATTGATAAAAAATAACATACTTAAATACAGAAAAAATGCATGGTTGGGGGGGGGACTGTGTTTTTTTTTAAAGAAGTGTAGTTATAGAACAAAGTAGAGGAAGCAGTTAGAGGGAAAAAAACCACAAAAACCAAAAAAAACACTTTTTGGAAGCTGAGGTTATGCACCAAAGAAAAAAAAAATCACTTTTCCTATCAGACAAAATGCAGAAGCACAATGCAAACCAAAGCCCATATTGTTCAAATCTCTGAATATCCTTTCCAGGTGCCTGATTTGCAAAACTCTTGAGTGCCAGTAGATGATCAAGGCATAAAAAGAGCTCTGAAAAAGAGTAAGGCCAGATGAGACAGCTGAAAAAGTGAAGAATAACAAAAGGCATAAGATAGTATTCACCAGAAAGTAGGTGACTACATATTTGCATACACTGAAGTATAAAATATGTGAGCTACAAGTTAATATCTAGCCCTTTTTTTTATTTAAAACTGTTTTAGTACCAAGAAGTAAATATCCTTATGATGCTGGTTTAAAGGATGGTGACAGAGGAATCAGGGAATTTGAGATTTGGGACAGGATGGCTGTCACACTGGGCAAATTGGTAGAACCTGTAGCATATCAAAAACTGACAGACACATTGACTAAATTTGGGATATATTAGGAAAAGTTGAGACTTGTAGAAAAAGATAATGTTGCTCAAGTCTGTTTGGAGTACTTTCAAGGAAAGTTGTCTGTGCACAAAAGACTGTAGTCTGAAGAGGTATTTCCTCATAATTTCTGGAGGCTTTCGAGAAATGGTTTTACCAGGAATTCTTGAAAAGTTATTTGTTTTGGAATATGATTGTGAAAAATCTTTGCGTGGACAAGCAGATGACTGGAAAGTGGAAGTAAAAGGGCAGGAATTTGTAGGGTTGTCCCCAGTGCCACCCTACAGAGGGTTCCAGTACACACACTTTTCAAATTATACAAAAAGGATGTGGAGAAGAGCCTTGTCAGTGAGGAGGCTTGCTGATGTTTTATTATACAGATTAGTAAAAGACAAGTGAACTGAAAAGAATTGTGGAAGAATTACAGTACTATGTGACTTCCTGATTAAATGGCAGATGAAATTTAACACCAAAGTGTGAAGTAATGAATTTCATTTAAAAAAATGCCAAAAAACCCCAAGCACAATCTTAATTTTGCATACATGATTATGGGCTTTGAACTAGTTATTACTACTCAAGAAAAACATCTTGAGGTTACAAAAGCCACTTTCATGCATTTATTACCTGGATGTTCACTGACAATCAAAAAATTAAAAAAAAATAAAAAGCAAAAGAATAGAGAATAGAACAGAAAACATCATTATGTCATTATATGAACCATTAAATAATCCCACGTTTGAAGTAACGCATGCAATTTTTATCCTTCCTCTTAAAAAGGATACAGACAATTGAATAATACTCAGAGGAAGTTGCAAAGGTGAACAGAGGTACAAAATTATTTCCATATAAGCCACTAGGCTGAATAGAACCACCAGCTAAGGTACAAGTTGTGAATGTCACAGTGGAGGGGGCAAGGTGGTGATTGCCCTTCATCCTCATAATACAGGAGTTAGAGGTCATCCAGAAATGATGCAAGGTGGCAAGTTTAAAACAAAACCAACCAAAAGTGTGGGCAAATTTCGCACAGTGAGTATTTAAGCTGTGGTAGTTTATTCAGACTTACAGGTATTGTAAATGCCAAAAGTTTGTACAGACTTAAAGAAATTATTGTACAAGTTCAGGGGAGAAAAAGGATTGCTGGACAGAGGAGTCAGCCAAGTCCCAGGGCTTCCCTGGGCCAGGCATAGGGGGAGGCTGCGTGGCTGCAGCTGCCTGTTCACACCCTCCTCTCTACTTGTGTGAGTGCAGCACTCAAAAATGGCATCAAACACGTTTTTCTGCATGTCTTGGAGAGGAAAAAAAGGTATTGGCTGAGGCACAATTCCTTCTTCATATCAAGAATCTTTCTTCATACCCCCAAATGGAGGAAGTTTGTACAGTTACTGTCCGGTCAGAGAGACAGTTTTGCTAAGCTCAGTAGGAAAGACAACTTGCACCTCTTAGCAAAACCAGAGCAGAGGCCCAGCCCCTGCCACCTTCTCCTGCGTGGACAAACCCAAACCCCAGCCCACCTCCCTCTCTGAGCCCTGGGAAGTGCCCACAGCAGTGCTGTCACCATGGGCTGCTTCCCACCTTGGGGAGTGTGAGCCCCTCCTCAGGGCTGTGCTCCCAGGAGCTTCCAGCCACTCCTTTCATCTGCAGCATCACTGAAGTGCAGCATCTGGCCTGGCACTGTCATTGGGGATGTCTGGTCACCAGAACTGTGCCCTTCTCCCCAGCCATATGGAAGCTGGCACCTTGGTGGGAGCAAGTGTGAAGAGGTCTGAGCTGCTCCTGCTCACATTCCTTTGCTCTGGCTAGAAAGTGCCTGGGTGTCTTTAACACAACAAAAATCAGGCTCCTTGTATTCAAATGAGGATGAAGTTGCTGCATAATTAAAATAATCTAATGGTAGAAAGTCCAGAGGGAATTTGCAGCTTCCACCATAGCGGATTTTCAAACACAAACACTTTAAAAAGAAGTAACGTATCTGTAAAATGCACAGCTGATTTACAGACTAAGTGACAAACATCTTGGGGTTTTAAAAATAATCTCTTCTATTTCAATTTTTCAATTTTATCTGTATCCCTCAGCAAATGTATGCAGCACAGCCTGAGAGACACTACTAGCCCTGATGAAGGATATTCTGATGAAACAGCTGCTGCAAACAAGAGTATTACCACAGCAAGAAAAAGAGCATGAATCCAGTGAGGTGCAAAATGACACAGTCAGCATTACCATATGTATTTACCTAGGCTGGAGCTCCTGTAAATAATATATAAGGAATGATTCTTTGCTGTGTCCTAAGGGAGGAACAGCAGCTACAACACATCATCTTAATAGGACATAGAGTCTAGGAGGCCCTGGAAAATTTCTGCTGTAAAACTTCTCCCATAGTGTAAAGATGTGCTTGCCTATGACCTAGCTTTTACAAATGCTTGGATAACCCATAAAATGCCTTTTGGGCAATATTTATTTACACATAACTCATCCGAATTTACATGGAAGTGCAAAATGCACAGAAAGCTGCTCAACACCAAAGCCCTCCCGTGGAATGTTCCTCAGCCATCATTCTGTTTGATTTTTTGGTATGGAGATTGAGAGTGACCATGATTCATCCGGGATGGCAAGAAACACGATGGAATGCTAGCAGAGAAAGCTGATTGCAGGGTAAATGTGGGTGACTGCTGGGACTAGGAAGAGAGGAATGGGGTTGGCACCACTTACACAACAGAAGCAATAAGAGGAAGGTCTGTGAAAAAGAAGCAGAAAAAACCCCCATGGACACAAGAATAGTTAGAAGAGAGTTGTTACTTTAGGGGACTGTAAGCCATAAATTGTTGAAGAGGAGTAATAACAAGAAGCCTAAGCATCAAAGAGTATGGGGAGGGAACTGAGATCTGGAGACACGGCCAAAAAAAGAATTGTCAGTGAGAGTTCAGGGAGAAGCTAAAATTGGGTGAAAAACAACCCAGAAAAGTGGCTGGGGAAATATAAAATGGAATTAATGCTTTTCATCAGCATTTCCAGTTAGTTGAGAGGAGAAGGAAACCAGGGAGGTGATAAGATTAACGGGAAGCAGGTGAGTACAGCCCTGGCAAGGTGCTGGGCGTGATGGGTAATGATTTGTAAAATCAGCTTAGCTAGTGCTTTTTCTCTCAGAAATGTTTAATGTTGAAGGAATGGACTGCTTTAGGAAAGGAAGCTATGAAGCAAATGAAGGCAGCTAATAGCTGGGAATACAGGATTGATCAATGGAGAAAAGAACTAGGAATAAAGAGCAAGCAGATACATCAGAGTGAGAAAAACAAGGGAGAATGAAGGAAGAAAAGATCATGAAGAAAGAAAGATGAAGGGGGCTGCATCTTTGAGCCACTTTATCAAAGTTTGTTAGTCTAGGGATTCTATCTGGGAGCTGAAAACATAACTGAAGGAGCACAGGGCAAATGCTTGCAGGAGTTTCCTCCAGTGTCCCTGAGCCCTCACTTGGCCCATTAACCATATACGGGCACTGGTTAATCAAAGCTGGAATGCAAAATTAAGTTTTGGAGGAGAGCTTGAATATGTGAGGGGGAGACAAATGGAAGAGAATTATACAAAGCATTGAGGGCAGAGAGCAAATGAGAGAGAAGACTTCATCACTGAGATAATACTTAATCTTCCACAGAAGTGCCTGAAGCCACTTGTTGCTCATGTTGAAGAGAGCATGGCATGGAAACTAACTGAGAGAGAGCTATAATCACCACAGAATCATCATAAATGCTGAAACACCTCCCCATCATGGTCACATTAGCAGCTGAATCACTCAGCATCTTCATTAGTCTGTGCTGGAAAAAAAAGGGAAACAAAGAATTATATTTTTTATAAGAAGTTATTTTTCTGAGCAAGCGAGTAAATCACAGGCCAGCATCCCAGAAGCGAGTTCCTGTGCAGAACTCATTGCAGGTTAGTTGTACATCATTTTATATTAAGTGTTGGATATATTGTAAAGGGAGCAACTTCTTGCCATTTCACATTTCCCAGTGGAATGCTGTTTCCACACTGATTTCATTCTCTTGACAGCTCTGGTAATACTCTGGATGTGATGGGTAATGGCTTGTAATTTTTTTTTTTTTTTCCCTTAAAAGAAAAGTTGCCTTTAGTTTGGCATTGTGGAAAATCTATTTTTCTTCCATTCAGATGTTTTTGCACCTGGATACCAGAACCCAAGTATGGACAATACTGGGGCAAGGGAACATGGGATCTCCCTTTGCTTTGCACAAGCAGTAATCAGCATTTTAAGACACATCCCTGAAAATAAGAGTTTAGGGAACAAAAGGACAGTCACTTTTTCTGGATCCTCCTCTGGCTGTGAGACTGAAATCACAGTTCCTCATTTTCAGTCAGTAGTATACTAAGATTTCTCAGAATAAAAAGTATCTCCATTCTCTTTGTGCCTTGTAACAAGCAGAGCCAGTGCAACTTTCTTTTCCGTGTGTGGCCCAATAAAACCTATATAGACTGCGAGTTTTCAGCCATTTCAGACAATATTTTTCCTTGTGTGGAGGAAACATGCCTGGAGAAGACAGCAGCCTGTCCTGCAGCCTGTCCTGGCCTCCTGCTTCCTTCCCAAGCTTGAAAGAGCATAAGTGACCTCATGTGTAATAGAGAAAGTGGTGCTCACGAGCTCAGCAGTCAGACCCCACTCATAACATCAGTACCAGCTCACAGCACCATTTCCTAGCTTTTTTTTCCCCTATCCATCTATCCTTTATCACTCAAAGGTAGAGCTGCTGCCAGGCACTTCTGTGTTTTCCTTAAGGCTATTGTTACTTTTCCTTTAGGGAGCAAAACTTGTACACAAACATAAAAGGGAGCAACAGGAACTACAACTGGTGTAAACCATGCTGAGTTTGGGTGTAGGAGACTTTGCTCCAACTACTAGCTACAACAGTCCACTGCAAACTGTGTCATTAGTTTGTACTTCCACACCGTGACCAAGGGGATGGCTGTAGCACCAGGTAATATCAACTTTACAAGTACAGACAATTTTAAGCACTCAAAGCACTTTACACTTGATAATTTTATTATATTTTTCATGAAAACAGCAATAAAACAGCTGAGACTAATTCTGCTTTCACACCAAGGGATTGCAGTGGAAAGATGTTAGAGTGGAAGAAAAAAAATCAGGGTTTAACTTCCTATATATTCCCCTCCTGTCTGAACTATTCCCAGTAGTCTCTCCCCTCTATTTGTACAACATGCTCCTAGGCCTTGCCAGCTCCAAGTTTTCACAGCTATTTGTTTTATGCTATTAATTTAAAGCTGATTTCCCTAAGGTGAGCAGTGACTTTTCCTCTGTTTTCCATCTCCCAACATAACGGGACACAGCCTTGAGTAAAGCTTTAAAAATGCAGGATGATGCAAAATGCATACCAGTAGCAGCAATATCACATTTTCAGTCTCCCTCTTGAAAAAGTATTTATTATGAAAAAAAAAAAAAAAAAAAAAAGGAAGAATGCCTTTAAAATCAGAAGAGGCTTAATGCACACAACTTGTGAGACCTCAGTGTGGTATGAATCCAGGGTACCCGTGTTGATTCATGACTCAGGTGTCGTAGCTGCAGTTAGATTTGAATTATTTTGGGGGAAAGAGAGTTTTCTTTTTGGTCAGAGGTTGCTTCCTGTCCTAGGGTGATGTTTGTATCCCCATTTGTGTGTTCTGCTCTGTTGGATGTTATGTTCTGTGCCTTTGACACTGTCTCTGAAGGACAAATGTTTTGTTTTGGTTCTGTTCTCAGCCTGCTCCCCCCACGACTGGGGGACACAGAGACGGGGCAGTACATAGTGTGGCTTTTGGTTTTTGCTGCTCTCTTTTTTTGTTTGGCTCTCGCTCAGGCTTCTGCTTTTGCTCCTGCTCCTGCTTTGCTTTGCTCTTGCTTCGTTTTTTTTTTTTTCCTTTTTCCTTCCTTGTAACTCTTGGAACCTGCTCCGGACTGGCACTGAGAACACCTTGTGTCTGCAGCAGCCATCCCCAGCGCCGGAGGGAGTGACAGCAGAGCGACCACCGCCAAGAGAGACTCGCTGAATTTGTCATCTTTTCCAGAGCGGTGAAAGAGTGTTGTCACCTGGTATTGTTCATTTTGTGTACTGGGGGTGCTGTGCCTGTTAAATAAACAGGTTCTTTCCACTTCTCTCCCAGGAATCATTCCCGAACCGGCTGGGGGGAGGGGCCGTGTGGGTTTGCTCTCGGGAGGGATCCCCCTTTGGAGGTTTTCTCCCAGATTTGCCCTAAACTAGGACACATCCTTAGTGCTAGAACATCCATACTATGTCTCAACAAGAATAGGCATTGTCAAAACCCTTCTGGAACGCAACAAGGCAGAAGCACAGAAGGCAAAACTGGTCCCTGGTCAGCTGGTGGCCAAAGACTATTTCTGCTAGGCTGGTGATCGTGCACAGGCAGCACTAGGTGACTGTGAGTGAAAATTACAGACATCAGTGAAAAAAATAATCAGTGGAAATATCAAATGACAAGGTACAGCTCTCACTGATGGGTGCATGTTTTCTCAAGAAGCATCACTCAGGCAAAATCTCCCCTCAAGGCCATCTGGATTTCCTCAGGGTGTGGCGTGGACACTTGTGAGCTTCTCCCAAATTCTGCTGTCCCTGTTGCAGATAGCTACACTTGTGACCCTTCACTGTACATTATGTACCCCACCACTGTCTCAGGTGAAACTGCAGGCTGGCACTTTTTTGACAAATAAGCAGCAAGTAATGAATGGATGTAAGCAGAATGAGATTTTAAAAGAAAATCTGGGTAATCCACAGGTCATGTAACCAGTAGGATAAATAACAGATGGGCAAAGATAATCTTGGATTGAATCTCCCTGAACAGTGAAAATGCAAGAGTGACTTAAAATGAACTTGCAATATGAAACTGTCCTTGCCAGGAACCCTGACACAGACTCCTTGTACTCTAGCAAGGATTTAGAGTCAGGAGCTGTAGAATCCAGCTCTCTCTGAATTGAAGCAGGAAATTAAAGGGAAAGAAGACAAGAAACCAGCCCTTTTAATCCTGAGAAAACACCTGGGTCTTCTATTTATAGAAATAAAACATGGTATTAATGTTTAAGATAAAGTGACAACCAACCATTAAATCTGCCACAGATGGGAATAGAATTCTTTCAGGGTTACTGGAGTCAGTGGTGATCTAAATAGGCATGAAATGAGGTTCTGAATGATTATAGTGTTGCTTTCCTTTCCTTTAGGGCCACAACTGAGATATTCACATCACCAATATGGGAAGCAGCCACTGTTTCTGGAAACAAGCCAGCACAGGGAATCTCCTAGGAAAGAGGTTGTTTGTAGGAGAAAGCAAAGAAGCCATGGGCAGCATGAGTGCCTGTCTCTTGGCTTTACTAGAAATGTTTGTTTTTCTGGTTTCTTTCCCTTTCCCTGGGTAGAGCACACTCCCTGGAGAAAGCAGGCTTTACCCAGCTGGCTGAAGGCTCTTTGCTATTCAAGCTGCCTAATTACAAATTACGTCACACCAACTCGTCTGAACCCCCTTGCAGAGGGATTATCGACCTTTGGGGAGTCAGATGAGGCTGCTAAGTCTCAATTCACTTTGAACATTTCACAGATAGCTACTAATCACAGGCAGGCTCTTCTGTGCAGCTCAGGAAGGGGTCATGTCTAATCTGGTAAATCAGTGCCCCTGCTGCCGTTGCTCTCTGGGTAAACACTGGACATGTGTGACCTGGGAGAGACCTGCAGCAAGCAGATTTATAAAACCAGAGTGGGTGTATCATGAGTAGAAACTCCCTGGTAAGGTGGGAATTGAGGATGATTTCAACAAGTTACAGACCTTTTGCAGGGTGGTACTCTAAGTTGGATGCTTTGAATTTTATTAATTTAAATTCCCTCTCCAAACTAGAGAAATGAGGTGTTTTACCTGGAAGGTAATTGCTGAAGCAAATAATTCATTGTTGTGTTTTTTTTTTTTTTTTTGTTTTGTTTTTTTAATGAAAATATGAATCTCTTGGCTCCTGAGGATTTGACACTGAAGAATGGCCACAACTGATTCTGTGAAAGATCCCCAGAAAGGCACAAATTCTCTTGTTGATTGTATTGAAGTGCTATCACCCAGACAAAATCACAGAGGACCTTTCCTGAAATATTACTTACAGGTTTTGACATATCTGTGACTTCTCTGGAGTCTCATTTGCTACCTCACTAAATTTCCCAGGAGATGAGAAAAGGCTGAAAACCAAAATCTGTGACTCACGAAACATTCTCAGATTTGAAATTTAATCTGGTACCACAATGAAAACACAAACTCAGTGTTTTATATTTGTGGTTAGTTTTTTTCTTCCCTTAGCACAAAATAGTTTCAAATAAGGTACTTGTCTTTACTGAAATATTTTTCTCTTGAGAAGATCAAACCATTCTGTTTACTCAGAAATTGTTGGATTTCATTTTGTTATCTTAAATTGGATGGAACTCTGAGAAACCCTGTCCAGTTGAAGATGTTGCTGCTCATTGCCAGGGGTTTGGAATAGATGATCTTAGGCATTTCTTGGATGTTTGATCACAACCTCCCTGCAGGCAGAAGCCAAACTCCTCTTGAATTTAGCTGTGTACCTTTACCCCTAGGACAGATCAGAGTGAAGGTTACAAAATCAGAATTTTTGCAGCCAGCCCAGGGATTCTCAAAGCTGTCATGAACCAAAAGGAAAGCTGGCAAGTATCAAAGAGCCATTTACCAACTGTCCCCCTTTCATCTCATTGTGGAGGTAGGGGAAGAAGGTAGTGATGTGTGGAGACAGCCAGATCCAGATCCTTCCCTACTTTGATGGCTTTCCTCACTCTTCTAAAATAAATATAAGCAAAGTGGTGAAGTAATTTACATTTCAAATGACACAAAAGCTGCAATAGAAGACATATCCTGCAAGGTGACTATACTTGGATATCTGCACAAGAATACCCAGTCTCTAAGAATTGAAAACACCTTCAAAGTGCTCTGTCCAGCTGCTAGACAGAAGTACAGAAAAGCTCTGCTGTTCAGAGCTGCGACCAAACAGCAGAGTTTATAGCTATGATTTTTTTTCCCTCAGACTCTCCTATCTTACCTATTATTCATATTTCTTCCCCTTATTTCAGTAGAGAAGGAATAATAGAGAAGAAACAAGCCAAACTGAGGAATATGGGTAATACTGCCCTGGAAGTTGTGTGTTAAAGAAGAAAATTTAATGGAATGAAACCTTTGTATCATCTCTGGTCTGAGTTGATGTGCTGTGGGGCCTCTGGGGAGCCTGGTTGGGCATATTTAGATCTCGAGGCTTTCATTCAGCAAGGCACTTAATGATGTGCCTTGATGTTATGCTCCTGAGTGCTCCTTCTGGACTTCACCAGGAATCCTCGTCTCTCTGACCTTGTTTGTGAACATGTAGCTACGTCATCAGGTTCATCTGCATTAAGGACCTTAATTAGAAAAGGACTTCATCTGAAAGGTTCCTAGCTGAGCTGAGGGCTGGGGGGAAATCTGCTTTTGGAATCAAGTCACTCGGTGTGACAGCCCTTAGCTGTGGATTTCTGCATCTGAAGGTCTGGTCCAGCAGGGTGCTGCCTTCTATCTGCCACCATGGGGGTGCAAATAATGTTGCTCTGGGTGTGATTCAGAACAATTCCAGCCAATGCAACTGTCAAATGCAGTAGTGACTTGTGTTTTCATAAAATGAGGCCAAAAAAACTAAAAAATGTGCAGCACAAAGTGAACACTGGCACTGCACAGTAAAAAAAGGTTTCTGTACAAAGCCGTGATAAAAAAAAAAGTTTACATTTATCATCCCACTTAATTGTATTGGGTCTAAAATTAATGAGCCTTACCTCTGAACTCCATTTAAGACAATAGTTAATTGCTTCATTTTAATAAAATTTGGCAGAATGGTGACTATAACAATGACTGAATACTCAATTATTACCTAGGCTAGAAAATGAAGATATACAGTATTAATGATATACACAATCTGAAAAGCAATTAAGATCTTGAAGGTAGAATAAGCAGTCACCTAAAAACAGCGTAATAAATGAACTTTCTTATCAAACACCGGGGAAAACAAGGTCTTAGAAGTAAGAAATCTCATTGCCTGGGATTTTAGCTTGATTCATTTCTTGCTCCCCTCCCCTGTGTCTGTGACATGTTCAAAACCTGTCAACAACAGTGTCATGGGAACATAAGAGAGGCAAGCAAGGAGCAACACGTTCATGCTGAGTTGAGGCATGAACTATTTCACTTTCTGACAACAGCTTGTGCTGTACAGGGTGGGTGTAGGAACTGCATTAGAGAGCTCAGCTTTACAGCAGCATCAGCAGAGGAAAGGGTCACACAACACATCTGGAGACAGGGTCAGAAATGAAAAAAAGACTTTGGACAGAATTAATCTTCACTGCAAATAAGTTCTACACCTCAGACACTCAGTGGTGTATTTCTAAACCCACAAAACTGTGGGGTGTGGGGATGCTGTTTCCACTCTACCACTTAAATTATTACAAACCTCTTTTTTTTTCCCCAGTTGTGTTTCCTCCATGGACATTGAAAGCTCTCTAGAGCAGGGCACATCCCCCTGTAAATGGAGTGAAGCAGAAGTCATTGGGTGTCCAGGACATCTCTGTCACCTCCACAGCTGCACCAAGGACCCCTCAGAGAGGTGAACCCTCCTCAGCAGGTGCCTTCTGAGTCCATCATTGCAGTTACCCCTCCTCTAGTGCAGGGGCACAGCATGGGGTGGAGGGAATTTGGATAAACATTGCTGGAAGTGGCAATAGTTCTCTCTTGCACCTCTCCGTGTGTATTTTTTCTTAGGAGCAATGTTACCAACCTGATGTGAGAATGTTTACAAAAACAGCCTTCTCATCAGGCACTGAAGGAAAAGTCTAATTTTTTATTAAATGCCTGCATCCCTCAAATATTTGAGATGCATAATATTAGACTTCATCTCTTTTTTTTCCAATTAAGAGAAATTAGGTTGTTTCAGAAGCACAATGACAGTTGCTCTAGATAGTCTTTAACTAGTACTTTGTGCAGTAACACTGTACTACCTCTCCTTTTGATTTACAAATTATTATATTCCCCAGAAGTCCCAAGTCCTGTTTGCATTCATTAGCAAAGTTGCTGCCTAAACTCAGGACATTTTCTGAACCATGTTCTGTGTCTTTGACAAATCTCTTTTCTTGGCAGTTTGCTGCACTGTATTTCCATTTTCACAACTGCTTTCTTGGTTTCTTGTTCCATGACTGATTGTGCTCTGTTTATCTATATTTAATCACATTCGTTATTTGATATTACTTCAGAGTCTAATTTCAAAGCCCATTATCATTTGTGGATCTTTAGCATAATTTAAAAACCAGAAAACCTTGATTTCAGTGCCATTATATCCAGTGTTAATATAAACAATAACAAATCTCACATCCCACAGCTGGATTTTGCAGTCTCTCATGGCTGTTAAATTTTCTTTTAAAAGAGATGGTTTCTAGAATTAACCTAATTTTAAGCACTGCACTAATATCTCATGCCTGTATTACTCTGCTTCTTAGATGTTATTTTAATTAGGAACCAAAGAATTGGGTTAAAAGCTTTATGAATTTCCTACCCAATGCAGTGATTGGTTTCATTACAGAAGCCTTTACACTGACAGAAAAACTCATGTTCTAACAAGCCAGTCAAGCATAACCCTTTTTTTTTTTTAATGAAATCATGTGGGCTTTCCACAGTACAGCCTGTATCACATTTTGTGTCCTTTAAAAACAGATTCCTCTTTTAAACCAGATCCATTCACAGGAGATAGGACACCATTCAGGCGGCTTTGGGGGTTTTGTGATGGATCAAATGTGCAGCCTGGGCAGAGTATGAAAATCCTGACAATGACTGCTACTGCTGCCTCTTTGGTTTTTTTTAAATCATGGTTGCTCACTGGCACTGCTTTTCCAACAAACATTTGCAAGATGAGCCTGTTTCCACCACTTTTCTACTCTGTTTCCTGAATCCCATGAGCTAGGGCTCCTGTACCCTGGCTGAGGCAGGATGCTCATCTGAATTAATCCTTGAATAATTCCTATTCAGCCAGCTTTGAGACCTGTAGAGTAAGGTGGGGTTTGTGTGCTTTCACTTTTCCATGACTTTTTGATTCAGGGCCTCTGTCAAGGCATTTCAACCACTGCACTCCTTGTGCCAGGCAACACTTGAGACTTCTCAGCAGCTTTAGTACCCCTTCCCCAGGTGAAACTATGGCAGGAAAGTTACCTTTATTGCAAGGATAACTGTGCCAACGCCTAGCATATTTATTGTGCTATTGTTTTTGAAAGTCAACTTTTTCCCCTGGATCAGTGGAGACTTCTGAAAGCTTGACAGCAAACATCTTCCAGGCTTGGGTTTTCACTGTGGTTCCTCCTGCCTTTCAGCTCACTTCTGAGCTCTGTTTTTGTAGAGAAGGTGACTGAATTTGCTCTTCACAGGTCCAGGGCAGACCCAGATGTTCTTGTAACACTCTTCAGCTCCTCAGCGTCAGGGGTGGCCAGTTTCTGTCTGCCCTGTGCTACCCACAGCTTTTTCTTCTCTGCTGTCAGTATGGTGGTGAAGAAGGGAATGGCAGGACTAGACAGAGAGTCTGGTTAAAAAGATAATTAAATTAGAGATAAGGGAAGGAAGTTAGAAAAATGCTTGGATGAGGAGATGAGCATGGGAGGTAGAAGAGAGGCGAAGGAAAGGAAACTAAAACTGGGACTAAAGAGACAAGAAGAGAAGAGAGAGACACCTGGAGCACTGATGCTGTGAGGTGGGCAGAAAAACCTCTGAGCATGGTAGATGGAAAAGAGGTCCAGACTCTCATTAGACTCTCCTGCCACAGACGGAAAAGCATGAAACCCTCTGGCCAGCCACATGCCCTGTTCTTCAGTGCCAGTCTGGGAACAGTGACCAGCTCCTGCTCTAATTCACTGACCCAAATGACCCCGACCAAAGGCCACACCTTCACTCTGCTGGTTGTGGCAGACACACTAAATTATGTTGCACCACATGCTGAGATTTACCCAGGGTGGTAACGAGGTTCTGTTTGGGTTTTTAACCAAAGCAGAATGGAGGAGCCTTAATATTAAACAAAACTGTTGTTAAAAGACCATTACTGGAGTGTCAAACAGTCAAATATGAAATATAGATTGACAGCAGAGATCTCTCTCTGCTATAAACACATCTTGTAACTGAGAGACATGGAAGCCTTAAATCCCTCAAAAGTTATAACTCTGGGTACCCTTTTCATAAAAATCTTAAACCAATGAAAAATTAGTTCTGTCACCAGTCTTTTCCTTTGTGATTGAGAATGTTCATAGGACATGAGTCAAGAATAAATTTTAGACATTCTTTTTCCAAAGGAGGAGTAAAAAATCTTTGACAAAGAGATCAATGAGTAAAAGTTGGACAGTTTTATCTGGAGAGGAAGGTAACCCTATCAATCTCATTACTGCTTTAATATCTTTGAAGATGAGAATTGATTCTTTAGAGTTCACCTGTGTGGAGGGAAAGGTGAAATAACAGAGCAGAAATTGGCAACTTGAAATAACAGTTCACTTTACAACTCTGTAAAGAATCTCTGGTGTGTAAAGTGATTTTGCTAATAAGAGTGTGTAAAATAAAGAAAAGGAAAAGTAAAATATCTGCATTTTAGATATATTCTGCTCTGCTGATACCCCAGCTCATACTGCTTATTTCCTGCAGAATTCAGTTTTGCAGTGTGTTTTAAAGACAAAGATGATGTCTTCCCCAAGATCATGTGGGGACACCAACCAGAACCCCTCATCCTATCTTGAGTAAAGAGGTGACCTAAGCTGAAATATGGGAGCTACTCCAACCCAAGAGTATAAGGAGATGGAGGAGATGTTTGTCTATCTCCAAGCATCTGAGACAATCTGAATATTTATTGGGCCTTCTCTCAGGGTAGCTCACAGAACATTCTTGATGTAGAAAATTCACCTAAAGTAGTTGGCACCCAGTCTTAGGGAGGAGGACCCGAAAGGACTGTAGTAAAACTGACTTTTGGAAGTGTTGGGAATTAATAGGAATCAACTTCTCAAACACTCATGGTATTTTATATTCCTAACAAAAGAACAGAGGCTGACAAATATATTGCTTAAAACAGGCTAAACTAGCTCATAAAAAAAGAGGTGATTCTAAGGAAATGATCATAAACCTGCCTTTGGGCACACATCACTTTTGAACTTTGCTTCAACCATGGTACAAGACAAGATGATGTCTAGGGACAAAAGTGAAATGTAAATAAATCTTTTTTATTCTGCTGGGTTTAGTTAGGATAGAGATAATTTCCTTCACAGGAGCTAGGCTTTGGATATGCATTGAAAACTGCATAGATAACACAGGGATGTTTTAATTATTTCTGAGCAGAGCTTACACAGAGCCAAGGCAATTTCTTTTTACCTGACACCTCCAGACAGGAGCTGAGGGGTGCACAAGGTGAGGGGACACAGCCAGGACAGCTGACCCTGACTGATCACAGAGATATTCCACACTGTATGGAATCGTGCCCAGTACATAAAGTTGGGAGAAGGAGAAGGAAGATGTTTGGAGTGATGACTTTTATATTCTCCAGTCACCTTTATGCCTGAGGGAGCTCTGTGTTCCTGGGATGGCTGAGCACCTGCCTGTCCATGGGAAGCGAGGAATGAATTCCTTGTTTTGCTTTGCTCTTGTGTATGGCTTTTGCTTTACCCTTTAAATTGTCCCAACCCACAAGTTTTCTCGTTTTTGCTCTTCCAATTGTCTCTCCCATCCCACTGGGAGGAGCTGGGTGAGTGTCCATGTCAGCCTTAAACCAGGACATGGACACTTGTTTCCAGTAATCAAACAAACATTTCAAAATAGATGGAGGCAATTTTCTTTCAAAAGGACATGGTTAAGCAGCCTGCACATCAGATTGTCAGTCCCCCACCCTTCACAGTAAAAGGTGATTTATCATCAGCAAGGAGTCTGAAATACATTCTGGGAGTCTGCATCCTGCCTCTTATTCTGGACAGTGTACAGAGTAGTTTCATGAGAGAACATGAGACAGAAATGAAGAGCAAGGGTAACTAGAGTTCAGTCCTTGACTGTTGCAATATTTCCTGATGGCACTAGCAAGTATATGGCCCCTTATTGTCTCAAATTCTTCAGGACACCACCATTCATTGGTCATCAGAGGGTGAGGGAAGAACTACCTCCATACTGGACTCTGTTGTTGTTCAGAACCTACACCAATTACAGGAGACAAACTGTGTATTTATATTTTTATTGAGGATCAATTCAGCTAAGTCATTGCACCGTTTTCTAGCTCACTAGTGCTGTGATTCATCTCACCCACCTAAAGAACCAAGCCAGTCACCCTTCATGGTCACTGGGAGACCATAGGCACTTTGGGGACATAATTTATCACCTGTATTCACAATCTCAGACTGCTCAGCTGTTCCCTACCCTGTGTAGCCTCCATCACCTTGCTCAGATATGGATGTCTACACTGCAGAAGAATTTTAGTCTCACTGCCTGATTTTCAGAGAAGTTAAACACCCCATTTTTTTTAAATGTCAGAGGCCTGTTGAGGTGTTTGGGAATTGCTGCTGTTTACCCTGTTTGTGGCATAACTTCCTCAAACCCTTTGACTTGTCAAGACCATGAGATTGTGAGAGCTCATGCAAAATGCCACCTTGGTACTTCCAGGACACTTTTGCCTCAGCAGATACATCCAGGCAGGGACATCCATTGAAACAATGGATGCAAAATGGATGGGAAAGGCTCTGTCCTCACAGTCTCCTCATCCTGGCAAATCCAGCTCCTCACTTTTCTCTTATAGATGAAGGTTGATCTCCTCAGCAAGGCTGGGATCTAAACTACAGCTGGTCTTCTGACCCTCTGAGGCATTTCAGCATCCAAGATTAGGGCTGCAAAACTGCCAGAAAATTGGAAGCATTTAGGGCTGAGTGAGCCTCCTTCAAAGCAGCTGTATTAATCCTATCACAAAATTAAACTCATCCTCTCCAAAGCAGATGTGTTTTTCTGCACTGTGGAAGTCAATAGAATTTTTAAATATGATTCAACAGAGCCAGGTTTCAGACCATGCTCGGTTTTAACCCTTTCTTGTCCATTTTGCTAATTGAGATTATCTTATTTAGCACAGCTCAGAGAATTTGGGGAGAAAGAAAGTCTAACAAATTGGTTTTCCTTGGTAAAGATAAGTGTACTAGCTACCTCCCCTGTGGAAGTTCAGAAATTTTGTGAAAATACTTTACAGTGGGAAAATAAGGAAATAAAAATTTGGGTTGTTTAGAAACTACAGATTTACTAACTTCTGAAGGTATTCAGAACTTCTTGAATAAGGGCTTAAGAACAATTGATATGTGGTGTCTTCCAGTGTGGTAACCAAAATGTTCTCAAAGTTACTTTTTGAGGCAATGGCTTCTATTCCTCATATTTTATATATTGACTTTGGAAAAAAAAATTCACATTTGAGAGAGCATTTAGCAGAGGTTATGCTTTTGCTAGCTTTCCTTGACGGTTTAGAAAAGTTTTTCTATTTTAACCATGTCTCACCTTTGTTATTGAAATGCTGCCAGACCTCTTGGTCTCATTGCAGACTTTGTAGTGTAGTCCAGCTCTCCAGATCTGAATTCTGCAGCCTGAAATCTCTCTTCTATTCCTATTTTTTTTTCTTGCTTGAGCCATGGCTCATTTCCTAAGAACCGAGTTAATTAGTCTTTGATCTTTTCTTCTTCCCACACAAAGAACCTTCTCTGATTTCAAACATATTTCCTACCAGTGCTGACCTTAGTGGGCTACACAGGATGTGTGCAGACATCCCCGTAAGAGAAGGAGAGAGCAAAGGGACCATTAAGCCCTCAGTGTTCTGCCCCACCTCCCAAGAGCTGTGGTTGCACCCATCTGATCATCTGAAATTTTTCCATATCCGTGCCCACACTGCAGACAAACTGTGCAGATATTGATGATTTCTGAATACCCACAAGTGCATCACTGAACCCTGACATCTTTCCTACAGATCTTCACAGTGGAGGGAAGGAGTTTCCTTCACCCAAAACCTGCAATGGTGGCTGTATCTCCATGCTCCTCACTGGAATTACATGCTTAAGTGTCCCTGTCCATCTGGAGTCCTGCCCCAGAAGAATAATGGATAAAAGACAAGGGATGTGGGAACCAAGAGGGATGCTCAGGTTTGCTGAGCACCTGTGGGAATGAGAAATAGTTGTAAACAATGTCCAAGCTTGGTGTAAGACCACAGGAAGAGGAGGTTGGACTGGAGGCCCCTGTGGCTCAGGTCCTGCCAGGGAAGCTTCCTGTAGATTATTCCAGTTGAGTTTTAACACTGGCCCTAAGGAGATATGGGCAAGGAACCTCTTCCTGCTGGCAAGGACCATCTCATCTGCTCTTCACCTTTGCAAACAATAAATGCCTCTGAGACATGCTGCTGTGAGTGAGCGTGAGGAGAGATACATGGAAGTCCTGAATTTATTATCTGTATTATTTCATGGTTGTTTGGCTTCAGTCTTAATACACTTCTTAAAAAGATTCAGACGATGGAGTGAAGCAGCAGACATGAGATACCACATAACTAATCAGGACTCAGCCAATCCCCCAAAAAAGTGAGCAGTATTAGAAAGGTGCTTCCACACACTTTCCTGATTCGTTTTTATGAGATTTCTGCCCAAATAAGGGGTGTTAGAATGAAGACCCATGGTGATATTACCTAACCTTGGAACTCACATCACACAGCAACTGAACAAGGATATAGAAAAGAAAAAGTTGTTAATAGATTCTTCGAGGGAAAAACCCACACACCTAAGACAGAAATATTGCATTCAATCAACACAGCCTGCCAGCCAAATTCTGGTGCAAGGAATTCTTTTAGACTCAAAGGGCTTATTCTTAAAAGGTAGAGGAAAAGTATTCAAAAAAAGTGCCAAATGTGCCCCAAAGTGTGATTGTTTGCAGCTCATTGTGTGACACAGATAATTACAATTGCCCTTATGTACAGCCACTTACCTGTAATTAATTCATAAAATAATTATGGCAAGAGTGCTGCTGTAGTTAGATTTTACATTGAACTTCAATAGAGAATTCTGCTGCTGCTGAATACCGAGAGCTAAAAATAATCAATATGAAATAAGGGCTGCCATAAATACTGGATGGGACTGATTTGCCCTGCATAAGGGAATGTCAGGAAACAGTAGAAGGAACTGCTTCAGCACTGAGGGAAAATTGATTGAACATGAGGTAGTGAAAGACTGAAGATGCTTCCTCCTCCTCTCCTTCCTGTGGGGTGAAAGTTCCTCCATTTGGGCTTTACATGGTGTGTGCTGTCAAGTGGTCTAATTTCAGCTCATAATCTGAACACCAACCGCTTACAAATTGAGCACAGGGAATCACTTAATTTTGTTTCAGTGAAGGAAAAACAAAAAAAATGCCAAGAAAAAATCAGAATCGGTTCTTTCCCTGGAGGATTTATGTGCAGCACTAGGACAGTGAGCCACAAAAGGGGCAGGTTTCCATTCTACCAGGAACTGGGACAGATTTAAAAGGGCTTACAGTATCAACTTTCACAAATATTCTTTCTGATATATACATATCACTTCTATCTTGGTTTATTGAGCTTCACTTTCACCACAGTGATGTTGTTTTACCTTTTCTATCTAGTTTGACTTATTTTACTACTGATGTGGGATGCATGTGGGAGGCTCAGTCCTAAGCCCAAATGTTTTCCTCTATTCCTCTTTCCTCTGGCATCGCTCTGGCACCAGCCATGGAAGGAAACTGCTCTTCAAACAAACATCATTTGCAGACACATCACACACTGGCCAGAGGCTTGGGGTCCAAGCACAGGATTTTCCAGATGTATCTGCCATGGCTTCAGAAGACACCCACAGGCTACATCTTTCCTTCAGGACAGACATCACAGACATCAGACCTCCCTGGTACCACTGATAGAAGATGTCTGAGTTTTCCACATGACACACCTGCTGGCAAGAGCTGGGACAGAGGGCTGAAATTGTTTAAACACTTCTTTTTATCTTGAAGCTGCAGAATAACACAAGGCTCTGGCACAGCTCATCAGCCAGGGTTGGTTTGGTGTCTTCCCCTATTCCCAGGTCATTTCTGAACACACAGTCAGCACCAGCCTTACCAGAGGTCCTTAATGTAGGACCTCACTCTCCAGTGTGAGAACAAACTATTTGTTCCTGTCTAATTAATTAAACAGTTCCTGGTTAATTGCTTTCAGTAATTAATCTGGAGTAGGAGTTTCCTTCTTGTCCCTCAAGAATTTAGTTCCCTTAATAGTCTTTGGTGAGATATCATTAAAGTTCTTTAAACTTAGCTCCTTTGCCATGACAAAACCATTATCTTCATGCTCATTGGCTCCTTGCAAATAATCCTGAGATATGTGAATGACATTTTTTTTTTTAAATGAAAATCCTGTTAATTCTTTACAATATATCAGGGTTTCATATCCGTATTTTCTAGTTATTTTTTTACATTGTACCTTACACTTTTTCTGACTGGCATGAAAGAAAGAATCACTAATCTCAGGATTCTCACACCACTCCTAAAGCTTTTTTAAAGGGTAATAATAAATTTGCCACTAAAATTGTGTTTGTTCACACAGGAAAGCTCAGTTTAACAATACTTAGTGATTCCTCAATTTCATATTTGAATACCATTTGAATGCTTGAGTTGATATCATCTAGCTTTACAATTAGCACTTCATTTCAAGCCACCTTTTTCAATTCTGCATCAGTTTGGTGTAGGAGTCTTCCAAACCTGTAGTGAACCATGAAGCAAGAATTTCATTTCACTCCTTTATAGAATAGCGAGCACTACCCTCTCTAGTGAAGGGTAGTTTATGAATATAGTAAGAGGTTGCTATATTTCAAAGTATTTTCTCAGCTTTTGTTGTCTGTAATAAAATGTTGAAATAAAATTAATAAAATATCACAACAAGCCGTAGTAAATAAATCCTTCCAAAACCTATTAGAAGGCACTATTGAAGGAGCAGAACTGCACATTAATTTTTGAATTACACATATGTGACAAATGGTGGCAAATTGAGTATCCTTTGCCAGGAGTGCTGACTTAATGCCCTGTCAATTTGGAGCTGCTGCCTCCTATCCCCCTACTGATAACTCCTCCCTTGAGAGAGCTCTGTGGCTCTAATCCTCCCTGAGAGTGAACACTCAGCATCCCAGTGTGTGTGTCCTGTGGGGAGAAAGAGCTGCCCCTTCCTGCCAGCCTCCACATAAGTAGTGAAACTCTCAGTGAGATGTTTTTTTATCAATTACTGCTAAGGGCAGCCTGGATTTGGGGCTTTTATGTTTTGGTTTGGGTTGGTTTTTTTTGTTTTGGTTTTTTTGTTTTGTTTTGTTTTGTTTTGTTTTGTTGTTGTTTGATCTTGTTGTTGCTGATGATGTTTGCAGCTTTCCTCAAGTGGCACCCAGGAGAGCTGCAGTTGCGTTTTTGATGCTGTGGCATCCAGACCTTAGAATGACATTCACCCATCTGTGCCAAATGCAAATCCAGCCTTAAAGGGTGGCTGCCCTGGGACTCTGCTCCTCCAAGAATGTCTTTCCCTGCAGCACCCTGTGGGAGCTGTGAAGCCTGGAGGCAGCAGGGACTTTACTCACCTGCAGGTAGATTTCTGCAGGCAGGGTGTCTTAGGGGAACCAGCCCTCCCCAGCTCCCTTCAGAGCTGGTGTGTTCATCTGAACACAGCCTGGAGCAAGTCACATGGCTGGTAATGCAAAAAGCTCTGCAGATTATCAAGGAACCTCAGGGTAAACTGCTCCAAGGTGGTCGCCTGCTTTGCCTCCCCTCAGCTCTGGGTCTTCTGGGAGCAGCACAAGCAACCAGGGAAACTCAGGAGACCCTCAGGTTCCTTATCTATATTTTTTTCAGCCTGGTTTTGCCCCTTTTATTCCCCCATCTCCCCAAAGGCTGAGAGTGGGGTGGGGGTTAAACAGAGAGGAGAATTTCCCTGAATTTCCCTGCAGTGCAGGCTGCCCTCGCTCAGCACTGACACCATATGTCCAAGGGAAGGGTAGGAGCAGGTTGTCCCCGGGCAGCTGGCCAGGGGAACAGATGGCTGCACCAAGGCACTAAAGACTGTGAATCAACCCTGGATGTGGAGGGCACAAGTCAAATAAGAACATTTAAACGTTTGCCCAGCCTGCAGCCAGCCATCAGGTTTAAAGGAGAAAACCCACCATTTGGAAGTAGTACTGGGGATTAAGTAACTCTTACTGGTGTGGTTTTATGAGTTCCGGTTCTGCTCCTTGGATCTCAGGAGCAAAATGTGTCCCATCCTCAGAAAGAAGAGCATCTTCTGTCCCCAGAATATTCCTCTGTTAGGGGAACCATTTTTGTTTCAGCACAGATGTTAATCTGTTTGTTTTCTTTTAACAGCAACCAAATCAAACCAGACTAAATGACTCTGAAGAGCCCCGGATGCACCTAAAGTGCTGTGCTATGCTTGATGCTGTTCCAGACACAGGGCAGTGCATCCTGCCTTGGAAGGAACAGTCTGAGACAGGGAAGTACCCTCTGAAGTCAAAAAAAAATCTGTGCAATGAGGCCAGCAGTGCCGCCTGCTATGATTGCAGATGACTCATTTCTTATCTAAACAAGAAGCAGTGAGCTTTTGGGAAGAGAAGAGCCAGTTTTTTCCTCTTGGCTGTGCTTTTTGGCCACCGGGTCAGGAAGGTGCTAAAATCTGCTGCAGAGGATATTTGCTTCACAGACTCAATAAATCTCTGACTATTCAGATGGGAAATGAGTCCTCCTTGCTAAATAAGTTTTTCATGCATAGTCCTTCCAGTTTTGATCAAGCTTTCTTTTAAATTTGTTGCTAAGAGTGAGGAAATCTGTTTAGGTTTCCTTTTAGCAAAGAAAGCTCTTTCCCATCTAACAGCAGTTAGAGTGTTTTCCTAATCTTGTTTTGCACTCGTCATGCCCTGACTGCTTTAAGGCCTCAAAATAACAAGTATTCCACCACGTATTTTCTGTTGTTTTCTTGGTGTCATTTTTGGAGCCATTATTCCAGCATTTATCAGAGATGAATAATTTTTTTAATATGCACAGTCAAAAGTAACAGCCACTGTAATTAAAATTGCAGAAGAGTTTTCATAATAAAACCACCTAATTCCCACACATAAACCACCAGATTCTGTTTGGATTCCTTCACTAACATTGTTCACTGATGAATAATATTCATTTATAAATCTCGTGGGAACTGCAGTTTAAAATGGCTGAAGGAAGATGATTAAAGGGATGATAAGAATCGCTTATAAAGCGTTAGAAACTCTGGTACATAAACACATCATTAATTGTCTGGAGACAGTTTTCATAGATTTATTTCCAGAGAGGTGGTGCAGAGGAGTGACAAAGGTCCTGGCTGAGCTCCTGCTGTGGCCCATCCTCTCTGTGTGTCCTTGTCACCTTCACTTGGCCATGAGCTCTATTGGGGTGCTGAGGCCCCAGATCTGAACCAGTGGACACCACTGCACGTGTGGGCATTTGCTTCTTGGGGACACATTCCTGTGGTGCTGCTCCTCCTGTGGCCCCCTCACCAGTTTCATGGATAACTGATGGACAGTTCCCCAGCTGCAAAGCAGATCTCCAGCAGAATTAAACCTCTTCAGGTGCCCACACCTGATAGCAAAGCTTCTGGTTTATTCTTTATTTTTAAAGTGCAGCAAATCAAACGTCTCTGTCAAGGCATGGAGGTATTTCCCTATGCTTACCCAGAGGGAGGCAGAGAAGTGAAATACTTTCCAGCTCCTTGAGAACCTCTGGGAAGTGCAGTGCCTGGCACTGGCACCCCAGCGATGGGCTGAGCTGTTCACAGGGCTCTTTCATCCCCATGCACCAGGTGGCTCAGCATCCACACCTGCCTGGGAAGGGAGGTGGAAAACAACATCGTAATCAAGAAGCAGGCTCTTCTTCCCTTCCAGCACAGCTATGCTGGGGTGACGGCTCTGGGAAGCAGCACCTGCATGAGAGCACTGTAGTCCTGAAATCCTGCTTCCTGAGGAATTTGATGTCTGTGCCCTGGGGAGGAAGGGAAAAAGAAAATGAACCAACAGTGTGAAATTGTTTCCATTTAAATAGAATCTGCAACAGAGTGTTGCTCCAGGCCGTGGAGGAGGCAATGTCTGAGCTGAGAGTCGGTAACATCAGGGACTTCTGTTTAATCCATGTCATGTTTTCCTCCTCATTTTGGCTCTTCAAGCAGCACCAGGTGGCTTCGTGCTTCTCAGCCTTGGCCTTGGACACAGGAAGGGATAAGGGATGGCTCCAGGACTTGGCTGAGAGGGGTGAGCACCTTTTGCAGGATTTTGGCTCTCGCAAGCCCCTCCAAGCTGTGCAACCTCCGCAGAGCTGTCCACAGATGCCAGCCTGTGGCTGTAACTGAGAGAGAGCATCTCACAGCAAGCTTGGACCTAAAGCCCACAGTATTATTTTAATTCTGCTGGGAGAAAATAGATCAGGGAATGAACAAAAATATTTCTTTTTTCATTGGTACTTTTTTCCTTACCACTTTACAGCAATGTGAACTGAAGGAGGGGCACGGGACTAATGAATTTCGACCTGTTTAGTCATAAAGATTTATACCTGTGGCTTAGAACTAATATTGGCCAATCAAATGGCTCCCCAAATCCTGCCCATTTTATAAAAGTTAATCATACCCTCATGGCAGGCTATGTACAAAATAAATTTTGATCTACAGCCTGTACTAAAATGATCACTATTTTATGCTCATCATTAGCAGTATTTCACACTGGAGAGTTGTTACATTAGAAAAGAGTAAAATGCTTTGTATCACAAAATGATCTTATATTTGGACACCACACAGAATACTAAGGGCTTATTAAATTTGTGTCTGAATGGGAAATTTGTTAAAAACCTGAGCACTGCAAGTTGCAAAAATGCATAATACTTTTAGAAGTTTGTTCTGCTAGCACACAGCTGGTGCAAGAGTAACTTCTCTGACTTTCTTTGGTGCTATAAGTGATCCTGATCCATAAATTACTCAGCAATGACCATGTAAAAGGGTTGAATATTCAGAGATGTTTCCTCTTTGGTCCATGAAACTTAGAATTATAGAATCCTAGAACGGTTTGTATTAGAGGGACCTTAAAGATCTTCCAGTTCCTACCCCCTGCCATGGGAGGGGACACCTTCCACTACAGCAGGTTGCTCAAAGCCCCATCCAACCTGGGCTTGAACACTTTCAGGGATGGGGCATACACAGCTTCTCTGGGTAACTTGTTTCAGCACTTTCCCACCATCACAGTAAAGAATTTTTTCATACTATCTAATCCCAATCTGCCCTCTGTCAGTTTATAGCCATTCCCCCCTTGTCCTAACACTATTCCCTGCCAACAGTTGCAGAGATTATTGGTGTGGGTAGGTCTACATGCAGTTTTATTCTTGCAGCAGAGCTAAGCTTGTGAAAATGTGTAATTGATAGATTTCTCCTTTTTTATTTAACTTTTTTTTCCAAAATTGTTTCCTGTGTTGGAAGCACATGGTGTGATGGTTCCAGAGAACAAATATGTTACTCATAATCCTGATACCTGAGGGTCAAAGAGGAGCAGCTTCCTAAAATATACATGTGCATGTATCACACTTGTGTTTGCACAATGCCCAGATCCTGGGGAGTTTTGATGAAGATATTCAAAGAAACCTGATGGTGCATGGTCCAGCAAACTCATTTCTGAATCAGCCTCCAGGAACAACTGTAAATAACTGCACCACTACTATCACAGCAGCCTAATTTCCCTTTCATTGCAGAGCATTTAAAATCTTGCATTAAAATGTGCAGGAGAGTGGGATTGAACAAAAGGTCAAGAGCTTTGTAGGGAGTGTGATTTTCCTTCCCTGTTGTTGCCTTGATAAATAACATCTGAAAACGTCAAATTTTTCAATGTTTTATGCACAGGAACAAAGCATCTGACTTTTAAGAGGTGGCCACTGACAGAGGTGCCTGAGTGAAAGGTGAGTTTTGGGCAGATGCCTTGTAGCTGCTCATATGGTGACCCCTCCGAAAACACCACCTGGGCTGTGACTGCTTTGAGCTATTAAGTGTCTGAAATTTCATCTGAGATGTTACATTTGGTTTACCACAGAAAAGGGGAATGTAAGTGAAGCTCTACATCTCAGCTCACTAATTTTATTTTGCTTGGCACGAGGTAGCTGCTGTTAAAATGGATGTGAGTTTTGCATAGAGCTTTCACTCACTATTATTTTAGGAATTGTTTTAACTCCCTGAAACATTTACAGATACAGGAATTTTCAAGGCAGCAGATCACAACCGAGGTTCATGTCTATTGTATGTCAGCTCTTAGGAGCCAGAAACAGATCAAGAATTCTCCCTGCTCACCCCTCTCCCCTGTCATATGTGTGATAGGATAAGCACTGAAAGAGAAGGCAATTTTGGTCTGTAAATCCAAACCAATTTTAAGCCAGAATCACTAAAAGAAGTCAATCCATGGCAAGTCAAGTTTATCCAGAGTAGGGGGGGAAAAATTCCAAATAATGCAGAAAACCCCAGAGAGGATGTAAACATTCAGTGATATGGATCCACTCAGAAGGCAACAATTATGCTCATGGATTAACCAGGGTTAAATTGTCCAGGGTTTCAAATATCTTCCTTAAACTTGGTTATTTGCTTATAAGTCCTATGTTTCAGGTTTTGCTCCACCACAGTGCCTTGCTTTGCTCCTCACATCATGTTTATGAAAATCTGTCTGTTTACAACAGCTACTTGGGGAGAAACAAAAAATAGAAAATCTACCAATTATTTGGCTGATCATTTTACAGAGCTGTCACGAAGAGAAGATGTAGGGAACTGAATGTATTGTTTATCTTGTTCTAATCAAAATTGTTATTGGGTTCTAATTCCTTGGATAGAAGGAAAAAACCCAGCCTTGAATTAATGGTGAAGCTTGGAGATGGAAAGAGTTGACAAAGAACTTTAACAACCTGCAGCTCCCTGAATGGCAGCTGATAATGAGCTCACAAACTTGTGAGTTGTGAGAGCTCATCCGTGAAGGGGGAACATAAAAATTGCTTTTATGAGTTTTAAAACACTCATAACTTTATTAAGCTCTCCTTTTCACTAGTAAAATAAGTTTAATTGTCCTTCATGGCTGAGGAATTGTGTTTATTCTAAAGTGATTCATTTTTGTCTCCTGTTGAAAGGCTTCTTTTCTTTTGCCTTTTTTTGTGCATCTCTCAGCTATCCACGTGGCAACGATAAGAGGGGAGAAGGCTGTCACCAAAGCTCTGGCAAACCACTGACAGTTAATTCTTTGTTTCCACTTGATGGGTTTATACTGTGCCAGTTTCTCCAGTGGTGTGAAGGGACTAAGTTCCCTTTGACAGTCAGTAGAAGCTGGCAGCCATATAAATATTTCACCATGACAAGCTCTATAATTAAAAATAATGATAACAATGAGCTTTCAGCAGCGACCAGTCTTCAAAATATTTGTGAATGTTTGGGTTTAGAAACCATATCTTGTGAGAGACACAGGTCTTGCTGTGCTAGCTGGATGCTCAGAAGCATGTTTGGTCATTGTGCAGTGATCCTGGAAGGTTTTGGTTTATGATTACATACATGTATGTTGTGTGCACAGGATTTCCCAGAAATCATGTTGACTGAAGAATTCCTGCTTTGGAGGAGTTTCTCAGATCTCTGCTCACCAGTGTTAAGCCAGACTTTCTGAAATTAAGCTTCAAGGGCTCTTCTTTCCAAACATGATCTTCAAGGAGTGAGAGCAAGTATTGAGCCAAAGAATCTAAACTGAACTCTGTCCTCCTGATTAAGATGGCTTTTTCTCATTACTGGTAGTTTGTTTCTACATTTTCAATCTCAGCTACCAACTTTGGAGGTCCTTACTCTGTTAGAGTCAGGATTTTATAGCAAATTAGGCTGGCTGTGAGAAGAGACAGGACCTGCCTGCTGCAAGATCTAGGAACTCTAACATGGACCTTTGTGCTGATTCCTGGGAAAACACTCGCTAGAGGAAGTTGTTGCCATTCCTAAATTTGTGCAGTAGTTTAGTTGGGGACTTTGGCACATACAGAGAGCACAGCACAGTACAGATTAATTCTGAGAAAGCTGGAATTCAGGATTAAAAGGCCGAACTGAAGAGGAAAGCTTTATTCCAGGGGAAGAAAATGAATAGACAGAAGGCAGAGAGCAAAACACTGAAGCAAAGGGGCATTTATTAAGAACCTGGCAGCCAAAAATGCGGATATTTTATGATTGCAGTGTTCCAGTCTCCTGGCTGCTTGGCTCCCTCTCTAGCTAACCAGGTTGTTTTGTCCCAGAGATTTAATTTCCTGTACACACAGTTTGTCTCATCATTTTTACTTTTTTTTATCAGCAATGATGGAGAAGCTCAGCTCTTCTTTTCCCTTTTGCATTTTGAGATTCAATAACCTCTTCAGCAAATTAACAGGCTGGTCATTGGCTGAACCATCATTTTTTAAGTGAGCCTGGCTGTTAGAGCGAGGCAGATTTAAAGTGCAGATTTCATGTTTAATGCAAAATACCTTTGTTTTGGCAGCAGCAGCAACTGAGGAGAATCAGGGAAGTTTTAATTCACCGGCTGTAAGGACCATATGTACACTATAACATTGTAATCTAGTTACTTACTCCAGCAGAAATTACAACTGAGCAAAAGGGACTTGCTGAACAAGGTCTGTCATAAAAATGGGTACAGCTCATCAGTTCTCAAAAGGAACCATTTCCAGAAGGTCAGGCTGGTCCCTGGCTCCCACTGGTTAACAAAGATTCAGAGGTTTTCCTACAACATTTTACAGCCCTGCTGTTTCTAGCAACCTGAAAATGAGCACATTTCCCCTCCCACAATCCCACACTGGGAGGCATGACCAAGGTTTTGGAAGACTACCCTGAGACAGGGATATGTTCTTGCTTTCATTCCTAGGGGTTTCTTTGGGAATTTCTCAGGCTCATGGTGCTGTGACCACTCTCTTCAGAACCAGGCCAGCAAGAGAGCAGCCAGTTTAGTATTCACAGGTTCAGCCAGGATTTTCAGGTGCTTCTGTGGCTTCCTTATAAATGGGCAGTGTATGCTCCACCTGAGCTGACATCGCACTCCTCCAGTCTGTGAGCTTGCCAAGGTGCTTTCTTCAGCCTGTGGAGAGAAACATTTTGATGTCAGGTCTGTAGGCATATTTAGGATGAGGTAAAATGCATCTTAGCTTCTCTGAAAATTCCCTGGCTGAGTTTCCAATGGCCACACAGGGAGCTCAGGATAACTAGCAACTCCTACAGAGAAGTCTGCATTTTATGTGTCTAAATTCAGTTAGATTAATTCCATGGTAATGATCACAGTGAGTCAATATTCTAGTCAACAAGGATTTTCCAATTAAGTCTTTTGATTGCCCTTCTGTCCTTCAGAGTCCGTAGTGGTAGAGAGAACCTCCTTTTTTTTATTGTTGTGAATTTAACCTGGATATTCAGATGAGTCCTCACCACTGTAACAATGCAAACAGCAATGCAGTTTCTAAAATTAATAAAGAAACTTGTATTTTACTTTAAATTACACATCTTTTCTGATTCTTCAGAGTGCTTATTTTGCATTGTAAGGTGTGTTAACTGCATTAAGAAAAGGGATACTTGTGTTTGTAGGATCTATCTAAATATCATCTCACCCTGATGTTCTAGTCTAATGGGATCTGAATTATGTACTGGCATCTAACCTCTGTAAACAGACTGAATCTAAATTATTTGTACGAAGGATTCAAGGACATCACTTTCATCCTTGCTGTTATTCCCCTTGACCAGCTCATGAAGAAAACATTCCTACTTTGGAGATTGATGCAGAATACGTTTCCTAGAGGAGGAAATAATATTACAAGCAGAACTCTGGGCTTACAGAGGAGTATTTTTCAGCAGCAAAGCACTGTGTCTTGCAATCTGATAAATTTTCTAAATATTACATGGCATATCTGTCTTTTTCATTAGTGATTTACTATAGTAGAAATTGGTTTTCTCTGTTCAGATAGGAAAGTCTCACTTACCTTCCATCACTTAACTATTGCATCAACAGAATATTTGACAAAAACTTGACATTTTGTTTGGAAAAGTAATGCTTCCATGAGGAAACAAAGCTTGTGAACAGTGTCTGGTTGCTGCCTGGGTGGTGCCCACAGCTTGACTTGCAAGCAGCCATGGAAGAGCATCTCCATCTGGAGATCCACATAGGTTACATGATAATCCCCACAGTACAGTTCTGACACTGAGTTCCTACATGGCCACTATTGCAAATGCACAATCCATAGTTCTTGGTTAAGAACTTAAACCATAGATAAACATTTACCATCTTACTAAAAGAGTGTAACAAAACAAAATAACAAAAAGTGTCCTTTTTGAGCCTTTCTGTATCTGCAAAAGAATTTTTTTATATTTGTTATCTGTATACAATTGGATTTGTTTTGCAGAGAGAACTACCTGAGAGACTTAAGATTTTCCATCCAGGGTATTTATTAGCACATCAAAATGAAAAAAATATTACTCTGAACCATAAACATTTTTCTAGCACATGAGAAGTCTTCAGGATAGTTCAAATTTTCCACCTAGGGACTTAATGCTGAATAATTAAATATTTTGCATGAAAGGTGGCAAGAAGTGAAGTCAGCCCGTTTGTTTCAGCTTTGTTGATCCACTGCTTGAACTTCAACCACTGTTCTGTTCCACCCGTGCAGCTGGGGAGTCCCTGACCAAACAAGGATTTTTTAGGTCCTGACAAGAGAGCAAGAAGGGTCAGAAAGAAAATAAGAGGGTAAGTCAATCCTGCAGGTTCATGCAGAGCCATGACACCACTCCAGATGGAGCAAACCACAGCATATGGGTAGAAGGAGGAACTCATGGCTCCTGACTGCACTGAACAGCCCAAGATGTGTGTCCCCCGCCCTCCCTACATAATTCTTGGCTTGTAATGCTGCTTTCTGTGGGCTCCAAACACTGAGGTATAAATTTCAAAGCCCAGAGTTTCGGTAAGAGCACTGCGAGTTTTCATTTATTTTACAAAACCAGTCTCAAAAATAACACTGTGACATTCTAGATAATTTCTTCACCTTATGTGAACATTATATTATAGAGAAGAGACAGTTCCAGACAGGGCCACAGACAAAAAACACTAATGAAGGAGTTACACAGCAAGGAAGAGGCAAAGGATAATTTTACACTCACTACACATTTCTTTCATTTCATTTAGCTGCTCCTGGTTTTGCTCTTTTTCCCAAATGTTTTGCTTCCATATTTGAAGATTTTGCACATCACTGCTAGGCTGGACTGTTCGTTCTAACAACTCATTGGCAGTATTGGCTGATAATATCAAAAGCTCCCTTAGACCATGAAATTTTAATAAAGCGAAACGTATTCATTCTTGTGAAAAAGCAGATCTAGGGAAAATGAGTTGATCAGGAATGTCTGATAATCAATTTCCTCTGATAGGCACACATAATAATTGTTCCTTCAGACCCTGCTGTTTAATCTGCCTCCCCTGCTCATGCATCTTACAGACAATCCATCAGCACTTCCCTGCTTCCACCAGGAGTAAAAGATGTCTTAACAATATAGCTTTCAGATGGGGATTGTTCAAGTATTATGTGCAAAGTATATCACCAAAGCAATCCCTTCCTGAAAAATGTTCTTCAAAATCTTTAAGCAACTCCACAAAATAAAGATATGTCAGGATAAGAACACTCACTGCAAATGAGATTTAAAAGTGACAGCATCATTCAAACCAAGCAGTAGCTGTTAGAAACAATTTTATGGTCTCATTTGTAATGACAATTCAAGATTTAGTGGTGGCACCTGCAAATGGAGGTCAACAGTGTCTCTGAGTGGACCTCTAGTCAGTTTGCTGCTGCCTTGGGATAGTTCTTTGGAAAATAAATGGAAAACAAAATGATAGAAATAGCATCTTTATTATTGACCACAAGTTTATAGCAACAGCATGTTAATGATTGAGCTTTTATGTTGGAACTGCTGGTCTTAGTCAGGAATACAGTTCCTCACAGGGCTAAGCATTGCATAACAGGCAGAAACAGTGTCCTGTCCCTGGAGATATTCCACATGTGGCACAAGTCTGCAGGTGGGGCTGCTTCTGACCAAACACAGGTGCCTGGAGTCATGGAGGGACCCTGACCCACTGGTGAAACAGAAGTTTTTCAACTGAGTCACCTAAACTAAAGGTCTAACCTGGGCTAGGTGAGTTACAACTTTCCTGTGCCTACCCACCCATGCTGACTCTAAGAGAGACTGGTTCAGACTTTCACTGCAGACTCCCAAGGCAAGCAAGGTGGTCCCACCCCACAGACCAGCCCAGGGGAGTCACTGAGGTTAATGCAAATCTCATCAGCCACCACCCCAGCTCGGCAGAGACAGAGCTGACCAGCAGAATCACAGAATACCCTGAGCTGGAAGGGACACACAAGGACCATTGAAGTCCAGCTCCTGGCTGTGCATAAGAAAACCCCAAGAGTCCCACCGTGTGACTGAGAGCATTGTCCAAACACTTCCTGAACTCTGTCAGGTTTGGTGCTGTGACCGCTTATCTGAAGAGCCTGTTCAGTGCCCAGCCACCCTCTGGGTGAAGAACCTTTACCTAACATCCAACCTAAGCCTCCCCTGACACAACTTCAGGCCATTCCCTCAGGTTCCATTCACTGGCCACTGAAGAGGAGAGAGGAGTGTGTGGCCCTCCTCTCCATCTCTTGAGGAAGCTGCAAATGCAATGAGACCTTCCCTCAGTCCCCTGTTCACCATTCCCTTGTTCACAAGTGAAAAGAAAGTAGATTCACTACAGTTATCAACAATTCCTATCTCAGCTGTGCTGTACTGGAAGATTAAAATATTTCCTGACTGGTCTGCAATAGATCCAGTAGGATGAGGGAGAATGAGTCTAAAACAGCAGTGCTGGTTGAGGCTCTCTTTGTCTGTAGCTCAAAAACCTTTCATCACACTCAGCAGTGCCCATGGGGAAAACTCCAAACTGAGGGGATAGCAGGCTGAGAGCCTGAAGTGGCACCCCCACCAAATGTGTGCTGCATTCCTCTTCAGTTGAGAACAAATAGGATTGTACATCAGCCACCCTGGCTGGAGAATGGAGTGTCTGTGGCTTCTCCCTTGCTATTCTCAAGGAGCAATGCAACAATTACTCAAAACACACTTTTGGGTTTCCTGCCCTCCAGGAACACTTGTAAGCTATGAAAATAGAGTACAGAGTGCAAACTGTGGAGAGTTTCTCAAACTAATAAATTTCTGCAGGGGAGAAGGAGTAGGGTGTTTGTCTCTGGGCATGCTGGGCTGCATGTTCAAGATTGATTGCTCAGTTGAGCCCCATACTGGGGGAGAGCTCTTATTTCCCTTCTGGCAAACATTAACTTCCTTTGCTTTCCTCTTATATTCACTAATCCTAGAGGGAAATATTTTGCTGAATATAACAGCATTTTTCATGCTAAGTAATTCTGTTTGTGCACAAGTCTGACCCTGTGAGGTGCTCTGTCCTCCTGCTCGCTCCAGAAATGAGTCAGGATGCAGAGAAACTCATGGTTTGCAAAAGGATCATAAGATCTTCCAGGTTCATGCTCCTTGCAAGTAAAACAAGGAAAATGTAACACCCACCGCTGGCAAAACAGCTAAGCAAACATCAATGCTCATAAGAAAAGCAAAGCTGGGCTATGCTGTGCTATAGCTGTTCTCATCTGCAAGAGTAATTAGGAACTGAATACATTATTTAGCAACTACTCAATGAGCTTGAAAATGTTGCAGGCACTGGGCTGAGGAAAGAATATATAATTTTCCAAGGGTACCCTATTCTTCAAGTAGCACTGCTGGCTCTAGAAATAAGTTTTGTTAGAGGTGTCTTTTAGCAGTGTATTTCATAGCCCTCCACCAGACAGAAAACTGACACATTTCTTGTCTTGTAGTGTTGTTTTCTGCTAAGTAGAATCAAGCTCATTGGACTGGTGGTGTCAAGGTAAAGATGGATTAAGGTGCTATGAGAGTGCTCCCATCAGTAGTAAAGCAGAGTAAAGCATTTCTCTAATAAAATCTAAATCTAATAATTTCTTCATAGGAAGAGTGCAGGACCTGGCCTGGGCACCCTGCTTTCCTAGTTACTTTCTGCCTAGGAAAATCAATGAGAAATGAGCATTGTAATACAATCATAAACTTTAGCCTGCAGAAAAGGCTCTGAATGTGATTTTCAGATGTCTGCTTGCACTTTAAAGTAGATGAAGTAGAATAATTGGACTTGTCTCCTTCCAGCCAGCTTCTAAAGCTTGTGTGGATCAACAGGAAAAATTACTTGGTACAATTTTTTTTTTTTTTGTTCTTTAAATATTTTATTTTGAAATACAGAACTTGGGGTAAAAAAAAAAAAGGAAATCCAGGATGGCTAGGATGATCAGGATAAAATAAAATGTCTTGTCAAAAAAGTTTGCCCATGTTTGAAGAAAAAAATCAGTTTTGCCAAGCCAGTGCTTGAAGCAAAGCAAATGATCTAGCTTCCTAAAATGTACCTATTGCCTTTTAGCTCACTAATGATTGCATAGGGTTTGCCAAGGATAAGTAAATGGAGAACTCTGATGCTCAGGCAGAGAAAATAAATTCCCTCCACAAATACCCCTGGGTACCACTGAGAAAGACAGCATCTTCTGCCAAGGCCTTCTGAGCATTACTGGGTTTGAAAGCCTATAGGTAGCAGCTGTGGGTTTCCTAAATTATGAATGGGATCTACAAAAACCACTGGCTTCCCATTCATAGGAATGAGATCTTCAGAGGCAAGCTCTGTTCAGAATCATTAACATACCACTGCTGACAGGTGACTGCACAGCTTCTTCGTAACAACCCACAAAGGTGCAAATCCTGGGCCTTCCCAGAGCTTCAGCAACCTGAAAAGGTTTTTCCCAATGCTTAACAAAACTCTCCATTGTTGCTGTCTAATGCTGGCTCTTTCCCTCCTACCACAAGGAACAGGCTGAGCAGCTTATTCCTGGATGTTTATAACATTGTTTTGCATCTCTGAAGGCTGTTACTGTCCCTCATCTTTTACTGAACAACTCCAGTTAACACCCCCAGACCTGCACAGGTGGTCTGCATTTTTATTGGTGTGCTCTGGACTGAATGCTGTGCTTGAGCTGAATCTGTATTTTTCCTGCAGGGAATGGAAGGCCCCATTTCTAGGTATCCCGTGCCCAATTCATGACCCTGCTGACCCATTTACCATAGCACCTGCACATATGTCCCAAGCCTTTTCTGCAGCACCACAACCCACCCAACACTCCCTAGTCAGTGTTTCTGTGCAGTTGATTGCCTCCACCAAACTGGAACCAGGTACTTGCCTTTACTGAGCTACTGAATCTAATCTATTTTTATAAATATATAATCCCCAACAGCATCCCCTTCGTAGCATTTACATGGACAAGTCCTACCACAAACAGCTGGCAATGATGCATTCACAGCTTTTAGGATTTTTTCTTTATTTGTTGCTATTATATGCCAAAATGACATTAAAGAATTTACCAACATCACAGCACCATCAATTTTTGAGAATTTAAATTTCCCTGGGGTGTTTTCAGCAGTCTGGGAGCATGCAGGTGACTGACTTTGCCACAGGGTCATACATATAAAGGCTTTGGTGGATTAATTTAATATTGAGGAAAGCAGGACTGAATGTTTTACTAGGCAGGTTTGCAATACAGGTTACTTGCACATAACCCAGAGAGAGGCCTGGGAACATATTATCCCAAACTGAAAGTCTCGAGGTAAATGTTTCAGTAAAATCTGCCATCCCGTCTTTTTCACTTCACCAAGAGGAATATTTCCCTGGAATTTCAGTCCCTCAGAGTTTCCCTACTGTATTCCTGTGCACAGAGATTTGGAGATAATCTGGCATTATTAGAGACACAAGGAGTACAGAATAGTCTGATGGGCTTTTACTGACAGAAAGGAAGCAAGTTTAGGAAAAAAAAAAAACCCAGATTCATATGGAGTCATAAGATTAATTCAGGAGGAGTTGTTTAGCCTGTTTAAATTTCAAAGGCAGCATAAATGAGGTACCTGAATTCAAGTGTTCATGTCTGTTGGCTGTTTTACTACCAAAGCACTTCCCTAAACAACAGCAGGAGTGTTTCTGCACTCGGGTCACATGCTGTACTCAATGGGAGAAAGGGCAAAACATTCCCAATTTCAAAGGTGCTGCTCACCATGAAGTATGACTATGTAAATCACCCGGGAGCTTTCCCTCTGTGACAGCTGCAATGGGGAGCCCAGTGCTGCTCGATCCATGGACTCGTGCTTCAGAAGGATCTTCAACCCAGCCCTGCCTGCATTCCCCACACTGTGCATTGTGCCTAGCACCACTCCAGTTTTAAGTTCAAGGCACCACTCCACAGGAATGGCAGGATTAAGCTTTGCATGGGGCCGCCTGGGCAGTAAAGCCTCAGGGAGCAAGACATGCATCAGAATCTCCTTGCAGCAGGTGATGCACAAGTGCACACCTTACAGCTCAACACAGACCTGTGGCTCTAAAAGCCAGATATTTCACATGGAGGTGCTGAGACAGTTAAACATGCATTACAAAAGGAGCAAGAAGAGCTGTGTTGCTGCAGCAGACTATCCTGGTTGATGCAGAGATAAATTTATTCACATAGATCTCCACACACTTCTTGAAGTTTAAGTCAGTTCATATAATTTTTAATAAGACAGTTGACCACTAGAACTCCCACCCACTCTGTAAAAAAAAAAAACAAACAAGGAAAAAATCCCTTAAAAATTTCATTTTGAGCCACAGAAATAAAGTCTGAATAAAATTTATGCAACAAAATAGATTGGGAGATGTTGTTTTTCTAAGCATTAATCTAAGTTATATGTTAAGCTAGGCAAAGTTTATATGGAGAAAGCACCTTTTGTTACATTAACTGATTTACTTTGAAGCAATAGACAGGTACCAGGCTTAAAAGCTCTTTGCTGAGCTGGGAATAGATAGGTCAAAATTCAAAGAAGGGCATGAGCTGAGAACAAAGGATGGAAATTAATTAAATTCTCTTAATCAGTTGTGGGGGAAATATATGAGAGAAGTTGGATAGTTGTAGTAGACAAGAAAGGGTATTGTAAAGGGAAAGGTGCCAGGAGAGTATCTACCACTGGAAAGAGGTACACAGGGAGAGAGAAAAGAAAGAGTTAGAATTCACAGCTCATGGCACATGGGCAGTTTCACTGGGAAGCAGTTTGGGAGTGGTGCTGAAAGAGGAGAATTATAACATGCCATGAATGTTTGTTGATGCTGTGACTTTTTCTTATTGTGAGTCATGTCTTTTGATTGCCACCTTTGACAAGTATCCTGTAGCTTCCACTGGAGGACAGAGACTGAGACAGAGGAAATTGAGTGTCTGTGTGAAAAAAGATTTTAGTCTACTAATAATTGGGTGCTTTTACCATTCTGCTTTGCCTGTGCATTTTTTTTTTTTTTCTGTCTCATGAAGGTTGTTCCATCCATAAAATGTCCATGAAGATGTTGTGTACTGGTGAAGTATATTATGCTTTGGGAGGAGCCCTAGGCATAGGATTCAGGATTATTTTTAAGATTGGAGACATATTGACAATTTTCCTACATATTATTCAAGGAATTACATGACTACACTTGATACATATGCTTCTTTGGTATTTTCCTTTAAATTATGAGTTTGGTGGTATATGGTGCAGCTTAAGGGGTTTGAAGCAAGTTTCTGAGAAAATGCAAAAGAACTGTTTGTGTGGAAAATATTTATTTTTCAAGCAGCTTCTTCAGACTTCAGCAGGGTCCCTTTAGATGTGATGGTGGTGAAAACTTGACAGCCTATTGTCTCTTTTTTAGTGGGTTTTGGATGACTGCTGGGTTTTTGTTCAGTGGGGTGTGACTTGCACATTTTTATATAGCACAGGTTTTTGGATACCATTTTTATGCTGACCATATTTTGCTGGACTTCGATACTGCTAGAAGAGAGTTTAAGAGATAGTTTGGTGGTAGACTAAAGTGTCTTAAATTTTTCTTAGAAACCATTGAGGGAATCCAAAATGTCAGCCCAGACAATAAAGATACCATCTGTGTTTCTCAGGTAAAGTGCTAACTAAAGTTGACTTCAGATTGAGGGGGTTTAATTCTCTTCAGCATTGCTCTATGAAGCTGCTGTAATGTGGAGACACCTTGGTGCCCACTTCTGTTCAGTCAGGAGGAACTGTGTTGGCAAGGGCTGTAAAAAGATAAACTTGCAGTGTATTTGGGCTGGCAGCACATTTAGGCTGGCCTACAGGCTGGCCTTGTTCTGACAGGTCCTCAGTGCAGGCTGTAGGCACAGGCTGTGCTGCCAGCCAGGGTGCAATACCAGTGTACATCCCTCATGACAAAGGAGATAGCAGCAAGGTAGTTTGAGCTGCACCTTCAAGTTAAATTTACTTTTGAAGGTGAGAGGTTTTGCTTTGGCCTGGCAGAAGGGATAGTTTACCTAAAGGTTTCCCTATATTAGCCGGGGATGAAAATCAATCCAGAAATCTATTTTAGCTTTCTCCAGAAAACCTGCTTCACTTACAGGCTCAACTCAACAAGCCTCGAAGCTTACTAAGCATTTCCATGACCTCTCAAAGCAGTGCCATCTGCTTTGGCTGCAGCCTGGACCAAGATCTCTGAGCCCTGCCTGGCCACATAACACAGGAGACAACTCCTGGGCAGTGGACTGCTGCCACCAGTCCTGGTTCAGCCACAGCTGCTGCTCCATCTCCAGTCACACCCAGGAGCAGCTTTTTCTCCATGCAAACAGCCCAAGGCCCTGCAAGGACTGCACTGGAAGGTGCATTAGCTGTTAACAAACAACAATAATTTAACCTAAAGCCCACTGCACATTACTGCAGAGAAGCCAAGGACACTGATTGAATGTATCAAGCTATGGCTTGGATTTCTGAGAGCCATGTAATGAGATTAACTATGCAGTGACCACTCTTGAATGAATTATAGTCCAGAGAAGGAAACAAAAATGAAACATTTGACAGCAAAACAATCGTTTACATCCGACTACACAGAGCGCTTAGGCAGACACATTGTAGCTCAATGAGAAACAAGGGAAAGGTGGGGAAGGAAAAAACAGAAAGAGAAAGGAATAAGAGGGTAGTTGAGAGGCAGTGCTCAGTCATCAGATTCCTGTGAGAAAGAAAGGGGATGTCTAGATTGGATACTGAGGAATATTTAATCACTGAAAGGGTGCTCAAACGTTGGAACAGGCTGCTGTGGAAGGTGGTGGAAATTCACTATTAATATGATAGTGAAATGAGAGGAAAAAGAAAGGATTGCTGAACCTGAAGCAGAGTAGCTGGTAGAAAAAGAGAATCTGATTGTTGCAGTGTTGCAACTTTCCTTTGAAACAAGAAAGGAATACACAATATTGCAAAAGATGCAAATTATAGAGAGGGAAAAGGACAGTCCATGAAAGAAGTCTGTGGAGGCTGAATCGCAGACAATAGCAAAACTGAACTAGGGAGGGAAAAAAGCAAAAATTACAGGGAAGGACAACAGGTTTTTGTGCTAAGTACTAAGCAGGAAATTACAGGCAAAGAATGCAATTGTAGGAAAAATAGCAGCTGTACAACATAATACAGAGATGAAACAATGCTTGCACCAATGAAAAGTCACTTATGAGGAGAAATTGTATTCATGAAAACAACAATGACAATAAAAGGATTAACAATATGAGAACAACTGAAGATGCAAATATTTGGGTTAGAGAAGGGGTAATGATGCCACAGAAATCAGTGACAAATCACAAGAGTGTTTTTCACAGTCCTTCTTTGCATCTTGTATGAAAGAACTGCTTACAGCAGATGTCTTTCCCAGAACCTCTAGGAAGGCACAGACTTCTTCAAGCTTCTTGTTATTATTGTTATTACTGCTGGCTTTATAGGAGCTTAATGACCTCAACCATGGGTCACAGCTCCATCTGTCCTATGCACTGTACAAATATTCAGGGTAACTTTATGATTTATGACCCATCAGGAGGAACCTGAGCTGATAAGCAGGACAAGCAATAGTTTGATAAATTTGGGGGTCAGTCAGCACTGACTTTCTTGCAAGTGTCACTGAAGAGAAAATAAATGTCCCATTGTGGCATACTATGATCTGGACAGTTAGGTGACCCTGGGACTGGCGTGGTTCATCTGGCTTCTCAAGCTGTTCATGGCCTTCAGGAAATTGTAGTACTTTGACAAAAATGGAGAATAGAAGTCATGCCACATTGCTCCAGGGCTGCACATTGTCTTAGCACTGCATTTCATGTTATTAAGTATTTTCCCTGGCAGCTTCCTTCACACTGCTAGCTCCTCACTCATCTCATAAATTACTGGAAGAGGTCGGTCTTAACTTGCACTTCCAGACAGAGCCTGGGCTGACAGAAATACAGCAGTCTGCTACCAGTCCCAGAGCAATGCACTTGCACTTCCTACTCAGACTGTGGCAACATCCTTCCATCCCCCCTGCAACTGCAGAGAGGTGCACAGATAAATCACTGCAGGCTTCAGACAGTGCTTGGCACACAGAACCCAGCCTAAGAAGAAAAAGAAGCCCATATACTGTGCTTTGGGCATATTATCAATCAGAAGACTTGCATGGCACTGAGTACTTTCCATTTTCCTGTGTAAACAGCTTGTTCTGCAAAGCCTGACATCTGATGAATCCAGAGGTGACTGGGAGGAACATCAGCATCAGTGGAAGAAACACAGGAAATAATGTCAATTGGGAAAACTCATAGTCTTTTAGATTTCCTTAATTAGATTTACAACATTATTTAAATATCCCAAATGTCTTCCCCTGACCAAGTAATTAGGAAAGTGAATTAATGTTTTGACATAGTTCTGGTTAGCATATAGCATTGCTTAAGCAGGAGCGATTTTGCTAAAAATTAACTAACCCTGGAGGTGGAGGCTGTGATTTTCAAAGAAAATGCTCTGAGTTCCAAGGCTAATTCTACGGGAAAAGGTGAAATGTGAAGGAGAACCTTTAAGTGAATAGCAAGCCGAGTTAAGCACATTTTAATGAAAGAGAAGAAATGGCTGTGTACTGCTGCTACTGCACCAGCTTTTCATCCAATAGAATAACTTGATGAATGTGTTCATTGCTTTCCTGGTTTTGCACTTGACATCTCTGACCCAGATTCTGTGTATCAGCTTCTGGATTTAGCTGACTGAATAGAGGTGGCTGTAGCTGAGCCAGTCACTGTAGGCTGCCTTTAAAGTCAGTGGAGGTCCAGTGAAAAGGGGCAGAGGTGGGGGAAAACCACCATACTGACAGAGATATCTGAAAGAGGTCAGATGACCTGCTCTCTTAAATGACCTTTTTATCTCCATTGACAACAAAGTGTCCCATTGAAGCAGATCTTCATGATAAATCTGAAGGGGTAAAGCTATTTTGATTCCTCTGTAATCATACTTAGGTCTAAAAAATGCCTTTTTATTCACATACCCTCTTTTTTTTTTTTTTTTCTGGAGCAATTTCAAGCCATTAACTAAAATAAACAAAGGAAATATGATGCTGAAGTTCTTGATAGACTCCCATAAGAAAGCCATCCCATCTCCCTGAGGCATCTTAGCATAGCCCAAGATTAGCCTGTGATCTTTAGAAGCAAAGGCCTGAAGATGCAGAAGCCATAGGGAAAAGAATTATTTTCAGGGCAGATAATCCACTCTCTTGAGTTTGGGGATTCCAGACAACTTGAGGCTCAGAAAAGAAACCTGTCCATAACACACCAACAGCTTCAGTCTGTCTTCATAGGACCACCAAGCAACCATATGTGTTAGCAAACACGAAAACCTTACACCAGCTCTTCAAACTTTGGCATAACCCACTAGATTTCTGTCCTCCACACCACCTTGCACACTCAGGTTCCATTCTGAATTGCAGAGCGACAAATTGAGCTTTGTTTCCCCTCATCATTTCCCACTCCAGGTCCTGTAGGGCAGATGCCACTCCCACACCTCAGCACTCGCACCTTGGACACAAAGCCACGCTCAGTTGCAGAGTGGGGCTCAGGGTGGGTAGAGCACAGGTGGGTTTATGCAGTCTGCACAAACGCTGCTGCATTCAGGAGTTCCCACCCATGGTGGTTGCTGTTGTAGGCTTACTCTGTTTCCAGCTGCCTCCACTGAGGTTTCACTGCAGGGCTCTTGTAACTTGTTACTTCATTACTTCATAATCTGAGTTGAGTTACAGTGGCCAGGGGCTGGTGTCCTTCTGTACCACTTTCACAACAAGGACAGGCACTCTTCCTCTGTGTGCTGGATGGAGACAGTTGCACAGGTCCTGGCAGATGCTTTTCACCACCACATAACACAGCTCTTCCACAGCACGAGGAGAATTCTTGTCTCCCAGTCAAAGCATGAGAGGAGTGATCACAGCATCTGTGCTGTCTAACACGGGCTGTGGGAGGCCACAAGCAGCACGACTGCATTGTAGTCACTGCTGTTGCCCTTTATGGTCCTATTTTTCTTTTTATTTTGCTCATTTTATACCTCAGCGCACATGATGGGTTTGGCTTTGCCTCCAGATTGCACAGAGCCAGCTATTGTTTTTGCAGAGATTTGTGCACCTTTCCCATTAGCCAGCTTTATGCTTCCACTTGCCAAATCCCTCCTTGTCAACAAGCCAAGCAGGCCACTTCAACATCAACCATGGCAGCTAAAAAACAGGCACATCCTGTTAAGCAATGTACACAGGGTGGATTTGTCCCTTTCTCCATGTACACAGGGTGGATTTGTTCCTTTCTCCATGTCTCTGGCTGGCATTCCCTAATAGACTCTCCAACCTCTGGCTTGCAGGAGGTCCTGAGAGTCTGGACACAAACGCAGAGCAGATGCTCCCTGTGCAGATGTTGGTTTTCACCCAGTGGTCTAATTGTCTTTGCTCTGCACCTAATTCTAGCTTCACCAAGCCTTTTTAGCAGCTCCTTTGTGCTTGAAAGTAGTCTCCAAATCTCTTTCACTCTGGGAACAGTGACACCCACCAGTGATACAGGTTTCTCCAATTTGAGATGTGACTTTCTTACCCCATACTTAATGTACAAACCAGACCTCTTCTCCAAAACATCTTCTCCCCTTCCCCTTACAATTTTCTCATTTTACATCCAAAAATGAGCAAGAGTCACAAAGGTATTAGAGTATTTCCAAACATGGATGTTAACATAACAATTTTCTCGTGAGACTTTGGAGATTGTTTTACACAGTTCCAGTTAGCAAGCACTAACACGTAATTAGAGTAAAAAGCAATTAAATCCAAACTCCTCTGTTTCATGTAAACTTTTTTCCCATTTTACAACAGCAGTGCATTAGGGCCATGGTGCCCCACATGGGAGTGAAATGAGTAATAGCAATTGGGAGCACAAGTCTGAAAAGGTTCCATCTAAATGAAGAAAGAGTGCACAGCAAGATGTGCTTAAGAAACTGTAATGGAAATATTTCTGATATACTTTCCATCAAACAGATGCCTTTGAGCTTATGGTTTGCCAGGCAGAGCATGACAACTGGCTAACAAGGATAACAGAGCTGGAACTCAAGCTGTGTGGAAACTTCTATTTTTTGGTGCCTGTAGCCTGAAACTCTTTATCTGAACATCTGCTTCATTAAGAGATATTGTGATGCTATTCACAACAGCAACAAAGAGCTACAGAGAGCACTATTCTCTATTTTTCCTACCCACGTCTCATACCCCCCTTCAAAACTTTGCCACTACAGATGTATGCCTCAACACTTACTGTTGGCTTTCACTGTGCTTCCCCACAAAAATGATAATGTGTGCTTCAAGGGAACATCATGGAAAGCAGACCAGTGATTTCTGACTGTTTCTGAAGTAACAATCTCTGCAATTTTATTGTTGTTTCTGTTTTCGAGAGAGACCTTAAATTGGGAACAGGGGAATATCTCCAAGTAGTCTGCAATTACCCAGATATTGTCAGAGCCCTGCTTGGAATCAAGTTGAAAAGGCTGAATTACAGAAATAGTTTTGGAATTCTGTGCTCTACTGATGACCAGCTGCAAGAGGGAGTAGAATTTCAAGTTATCCTTCAAGCAGGATTGAAAACATTGCTTTTCCAATATTTCTTCCTTCCTCAGCCTCTTTGGAAATTCATAGGAAATAATGAAGATTACTAGGAAAACCTGTATTGAATACCCTCCTTTATCAGGAGATCAGCTTTATGCTGCTTAGTTGTCATTCAGTTTATCCTTTTAGTTAATCTTGCTTACTGCTGATTTTACCTTTGATTTCCCACTTGGTGACCTCCTGTTCCTTCCTCATTTAGAGAGGGTTGGCCAAAGAACATAGTATTTTTAGGGCAATACCAAGGATCCCCTGCCTCTACTCACTGGTAGACCTAGATAGACTAATAATGATATTTTAATTTAGCATCTAAAATAGTCAGCGTGAATTGCAGCCAAGGCTTTCCTCCAAAGCAATAGCAGCAATTGCTTGGGAAAGTGCTAAAATTATCCAAAAGGTGGGTGAGCAGGGATGTGGGACTCTGCAGACCCAAGCAAACAGTAACTCCCCAAAATTCCTACTCCTGCCATAGCATTTAGCATATGGAGAGACTGGATTTATGACTTCAGCTTCCAGGTAGCAGAGCAGTGCAAGTGTTAAGCCAGAAAGAAATGTAGATTTCAATTAATTTGTTTCCAGACACTTGCTTATCTCTAAGCAGGCATGATTTGCAGAAGGAAGATGAGTGGGTGTTGCACCTTGCAGGCTGTTCTTTAAAAATTAAAGCAAACCATATCTTTATCAAGGTCTGGCACTTGTCCCTTTAGTTACACTTGGCAAAAACACAGTCAGCCAATAAATGCTTGTACTGGGACCTACCCTCACCCACTGTCTCCTAGGCCAAAAATTTAAAAAGCGGTGTGGACTTAATCCCAAAATTTCAACAGAGTGAGCAGCAAGGTGAGTTTATAAAGTTGATTCATTTCATGTAGCTCATTTTGGAAAAAATATGGCCTAGGGACATCAGTATTTACTTATATCCATTCAGGCAGACTTTTAAAGCTAGACACACCTATAGCACTGAGCTGTTTGTATCAGGTATGGGCCATTCATTGTGAGGTCAGCCAGGTCCCAGAAATGTTTCTCCTCAAAGGCAGATCCACTTGAAAGTGATGTTTCCTCATATCTGTTTTCCAACAAGGTATCACTGACCCAAACTCTCCATGACCATGTAGCAACAACTCCAATTTTTATTAATGTCAGTTTAACGGCTCCTCACTGACCTTGCTTTTCCTTTTTTTCTTCCTTTTCCTTTTTTCCTTTTCTTTTTCCCTTTACCTTTTTTCTCTGCTTTTCCTTTCTCATTTCCTTTTCTTTCTCCTTTTCACTTTCTTTTTCCTTTTTTACCAAGGCCCTTGTGTCCATGTGATCTCCTGGGCATTGACACATAGAAATCGAGGCACATACTTTGGCTCCTGGATATATGTTTAGGAGTTTAAGTTAGAAAAATGTTCACTATAATCTCTTTAATTGATTACTGCAATAAGCACTAAAGGAAGTGAAAGCCATCTGCTGATAAATAGTAGTGAGTACTTTTCTGCTTAAAAGCATCCCCTGGATTTGCCTGAGATATGTGGAAGCTGCACCTTCATTTCCTACTCACAAACAAGCAGGCAAAAACAAACAGAAGTAGAAAAAATCAGAACATTCCATTCATTACCCTCAACACAACGTTGCCCAAAGGATCTTTTATCAGAAAGATTTTGTTCCTACTGTATTTCCTCAACCACTGATCTTGGATCTGGGTCCACAGCCACCTGAACATGAGCCAGTGCCCAGGTAGCCAAGAAAGCCAAAGGCATCCTGACTTGGCTCAGCAATAGTGTGGCCAGCAGGAGCAGGGATTGTCCCCTGTACTGGGCACTGGTGAGGCCACACCTCGAGTGCTGTGTCCTGTTCTGGGCTCCTTCACAGGAAGGACACTGAGGGGCTGGAGTGTGTCCTGAGAAGGGACACAGAGCTGGTGCAGGGTCTGGAGCACAGGTCCTGTGAGGAGCAGCTGAGAGATGCTGAGAGGAATTTAGCCTGGAGAAATGGAGGCTCAGGGTGGACCTTATCACTCCCTACACCCCCCTGGAAGGAGGGTGAAGCAGGTGGGGGTTGGCCTCTCCTCTCAGGCAACCTGCAACTGAGCAAGAGGAAATGGTCTCAAGCTGCACCAGAGGAGGTTCAGCTTGGACATCAGGAAGAATTTCTTCATGGAAAGGGTTTCTAAAGTTGGAGTGGACTGCCCAGAGAGGTGGGGAATTCACCACCCCTGGAAGTGTCCAGGAAACTATTGGATGTGGGACTCAGTGTTGTGGTGTAGTTGACAAGATGCAGGTTACTCCAAGATTGGACTCAATGTTCCTGGAGGTCTTTTCCAACCTAAATGATTCTGTGAATACTTCAAATGTTAAAAATTAGTTGGTATTTGAACAAGTGGCCTGTGTTGGTGTAAGGTCCCTAATCACTGCATAGTGGCATACCTTGTAGAAAAAGAACCCTCATCTCAGCTGAAACACAACCATGGCAGTTCTACAGAGCATCTGCACTCCAGCCCCATGGATCATGGGAGAATCAGTCCACTGACAGACCTAGCAAATGGATCTGGCTCTGGTCCCTTCAAGAACACAGGACATGCAATGTTTATCTTTGAATTTTTTTTGCTATTGGAAAATTGTTACAATGATGTAAACTTCAAGATAATTACCTTAGCTTGCATTATGTTGCTTGGTAATGGAATGTTGCTGCTCAGAAATAAATAAAATTGTTCGTGACCAAATAGAAATTGCTTACCTGGCCCTTGCAGGATGTTAAACATACTCTTTATTTAAAAAATAAATGAATATGTCAAAAGCACTCGCACAAAACAGAGCAATTACATGCTCCAACTTGGATCTCAGCTGCCCTCCAAACCAGCTCATGGGCTGAAGAATGCCAATACTCAGTTGCAGTCAGGATAGAAAGCAAAGAGCAGTTTTAATCTAGGACATTCTGAGCAAAAACAAGAAACTGAGGCAAAGCCCCTGATACACAGAGAGGAGCTGGTGTGCATCCCCCATCTGCTACAAACAAGTCACTGCCATGCTCTGCTCCCTGGGATTCAAAGGTGCAGCTCTCCAGAAACCCTTATTAGAGGAGCTACATACCTAAAAGCACCACCCAGAAAGGTGGATCTGAAATTTTTAAGCAACACAGTTGGAGGAAGCTGGTATGCTGAGAGCCCTTGGGAATTAGGGCAGTAAAGTTTTACAACCCTCCTTCCTGTCCCCAGGAGATTGACACAGGGGTGAGCATTGCTGCAGACACATCAGAAGCTGCCCCCACCTGAGCCCTGCAGGAATGGATGGGCTGGGGGAGCAGCCACCTGTGGCAGAAGCACCAGTGGATCTTTGGGATTGTTCCCAAAAACAGCTGTGCAATGACACTGCTGGTCCAGCTGGGCTGTCTCAGCTGATCCAGACCAAGATGAGACTGATGAGATGCTGGAATTGTTTCCTGGGCATTTTCAAAGCCCACATCTACCAAGTTATTTTGAATTGGACTAAACAAAGTACTGTATATACTTTAGATGATGGTCCTGTAGTAGTAAGGGAATGAATTAAAAGACCAAAAAAAGTAAAGTCTCTCTCTCTATCATGTCTGTGATTATATGAGACATATGAGAAAGAATTTCTAGAACCAATAATATTCATAGACTAAACATCTTTCATCCAGAAGAGAAAGAAAAAAAAAAAAAAAAAAAAAAAAACAGAAAAAAAGAAAAGTGTGTTAAAAAACAATAGCTGTGTTCATAAATCAATTCATTCAGAAGAATTTTTTTCATTTCCCAGGCATTTGGGTAGAAGTAGATCATGAGAAAAGGCTTTAAGAAATGCCTCGAGCAATGGAGAAATACAAAAAGCACTTTGCTGCTTCACTGACATGTTTAACATAAAAGAAATTTAAACGTGATCATTTTTCAGCTCAGCAGTTTTTGACTTTTCAATGAAAAAATTTGAAGAAAGAAGAAGAAGAAGGAGAAGAAAAAAGTACTACATTATAAGGTGTTCCAGTCAGAATTTTTGTCTACTGATGCCCAAGAACATTCACAAGGTATATTTTTTGAAGCCTGTTGCTGGAATTACCATTAATACCAAGTTTGGCTTGTTTGGATTTTTTAAAAAATTAAACTAATTCTTGACAGATAAAGATGAACTCAATTTTTGTCAAAAATCATCTCCCCCTTCTGGTGGTGCACTTCATTAGGTCCATAGCTTAGTCTGCTTCACTAAAACTACATGTTCTGTTTACTCATGAAACTTGAATATTGAACCAGGCACTGGCTATTGCATTTTGCCATAAAAAATAATTTTTAAATTAACAATCACTCTATTTAGTTGAAAGCCCACAAAATTATTAATTTCTTCTTCACCTCACACTGGGCCTTTGTTTGGAGGAGATGATTCCCCCAGTCCCAGTAGTGAAGACAGATTGGAACTCTCAGGCTCTACCCCCTCTGTTCATCCCAATCCTCTCTTTTTTTCTGTCAGAGCATCCTGGGGAGGACCCAGCCCACCCCAAGCCCACCGTGGAGAGTGGCACAGAAATTGTTACTTTGACCATGAAAAGGCATTAGCAACCACCCACTGCTTACAGACTTGCCTTGCCACCAAATGGCTTGGAAAAGTCTTAAACTAGGCACTGTAACAAATGCCAGCTTAGTCATGTTTCATTTCTCCTACTTAACGGTCTGATCATTATTTTCCTTACACCGAGGTAATTAAGTGTATCTGTCATGTATTAGACTTTTAAGGTTACAGGCATTTGGTAAAACATTAAATGAAAACTGCAGTGATTCAGAGTTGTTAAATTTCTAATATAATATGAATCCTCACTCAGACTTTTATGCATCATGCACACACAGTCACGTGCACTCTCACTCCTCCTGCTTGATTTTTCAAAACCTTTCCTTTATGTGAGTCATTATTTTAACAGGGCGACAACAGGATGCTTCTGTCTCTTTGCAAAACACACAGGCAGCTGCTCCTCATCTCCAGCAGGCCATGGAGAGATTTCAGAATTCCCAAAGAAAACGTGGGCTTTTCAGTCAATGTAATATTTCTTTATATTACAGGTACCCAACATGAGGAAAACCACCTGTGCTGTCTCTTTTCCACCATGAGAGGCTGCACCTGAAGACAATGTAATTCCCAAATACAGAGTGGAACTGTATCGAAGGGCAGCAAAACTGTTCATGAGGACTGGGACTCCTGCAACACTTCTGGTGCCAGAGACACTCATCTGGGTACTGGAAGCAGTAGTACACATTTAGGCTGCCCTAACTCTGCTGTCACAAAGGTCAAAACCTGGCTTACCTGGCAGGAGAATCAGACCAGCAGCAATTGCTTTGATAAAACTCACCACGAGAGCTGCCAGGTAAGTTGTTTCCACATTTTTATCAGTGTAGGGAGAGTAGAATTTTATTCCTTATTCCTCCACAAGTTTCTATTTCCTTCTCTGGAGGTGCCTCACTGGCTCATAAGCCATGAGCCACCAGCAGCATCACTAAGGTTATTCTCATAGCTTTATTCACAAAACATTTTCTAAAATTTGATGGTTTATGCTCTGTTACCCGTGGAGCCTGGCAAGTGAGAGGACTACTCCTACAGAGTCAGAGAAAGGTAAATAAGAAAAACAAGCTTCTTTTCAGTAGGTTTAAATTTGCTACACGTGTCCTCCCACCAGGGAGTGGTGGCAGATAAGAAGTCGGAATACATACATTTAAAGTATAGAAAGCTTCTAGGAGATAGAAGCAAAAAGCCTTTTTACCACTAAAAATGCATTCAGATGGCTAAATGTAGCTCCCTGCACTTAAATATTCTAGCCCACACTGGTCCCACAAGGATCCCATCAGAGTTAGTGGATATTCAGCAAGAGAGTGAGCAGAATCTGGAAGATGCAGCTCCTCTGGAAACAAGCACTTGTAACACTGCTCTAGGTGCCCATTCCTCTTACTGATTGTAAAGGAAGCCCAGGATTATATCAGAGATGTCTAAGGCTATGTGAGAATAAATCCAGCTGATTTATTAAACCCAAGCAGCTGAGCACAGCAGGGCTCAAGAGCCAGCTCTTCCCTCCCACCCCAAGCAGTCGTGACCATCCTGAATTAAAGTCAGCAGTCTCGGGCTGAGGAGAGCTTCTGAGAGCTCCTCTCCTGTCCAGAGATCATTGCTCATTCTCACTGCCTTCATCTGCAGCATGCAAGCTGCCCCCAGCATAAATAAACAGGCTTGTCTCAGGAGAGAGCAGAGGGAAAGACAAACACTAACAAAGCTGAACTACAATCCTGTCGCCAGGCCTTTTGTAACAGCATCAATATTTTAAACAGACACCTTGGCCCTGTTCAAAAAGTAGGCTACCTTCTTTGTTTTCTTAAAATAAACACAATATTTTTCTTGTTAATAGTCCAAAATTATCCTGAGGGTTTAGATGTGTCTACTGTCTTTGTGCAAACTGGAAGAAAGAAGTGAACAGCATATAAAAAGAAGTTTGATATCCAACAGAAAAGGTTCTGAAGAGCTCCAGAGGCTGTTGACGGGCTTAGTTCAAAAGATGACTGGAGCAAAAAGAGAAGCAAGGAGAATTTTATAAAGTGTGTTGTTGCTACTGAAAATACTCTTAAACCCACATTGCCATGGAGATTTTTGGACACAGAAGTGATCAGCCAAGACTTTTCTTCTCTCAGCTTGACTATCCCTGCCAAATCCATGATTTGTGTAGATGTTAGCTTCTAATAGTTATTGGTGATGAGGGTTTCAGCTGCCTGATGTAACAGATCATGCAAAGTGTAAGCATTTGCAGCTCTGTCCTCCAGCAGACAGGACAGACTGCTGCTGCACCCAGGAATGGCTGAGCTGGCACATAGGCATGGGTTCTGCTGACTGCTCATTTTCTCTCAGCTTTCTCTCTGTCTAGGCAAAGGACCACAAATGCAACATGATTGACTGGATGCCTGTTTGTTAGTGACATGCTAGAATGACTTCTCAGACATTTCGATCAGCCTTGGAGGCACAAGCAACTTTTGAAAGGCTGCAATGTCATTTCCTCTCTTCCTCAGCAAACTCCTCTGGGTTCTGATCTGGACCAGCTGGAGGTCAACACCCACATCTTCAACCAGTGCTCTCCACTGCTTGGAGGAAAGCAGACTGAAGACAGGAATCAACTTTAGCAGAGAACCAAACACACAGGCAGCAAAACCTCTCGATCCCCATCCTCTTGTGCACTGTCATCACCAGTGCTGATGTATTTCAGTACATAAGCTCTGGGTGCTTGCCTGAAGAAAGATGTGGGAGCAATTGCAACGCATTTAATCAACTCAGAACAAAAGCTTTTGTTCTAGCTAATGTGCAAATTAAGTATCTTTCTCCTCCAAGCACATTTAGGCATTTTAAAAAGTGGAGAGCACTGATTTAATAATTGAACAATCAGAATTGCAGGCATTTCTAGTGACCTTGGTCCTTACAGTAATCTGCACACTGTCCTTTGGAAGCACCAATATGCACACTTTCCTGTGTCCATCCCCTGAAAAATGCAGCTCCAACACTCTCTCTCCCCTTCTAGTAGATGATTAGGGAAAAAACACTAACCAGTATTCCCAGTGGGAGAAAAGCAGAGGCCTAGACCTGGGCTGGTGCTGCCTCGGAGAGGTGAGCCCAGCCAAGCTCCAGGCAGAGAGGGAGGCAGGCTTAGGAGAGCTGCCCTTAGGGGAAACAGAGCAATTACTGAGATAGAAAAATGAGATACAGACTCCTTCTGCCCATCCACGTGCAGCTTCCACAGCCTACCCTCTAGTTACTTAATACCTGTTATAACAATGCTGCTTTGTAGGAAAATGGGATTTCTGGCACATCTTATGAGCTGGAAGAATTTGCAGCCATGAGCTCCAGCAGGGTATGGGGCAGGTAGATCTGAAGCAACCTGTCTGGTCCTGATGGCAGATAAAAGAACATGATGACTTTTTAGGAGCAGACAAGTCTGTCTGTGACCCACATAGCAGGGAGACAGAAGACATTAACATTAAAAAAAGAGTAAAAAAAAATAGAGAGAAGAGAAAAAAAATTTCATCCCTGGTGCTCTTGTTTCTGATTTCATCCATTTGGAGTTTGGATGATCTGCATGTAGAAGTGGTAGTGAGATCAGAAGTTCTACTAAGTGTCAGCCTCCCTTCTTTTGGCTTCCTCAACCATCCCTAACACCCAGAACTGGGGTCTTATCAGAGGAAACTCTGGTTATCTCAGGCCACAGTGTGAACCTGTCCCTGCATCTCTCCAGTCTTGGGTCAGTGGGACCCTGTGGTCACCACTGCTCTTCCAGCTCATCCCAGAGTGCAGCTGCAGTATTTAAACTCTATTTGTATACAAAATACAGCAGGATTTATCCAGAGTCAGGACACAGGAATAAAAACCTGCTCTCTGTCTTTGGCTATGGCTGTTTATCAAACCAGATATATTAACCATGAAGGATAAAATTAGCTATGCTCAGATACCTTTGTGGTTCAGCTGTACTACAGCAGCACTAGAAGTTGCAATCATTGTGTGCTATTCAGGTACAAATCTACTTTCCTACCTCTGTTTATAGCCCCTTGCACAACACACCTGGCCCTCTCTTCTCCTTGATGTGACAAGACCATATCTAAATGGCTTTTGTCCCCTTTAGGCAAGTCTTGGTTTGCATTATTTAGTTGACCAGTGACATAACCAGAACTGCTGGGTGGGCTTGGGTCAGCCTGGACCCTGGAAAGAGCACTCCCCGTTTCTGTGAGTGGAGGAGAGTGCCAGCACCAGAAAGGAAACATGAATGGCAGCTCAAAATAAGCTGCAGCAGGTAAAACTGTAACATCACTAAATTTGATAATTTGGCCCAGCCCAAAGTTCTTCCTCCAGCTCTAGCCTTGCCAGCAAACTTCCCAATGACAGAAAATGCATTTGTTATGATTTCCATAACAAGCTTAATTCTCTGAACAATCAGGTGTAACTGATGGAGATTGCTTTTCTCATTTGCTCAGTCTTGAAGCTTTCCCTGGAAGATCTCCAGGAAACTTCTTTAATGATAATTTTTCTTCCACTTCAGTTGCTCTTTATGAACTAGGACAATGAGTGGGCCATCCCTTTTTAAGTCTCCCTGAAGAGTATAGTCGTATTTGACACCAAAGAGAAAAGTGTATAATAAAAGAGAGCCATTAACAGACTCAATTCCTGTCAAAAATTTGAAGATGCAGAATGATAAAAAGCTCTGCAAGAGTCTTCAGCACTTTCAAGGAAAACATGCAATCTTCTCTGCAACCAAAACAAGAAACAGCTGCATTAAAGAGAACAACTTTCTGTTGAAAGCAGAAGAAATGCAAGGCAGACCTTCAACCTTTGTGGATTTAATTACAAAATTATAAAAAGATTGTGAGAGGTAGATGCACAAAACATTAAAACTTTAATTTCATTGGCCCTTTTAAATTATATTTAACTGCAGCTTAAAAAAAAAACAGAAAAAAGAAAACAAAAAGAGAAACCAAAAAAACCCCCACACAAATAAGCAAATAAAACAACCCCACTACACCTGGGTATTAAGTGAGGTACCAGATCCAAGGGAAGGGACCAAACATTAGAACAGGCTTGATCAGGTCAGAAAATTCTGCTTGAAAAGTTCTCTCTGTAGGTATTGACAGTTCACATAAAGTAGTGTATTAAGAATATTTAATGAGAGGTGAGGCTGGTAGAGGTCTTTGCACACATTTTGTTTGCTGCACAAAAAGTAACTAAAGTTACTAAAATAGTATAATACATGACCATAGCCACTGGTGTTAATGCTGTCACTGTAACCTAATTACCGATATCAACAGGTTGTTTATAACTTATTATTTATTTAGAGAGTTAGAAAGACTTTATTTGCTGCTTCTCTGTTTAGGGAGATGGTTGAATAGATGTGAGTGTAGCATCTTCTTCTTCAGAGATTTTGATACAAGGGAGATATTTTTTTTCCAGAAAACTGTTCTGTAGTCATATATGAAGACGCACAAAACTCATTTGGAATTATTATGATAATGGAGAAAGACAGAAACATAGTGACATACAGGGATGTTGGGAAAAATTAGCAGTATGATTACATTCTTCCCTGACTAAGCACTCCTATAAGGAAAAAAATATTAGAAATAGTTTTGGTTTGATTCCGTTACAAATGCTGTTTCCCAGGAATATTATGAAGTCCCATGTCACAGGAACATGATTTTCACTGCTTTTTATTCATAAACCTAAAGAGAGGCAGGAAATATCCCACCACTACATATTTAGTAGTATATACACTTCTGGAAAGGTGGCAAATGTAAGGAATCTTCATTTCTTTATGCACATGGCATTTACCTGGTTGTAGACTGCCAAAAAAAATTACAGTAAAAAAATTCAGGTTGCAAAGGCAGTAACTTGAAAATATTGAGATGTCTCAACAGAACCTGGCTGAGGTAATTCCTCTTTGCTTTCTGAACAAGCAGAACTACTTCATGCAAAACTGAACACAGAAAATTTGGATCAAAAGGGTTGTAAAGAATTAATGAAAGAATGGAGCTTTAAGACTGCTGAAACAAAAGCCCACACACTTCTTTTGTCAGATGTCTCCACCAGTGCTGGACCTGGGAGTAGGTTCCAAAAGCAGGGAAAGGAGGTGCTGGACCTGTCCCAGGTCAGGAATGACCATGCTGTGCTTTGGGTGTCCACTGCTAAACAGTCACAGCTTGGCACTGCTCTGCCTCGGGTGTCACAGGATGTTACACCAAGGTTGGCCATGATTTATTTCTAGTCTCTCAGTTCCTGGTAGGTATCCTCAAAGATATAGTTTCACAGGGCTTTGGGCAATAGTCCATTTAATCTCCAAGAGACTGAAAGCTCCCTGAAGCATCATCTGCTATTCAGCATTACTAAACAATGCTGAGCTCTGAACACTGCTCTTAGAAAAAATTATTATCTACGAGTATTGTAGCAATGTTAAGAAATCATCACCTGGGTTCAGGATCCTGACGTGGTGGGCCTGAGAAAAACATTCCCCCACCCTCTTAGTGAACCATAAAATTGCCTTTCCAGGCCATTCATATCTAGAAGTATGAAATTTGCTTTTGTTTGTGTTTTTTTTTTAAACTTATAATTATTTACATATAACTCTACTAATTTTAAGCCAATTTCCTTGGGATTATTACTGTTTATCTTCTCAGCTCTAAGTTGTGAATAATGACATTTCCAGGCTTTTCTCATTAATCATAGAGCCATTAATGAGTTTATGCTCAGTCAGAGGTAGAGAAGAGCTGTGCATGATCACAGAGACTTAAAGGCCAGGATTTGAAGAAATATGCTAAGCATTGTGAAAAAAAATGGTATTGACAGCTAGTGCTTTATACAGCTAAACCTTTTCACACTTTACAGGCAGTATAACCACTTGCCACCAGCTGCTAAAGTCTACATGTAAAAATAAGCTGCAAAGATGGGATAATGGTGTTGTCTATTTGCCAAATACCCTGCAGTAAATTTACTTTCACCAGTGGCCCCAAGTTTTATACAGAGGCTTCTTACTGAAATGCAAAAAAAAGTGATTTATACATCAGAGAGAGAACCTGGGTGTCAGTTTAAGTCAGATTGTGGTATTTTTGCCTTTAATGTGTTTGAAATTTGCCATAGAGTATAAAACATACAGTGCAGATAGAAACTTCAAATGCATAGCTATGAGCTTGCTTGGCAAAGTCATTATTCAATGTGGAAGAACTGATAGTTTAATTCAGCAAAAATCCCAGCTTAAATAACTTAGGTTTAGTACTTGGCAATGTCATTAGTGGGATTTTTCCTTGATTCTCAGTGTAAGGAGGCAGTTCTGCCTTCTCTAGTCAATGCAGGTAGTGCTCAAAGCATGGTGCATGAGAATTAACTATCTCATTGCGGTTGTTTAACTCAATACATATTGATTTGTGGGTCCTGTGACCTAAAAGAGAAGACAAACTATATTAAACTTCAAAATAGTGTTAAATAAGATGGGCTTCACCCAATTAGATAATAGAAAACACACCCCAGTATCACTTATGTGGTAGGAATGTTAAAAGACATTGGCATCTGGAAACCATAACTTACTGCCAGTGATGTTCTGTCGGCTGGTTTGACCTCTGGCCAAGTTGGCTCACTGGCCTAGAAGTGATCAGAGCCATATCAATCCTGCCTGTTTCAGACAGAGTTCAGTTCAGTGGTAATAGCTAAAGACATCTCAAGACCTTGTGACTGATATTATTGACTGGTATTTAAGAGAATTATCTCCAGCTCTGCCGCAGAGTTCGTGGATCACATTTTACAAACCCAGGCATTCCTTTTCTGTGCATCTGCCTGAGGGGTAAAGGCCTTGACCACCCCATCAGGGTTCTGCAGCCCTGAGGTCCACATGGGGATCTACTACAGCATGTTGTGACCCTTCTGGCACCCAAATCTAGGCTTCTGTGGTTGGCAAAAGAGGCCAGTGAGTATCTGTCTCTTCTCCTGGTTCTTATCATGGTGTAATGAATGTATGTGGACCTGGAAGATGTGCCCTAGTTCTGTTGGGTTGGTAATGTCAAATTAAGTGTCATAAGCCATCTCCACCGAGCTGGTTGAAAATTTCACTCTGTGAAATTACTGAACTGTGAAGAGGAGGAGAAGAACCATTCAGGTGAGGGCAGCAGAAAGGGAAGGGATGCTCCCATGGCAGCCTTGGTTTAAGCCAACTGAGAAACCATATTTACCTTTACCACCCACATTTCTCCTCAATTCATTCTGTTCCATAAACTGGTTTCCTGTACTCAAGAATACGGTAATTCTTCCCAGGTTATCATATTCACTGTTCTACTTTAGAACCAGAACATAATGGAAAAGTTCACAGAGAGCTCTTGCTGCAAGTTACACTGGTGGCACCAAGGACAGCATATGGCCCTTTGATGTGACACTGCCTGTGACATGATCAGCAAATGCCTGGCCTTGTTCTGTTCTTCTGATTTTTGCATATGAAATTGTGTTTCTTCACATCTTTGTTTGGATGATAAAAGTTTTATTTTAATGTGGCACATTCAGGTGAGAATTAACAACTAATAATGCATTGAAATAATAATTTTAACTTCAGTAAAAATAGATGTGATATTAGATGCAGTATTTACTGGCAAGATATAACTGACCTAGTCTACCTGGTAAAGAATCGTATCTTTTGAAGACAGATGTGTTGAGCATTTCTGATGGAAACAGAGCACTGATAATTATATAAGAGTTTATTGTAGATATTTTATCACAGCACCAAAATAAAAGCCCTTCTGCACTCTCCCACTCTGCCACAAGCTAATGCAGACTCATCCACAAAGTAACATGTGGAACCGATTTTCCACTGTGTGAAACAGTAAGATGCTCCTCTGATGGCATTTGTACCCACCCTTCAAACATATGAAAATCTATACTTTGTAGGGCTGTAAAGAGAATTCCAAGCAGCAATTAACTTGCTGAGAGGTGTTCCTAATGCTCTACAGTCTCTTGTACCCATTTCCTTCTGCTCCAGGGGAATGACACAAACCTCTTTGAATTACTGAGCTCAAAGCAGCAGTGTTACCCACTCTCATCTCCAGCTACTGTATTTCAGCAGAGAATCTACTGAGGGTTCTTAATGCAAACAGATCCCTGTGGGGAGGGCCAGGTGTCTAATAGCTGGGGTTATAACTGGCTTGTGGAGCACATCTTTATCTGTTGAATCAGTCCTGTTTTCTTATTATCCATCTCATAAAGGTTTCTAGAATACTTTTGACATCCTGAGCCATACCTATGAAACGTTTTTCCACTCAGCCTCTTTAATTCTCGATTATTTTGCTTCATTGTTCCCACACTGGTAAGCACGAGTCACAATTAGTACTCATTACTTGGACATAAGAATGTCCAAGGACAGAAAGTCAGATCTCTGAAAGATTTGTCAGGAGTTATGAACAATCTTTTTCTTTCTATTTTTTTTTTTTTTTTAATTTTCCTTATTCTGCTTTCCTCATTTTATTTTTCAGTTTTTCTCTCCAAAAAAGTTGTAGTGGTAGGAAGAAATTTATATTGATGTACAGTTTGGTGTGTGTTCACTGAAAGCTTAGTGGTATTCTTCAAAAAGTTTTAACCTCAAGAGGATCTGTAAAAAGTTCTGCTGAAGGGAACAATTATCAAAGACCAACTCTTGAGCTGGCAGTGCAGAAGAATCAAAAGAGCGTGAAGAAGTAAAATATCTCCACTTTTGTACTGACACATTTGGCTTGCAACAATATGGCTTCTGACAACAACAGAAGGGAGGAATTAAAAAGAAAGCAAACCATTCACCCTCTTCCAGGATGCTCTCACCAATTTTACAAGGTACGACATCAAGCAAGAAAAGAAACACCAAAATATCAAGGAAACACTTCCTGAAACATTCATGGGTATGTAAATGCTAATAATGACTGACAGCAATCTTCTGACATAGTTGGCAGTGGTCAAGTGTAATTTTTGGGTAAAAAGGAACAACAGTTTAAGGGAAATGGATTTTTTTCCAAGCAACATTAAATAAAGCATCTTCACTGGAGATGCCTCTTAAAGAAGTTTTCGTAATGCAATTTCCCTTTCAGTCCTGCACAGGTTATTTCCTACCTTTTGATTGAGCAAAGGATATTTTCTATCACTCTTGCCAAAAATAGCAGAGGAAATAGCAAAGGAAAGAGTCCTCCAGGCTTAAAGAATTCAAGGAGGATTTTGTAATCTGAGTTCCAAAATTTCACAATTCTCCAAAGTCCAAAAACTCCCAAACTTTTATTTTCTAAGATAGTTTCAAAAAGTAAAAGAGAATTGGACATGGAAGAAATGTCCAAAGTCTTTCTCTCTGCAGCAGGATGTGATCCTATTGTGGTGACAGCCTCTAGATTATCTGAGCATCTTCAAACAGTGTGTTAGAAACTGTTTGGCACCTTGGCAAATCCATATGCAAATAAATATCTGGCCTGAATTTTAGCAGTGAGTCTGAGAGAAGAACAGGACATGTGGATAAAAAACAGCCACTCCCAGTGTTTTCCAGAAAAATTTTCCTGCTTATTTCCAGTTGTGGTTTAAGTGATCCAGAAGATGTCAAGAACACTTTGTGATTATTTCCTAAAGATTCCTTTACAATGTTAGAGACTCCTCTGCTTGTCAGACAAGTCTGTCCTCTCCCTTTGAGCAGTTCCACTTCTTTACTGATGCCTATAACTTGAATTAACTTTAGAAAGTCGTGTCCTTCTCACGGCTGCAGCGGAAGGAAGGACTCTGGTGTGGAGAGGAGCCAGACAATCCATGTGGATCATCCACAAAGCATACCAATTGCTCCTGTGTTGTCTGCTTTTTATCTGGGTCATGCAGGTCAGAGATTTTTAAGATATTTATAGAAAGGTAAGAGAAGCAGTTATCAGAATCTTCTAAATCACCTGACACGCATTGAAATGAAGATAAATAGCCATCAAGGTACTTTACAAAACCTATCGAATACCAACATTCAAAAATGCTTTTTAATATCTAGCCTGCATATTGTCTTAGACAGAGACAAAATATATGTAATTATTTTAAATGATAAAGGCATGGTTTAGTGGAAAATTATTTTCACCTCCTTCTAAAAGGAGCCAGAACTTTTTGTTTCTGAACACCTCTAAGGGTCAGGGAGACACAAATGAAGTACTGGACAACGCTTCCCTTTCCCCACCCAAATCTGTGGATTCAGGTCCAGTTTTACAAAAGACAACCTGAGGGGGAAAAAAAAAGAGGGGCAAACCACTTTTTCTAAATGACACACTGATTTCTTCTTCAGCTGCCTCAGAGAACATCTGTTCTCACCCCACAGAACTTCCTCCTGTCTTACACTGACCAAGGACGTGGAGTGGGAAACCCAAACCCACACGAGGAATGTGCCACACCAGAAATGTGCAGTGGGGTGTGGCCACTGCCTCCCTGCTTTAGACACCTCCTCCAGCACAGGATTTGTCAAGTACTTTTTCTCCTTTGCTATATATTTTGTCCTGTGTAGCACAGGAAAGGAAATGCAGTGCATGCTACAGAGAAAACTGATCCAGTCTCCTACTCTTATACAAACAAAGCTAAAAGAAAAATCCCTTCTGGAACCTCAATGCAGAAAAATCTCAATAATAGGGGCTAAAAAGCCTGATGCTGCTAGGAAAACCCAGCACATCCTCCTTATGACATCTCTAAAATTAAAAATTCTCCATTGTTCTTCTCTCCTAGCAGCCAAATTTTGGTTAAAAACAAGGAAAATTAATCTCTCCTGTTCCCTGAGATATCCAGGAGGAATTCCAAATCAAGGGGTTAATATGGCATAAGCATGATGTCCATGGACAGAACAAAAAAAAAAAAAAAAAAAAAAAAAAAAAAAAAAAAAAGGATTTTGCTTTGTTTTTCTAAGTGAGTTCTTGGATCAAAACTACTTCCACTGGTTTAAAATACAATGATTTAAAAATCCTCTGTAAGCAAAATGGACCACCCCCTTTGGAGAATCTTTTGTGCTATTTAAATTTTTATGGAAAAATGTGTTTTTCACCATCCTGATGCAATTAGCCCTTCTCATGCTTGCCCTCACCACCACCACCAATGTGACTGGCAAAGGCCAGGGTACCTACTAATTGCTAGAAAGTAATGAAGCAGGGTCTGAGCTATTTCCCTGATGGATGTGCACAAGGGTGTATCATTGTTCTGGATCATGACAACCTGGGACATCCCTCCCTTGTATGAATTCTGATGTTCCCACCTTTACTCCTCCTCCTGACTTGCATTAACCCCTTATTCAGGGAAAAAAAAATGTTATTTTAAGTAGAAACCTTACACAATAAAACGTACTTTTGTACCACCAGGAAAAACTCCTAGGTAAATGCATAAATGCATTTACTAGACCTTGTGGTCAATGGGCTGGAGAAACATGCTTTGCACTGTGCACAAACTTAAGTGAAGATTTAAACAATGAAAACAATGAGGGATTTAACAACTTGCAGAAATGTGCTCAAGTCAGGTCTTCATCTTGTGAAATTCTTTTTCATGGATTTTCACGTATCTTCAGCTTTTCTCTTTTGCAAAGAGAACACGCTATATATTTTATATTTATGTTAAAAAAATAAAGCAAACAAACTAGAATAAACATCCCTCAGAGATTCAACCAAGCTTGCAGTGCTGCTCCAGATAAATAAGCTCAGATGTAACATTATGTAGATCAGTTCATTTGAGATCAGCTTTCAGGTGTTACAGCGATGATAATGGGATAATTTACAAGGGGATGAAATCACATAAACCTATGTAGGGCAGGGAAGGATGTAAGAGAAGCAAAATAAGTGCTGGATTCCTGTTCAGGGCTTTACCTCTTTGGCTTTGCCAGATCTCCCTCTGACACAGCCAAAAGCTCTGGGAATGCAAAGAGAAAAGCAGGCAGTCAAATGCATTATGTATTATTTTTTGGCAGTCTTTAGAGATGACTTAGTTTCTCTTGCCAGACATTTTCTGATTATTTTTCTGCTGCTTTAAGGGGAGACTGTATTCTGCTTGTCTACACCTTGTTTCCAGGCTGCACACACTTTTGCTTTTTAGGCTGATGTTTATCACTGTGTTTACCTTTAAAAAGAGAATCTGTTTCCAGTAGTTATAGTTATTAATTCTTTCATCTCCTTCCCTATTTGTTTCATCTGCACTGCACTGCTACATGGTTTATATTATTTGTTTCATCTGCATTGCACTGCTACATGGTTTATATTCTTTATTGTGCTATTATTTGCCTCAAATATGTTTTGCACTGTTGCATGAATTATTTTTGACAGCTGAACAAAGGCAAGATGTTAATCCGAGGAAGCCATCTGCAGAAAGTGCTATTAAACAAGAGCGGGAATGTCTGTGCAATGTACCCTATCCAAAGAGGAACCATAAAAACTGGGAATCATCAGCCTGTGGGTGTCATCACACTGACAAAACCAACAGCACTAGGAAGTCATGGACCAGCACTGTGGCTTAAACCCAGCTGGAATTAAAGAAATTAAGCACCATGAAGACATTCACTCACTCCTCCTCCCTTCCCTCCCCATCCCCGTGGAATGCTGAGGAGAATTAAAAGTTCAACTTGTAGATTCAGATAAGAACAGTTTAATAATTGAAAACAAGGAAAAATAAAAAAAACAATGGTAAATAATAATAATAATGATGATGATGATGATGATGATGATAATAAAAAGGGAAAGAAAACAACCCAAAACCAAAAAGTGATGCAACAATACAGTTGCTCATCACCCATTGACTGATGCCAGATCTCCCTTCCTGAATCCATATCAGACCCTGCTTCCAGGTAATTTCCCCAGTTTATACCCTGGACATGCATTCTATGGTGTGGAATACTGTTCAAGTCACCTGTCCCAGCTATGCTCCCTCCCACTTTTGGACACTGATTATATGCCATACTCGCCTCATCCTTAAAAACAGACCTACCCATGGCTTATGTTTCATTCTCAAGTCCCTGATGTATCACTCAATAGGTTTTGGTTCTGGAACTGTAATCTTAAAACCCTACTTGCTCACAGGGCATTTAATAACATTCAAAAACTTCCATCATGCCAGAAAAGTTATCCTTTCTACCTCAATGAACACAAAACTGCACTCTCTTTTAAGCTTGCTTAACTTTCAGCTGTTAAAACTGAAGCAGTCACTTACCAAAAGCACTTACATGTATCACAGAAGTAATAAAAAGCTAATGTCTGTTCATTTATTTGTCTTCTGAAAGATGGCCTGAGTGCTACCTCACTCAGTGCTGGGAGGTATGAGAAACTCCCAAGCACAGATACAGATAAATACATATATTACTCCTCGTTACTGACAATTGTAAATGAATGCAGTAGGGGCATTTAGAGCTCACTGTGCAAATGAGAAAGGACCAGGACTTGAGTCCTTTTAGCTGATGAAGTCACACTATTCAAAAGCGTTGGAGGCAGCAGAGTAAGAATATCCTGATCCTACTCACAAATGGAAAAAGCACAACCCTGTCAAACACACACTTTTTGTAGCTCTGTAATTTCCCATTCACCCTCCTCTTACACAGAAACCACTGCTGTCCACAAGTAATGAATTCCAGCTCTTCATGCTGGCTCCTATTCAAAGTTCATTCAGGTTTTTATGGGTGGTCCTGTTTTCCCATTCATAATCCTGACAAACAATGACAGTGTTCAGACATCCATGTGATGATTTTGTAGCAGAGCCTACAAAATAACCAAGATGTTCCCTGCAGGCTGGTGAGGTGTTTCTTCTCTTTGCTTTGGGAAGCATCAAAAATAGCAGTTGGACATGGATTCACTGTTGTCTGAGAAAGGGGAATGCTGGACAACCAGAGACAGAGATTGTCTCCATGGAGTAAATGTTAATAATAGATTTGAGTAGTTGGGTATTTATTTATTATTTATTTATTATTTATTTATTTGAAATGTAGTGTAAGGTTTCAACCTTCTTCCAGCTCTAGTTACAAGAAATCCAGAAAACAAAGCCTGTAGATGTTCCTTTTTTATTTTTAAATTGATAAAATCCATCTCTCTCACTATTTTTCCAGTAGGTGACCATTCTGCTCTTGAGAATGTAGATTAAAGAAAGACTTTTTATTAATTAGTTCATGTTCTTCAAGAAGTCATGAGGGCTCCTGTAGTTCCCTGGCCATGGTGTGTCAATCTAGAGAGCTGCTAAACAACTATAGACAGATCAAACTGCCAGTGAGACAAACCCTTTTCTGATTTACTCTCTGTGGAAGCTGGCTGAAACTTTGAAGTTGTGAGGGCTGTAAATCAAAATGTAAAATGTTTGTCAAAGCCTGTTCCATGCAATTTTTAGAGACCTTAAAAGGACAGCTTGCCTGCTCTTGCACAGGGCTGTAGAACACCCATGGGGTGGTGGCAGTACTGGAGGTACAGAGGAATTTCTGTGTTTTCTTGGGGAGCTGTCCTTAGCTCCGACAGCAATGACTCTTGACATCCTTACTCTTAAAGAGATATTTGGAAGGACTAAAATGCTAATAATAATGTTCTCCTGAGCTGCAATCTACCACCAAAGGGCTATCTGCTCGCATTTCTCATGAATTCCAGTTTTCCCACATCACCCTCCTTGTGGTTCACAGCAGGATCAGAATGTCTGAGTTTAGTCACAATTGCCTGGTGAGTTTTCTTGATTCTTTAGCAGTGAGTTAGGAGACCTGAACAAGACAAATCCCTTTTTGACTTGGTTCTAGAAGTGAAACATTTCCTTCATCACCCTTCTAAGGGCACTTGGCCATTTTCCATCCTTTCTTCCATGGGCTTCATTCTGAAAACTAATCCATCTCATTCCCATCTTGATGAATTCCCCTTTTGCTCTGCAATCTCTGTGCTCTGTCTATCCCATCTCAAATGCTATTAGAAGGTCTATAAACAGTCACCTCCACACCTCTGCAGAGATGCAACAATACCAGGCTTGTTTCACAGGAAGAAGAGTTGAGGGGTTTCTTTCTCCATATGAAGGAATCAGCTCTTTGAGAACACAAACCAACCTGGATATTCTAACCATAATCTCAGCTGTGACTTGGAAATAGAGCTCCCTTTTCTGTCACCAGAACACATCATAACATTTGTGGTCGTATTAGGGAGTTTCATGAAAAGAGGGAAAACAAAATGAAACCAGAAGTCTTTTTGTACACAGGAATCTATTGTTTGATTTTGAGACTACAGAAGTATTTTGTTTCAGCAGTGCCAAAATGTTTTGCAGAGATAAGGAAATAATATATCAATTTATGTGATGCTTTTGCAATGCTGTAAAAATACATATTGTTATGGGATGGAACAGTCTAGACAAAATGAGTCCAGACAACAAAGTCAGAAGAAAGAAATTTTTTTGTATCAAAATAAAATGAGAAAAAAATCATTCGGATTTTTCTCCCATACTATTTTGTGAATACTGACATTATACTCATTTCTATTTAAATAACTGTGATTTTTTTTTCTGGAAACCTGTTGGATCCAAACATTTTCATAACCCTACTAATGATTCTCTCTTTCCTTGTGGATCAAATATAGTAAAGTCATCTTTGTCTAACTGTGTCCCAGTTGTGGATAATAAGGACTGGAGCATGAATTAAACCTATCATCTAGTGGGAAATAATCAGAGAAATGTGAGGAACCCAAAAGCAACATGTTCTCTTGGATTATTCTGCTGAGAAAACATATTCCTGGGTGCTGGAAAAGCCACAGCTTCTGTTTGTCCATAGTTATAGCATTTCAAGAACTGGATAATTACCTAAAGTGGTCAGCTATTGAATTTTTCTCTTTCCCATTTGTATGAGAAGTAAGCACGTACTTTTTGCCAGGCAGAACAGTAATCAATAGGTAATGGAGAAGTAATTTGTCTGATGACATCAACTGGATGCCAGTCCTTCAGCACCTCTATTAATAAATGTCATGCATCCATGCCAGGAGACTTGAGATCACATTGAGCTTTGAAGTCACAGTATTGACTATGAAATATTTCTAAATAATGTCTCAATCTATATTGTCAGTTCCCACATGAGATTCTTGATTAGATGCGCCTCTCATTTCCATTAGCTGGAGTTCTGAGCAACCCCACTGGCTAACTCCAATATGAAATTAATGTTGCTGAAGGCAAGTATTTGGTTCACTGCATAAGTATCAGATGAAAGTCTAATACTTTGCAAATCTCTAGCAAGACTTGCAGGGTGAATGAAACCAAATATCTCACCCTGGAGATCTACACATCTAGGTCAATGTTCTTCAGAATGGATTGATCCAGGGATAGCTTTCACTTCCCTAAAGTAGATAATTCACTTTTTAAATGCAATTTAGTGTTTCAGCTTTCAGCTTGTATTCTCTTGTATCCATGCACGTCTTCAGAGAGCAAGGATTTCTCAGGACACTGCAAATGGGTGCAGGATCATTGCAGCCTTACTAGCACCTTAAAGGCAGAGGAGGCCTTTCCCTAACTGGGGAACTAAAGAATCCTGGGATCCTTTCCTGCCATCTTCCTCCTCATTCCATCACTCCTCACCCGAGATCCTGGAGGCAGCTTTGCCAACGTGACTCCCGCTTGCAGGAACAGTTGCAGTAGGTGCAATAGCTGTGAACCATCTGCTTTCTCTCTTTTCCTGTGGAACAGACTGAACTTCACCTCATGTCACTTGTATCTTCACTCCAGCCCTACGTGCCCATTTTTTCCTCTCTCCCTGTTTTATTCCACATTCACTGTTTTAACCCTTTCCCTTCGCTGACACTTCTTATAATGCCTCTTTTGTCTCATTTAGTCTTTGGGTTGTTCCTACACACTGTGATCACATACACGATTATGTTGTTTATTAATGATACTGCCTTTGAACTCAGTGATGCAAACTGGGTCCTTCACTATCACTCAGGGATTTTCAGCTGCAAAGAAATGGATTCATATATCATTGACTTTGGCATCTTTGGGACAAGCCTAGGATGCTGACAAAAAATCTTGTCCAGTGACATCTATGCAACAGTGTGGTCTGAAAGAACTGTTTCAAAATGCATTGGCATGGATTTAATAGAAACCCCTTACAGGCCAGTAAAACTCTTCTTATGGGTCCAGTGGTGTCAAACTCAGGGCTGAAAATTCAGAATGTAGAGATACGGCTGCATCAAAGTGTGTATGAGAGCACCCATTAACAGTCTGTTACATTCCAAAAACTGATGCAATTCAAAGTGAAGTGAGCAGATGTAACACAACATGTTCCCAGCACACTCCCAGAGTCTCACAGGAGCTCTGCCTCTATTCATTTTGATTTGAAAAGCAATTAACTAATACAAATTAAGGAAAACAAGAGATAACTGTTAAATCTAGCTGTAAAAAGAACATTATAACACAACTGCCTCAGTGTCAAGTTTCTATAAGAATTTGCTTGGATAGTACTGAATCCAACAGGATCTGTACACACAGTAAATAATAGCCTTTTTAGCATATGTGAAAATATCACATTCTTTTCTGAGAGACTGCCCACCTTTCCAAAATACACTTGCATCACTGTTTATATTTTTACTGTGCATTAGCATCAGAAATTGTGCCTCATAGATAAAGTAACCTGAGTGTCAGCTGGCTAAACACCTACACTAACATGTCCATTCTTTCAGTTTAGTGAAGTCCTACTGCAGTCAGTAAAATGATCACACCACAACGGACAGTCATTTTGAAAATCAGGCTGCTTTTATTTCAAAGGTATCTCTGGCACCCTCAACCCACTGGCTAAAATCCCATTCGCAAAGTCCCATGAGAAATGGAAAGAAGACTGGTAGTGTTGGCACTTCCTAAGTCCCTGGCCCAGCCTGCAAGTGACACTGCTGTCATTCCCTTCTGCTTGTCTCCTTAAACAGGGAGAGGACTATATTATTTTTCCCTTTTAACCACCAAATTGAATAAAGAAAGGAGTTTCTGTGGGAATGAAGCGTGCCACTTTATGCGGGTAAAACTTCCAGTAGATTAGTAATTTCCAGAACAGGTTTGTTTCTTGTTGGGTTGCTGATTGTTTGTTTCTGCTAAAAAAAATTGAAATATTTCAGAAATATTGGAGTTTTGTTTTTAAGTTTCACAAGTAAATGCTTTCTAACATGATGAAACATTTCATTTTAATAGCTTCCAAAATGAAGCTTTTGAGTTAGTCACTTTGAATCCTCATTTTCCATTCAGAAGCAGAGGAAAAACAGGAGGCTTTTACAGCCCACCCAAATGAAACCAAACATTTCAAAACAAATATTTTGATTACGATGTAAATAGATGCCCACAAAAACAGACTCCATCACAACCAAAGAAAGGGCTGGAGAAAGAGCTCTGCCAAGCCTTCACTTGGAAGGACAACCTTCACTGTGTGTCTGAGGGGATGCTCAGGACAATGGAGCCACAAGGGTGGACCTGAAGATGGTCCATCTTCTTTTTCTACTTGCCCATCTCCACTTTCTGCTCTGTTAAATCCCTGCCTGTGCCCATGACCTTGTTACATGCTGCTCAACACAGCCAGGTGTTCTTGTACACAAGTGTAGACAGCCTGATGGAAAACTCTAGGTCCTCTGCACAAATATTTCACTTTTTCAACCCTAAATCCACAATGTAAATATGGTTATTGTTGTGGCTGGAATTTAACTAGGGGTCATAGTTTACTGTTTTGAGTTCTGGCAGCACCTCGAGGTTTGGAGAGGAGGGTCACTGGTTGCTGTCTGCTGGAATATTCACTCTGGTATGTGGGTCTTACTCCTTGCTTTCTACTGATTAAATAAAAAGGAAGCTGATAAGAGAGTTTAGTTGGTTGGAAAGAAAATTACTTCCTTCAGCTGAAATTCCTGGCAGAGTCTGTACTTGGACAGAGAAGGTTTTCAGTGTGAAAGCACAGGAGCTGCCCAAGCCTAATGAGAATGAGTTCATACTTCAGGCGTTGTGTACGGCTTTGACACCTGCCTAACATTTGTAGAGATGCAAAGGATGCAAAAAGCATTTCTCAAAATTCCTTTAGCTTCTTTATTTGCCTTAAAACTATGACAAATAATTTCTGTTCCTGGTGGAAGCTAAAAAAGGATGAGTGTGCATATTTTTAAAGAATTGTGCAAAGACTATCTTGGCAAATCTTGCAATCTGTAACCTGGTTCTTCAGATGATAAGAAAAGTCAAGTACTAGTTGTGTAATTTATTGTGTGCCATTGCTGCAGGAACTGGCATGAGTCACCATGTGCTAACCCAGAGGAAATTGCTTCTTGCTATTAAAAAAACCCAATGAAATAATCAAAATTAAAAACAGTAACAACAACACAAATAACAATTACAAAAAATACACCTCGAAGGTGCATTTCTCAGTGTATGTTTTAACCATAGATCTGCAAACTAGTAACTATATTTTGTTTTCATCACATCTTTTGCCTCAAAGACCAAGAAATACTTGCATTTCCTTGATAGGTGTGGTCATAGACAAAGCTTAAGACAGAAAAGACACTGTGGTTTTGACAGGTGCTGATCCCATTTGGCCACAGATTATCCTGGCCCACCAGCATTTTTCCAAACAGTGGTCTTGGCGCTCACCAGAACTAAAATACAGACATGGAACTGTTTTTCCAAGGAAATGGCAAAATGGATTGACTAATCTGTGAAGTGTTTGGAGGCAATGAGTGTGACTGTTGGTTTTATTGTGTCTAAATGATTCAGGTTATAGCACGCTGGCAGAAAAATATGGGAACTGTAGAAACAAAGCATCCACGAGGAGGAGAACACACCTACCTATGGCAAATCTCCATAGAACCTTTGGCCTTCAATATCACTTGAGCTGATGTTTTCTAGGTCGATTTATTACCCCACCCAGAAAGCATTTTTGGCAAGTCCCTCCTATGTTGTCATCATAATATTATTCCTGAAAAGGGGAAAATGTCACTGAATTTGAAGTGTTTTAAAAAGACACTTTATAATCATCTTTCATGAATAACAGACATCAAAGTAATTCATGTGTTTAATTGCAACTAGTAAGAGAAAAACCACAAAAGTTTAGCAATTAGGAGGGATTTTTCCCTTAACTCACTTTGGAAACAAATTCTGCAGCAGCAGATCCTGTGAGAGTAGAAATGATAAATGAGGAGCTGAAGACATCTTTTCCTTTAGCTTTGTAGCTTGGGACGTTTGAAATATGAGAGACTAAGCAATATCCTCAGCATATTAGATGACAACTTTTCCATTAGCTGAATGTGACTGAGGGGAGCGTGTGATGCTGCAGTGACCACAGGAGAGGGAATAAACAAAAGGCTCATAATCCTGCAGTTAATCAGGTCTCAAGATATTTGGTTCCAGCTCTTACACAAGCTCTTTACATGTGACCTTGGACAAAACGCCTGGGATGAAATTTTCCAACACTCAGATCCTCAAAGTCCTTATATCTGTGACATTTTTTTTTCCAAAAATCTATCAACGAAAATTAGAGAATTTAAGTTCCTAGACTTGCATAACTTGCATTGTTGTCACATTTATTCTCCTTGTTCCTACTACCACCTACAGCTCTATCTCTTGTATTTTTCATATCTGCTGGTGATGAGCTCCCCTCATCAGAGTAGGTGATTGAACAGAGACCTGCAGAATAATAGCAGTAATAACAATAAGTATCCAAAAGAGGAATACTTTCAGAGAAAGGAAAAATTGAAGAAACAATCACACTAATATAATTGTTCTGTCATAAACTGATGAAATTGTAAAACAGCAGAGCAACACTGATGACTTGGAGGGAGCCCGATAAATGTGAACTTGATCTCTGTGACAAGGAGAAAAGGCTATGAAGAAAATCAGACTGCTAATTCTTACTGCTTTTGGAATCCAAGAAGAAATAAAAGCGATGTATATTTTGTCAACTGCAAACAAGACACTTGAGGATTTTCTTGGGAGGTCATGATGGCACAGTGTAAGAATAAAGGATGTAAAGCATAAAATCCATTCTAGCTGCATTCAGATTATCAACTCCAACTTCTCTAACCATTTCAGGATGTGAAAAAAAAAGTGAAAAATGCCAAACTCTCAAAATGGAAAAGGAAAAAAAAAAAAAAGGAAAAGCCAAAACCCATGAAATTCTTCCAGGCTGTGTGGCTGAGCTCTGGATGTTCAGTAGCACAACAAACAGTGATTGCATAGGTCACCAGAAAATCTTGATCAAGGAAACAGGTCACACAGAGAGCTGCCCTGAATGGTAACACTAATGCAGAAGAAGTGTTTGATCTTGATATTGAAGAAGACAGTGACAAAACTTCAAAGGAAGCAGGACTTCAGAGAAAGCAGCACTGGAGCCAACATTATGAAAGACATCAAATTAATTTTTAATGAACTAGTTTTGGATCAATCATCCAGTTGTCACCAGTGATACACCCTCTGCAACAGTGATTCAGATGTTCCACAAGAGTAATGACTCCTAGAGAAAGCACAAATCCAGTATGCTTTATGATGACCAATATAAAGCCCTTTATGGCACAGAGGAGCAACTGCACAGTCTGCTGAGAACTACATAAATATCAATTATTCTTTTCATAAACACAGTCATAGAAGCTACTGCCTATTTGGAGGATCACACAACAATATCCTAATTGTGGGGGAAATGTCCTTTCATGTATTTTAGAATGAAAGAAATAATGAGCTGCTTTAATATAATTCTGGTTACGTGGGAGGTACTCGCATTTACATCCATTGTAAAACTCCCACTGACTCATTGGAGACAAAAAAGGTAAAGAGCTCAAGTTTAAACCACTTATCACCCATGAATTTCTATCTGCACTATGGGATGGAAGCTGCCTGTTGAGTCCAGGAGCACCTGAGAAGGACACATCCCCCAGGGCTTGTGTGTGTGATCAGTAATAAGTGGAGCTGACCACTAATTTTCAATTAATTTTATTCCTTCAATTACACCATGAAGAAAGGAGAATGGGGGAGACTGGCAAAGGAATCAACAGAGGAGGACAGTTCTTTCTAGGAAATATAAGAATAATTTATATTTTCTGGTGAATACTTTGAAAATTAGGTACTTCCTCATTAATCAATATTTTGCAATATTGACACTTCCAAAGAACATGTTTATTTTCACAGAAATCATGACAAAAAGGTCCTTTCCAGAATTTCTGAATCAGCTTTTTGCAGGACTTCTGAAATTTTAAAACACAAGCTTGTTTCATTCTGATGTGTAAGCAAATATTGACAAATTAACACGTTCATTAGTATAGAAATTCTCTTCTCCATATGGTTCTGGTTTAAAACTTTTCTGCTTCGTCTTCCTCTGATCTTGCAATTACAAATGGAAATGTGAACTCAGCTACAGAAAGCTTTCAGTTCTTGTCATTGCTTTCCAGGAAAATACCCACCAGAAGAAAACACAGAAAAACATTTTTCTCAAAAAAAAGTTTACTTGACATTTCCTCTTTACACACCTGAGTTAAAGCCTTTGCACCCTTCCTGGCAACCATCATGCAACACCTGAAAGGAAGGAGAATTTTATGTGGACACTGTGAAATGGTTTTTTTCAAAGTCAAATTCCATTTCTTTTGAAGAGGGTACAAGACACACAAAACCCAGGACACTATGACTCCCCATGGCAGACCTGTGTAAATATTTTCACAAGGTAAAAATATGTAATTATCAGTCTCTGAGAGAACTTTGGGTTTTAAGCTTAAGAAATCCCTGCCACAAAGGTACACTCATGCAAGCACTCAAGTTTGGCTGGTGCTGAGCAATGTCACTCTCATCTGCAAAAGTACATAAGCATTCTCATTACTTTAAAAGTGTCAGTAATTACATTCCCCAGCTGAGGCTCAGGCTGAAGTGATTCTTAGAGCAGGACCAAGTGCAAGACTTCCATTTGGTTTCATGTCAGGGGGGAATTATTGTCCTGTATGGAGGACACATAATGAAGTGGACACCAGAAGGTCTGGTCTAGGTTTACAGAATCCCAGTGTTACCTGAGCTGAAAAATCTATGTCTTTCCTGCAGACTCCATGTGTAATCAGTAGAAATTCTTGGTTTCTGCACCTCACCCACCTCCCCACCAGCTTCCTTAGATGGGGAACTCCTCCCCTGCACAGGGCTCCTGTGAGCTTCCAGCCTACCCTTCCATCTGTCTCCTCTGTCCCGAGGGGGCTTCAAGGATTTTAGAACCTCACCCCCCAGGACTTAAAGCAGCTCCCTGTGATTAGAGACCAGTGTGGGGAAGCAAATCTACCTGTATCCTGCCAGGTTCTGTGGCTTCCCTCTGGAACTCTCTCTGTATCAGAGGCAGGACTCTAAACAAGGTGGGTTTCAGGTGACAAGGTTTCTATATTCCCTGAACTACATGATTTGCCTTTTTTTCCTTAGATCTGGGGACTCTCGGATATAGGAAATACCTTACGAGGTTTATAAAATGCAAAGTAAACTTTAAATAGAAATTTATCTCTCTGAGCAGTAATGATAAAGAACAGTGTGTGAAATCTAAGCATTTAGAGAGAAGGGGTTTTATTTCAGAATCTGTACTCTCCTTGCAAATCCAAAAGCTCATATAATGGTGCGAAATAGAAAATGTTCCTTGACAGAAAGCCAAAACCTACAGCTTTAAAAGTCCGTGTTCAGATAAAACTTTTACTTATTACATTTGGGTGACCTCTGATTAGAGCAGTTATATTATTATTTTCACAGAAACAAAATTTGTGGTAAGCAATTTCAAAGGCACAAAGGCAGGAAAAATTCTTTAACTAGAAAGGATCTTTGATCTGTGGATAGGAGTTAATGTCCACCTTTACATGATGGTGGATCATTTTTCAACCCATGTTATGTTAGAAATATGATTACTTGTGCTATGTTTGAATGGCAAGGTTTTGGTTGTGGAGGAGCTACAGGAGTGGCTTTAGTTTTTATTTTTCACTTCATATTTCTCTTAATTTATTTTAGATTTTATTTCTCATTATCCTACTCTCATTTGATTGGTAATAAACCTCTTAACACCAATAACTTTTTTTTAAAAATTACCTCCTTCTTACCACCTCTGCCTTCTTCCTGGGCTCTACTTCACTCCCAATTTTCTCTGCCTCCTCTGCACAGCAACACAGGGGGACAGGGAAGGGGGATTGTTCACCACATATTGTCTCTTCTGCTCCTTCCTCCCTGTGGGCAAACTCTCATCTCTTTCTGTGCTCCAGCATGGGATTCCTCCCATGGCAGTCAGTCAGTTATCCCTAAACTTTTCCAATGTGGGTCTTTTCCTTGGGCTGCAGTCCTTCTCTCACTGACACAGTTGGCATTGGCTCTATGAGACACAGGGACAGCTTCTGGCACCTTCTCACAGAAGCTGCAGTTCCCTGCAGTTCCCCCTGCTACCAAAACACTGTCATGCAAACTTATCACATAACTCCAACCATAACTTCAATTCTGCATTTTTTAATTACTATTTTTAGTTTCTGGTGTTTAAAGTAGGAAAAATATTTTAGGTGCTGTCCTTTCTTGTGTGTTTGCTGCCCAATTTGACAGATCCAGGGGGAAGCCCTGACAGTACCCCCACAAGCCCTGAATCTCTGTGCATCTCATCTCAGGCCCATTTTGGTTTCAGTGTTAGCCCAGCCCTGCTGTTCTGAGCTCTGTGGCTCTGACCCTTCTCATTCCCCTCCTGCCAGACTACTGCCAGGAGAGGAACAGCCCATAGCACAGGACAGCCTCACTGAAAAAAAAACCCATTTGAATCTTGGGAAACCCACATCAAGGACCATTATCAGTCAAACCCTCATCAAAGACCATTGTTAGCCATGGCATTACAGTTATTAACATTACTACTGTTACGTTTGGTCGCAGTTTTGGAGACAGGCACATGACTGAACACACGGAAGGTCAGGTGAGAACGGCCAATGTTTATTCATAGAAGCCCTCTTTTACAGGGGATTCAAAATTCCCACACTTGAACACCCAATTGGTCGTGGTTTTAACACCACCCAGCTCACTGGATGGTGTTAACTCGATGCCTGCATTCAGGATTGATTGGTATTTGCTGGGATCCCCAGCTTGATTTTGAATCCAAACTTTCATTGCCTTACCCTTGTAAGGATTTGTTGACTTCTACTCTTTAGGGAACTAGGCAAGTGGAATTGAGATTCTGTTACGGCCAAAGTTATCTATGCAGCTTCAGGCCAGCTGTAATTGTCACAGTTCTCCCTTTCTTTTTTTAAAATATAAAGTGGTTTTTGTTATCCTCCTGCAAGGGCCCTTTGCAGACAGGATGACAAAGAGAGTGTGAGCTTAGTTCAAATAACTGTCCCCCAACTGGACAAAGCCAGCCCCCCCAGGCAGAGATGTATCCCCTGTATCACTGGAGCTGCAGCACTCACATCCAGGAGCTGTCAGGTGAGATCCCCAGAAATATAATATTTTGGGCTAGCCTGCTACAGGCTTACCACTTAGAAGCTAGAAATTACAACTTAACACTATAAACAAGAAACCATTTAGCTTTTAGAACCCTCAGAAAACCAACTAACAGAAGAAACAATTTGTAAACAAATAAAACCCTTAAATAAATTGTTACTTTAAGAGTCCCAGATTTCCAGGAGGTACTTGCACAAGTTGTTTCAATCACTGCTCCAGGACCTCTGCTGAGAGGCCATCATGTCAAGGACCATTATCAGTCAAACCCACATCAAAGACATGGCATTACAGTTATTAACATAATTACCACGGGGTACAGCTGCAGCCAGAACAAAGTGATGAAGGGCAGTGTGCAGAGGTATTCCATGAGCTGTAAAAGCTCTCCAGCATTTCTCACACAAGCCCTGTGGGAGCAGCAGCTCCCTACTGGGACTCCTAGATTTCCATTTCAGCCCCTAGACAATAGTGGATCCTTACAAACCAGGCATTTGTGGGAATGCAGCTTCTCACAGGTGCATGAGCTCAAGGTCAGAGAGCTATGAACAAAGCTTGATGGTCCTGCCCCTTGTGGCTCCTGGGCTTCAGAAATCTGTTCCTTGGGTTTTATTCAGACAGTTTTACACCCTTTTATGGAGTCACAACTCTTTATTACAGAAATACTCTTAAAGAAAGCTGATTCTAATAGCTCCCTCTCTGGTAGGAATTTTTTCTTTCCCACCAGGTTTATAGCTCTTTAAATAAACACTGTCTCGTACTTTTCCATCCCCTCTATCTCTCTACTGTTAATTACACGGAACTTCTCTTGACCTCTTGTTCAGGCAGAGTGAAAATGAGCAGGTTGCTTAACTGAGTATGACCTGCTTGTCACAGCAGTGCTAACAGCTCTGCAGTCACAGCACAATCCCTGCTGCCTTCCCATCCTGCAGGGCTTCGTGGCACTTTTTCTGCAAGGGTACATGGTGCTAGAACAAGGGGCAATGGCTTTAAATTGAAAGAGGCCAGTCTTAAATTAGGTATTAAAAGGAAATCCTTTCCTGTGAGGATGGTGAGGCCCTGGTAGAGGTTGCCCAGAGAAGCTGTGGATGCCCCATCCCTGGCAATGTTCAAGGCCAGGTTGGATGGAGCTCTGAGCACCCTGATGTAGTGGGAGGTGTTCCTGCCCGTTGCAGGGAGTTGATGATCTTTAATGTCCCTTCCAACCCAAGCCATTCTAGGGTTCTCTGGACTAAGAAGCACCATATCAAAAGTTTCATAGTAAATGCAGCTTCTGTGTCTTACTCTTTGCAGAGGGAAAGAACTAAAACTTTTACAGCTTCAAAACTCAGGGACAAATTCAAGCAAAAGAAGAGTTTTTTGTGGACTTAAACCAGCCCAAGCCTGGCATGCAAATATGGTCACCGGGTGATATCAGTGTGAGTCTTTAAGAGCTTCATATAAAGTATCACAAGAAAACACTGAGCTGGGAAGAGATGATCTTTGTGTCATATAATAGTGAGTTATCCCTCACTTAAGCATGGATTTAAGTCAGTTCTTTATATATGAAATGTTTATATTCTAGAAACCAGAATTTTCCTACTGAAGTCTTCAGCAGACATACTTTTCTTGTCTTTCTTTGACACGACAAACTTCATCTTCTTTCATCAAAATCTATTCCTGGAAATAGCCAAACCATTCAGAACATTTCAGTCATAACCCAGGATGCTAATTTGGGAATGTCTCTGATAACAGAATGTGATTTTAACAGCAAGTAGTACTTGCAGAAGCTTAATTTTCATGAGTGCAGTCTTGAGGAACATTTACAAAACCCTGAGAGAAGCCAATCCATTGTCATCAGGTGGGACATTGGCTCAGAGCTGCACATTCCTCCAGAAGGTGCTCCAGCACCTGCACACAAATAAAGGTTATTTACCTTGTCTTACACTGGGTCTCTAAGACTAAGAAAGAATGTGGTAATTTTTCCAGAAATAGAGTAAAGTAATGGCAATAAGGAGTATCAATACCATGGTTTACAACAAGGAGAGTTAGAGCAAGAAACAAAATTATTACAGCTGTGTTCTCTTTCCAGTTCTGTTTGTGATTCAGGTCGTGAATTTTGTCCTGATGCCCCTTGCTCTTTGTTCCAGCTCACATATGATAAACATTGTACTCAACAGAAAGGTCACAGAGCTCAGGGTTAGCCAGCTGGAAGATGTGGGAATTAGTACTGCAGTTTTTTGATGAGAATTCCCTAAATGTATCCAGAGAAAGACAGGAAATTTCCATGGGTGTCCATAATTTCTCAGAAGTCAGGCCATTTGCATTTAAGTGTTTAAAGGCAGGGTTAATAATCCTTGTTCCAGCCAGCTGGTTTTGAACCCTTTAGCCAGCAGGAATTTAAAGGAAGTGCTGAGCACATCTACACAGCAGCAGTGTGTTATTAGCCCAGCCCTTGCCTTTCCCAAGACTATTCCTCATGTATGACCCAAAAGTCAGGGAAAAGCTATCTGTTCAGGCAGTTAGAGGTTGTACAGTACCAGGACACAGCCAAACTGATGTGAATGAAAAGGCAAAGTCAAAGAATGGGTAAACAGGTAGAGAAAATTAAATTTATGTTGTGGGATGTCTTTGCTGCCACTGGGCTCTCTGAATGACTGGGCTCCAGTGCCAAAACCTCCCAAGTGTTTTGACATGTCATGTCCAGAGGCTTCCCTCCCTCTGACTGCACACCCAAAGGCTCTTTGCCATTTCTATTAAGTAAAGCAATTCTTGCTGGTCACCACTGCCTCTTTTCCCTGAGTGAAATGCACTCAGCTCCCTCCATGCAGTTGTGCAATGTGCAGCTTTGCTAATTTGAAGGGCACCCCTCCTTCTCCTCCCCTGATGATCCAGGAATACAGCAGTGAAGTGCCTTAATGGTAGCATCAAATAGCCTCATGCCATACATTTTTAATTTCTGAAATGGTCCTTGTTAGAATTTCAGGGTTCAGAGAACTAGTGTGAAATGTTGCTAAAATGAATAAAAACTCCTTATCTAAAAATAAATTATTGTCCAATTTCTGCTGCATCACCTCAGTCAACTACTGACAGATTCCCTGGTGACTAATATAGCTTTATTACCCCAATATCCAAAGACCTGATAATCAGTAAGGATTTTTTGGCCTTTTATCACCCTAGAGATAGGGTGATAGAGTAGAGTAGTAGTGAAAAATATAAAGACTTGAGTCAGTGATGGTTGAAGAAAATGTGCATGGACTGGGCAAGCTCTTAACACAGGTTCTGTGATCATGTGCAGTATCAAGAGCATTCTGAACTGCCACCACACTGGAGGTCATCACTCATCCCTCATTGTCAGAAATGTTTTTCCAACTCTAATTTTCCAATATGGGGCCTGAGGAGTTTGGCTCAGTTGTCAGAGGAGTCAAACTCAGGAAGTCTTGTTGCACCTTCTACTGACAAATTTGTGTGTTTGGCCTCCCAGACCCTGTCTGCAGGGCAGTTGGGCTTCCTCTCACCACAGCCAAATAGGAAATGTAATTAAAGTCTCCATTTGAGTACCTACCACTCCAGAGAACCTCCTGAAGTGACTTAGAAAAACAAATTGCAAAACCTCCCTTTCTCTCTTTCCTTTTTTGTTCCTAGATGTCCACCCACTATTTCCAATCTTCCCCTCTACTCAGAAGCAGAGCAAAGTGTACTACTTTTCTGAGTAAAAATTCATTTTTAAGTGAAGAATGTTTTATTTCCTAAAGGAAGAAATGAAACACACAATGCAGACTGTTCTAGGGCTGAGTTTTACACAGATGTTTTGATAGGATAGGGATTGGACAAGAAGTAATGGATATAAACTGGAAGAGGGGAAATTTAGGAAAAAGTTAGGAAATATTAGGAAGAATTTTTTTACTGTGAAGATGATTGCCCAGGAAGGTGGTGGATGCCCAACCCTGGCAGAGATCAAAGCCAGGCTGGATGAGGTTCTGAGCAGCCTGGGCTAGTGGAAGTTGTCCCTGCCCATGGCAGGGGAGTTGGGTCTAAAATGATATTTAAGGTCCATTCCAACCCCTTAACATTTTATGATTCTGTGATCATTATTAGCTGTTATTTCCACTGCCCCACAGCCTTAGGCTGTGGTGGTACCATTGTTCTTTATCTCATGCTGATCTCTCCTTGCTGCAGAGCACAACAAACCTGGAATGCTGACTTGGAAGAGAGACAGAGATTTACACTTGCAGTTTTCAAAAAAAAATTAGGATGTTACCTCAGGTCATTATAAGGCTTTTATCTCCAGTAATGTCAAAATTTTCAGAAGGACTTTTATTTCATATATTTTCAAAGCTTCTATATGAACTACATAAAGCTGAAGCTAATCTCATTTGCTTAAAGTGCCTTCATTAGCAATGCAGAGACAGATCAGAGCTGTATCACAAACTCTTGTGGTTCCATTAGGATTCGTGGTGATCAATAACTGCTGAGCTCTTAGGGCTGCCACGTGGAGAGGAAAAAATATAGATAATCCTTTAAAGATCTTAATTATGCAAAAGCAAAATTATTATTTTAATAAGCCAAAAGTATTTAATATTAATCTAGTTGCAACAACTTCTGCCTGAGGATTGGGGATGGCCTATATTAATCACTGAGTGTATAAAACAGGTGATGGCTGATAAAAGAAGCAAAGTAGGCAGCATCTGGCAATGGGATCCTCTTGGAAGTTTGTCTGCTGGTAGGCACTGAGCTGTGGGATGCTTTGTCTTCATTTCCACTGAGCTTAATGCTCAGAAACTATTGGAGCTCAGAAACCCTAAATGGGGCAATATTTTCAAAATACATCTATCACAAGCAGCCAAGGAAATGTTTCTGGGTGTCTGGAGCCTTTGAGCATGAGAGAGGGGTTCAACCTCTTTCATGTTCTGAATTCTTATCTCCAAGGGGAAATGTTTCAACACATTCTTAGTCTCATCCCACTTCAACATATCTGCCTTGCATTTTTCTTCTTCCTTTTGCATTATAACTAAGAAGAGAGAGAGAAAGAGAGAAGAGGTGGATTTTCCATGTGACCTTTGGATCAAGACTTTGTGATCTAAGTCCTGAACTGCATTTGTTGCTAATTCATTTGAAAGAATTTCTTCCTAGAAATTCTTCCTAATCTCCCCTCTTTTAATTTGTATCCATTACTCCTTGTGCTACCCCTATCCTATCAAAACAGAGCAGATAATATGCCCTTAATGTAAACATTTCAGCCTCAAGGTACTGAGAAAAAAAGCAAGACAAAACAGCGTAGGCAAATCAGTCGTATCTAGCATCCATCTTGTGACTTTTTAGTAGTTAGAAGTTTTCACGTTTAAGCCTTCTATTATTCTGGGAAGCAAACCAAAGAGCTATCAGCTGGGCAGGGTGAAAGGCAGCAAAAGTGGTAGAAAAGGAGTTTTGAGGAGACAGAGTGGAGATGCAACGTGGAGGGAAGAAAGAGGAACAAACTTCTCCAACTGGTGCCTCCCTGATCCTGCAGTAGAAACGAGTGCTTTGCACACAGTGGCACCAAAAGCCTTCTCCTTCTCTTCACTGGGAAATCCCAGTGAACATTTTAGTAGGCAGAGCCTGACTAACTGCCTGCCATTCCCAGAACAAATCTGATTTACAGCAACCATTTCCCCCGAGACACCACCTTCTAACAGGGTTTGGACAGCAGGAGCTATCTCAATTGTGCTGCCTTCTCCTTCTCCCCACCAGTGGTCAATTCCCCAGCCAGGGAGGACTGACATGAGGTGGATGCACACCACAGTTCCACTCTGGGTGTAAAACATCTGCCCTGACATCCCCTTGATTCTAGCAAGAAATTGGCATCTGAACACCTGGCAGCTCGGTGTCTAATTGAGTCACAATCTCCCCTGACATTTCCACTCTTGTATTATCAGTGAAATTATGCCCACTACAGAGACTGCCATTTTCTAACAGCTTTGGCAAACTGCCCCAAATTTTTCACTGGCCTGGTTTTCAAGAAAATATGCAGATGAGGAGCCTGTGAAGCTTTTACAGCTGGGCATCGAAATAGCAGTCACCTTTGACATGGTTGCCATAAAACCAGCCACAGAACAGAACTATAAACACTTTGAAGCAAAGAGTAACAATTCTCCTTCTGAAAGTTTAGCAGGGACAAAATTATACATCTTTCAGTCATTAAGGAAAAAAAATCTATTTCATAAAATTGAGATGTGCATTACTATATACTGCAGATTACTGCTGCTCTCAAAGAAGACCCTGATTTTTAGAAAATAGTTTTACAAACACTGATATAGAAATATGAATCATTTTCTTAAACAAATCAACACTTTACTGTTACTTTACAGCAACTGACCTTTTTTTTGAGGTCATTGAGGCTTTTAGGGCTCAATGAACAGAAGTTTAAAACTGTGTTAGCCCTAGTCCCTCACACTTACAGTCAGATCCCCTTAGAGGATCCTTGTACCAGGAAAATGGTCCTGAAGCAGCTGCCACAGAGTGATTTAGTGCTCCCCAGTAAAGCATTCACATGTCCAAACCTTTCCATTGCTGAGCATTTGGGAGGTCAGGCACATCAGAGCCATCACATTGTAAATAATGCACCAGTGGGCCAGACTAAACTATTTTTCCCTGCAATAACTTTTTGAAGATGGTGTTCTAAGCATGCAATGTCATCATCACCATTTTCACAGAGACTAAATTTCCGTTGGGAGGTATTTTTTAACTCCTGTTTGATACTAGGACTGAAAAGACTGCAAGACTACAGAACAACTGATCTCGGGTTTCCATAGTTACACAATGACAACTGAAAAAAATAAGGTATTAAACTTCTATTTATTTCAATGGATACTGAGCCAAGATTTCTTAATAAAAATGTTAACCTGGTTCAGTTTCCCCACCTCCCTGCTAAGAGAGGGTTTATTTAGGATAGACCTGTCAGTTAGAGGAATATATATTCAGATGTGCAACTTTAGTTTGTACTGCCAGGCACACAGCAGCACTGTCAGAGATCTGCCTCTGTGCATACAATGCAAAGATTAGCCATCAGTGCATACAATGAGGACACAAATGCAAGAAACTGCATAGTTCTGATTTGCCTTCCATCCCTTCCTGTTTGGCCTTCCCAAGTTAGGACACAAGAAATAATAACTCCACTTTTTCAGCTCAGAGTTAATGCATTTTTATGGCTAGAGGGAGTGTGAGTAAGCCATATAAGAAGCATAAGCTACATAAGAAATGTAGACATGAGAAGTATATCTGATTAGGGGATGCACATTTTCTTAGAATTTTCAGTACTGCTAATTCAGAGACATTACTGTGAACAGTAAGTAACATTCAATTTTTATAAATTCATAAACCAATAGAACTGAGCCTTAATCAGCATACAGCCACCTACTCTTTCATTGTACACTTTCTAAATAATCTCTCCCTATCAATCCATAATGAGGGACTTTTCCATCACTCAGAGAGGAGGTACAGTCTGTTGTGTCCATAGCTGATACCTTCATCTGGATAGTGCTTGAATTTACATCTCCCTTCTTTCAGGTTAAAGCCATTTCCCCTTGTCCCATCACTACATGCATTTGTCAAAAGTCCTTCTCCAACTGTCTTGTAGCCCCTTTAGGTATCACAGGGTGCTATAAGGTTTTCCCAGAGTTTTCTCTTCTCCAAGATGAACAAACCCAGCTCTCTTTTCCTGTCTCCACAGCAGAGGTGCTCCATCTTCAAGGCCTCCTCTGGGTTTGCTCCAACAGGTCCACACCCACCTAATGTGTGTTGCTGGAATGTTTGTCATGAGAATGAATAATCTACTGGTTTGCTTTGGTGTAAAGAAAGAGATGCCAGAGAAAGACACTTTCTGCAAAGGTGCAGATAAAGATCTTCTGCAGGGTGGCATGAAGAGAAACCTCTATATGCAGTAGCTGGGAAAGATAAATGAAGTGGCAAAGTTATATACTAGAAAGTCACCTGAAGCTGACAAGCTACAAGCAGGTAAATAGTGAAATCATTCACATTTTTTCGTGTCCTCGTAAAACTGTGTCTGGCTTCAGGACTTTTCAGGGACTGTGTGCTGAGCCAGCTGGAACTGCTTACATAGAGCATGTTAAAAAATGATGATCAACCTGAATTCATTTTGTGAGCCTCTGTGGCTGGAAATGCTGATGAACAACAGGAGAACAAAACAAAAACTCTAAAGGGAATTTGAAGTATTGAAATGTATTTAAGCCAGCTAGAAACATAAATGAAATGTGATTTATTGTATTCTGAAGGCTGTGCATAGCAGCAAAAGAAATGAAAGTGTAGTGAAGGAGACAAAAAAACTCAAAGGAATAGAAAATACAGGTGAAAGATCCCAACTGCCCCACAATTCCTACCCTACAGAAGCTCTCTTAGCCCTGAGGTGACAAGTAAAAGAAGAGCTAGGAAGGCTCATTGCAGTTAGAGAGCAAGCTGTTGACTGTTTCTCACAGTATGACAAATAGGCCACAAGAATAAGCAGCCTGCCAAACACCTTACCACACTTCAATTTTGTAACTCATTGCTGTGATATATCATAGAAGCCAGGAGAATAAATGGATTAAAAAACAAATTAGTCATAAGCCATATTAATGGGTGGCAGGTCTACTGGCAGCTATTAAACAGAAAGGTTAAAATATGTTTAAGATTAAAAGATTAAATCATTTACCATTCCAGAGCCTCTTGCTTTTTCCTAAAATTTGCTGGACAGGTGAGACTTCAGTTTGCTCCCAGATGATGGCATTTCCAGGAGTCACAGCTCACAGCATCTTCTAGGTGATGGATTGTGGTCACACATCTGTTCCCATTCCTTCAGACATTCCTTCGGTCTTTGAAGCCCTTGATCAAGAGATCTTTGGGGTTGTTTTCTCTGACATTTTTGGTTCCCACTGTGCCTGAAGAGATTTGCTCCCTCCTCGTTTACTGGGTGATCTTGGAACTGCACAAAAGGTGTCCACCTCTTCAGGGATGCTTTTAAAGAAGCAGCTTGTGAGACCAGTTTTGCTTCTCTGGCCACTTCATTCCTCACTTGCTGTTTTTATTTTTGGCCTGCCCTGTTTCAGATGACATTCATTGGATCCCAAACATTCCACATTAAAACAAGGGGGATATGCAGCTCCTCGAAGCACCTTATGCCTGCAGTCTCTTCCCCTGCCCCAGTGCTGCCTCCACACAGACACAGTACTGAGAGCTTCAGCACACAAAACTCTCCTTGGCTTTGGACCCCTATTTTCAGGGAAAATAATAAGACACTGGAAAACATAGGAAGTTTCATAGAAGATAACTGGCACTCTGCAGGTGAGCAAAATATTTCGTTTTAAACTTGAGACACATATTCTCATGCCACTGCCCCGTGCTTGGCTTTTGCTGTGGTCAACCTGTTGCCTTCACTGCTGAGAGCTCCAAGGTAAAATGTAATGCTTCACTTTGAACCTCTCCACCATAATAAAGAATTAAATCAAGGCTCTGACTAACATTTCACAGTCCATTTAAGGGTGGCTGATGTTTAGGCTCTCTGCCTCTCTCCTCACAGAGATATAACTGAGCTTAGAGCTACCCCTGAACTGCCACAAACACAGCCCCCAGATTAATGGAAGTCACACCAGCTACAGTTTATATTAATGCCCTGGACTTCAGCAGTCCTGACTTAATTGCCTTCAAGCCTGAAAGCAAGGTTATGTATTTTGATTTCACTGTGGAAAGTGCTGGTTCCACCCTCCCTCTGCCCTGGGCTGTGCAATCCGTGGGAGCCCCTCTGCAAGGAGCCTCATTTATCTGGCTGCAGAGAGGTCCTCTGGCTCTCCTCTTGGGGCATGGCAGGCAGCTGGGGCAGAAAGCAGGGCAGGTCTAGGCTGTCTCAAACCAGCAATTAAACTACAGTCTTTATCTGACAGTTTTACAGGCCAGCACCAAGGCACCACTTTTTGCCTGAAGAGGATGATTCCCTGGGGTGTGTATTTTAGACGAGCTCCAGGACTGGAGGGTCTGGGGCTTGTGCTTCTAGTTGTCAAAACCCCAGAGAAGCAGTTATTTTTGTGAGATTTTTTTTTTTTTTTATTATTGTCTGTAAGGAAACAATAATCCTCCAGATGAAAACCTGAACCAAATGGCTCCAAAAATCCTGTAGAGGCTTCATTCTGCTCAGCTTCAAAAGCTCAAGGAAAAAAAAAAAATCACTGTTGCCAGCAAAACAAACAACACATATTAAGCCTTTTTATTACCATGTCTAATGTTTTACTGGCTGTGAAATCACATTTTCCAGGATGAACTGCCTCAATACACTTCTGAAATATCCTGGCAGTGCTCGTGTCCATTTGAAAGAAGAATTCTGTCCCAGCCACAGGCAACAGACAGAAGTCTTCTGCCTGGGGATAGCACAAGACACACAGCTCCATTCAACCAGATTCAGATAGCTCCCCATCCTCCTGTTCACAGCAATCCAGCTCCTAAACACTGGCTTTGGGATTTTTAATGGGTGCATATTTATTTTCCTGCTCCCCAGAATACATGTGAAATCTTTAGTAATAACGTTGATAATAACCACAAGGACTAATATTATGTAATCCTTTCATCAGCAAACAACACAATTTGCCAAAAGAAAGGGAAGCATTAACATTTCTGTTTATTCTTGGGTAAAATAAGGCATGGTAACACTTTTCCATGGACATCATATAAGCCATAAGCCTGTTACCTGGGATTTTTGTACCATTTCTTGATTCAAAATTCACCCAAAGTGCAGTCCTGGAGTTCTTACTATTTCATCTTTTCCACTGATGACAAATTTTCAAGGCAAGTGTGTAAGGACTACTTGTGTTTGAAACATTCATTTAGTTCTACATGCTTTAGAAGGACCTTTCAGTGGTTACAAGCAGTGGCTGTCTATTAAATATGTATATAGCTCTGGTATTTTGACTTTCACATGTCTGCACTGGGTCATGGAGGAGAGATACAAAAGTAATTTTATGGCTCCTATTAGACATTATTAATATGATAGTCAGGAGAATCCATTTACAGCAACACTGCTCTGCATGAGGTGCTGTAGAGACAAGCAGTTAATAGAGTTCTTGATGCAAGAAGCTCACATCTTACATGAAAACTTAAGATCAATATTTGTCCCCTGTATTTTATTTCCCTTTTTTCCTGAAGCATATAAGTAATTTCTTCCTATAACTGCACAAATCTAAAAGGATTATTTATCCAATTTCTTTCTATGGTGAAGAAGTTGTTTTGGGGCAACAAGATGTATTGAATCCATTGAACTTAATGCCTTGTTTCTGCATAAATAACAAAATAAAGAAAGATTTAAGAAATCTTACAGTAGTGTTTAGAAAATAAAAAGAAAGAAGGATGAGGATTGGATCAACTCTACTCTCACTAGTATATCCTACAAAAATTGGAAACAACTATTCACACAGTTCAGGTGACTCAGGTTTCAGAGCTTTCTTCTAGATTTTTTTTCTCTGTGACTATTTAAGGAGTGCAATGGGTTCAGGGAATCCAGTAGCAGCCCAAGTAAAAACACATTTGAATCTCTATTTTCTGCATTAAAAAATAAAAGCAGGGCAGAGCCTCCAGCTTTGTTTTTCTCAGGGAAAAAAATCAAAATCCCAGGTATCTGTATGAGAGCTGGGGGACAGATTTTGTTGCTGAGGTCCCAGATTGCAGTAAAATGACAAAATTATGCCAGATGCAGGTGTTGGACTCCACCATGGACACATCTGCTAAACCCTGGTCCCTAAACCAGCAGAGCCCCCATTGTAATGTGTTGCAACAGGAATTAGAGTTGTGCCTTGCAGTTGTGATGAGAAGTCATCTCATCAAGTCTACAAAGCAATTTTCTAAACAGGCAATTGAAATATTCCACTAATAGCCACCAAAGTGTAAATCAGGAAAAAAATATTTCTAGATGTTTTATAAACAAGAGAATGGGATGTGTGAGGAGTGTATGAGTGTTTAGCATTAGACATCTTCAAGAGCAAGTTTGACATGCATAACACCAATAAAGGTGGTCCTGCCTTGGGCAGTGAATGCACTGGCTGACCTTTGGAGGTTTTTTCCAATGCTAAGAATTTGAGAAATCAAATGATTTCTCTCAGTGATTCCTCTTGGGAGTTTAGGACAGACCTTATCTCTCAATTTCCTCGCAGAAAATTGTAACTCATCTGTCTTCCTTTCACTCTGTGGGTACAGTAAAACTGCAGCACACAATTCACACAGTGCAAGTAAACACCACTACTGCTGAGAAACTTTAGCACCACTCTAATAACAATTCACCTCCTCTTTTCCACCTTGCTAATACCAAATTTTGCAACTATGCCACAACTCTTCAATTCTTTCTATCAGAAGAGAAGGAGGACTTCAGCTGCAAAAAAAAAAAAAAAAAAACAAAACACATTAGTTTGTAAGGTTATTGAAAAAATAATCAGAACCAAGGAACTCCTACAGGGAGTGACAGATATCTGCTTCTCACCACATGGTCCTTCCAAGAGCCTTTCCTATGGTCTTGGCAAAGGTAATTTGCCCAGTCATAATCCCCACAAGATCATGAAAATGTTTTGTCCACCATTTTTTTTTTCTCTTCTCTCTCTATGTTTTTCAATCAGTTTTCTCCCCATCAGATAGAAGACTCCTCACTGTCTTTCTTATCTTTTTCAGTGTCTATTCTCAGCTTGCCTTCCCACTGCCTACTTTTCACCAGAGCAATGTCGTTTCTCCCCCCAGCTGGCCCATTATCCTCCACTGCCCACACAGAGCTCTTCTCTGTATTTCCTCACAAGGGCCTTCACCCCATTCGAAGGCAGAAGACAGAAGCTGCTGAGAGCCTCTCTCCATCTCCACATGTAAAAGACAACTTTTCCTCCAGAGGCTGCAGGGAACAGGAAGCCATTTGGATGCTCTAAACTTCTGAGACATTTGTCGAGTAGGAACGCTTAAAAATTCAGGTGATGAAAGCAGCAGCACAAACCCAACCTGTGCAGCATCTTCTTGGTATTGTGTCCTCCATGAAGGCAGTGATGATCAAAATAACCTTTTAAATATTATCTCAGAAGTGCTTGAATCAGAGTGCCTTGAAATAGAAAGTGCCACTTCAAATAAAGCAGTGAATCAGAAACCTCAGCAGATAGTAGAACTATCACAAACACTACAACAATTTATAGAGAGCAATCAATTAGTGGATGTGGGCTGGAAAGACATGAATCTTTTGGAAAAGTGTTGACTTTCTTTAGCATTTACCCACAGAAGGGTAGTGAGCCACAACAGAGGATCAAATTCTGCTCTCTTTAAAGCAGTCAATCCATTGCAAGTCTCAGGACTTCAAGAGAATCAAATTTAGCTAATGCATCCATTTTGGGATGCAACAAAACAGGGCTGACTGGAAATTGCCAGAACCAATGCACTTTTACTGCTCTAACTCCTTCTGATGAGCTAATCCAGCAGGAGACAACCTCCACGTTCATGGACAAGGAAGTAGTGAGCCCAGTTCATCCACTCCCTTGTTCCCACCAAACTTCCCCAGCTACTGTTTTAGCTTGTGACTAAATCAGATTAATTTTAGCTTTTTGGACACTTGCAAAAAGTTAGTTTTTACAACGCATGTAAAACATATCACATCTGGAAGACTCAGGTCTCCAGCTTTTCCAAAAGCATGACCCTGTTGCCTTAAGCAAGGTTTGCTGGAGGAAATTTAGGGAGAGTTGCACTGCTGGGAACTCTTTGGCCCTCTGTGGTACCCTGCTATTAACATGGGGTTTTTAACATTTCACTCCCACAGAGGACCACAAACAATCTGCAATTAAATACAAACAAACCATCTGCAATTTTAAAAAGAAATCCAACACAAAGAAGGATTAAATCATTTAATCCCAAAACAAATCCTAATCTTTATTTTTAGTTTAATTTCCAAAGTGATCTTATATGTGTTATTTTTACCCCAGATGTCTAATTTTGTTTAGCATTTTATTGATTGGGCAGTATTTGATGGAAGGCACTTGTGGGTTGTGGGTTTCTCTTACATCTTTGTCATTGGTTCATCTTTCACTAAAAAGTTTAGAGCATTGTCCTCATCTTTTAATCCCAGAAAGGTGTAAAAAGCTGCATATTAACCACTTCTCTTCCTCCAGAGAAAAAAGAGGTTATATCTCTGGTGTAGATAAACCATTTGCAATACAATTTTTATCAGTGCAAAATAGGGAAAAGTACATTTACCTATATAGGCAGGAGTAACCATATTTTGTTTATGTAGTTATGAACTGTAGCTCAGGAATTGATTTTCTGTTGTTTAAGTTCACGTCTGAAGTCACTTTGACTGGACCTTCACCCAAGACTGTATATATTAATTTTCCTTATGTTCAAAGTCATCCATTCTACAAAATCCAGGCTGTCCTTAAGAAAGATTGATACATACAAAATGCAGAAAGGTGACTCTTTTTCTCAAAGGAAATGTTCTTTCACCAGAAGCAGTGCATTGTAAAGTCTGACTTCTACATGTATATTTAGGTATTAAATATCCATATTTTCCTCTGTTACTGGGCACATATTGGAGAGCCAGATCCAGAGTCTGACAAAATAGAATATTCTACCTCAAAAGGCTCATTCCTGAGCCTACCTGTGAGACCTGGAGTTTGTAAAACACAGGTAAATAATTAAAACCACCAGCAGCTAGGGGCTGGACTTTTCAGCATTGTCTATACACAGGAAACCGTGCCAGGCTGAGCACATGGAGGGGGAACAGAGAGCCAGATGCAATTCCTGCCTAATCCTACAGGGAACACTTGGGCCAGGCTATTGCTGCCATGGGCAGGGGACAGAGAAAGGTCACAGCTGGAAGTGGGAGGAGGTGGGTCTGAGGGAGGCTGGTGTGGACAACACTTCTTCCCCCAGAAGGTCACTCTCACCAGGCACCACCCCACCCCTCAGGAGGTGCCACGAGCATGCCTGCCCAAGCCCCTGGGTGTGTGACTGTGGCCACCTTCCCAGGCTGATGTGTACCACATCCAAGGAAATGCCTAGCCAACAGCCAGCTAATGCAATGCTGGGGAATGTGCCTTTGGCTCATCCAGCTGCAGAGATGACTGTGCAGGAAGCAACGAGGCTGCAGAGGAGGGGGTGGGAAACTGTGCCACTGTGAACTCAGCTGGCATGAACCATGGTCATGGCAGACCCTTGGTTCCAGCTACAGATGAAAGGTGAAGGATGAGCACTCTCTCAGGCTCCCAGGAGACTGTTTGTTCCAAAGGGGCCAAGCAAATGATCATTTGCTTTTTTTACAAAAGGGAGAAAGGAATTAAAATATACAGAGTTACAGAGTGAAGATGAAATTACTCATTGTGTCAAATAATTAATGAGCTTGAATCTTGTCACGAATAAAGCAGGAATTCAAGCAGGAAAAGTTTATACTCAGAATAGTAAACTAAGGCCACGATTCTCACTTCAGATATGTGGCCACCTACCACCAGGCAAAGTGGGGAAAAGAACACAGCTTTAACACACTTGTCCAGTGGATGATACAAGCTTCAGAGTGAGGTGGGTTTGTTGTAGCTAAAACAAAACAATGAGACTAGAAAACACTTAAGGCTAAGGCCTTTGAACACAAGTTCAGTACAAATCTTATAGAGACTAAGTAAAAATTAATTAACTTACGCTTTATTGGACAAACTCACCATTTCATTTAATGTGCAGTGCTGTAATTACCAGTCCCTGCTCTGGAGAAGATCAGTGGAGGAGCTGACAGGCTCGTACGAGACATTTTCCATTTATTTAACCTTTGCTGTCTGAGCAAGTTGCAATCTGTCAGTAATGGCCTTCCCTGGCACACAGCATTCCTGTACAAGGAAATGCTCCTGCCTCTGTTTTCCAGCTGAGACCTAAGGACTGAGGTCTAATTCACTGATGGGCTGGGGCACTGCAGGGTTGAGGGTTACCATAAGCCTGTCAGCAGGGGTGGAACTCAGAGTATTAACAGCTGGAACAGTAATTTGAGAAGAAAGGCTAAATCTGCTCTCTCTGATAGTGTGGAGGGTCTGCTCTGTACCCCACTGTGAGAGGAAAGCCCTGTGCCCAAATCTCAGGGGTTCCCAAACCCAAAAACAGGGGTTCCAAGCAGTCCTGTGACACAGGTGTCCCACTGGCTTGGTCAGGACAGGTCAGAAGAAAGTTCTTTCTCCTGCTGAACCCTCACACTACAAAGAAATGCGCATTATTAATTACCACATTAAAAGGCAACCACAGTGGTTGTGCACAAATCAGTAGTGTTTCCAAATTCTGGCTTTCCTTGGCCTCTGCTTGCCTGATTTTGTAATGCTACTGATGTTTTCAAAGAGTTTTTACAGGGTTAGCATAAACATACATTCCTATCTTCATGCCACTTATGGCTTATGCAACCTCAACAGGCCATTGTTATTATCTAGTCTGACTCCAACCATCTGCTGTACCACAGACCAGAGAATTCCAGACAATGCCTTCTGCAGGCACAACCCAACATTTAGCTGAGAGTCTTCTTTCAGAAAGCCATGTCATTGACACTTCACATTTTTTGTGCCTCTCCTGGGAAGGAGCTGCATTTGAAGCCTGAGTTGCCCAGACTCTGCTCTGGGCAGACTATTGGGCTCACAAGGTATTTCTCCTGTGTGGGAGATTTGGCAGTAAGTGGTTTTAGATGCAGCATTTCAGCTCATTTACCAGCTTGAAAATGTAATGTTCATCATTCCACTCTGCAGAGGAAAACAATATGATTGGTTTGTTAAAAAAAAAAATGGGAACTGCAAAAATGAAAAATATGAAGAAAGCATTTTGAAAAGATGCTTCTAATATGACTCAGAATGCAAACACGGGGATGCTCAGTCATCTTGTCCTTACCTATTTAAAATATCATCTCTCTTTACAGATTTACCTGTGCTGTTTGTCTCTAGCTAAAAATACAAGCAGTCATCTTCCTTCTTAAAATCATTGTGTATGAACTACAAAGCCAAGTACCTAAAAGCAGGTCTGTGTCTGCACATTTTGTCCACTCCATCCTGCCCCTTCATGCATCGCTGTAACTTGATTCAGAACAGTAACTCAGAGGTGTAGGACCCCAAGAACCATTTCATATGCTGACAGCTGAGAACAGAGGGAGAAAACAGACACACTGAGATGCCTGAGGGGCTGTAGCTGTTGTTTGCTTTTCATTTTGGAAACTGGACAGTGGGAAACACGTCCCCAGATTCCTTCCTCTCTATTTTCAGCAGGTAGACTCATCTATCCTCTCTTTCCATTCCCATATTCCCTCCAGAGGCTGATTCCAGGGAGGGCAAATCATGATTTGCCTTGCATACAGCAAAACAAGTGCTCTGATTGTTAGCCCAATTCCAGAAAAGCTAGTCAGGGGTGGGGGATTTAATCTTTAATTGCATGAAGGATATTTACAATTAAAACCAGTGCAGCTGAAGTGCTGATTCCAGAGTATTACCACATATTTTGTTTAAAAAGGGCCAGAAGTAAAAGGCACATCCAGACAAACCAAGGCAATACCTAGGAACCACAGAGGATGTTAGAGGACATTTCTAGAAGAAATATGTGGATTTGGTGGCATAAATCCTATTGCAACTGAGGTACATGTTCCTAAACCTCTTAAGTCAGCATGTAAATCTCCTATTTATATCTTCATGGTGAAAGTCAAGTTTGTTTTCTGTGCCTTTTAAAATCTTTTCTACTCAGAGCAACACCACAAATAAATATTTAGTGTGCCAGTACATTGCTAAATTATTCATGGTTTAAATTCATAAATGGGAAAGACAATCTTCCTGGCTTTACACGCTCTCTTGGAGAAATGCCTTATTCATTGGTGATTTTAATTTCATATGCATCTTATTTGTCAGTCAGTGCAAAGCAGAGTTGGAACATAGGGGAAAAACTGACAAAACATTTTAGATGTATTTAATTTCACCCTACTTCTTTTCATTAATAAAAATAAGGAAAAAAAAAAAAAAAGAAAAAGGTGTCAGAGTTACAAGAAAATACTTGAACAGTTCTAATGCTCACAAGATTGAGACACCTGATTAAACCGGATCAAAGAGGCACCATTTAATTTTGTTATGGTGACATGTAAGAGCCCCGTGGAAGGTTCACACCCAGGCAGAATGCTGTCCACCCCCTAAATTGCACCAGCATGCCACAGAAAGGGGGAGTCAGGGAAATGGGAAACCAAGGGACAGCCACTTGTGGGGATGTTAAATGAAATGCATATGTCAGATCCAGTGACCTGGACATGGTGGGCTCCAGAGGTCTGATGGGAGCTGCAGTCTGCATGCCATGGCAATTATACAGGATCAATGAGCATGAAAGTGATGCTGCATCCTGTGCCAGAAGGGCACTGTGATATTATCTCTGAATTATTCCACTACCAATTAAGTTGTGTTTACAGATAAAGAGTTCTTGCTTATTCACTTTTAGCAAATGACTCCTGTAACCCAACCTGAACAAGAAAAACCATCATCTCAAAACCATCATCTCAGAACCATCATCTCAGAACCATCAGCAAAACACCTGATCTGTTATTGCTGTCAACAGGATGAGAAACCCCAGCAGTCAAACTGAGTTATTTCTGGTGAAAGGTACCTTCTACCTACTAAAAGGAAGAGGAAGAAAAGGGACAAAGCCAGTATGGATTAAGAGGGGATTAAAGTTCTAGATAAAATATGAAATAACCATTATGTTTCTTGTTTTAATCAGAAGAAAGAGGCAGGATTACTTGTAAAGCCCAGGCAATCAGTAATGGAGCACAGGTAGAAGATTAAAGTCACATCCCAGGTAAAAGCCATGTCCAGGGATCTCAGTATACCCAGGGTACTGAAAAATCCCTAGCCTAGAATTCTAGAGAAAAAAACCCAGCACATAAAATCCAACCCCAACAGCAGAAACTATAAAAAGCTTGCTGGATTGGCAATAGTCCCACAAGAAAAACAGCATGGCTGGGGGGAAGAGGGAATTCAACATGAAAATAATCACTGTGAGCCGGGGACTTTTCAGATGTGATATTTCCAGTAATGGCACAGCATGTCAGGTATTTTCCCACAGGAATAAACAAAATCCTGTCTTTAATACTTCACTACATAACTTCAGACCACAGGCTCTAGAACAAAAAAAGATTATTTGAAAGAGGTGCTTAAGACTTGCTGTGCAATTCTAGGAGACAGTAAGTCTGATCTCCCCTCACTCTAAAGTAATTTATCTTATGTTTAACTTGTTTAGTTTAAAAATGAAAGAGAGATGATCATTCTGTAAAATGTGAGATGATGGATTGGGTATAAACCCCAGAGGGAGAACTATTAAAAGAAATGCTGGAACAAGGACTTAGCTGTCAGTGAATTTGGGCTGAGAATCATGGAAGTTACTGTTAGAAGAGTGAGGATTTTGAATGCCTTGCTGAAATGGAGGAAAGGCAATCTAGATGATCTCAAAATGGAATTTGTCAGATTACAAACAGGATTTACAATGTTCTCAAAGGTGAAAGGTGTCTTGACTTGATGACCCAGAGCCAACCAAATATTTTTTGTAACTAGTTGTTCCAGAGCTCAGTGTGGAAATGAAACACACAGTGGCACTGTTTTTTATGTGAATTAGGGAGTTTCTAGAAATCATTTTTGTCATCCTTGTTAAATAACACTCCATACCTACCAGAGAGGAGCATGAGCTTCAAGGGCATTGCCTCCAAAAGTTGCTAAAGTTCTGCCCACCAAGTGGCCCCTCAAGCCCTAAGATTGACCAAGGTGGTACCAAAAATAAAAATGGTGCAGGTCTGTTACAACCTGAGCTAATAAATCCCCTGGGAATGCAAGATAGGCCAGCTGGACCTCAGCCTGAGCAGCTTTACTGCTGCCAGGCCATGGCTGGCAGCTCCCCACGGTGCTGTCTTGTGCTGTGTGTGGTGCCAGCCTGGGCCACTGCTGGCCCTTGTTTTCCATCCTGTCCCACAGTTTAACAGGACAAATTTGAGGATATTGAGGCACACAACCAGCAGTGAAATCACTCTTCCAGTTTTGAAAAAGTTCCTGGAATGAAGCATGTCTGTTTCAGGCTGCAAAATCTTGATCGTGACTGTCATTCCATGTTTGTTTGTACTCTGCTCAGCACAGGTCCATGAGGCCCAGCCACAGTGACCCCCAGTTATGGTTTGTAGTGTCCTGCAGGTCCTGGGCACAGCTGGTCTCCACCTCCCTGCTGCCTCTGCAAACCTTTCACCAGGGGCATGAAGGAGTGAGGTACACCTGGGGCTGAGACCTTCCTGTGGTCCAGAAAGTTTGGAAACTCTTCTCCAAACTCCGTTCAATAAATGAGAAAATATCTTATTTTGAGATGCTTGGGCTGGCAGATTTACCTCAGATTAGTCTACAATATTAGTTTCAGAAATAAGCCTCTTGTTCCCAATATCAGGACCCAAAAATCATGTTCACAGTTAATTAGAGACACTGTTTTGCCATATCTCTAAAAGATGAATCTATGGTCCCATTTCTGTCATTGCCTTTCACATGATCATTTCAGTAGTGACTTATATAAAGCATTCACTGGTAATGCAACAAAAGTTGCATTAAGAGAGCCCAACCAGAGTGCAAGACCTCTAAAAACTCCTAACCCTGACAGAAGGCTTTAAAAGATCCTGTCACTGAAAAATATAGCCTTTGAGAGATGAGAGGTTGGATTATTTCACCAGGAAGATAATTGCTGGCACAGATGTTGCCCTGGGACACTCCAGATAGTTTCTTTACAGTATTTTCCATCTTTCCCAAGTATTTAGAAAACAGTTGCAATTTAGGATTAAGGAGGATGAACTGGGCATAGCTTTGATGAAGATGTAGAAATCTCATAGATAGAGAAATTCATTTTATCTGATGGTTAGAAATATCAATTTTAGCCATCAGACAATGCTTTTCCTGTCTGCTTTTCACAATGGATGAATATTTTAAATGCAGGTCTCAGACAGCAAAGAAGAAATGTAAAAACAAAATGAGGTTAATAGATTGCACCCTTAACTTTTGCCCACAGATCAAGAATTAGCCAGACTACCAGGTCAGATAGAAAAAGCAGAAAAACATTTTTTATGTCTGTCCTTTGCTTGAAAGTCTATATTAGTAATAGCGAAAAATGGAGTGGAAACCACAGCCTTACATAAACTTTATGATACTTCATATCCTAAACCAAGGATTGACACACTGGGACAAAGGTACTGAAGGAAAACAAGCTTGTATTTTTCTCTGGTGCAAGGAAACAATCGCCATTAGGTTATGATAACTGATGGCTTAGGAAATTAAAATAATGTCAAATTTAAAAAATTAAAACCCTGAAGATTCAAGTTCTTACCAGGCAGGGACTGAAAGAGACAGATCTAAATGCTTCCTAGGGGAACATATGTAATCACTCACAAACAGTGCTGGAAAGTGTTGTCCAGCCTCCAAACTCTACCTGCTTTTTACTATCCCTCCTCCTTTCTACACCCCTTTCCCTGGGGAATTTAAAGGAGCCCTCTCTATCAATCCAGTGGAGCCAACACAAAAACAGACTGGTAGGTGAGCATTTGAAGCTTTCAAAGAGAACTTCTGACTCCAGAAGCACAAAACAGAGCAGATAAAAATAATGGTGAAGTTAAATATGGAAATAGCAGGAGATTCTACTGACTTAAAAGTGAATATTTTAAAATATTTTTGGCACAGTAAAGGTGTGCCGAGTTTTAGAAAGATGACTTGAGGAAAATTGGGAAGAATGCAAAGTTTGATGGCTAACCCACTTTTTAAAAGCTGCAATCCAACTTTCAGCACTCAGTAAAGCCTTTAAAAATTACCTGCCCTGTGCATGGGCATGACCTACCTGCCCCAAGCCCACCTGTGTGGCTCCAGCACTGTGACGAGTGCCCCGAGCCCAGCCCAGCCCTGGTTGTGGCTGGGACAGCAATGGCTGCATGTGGCTTTACCAACATTTCTGCTGCCATTTGAAGGTTACTCTGCTTGTAGAGATAAGCCAGGTTTTGGCTGCTAACATACCCCCAAGGCAACTTGCTGTAGTCAGAGCATTCCTGGGGCACTCAGTCTCCAGCAGAGATATGGCTCTGCCTCAGGTTTTTAGTGGTCTCAGATACACAGAGATGACTCAGGGCAGACAAGCTCCCCCCAGGCACTCTGACCAGAAGCTCATATTGACTCTGAGGTGGTCAATTTGAGTCAGTATTTTTGAAAAACTCGATTGAAATGATGTTTTTCCTACTGTTCTGAGAACCTCCTGTGTTTATAAAACCTGAACAATCCAAAGCTCTTTAGTTCCTCAGATGTTAAGCTGTAAGAAACTCACAAAATACAAAATAGAGTTTTGTGTTAACTTGCTTCTTTGTTGAGCATTTATACCAATACCAACAGTCAGTCCAAAGTTAAAACTTCATAATCCATCAGTAAGCAGTCCAGTCACATCCCCAGTAGAGTATTTTCTTATTAAATTCCAAAAACACTATGAAAAGTTGAGTGCAGAGGAGGGAAAGGTGATTCTCCTGTCTGCAGGAAGCCAAAGCATTTGTGTTCCTGAAGAAGACAACAACTTAAAAAGCTGCAAAGTCATTGGGAACAACAAGCATATGTTCTTCAGATAAATACAAGTGCTAGAACATTTTGGGGGAGGAGCAGAATTGCCCAAGGCTCCTCGGCTTTGCAATCTGTCAGTTAGAAGCTTCATCAATAATTTATTGAGAGGAATAGTTTGCAAGACAGCACCTCACACTTAGTGGGAACAGATGCACTGCAGTGAGAGGAGCCAGCTGCACTCACGGCTGCTTGGGGAGGTGTTTAATTGAAGGTTGTGTCATTGTCCTGCCTGAATGGAAGGCAGAGGTTTAGAAGAGTGTGGGAAGAGTTTCACACTGCTCTATGTGAGCCACTCTGGGTAAGACAGACCCTTCCTCTACTCTCCCTTACCCAAACCCATGGTTTGGAGAATCTGGTGCAGCTTTGGAGGTTTCCACAGCACACCCTTTCCTGAAAACGTGGAAAAACTGAGACTGGAGTTGCCATATTTTCATGACTGGTAATCATGGGCTGGGGAAGCTTCAATCCCACACTTTGGTGTACATCATTGATAGTAAGCTCCTCACTGCTCCATACAGCAGCCCTATGTTCTTGTTAGAGGATGAAGGGGCCCCAAGGCTTTACAGCTGCAGATTTGGAGGGTCACTTGTATCCCTGCGTGGCAGCCCCAGGCTTTCTCTGCTCTAAGGACAGCAACACCTATATGAAGTCAGCAAAGAGTCCCTTTTTTCCCTCCAGCAGCATTCATGGGGCCTGGCATTTTGCCTGGGCTCTGAGTTTAAAGAATAAGAAAAATTGTAATTTTGGTGGAGGGTTGATTTCCTGCTCTACCACAATCTTCCTGTGTTCCCTTGCCCTGTACCATCTGCCCCAGCCAACAGATTCTGTATGTGAGTGCCTGCTGGCAGAAAGGGAAAGGAAAGATTTTATCTGGGAAAAAAAATAGTCACCAAAACCAAAGGGACAAACTCACAGCCTCCCTTTGGCCAGGTAATTCCTACCAGCCAGCAGGACTGTTCCCCATGGGAAGCACTTTGACATGGGATAGTCAACGAAGGGGTTGATGGTGTAGGTAGAAAGATATGAGAATTTGGAGAGGTTGGAGTGGTCAAAGACAGGAGTTTAAACTAGCAATGTGGGCTACTAAATGCACCCACGTGTGACAGAAGGAACTTCACAAAGCAGTAAAATGGAGTCAGTGCTGGGAGATAGGGAAGGGCAGGGGATCAAATTTCAGGAAAGAAATACAGAAACACAGCAAGGACTGCAGGCACTCAAGGGCAGCAGCAGCTAGTTTGGATCAGAACAGATCTATCAGTTCAGGAAGTCTCTGAAATTAGATCAGGTCATACAAACCTGCCCCTTCTTCCAAGCATGAAATGGAAATTCTGTATTTTCATTGCTGTGAAATTTGCATTTAGCTTTGTCTGCTTAGGAGGATAAATGCTTGTTACTACACTTCAAATGTCGTACCCCTTTGGAGATAAACAGTGAATAACTCTGTGGGAACTGAAGCTCACAGCTTGCCCCTTTTGTAGCAGAATCAAAGTACCTGACCTGAGTAGGTGTTCAGACTCTCACTGTTCATGTTCTATTCAACGGGAATTTAAAATTTTCAGTGTTTCCTGGGATCTGGTCTGAAACTCAGTTTTAAGCAGAGAAGCAAAAGACTGCAGCAATGTAGTTTGGTAGAGACCCAGGGGAGTTCACATCCCAGGGAGGAAGGGAAGTGCCACAGGCAGGAAGCAGCACTGTGTTTCCATCCTCATTTTCCTCATTTCCTGATACAAACAGCTGTGCCCCAAAATAAATTAACATGTTATTAATTTAGGATAGTGAAAATGCCATTAAATAAGTGTGTTTTGAGGCAGTCTAACCAATCCCAACTTTTAGGCGAAGTAGTTAAAAAAATATGCTATGCCTGATACACAAGAACATGCTTTAAAGGAAAAAAAAGGCAACATGAAATGAAGTTTTAGGGGTCTGCTCTGTAGTACCACGTAGTATTCTTCTGAACTAAGAGCAAATTGTTCCTTTTTCCATCAGTGGTGGGTTAAATCATACAAATGCAACTATATCACAGCAACTAGTAAGAAAATTGAGGAGATTAAATAACACAATTTTTAATTATTTTTATGGCAGACAACAGCCTTACAAATCAAAATCACAAATTATTTTTAAGCACAATTGTTAACTTATAAGAAGAACAAACTTTTATTTGAGATGGAGATCTCTGTGTCATTCTGTTCAGACTCTAGAAGTGGGTTGTGTTATTTTAAAGATTTTTTTAGGCCAAGTATTCAGAGTAGTTTTTGTTACCATTGCTTTCCGTCCTTGCAGCTGGGCCAGAAAGGAGGCAAGAGACCAGCACGAATCAAACACCTGGACTCAGCACAGAGAGCCACTGCTGCAAGTGATTTTCAGAGATGTGGGCAACATGGATATGATGGGAAGGGGCCAATGGAAAACCCTGATAACTGATCAGGAGATTCATGCTCTCTGTAGGCTCCTTCTGCAAAGTTTTGTTCCTTAAATACAGAAAGTGGACAAACTGATATTTTCATCAGTAAGACAGTGTCAGTAAGTTGAATGAGCCCTTTAAGGATCTGTGCCTTGGTTCTTATCCTCCAACCATTCAATCCTCAAATAAACTCTATCACTAGAATGGCTGTTGGCAAAAATTTGTGGTGTAGAAGCTTGAATATTAATGAACACAACTCATTATTCAAGATGTTATTTTCTTGGGTAATGATTATCAGTGGCAAAGGAGTCCTGTCTTTTTATATTTTCCCATCTTCATGAAACGAAATTCAGGTTAATTACCAAATGTCTCTAGCTCTTCTAAGATTCATACAAATGACTGTAAAAAGAGTGAGAGAAAAAATGGCAGACATGTGATAGGACAAGGGGAAAAGATTTTAAACCAAAAGGGACAAGATTTTGATTAGAAATTAGGAGGAAGTTTTTTAATACAGTGTGTGGTGAGGCACCAGAACATGTTTCCTGGAGAATCTGTGGCTGTTCCATCCCTGGAAGTGTCCAAGGACAGATTGGATGGGGCTTGGAGCAACCTGAGATAGTGGAGGGTTTCCCTGCCCATGGCAGAGAGGTGTCATTAACTTCCAACCCAAACCTTTCATATGATTCTATGACTCTTTTTTGTACAAACTGCTCAGGTCAGAATTCCAAACAAGGACAAAGTTTTCAAGTGTTCAATGCCAGAATAAGAAACAGTTGCTCACTTCCAGCAGCTGCCACCTTTTGCTTCTCAAGAGTTGCTCCTCCCTCTAAGTGCTACCTCCAGGAAAGCAGAAAGATGTGTTCACATCCTTCTAAGTGAAGGTTGTGACACTGGCAGCACAGCTTAAGAGAATCACTGAAAATAAGGCTTGGCCTGTTCAGCCTTGATACCTTTAAAGTCATTGCCTTACAAAAGTAAATCTTCCCTCCTGCTTTTCCTATGGGACCATCCAAGAAGCCCAGCTGAGTTCTGAGCTAGGTGGGATGGGGTTCAGACAGACCTGGCAGCTTCTTTGCATGTCACAGAAGAGACAGACCTGTTTCCACAACATGACAACTTTTTAACTAGGAATTATCTGAGGATATGTCTGTAAATATGCTCTGAAAAACTGTGAAACAAATATAAATTAAAATCATGAACCTGGCTTTGACCACCTTTAGAAGCTTCCTATGTACTGAGATCTCTGAAGCCCAGCTGTTAGGGGGTGTTTGGGGAGCATTTGAACAGGCCACTGATTCCAGCTCACAGAAGGAAAAGCCTCAGTGTCTACTTCTGTAAGTGACAGTTATAGATTTACTAAAGGGACTGAAATAATTCAGATATCATTCGCTTGTACTATGTGGGCAGGTACTAAATCAGATTTTGAAATTTTTTATTTTCTTACTAAGATGGATGCATCAAGGAGAGCTCTTTTATTAATCTGAAGAAGAAAGTAGCCTTTAATTTGCAGCTCTGCCAAGGGGCTATTTGGAACACTGAATTATCCCTGTAGATCTCTAAATGAAATTGTATTTCCCTTTTGTATGACATTATTCAGATAACTGATAACTTCGGTGAACTGCAGCCATAAATGTTGTACCTAAATTAATACAGTCCAAGCCAAAGGCCACCAGGATGGTTGCATGGTCAGACCCAAGTGTGGTGTAAAGAGCTGGAGATCTATTGAATTCTAATCACCAGGGCTGCATTTCTGACCCAGAAAGTCATGAAGGTTTAGTGAGTTATGGTAGCAAGTTGTTTGTAAGCCTCAGATACTGGATTAAAGACCAGAGGTCTTAGAATTGATAGTGTGAAGTTTTTTAGTAATTGTAAAAGCAGTGCTTATCCCACAGTTTATCTTCTCTACTTTGCACACCTCCTCCTCCCCACAGCAGGCGCATAAACCAGAGCATCTCTTACAGCTACATACCTGCCTTCATGCCTCAGTGATTTATTGTCTTCTCCCATTGACACTCAGCTCTTTGGGACATGTCCTTGGAGGCTAGGATGCTCAGGGATGTACTCCCTGATGGATGGCATGCTTTCAGGGCTGGGGAGAAGGTTTGCAGATTACTTCAAAACTCAGTCAGGCAGTGTTCAAACACTGCCATGAGAGCAAAAAAAATACTCAGCTGAAGGCAGTGAATAAGAATTCATGTGTAGATTAGTTCCCTACATGCACCCATGGCATCACCCATTCCTCTTTAATGCAGAGGAATGCAGGGCAAGAAGGGATTTCACAGGTCATTGTGTTTTCACCCTGCTTTTGCAGGCAAAGTATGTGCTATCTTCAAAATTAGTCTGGTTTTTATCCTGACTCCATCCAGAATCTGCTCCAGAGCCTTGCTCCTCTGATGGTTAGAAATTTATAACTAAAAAGTATCCCCAGCTAGTCTGTGTATGTCTGTTCTGTCATCTGTATTAATCTTTTCTTCTCTTCTCCTCTTCTCCTCTTCTCTTCAACTGAGTCTCCATCCTGTGAATTTGCTTATCAATCACAGATTTATTGATGGTTGCCATTCACCTGCTTATCTTTCTTTTACCATGCTGTAGAAGTTTTACTCTTCATTTCTCTTTTCATAAAGGACACTTTCTTGCTTATACCCACTCTACTTTCCTCCTTCCTTGCTACTCATCTGACTTGAATGTAGATGGCCAGAATTTTACATTTACATCTTATATAGAAAAATGTTGCAATTCCTGATGCCTCACCAATGCCCTACACAGTGATGTCATTACTTACCTTACATTACCCTACTGGATGTGCCTGTGCCAGGGCAGCCTACCAAGATATTTATCTTTTCCTAGCCATGATGTCTCCTAGTCACCTTGTGAAGGAAGATATTTATCTTTCCTCACCATTTCTCCTCTATTAAGGGATCTTGTAAGGATTATTGAAAAAGATTGTCAGTTACTTCCCTGAGACTGACCAGCTCCTACTACAGTAGTAGTTAACTACTACATCTTCCTTTCTGTCATTTCACTGTACAGTTCTTACACTGGTCCTCATGTTTTCTGCTTTTACTTGCAGTTCTCCACACGGCACTTTCTCAAATGTTTTTTTTTATTTTTTCTTTTTTTTAAACAAGGTAAATCCCATGGATAAAATCCCTTTATCAGAGAAAGGTATCAAGGAGCACAACATGCTGTCCCTTTGATAAACCTGTGATTTTTTTTTAGTCTGCTTTCTCCTCACCTCCATGTCTCTGATTTTTCCTTGCTTTCACAGTGATTCAAAGACTTTTGGTACAATTACAATCAGATTATTAATGTTTAATTGTCTCTATCATTTTTCATGCTTTTTTTTTATTCTTCTCTCAAGGACAGCACTATTCTCCAACAGTCATTAACACATTTATGGAGTTACTGCTGTGAATGCAATTTCACCCTTCTAACTTTTGGTATTGCAGAACAGTGATACTCCAGAATGTCCAAGCACATTAATATCCTTATGTTCACTATTACCTCACATTTAGCACTGTGTTTTCCATCCATGCATTCTCACTGGCCAGCACAACTTTACTTCCAGGTCCAGCCTTATCCACCTTTTTGAAAGCTGATGCTAGGCAAAAATTTGGTTTTAATCTATATTTTTTTTTAATTCTTAAATATTATTGAAACCTTCTTATTTTCTTGTCCACACTAAACTTGAGATTCAAGAGAAAACCTAATGGTTATCACAACACAGACAACAGAGGAGGGACAATGTCCAAAGAACATTAGGAAGGCAAAGCTACATTTACATGTAATTCCCTCTTGCTGAGAACTTTCTTGTTTTACAGGTGAAGGATGATCTACCCACACAGGATTTCATTACCTTTCCTTTGATATATCAGCACATTGAGTGTTACAGCCCTCCCACCTGTCTGCTTTACTTTATTGTCTGCCATTGCCTTGCAGTGCTAAGTGCAGCCTAAACTGAGCTGCTCACAGCACACACCTGCCATTCCAGAGGTCCATGAAGTGCTGTGCCTAAGAGGCTGCCTGAATAAACTATCAGAATGTAATAAAAATGACTGGAGTGCAATTACAGCTGCTAACTCAGCTTTGAAAATGACATCTTAAGTCAAGAACGTGCAACAAATAGACAAACCATAGGCTGCATTTGGGAAAGCTTTGACTCCTCAGCCAACCCTGCCCTGGCTCTGTGACCTGGGCCAATCTTTCACCTCTCCAGGTATCCCTTTCCTCTCATACTTTGTCTCTTTAGTCTGCTGGATCTCTAGGGGCAAAAGTGGATTTTTCTTTCATTTCTTTTTGTTGCCTGATGCTTCCCACAACACAAAAAAAATACCAACCCCCGCAGGTTGTTTCTGTTTTATCCTTCACCATCACATGAAAGCTGAGCTATTCTCTTCCTGTCCTGTGTGTTGTCACAAGCAGGTGCATACCTGGGAGTGGGCGACACAGGCGGGGCAAAGGAGCAAAGTGCTTGGATTCTTCACAAGCCCAAACTGAAACTTTATTTGAACTAAATCTCAGCAGAGCAGGAGCATCTTTTTCATTCTTTAAAGGACTGGGCCTTGAGGTACAGCACTCCCTTCTTTCAGCATCGTGCCGGAGGATTTACACTAGAGTAGGTATTCTTCACTCTTACAAGGAAGGGGTATTCATATCTTCTTTCTAAAGTGCTTAAAGCTCTTCAATCTGCTACCAAATTCCTTTGGCTGATGCTGCCCTTTCCCATTTTGTCTGTCTTTGCCAGTGCTACATGCTACACATGGCCCAGGTCCTGGAAAGGTGCATCTATGATGATGTTTCTCATCCTCTGGAAGCTATTGGTGTCCTGTAAGATATTAAAAAGTCCTTCCCAAAATCATTACTGGAAATAAAGCTCAAATGCACTTTCTTTTTTCCTATGTGTAGAATTGACCAAAACTCAGCATGAGAGCAGTAAGTAATCACTGTACACTTACCTTATTTTTATTTAGTTATATATAAAAGACATTGTAACACTAGCTCAGGTGATACCTGTGGGGTTTTTTTCCCCAGAAGCTTTCACAGTTCTTTGATTGAAAGACAAGTCATTTTGACCTGTTCCACAAGCCCATGCCTATGGCTTTAGCTCACTAACAACACATCTTCACATCTGAGATATTATTTGCTCCCCTGTCTTCTCCCTGCAGAGGAAGTCATCTCCCCACACTGTCTAACTTTTCTTAGGAGAAAATCATGAACAAATGTGAGGAAAGCAAGAGCAGCCTTCACTGATTGTTGGCTCAACTCCAGCTCAGATGAAGTCTTTTGTATGCTCAGAATATCTACCACTGCTACATTTCACCAAATGAGCCCTATCTGCTGTGAGCAGACCTGTCCAATACATGTTGGTGGCAATGTGACATTTTTACCACAGCTAAAGCACATTTTCAGGTACAGCAAGGTGTGGAGATTACATTTTCAAAGGCAAAAACTTTCCTTCTTCATATCATTTCTTTTCAATAGATTACTGAGAACTCACCAGTGTTAAACTTCTGGGGCTGCTTTCTGACATAGACATGTGAGATTTGCCTCTTCAAAAGTCGTTAGCAAGGCTTGATCCCCTGACCTGTGGAGCTGAACACAGATCTACACCTCCCAAACTCAAAGCTGAACTTCACCAGCTGCATTAGGCTCTTATCTTCTTAGACAACAGGGATGCATGACGTACACTTTGAAGGCACCTGCAAGTTCTCCTGAAGCCAACTATCTGAGGGCAAGGACTTGGCCTCTCAGTATTTTGTGGATTTCCTTGCTCAGACCAGTCAATTAAAACACAGTGACATTTGCTACAATACTCCCTTTTCCAGCTGTCTTTTAGGGTTTTTCAACAGGCTTTGGTGCCCAGCAGGAGCTATAACGGGAGCAAGTGTCTGACATTTTAAATTCAATTCCGTGACACTTGCCAGAACGACCCTTCTGAAGTCGGTCATGCAATGCTCCCCTCATCCACCTGTCCAAGCAGGTCTGACTTGAGTGAATGCTTCTGCTGACAGAATAAGTTTTCTTTGGTAAATTTATGACACGTGTAGCATTTATCGATGAAGGTTGAACTGAAGATGAACTCAAATAAAATATTTCCCATAACCATAAGCCAAAAGAGAGAGACAGAAATAAATTAAAGAGAAAGACATCAACTTTGTTACTTAGACCAAGTCCAGTAGGAGTATGACAAAGGATGAAGATGTTTTGAGCTCTGAAGGTATCAAAGTGGGCTGTAGAATGCCACTGGGACACTGCAGTTGGTAGTACCCGCTGGTGAGTTGTTCAGTTCAGGTTTCCAAGAGCATTAAAATACTGAATATGGAGGGTAAGACAGAAGAAAAAAAAAGTAGAAATAAAAAAAAAAAAAAAAAAAATCAGGCTTTCCTGACTGGGATGACAGTCCCAAACAATGTGGATACCCACTGAGTGTTCTCATAGAGGTAGAAATTTGTCTATTTAATAGTACACTTCGCAAATGGTCATGGTGGTCCTCTTCAGTGCAGTTTGTTGCTCAGCCATGTAACAACTTGCTTGTACCTTCTCTCACAGCTAATCCAATTCAAAAGGATGCTTTGCTGCTGAGATGGTGACTCTCTGAACAGACTCAAATCTCCAAGCTGTGGAGTCAGGGGTGGTCTGGAGAGAGAGAGAAGACTCTACCTTATCTTGATTTCCTCCTGTTGCTGACAGCCTGGTTGTCCTCCTGTTTGTATAGCAGAATATTTCACACAGGCAGGAATGATGCTGATACAGACTAAGCTCACTGAGCCCAGCTGCAGAAGACTTGAAGGGTCTGTCCTCTGCCTCCCTGCTTGGTCATTCTGTCAAGACACCAAATGGGTGCTCAAGATTCATCCCAATTTAACAAAGTGCTGCTGCTCATGACTCAGTCTCTCCTCACTTTGCCTCAAGAAGCAAAGCAGTACTTTTATCTTTGCTCCACAGCCGGGCAATCACTTCTGGCACAGAGAAGAAAAGCTGGGGGCTGAGCTGGAGACATAAAACAGGAGAGCTAATTGACTGGAAAGTGTTCAGCAAAATATTCCTTGTAAAGAACCGATGAATCAACCAGCCCCTTTGGTTGTTTTTTTTCCCTCAAAAACAGTTCATTTTTGTTGGGGAACATGAGAAATCAAAATCTCCCATCAGTATCTGAGCAGAGGAGGGAGACACAAATCACTCTCTTCCCACCTGTGCCATGTGCAGTTGCTCCTCAGAGTGGTGGTCAGGCAGTGAGGGGAGATTGAAAGAGCTCTTTCCCTCCTAGCAAGAAGAGTATCCACAGGGAGCTCAGGAGAGCGACTTGACTACCAAACTCTTTTCTCTGCCAAGACTGCTCTGTTCCTCGACCTCCCCTTCCTCATTTCTCAGGAAAAATAAATAAGCAAACACAGTCCTTTTGATCAGTCTCCAATGCACATGGGTTTGGCACAAATAACTCCTTGAAGCTTCATTTTTCATAACACAGGAAAATGGATTCACACTCACTTCTGATGACACAAACCATTTTCTGCTATGAACAGCCAGTGTTCAAAACTACCTCTGAACATCCATCCTTCAGCCAGTTCCTGAAATATGTGCCCCTTCAAATGTGCTTCTGTTGGGTTTCTGATTATCCTTCAAAGGCTAATCCACCTCATGAGAATTTAATTGTTTGGGGTGTTGGTACATAAGGACCACAGTGCATTAATGGCCAAATAAAAGACGTTTTATTCAACATGAAATGCTGTTTTTATTATTCCTTTTAATCATTTGAGTGGGCTTGATGATAAGAGGCAGAACTATTCTCAAACATCCAAGAATAATTAATCTTGTTTGTTTATGCAGCGAAAATGGACAGATTCATGTAATATAAAACAAGGGCAAGGAAAAAGTAATTTTACACAAATGTCTTATTATTTAAATGCTTACTTCTTCTTTGCATGATTGAAGAGGACAAGGAGATCAGAAAAATGAAAAGAGTTTTTAAAACCTAAATAATCCTTTCAACACTCTCCCGTCTGTTTTCTTTCACACACAGGAATTGCTTACAGACAACTTTGTGGCAATTTTAATGACTTTTGTTAAGCCTCTGAATGAGGGGAGGAAAGACTCACCCACACAGGGAAAGCTGGTGAGTACAAAAATAACAGAGGGTCAAAGAGATTTCACTCAATTGAAACATTTCTTTGAAAGGCTACTGAACTTTTTCAAACAGTAATCTACTGCTTGGAAACAGAGAAACACACCCCCACCGCACAGCCAGGGATGCTGCCATGGGAGCAGGGGCACTGTCACAGTGTGCAAACTCTGGAATACATATGAACCTCCCTTTTGGAGTCAATGCTCCTGAAAAAATACTGCTACATGTTTTATCAGAGCCTGATCATATGTGGATGCTGCTGTGTGGCACAATGAGGTCCTGCTTCTGGCTTGCTCAGTGTCTGGCAGCCTCAGGTGAATGGCTGAAATGAGAAAAGATGTCTCAGATGACAACAGGTCAGACATAGTTCTGAGACAGCCATAATTCAGGATCAGCCATAATTCAGAGCAGCCCTGCCTCTGCTGCAAGCTTTGTCTTGTGGATCCACGTGGATATAACAGGAATTGGATGTTGCCAACTAGCATCTTTCACTCAGAGATGCTCCTCTACCATGAGAAAAGGAAAGGCAAAACCAACTGTGTGTTCCTGAGCAGTTTTCTTTCAGGGAAGGCTCTTCAGTGCTCTCAGAAAAACACAAAGAACAGGGAGGAGAAAAGCTTCAGCCATGCGTCAGCTGGAACTGGCTGAGAACATTACCAACACTCAGGACTGAAAACTTCTGCTGACAGCAACTACTACTAACTGGTTTTCTTTTGAGGTCACATTGCTCTCCTTCAGTAAAATGAAGGAGTGGCAGTCACAGCAGGGAGGACAGAGACACCCATGTTTTGCAGAAGTTCTCTGTTCATCTCACACCTCAGTGCTAAGCCTTATCTTGCACCAGACTGGCAGAAGCCAAAATGACCCAGGGAGGTCTAACTAAGACACACTCCTTGCCTATTTGCAGTCTGAAGACACAAAAGGGCCTCAAGCTGTGATTCTCCAGCACTTCCTGCTGAACAGTTGTGGAGTTCTCCCATACTGACTGATAAGTGTGCAAATAACTAAGGAAAATCAAGGCACAGATTTCTCCATTCAATCCAATGGTTCTGGCTCACTCACCCTTACAGGTACCCTCCAGCCTTTCCCCTTGGAGAGGTTTTCAACTAGACCACAAAAATAAACCCTGTATACTCTCCAGCTGCCTTTCCTTCCCAGAGGAACCAGGATTTACTCACAGCAGGGGACAGGGAAGGACAAGAGCACCATGACAGCTGCACCAATTTTTCTAAACCCAGTGTTTGAAGTGAGAGGAAAAGGCTGTGCAGGCATCAGTCCCAAAGTGGAATGAACACGTTGAGCCTTCAAGTGTAAAGATTTAAACAAGGATTGAGCCTTGCAGAATGGAGGGTACAAGACAGCAACAAGTGGAGGAGCATTTTCATCAGCAAGGACTGTACTCATGGGAAAGGACAATCCTTAGCTCTCCATCTGTCTATCTGCAGAGCCTGATGAGATTTTCCAGTCTTCCAGTAAAATGATTATGCAGTTTAAACATTCACTTAAAGTAATTCGTTGCTAGACAATTTCAGAGTGTTTAATTCTGCTTGATTACCATTTCCCTTAATACTTCCATCATTATAGGAGCAGCATGAATTTTATTTGTTTTAGGCAGATGAAAGACAAAAAGAGATATATAAATCTTCTACTGATCCCTGGTAGCTAACAACCTTTTTGTTTGGAAAGGCAGACAGATGCAGGGTTATTTACCCTTCTCCAAATATGACCGAGCAATATTTGAAAATTAGACCTCAGACTTTCCTGTTTGTTCTAATATTTGCTTAAGCTGCCAGATAAACATTTTTCAGCATTGAAAATATACTTCCTTTCTACTTAATGACAGTAATACGAATTACTGTGTTTAAAATTATCTTCAACTTTTAATGGAGTGTGTAAAATATTTTCAGGTAGATATGCAACTTAAGTGTCAATCCTTGTGTGCTACTTTGATTTCACTGAGCATTTAGAAAATAATTTCTGGCATAATGTAACACAAGAAATTCAGTCATGATTTATGAAAAGCCTCATTTAACATTAATAGAGCTACAGGGACCATTCGCCCCTGGTCAGTGCTGTATTCTTAAGGCAGAGCACTAAAAAGTGTCTTGAAATATGCTTTGCAGTGCCACAAGAGTAGAGAGAGGGAGAAAGAGGGGGATTTCATCTTTACTGCTCAACCTTAACTGCTAAAATAGCTAAAATATTTTAATAGAAATTAAATGCATTGAGCAGTCTCAGGTAAGACAATCCAGCATGCAAGGAAATTTAAATGAAGTTCTGTCATCCTTATTTCTGGGCACCTCCAGTTTGCTGAGAATGTCCTGGAAGGGTATAAAAAGGGATGTAAAAGCAGTAAACAGAGCAGAAGAGACCCTGTGACTCCAAGGTGCAGGAAAGCTTTCAGAGCAGAGAGTGCAGGGGTGCACCATCCTTTTCCTCCCTAAATGAGCTACATCAAAAGTCTTCCCTGATAAAGAGACAAGGAAATAACATAACTGTGCTGAGCTCAAAGAGAATTTTTCTTAGAAAACTACTAAAAATCCATTCACTTAACCTGCTAATGAAGTAAAATTATATGAATACAAAAAATACATATAATACATATAATAATACTACTGTAATTTTTGTTTTTCTCCATGCTTATTGTGAATGTGGGTTTGAGAAATTTGATACTTTTTGTAGAAAAGTGTCTAAAAATCCCAAAGCTTTTCCTCCTTTGTTTTCTCAATATAATCTCCAAGCTTTCCATGGACATACTGGCAGGCAGAGTAAAAACAGGTCCTTAAATGAAATTTGCAAAAGGAAAGAATGGTCAGAAGAAGAAGAAAACTCCCACAACAGATAATTTTTAATGGTCTCTGAACCAACAGGATGCTTGGTGAGGCAAGGTCGTGGAACCATGCCCAAAACCTGAGCTGGGAGACTGTCAGGGCAATGTCCTCTGCAATGTCCTGAGGCCTGGATGCTGCAAAGGCAGGAGGGCAGCCGTTCCAGAGCACTGAACTGAATATCAAAGATAAGAAACTGCTGTCTTTTCACCAACTTTTATCCACAGTGGGGTCGAGAAAGCTGACTACACATCTTCCAGATATCAAAACATTATTGACACCCACTCCTCTGGCTGCTTTTATTAGTGCATGCAAATACATCACAAAATGAACAGTCTAATTTCAGTAACCAGCCACATTGTGAGACCATGAGCATTATCCTGAGTTCCCACTTGCTGCTTGTCCAGGCTGCTGTAGGGAAGAGAACCTGCCCTCTTTTCAAATGACAGTCTCCTCCCTCCAATCATCCCATCCAGCCAGGGAGGAAGATGAATTCCCAACCTCAAAAACTTCCATACCTCATCTAACTGCATCTCAGGGCATTTAGCTGTGAGTCTCTCACCAAGTAGCTCAATAGGAGGGCAAAAAGTGATGCTGATCATTCACCTAGGCACATTGAAGCCAGCAAACTTTCACAGCCTGGTCTCTTCTGCTAGTCTGCCAAATAATTCCTTCACAAGCCCAAAGGGCATAAAAGCTGTGAAGACAATGTCCCTAAAAAGCACAAAGGAATTCCTTTTTCTTCCTATCTCCCCAAAATCCTCTTCAGCCCCGATGTTCCTGGAGTCATTGTTGTTCTAAAGGCTTTTCCTCTCTGATTCATTTTAGATCCAATTTGCTGCCTTTGTGCTGGCTATGAGGTCTATGCTCATCTATGGTGTCAGATATTGCTGATATTCTCATATTTTCTGTTGTTAAAAGGGTTGGGAGTCATAAGTCCTTTTGCAGTTCTTACAGAAGGGCATTCCTCTAACTTCTATCCAATGGGGGTTTTTCTTGTAAATGGAGGGTGACATTACAAAGCATTCTGCTCCATACCAACCCTTGAGCTGCACACTGACTGCCATCTTACCATCCCCCAGATGCCAGAGGTTTGATAGCCCAGAGGCTGAGCTTCAGACAGCAGCTCCTGTTAAAAGAGAATTACCTTTTTAATGAGTCCTTATCACTGGTAATTATTCTGCTCACAACTAGATGACAAGCTATTGGATGTAGGGTCGGGTAACAAAATTCTGCCTCATTAAAACCTCAAATGTTCTGACACAGCCATCATCTGTTTCTGCTGTGAGCTGTAATTTCATTGCAATCACCAGGTTAGGTTACAAACCACAGAGTGTTATCCACTGGCATTCATTTGAAAAAAAGAAAACCCTCCAAACCAGAACATTCTTTACAATGGATTCATGGCCATAACATGTTGCTGATGCAAACAATCCCAAGGCAACCTTCTTCTGCAGGAAGGTCACTGGAAGGTTGAGTGCATGGACTCATGCAACAACCGGTGAATGCAGAACCTGACCATTGCAACAGTGATTTCCCCACAAGAAAAACCCACAAGCAAATTCAGAATTAGCTTAATTATTTGTAGCCAAGACACCTTAAACTATTTTTCTAAGGTTATAGAGGTTAAGCAGCTTTTTTCTGTATGCGTGTGTGCACGCCAGAGAAACTGTGTGACAGTCCTACTATAACAAAATGAAATTCAACACAAGCAGAAATCTCAGAGATGTCTCATGAAAATTGGCTGACAAAGAGAGCTTGTAAAGTACTAAAAGATGCAAGGTGAACACACACTTCATTAGACACCAGACAGCCAACCACAAGATATAACCTGGAGGAAAGCAGGCTGCATTAACTCCAGTGCAAACAGACCAATGTGCTTTTAACAGGGAGCCCCTTACACTCAGCATCTCTGCTGCTTTCAGCATTAAGTACTTTGTTTCACAACAGGTTGGGAATGATAATTGCACTCAGTGGTGTAACAAATCCTCCCAGAAACTGAGTAATGTCTAACTTTTTAAATATTAATTTCAGAGAACAAGAATTTCAAGTGAACTGCCTAGAATAAGTGAAAATCAGTGTTTTTCGACAGGCACATTTCATGGGAATTTTCAGCTCAGTTCCCTGCACAACTCCCATGTTGTCATTGACATTTGGAAGCCCTTGAGATTTAAGCATTAATCCTGGCTCATCTGTGGGTTTTAATGTCATTATATTTAAAGGTTCATTCTACAAAGCACCTGTGATCTACTCAGGAATTTGAAAGCACAAGAGAAGATAAGGACATTATTGGAAAAAATAATGATGCTGACATGGGAAAATATTAAACAGTTAAATAATGACCTCACTTCCACTAAACTGTGACAGATAATTAAATCATCTCATATTTGTTCAATTTAAAGGGCAAGTACCAGTAAAGCGGAACACAAGCAAGCAAAGCTGGTAAGGGAAGTGCCACTGCCACCACAAGATGTCAAATCTAGAGCATGGCTTGATGCAGTTGAAGACACAAGGGGTGGCATTGCCACAATCCTTGTCTACCAGAAGCATTCAGTGTGTCATTGTAGAGACTTATTGGCTTGCATAAGGTTAAAATGTTACTATTATCAAAGCAAAAAATATGTGTTCCGCTGAAATATATTTTACAAACTTTCTTTCATTTTGAAAGGAATGGCAAAATAAAATCCCAACATGCTTTGCATTTCACGTGGCTGTTTACTTAAGCATACCTTCAACCCTATTGAGGAGTCAATTTCCCAGTTCCTCAAAAGGAAAAGACTATATAAATATCATAAATTTAAACCGTGGCATCAAGTAACTATTTCCTCAATCTGGGAAAAATAAAAAAAAAAAAAAAAAAAAAAAAACTCAGGAGATTAACGATTAAACTTTTCCCAACGACAAAATGTTTTGCTCTCTTCTTAATCTGAGAAGCAACACACCATGCTCAGCTGGATGTGTGCAGAAAACACTGCACATGAGCAAGATGTTTGGCAGAACATTTGGCTTTGGCAGTAGAGGAAAAAAGTCCTACAGATGCTGAGCACAATTTCTTCCCCTTGCTGAATGTTAGAGCAGAAAACCTTGACATGTCTGCACCAGTTAGAGAAGGCTATACAATGTTTTCAGAAATCATTAGGTTTATTATAGAACATCAACAGGAGGAAGATGTTGGTAATTATTTAAACAGGTGATTATGCAAAACACTATTACCAAACAATTTGCGTCTCTCTTCAGAGAAACCTGAACAGTGTTTTCCATTAGTGAGAAGCTGAATCTGCTGCCATTCTTGGAGTTATGATAAGTAACGAGTGTAGCCAAGATAAATGCTTCAAGTCACTCTATGAAATCAATATGCCATCAATGAATTATGTATTTATATTCCTACATAACATCCCAAGTGTTACCTACAAGAGTGTTTGTGATCTTAAAGGATAATCAGAGGGCAGTTTAGTGACATCATATACATTTATCTCATATAGTCAAAGGAGGTCAATTGCTCCTAATTGCTTATTAAGTCTTAAGACTCCTAATTGCTTAAATCAGTTAACTCTGTCCTCTGATAAATTGATGAAAACATGCAACAACACTGTCCACAGAGCTGTTCTCCTCTGGGCTGCACTCAAGCACTGATAGCCTAAGGGGAAAAAATTGAAGAGTGTTTAAATACTGCAAATATCACAAATGTTAATTACAGACAAAATAATGCACCTATGCAATTTAGTAAATCTTTTCACTCTGATTTCTAAGCTGGACAATGCCACCTGAGCTATGTGGTTTAAGTGGGCAGTGACAGGGGCTATTTTGGGGTTCACATTTGCAGTTGGCCTGAGTTAAGCTAGGCACTGGGTCACTAAACTGTCAACCATCCCTGTGGCTGGTTGAGCTGGCTCTGTCATTCAGACGAAACTCTGGTTCATGAGTTGCTAAAGCTTTACCTTTCTTCCTTCCAGGCAGAAACTCTTGGATTTGGGAAGCCTTCATTGGGGTCTGCACATGATCAGTGTAACTAGAAATTGAATTCATTTAACCTTTAACATCTGAAAAAATGAAAAGTTAAATCAGAATGTCTCACATCAGGCTCACATTATAGTCAATGGAGAGAAACTGGCACTTCAAGGGTGAGAGTCACTTGACTAATTTTAGGTGTCTGCTTCAGAATAAGATAAATTGCACCATAGATACCAGTAACTTGCATTTACTAGGTATCAATTTGATTTAGTCATGGAGTAGTCAATGGACGTATTGAGTAGCTCATAGAGATGTCCGTGTTGTAGATATCCAGATTTATTCAGACAAACCCTGTGTGGGGACATAATTAGTTTTCTGAACATAGGTGTACTTGCTATGCAAAATGTCCTTGGGCATCTGGAATGTGAGTCTGGCAGACAAGACACGAGACCTACAGAAGACTTGCCTCCTGCAGTGGCACAGTTTGGGAGGGAGATCCTTGGACACCCCAGCTGGCCCCAGGAGTGTTTGACCCATACTCTGTGCAGGAAAAGGAGAGGAATGACATTTTCAGACAAGGTCTCCACACCACCTTTCACAGTGCCAACGACAGCAGCAGCAGCAGCCTGGAACCCCACGTGCCCAGGGAGGGGAGGGCAGCACTCTGTGCCCAGCAGCCACACCATGCTGCAGGCTGTCCCCTGCCAGGCAGAGGGTCCTTCCCAGGGGACCTCTGCAGATGCCACCAACTGCAGGCCCTGCTGCAGAGCTCCCATTGCAGTCACCAAGTCATGCAGTTTATCTTCCCAGCTAACTGAGCTCTGCTCCGAGAGCTGACAGGTTGCTGTGCCCTTACTCAACTACCTGAGAGGTGGTTTTGTGGATTGGCGCAATCCAGTTTAAATTAATTCATGAAAAATTTATAGCAATTTTGTGTGTTTCAATTCTGACCTTTGGCTGAAACTGTTCTTTCTCCTCATTTCTACTTTCTCCTCTGTTTCCTGCAACATACACACACATCTTTTCTCCAAAGGATAAAAGAGGGAGAAGAAAGCATCTCATTTTTCTTTCTGGGGAAATGAACACATAGTCTAGTAATTTGTAAAATGAAAATGCTGCTTAAATAACCCTATATGTCTCTGTTCAGTTAAAAGCCTGAAAACAACAAATTTAAAGTGAAAAATATTTTTCTTCTCCACCTTGTTAAAAAGGATTAAGACTGATCCTTCTTTTCTCCAGTTTGGGAATTTAATTACAGGGATTTACATCTGGTAGGAGCCTGGAGAGGTGGCTCCTGTTCATTGGCATTTTTATCCTCCAATTCCAAAGTGTGTAAATCTCTCACTTTCAAAAACGAATAAGGATAGTCTCAGAATTTTTAGAGGCTTCTGAGATGATGCAGGCACTTCTGTCTTCTTCTCACCATGTTTTTATCTGCATTTCCCTACAGTTTAAAATAATAAAACAACAGTCTCGCTGCAAGTGATGCATATGAAGAAGTCACTATAGATTAGAATGAAGCCCATAAAGTTGAAAAATTATATCAGATGCAGTAAAGGAGTCTGGAAGAATAAATAGTTAAACAATGGTGGAATAATATATAGTCCTTTGAGGATCTACGAAATAAAACAAATTTCCATCAATCTGAAACAGTGCTCCCAGAAGGATGAGTCTAATACTAGACTGAGATCCAAAACTGACCTTACTCTGAAACACAGGTGAAGAAGAAAACTGATGTCTGATCAGTCAGAGATCAAAGCCATATTTATAAATAGATATTTGACCTTACCAATTTGTTGGAATGAAAAAGTTCTTCCTGGATGTATTAGTTTTGAAGATGCTCCAACAGCCTGAAGGTTGACTGCTGCCTGCCCTGTGGCTTTGGAGACCTGGTTTGCTGTCACCTTGCCCCAGCCCCCTGGTCATCTGCCTGGTTGATTTTGAGAAACTTTAGTGATTTTCCTGACTCTGGTCAGCATTCCATGTTTCCATGGCTTTTTGGGTGCTACTGCTGACTAGAGAAGCAGTCACCCTCAGTCAGCCACTCACAATGAGGGGATGTTTTCCCTCTAAACAACTCTAGTAATGGACCACAAAAATAAAAGACACCAACTTTTATAATGAGACATTATGGAATTGCAAAGGTTCTGTACCTTGTATGGATATCTGAATTGGTCTGAGGGCTTCTCACCAAAAAAAACCAACAAAAACAAAGAGAAACAGGAGTCACGTATACTTACTCCTGTTTTCTCTGTACCTTTGCTAAATTTAGTTCAGCACTGTCCTTGAGGTGAATTGAGGCCTTTTGTAAATATTCAATGATTTTGGAGTGCTACACAAAAGGAAATTGATGCCATAGCTGCAATTAATAGCAAAACTGTGTTGGTTTTCAACAAATGAGTCCATCTGCATTCACTTCCTGACATGGCAGTGGGCAAGAGGCACAGGCACAACTGCAAACCATTTGTATTCTCAGCAGGATGCAGACTGCCAGGGACTGAATAGAATATATTAGCTTCACAGGATTTTTAAGTGTCCAGTACAAGTGTTAGAAACTGTACAACAAGAATCTAAAATTATAAAATTACTAGGTCTGCTGAGCAAACCCTACAGAAGCTTATGAATCTCTATATGATGGTCCTAATGAGTTGTGATGATTTGTACTGTTAATCCTCTAGCACACACTCTATGTAGGATATCTCTCTAAAAGAATGGATTTCAAAAGGTCATACAAAATTATCTGCCCTCCAAAAATCTCTAACATCTGTGAGTTCAGCCTAAATCCCAGCAACATTAACACAATCTTCTCACTGATTCCAGTGGTGTTTGGATCAAGGCATTTATTCAGCCATAGAGAAAACACCACAAAATTGTGCAGTTCAGGTTTTGATGAATGGACAAGTTACAGGTCACTGTCATGTGCTGCATCAGTTACCCTGGCAATGGTGTGCAAAGCAAAAACATTAATTCTATTACTTGTCAGAATGTGAGTTTGGCTCAAGAAAGCACTTGTCCTCTGCATAGAGATATGAGTCCCTGGGGTGCTTGCTGAGGTAGTGTTGATCTATCTGTAATGCAAAAGAGTCCCAGATATTCATGAAATACACCCAAGTTCCAGCATCTTCAGCCTGACACAAAAAATAAAAAATCATCAGAATCAGCAAATGTTGTTCTACCAATCCAACCTAAATACACTGAAAAAACAGATTGAGTGTACAAGCATACAGCAAGCTCCAGAACATTATTGATAACAGCCTTTAAAATCCCACACAGCTACACCCTCTGTCTGGGAGCTTCTCCTGGAGACCTTGCAGCACATGTAGCAGCAGTGCTATAAAATGTAGGAAGTTTTATAGCCCAGACAGGCACAACTGTTAATGTGCACAGAGAGGAAAATCTAAGTGGTTTTTAAAAATTAAAAATTTAAGCTTGAACCAAAAGACTTGGACAACTTGGGTTGGTGGAACAGAACAATACTTGAGACACACAGACTTGCGTGTCTTTGGCTTTGGGATGAAATCTGAGGTCCATGTTTTATCTTCATTTTTTATTGCATCAAAATTAAAGTAGGCTTATAATATGTGAATAGCAGAAAACTTCCTTTCTGAGGTTTTTAAGTGATTTCTGCTTTTATGGATTTCAGTGGGCATAGTTTCCATGTAAAAATTAAGCCACTTAAGTCCTTCCAAGCATTCCACGAAAGACAAAGGGCAGTATTTCTGATACTACTCAAAGACCCTTTCAAACCTCAGGGCTAAGACAACGACTTCTTTAAAGAGTTCTGAACTGGGGAGGATGTTTCAAGATCCAGAAAACAAAAATATTCTCTTTCTGCCACTGTCTAGTTTTCAGTGACACCTGTACACACACCCAGATTCACTCATAGTACAAATTTACCCAGAGCTTTCAGTGAATATAGCCAAAACTCAAGTTTGCAACAAAACGTGGAACCCATTACTACAGTTTCCAGTTCTGGACTGCAAGTTTTACAGGAGTCTTGTTTCCTGTCTCTGATAAATGCCTTTCAAGGTGGAAAGGCTCCCTTTGAAAGCATGAAAGGTGCTCCCCTTTGAAAGTGCCTTCTGTGGAGATTAGCATTCCTATGATCAATTTTTCATGCTGCCCTTTTTCTGTCTTTGTGAGATTCTGAGTCTCAAATGATAACCTCCTAGAGTCATTGCACATTGTAATATAGCTGAGCTATCATTAAAAACAGCATCCTCATCATATCTCTCCGACATAAATCATGTTATGTTATGCAGGACTTTTTTCCCCCAGTGAAAATAGTAGCAGGATTTCCTTCACAGAGAACAAACTGCAACATTTTCCCTCAAAGAGATAGACACGTTGATTGGAACTGGCTCACTTACAGTGAGGAATTGTGGACAAATTGCTTCAAATTTTTGAGATGAAAGTTGAGTGATTGTCAGGAGAAGTTAAACTTGAGACATGTAAGATCAAATGCAGACCTCTGTTATTTCTGTTAATAAATCAATCCATCACCTGAGTACAGTCTTTGCCTGGTAACTGTCAATAGCTCAGATAAGAGCCAAGAACAACACAGACCTATCCAACAGGAGGAATAAAGCCAGACCCAAAAATAATGTGGGTTTGCATGCTTTTTTACATTATAGCCCTTGATTTGACTATGGTTAAAATTAAAAGTACTCTCAGAGAGATTGTTCTCATGACGTAGCCAGCTTAGTCACACCCAAGGTTTATCAAAACTCTCAGAAAAGGCCTCTGAAATTTCTGGTGTAGTTTCTTGAGGACTGATCCTATAGAAGTCGCTTTTGTATAAAACTGGTTATAAGACTGTACATTTGTTATTCAGGGTTTTATTCCAGAAGGAAGCCTTTGAAATATAACTAACATTAGCTATGAGATTGTGTCTTCCTACCTGTTAGAGAGCAACTCTGCTGAGGAGGACCTGGGAGCCTTGGTGAGTGGCAAGTTGGCCAAGGGCCAGCAGTGCCCTGGTCAGGAGGCCCAATGGGATCCTGGGGTGCTTCAGGAAGAGTGTGGCCAGCAGGTCAAGGAGGTGATCCTGCCCCTCTATTCTGCCCTAGTGAGGCCACATCTGGAGTGCTTTGTCCAGTTCTGGCTCCTCAGTATGAGGGAGACAAAGGGGCTCTTGGAGAGGGTCATGAAGATGGTAAAGGGTCTGGAGCATCTCTGTTATTAGGAAATGTGGGAGCTGGGGAGGAGAGAGGAGAGAGAGAGGAGAGAGAGGAGGAGAGAGAGGAGAGGAGAGAGAGAGAGGAGAGGAGAGGAGAGAGGAGAGGAGAGGAGAGGAGAGGAGAGGAGAGGAGAGGAGAGGAGAGGAGAGGAGAGGAGAGGAGAGGAGAGGAGAGGAGAGGAGAGGAGAGGAGAGGAGAGGAGAGGAGAGAGAGGAGAGGAGAGGAGAGGAGAGGAGAGGAGAGGAGAGGAGAGGAGAGGAGAGGAGAGGAGAGGAGAGGAGAGGAGAGGAGAGGAGAGGAGAGGAGGAGAGGAGAGGAGAGGAGAGGAGAGGAGAAGGAGAGGAGAGGAGAGGAGAGGAGAGGAGAGGAGAGGAGAGGAGAGGAGAGGAGAGGAGAGGAGAGGAGAGGAGAGGAGAGGAGAGGAGAGGAGATTTTAGCAATACAAATAAATATCTCAAAGGTGGTGTCAGAGGATGGTGCAACCACCCTTCAGTGGTGCCCAGCACCAGAACAAGGAGCAATGGCCACAAACTAAAACATAATAAATTCCACCTCAGTGCAAAGAACTTCCTTATGTCGAAGAAGGCAGAGCACTGGAACAGCTGCACAGGGAGGTCATGGACTCTCTGGAGATATTCCAAACCCACCTGGTTGAATTCTTGTGCCACCTGTTCCAGGTTACCCTGTCTTGGCAGGGGAATTGGACTGGATGATCTCCAGAGGTCCCTTCAAACCCAAACAGTTCTATGATTCTGTGATTCTCCACCACTACACTCATGTGCACAGTGGAGGACATGCTAATTGGGTGATGAGCTCTCCCAGAACAAAGAACTCTGGGACTGTCCTGATTAACCCACCATTAGGATCTAGAATGGAAGCCTCCTGCCATGGGTTTCCCACCAGGAAGAACTCTGCTCATTCAAATAAACTTATGCTCAAGCTGTCAATAACTGAATCAGACAATATATGGGCCATGATAATTGTCAGCCTATGATAAGTAGGGAGTCCTATTTATATGAGATACAGAAGAAAACCTCGGGACATTTTCTACATGACTTGATATTAATATGCAGTCTTTATGCATGTGCCTGTCTACAAAGGATGAGGCTTTGTTTCAGGTTTGTTTTGGTTTTATTTTTATAAAGAGGTGCTTTATAAAAATGTTCATGTGCAGAGAATTAAAAGTACTTAAAATTAGGTACATTTCTTATCATCACACATTCTGGTAACACCTTTAATCCTTCAAAAGCACTTCACAGAGTGAATGAACAAAGCCTCACAAATAGGGCTGCTCTAAATATTTGCACAGAGCCTTCAGTCTGTACAAGCTGGAGCTCCACTCACAGAGCCCACTGTAACATTCTCAAAAGCCTTTCAGACCTGGAGTGAGGCTGTGAAGCAAATCCCACCTGGCCTCTTCCACCCTGAAGTTCATTCAGTTTTCCAAGAGCCTGCAGCGCTGGGGCTGCTCAATCAGACACAGTAGAATTCACCCAGCCACGTTCAGAAGACTCTTCTGTAGCAGGTGAGCACTGGGGCTCTCATTTTACAAACACACCCAGAGGCACAGTTTGAAAACTGTGATTAATATACAGAGAGATTAAAAGAAGAAAAAAACAGACAGGTCAAATAAATTATTTGTTACACACTGTTCACGCAGCATCCCTTGGAAGCAAGCAAATTCATAGCAAGGTCTGGAAATGCTGTGCTGTTCCAGCATTGGTGTATCTTAAGACCTTTCAGCTCCTTTTTTTTTTTTTTTTTTTTTTTTTTTCCTCTAATTGGCAGACCTTCAGGCATTTCCACAGAGGCAGGAACCCCTGGATAATAAGTTAGCCAAAGCATTTTTTTTCCTTATTTCTCCTTCAGGATCCCTGAGAAGTAAGCAGATTCCCTCTTAGCCTCCTACCCTCATCTTCCCTCCAGGGGATCGCAGACTGAAAATCAGACTGTGCACGTATTTCTGTGTATCTCCAGCCCAGACTCTTCATAACTCTCTGTCTAAATGAAGCCCTCTAACTTTCAGAGCCTGTTCCAAATGCATTGAAAACCTGTCAAGAACAAAACAGGCTCCTAAATAAACATCTTAGGGATCATAGAGTTTAAAGTACTGTACATCAAACTCAGAAATGTTCCATTTATCAAGAACTGGTTGGAACATCTAATAGCTCAAAGCTAAGATGCTTTTTTTTTTCCTTTCTTTGTGTTTTTTTTTCTTGGTTTTGGTTTTTGGGGGATTTTTCTTGGCTTTTTGGGTTCTTTTGCTTTTTTGAAGTAGCTGTTGGCTGGACTGATTCTTTTTCTGTTTCATTCTGAAAAAATGGGTCTTCTGTTGGATCCTCTGAAGGGTGGACTATGAATGTTCTCAGACATCTCTATAGAAGCATTTCCAGAATTCTGTCACTTTATCAGCCAACACATTGAACTCACATGGAAATAGAAAACGTGCTGGAAAATAAGATGTTTGTCTAAAAAAACAAAACTCACTTTATGTGAAAAAAACCAAAACTCTAGGGACCAGTTTAAGCACTAAGAAAAAATTCTAAATCTTTGCTTTCTTCTTTTGAAAGAGTCTGGCCATGCTAAATCTATTCTGATCAAGTATCTGCTGGTCAGGGAGGAGAGTGACAACTGATCTTGACAATTATTGATACAAAACCAAAATGACAGAGTGCATTATGTGCTCAATAAGAGATAAGGTATGGCAGAGAAGCTACAGAGCATGAGGTACTTGATTAAAAGTGGATTTTACCTTAATTCCAGACAAAATGACACTATAGACAAATTTGCCCTAATCTGTTCAAGTAAAACAGCAACAAGAGGAATAAGTCAGTATTTGAGAAGCAAAAGTGATGTCTTTATGCTAAATAACTTGATAAAAACAAGTCAACTCTGTTTCTTGCTCTCTACACTGTTAATATGCTGAATTGTCTCCACAAGTAACACTTGTCAGTGGCTCTTACGAGGCATCAGTTGGCACCTGGTAATGTCAGCTTCTGCTCTACTATGTGGGTTTGCATTAATGCCAATGTGAGATTCTGTGTTTAATGCTTCTCAGTAGTTTCCAATGAAATGGACTCAGGAACAGAGTCATTTTCACATGGGACTACTCCATTCAAACACTTTCTCCTGAAGGAGATAAAAGAAAAGCAAAATCCCATAAAATGTGTAGCTGATGCAGTCACATGCCATTCTGCAGACTTAAATGAAGTCTTTACACCTCAATACATTCCCTGCAGGAGCCTCAAACTCCACAGAAGTAAAGCAGTCCTCCCAAAATGTTCTGGAGTCCAGATAAATTTAAGTATCAGTCTGATGGGAGAGTCAAATAAAACCCAAGAGAAATGGGATCCTTCGAAAATAACGCTGGAGGTCTTGAAGTCCCCAAAACCAACATCCCAGAGTCTCTGCTTCTCTTTCCATGCTGCATGCCTGCTCATCACAGATTTGGCTAAGCCAGAGGTGCCACCAGAGCAGGTGCACACTTGCTCTCTTAGGATGCATTTTGAGGCTGAAGGTGATGATCACAGCTTGGGTGACCTGCACAGGTCAAGAGGTGCCAGGGGCTGCATTTGGGCAGGTCTGGCACTCACCAGGCTCCTCATTATCCCCTGTACTCTTGCCAAGAGCTCATTTCTCACAGCTAAATATCCCTCATCCCAAAACATCTGCAGCACACGTGGCCCAGGATGGGTTTGGTTGATTCCTTGGAGCCTGGGGAGGATTGACAAGAGGTGAGACAAGAGGCCTGGCTGTGCAGTTTGAAGTTTATCTCATACGCAGGCAAATGCAAAGGCTTCCAGTCTCTTCCTTCCAGGCCTAAAGGTACACCTGTTTAAAATTATGTGCCTTTCCTTCATTCTAACTCCCTTCTCTTTTCCCCTTCCTGTTTTTCCTCACCCTTTTCTCCTTGGATGTTGTCATAGTTCACATCTGACATCAAAACCTGGTGCTTAAAGGTTTTGCCAGTGGCAAAATTTCAGGTGTGTCCATGACACCTCCATAAAGACACGATTTTCCATGAAATTCCATTTTGTAGATTATTTGGTGTGTGCAAGGTTGGAGGTAAAAGTTGGGAATCTTAAACTAATTTCTAGAAATGACAGAAGTTTTTCAGACAATAAAAGCTCCCAGGAGCAATTCTTTTAAAAGCCATTGGTTTCAATGTCTTTGCACAGGAACAAATTCTTGGAGTAAAGAAAGAGATTTTGATGATAACACACAAGAAGAATCAAATGCACAGTTTGTTTCCTTTTGCTGCACAATTGTCCGGGCTACAACCATAAAAAAGTGTATTTGTCACCAAAACCAGTCAACCTCCTTGAAATAACCATAGGAATCCACAACTCCACGGATAAGAGGTGTAATTTTTTAAAATAATTTCTTTTCAGAAATTAATCTAAACCAGTTGCTGCAGTGGTATATATTGCAGTTTAGATGATCATATACCAGCTTACTTTACAGTTTGCATATGATGCATTTTAATTTTTAATTTAAATACAAAAAACTCCTGGCAATGTATTAATAGTGGATAGGAAGAGAATGCAATCAGGATTTGAGGAACTGTTGCCCAATCACAGCTCCTGTAAAATCTGTCAGTAGTGGAACACTGAAGGCATTTCCCCACCACCACCATAAATGCAGGATTATATGCATGCCATGATTTCAGAAAGGACTTGATTAAGTCCAAGACTAAGAGATATTATTTAATTGATCACCCCAGCACATTTCATTTACAGTTCATTTTAATATTTCATTTACAATAAACTGCTTTCATGGCAAACTGAGTGAAGTCTCACTTAATTTTGGGTTTGGTTTCTATGTGATAGACAACAAAAATAAAAAATCTCTTCCAACAAGGACATCATTTGACATTTTGCTAAATATTAATGGGCTAGTAAAATACAATTTGCCAGACTTGTCATGATACAGGTATAAAATGCAAATGTTTCCAGTAAGCCATCAGTCAGAGAATTGCTCAAATAACTTGTATTTGAGTCAAGAATTTTCCTAATTTTTATATGAACAAATGTTATTACAATGTATTAATTAAAGATAAACATAAATAAACCTTTTTATGAAGGATATTTCATGAATAGCACTCTATTTTCAGTTCCTATGTAGCATTCCATCACATCTACTATAATATAAGAAACACATTCCACATTCATTAGGTGTTCTGAGCCCAAGGGCCTGGTATTTATGAATGTTGTATTTCATGTTTATCTCAGTAGCATACAAGTATTTGTACTGCTCGAGGCTGATGAGATCCTCTGAAGCCCGTAAGCTTCTGCCTAAGTTACTTTCTGTCACATCTGCAGAGAAGCACTGTGACAGAAATAATAACCTGCTGTGGGTCGATTATGTTCACAGGACCAACATAACTCTCCTGAATGGGGCAATTAGAGCAAATGCTGCCAGCGAGCCATCCTGCAAATGTGGGATGGTTACCCCTTAATGACTGTTTCCCCTAAAATTCTGAAGGCTGTGCTAATTTTCAGTGCATACATTGAAGAAAATAAAAACCAAAACAGCAGAAGCATTTCTCACTATTGCTCAGAGATGGCGTGATCCCCTGGAAGTTGTTATAAAAGGTACTCCACCCTTTCAGTCAAAGCTTTCCAAAATTCCTCAGCTGAGGGCACACCTCTGGCTGCAGGTTGGTCCCAACATCCCAGGCCCATGACCTTGAACATAACAGTAACTATTGATTTTCTGCCAGGGATTTATAAATGCCAGGTACCTTTTTAACCTATAAAGCACAATAGAGCAACCATAACCAGAGCTTGGACTTTATAGACAAAACAAAAGGGGTAATAATTTAACAAAGTTCATGCCAAGCCTTCTCTTTAGATTTGGTCATTCCTTGTGTTTGTCTGTTAAACCCACAGTCCAATCCCTTGCATCTCAGACACCCTTCTTTCACTTCAAAGCTGAGTGAAATGTATGCAGGAGATAAATTTGGGAGCCTTGAAACACTTTCGAGGGCAGATGATCAACAGCTCCTGGAATTAAATGTTTGTGAGAGATGCACAATAAATAGTATCTAGTCTTTATTTGAAAGCTGTAGGAGACAACAAAACCATCATTTCGCCTGTTACCTTGTTAGATTAATTATTTTCTTGATCCACTCAGAACCACATCTTTTTGGCCTTGAAAGAAATGGAGGTGTCATTCTGTTTGCAGAAACTTGAAGCCCAAAAACATCTACAAGCATGAGGGACTATATATATTTTATACAAGGATTTAAGTGAAGGTGAAACAGGTAGAAGAAGACAAAACCCTCAAGACTTTAGATTTTCTGCTCTGTTTCCTGTCTCCAAGATGACAGCTTGCCTACAACTTGCCTGGGTTTGCAAGTTTGGATCTCCCTGTTCTGGAAGGGCATGAAGCAAAGAAATCTTGAATGAATGGCACCATTAAAAGAAATATTTAGGGATAATCTGGGTCCATATAACACATGGAAACTTTACAGGTCTGTCAATGATCATCAGATATTTGCTAGCCTTGGAATAGAGAGCAGTGATTAAAATATTATTGCTCCTCTCTCTTTCTGTCACTGTGACAGAAAGGCTCTTCCCTTTCACTCACTCTTTTTCTACTGCTTTCTCCTATGATGTCTTTTCCTCTATTTCAGTTTTAGTGAACAGTTCCCCTGATCAGTGCTTTCTGAAATCATCAGTCTTCTGGCTATCTTTTTATCCTTCTGCTTGCTAAGGACAATGTATTTGGACCTCAGGTAAAATCTCTCTGAAACCTTTGCCTGTGAATGGACCTGGTCAGATGACAGAGTTTTGCATTACCCAAATCAAGAGTTATGAACCTACATGGAATCAGCATCAAATGCAGTTAAGGTGCACACTTCACTACTAGATTTGGCAATTGTTTCCTCAGATTATTGATTCTCTGCAAGATGGGTTGCAAGCTGACAAGTGCACTGCAATGGTTCTGGTTGTGCCTTCTGCTTTTCCTCACTAAGAATCGTCTCAGTTATCCCATCACTAGATCCCTCTTAATCCAGACCCCTTGGGTGTCCTATCCCCTTTTCTGTCATCACCCTTGGTCCTTGTCCCACTCTGCTCTTTCTGCTGCACATGGCTTTGGATCTTTGAACCTAAGGAGAAACAAGTACAAACTGCAGTTTTTCAAATATTACTACTTTGTATTTGTGCTGGCAGTTTTTTCAGAGGAAGGGAAGAAGCACAGCTCAAACCCACGATGTTTTAGCTGTAGACTTCAATCTTTAGCTCAAAATACAGAAAGCTACAGCTTCCCAACACTACGATTGCAAAGAAATATTTACGACATTTTTGTCCACTGATTCATTCTCTGGTTATTTTCAGTTGGAATTGGGGAAAAAAAATTAAAAAAAAAAAAAATTGCTCTCCAAGAAGTATCAGTTCAATACATCAATACATGATAAATATGTTTAATATAAATTCTGAAGTAATTTATTCAAGGTCTTTCAAACCAAACAGTGAGTTAGGCATAGTATCAACATATCAGGCTTTGCATCAGAAGGATACATACTGTCAAGGAATGCTTTCAAAGAAAACTGGGCTGATCTTCTAGGGTATGCAAAAAGAATAAAACCATTTTCCTGTGTCCATAGAACAACAATGACCAGAATAAAACAGCTGAGATTTTTGGCATTAATATGTTGTCAAGAAATAATCTTTGAGCCTGGCTAGTCACAGCCTGCCTTTATCCCTTTCAAATTGCTGGATTTGATTAGCATGAAGAGAGAAAAATTTCTTGAGCTTAAAATCTGAAGCACTTCTGGCTCTGTTCAGAAATCAGCCTTAAACTTCATAGCAAAATTTCAAAAGAAAGTGAATGAGAATCAAGTCTAGATGTATATATTTGTCTGAATTCAGAAGTAGCAGGGAGGGACAAGAGAATCAGAGTATAAGAGCAGTGAGGAAGAGAAGGAAAACAAAGGAAATAAATAAAAATGCAGAGAGAGATTCTCAACTGGGATAAATCATTGCTGCCCTGTTAAGGTCAATATATCCAGACAAATTTTATGTTTAATACAAGACCTTTTGGCTTCAGCTGTGGTAGACCAATTGCATTTAAGCACACACCATTTATTTTCCAAACTGACTGTAGGCAGAAGATACAATACTCACTCCACAAAACTTCTTTAGTACAGTCATTTTTTGAATAACAATTTCATCAAGGCTGAAGCAGACATATATTTGGACAAAAGAGGGATAATTTGGACAAAAGAGGGATAGCCCCAAACAAAATTTAAAAGAACAGTCACCATTGTTCCTGACACAAGGCAGTGGAGAAAGTCCCCCACTACCAGCAAGTTCATGAATTTCTCTCTCTCTGTTAAATTGTTCCCTGTAGCTTCCATTTCCCTTCCCTTTTCCCTTCCCTCTCCCTTTCCTCTTCCCTCCATTACCAGAAATACCATTTCACCTTTCTAATCCAACATTCATTACACCTGTCCAGATTCAGCTTCTGCTTTTTTCTGTACTGACTATGCAACACAAAGGGGTCTTTAAATCTCCTTCATTTAACTAAGCTGGAACTGGGAACAACAGGAACAGTCCTACTGAAACTGGTTGTGATTGATGCACATGCAATTACTCACAAATAAGCACATTCATTTTTTAATGACAATTTTACCCAGACATCTATAACAAAACTCCTGCTTTAATGGGGAAAAAAAAAAATCAGGTGACACACCAAGCTGAATGAAAAGTTCAGTTTTTTACAGAGCTGTTCTTGGAAATAAAGTCTGTTTTCGATAAACTGTTCCCAGGACTGAGCCTGATATTTGTTCTCTAGTATTTATGCCATGAGAGCTCTCTAATGCGAAAAGATGTATGTTCTAAGTATCTACATAATGGCTTCTCTCCAAAAGGGCCATTACAGGCTGTAAAATAAATAGTACTCATTTAATTCCTTTTGTAAATATACAGAGTTTGGAGACAATAATAACACAGAGAAAGTAAATTAGACCACAGAAAACCACTGCATCCAAATGAGTTCATGAAACCAAGGGAAAAAAAACCCCACAAGATAATGGAAGAGTATCTTGTGGCAAAGGTCCCCAGCTCAGCAAACTATTTAAGCATATGCTTAATGGAAGAAATGGTCCTGGGTAACTTGCTAAGTGAAGACTTTGGTTATGTATAGACATGTCATAAAACAAAAACAGCCTATAAAAACAACCAACTGAATTTAGAACATTCAAACCTCACAAAACTGATTGAATGGTCCCCTAGTTGATAATCTAAGAAACCTCCCCACTCATTTGGGTGAGACCCCCCAAACAAGGAGTGTGCAGTGAGTCTGTTTCATTCATCTTGGCCAGAACTCCCAGGGAACAAGCTTCTCGAGCAGCAGCCTCTGTCCAGCACCCATTCCTTTGTTCTTTGTTCAATTTATGAGTTTGTGTTTGCTGTTGCAAAAGCCACATTGCTTGACCAAGCTCAGTTTGCCAATCAATGCAGATCATTCCATCTCCACCACACCTCGTCTCATTATTTATCACTCCCCCAATGCTACTGTCATCCCCTGGCTTTATCAGATAGGATTTTATTCAGAGCATTGACAGAACTGTGAAATAGCAGTCTTTACTAGCAGGTCACCTGTCTGGTAATGATCTCTAATTTACAGGAATGTTTTGAGTTCTTCCCATTAGCAGCTTTTAATCAATTTAATGCATCCATGTTGATTTTCTACTTTTCTGTGTAGGACTAAGGAAAATTTTTTAGCAAAGCCTAAGTCCATCAAAGGTGTATTATTCTCCTTATCAGGAGAGTTTGTAAAGCTATCAAGTAGAGTTATCCACTTTAGTTTGACAAGATCTACTGCTAATAATCTTAGGTAGATTAGCATTAATTACATTACTGTCTTTTAATCCTGTATAAATCAAATCCCAGATTGACTGTTCCATTATCTTCTCTGGAATCAATGTCATACTGAAAGAACTGTAATTACCCTAGTCATCCTAGGGTATCCTACTTATCCTTCAAAAAATCAGTATTTACTTTCCTGCAGTTTCATGGTCTTGTTAACCATCAGTTTTAAAGAATTTAAGAGTACTTTGGCTGGTTCCTTTAAAATTCTTGAATACAAATTATCCCCTTCTATCCTTCTACAATCGTTTAACTTTTAACACCTTAGGAGTTACAAAAAGGGAAGCATTCAGTGTGAAGGAATACCACCCCTCCAAGCACTCCATCACAGCCCACAGGAACAAGGATGTCCCAGGGGAACCCAGAGCTGCCACTGGCACCAAACTCTTCCAGGGAAAGAGCTTTTCTCAGCATGGCATAAATCAGTGTTCAGTTTGAGGTGTGGAGCACCTCAAATCTTTAGCCTGCTCAGGAGAAAGGCACATTTCCCCAGTCAAGGGGAGATTTTGGTGGAAATGGAACTGTTGGAGGATACTCTGAAATCCAGGCTGTGCCATTCAGGAGCATCTGAAGGATCAGACTGAAAAACCCTTTTTAGGAATGATTAGGGAGCAAGTACATTGTGATCCTCACTGGGCACAGCCAAGGGAACTAGGATTTTGTATCATGACTCCAGCATAGTTTTCCTACTATACAGGAAAGAGAGTGGCTCCAGGCACTGGAATTTCACCAACAATTATGTTAAGAATAATTTATTTTGTGATTTTCTTGTTTGGGTTCTTTTTGGCAGTTGGGAGGGGGTTGAGGGAGTACAGCATGTGTGTGTTAGCACTATAATTCAAATATTTGGTTTATTTGTCTTTTTACACGATCTTGTTAAGTAAGAACGGTAAAGACAGATTAATCCCTCATCTTCACTAAGTCATACCCCAGTGCTTCAGGAAAAGGTTTTCAAAAAGGACTGAAAACAAAAAGCTGTTAAACGCTGGGTCAATATGATTTATGGTGTTTTAATGACATCACTACCAAATCAGCCACCTACTAGGTTTGTCTCACAGAATTAACAGTTAAGGTAGTGGGAAAACCACAGGATACTCAATGAATACTAAGCATGATTAAGAATTAATTAGAAGAACAGAAAGGATTTGATTTTAGGACCAAATCTTTTTACTTATCTTTAGAACCAAATCTTTATGACAGTCCCTTAATTTCTGTTTTGTTATTTACTAAAGACAGACTTTACAAATCATTGGTTCCCTTGCCTTGCTCAAGTTGCATTTGGCTCTGTCCAGCTTACTCTTTTCTAACTTTGGTAAGAGGCCTGCATTCAGCAGGCCTAAATTAACAATTTACCCAATTTAGCGTAAGTGAAGAGGTACATTCAAATAAACCAGGGAATGTTACCCATTCATTTCCACAGCACCCAGATGACAGATTCTGCCCTCAGAGTGACTGACAGTGAACTTGTGCTTTGCTTTGTACAATATTCTGGACAAAATAATATTGTACATCTTCCCATTATTGTTCAGGCTCCCACTCCTGACACCCCTGGATTGTAGGAGTCAGGTAAGTGTCAATGTGTTACACTCATACCCACAATGGCATGTCTGAAGAATTAAATTATTAAAAGCATCACTATCAGAAGCAGAAAAATGAAGGATTGAATTAAATATTTCCAATAGAAACCTTTTTTCTCCCAAATCCAAAACCTCCACAGCAACCAGGGGAGAATAAATCAACTCAATGAACCTGTAAGACAAAATGGGGAAAAAATTTTTATTTAAAGTTTTCAGTGAAGTATGTGTCACTTTGCTGCTGTTCTTGTTTGCTGTTGTTCGTGGGTTTTATAATATGTCAAAGGTTTAGCAAATTCTAAGGTATGAGATGACTTCACAGTGAAAAATGATGTGTTCAGAAAATGTCAAAAGTAGAATGTTTTGCTGCCTTCAAACTCTTCCCTTAGGTTGGCAGGAGGAGACCGTGTGTGATAGGGAGAGACAGAGAGGCTTAGAGAATTTTATTTGCTTTGAGCAAAATGTTTTTGAAGATGATAGATATCTGTTGTTCTCGTTTTTAAAATAGATGTATTTTGGTAAACCCACAAAAGTTTTACAGCCTATCATAATATAGGAAATTGCAATTATCTCTGGAAGCAGCCCCATCATCCTCTGCTCTGACACTGATATTGAGGATTGACAGAGTCAAATCCAGGAGTTTTACTGCTTCATCAAGGGATTTGCCACTTCTTGTGGTTGCTGTGAGCCCAACCTCCTTGCTGACAATGTGCCAGGAGAGGATATGCAACATGCACTCAATCTTTTGCATAAAAAAGTGCTCAAGCTTTTTGAAATGCAACGATTTATAACAAATTGTTGAAATTCCCCACTTCTGGAGCACAGATGCCAAGAACCCTGCACAACTACATCTACAGCTTCGAGCACAAATCCCAGCTATGTGTGCAGACTCATTTGGTTCACAAAAATATTTGTACAGTTTATGGACACACAAAGTTCCCGAGGCTTTTTAGTAATACTAAATATTTTGCTATTGTTTGCTCGTGGTCTTGGGTAAGAATTACTAAATGGGTGCTTGGCTTAACGGTAATGGAAAGCGGATATGAAAATAGCAGGTAACAGCAATATAAAGCAAATGATTCAAAACATCTCCATTAAAGCATCACCATAAGCATCAGAGGAATGGTTATGAAACAAGAGCATAGTACTTTCCTCCTTAGCTGCTCCTTTGTGAGAAAGGAAATGGATCAGGTAAAAGACAGAAAATCTATATCCATTTTTTTCTAAATGGCCTATTACATCAGAGTAACACCTCAATATCATATTAAGAATTTTATAGCTTAGCCTATTGGATTCACATGAATTTGATATCTGGTTTTAAGCACTGAACACAACTCACTGTGGGCACAAAGGGCTGCTGTGGACCTGATGAGTCTGTATGAAGGCAGGCTCCCCTCCACTTTCAGGCCCTTCCATGGTGCTTCCCAGCACACAGTGATCTTTGGAATTCACCTCACATGCAGGTGATTTTTGGGGTTTTTCCTCTAGTTTGTTCGGGTATTGCAGAGTGATGAAAGCAGGGCATCAGCTGTAGTTCCTTGGACCTCTGCTTTGAAGGAGACTGGAAAAGCATGAGGTGTCTAATGTGCAGCCAACAGCAAGGGATGAGAGGCTTGATTCACTGGCTCCACTGGAATGGGACATAATGTCCATTCTGGGATGTGCTGACTGGGATTGTGGTCTGGGCTGGATACCAAAAGGGTTACTTCAATTTCTGCTTTGTCCTGTCAGGGTCCCTGAGCAGTGTCCCTCTCCAACAGCCAGGCTAGCTGGGCTGGGTCAAGTAACATTGAACTATTTCATCAATATGGGAAACCAAGTTCTAGATCTTGGGTTTATACTCTGGCTTTTCCAGACTTCCCTGCTGGGACAAGCTTTTAGCCTTTTAAGGGGTAGATAAGAATGAAGAAAAGGAAACACCTTGCTGAACTTAGTAAAGACTGTCACTCCACGGGGGCAGGCCATCCAGGCAGCTGGCTCAGCCTGAGACTCAGTCACCTCCCAGTGGTGCTCTTCTCCTTTTTGTGCAAGCAGGAGTGGCTCTCCCTGGGTGGGCACAGGCACCTCTGCATCACAAACACCTCCCTCCCAGGTCCATTGTCAGCTGCTGCAGCCAGTCAGGGTTCATGCTGCAAGTGGGTCTTCAGCTCTGTTACCCTCCACTTGATCTCTTTGCTGTCTCACCAGGGTGCAGGCCATGCACTTCTAGCTTCTTCCATGCCCAGAGACACCTTTCTCATGAAACAGCCACAGAAGCATCAAACAGCCACAAGATCTAGTCTAATCCCCCTCCAACCACATTGATCCCACCTCCATGGTGCCTGTTAGTGCTAACCTGCTCTTTGTATCCCTATGGACCTTTGGAGGGCTGCCTGTGCCTTTCAGGAGTCACCTCATTTACCCCAGATACCTCCCTAAATGTCCTTGCACCTGCAGGCCATTCTCTTTGACCTTCTGTCCATATAACCGTATCACAACAACCTCCAGAGCTGCAGTCCCTTGGCCGAGGATATTATTTCTGATTTGCTTGGCATCACTCAGGAGCAGGTCTCCCCAGCAGGCCTTTGCTCAGTGTTTGCGTGCAGTGATAGACTTTATCCCCTGAAACTGCCTGTTCCCGAGCTTTCCGTGGGGGAGCCTGGCTCTCTGTCATATTCACAGTTGGATGAGCAACAATTTTCCAGAGGTGAACATAGCAAACTGAAGCCACTAGTTCCAGGCAGATACATATGTTGACTTTTCAACCCAAATCTAAAATCTGAAGTACATATATTTTATTTTTCCAAGGCAGCTATGCTCCAGTGCTGCCTCCAAAATTCAGTATGATTGGTATCTTTCACAGAGCCCTGTTCCTCAGACTTGCCTGACATTTTTTTAGAAGGTGATGCCTTAGTACTGCTAGGTTTGCTGCATGCTTTCCTAGTCTGACACTGTTCTGTACTGCATTAACTGCTGCACTTGAGATGGCAAGAAGAAATGCATAAAAGGAGGAAGAGTTGGGGCAGAAATGGTTCAGTAAGGTCTGGCTCACATTCACTTAAACATGACTCAACCTTTGTCTCCATGCCCAGCCAAGAGAATCTGTATTATCAATTATCTCACCCTAAAGCTGATGGCTAAGCAATCGCATACATCATCCTCTAAATTGCTCCTTTCTGTTAATTGACTGAAAAAGGAAACAAAGATAAAATGGTTCCTCTCTCTGGGAGGAAGAGCTCAAGTGCTAGACTGATCCCACTCTACCTGTATAATTTAAGCAATGTTCAAAGCTTTCTTCATACTCAGACAACATCTATCTGTGGGTGGAATCAATTATCCTTAAAAGATACCCACTGGGAGCATAACCAGCCACTGGAAGCTGGTCAAACACTCGGTATCTGATGACACCCAACCCTCCAACACTTCTTCCCCTTCTCTGTGTAAGTGGAGGAATATAAAATACTGGTAGAGATATAGCTCTGTTTAAGAGTGTGGTATGGGGATATATTAATATTATCTACAGCAGATTGCCCCCAGCAGCTGCTATGATCTGCATGGGAGGCACTCATGATGCACAGGTTCCCCCTGTTCAGTGAACAACCTTTCCAGCACACATTTATATTCGAGTCTGATCCCTGCTATGTGTCCCAAGGGCATATCAGCATCAGTGTTCAGAAGGAATATGTTTTCTAACATATTAGAAATGTTTGATCAAGTGTTAGGTCAAGCTCTTCACATGCCTGTCACCATGTCCCTTCAAGTCCTTTAATCACAACGGGGTTGGGGTTTTTTCCTGTTATCTCCCAAGAATAAGTTTGCTTCTTTTTAGCCTTGGGCCTATTTGGTGGAAATCAAAATAGACTGAAACACAACTGGTATGTGAGACTAGATACCAGTCTCACATTATTTATAGAATGTTTTCACTATCTCTGTTCAAGTAAGGGCTTAAGCTCACCATGACTTGTGCTGTCAACCAGTTCCATCCACATGACACCCAGAACTGCTTTTCTTATGCTTAAATATAGTCAGAAAGCACTGTCATACCCTATCTCCCAAGCTGGTTTTTCTTTGCCTACAAGCAGCATCTTACTCTACGATGAAAAGCTGGAGGATTTCTTCAGAAGCTCTGATTTTTTTCTGCCTTAAAATAACTAGACTCATAAATAAAGCAGAACTGTGCCCTCAGAATCAGATAGTTCTGCTCAGTATGTGATCACAGGAAACAGATGAAGTCCCCTATGGCCTTGGTGACTCTCTCAGTTGTGTAGTTGAAGTGTTTATGTACAATTAAAAATAAGGAGGCACCAGGTTCTCCTGTCAGTGATTTTTCTTCCAATTTTAAGTGATCCATGTGACCTATTATGGCTCTTATGTATGACAAGGGGAAGCATGTCTTGATCAATGGTGTGATCCTTCTCAAGATAAAGATGACATCTAAGATGGGTCAGATGAGCCACTCCCTAAATATACACATTTCTTTCCCTTTAACTAGAAGGACGACACCTAGAGTTGGGTGAAATCAATCTTGGCAAAGAGGTAGACTCCAACACGGAAAAAGTAAAGTAGAGTTTGGAGTCACACAACAGTTCAGGTGATGAATAAGGAATGAAACACAGGTTCTGCTTTGTCTGTTGTGATATTTCTGTCCTGTTGAACCTGTTCTCCCCAGAGCTCCTGAACAAATCCAGGTATTCAGAGTCTGATATTTGTGTTGGAAGGCCAGTGGCAGAATAGACTCTGAAACTGCTCTTATGTGTCAGAAAGAGGCAATAAAGGGAGCAAACTTGTTTTCTAGTTTTTTCACATTTCAGCTTCATAATTCACCACAAAAGGGAAAGCTCCCAGTAGTGTCCATGCCATCCAGAGTTCATAACAGCACTTGCTGTAAGACCTGCTGGAACAGTGCCACCTTCTCTAACAATCTGTAGCAACTAAAAAAAATTTTAATAAAACCCTATAAAATTGTCTAGGAGAAACAATCAAATCCTAATGAAATTACAAGAGCCTGAAAATAAGACTACCATAACATGTCCCAGTCCTACATGCTCTTAGCAAGAGTTGCATTACAGTGGCCGAACTTCTCAAAGATTTCTTTCCAAATAAAGATGATGGCAGGAGGGATATGAGCTTTACTGATCTACAGCCAATTAAATATTTGTCATATGACAGCCCAGGGAAAAGCAATGGGAATTCCTATCTGTGCTTTAGTTGTGTTCCAGAGATCTCTGCACTCCTTTATGCTCCACTGAGAGGCCAAGGCTACAAAAAAGGCTGTCGGTGCTGAGAGCTGGACAGCAGGATAAATAGCTAAGAATGCACAAGATACTAGACTAACACATTCAGAAATTGTAGTTGTTATTAGGTATCTTAATGGGTTTCTGTCAATTTGAGTTCTTGCCAGTAGTGTGACACCATTGCCAAACTATATCCAAAACCACCAGGGGTGCAACCCTGTGACAGGAATTGCCTTTACTCAGTGTTAGGGAGAGGGAGAGGTAAACACTTGTGATACATCATTGTTAGTGCTGTGCTTGGAGTGTGGACGTTTTATCCTTTGTTTTCAAAAAAAAAAAGTAATAATTTTCAGGAGAAGAATAATGTGTGCTCTCAGTTATCATCTTTCACCTGCATACTTTCCTCTTGCTCTGGATTTTGCCAGCATGGCATCACCATGTCTTTAGTCCTTGATAAGTTTTCATCTCATCTAAGGATATTCCAGTGCAAGAACAAAGAAGCCAGAATTTGAGCAGGCATCAGTCTTCTTTTACCTCAGCTGTATCTGGATCCACTTTAGTAGCAGGGTTTAATAGCACAGAGTTATCATCTCTGATGGTAACTCCCTGCATTCATGATTTAGAAATGTGGTTTTCTCTCCTGTGAAAACAACTCCAGCCCTGTTCAGTAATCCTCAAAAAAACACCTGTAAATTCATTACAGACATGAATGCATACAAAATAGAGAACACAAGGCATACAAAATAGGGAATAGACTTCTTAGAATATCACATTATCTCAAGGCAGAATGAGATATATTTGATCTCAGCTCTTCACTCTAAAACTTCCTCCTAATACTACCAATCCCAGTAAATATATATATATATATATATGTCTAGGAAATATAGACATATATATAAAAAAAGACAAAGTGGAGTACATATCTGTGTTATGCTGGCATATGCTGAAGGCCTCCCAGAGCTGTACCTAAGTGTGAAATAACAGCAAGAGGAACATTAGGTTGTGTGTTCAGAGCCTGCTCTGTCAGGTTTGTTTCTCAGAGCTGTGTGGTACCCTATGGCACAAACACACCCCCAAAGACTGGGCTTGGCTTGCAGTTGAGGGGATTTTCCTTCTGTGCCTCTGGTAAGATCCCCTCCTCTCCTGCCTCACAGCCACCTGCAGATCCAGTCTGTCTGGAAGGGATTGGCAAAACAGTGGGGAATTAGTGAATTAAGGATGAACACTCCCACCCCCAGAAAAGACAAAGCACTGGCTGTTGATGAACTGAAATGTGTGCAAGGGGAAACCATGGTCTGAATTTCGAGGGTAGAGTCCCATTCTTCAATTTGTTCTCCAACCTCTTGGTGAAGGCTGGCTTTGAATTCATAATTTCAGGAGCAGGAGTTTCAGCTTTGTACGCTGGCATATTCCCCAAGTGGGTCCTTTAAAGAGGTTATTGCATGACCTCAGTGAAATAGGAATTATCTTTTTAATATATTTGTGGATTGCAGTTATCTGCAATAGTTCATTGGAGCAGATGGTGAGATGAAAAGCAACCCTTGCCTTCACACTGAGCAATGCACTAGGTGCAATTCAGACCTGCACAGTGGAAGCCCCACTTTTAACAGAGACTGAAATGAACTGAGATTCAATATCCCTATCACGACAACAAAAGTCCAGTGTAGCAGAGCAAAACTCTGATAGACAACTTTGGTAAAAATGAGGAAGCTTGTTAAAAAGTTAAATCAACCGGCTGAGGGAATTAAAACCTCTTAGGCAGTATGAACACTACTGAAGGATGTGAAACTGTAAGCACAGTGAATACCACCCATTAAGGAAATCTTGAGGAAGGATAACAGGAAAGTAGTATGGTGACACAGCAAAGAAAAAGAGGTTATTAGAATTAAGAAGGAATCATTCCACAGACTGAAACTGTACCCAAAAAAAATAATAGTAATAAAAATACTAGTGAAGTACCATAAATTCTTTGTAGTAAACACACAAAAAAATCAGGCTCATGGAAAAAACTATTTGAGAAACAATTGACTAAAAGATTAAAACAAATAGTAATTTCTTCTTCCAATACACCAGGAGCAAAATGCCTGCCTAGAGAGCCTGTAGGGTGAACTGATAATCCCAGTGGACAACGATCACTCAGGAAAGACCAGGCTATTGTCAGGCAGATAATAAATTCTTTGTTCCAGTGTTAGCTGTAGAAGAAACTGAGAAGAGTCTTGTATAGCCTGTAGGTCTGTCTGAGACTGAATAATCACAGGAGAGGTGCTGGGACAAATGGTAAAAGTGAACATCAGCCACTGGCCAGGGCATCCACTCCTCCTAGGGAGCCCAGTGATGAAATAACCAAAATACCAATGGCAACATTTAACCTTTGCCTTAAAGCTCTCTTGGGATCAGAAGGATGTAGCAGGTGGAAAATGAAAGGAGCACAGAGGGACCTGGGATAGCAACATCCTGAAAGCCTGGTAGTTTCACCAGTCAAGTTAGTAAAAGGTACAAGAAAAAAAATAATTTTAGATTGTGTAATTTGTTTCAGATTTCACTCTGGTTATAGTTAAGCATTAGCTGAGTTGTTAGTCGCTGTAGGTGACTGCTGTCCATGTGGCAGGAGCTGGGAAACACAACACAACAGTGCTCTCCAAACAGCTTTTCCAGAGCCGGTTCCTCCACCTCAGGGATTTGAGGACCTGAGCACTGAGGCTTGATAAGCAGCAGCAGATTGCACTGCTAGGATTAACAAAGTTTTATCCCAATTTGTATGGTCACTCTTGTGTTGTTAACACTCTTGCCACATCTTGCACTGGCTGCTGCAAAGGTCCAAGCCTTCATGTTGGTGCTTCCTTCTTGAGAGAAAAATGGATGTTTCTTCAGATAAATACTATATATAAGTATTTCTGCTGGTAGAACATGAAAGAATTAATCTGAATTTTCAAAAAAAAAAAAAAAAAAAAACACTCAAGGGAAGCCAAAGTTTTAGGAAGCACTTAATGCTAGTCTCATTCTGCTTCCTTTAAACCAGTCAAGTTTCACTGCAGCTTCTTAGTCCTCAGCTAGGTATTAGAGAGTTTATTTGTGCTAAGACCATCAGTCGGCTCTAGGGCACAACTTCTTGATCATAGAAATATAAACAAATGACCTCTCCACTCACCCCTGATATGCAGCACAGCTCTGAAGTAGTTTATTGTTTGGGGATGTTTGAAATCCAGGCCTGGCCAGATTGTTTCTGGAGGTATTGATTTATGAAATCACAATGCATGGGGTCATGATCTGAAAGCACAAACACAAAGGGCTTTTGTCTGGTTGCTGAAAGAACCAAATACCTCCTTGTGGTCATCCTCCTCTGAGCTGTGTCTCCTCCAGCCTGCTGCCTGATTCTCACCCCAGCAGGGCCAATCCTTCACAGCACAAAGCACAGAGCTACAGCAAGCAAGGCATTGATACCAGTCATGGACTAGCCAAGAGAGGAATAAAGACTGTTGTGCAGGGTTAAAAACCTGTCTACAAAGCAGCAAACACTGTTCTCTGGAAGAAAAAATGAATCCTTACAGTCCTGTTTCTTCCCCTCTCTTAGAAGCCAATGTGTTGGCTTGTGGAAATGTATTACTCAATGTTGAGAGGCAGAATTCTCTACAGCACTGGTCTCTGTAACTTTACTTTTCCACTTAAAATTCATGTTTGCCTCAGATCACCATTTCCAACAAAAAAGTGCAACAAAAAATAATCAAAGCCAGAATCTCCTCCTTGCTTTTTCTACAAGCAGGCACAGAAACATCTAGAGCTTCTGACAGCAACACCACAGCTCCTGATATAATAAATTGATGCCACCAGAAACAAAATGTCTAGGCTTGCACACCAGATACACCAAAAAAGATGACTACTCTAGAGATTTACTGCTTATTTCACACAGAAAGGCTTCTTTAAATCTCTCTCTGAGTCTCTCAGCCCCATGGGGTTTGCAGCCTGATAGTGAAAAGAATTATGATGGAACAGCCAAAAACTGCTATTGCCAGTGAATTTTGCATGGCAGGTGCTGACGTATCCTGATGATGAGCAGCAGCACCATTGCTGAGGCTGAAGGACAGACAGATCACCCTGCTCTGAATGTAGCAGGAGGACATGGCTTGTGCACTTGTCATTGAGGCCTGACACACCCCATCCTCCTCTGGGGCATGGGGACTGCACAGCACACCAGCCCTCTGTCGTCATTGGGATGCAAGGTGCATCTGCCTTGGAGAAAAATCCTTGGAAAAAGAACTTTTCATGTTGTTTCTGCAGTTTCACCCAGAATGAAAAATCACTTCCTTGGGTTTTTCTGTGAAAGAAAAATGGGGGTTTTTTTTAATGGATCAGCAAGTAGAAGAGTTGCTTTTCTTTCCTGCTTACTGATAGAATGGGTTTTATCTCTTTCTTAAATCCAGCTTTTCCTGGTCACTCTCCATCTAGACAGAGATCTAACAAACATTGACATGTGTCTAAGGTATAAAAAGAGGAAACCAAATTTTGATCCCACTTTTGCTATAGTAAATCTAAACCAAATCTCCTGATTTCAGAAGTATAACTGCCCTTGTCACGCAGCTGCCACCTGCTGATATAAGAAATGGAGATGCAGGAGATAGCAGGGGAGATCCAGAACTGAGAGTTTCTGCTGCTTCCTAAAATAAACGATCCATTGAGATGCAGCATCCTATATGATATTTCTGTCTTCCATTTAATTCTTCTGCTAAGAAAATTTACTCCAACTTTTTCCTAAACCACTGTGATTCTCCTGATTTTAACAGAACAGTTCATTTCAGCTGGGGATTTGCCATTAGGACCATATAACTGCATCATAAATTCAAAGACTCCAAACTTTCATATGGATGGATATTAGGAATCATTCACGGTCTGATCATTTGGGAGAACTTCAATCTGGCTGGTGAGGAATGTACAGTGTGGGAAATGGATCTGGATTCCAAACAGCAACCAGCATTCAAGTGCAATCAGGTGCCACAATGGTATTACAAGAACATCTGGATGTGGTGGCTGGATTTTCTTTGCCTCTGCAGTAGGCATGGGCATGTCACCCATTGTGTCTTTATAGCAGTGTAATGTGAAAAATTATATTCTCTTCTTACAGCAAGATCAGATCTGGAGCTGAAGAACTTATAGTATATGTTTTTTATAGCTTTTTTGTAATTTATGACAAAACTATGCAATAAATATGGTCTTTTTCTTCCTGGTGTATTTCCCTTCTCACATGTGCCAGCCCTTTTGTACAGCCAGCCACTTTGAACCCAGACAACCTTAACAATTAATCAACATCCAAACCTGAATCCACTCAATTATTCATTTAAACAACTGCCACACATAGTGTCAATAAAAAGATGGAGATGAGAAGAAGGAAAGAGAGGAAAGAGAGGAGAGAGGAAAGAGAGGAGAGAGGAAGGAGAGGAAAGAGAGGAAAGAGAGGAAGGAAGGAAAGGAAGGAAAGGAAGGAAAGGAAAAGGAAGGAAGGAAAGGAAGGAAAGAAGGAAAAGAAGGAAAGGAAGGAAGGAAAAGGAAAGGAAGGAAAGGAAGGAAAGGAAGGAAGGGTGAGCTATTTGAAACACTCATAAACAATGAAGAAGAAAACATTAGGAAAAAAGATAGCTCAACAATAAAAATCATCTTGCAGATCAAAAGCAGAAGTCACAGACATGAATGAACATTTGTTATTGTTTAACTTGATAGTCTGCAGACAATGCACTGAGCCCAGCTGCAGAAATCCTACAGTCCAGCTAAAGGCTAGTGGATTTCTACAGGGGAATCTTGAGCTAAAAACTCCTGTTACTGGTGATGATGAAGATGAAAGGGTCTCCAACTTGAATTCCAGTTTTGAGTTTGAATTTGGATTTTATATTTGACAGAAATTATAAAATTAATCTTTCACTTACAAGACAAATAAATTGACTGAGAGGTCTGTGAACACCAACCCATGGATTTCTATTTTGCAGGACACTTTCTCCAGCATGCTGATAATGTGAATATTGCCCATAGCACAGCAAGCAGTACTTACTAGAGCCTCCTGAAGGTTTAGCCCTCCCCAGTCATACCAAAAAAATGTAAATAAAAGCATAAAGCATAGTCATACCAGAAGAAAATAACAGTCACACAAGCAGATTATACAGACACACCTTACTAGTGAACCATCTCCAAAATGCTCTGAGCAGCGGCAATCATGGAGAAAACTCCCTGGGACACCTGCTGCCCAGCTGGCACCACAGCTGATAGACACTGCAGGGCCTTTCACACGCAGACAGGTGTGGCTTTGCCCAGTCCTGGGGCAGAGTGAATCCATGAGGGTTGGCTCCATGTTTTATGGAATCAGGAGTTCTGCCCATTGGTCTGAAGGGCGTTTCCATCTCCACCCTCCTGATGATAACAAAGTCTGTCCTAGGAGCACCAGTGCAGTTTGTGTCTGTGAGCAAGGACAGATTCCTACATCTGGCCCAAACTGTCCCTGCCCACAGCTGCAGCCCCGAACTGGATCTGACCTCAGTGTTCAGGTGGCAGCTGATGCCTCCCACAAACATCCCTACAGCATCAGGGATGCAAAGGGATCCGAGTTCAACTCCAAATTTTTTGGCATCAATGTTATCGCTTATATAAACCCCTGAAGTTTTGTACGGTGGAAATTAGTGACACAACATTTAAATCCACACTTTTCAGTAGACTGCTTAAACTGATTCCCACCAACCAGTTTCCATTCTCAAGCCAGGTATGTAGTGAAAATGAATTTGATAAGTGTAAGCTCTTGTTTAGCTTCAGGGTCCTGTCAAGGCGATCTGGGGAATTGAGAAAACAGTCTAGATTTATAATACTTTTTTTCCTGCCAGCAAAAATGTATTTACACTCTTTAAATTAGACATTATTTTTCTGGGCACCAAGATTGATTTTTTCAATTATTTTGACTGTTTTATCACAGACAGAAAAATGAATGCTCATTTGAAGTTGGAAGAAAATATCTTTATTTTCCCCTTGCTGTTGTTCTGTTTTGTTTTGTTTTGTGGTTTGGTTGGTTATGGGATTTGAGTTTTGGTTTTTGAGGTTTTTATTTTTCATTTTGAAGGTTTTTCTTGCATCAAGTAATCTTTTTTTTTTTCACTTAAAACATTTTTATGGTGTCTTTCCTGGAGTTAGGAGCATAAGCCATATTTAATTCTGAGAGTTCCCTCTTTAAAAAAAACCCCAAAACAACCAGGAATATACTGTTCTAGTCACAATTTGCTGGAAAAATGAAATTTTAATTGGTGAGATCACATCTCCAACAGGAGTTGTGGAAACCAAAATCCAAATGTTACCTGACTGTGAAAAATTTGCTGTTACTTTAATGTGCAACCCCTTAGCTCTGATTCTTGCCTTGATATATTTTTCCCAGTGTTCCAGAGAATGTCTGAACCCACAAAATATGATGCCTATCAGAGGATGTTTGTCAATATCCTTGAGCAATAAAGCAATAGTGAATTATGTAAAATTTTTTCTAATGCTTGAAACAGTGGGGTCTTTGCTCCCCTTGTGTGAAACTTCCTTTCTCTGCTGATGGTATCAACGTTGCTCTGCTTTCTCCCTTTCTGCCCAAACCACGGGCTCCACATTTATCAGCCAACAATGTCAGAGCTGCTCTCAGTATCCCAGTCACTGCTGTGCAACATCAGCATTTATGCAGCATCACATATGCCAGCTGCTACCCAGTTTCCCACTAGGATTTAGTCCTCGACCCGCAAAGGCTGTTAAGTAAATAATTCCATCAAAATCACTGAGTATTAGATGGCTAATTCCTATCTGGACATTTGTATAGCTTTGAGGACCTGGGTCTTGGCCACGCCAACGCCATTCAAAGTATATGTCCTTGATTAATTTTTTAATGTGGCCAAAATTAATGTTGGTTTACGATGTTTAAATGTTATTTGTCCCTTTACAAATCACTAGTCCAAATAAATGTGGTAAGAAGCAGATCTCTTCTAAAGGCTGTAAGTTCCCAAGGGCGGAATAATTAAATTTTCCAAAATACTTATCATAATTATGTTTTGTTCATAGATTAGTTGAGCTCTTCTCTTGGGATCAATTATGAGTCATCCTAAACCCAGAAGCAAAAAAGTTTTTCAGTAAATCCTACTGAAATAAGTACCAGCTGTTCACACACAATAAAGTAGGGTTTTTCCCCCACACACATTTTAACATGCTTGTGAAGTTATTAAAACATCACTCTTGGTCATTCTCCAGCATTTTGCACAAAGCACTTGAAGGTCACTGTGGCTGGCAATTAGAGAGTGGGATATGCAAAGGAGCTCTCGAGGAGCCACAAGCCAGGTGCAGGAGTCTAACAAGAGCATGTGGTTTGTGTGAGAGAAATTAATATTGCTCTGCATCTTCTGATGGAAAGAAGCAGCAGGTTAGCAGGTTAGAAGGTTAAAACAGAACAGCAGAAAAAAATCAAAGGACCCAATTCTGATTATCTCATCACTTCCGACCTTCAGCAACTCTTGTGGAAGCAGATTTCTCATATCCTGCTCCTACAAAAGAAGTATCATACTATTACCTTCAGCATGAGGAAGGTGATTTGGGGTCCTGATTGTCCTGGCATGTTTCTAGGGACAGCATAACTCTCTCTTGATTTGCAACAACATCCCCTAAAATCACAGGTCAATGGTACCTAATTCTTTAGCTCGGGATTCTGACCCCCTGTGATTTTCTACCTGTACAGGTGGAAAAACTGCCAACAGCTTGAGTACTGAACACATACACTTTCTGTTCATGTTTACAGGTGGTAGAAATTGTCAGCATCTTATCCAAGCCTGCTACTGGAGACCAGAGAGTTAAAATATTCATAAGGCAATGGTCTCCAGATCCTTTCTGTCCCCAGAACAGGACTGGCACAGCCCAGTGGACCCAAGCACGTTTCACAACTGAACCCATGTTGCACAATGACACCCCAGGCTTTGGGTTTGTGTTTTAAATATTTGATACTCTTGGAAAAACTTCGTATATGTGTTTGTACATGCATTTGATATCTTCAGCATTTAAAAGATAGTCCTGAAGATGATTAGAGAGAAAAAGGAAAGAGCAAGTGATTCTCCATTGTCTTAAAGAAGCTTTGCCTTTGCATTTCCAGGTTGGTAGATCCCTTTCAGTGGGGGTAAGGATTGATTTAGAAATGTCCCATACTGGACTCCTGGCTGGATGACACCAAGGTATTGCTGGAAATGCCACAGAAAAGAGAAGCTTCACATCCTGTATCATTACACATCCACTGCCCATCTTTCATTTTTGACTGGTTTAGTGAACTCGATGATCAGTTAAAATTACAAGGGAAGGATATTTTAGGGAGAAGGGTATTTTCCATGGGGAATAGTCTGCCTGTGACAAGAAAAAGTGGATTCTATTGTCAGGAATTATCTTCTCACATTATTAAAAAAACCACAATCCTTAGTTTTTATTCATTGACAAATCTCCTTTCTGCAACAGTTAAACACGTACTGAAAAGAGAAAGATTTCAGTGGGCAATTTCTTTCATGATGCTTTACACAAGAAAAGGATTTATTTATCAGCTCTGACTGTGAGTATCATCAGCCAATCAGTACTGAAAGTCAAATCAATTGCATGAGCCAAACAGATCAATAAAAATGGAGCCATTAATTTTGCTCAAGACACTTTACAGGATATTATTTGCCTAACAAGAAGGAAACACAATTACATCAATAACCTCTTAGGGTTAGAAAGGTCTGCTATAAGAAATAATTGGAAGTGATTATAAAGATCAGATTTCCACATTTACAAAGATTAAAGCATTGCAAAGTGTGATCTCTCATTTGAAAAGCTATTTCTTCAACTGAAGTGTACTGTAAGCAGGAAGAATTAAAAAATAGCATTTTCATTACCCAAAATTCAAGTCAGACAGTGTTTAGAATACACCTGATGCATTAATCTTACCAACAAGAGAGAAGTATCACTTTGTCATTATTGAAAGTCTGTTACCTCAGTGATTTCTATCCCCATAGGGCACAGGTCACCGTGGTACAAATTCCTGTCTGCAGGTGGCCCTGCCCAGCCTGGGGAATCCTTATGTCAGAGGGTTTCCTCATGGGAAAAGCCTTCTGCTGATAAAATCAGCAGTAGAACCAAGGCCTGTGTGGAGATGGATGCTGTTATCACACCATAATGGATGCATATTATCACACCATGGGTCTGCTGTTCATTTGTCTCTGAAGGACACAAATGACCCTCACACTCCTCAGAACCACACAGCGACAGCAGCTGATGGACAGAGTATCTGCATCAATTTATTCAGCCGAATTTTTCAAGCAGAGAAGCATACCAAACTGGCAGCCCTGTTGCCCAGAGCAGTGCCTGGTTATTTTGCTTCAGATGGATTGCACAAGCACATAAGCATTTGGGCAATGCATAGAGCTACCTGCACTGGGTCTGCAGGTGATCACCTGGCATGGCTGCACCCAGCCAGATCCCACTGGATGTGAAAATACAGCACAAGGTACTGATCAAGGGTGGAGCAAACTGAAAGCATGTTGCCATGAGCCCCAGAAGTCATGGAATAGAATCCCCAAGCAATCTGGGTTGGAAGAGACCTTAAAGATCACCTAGTTTCAACCTCCCTGTCTATGCAGGGACACCTTCCACTATCCCAGCTTGCTCAGAGCCCCATCCAGCCTGGCCTTGGACACTTCCAGAGATGAGACATCCAAAGCTTCTCAGGGCAACCTGCCCCAATGCCTCACAGTAAAGAATTTCTTCCTCATACCCAATCTAAACCTACTCTCTGTTTAAAGCCATCCCCCATTGTTCTATCTCTCCCTGCCCTTGCAAAAAGTGACTCTCCTTCTTTCTTGTACCTTCAGGTGCTCCCTCACTCATTTGGAACAAAGCTGGAACAGAGCATCTCTCATCTCTTAACCCATTTTTTGGCCAGCCCCATGCTCCCAGAATTTTTTTAGGCTTTCTCTTGCTAAGCAAGGGCTAAAAGATTTTGGAAAGGCCTGGGAAAAAAAAAAAAAAAAAAAAAAAAAAAAAAAAAAAAAAAAAAAAGGGAAATTCAATGAAAGTATCTGTACAACTGAAGGGATGGAAAGCTTAAGAGTGTGACTAAAACCAATTAAATACAGGACTAATGAGCAGGCTGCCTGTTGTCCATCAGAGGACTAATGCCAAATCCTACTGAGCAAAGAACTCCCCCGGAAATTAAATACTAGAAAAACAAAGGTCTATCCTGAAATTATCTAAAACACCTAAAATATCCTAGCTTAAAGGTTTTCCCAGAACCAACTTTCTCTTGGAGCACTATGATATCCCCTCAGCATGTAGAGGTGATAGAGTAGTAGAGGATCTTTCTACTGAGGCCTTGCTCCTGGTTTTGCTTATTTTGATATTATATTCTGTCATTTTGGTGGGATTGCTTCTGCTCGCTCAGTTTGGGTGTAGAGCAACAGGTATTTCTGAGTCTGGCACTTTGGCTGTGCTGGTAACCACAGTGAAACAGAAAAGAGAAACAACCAGGATAATAAAGAGAAATTAGGAGACTATCATGTGCACTGGAGTGCTCCCACCAAGCTAAAAAGGACTGATGTGTCTGGTGTACATCAGTGACTTAGTTAAGAAATGGCTGCACAAACAAACAGGCAAACAGAAAACCTGTCAGGAGGCTGTCAGGACCAGTGCACACAGCTGACAGTGACAAAGCCAAAGATAACACACGGCAAAGAAAAAGCCCATTAAAGAAGCACAAGAAGACAAGAAAGGAAATTATCCAGGCACCAAAGAGCATCCCATTAGAGTGAAATTTGGTGTTAACAACTGCTACTTACAGTCATCATATGGCCTTAATGAACAATTTGTCTTTGCCAAAGCCTGATGTCCCTTCTGCAAGCCACCATGTTTGATGTCCTTTTAATGATCCATGTGTTTCATTTGTAACAACCCAATTAACAATCAGGCTCCAATAGCTCTAATTATCATCTACTGTTAATATTGTTTCTGTACTGTAGGGAATTTGTTAAACCTCATTTTGCACAACTGAGATTTTCTAACTCAAAATCCTGCTCAGCCTGTTAAACTCCTGTTGGGGAATGAACTGGCAAGGACAAGAAAAATATAGCTACAGAAGAAATGTCACTGAGCTGCTGCAGCAATTTCTCCTTTCAGGCCCAATTCTTTGTTGCAAAGAGTGTATTATGATCACAAACCATATGACACAGGGGCTGCAATAGTCCATGGGCTGATGAACATCCAAGAAGAGAGAGACACTGTTGATTTACATGCTGAGAGTGGAGCACACACTGCTGGGTCACTGCTGCTGAGCATCACTTCTTCCATCCTAGAAGTCAATGTGCTGCAAAACAACCAAAATCAGGGGAAAATTGCTATCCCAGAAACACAGTGGGCCCAGTTGTGAATGGGCCAGATGAAGAGGATGGCTGTTGCTGGTAAACACAATTAATGTTGATTGGCTTAATACAACCCTCCCCAAACAAGATATGGACATGGCCAGGTATACAAAGAACAACACAGAGGTGGTAGAAAAACTTTGATTTATTTGAGGGGCAAGGTAGAAATTCTGGCTATTGACATCCTGTCTGCTGAAACTGCATCATATGAGACAAACTCAACAAAACAAAATGAACAGAAAAGAAAAACCAAAACAAACACTACAGAACCCTGCCACAAATTCCAGCAGCTCTTGAACCCATTACATATTTGCAGTCACTTTTTGCATTGACTGATGCAAAGAACAAAATTATTACCAGATGATGATGTGGACTGACTGCTTATCCACTAACAATGCCCTATGGGAGTCCTTAGAGATCCACAATAAATATAAAATAAACAGCTTTAGAGTGTCCTTCCTTATCACCTCATTATCTCCTCTGAATCTAATCCCGTTTGGGACAGCAGACTCTCAACTGTACCTCTCATTCTCTGTGTATGTGCTGAACATTGGTGTTTTCTTAGAAACTACACATGCACAGAGTGTATTATAGAATATACAATAGCTAATTGAACTCCATTTTTAGCTTTTTATACCCCAGTTGGTGTAAAAATAAATTGGGACTTTGTAAGATTGGGCTGTAGAAGCTGAAAGAAAAGATCAGTCCAATACCAGTTTTCTTTCATTCTACTTGATAATTTTTCTTCCTTGATTTTCTGCATAAATTGGCAATATCTTTCTGTGCTGTGTAGCATTGGGTAGCTAGCAATCTAGAGAATAACAAAACAATTTTCTTTCTATTTATAGAAAAGAAATACATGTTCTTTTTTTTTTTTTTTAACAGGCTATTTTTATTTTTGCATTAAAAAGACAGGAAAAAGGCATTTAGAAAATCTTTGAGATTCAACAAGATCGAGACTAGGCTAACTCAGAAAAAATCTGTGTCTGAGAAGAAACACACAATAGAAAATATCTCACAACTTTCCCTGTTGACAGCATTTACATATATTTTAGTGCAATGTATGAAAATAATTGTGATAGCCTGATATTTTTATATATGTAATCAAAGCTAGAAGACCTAAATCCTCAGAAATCCAGTGCAAATTTAGTGTGGGACTATTGACCAGTGAATATTAAAAAGCACACAGAGGCAAGCAAAACAAGGCTGCCCAGAACAACCAATGACTTCCTGAGATACCTGATGGATGCCCTTTGGAAAGCATCTGGGTTTCTGGAAATCATGGTAAGATCTCCTATTCAAGCAATGGGCAAAATGAATTTTACTAAGACTAGCAGATTTTGGTTTTAATGGCAGAAATAATTTAGCAGGAAAGGCAGAGGAAGAAAGGAGGATGTAGAAAGAGACTGATTAACAGCTGCACTTAGGCAAGATCAAACAACCTAATAAAATTAATTATCTCTGCAAGAACAAAATAAGATCCAGAAAACTAAACCCTATTTGAGTCAAGTAATAAAGATGTTGTAGCCAATAAAAGTTTATACAGAAACCTAATCCTTTAAAATGATAAAAACTAATTTAATCCAGAATAATTATGAGGTTACCAAATTACCTTTTCTTTTTTAAGTTTCTTTTAATGTCAGTCATATTTCTTAGATCCCATGACAAATCTCAGAGTAGTGCTTGAATTTCCACCCTGTGAAATAAGACACATAAATTATTATTTTTTTCTCTTCTGATATTTCTGAGAGCCTTTACTGCTATTCCCAGGCTTTCACCTGCACCAGCACAGTCAGGAAGATGTTTCCTGCCCGAAAGATTTATTCATGTTATTGATTAGCTTGTTTTGTATTTGGTGTATGGACAGCTGCTTTCCTGCAGTGCCTTCATGATCCCTATCTTTATACATCTGTAATGTGAGCACTTATATCTGACCTATACAATGAATGGAAAGAAATAGGCACTTCTGGGGTCTCCTCTTGACTCAGATGTCTGCTTTCAGGAGGTGAGTCATGCCTTTGCAGTGCTGACTTGTCTCCACTGATATGAAGGCAGACTGAGGTCATTAGGTCAAATGTAAATCTGATCAGACAACCTGCCCACCCCCTCTAAGTGCATCAAAATGGGAATGTAAAAAAAATTACAGTTGCCCTAAATTATATCTCCTTCCTTTTTCTCCTCATTTCCTGTCTGAACTAGCTCCCTAGGGATGTCAGGTTGTTATAGGGGAAAGTTTAATTAATAAGTTGGTTCTCCGCAGTAGAAACTTCATGGTATTCTCAAAAGAGCAATGTTCATCCACAGGCTTGGTGTTAGCCATGTCACAATCCAAATTATTCTGGCTGTTTGTGGGACAAGCAGAACATGCTACAGAGTAAACATAGAATCATTTAGGTTGGAAAAGACATCCAGGATCAACAAGACCAGAGCACAGACACATCCTACAGCTCAGGGTGCCCAAAAAGCAGAGTTTGTGTCACACAAACATGTCCTGGACCTCCAGACAGTATGTGTTCCAGCTTCCTCTCACTGCTTTCTGTTCTACTGCCTCTTTGGACCACATGGGGAAGAGTCATGAGGTAGGAGAAGGATGGCAGAGGGAATTTGTGGGATGAAGCTACATCCTCGAACATGTTTTCTAGCAGGGCCTGTGCAAACATGGGGACCCTCAAGAGGTAAGATTTCTGCGTTTGTGCCATGGCCACCCACTTCTCTGGCAGGAGAAAATAGAGACACAAGCAACAGTGTTCCCCATTCTACACCTTCCTTCTTGCTACCTAAAGCATTATTCAACCTCCGTTTTGTGTTTCTAGGTTAAGTGAATCAAAATATGATTTATAGACCAATAATACGTTATGAAAAGCATTCTCACTTTCTACAGTCTGCACAGTAATTGATGTTGATGGCTGTTGAAAGGAAGAAATAGGGAAATTCAGTAAGCCTGGCCCCAAATCCTTAGGTTATCTCTACTCTCTGCAGAGGGTTTTGGATGAAAGTGTCTGTGAGCCCTTCAGAGAGATGAAAGTTGTCAGCACTGTGTTGTTACTAAAATATGTATTTGTTATTTTAAAAGTCAGTGTCTGATTTTTGATAGTTTTCCTTTGCTTATAGAGAGTATAACACCAGGTGACTTCTCTATTGGCAATGACAAACTGTGGAAGATTTGAGTGGTGTTAGTCTCTCCATGAGTTTGATGCAAAGCTTAATTTTCTCCCAGCAGTCTGCAGCCCACAGCCATATCCCATGTAATGCTCTCCCAGACGTTGTATCCTGTCACCTTATGGATGCACACATCAAATGCATGTTAATTTCCACCACAATAAATAATTGTGGCTGAAGTAGCTTGTCCACTGAGAATTTTTGCTGATTTATAGTCTACCTTTGTCTATAACATAGATTTAAAGTGATCCATCTACTGCTGTAACAGAGCAACTAAAATTCCATTTGGATGGACTCCTTATGGAAAGCAACCACAATTTGCAGGATAATATCCTTGCCTGCTTTCCAACAGAGGTAATTCCCACTGGTGGAAATTTTGGCTGTCACAATGAAGATTTGTTATTATGCAGTTGTATCAGTTAGTGAAAGTGGGGAGATGTGAGGTGTGGGCAGAACTGCAGCACATACAGTCCCTTTTGGAGTCTAACTTAGCTGCTCATGAATGAATTGTCATTAACATATATGCAAATGACCTGGAGTTGTCAAGAAATATATTACAAAATCTCCTATTCTGCTGGAAAATTTATCAGAACACCAGAGGGGAAGACTGAGAGTGGCTGTAAAACAGAACAGTACTTAAGAAACTCAGAAAGGTGCTGGACTGCTGACTAAGATGAGGGCTACACACTGCAGGACAAAGCTATGTACAACTTATGTTGGTCTCCTAAATGTTTCCTGAGGATCAGAACCCACTGAATATCAGCCACAGGATGAACAGCTAGACAACATTTTAGGTTGACCAGCGTGGCCATTCCTGTGCACAGTAGCAAAAGGAGAATAAACAGAATCAGGTCAAGTGTTTAAAGATGACTGTGAGCTCTTTCCTGCAATGAAAAACTGCCCTAGAGCCCCAGTCTTGTCCTTATCAGAGCATTTGCCTCTGGTAAAAATTTCAAATAATTAAAAATTCAGACTTTAGGGCCTATTTCACATGCTTCAGTATTAAAAATATGGGAATATTTTCCATATTATTTGCACAGAGGGCTGATTCCTTGCTGATGGATTTGAGTTGGGTCCACTCTACCTTTGGAGAACCAGCCTTTAGTGACAGTGACCAAAATACCTGTGAAAAACACTCAGATTAGAAAAACCTCCTAAATATATTTATTGCAGTCACAGAGTAAGAAAAAGAAGGAAATGAACCTCAAACAAAACAAATATACACTGATGATAAAAAACCCTGATTATAAAAAACCTGTTCTAAGAGAATGTGTTTATCAGATCTAGGATAGCTGAGTTTTTGGAGCAGCAGAAGGAAAACCATCCACCATGAAACTGCATCTGAGTTTTCCTCCTTTGGGAAGGTTACTCGTGAGAATTCCTATCTTTTCTTCTCCTTTCACTCACAAATCTCCTTCTCTTTCTATCAGCTTTACCTAAGCTGCCTCTTAAAACCACTCGAATAAATTCAGACTGGATTCCTTCACACATTATGTTACCATCTTCAGATAGATATTCTCCTATGTCTAAGTGTTTACATGGAAAACAGACATGTATAGAGAGACAGGTCAAGAGATAAATACCTAGATTACCTCTTCACACTTCTTATATCCTGTTTAATTCTAGCTGGTATGAGCAGGCTCACACATTTAGATCATGAATCAGGGCCGATTAAACTCAGTGGAAAGCTCACACTGACTTCAACAGATATTAGATCATGCTACAGAGAGGGTAATAGACCTTTCAGTAGAGAAAATGAAAGTGTAATAATACACTGGCCTAGTGTATAATCATGTCTTCATCTAAGAGCAAGCCTCAGTGTCTGTAATAATCCACTCATTTCTTACAGCTGAAAGGTTTTCTCTTTTGGCTCACATCTTACTCTTTTGGTATCAGAGGTCAAGGATTCACTTCCCACCAATAGCTACAAAGTTATGGATTCAGTTCCCACCCATAGCCAGAATGTCTGCAGGGAGGCAGCTGCATCTGTGTATGGAGACTGACATTGAACAAGGTGAACTCTGGCTTTTGGAGGGATTTGTCAAAAAGGAATAATATCTAAAAGGTAATTTAGTTTCTGAATTCTTGAACCATGAATTCTTCCTTGAATTCTCCGCTTCAAAGACTATAAACCCCAGTTTTTATTGACAGCACATATAACTGGCATGTAAGTTTGCTGACAGAGATAGCTTTTTGAGTACTGGCACTTGTGATATCAAAATATATGTAACTCTGATTATTGCAGAAACCATATCTCTACTACTAAACTGAAAGATGCCAGACAACATCCCCAGATTTGAAATGCTCTTCATCCTGGTACACTGGCAGAGGGCTACCAAGAGCAGATTTGACCAATATCTCACAAGATTCCTGGGCAGATTTGACCAGTCCCAGTAGATTACTCTGAAACATAAGAGAATCTGGTAATATGAACATGGACTGGTTTGTGTCACATGGACATCGTGCCAGTGTCAAACAGTTGGAGGCAAAGGATCTGAATCTGTCTCCCAGCACACCTTCATCCAATCCAGAGGAAAACTCCTCTTATAAAAGTCAGTTCCAAGTAGCATTGGTGAATTTTGAATAGTGGCCAGGTGCACTAGTATGAAGAATATTGCAATTGTTGGTCTATTTTTCCTGCATTATAAACATTAGTCTGAGGAGGTTTGAGTGAAAGGATTGGCTTCAATGATATTAAATATATATAATATAAAGAAATCCAGAACAGATAATAAAATTTATATAAGAATATTTCCTCCAAATGGACACGTTTTCAACTGACATGTAATTTTATCTGTAGTGTAGGATGTGAGAAGAAAAACCAATATGCTGCTGCTCCAGCTTTTGATAGCATCTTATCAGCATTGTACAACAATGAGTCATGTAGAGCTTTTCCAGCTCATACCTGGGTGGAAAATTATTGACTGCAAGGAGGAACAATTCAAAAAGCAGATAGCAAAGAAAAAGTATACATGCCCTACATCTCTGAGAACACCCTTCCTTGTATTTTCTGTCACTGGGAGAGACAGAAATAACAATACCAAAGGACATAAAATTAATCTCAGAACTCCAATGGAAACTACATGGAGAAGGCTGACTCCAGCTAATCAGCTTTGGCAGTCTTTCATCTGCTGCATTATACCATGAGTGTTCTACTTCAGCCTCCTTACATGAAAGATAAATGGGTGTTTGAGGCAAGAAATTCTCTCTAATGATAGATTCTGACTGCTACAGGTTTCCAGGATAGTGGGAAGATATTCCCAACCCATCATCAGCTCCAGCTTGCCTTTTACTAAGATTTTCCCGTAACATTTTCCATTCCTTTCACAGATTCCTACACTCTAGCTTTCATTTATAAGTAAGCAGATGTAAGAATGCAGATACTACCTTGATTTAGCAACGACCTCATTTTCAAGATGTCTTCTACCAAGTTGTCAAGAGCCATGATTTCCAACCCCATCTTCTGTATTCTCTCCACCCCATTCCACTGTCATTTGGCAAAACAGGTTTTCATATACATTCAGCCCTAAAATGGCAGGGAAAAACTTCCCTTCAAAGTACAATCTCCATTTCCTCTGGTGTGTAACCAGCATAAAGTAGGTTATAAAATGCAGATAATGTCCAGCCATAGCTATCACAAAGCCAGAGCTTCTCCACTTTCCTTCTCAAGTTCTCATTTTAGCAGTTTGTAAAAGTATATGAAATACCTGACATCCCCCAGATAGGACTCTGAGCAGAAATTCTTCAGTGCCCATTTGAAATTAGAAACATTACGTTTAAACCTTATCCATAAAGAAAGGACATAGATTTTAGGTTAATAACTATTTCAGTTCACTTTTCCAGAGACAGCTTCTCCTCCTTTTCCTGACCTAGGAAATACATCACAGCATAATAACTCCTAATTTTTACTATTGCAACAATAGCATAATAGTGTAGATAATCATGGTATTGTAACTAAAAATATGCCAAAAGTTGGATTCTGTTATCACTATACTGATTAAGCTGCTCCACACACCTCTACAACAGCATCACTGACTCATACAGTGAATTCAGTTTTACACCATTTCAATTCTTACAGTGCCACTTTATCCAAAATCTTCCTGCCTTATCTCACAAAGCCTCTGCGCATGGGATTCCACTTTAAACGCCCACAGAAAGGATGTCAGCTGCCAAACAAATACTTGAGTCTCTCTTTATGGTCATCAGGAAAGAATTGGATGATTCAAGCATGTGATTAATTTAAATTATTTTAGGATGTGTAGAATAGCACCCTATGAGTCTCACATTATGACTCTGGTGCCTGTAAAGGAAGACAAGGAAGATTAATTCAGCTGGAGTCATCTATGCAAGTAACTCCTTGCAAAAAATCTCTTTGCTTTAGTTTTTCCAAAAGAATATTGACTTTATTCAGGATATCAGACAAAACCTGAAACATGATTTAAAAGACTGATAATGTCCAGCAGGCTTAACAAACTATGCCTTCCTCCTAACTTCTTAACTGCCACTTCCCCATGCTTAAACTTTTAAATACTCAATTTTTTTTCAGCACAGCTAAAAACTTGTGTGATTCTCCCCTAAGAAAAGAGTTTATTAAATGGCAAACCCTAGTGGGTTCGTTTTTTGACAAGAAACACCAGAAATACCTGATTTAAAAAGAGCACTTTGTTCGTATATGGTTTGTGATAGCTGTAAAAAAACACCTTCTTTGCAGTAATGAGGCTTTGCTGGAACCACTCTTTAGGGACAGAAATAACTAACCAAGACAAATCGGGAAATGCAAAGGCAAAGAGTGAACAATATTACCTGAATCAAATTATTTCGTCTCATTAAATGTAAGAGCTACAGCTGAGAGCAAATCAGAGCTTCCAAATCAGAAAATCAGCTGTGCCAGTTTCAGCAAGGAGCAATCATTCCCTTCTGCTAATTCTTCCAGGACTTGTGCCTCTGAATGCCTTTGGCTCCCCCAAAAAGCCAGCCAAAGTCATATCACCACCAGACAAGGAATTTACCAATCATGTTGTTCAGCTTAGAGATTCCAGAAAACTCTATCTGTCATGGTTAAACACCACACAGATACTGCCTCCTTCTCCCACACAGTAGGATGGGAGTCAGATTCAGGGGAAAAAAAATTTAAATTCTTGAGTTGAGATAAAGACAGTTTAATAGAAAAGAAAACGAAGGGGAACGAATAATAATTATCAATAATCATAATATATAAGTGATGCACAGTGCATCACTTATATATTATGCTCTCCACCCACCATCCCATGCCCAGCCAGCTCTCAAGCAGCAGCCCCTGGCCAGCTTTCCACACTTTATATACTGTGGTACCATGTGGTCTGGAATATCCCTTGGCCAGCTGGGGTCAGCTGTCCTGGCAGTGTCCCCTCCCAGCTCCTTGAGCCTCCTCCCTGGTGTGAGAAGCTCAAAAGACCTTGATTTAAAGTAAGCACTGTCCAGCAGCAACTAAAATATCAGTGAGCATTACTCTCATTCTAAATTCAAAATGCAGAACTGTACCACCCATTAGGAAGAAAATTAACTCCATCCCACCCAAAACCAGGACAATCTCATGAAACCTTTTTTCCTTCCTTCTCTGACTATAAGCTGAATTTGTAGTAGAGGGTAATTTGTACTTTTCCTTTGAAATAGAAAAAATATAAATACTTGAGCTTGCAGAATTATCATTAATCTAATCATTAAATAGTCTTGATTGATTATGCCATCATAACCAACCATAAGGCAAAAACATTGTAAGCATTTCTCTTCTGCACTCTGAAAATCTGTCCATTCTTGCTCTCAGGACAGTGAGTCAAGAAAAGTAACAGAAACACAAAAAGCCTTTAAAAAATATTGATAGGAATCTTTTTCCAGCCAATTACTCTGTCACTGGATCTCTCTGGGATATACTCAGAGAGTTCCTATAACTTATGAGAGACTATTTTAATAAGAAGAAAACTAATAAACAAAAGAGATGGAACCAAGCGATTATTAAACAAGAATTTCTGATTAATTTTGATTAATTATTAATAACAAAACATTCACTCATATAATTTCAAAGCTTTATGTAACACCACAGACAGAAAATTCATTTATTAAATTTTAAAAGTATTCCAGAATATATCCTTATAATAAACTTAAGATCAACACAGGAAAATCAACAACATAATAAACACAAGCTGAAAAATGCAAGGACTGCTTTCAAAACAAAAATAATACATATCTGTTTAATTATTCAGTAAAATTATTTAAAACTACAAAACCAAAGGAACCGTTATTAATGTTTCTGTTAACAAGCAGCCTGTCTTTGCTCCAATTAGGATTTTTAATGCTGGTGAGGGGCTATCACTCTCTGAGGGCTAATATGTGCTTCAAATGGCTCTTGCAAGAACAGTTTCAGATCAGCCTCAGAGACAAAGTTGAAGGAGTACTCAGTCTTCTTGAAAAGGAGAATGAAATTAATTGGACCTTGATTCCTGTCTGCTGCATGCTTGTTGAGGCGGGCAGTGATTCAGACAATAACTATCATTTAGTCCATCCCAGAAGAAAAATAATAGCAGTTCAGGAGGATTTTTTTTAAATATTGGTTGCAAGTGTGCAGAGCAGACTGTCTGTAATAAATAATAATAAGCTGGTGATCCAGCAGAAAGAGAATGATCTTCCAGAGAGTGGGTGAGCCACAGACCAGAGCCAGGATCCCCTCCTCACTGTTTCTGATCTCTGGTTCTGAACTGCAGAAAACAGGCACTGCTAGGTTTTTATCACTCCTCTCTCTTCTGCTGCACTCAGCACATGCACAGAAGCATTGAAAGAAGCAGGTGAGGGCTCCAGCACAAACACCCAGTTAATTTGCAACACTCCAGTCTCAGGGAAAAGTCTTCAATACAGTTCCAAACCATCAGATGTAAAATAATTCATGCTTGAGCTGTTTCACTCCAAACACTGATGAAAGGCCAAAATCAGTATTTTTTCTGGAATATTGCCCAAGACAAGGACTCTGCCCAAAAAAGTTACTGTGGTTGATTTTGTTACCATCAAGTATAATCAGAAACCAAACCTGTTGAAACAAGGATGGGGATATTTGGTTTACTTTGTTATGTGATGGAAATGAGAAGCATTGCTGAATTTCAAGGAAAGCACCCAAAAGCACAGCAACGACTCCATCCCTAACTGTTGCTTTTTTTTATCAACTTGTCCTTTGGAATCTTATTTTTTGCAGCTAATCATCTGTAATCTTTGCAGCTCATCTGCCACCTCGTGGCCCGTCTGCAGAGTTTTCTTGGAGCTGAAAAGGAAGAATGAGCTCCTTAGAAAAACCTCTGCATCTGCTCTGCGCTTGTCAGACTTCATCATTATTAGACTGATCAGCTTTTCATTCCACAGTGTGAAAAATTAGAAATCTAAATACAGGCCATGTCTGTAAACTATCTATTTATGTTAGTCTAGTATGTTGTATATGTGGGGACAGGCTCAGCTGTATCTATTAAACCATATATATGAAGATCTGAATATATCTCTGCTATATATCATGATATATACATTGACAAAAAGTGAGGCTGGAAAAGATCTTGTGATCTCACCTGGTGAATACCTTTCTGTAAGGCTGGACCAGATCTAACAGATCATTCTTGATAGGTATCTAAGCTTTTCACAAAATCTTCAAGCAACAGAGGTTGCTCAACCTCCCAAATAAACAATTCAAGTGCTGACTGTCTTGCTAGTAGGCAGCTGCTCTTCTGATTTAAGCTAAACCTTTGGTTTTAATCCCATCACTTTCTGCCCAGTGTGAATACTATATACAGAAAGTATAGTTTACTCCTTCCTTTCACATACACAGAAAACATTAATGAATTGATATCAGTTTCATCTCTTTCTCTGATATTAACTGATTCTGATATGGATAAATTGTGGATATTTACATCAAAGCTATCTGGGTTCAAATTATTTCCAAATAACTAAGGAGAGTGTATGTCCAATTTAAATGTCATTGAAGAGGCTTGATTTCTGGAGTGTCGCTTTGCAAAAATAGGTCTCTGCATAGTGAAAATAAAAAGGAAACTAGAAACTGGGGCACCAGAAATAACTGGTTGTTTTTGAAACTGAAAATGCTGATATTATGAAGAATAAATCAACATTTGTATCTTGTGGTGATAAAAGTTTTAATTAAAGAGGGTCCAGGTGTTTGATCTTGCTATCTTGACATCTTCCAAAATTACAGCACACACACACACCTCCCATTGAAAAAAAATTAATTTTTAAAAAATTGCTTCTTCTTTTAAAAAATATTTTATCTCAATTTCAAAAACAAGCTGCTACTCCATCTGCTGCAGAAGAACACATTTACAGAGTCGAGCTGCATGGTGTACATGCTAATACCCTTGTGTGAGCTGCACAATCACTGCTCAAAGAGAGATTAGATCTGCACATCAAAAGGATTCTACAGAATATGCCAATTTGAGGTGTTCATAAGGAGCAGTCACTTCTACAGCTAGTGCCATGCCTATTAAAGGTACTTATGCACATTGCTGATATTAAAGATATCCTTCAATCTTATCTGGTTATTTACTGAGAGCTGTTTTTTTATATTAAATGTCATCTGACAGCTTCCTTGGCTGAAAGGGTGGAAGAAAAATGTACAGCAAAACTCATCAGGGAGATAAAATAATTTAATACCTTTTTCAGTCTTTGCTTTGAAAAGACACAGCTCTCTCAAGCACAGAAGTTAACTACACTCTTTTCTTTCTGTGGTGTTGCCTACTGATTTTTTTATCACCAGTACTTCAATCCACATTGTCTCTTTTTCACACACCAATACAATCATGAGATTCTTAGTTAGCTAGAAATACAGAGACCCCCCTGTGCCTACCAGGTGTGCAGGTCCTTGCACCAGGTACCTTTAGGCACATTTAAAAATGACAAACCCCTCATTCACACCAGCCCAGAATAAATTAAGCCTCATCCCATGTCTGCACATGGCAGCAGGTGTGAGTCACAACTAAAACATGTTACATGTCTTTTCTGGCCAAAGCACTGGCCTTATGTTTTTGCCCTCAAGATTGTTTGTAATGGCAGGTGGATTAATTTAGTCCTGAGAATCTCAAGTGGTCAGAAAACCTTGGCTGCCATTTATTGACAGGAGATAGAAAAGTTAAAACTCAGACTACCACAGGGGACGATGACTGATGCTTCCCTTGGAGGGTCACTATAATTTTTGCCTGAGGGCAGCTATGGCTCTTGCTGAAGGGTATCCTCCTGCTGGCTTACTCACAAACAGATCAATATGTTGGCTGGGGGAAGAGAAAGCTGTAAGTTTTGAGACAATTTTTCTTGACTACAGCTGCTGAACATGAAACGGGTTGAAAAGATACCTGCCAGCAGATGCCTTCCATCTCTCCCAGAGGGAGTCTGAATCCAAAACCAGACTCCCAACAACAGCACTTTTTGTTGAAGCACTGACCTCAGCCTGTCCCCATGGAGGCACCTGATGTCCAGGGTTGAGGCTGTCTCCAACCCCCTCTCATCTGTCCTGCCAGCCTGGGGGCCCCTCACAACTTCTTTAGAGGCAGCCACCAGTGCAGCCCTGACAGTTTGCTAGCACTGGCTCGGATGCCTGTGATGGAGAAGATTAAACCCCAGCTGCCTCCCCAGTACCGTGCATGTGCTGGGAACAGGAATGGGGAATGTGCTTGGTGATGGATGTCAGAGGCTCAGTGCTGCTGGTCCAGGCAGGAATGCATTCGGGCCAGGCAGGGAATGCATGCAGCATGCAGGGAATGCATGCAGCCAGGCAGGGAATGGCATGCAGCATGCAAGGGAATCATGCAGCATGCAGGGAATGCATCAGCCAGGCAGGGAATGCATTCAAGCCAGGCAGGGAATTCCATGCAGCATGCAGGGAATGCATTCAGCCAGGCAGGGAATGCATGCAGCCAGGCAGAGAATGCATTCAGCCAGGCAGGAAATGCATGCAGCATGCAGAGAATTCGTTCAGCCATGCAGAGAAGCTGCAGGCTGCAGTCACCACCACACTTCACCAGCCTGGAACCCTGGCACTGCCATTCTCCCTGGCAGCCAGCAATGCCAGGAAGCCTCTCAGGCAGCAGCCTGGCCTGAAGAGGGACATGAGCACTGCAAACCCCCTCAGACCTGCTGCCTCTTCTTTTCTGACCATACAGCATCAACCTCAACGCATTCCTCACCAACAATTTACACATGTTCTCCATGAGCCCTGGGCAAAAAATTTACTGAGTGGGTACAAACTATGACCTGCACTCTGCTGCTTTCCCCTTGAAGCGTTTGTGTTGCAAAATAAATGTATTTTATTATTTTTTATATAATATTGATCCCTGCTTTAAAAATTACAAGGTGCAATAGGTCCGGCTGGTTGTAGGGTAGAAATATAACATGTCATTGCTGCTTGTGGAGTGTGTGAGAGCAAGAGGAGTAATCCCCACAGCTCTGAAAGCCACCATTCTGAAAAAGGAGAAACTCCACCCACCTCACCTGTTTAATGGACTTTTCACTGGGGGCAAACACCAGATGCCTGAGGTTGTTTCTTACACAAAAGCCTTTCCTGCCACCCGTTCCTGTGAAGGCTGGTCATCAAGAAATTTAAACAATGTCTATGGTATTATAAGAGAGACCCCAGAATTGCATGGTATGAGGGAGCCTTGCTCCTTTGCCATCAACCAACAGCATGAGGGTGTTGCAGAGGCCTCAGAGCAGACCCTGTCCCAAGTACCTTCCAAACAATTGCAAAACTCTCCATCCCAGAGATGGCCAGAGTAGGGTACAGAGAAGAAATCTATCTTGTGGCCATGCAAGACATGTTTCAGATGAAACCTCAAAGGAAGTGGCACTGAGAGAAGAAATAAAAGTATAAGCAAGCTGACCAGTGATCATATTCTCAAGGATGTCTAAGAAGGAAGAGGCAAGGGAAGATTAAATAAGGTGGGCAGAGTAAAGGATACAAGATGGAAAATATTTAGCCTTTGAAGGAGGAAAAAGGAAAACTTTTCAAGGCAGAGAGCATCCCTGCAGAGCATCTGATGGGATCACAGCTGGGTCCCATGTGCTATGTCCCCCTCAAATTTCTCTCTTATTTATGTATTTAAGACCATCTGCATTTACTCTTTTCTATTTCAGAACTAGTCTAAAGAGCTCCATTGAATAATACATTTTGTATTTGTACCAATATTTTAAAACAAAGCAGTTCTGCATTATTTGTTCCAATCTGTCTGCAGTTTAAATTCTGCCCCAGCAGAATGTTTCAGCATGAAATACATTTGAAATATAAAATTGTTTATGCTGCTTTTTCCCCCTTTCCAACTGAAAACAACCAAATGTACCAGTTGTAATGGATTTTTAAACACATTTATCATTAAAGGATCTTTCCAAGGAATAAAAGCCAGTAAGTGGAACACAAATGGACCTTCTTTATAATATTTCCCCATGGTATGCTGTGCAGTAAAAAATATGCCAGAGGCTTAAACCCTCTAATAAAATTTTCTTTGTATTTGTGAAAAATTAAATTTGCAGCTTAAAAGAAAAACATTTAAGGAACAAAATCTTTAATTACTACAGTTAAGCAGACATTATTTTCTCAGCGCAGATCTCTCCATTGCCACTCATTATGCTGGAAAAACCAGACAAAACTCTTCAGACTATGGAGCATTTCCAAAAAGAACTTGACTATTCCCATCAAGGAGCTGAAAGACAGCTATTTTTCAAATAAATGGAGCCAGAAGTAGCTAAGAACATCCCAAAACCCCAAGTTCAGTCTGTTCTAATTTTCATAGTGTCAAACAATGGTAAATTATTCGCCTACCTACCTGGCAGGATACAGCTTTGTTCTGCTCTTACTGTGAGAGGCTCTGAAGCACTCTGTCACACCTGTATTTACAAATTCTCTGAATGCAAGAGTGTTGAAGAAAGACCATATTGGCCATATTGTTATTGAGATGATGTCTTGCCTCTGGGGAAGCTTTTGCAAGCCAGGAATTTATTTTATGACTCAATATGTCCAGAGAGAGTGAATTGTGAATGGTTTTTTGATTGTCTGAAGTAAAAGTTTGATTTTCTTTTTCTGACTATCTCCCTACACAATAGATGCATTACGGTAACTTTACTAAGAATTCAGATTAAGAAAGCATCTAAATTCTGTGCCAGAGATATTTCTTTTAGCAAGAATTTATTTTCAATCTTCACGATTTGACATTGTTTGAGGATAATAAAAAGTACATCCTTGACTTCCCCATTGGCTGTCTCAAAATAAAAGATCCCTGAATCTGTACTGTCACTAAATACCCAACCCATTAGGAAAAGACAGAAAAGCTATGTATATTTGCAGCTCTAAATTACTTTTCCAAGGGCACTGTTATAAAAATGTTATTAAGTAGAATGAGTCTTCATTTCAACTTCAGAATCAGGAGCAAACTGCATATAACATCCTAAAAAACTATCAAAAATTACAGAGAATGTAAGAAAATAGTAACATCACACCTACCAGTTAGAAAAGGAGGTTTGAGCAGGGTTTTAACTATGCCTAAGAAGCAGCTGTGAATGCAGAGGATTGAAAAATTGCACATGCCTATTGACCCAGAGATGCAAAAGTGGCCAGGATTTTCAGAGTGTTGCATCTCTTGTAGTAATGGCCACTGTAATAGTTTTATGGCCCATAGAAGAAAATTAATGTATCCAGGCTGTAAACCTGTGATCCTTGACACTGTGACCCGAAAATATGAGTTTCATCTGCTGAAGCTCTGTGCATCTTGCCACTCACACCACTTCCAGTCTTGGCTCCATGCAGGATGTAACAAAGGTCTTATTTTACCCTCTGAAAGGTACATGCAGGCCTCAAAGGCTTCAGACAGACTTATCTGGCCATATCTGAACATATTTCAGCAGCCCCTACCACTTGCTCTATGGTGCAGACATGTCTGACCCCATCAGGAGCATCAGGGCAAGATTCATTGGAGAGGGAGATAATTAACAATAAAAAGACTAAAACTTAGGTAAGGAAACTTGTTTAAAAGAAAACACTTTCTTATGACATATTTGTTTTGATTAAATAATTATTAAGTGATCTTTTAAAAAAAATCACAAAACACCTCTGCAATTGTAACAAAACAAAGAAATGGAAATGAATGCATTTATAACTAGGATGCAATCAGAGGAGGTCAGTCTCTTAAAACCTCCTTTTCTATAATCACAGCTGCATAAAATATGTGGGCAAAAGCTCAGTGTTTTTCCCAGAAAACAATTTATATCTTGCTAGGACAGTGAATTATGCTCACTGCCACTTTTCAAAAAACCTTTGAAGGGAAGAAATCACATATTCCAGAGGCCTCAGCCTGACAGTTCTGACTGCATTGGCTGTTGTGTTCATTGACATCTTTGCATCGTTATTGTGCCTCTAATACACACTGACTTAATGTGGCAGACAAAGCTTAACTTATCCCTGAATTTGCTTCAAAACATCTTTAAGAGTAATGATGCAAAAAGAATTCTCTCCCTCTCTCCTCTCCCTGTACCCTCCCTTGTGTGCTCATGGCAGTGCAGGCAGACGTGTGTGCATCACTCATGCATGTATGCAAGCAGGATTTTTTATGCTGGGGTGCTGAGACAGTTTTCTAGCAAAAAGAACCTCAGTGATTTTTTTAGATACTCACATATCAATAAAAAAACTACATTATTATGATATGAAGTATTTTGCTTTCATGTGTGCCCACACAAACTTCATTTGGACTTGGTGTTAGAAGAACCTGGATGTTTATGAGTCTGGTTTTCATAAAGATTTACTCCTGAGGCACATGTAAAAACCTCACTAGTGATGTGTGTCACCATTTGCACAGTGAGAAAATGGGATCTGTCCATTGCTGCTCAACCTCCACCTGCTATAAAAGAAAATGCTGGTTTAAGGCCCTTAGAGCTCAAATTTTCTACATGGTGATTATGTAAAAAAGAATTTTTGCCTCCAACCTTTTTTATTGAAATTCTGCTACATGATACTATGACTACAAACCTACTCATGCTTTGTAAGATGATGCACAGCTCTGATCTCAGAAATTTGTGATAAAAACAACTAGGTGCTGAATTGGGTGGTGGTGCTTCTGCTAGTAAGGGTCGAGTAATGTAAAAGGCAAAAACTGTAACAGGTCCCTGCCACCTTTTTTTTTACATCATATACAAGAGGAACAGGACTGTCATCGATATTTTTAAGTCTTTGCTGTAGCTACATAATTAGAGATCTCTGCAATTTTCAGGATTTATGCCTCTAACAACTCTAGTTAATATTTTGCCATGCAAACATAAACATTATAGGTGATTATTAGTGCAAAACATGTTCATACCATTTTAACTGTCCTGTGCTTTGCAGTGGAAAGCACTGGGAATGCTTTCCTGGATGACAAGTCTGCTGCACAGCTTAGCTTCACTCTTAAGTCAACAAAATAAAACAAGACAAAGTGCAGGATAACAGCTCAATAGAGAGAAATCCTGAGGGTTTCTGGAAAAGATGAGAGTAGGGAAGCCTACTTTTACTTAGAAAGTAGGAAGAGGAAATAAATAGGAAGAGGCAGAATAACAGATGTGTAACATAGGAAAAATCAGTGCGGAGAAAGGAAATGTAAGAGGAGTAGAAGTTCAGCATGTAAAAGATAATACGAATGAGCAAGAATGTAGACAAGAAGAAACTTTCTCTAAAAATAGTTTAAAAATTAATGGCCTGGCCCTAGTCCTCACAACTCTACCAGGAAAGGCTCAAGAACAGGGATGTTTCCATCCCAAGCTCTAAAAGCCAAAACACAGCCCCATGTTGCTACTGTGAAGCAAACGAAACCAGCACACACCATCACCCTGGTGAAACACTGCCATTGCCTTCAGCCAAGGGGTTGCTGTGTTGCAGGGTCTGCACCGAGTCAGACACATCCTACTGCTCATGGCTAAGTTACAGACACCTGCTAACTGCCAGCCTAGGGATCAAAGATGCCTTCTCCCCACTTACCTTACCAGCTTGGGAATGGCAGGAGACACAAAAAAGACAAAAACATGCATCACAGTATGTTTCTTGAAGGTTAATTAAAAATCCATATGAATTATAGAATATAGGAATGAGCTAATATAAATTCACCTGAGACACCATCCAAGACTTAGCAGGTAGAACAATTGTTTCACTCCAAATTCTCATCATACATTAACAATTTTGAAGGCAAACAAGACCTTGGGAAATCAGTGTCCTGCAAAACTGTCTTCTGGTTTTAGGGATCAAGTTTTATTTAAACAAGGAGGGAACACTGGGGAAATCAAGATCAATAAAGACTTGTGAAAGGAGGCAAGCCCTCTTTAAAAGCTCCCTGCTGGAGGGCACTCAGCACTCCCAGTGACCACTGAAGCTGGGTCTAGCTTCCATGGCTCCCACAAGCCTCAGGACCCTGTGGGGAAAAGCCTTTGATGGATCTATTTTGCCTGGAAGAGCTTTAAGAGAAAAGTGTGGCATCCAAGTAACCTCAGCAGACCAGCGGAAACAAGAAAATACTACTCCTGAGTGCCCTGTGCATTTGACTGCTCATTCTTGGGGTTGAAAAGCATTTTAATTTCAAGATTAAGATAAAACAACAGACACTCATTTGCACCCATCAAGAATCTGTCCCTTAGGTCCAAATGAATTCCACAGTTTCCACAACAGAATCCAGAAGTAACAACGGATTTTAAAGACCGATCTTTTTAGTGCAAATTGTAGCACAAGGTGTAATGTCCTAAAGTAAGTTTAAGGGAATATTATCCATGTGTTTTTAAATTTTATTATAGTATATCCTAGTTTTCCACTAATATATTTAAATTCTAGATGTACTCTCAAAAATACTTGAAAAATAAACTACCCATGAAGACTATAACCAAGGAATAGCTCTTACTACTCTGGCTATCTGTTATTCCACTACTGGGCTCCTTGAACAGGGTGGGGAGAGGGACACCTGTTCAGAGCTCTTTAGCTCATCTTCAGATAAATGTCAGAAGAATCAGCATGAATTTCCTTTGTAGAATAAATGTGAGAGTCTACATGGGGTATTTCCAACATGTTAATCACACAGTGATTATATAGAGAGAATGATGGGAATTGGTTTTAGCTAATACCAGCTATTTAGCTTGGTTGGTGTTCTGGTTTTCCACTACAATTACAGGAAAGAGAGGTGGGCCTTGAGAGTAACTCATGCCCCTTGCTCAGACACTGCTGTCAAGGCAGGATGGAATACTTCTGGATGCTTCTCACTCCCTGCCAGCTTCAGCAGGAAGCAGGACCATTATTTCGAGAGCTTCTGAACATGAATAGAGCCCAAACAATATATTTGTGCTTTAATGTAAAATACAACCATGGTTCAAGCTTTCCTTTTTCCAGTGGGTCTGAATCTCCAGTATCTTGCTGAGAATACACACTCCATGTCAGAGAGGGAGTGAACCACTCAAACTGAACCGGTCCCTGACTAAAAAACACACGAATCAAAGGGTTGAGCTGCTTGCCAGGTCTGGAGAGAAGCAATCCAAACATTGTCCCCTTAAATCTGATTACACCCAAACACATTCACAGAGACATGCAGCTTTCAAGTGCTCATTTCACACAAACCAATCAATATTATCCCACAGTATTTTCTTCCCTCTGAAGAAAAGGTTAACTCTCCATTTGACTGACACACGTCCCTGCCAGAACATCAGAGCAATACAGAAATGTGAACAGATAGCATTTAACTGTGTGTTTTAAAGTCATGCCTAAAAATGTAGCCATAGATGTGCACTTGAAAAACAGTGAGGTGAGTCAGACACCCAGCAATTACACCGTACTTAAAATGAGTGAGAAAGTTGCTGCTGGGAGGTCATGAGAGATCATTTTGTCAAGCAGTGTTAAATGAAGCAGTTGCCTTGTGTCTTTCTTCTGAGCTGCTCTGTGGAGCACAGGATCCAGTAATTTAAAGGTGATGTGAAGAATAAGGCAGAGAGTTTTCAGAAAAAAATGCTGTCTGTGTCCATTTGCTTCCATTTGCAAAAGCATGGACAGGAAAAGATGAAAGATGCCTTTGCATCTCAGTCAGTGCATCTCTGCAGGCTCCAGCTCTCTACTGAAGGGGAAATAGAGACTCTGAGGCTCCTGGGCAGGATCTTTGCACAGCAGTGAGGCTTGATTTCATGCACTGAAGTTTAATTCTGGCATTCCCTGACAGGCAGGGTAGCCTGAATGTTGAAGATGTCCCAGTTCCACTACTGAAAGTGTGATGCCATTTTCAAAATCATGATGCAACTAGATAATTTTTTATATGGAATGAGATGTTCAGAATGTAAAAGGACATCCCTAGTGTTTTCGTTCCCAAAATTTTCTTCAGCATTTTCATCTGAGCTCACCATTTTTTGTTTTCTTTTACTCTGAACATTCTCTGCATGAGATATGAGAGCTATAGGCAGGAGATTTCCCTTGTCCCCTGAATGAGATGATCACTGAAATACAGATTGATCAGACCAATCTCCTGCAATCTTGATGTAAACTCCAGCTGTGGTTCCTGTGCTGCGTGCTCCGTTCTGCCTGGTTCCCTGATCCACCAATGGATTTGCTGACCCTGTGTCCAATATTCAGGAGCTTCCAAAATTCTTGGCATTCCCCAAGAGTTTTCTTCTGCATGCAGTGCAGATATATTTAACATTCCTTCATCAAACACTGCACACTTGGAGCTTGGCACTATTTTCCTTGGAATAGCACTTATACATAATGTAGTGATGGCCATTGTCCCAAGAGGCAAGAATCCGAGTGCTACTGAGCAGTGAGAAAAAGATGTCCAGTGTGAAAGTTGCCCTCTGGCACAGTTTAGCATATTTAAACATCATCTAACTTTATGTTGAATATTCACAGAGTTTAAAGAGCCCCCAAGTGCTGAGCTGACCCCCTACTTTGTCCTTTGTGACTGCAGTGGAAGCACAGGATAGCATTTGTCCTTTAATGGGATTTCAAAAGCCTTTACAATCCTTTAATAAAAAAAAATAAAATGCAATCAACAGAAAATAAAGCTGCACTTTCAATTAACGAGGACAATTACTTCTAATTGTAAAGCTCATACTTTTTTTAAATGAAGAGATATCATTTTGCCTTAATTGGTAGGTATGGTGAATAGGCAATTAAAAACGCATTAAATTTGGACCCACAGATAACAAGGAGCAAATTTCTGTCCTGAGCAGATTACAGTTCTGAATGTGCCTCCATTGTCACTTTAAAGCCAATAAAGGGGCTCCCTGGGCATATTTCATGGTTCCTCCATTATTGCCGCTGAAGATAAGATATCAGCACTTCCATTACAAACAGTTGGGTTTCAGGGGGAGTTGACTAAATGATTCTGCAGACAGAAGTGTGTCATCACTCAGCCCAGGAGAGCTGAGTGTGGGTTTAAAAACACTGGGTTGCTTTTTGCTGACATTAATCATGCAGTGCCTGCCCTCTGCACCCTGGTGGATGAGCCCCAGCAATTAAACTGTGGTGGGGACTGTGTTGGTTCTGAAGTGCAGATGCTGTAATAGAAATCCCTAACAGAAATATGCCCCTTTACCCCTTCACACACACTGATGTGTTCTGAGTCTGCTGCTGGAAATTGCACAAAGCTGATAGCAAATAAGAATTTCTCCCTCCTTCCCCTGGTCTCACTCCTGAGCATATCAGCCATCTTTACAGAGGAACTGGCTAGCCTGTGAACTGATAAGCCCAGGAGAGCCATGTTCTTTTCTGCTACACAGCATCATCATGGGACAAATTTACATGTGAATCCATTTGTGCTGCTATTTATCTGCAAAATAAGAATGACTTATGCAAAACAGCAGTCACAGCTGAATGTACTTTGCAAACTAGGAAAGCTTCTGTATTGCAGTTCCCTACATCTGTTCATTTAAATCCTGTCTCTTTCCAACACTCTGTCTAAGTCAAGGAAACTGAGGCATTCTGAGAGCACAAATAAGAAATATAATTTGCAATTCCTAGAGATTACTGGAAATTGAAAGGATTATAAGTGTAAAATGACCCCCAAGACCAGAGGTTATGGCTGTCCATTGTCCTCTCAAGCTGGAGGGGTAGCAGAGGGGTAGAGAGGTGAAACCCAGGCCTTGTTCATCACAAGTGCTCAAAATTCACAACAGATGCTTGAAGAGCCGTGCTGTAGTCCCTAAACTTTACCCAGCAGTAAAGCTAATTTGGAATAGAAAATTCATCTAGTTACCACTCTGTTCATACAGCCCAGGGAATTTTAATAATACCTAAAGTTGATAGCAGATATCATTATACATAGGATTTTCAAAGCAAAAACCAACCAGAAATTGCCATTCTCTTTTTTATTTTTTTATGCTCAGGAAAGCAGAAAGCGCATATTTCATTATTGTGATTTATCATGCACATAAACTTATTCCATCAAGACATCTTTTCTTGAGCTGCTTGCATGCCTGGAGCTAAGACAGCAGAGAGCTGACTAACAGTAACACTGAGCTTTGCCTGCTTAAAGGTAAGTCTATCTAAGCACCTGGCTGATTTGGGGCTTTTAATGAAATCATTCATGGAAATCCAGTTCATTAGGCTTTAGTCTTTATTGATTTCTTGCCAGGACAATTTGTAGAGTTGCAGAACTCACAACTTCCTACAAAGATTCTTGTAGAAGTAGTAGAAGCATGAAATGTAGAAAGGGTCCTTGTGCTCATGGATGAGCAGCTCTGGCTCCTGCCAGTCCCCCAGAAAGCTCATTTAGTTCTCCAGAGGAAGAGAATTATGGATGTGGACCCAGGAACAGCTCACAGGTCAGTCTCACCTTGGTCACAGTGGGGACTAACCCAGTTAATGAATGTTATTATCTGGAGCTGTGAAGGCTGCCACAACAGACCAAAACAGGGCAAAGAAAGCAGTGGGTTTGTTTCAGGAGCTCTGACCAGTCCAGTAAAAGAACAGCTACAAGCATTGCTGTAATACTGATCTCTACAAATACAGATAATATTGCTTCTAAAGCCCATTTGCACAGTTCAGTCTTTTAAATGTTTTCTTTCTGCAATATCCAAGAAAAACATCATGCTAATGGCCAGAACAATTTCTGTACAGATGAGACCTTTGGTAGCCAAAAAATCTGATTTATTCGTTTAGCAGAGAGACCTAAACTTTGGCTTGTTTTGCTAGATGGCCTTCATGGCACTGTGCTGATGGCTGTCCTCCTCTGCACTCTCAGCTCTTGGCTGAAAGACATTGCTCATTTTGCACTTCACAGCACTCATGGCAAAACTTCCCTGGTGCCATAAAAAACTGAACCAGCAGATCCCTCCGTGCCTCAAGCAAAGTTTCACAGCAATGCAGCTAACCTGACAGGACGCTGTTGTGACACGTGAGTCGCTTGCAGTTGAAGATGTTCCCAAAGCTGCCCAGGAAGCAAAGTGTGCCCATGCCACACTGAGAATTCCCCTGCCTCTGGAAGCCTTCAGTATCCACAACATTGCTGCCCAAAGGAAGATCCTGACATTTCAACTTCCAGCCACCTTCTCTCCAGAAGCACCTGCCAGCAGCTAAATCTCTCCAAGAGAGACTGAGAAAAAAAAAAAAATGGCAATGGAAATCTGGTCACTTGAAGTCAGGTCTGATTCACTTCAGGAGCACAAAGAAAAAAACTCTTTTCCCTAGTGATGGGAAGGAGCAGTTCCTGCATGATGCATGGTCAGGGGTAACCTGGCAGTGCAGAAGTGCATTACACCTCTTGGTGCTTCCCTTGGCTACTCCAGGTTCCACAGCCACCAGCCCCAGGGCTGTGGAGCATTGCCAAGCTCTGCAAAGGGAGGGAGGAAGGAAAATAATAAATATTAATAACAAGTGATGTGAAAGAACTGTGTAAATAAGGAGGGTTGATATTACTGAGAAGGCTCCCTAGGGCTCCAATGCATTTGGGTCCTGCATCCACGATATTTCTCATCACTTTGTGAGCAAATAGATACAGCACAGATGGAGAAAAGAAATTGCAGGGCTTCAGTCACAGAGCATGTCAGGAGAACTGCTATGGATTTTTCTGTTTAGAGGCTTCTGTCCTCTCAGGAGATGCAAGTTCATCAGAACAGAAGGCATTTGAGTGAGAAAGCTCACTGGACTTGAAACTGGTCTTGATATATAATATTTCTCTGTACTATCAGAGAGAGGGCAAAGGATAAACCTAATTTTTCATAGTATTTGCATCTTAAGTTCAAAAGCATTACTATAAATGAGAATCTTAAGACATCAAATTTTATTCATACATCTGAAAAGAGTATTCGAATATTAAGGCAATGAAAAAATATTTGCTTGAGAAAAGCCGACTTTTACAATGTTAAAATATTCCATGTACAGCAACCCGAGTAGACTAAGAGACTATTTCATACTCGGGTAGTGAGATGCATAAATATGATGCATTACACCAGGGAGTGTTAAGATATATTTATAATTTGAAGGACTTTAGAGACTATTTCAGTGTGGAAGATGAGATACCAATAAAAAGGGAAGTAATCTTGAAGAGAGCTGTGTTGTAAGCAAGGCAGCAAAAGATAAACTGTGACCACAGGCACACGCTTACTTGTCCTCCTTTATAAATATGTATCAGCTAAAAACGAGTACATGTAGTACATCTGTCTCAATATGTGTGTAAAAACCTAATCAATATGAAGATAAGAGAGCATGGGTCGGGTCTGGTGAATGCAGAGATACTGTGATGTATGAATATGTAAATGGAAGCCTGGGATGGCAATGAGGGCACGGACTCTGCTATAAATACCCAGGCTGGGCTGTTCGCCCCGATCTTTGCTCTTAAGGGCAATGCTGAAGCAGCACTTTGCCACTTCTTTTCCTGACTGGTCACTGCTAATCAATAGCCTTATAAATCAGTGCATTTAGGGCACTGCCAGTCTGATTCCTCATGTAAACACTTGTCAGGTTCAATTAATGGCCAGCCAGGTCTGCTGCTCTCCCTTGCCTTCCCCTGATGCAGCACCGAGCCCAGGCTGCATTTAGTGTAGGAGCTGGAGTTGTTCTTCTCTTCCAGTGGTGATGAAGGAAAGAGAAAAGCATCAGTCTCTTTTATCAGTGGGATTTCTAGGCTTGCTGCATTGCTCCTAACTCCACTGGCCCTGCTCCCAGCTCGCTGCTGTGTAGTCAAGGGGCAAGGTCTGCCTTTGTGTAAAAAACCCTCATCTGGAGGAGGAGCATGTGAATACAGCAGGGAAATAATGTGGTGAACCACAGGCATAGACAGACCAACAAAAACTAATGTGTCCTTACAGATTAATGTACACATTAAAGTACAGGAGAAAAAAAAATGGAATAATAAAAAATGGAATAATAAAAAACTGGAGAGAGAGAGAGAGAGAGAGAAGAGAGAGAGAAAGAAAGTAAGTTACCAGGAAATCCGTCAAGGATCTGTCCCAGATTTGTTCAGCTCAGCATATTCATAAATGGTTTAGGGAAAGGAATAAATAACAAAAACCTATTCAGAACAGTCAATTCTGTGCTGATTTCAAAGACTCACAAAAGAAGCTCACAATGCTGAATGACAGGGTGATAAAATTGCAGTTAGATTTCAATACTAATGAATACAAAGTAATGCATTTGGGGAAAAAAAACCATAACCACACATACAAAATAATAGGTTATAGGAATTAGAGGGAGATAGAGAAGAAAAGGATAGAAAAGGTCAATATGGGAACTGTGCAGACAAGAAAGACTGCAAATAATTATTCATTATGCCCAAGAAAAAGCCAGTGTGAAATGCAATGATCAGAAGGAAGGTAAAAAAACCAAAAACCAACAGAAATTATTTTGTATGCACTTCATACTTAAATTGTGTAACTCATTGCCACAGGAAATTGTAGAGACAAAAGCTAAATTTGGTTTATAAAATAAGTTTAATCTCACTAGTAGAGAATATGTCATTGCAGATTAAAGGTGGCTTAGAAATTCCTTGAACTGCTGTTTGCCAGGAGCTGGTAAGATATACCAGATTAAAAATAGCTTCCCATACAACCTGTTAATCCTCACCCAGGGGAATCATTGATTACAGAGAAAGGATTTGACTCTACCTGCTTTTAATCTAGCCCAGAATTCTTATAATTTTACTAATAATATTCTTACCTACTTTGGGAAAAAGCCCCAAACTACAAGACCAGACTACCATACATTTCCATGAAAACTAGAGAAGGTGTGGAAATGATGGGATATACTTCTCCAAATTTCCAGCCTATGGAAAAAAGGATTATTTTCCTCACTTTACTACTCATTGGGATAATATCCATATCTTAATCAGCATCTCTGCTTCCCCATCACCCTGACTGTGCCAGACACAACTGCTCCAAGCTGGCAGCTTGCCTGGCAATATAGGGACTGTAGGTCCTGCTTGCTCAGTAGTGATTCACAGCATGGCCTTGACCTTATCAGAAACTCAATCCAGCTCCAAAATACAAAAGCTGTTTAATGAATGGTAAAGTTTAAAAAATACTTGTTTCCACCTCCTTCACCAGCTTTTATGGACACTCTCCAGCACCTCAGTGTCATTCTGGTCATGAGGGGACAAAACTGACCACAAGATCCAAGATGTGATTTCATCAGTGCTGGCAGGGACAGAGTCACTCCCATCACTGCGTGGAAATGGACACCTGCATCAAAAGCTGTAGAAGGGAACAGACAGACCAAAAGCTCCATTACACAACTTTGATTCCAAGACCCAAGTGTCATAAAAAGTGTCACATATCACTCTTTGTCTGTGGAACTTATGAAAATTCAACCTCCAGGGGCAGAGTCATTAAGAGACAATCCCAGTGTGTATTGAAGGAAGTCCACCATTTTCCCTAATAAAACAGACAGAAAAAGAACCAGCTTCTGGGACATTTGAATGTATAAGACTATATTAGAGAACAAAAGGGCTTTGCTAGAGGTGCCCAAACTTGTAAACATTGTTGGTGTTTCCTGTTTCACTATGAAGAGGGACACTGTTTCCCTCTGCAGCATCTGATGAAACAGGAAGAGACAAACACAACCACAGGATGGAAACAAATTGCAGACCCCATCCAATTACACAGTTCAAATTCTTAAATCATATAAACTGCAAGGCAGGCATTTCAGTTCAGTTTAGTCGAGAACAATGAGAAGAAAAAGATTCTTTGAGAAAACTCATTTTATCTGAAAGCAAAATATTGCCAGCCCGCCATGAGCAGCAAGTTCAAACACCTTTGCTAAAAACCTCTATTCATTTGCAGTTTATTGGATAGCATGAATCTGCCCATTCTGATTACATTCACTTCTTTTTAAATGCTTGGAACAGTGAAATATGATTAATCATATGCAATATATATTCATTAGGTAAAGTTCAGATGACGAATCAAATAGATTACTTTGCATAAACATTTCTTATAAAATATGAGAGGGCATCATATTTAATAAAAATCACAAGCAAGTGGTCACTGATTGCCCTGCACACAAAAGCAATATAAAATAAACACCTTCATAAGCTACAGTTTCACCACTTACCTCCACAAGTTATTCATACATACAATCCATTTATAACAGTAAACAGGCTCTGGGTTTTGCCATTCTACAATTATTATTCCCTCAAGAGAGAGAAAATACGAAACTTTATAATAACTTCTCCTTTACTTAATACTGCACATAAATTATTGTCAGGTCACAGGGAACAAATAAGCAGAGTCCCCATTTTCTTTCCATTCCTTTTGGTCCCTTTTTGGTTTTATTTTTTTTTATTACTGCTCCTTTTGAGAAATGTATTCCGTGAGAACATTTCCTTCCACATTAAAATATAATCACTATTTGGGGAAAAAAAGTGATCTATAGGTCAAGTTTTTTTGCTGCCTGTTAAGAGATCGGTCACTGCTATAGAAGGGCATAAAATCAGATATACTCTAGAATCATAACAGCACTGAACCAAATGAAAATAAATTATTTGAGAAACCAGAGTGCAGTTTGTTGGAGTAACACAGAGCTTTACCAAAAAAGCCTGTTTTTCTCAGAGGTGAAAGCCTGAGAACAGTCAGACCCTTGAGGATTACCATGCAAGGCTGTCCAGAGCTGCCACAGCACTGGAGAAGAGAGAAGCCTACCCTCCACTCCCTAAACATAAACATAAAATCTGATATAGTCAGTGTCCATAGGACAGTCTTTCCTCCTGGAGTAATGCATGGCACAGGGTCAGCACCCAACACTACCTGGGGCTGTTTAGCCTTTGGAATTTTTATAAATCATTGCACGTGACAAACACATTTCAAAACAAAAATACAGATTAGTGGAGAAAGGAGTGTTAAATGCAAAGATCTATCACTTCTGGCTAAGGAATTTGCTGAGTTCACATATCAGAGGCTGGAAGAATGTGCTGGGAAATATCACATTGCATTTCTTGCCTCTACTATTGCCCGCTCTCAGAGAGAGTACTGAGCAAGATGAACCTCTGCTCTGACCTACAGCTGTTTAACAGTTGATCGTTCTCAGTCTAATCTAAGCTAATAATGTGCTTCATGTTTTTCATCAAATACAAGTAGAAGCACAAGTGTAAACAACCACGTGTGTCTGGTGCAATGTGCTCTAGGAAGAACTCCAGAAAATCAGGCAGTGAAGGAGAATGATGAGGAAAAAGCTGGGTAAAGAAAAGTTGGAAGTTATGGGATGCAGAACACACCTAATTATCACTAATGACAAATGTCATGGAGGCAAATGTAAGGTCACACCACCTACTGAAAACAAGAACTGATACCACCCTGAGCTTGTCAGTGCTGTGCATAATTTTTACTGACACAGTCTGACAGTTTGCTGAAAGAAGAGAGTGGTTTTCCTTCACTGACACAACCAGCCCAATGACAGGGCTTTGAGGAGAGCAGCAAAGACATGTTCTTGTCAGAGACTGCACTTCACATAGGCCTTCAAGAGACTAAGATTCTTTAAAAATTGCTTTTCCCATGATTGGTTTACATTGTGTGGTTTTTACCTTACGGAGAAGATTCCTGAATGTGAGAGTCTCAAGGGTTTAGCTCTTTTTCTCCAATTGTGTTAATAAAGAACAGCCCAGGGTACCAAATTAATACTGAGTCCAGAGAATAATTAGTGCAAATCTTCCAGTGTGTCCCCACCAACCCAGAGAGTTTTACAATTCACAGACACATCGCAGAGCACATTAATGGTTAACAAAATCTCCAGAGGTGCTTTAATGATTTACACCAGCTAGCATATAGTCTCCTATAGTTTCTGAGCTTTGGCCTTCAGCTTTTTAAATGAGCAAGATTTTCCCAGAGGAAAGCAAGCAGGAAATAGGGAGTAAGACTTTAGGAGGTGAAGAGGAAGAAGGTATATTGGAATCCTTCTGTCAGAAAAAACACGGCAAAGCTCTCAGAGCATCCATGACAATCCACAGGCCAATCTGCAACTTGTGTTTAAAAGGGATTGAGCTCCAGGTTTGTTATTTTGCCCACCTAGTTGTGCTGTCTTTTATTGCTCAATCAACAACTTGTTTTTCTTTTTCCTGCTATATATCTTCCTCTTTCCTTATTATTAAATCCTCCCCTCCTAAATCCACCCACAAACATATAATATTCTGAAATGGCATCATCTATCTTGCCAAAAGGATGAAATCCCACCATTTGAATTAAAATGAAGAAAAATAACATGGATTCTATCTTTTCAGGCTGAGTTACTGCTTTAATCCATCATGCTGTCTATAGTGTAAAATGATGGCCCAGAACTCCTGGAGACCACTTGATTAGCTTTTAATTACCCATCAACTGATGTTGTGATAAGAGACATCATAGGTTCTTGATTTCTACACAAATTGCATGAATGGCTGTGATTAACACAAATGCTGTGAGATTAATACAAGTGGTTCTGGAAGAGATTATGATGATATCTTCTCAAATGGAAGCAAGAGCAAGCCATGCTTTGTGGGTTAAATTACAATTTTTCTTTCTCCCACTCAAAATTTTAGTGCTACAGTGCCAGATAATGTATTGCCTTGCATGTTCTTACAGCTATTTGCATTTGCAGTAGGCACTTTACAGCTGGTTTTCAGGGGAGAAGTGGCTGCATCACAACAAGGTGCTGGAGAGTCAGCTTCAAAACGTGCATGGCTGATATGAATATTCCATAATAACGTTGACCTTCTTCTGCCTCGGGAGCCAAGTCCTGCAGGATAATCTGCAAAAGATAAATACCACAAATGGAAAGACATGCAAAAGTATACAGAAAGAAAGGAAAAAAAAAAAAAAACTTCTTGTCAAACCAAGTGACATTATTAATTATTACCTTGACCTATTACATCACAGTGGAGGGAATTCTGTTGAGGAAGGCAGAAGCAGAAATAAGAAAAGGAAATACTGCATTGCCCAGCTGTAAATATATAAACAAAAGCAAGCTGGTGTTACTTTTTTATTTCTTCCCCAGGTGCCACACTTTTTGACAGTGATGAGATTAACAACCTCACTCTCAAAACGTGTGGTCAACCTTTGCACCCAAAATAACACTCTCTAGTTTCATTCCCTGGTAGGTCCTGATAAGGCTTCTGCAGAATTTTTGATGCAGAGCATTATCATGCTGCTGTGGTATTGATTGATCCACTGTGATATGGGCAGGAGGTGCTCACACAGGCTTGAAATCCCCTGCTTGGGCTTGCAAATAGATCCCCAAGGCAAGATTTATGCTACTGAGATGGGAAGAAGTGAAGCAAGCAAAGTTCACAGGAATTTTAGAGGTAATTCCAGCTCCTAAACTGTTTGTATATTTTAAAACATATGTGTAAAAAATGCATGCATTATTTACATTCATTGTTCATAAATACTGTGTCACTGGAGATTTCTCAGTGATTTAGGGGGAAAAGCTAATCTTCCTTCTTTCCATAACACAGCTGTCAGGTTTCTCAGGCTATGTACCACAACACATTTCAGGCTCACTCTTAATTGGTGCCTGAGCGAGAGCTACAGTAACTCGATTTGATGCTGCTCTTTGCCAGCAGACAGCACAGAGCACCCTGTGAGCCCAGAGAAGAGATTTGTACTGGCTGAAACCACCAGCTCAGGGCAGCTGCTGTACATCAGATCACAAAACCATGTCCAAGAAAGGGGGCACAAGCGAGTGAAAATTCAGACAGAAACAGACCATGCAGACTGGAGAAGACAATTGATTTGAAGGGTTTCTTTGTCCTACTAGAACTTGCAGACAATGATAGCTGTGACATTTGACTTATACAGCATCAGCTTGGCTTAGTCACTGACTGAACAGCACCACATTTCCATTAATCAAATCACTGAACTGGTTTCCTCTGGACCGAATTTTTATTATTATTATTGCAAATTGATCTATACTCCCATCTCTCTTATTCTGTCAGAGCTCACACTGTGATAATAGCAACTGTGAAAGTGCAAGTGCTGCTCGTTACAGAAGAATGTAAGTAGGACCTAAATTATTCCCCATATTAGTTATGTATTAATTTCCATTAGTTACTAATTACCAGTATTTAGCATCTTTGGGCTCATGCAAAGAGGCAGCATGAAGTTCCTAAATCTCCTATATAACTTGGCATATGAAAGGAGCACTGCTGTAACTCAGCTCTGATTTAGAGCTGGTGGAAAATCCTACAGTCTGTGACTTCAGCCTCAGGAAATACCAGGACATCAAATTCTGCATATTTTTGTAAAACTCTCCTAGAAAAACAGTTTTCCAATATACTGCATTCTCCCTTATCCTTTTGGATTTGAACATTGCTCTGTTCCAAAGTAGTTCTGTGGTAGTACTCAGCAGCAGGTACACATTTTACCCATAACTGGGATAAAAGATGCTCAAGAAAAAGAAAAAATTATGTGCTATTTTCCAAATTTATTGCAGATACAGTCACACTCTCCCCTGACACTACACTAGCCAGAATTACAATGAATACAGTTAATTTACCAATAAACTAAGTATGTTCTGCATTTCAGTGGGAAGAATTGATAAGACTGTGCCCTTAGAGAAGCAGCCTGTAAGGGATGTGATGCAGAGCACAAGTACAAACTCCACAGAATAATCAACTGCATAAGAGATAAGAAACAACTGATTATGCATCTCTTCTACAAAAAGGATTTGGGGTTTTTAGAGGATCACAAAGTAAAGAGAAGCCAATGTCAATCTGCTTTAAAGAGAGAAAAAAGAAAAAAATGAAAAAAAAAAAAAAAACTCCCTTGAAATACAAACAGAATTTCTTCTTTGCAACTCAAAGTTGACCAAATCGCTAAGAAAACACTCTTCTGCTTTGAGCATCACAGTTCAAGGAGTACATGGATCAGAGAGTGTAGAGAAAAACAAGAAGAGCTCTAGAAAATGTGACCTATGGGAAAGGCTTGGAGCTCAGTTCAGCTGGGAAAAGGAGACCAAGAAAACAAACATCAACAACATAAAAGATATACACAGAAAAAAGACAGTAATAAGGTGTTCTTCATGCCTGCTGTAGCTAGGAGATAGATATTCAAAAGCTGGAATAGATGGTAAGGAGGAATTTGGGCTTTCATCATTAGAGATTTCTAAGAAAATGGTAGCTAATCTTCATACTGCACCTGAGAATAAAACATCATTCCTTGTGTCAGCTTCAATTATCACACGCCCATTTTGTCCAGCAGAGCCATCATCCCTCAGATCCAAAGCAGACAGAGCAAACCACTCCAGCCTTGTGCTACAAAAAGGCTCCTGCCTATTTGTAAAGTGTAGTCTGAAACTACTAATTACCCGGCATTTGTTAAACACTTTCAAGGTGCTCTAAAATATGAAGGTGAGCTTGGAGAATGGAGGAAAGATAGAACAAAGAGAAGAGCAAAAGAGAACAAAGCCAAATAATGGGTTGAGTTCTGCTCCTGAGAGTTGTGTTTGAAATCCAGGGCAGTTTTGTGGGCCATCACACGGGTGCATTTAACAGAAACAAATCACTTTTTTTGTTGCACAGACTTGTTAAGGATGTCATTTGCCTGATTAGCAGCCAGCTGCTCTTGCCCAATCCAAGTCTTTCCAGGCCAAAGGAAGTAGCTTCCCCATGAGGTGTCTCAGTGTCTGGTGGAGGTCACAGTTTTCCAGCTGCATGATCCAGTTGTTGGTCAAAGGGAAAAGAACATTATTGGGTTGTAGTAGCCCAGAGAACTAGAAACAAAACTATGAGAGGTTCAAGGTGATTCCATACTGGATTTGGATGTTCTAATACATAGGGTTTCTGGTCCAGCTGAAGGAGGTCAGCTGAGGTGGTCCTTTAAGATTATTTTTTGTGTGGAGAGGCAACTCTCACAGTCTGCTAGTCATATACCTCAGAGTATTTCAGGTTAGATAATTTGTGAATTCATATTTCTGCTTCTTTTTTTATGAGTTTATCATTGCATTCTTCATACTGACATTGCTACCATCAAAGCATATTTTCCAGCTACTTTTACAATACCAGCAAGAACTTCTGCCTGATATCCAGTTCAATCTGTCACTCCTTCACATAGGTTTGCTCTCCTTAAATCCCTCTTTCCCTGTTAACTCCTGTGCAAAAATTATCATCTTCAGTGATCAGCTATCAAAGAGGGATCTAAGGTCCATAACACAAAATCCATTCAGTTTTTAACCCCTGAAGGGTGCTGTCATTTTGTAGATAGCACAGGGAGCAGCCCACCCATGCTACCACCAGCTGAGAGCTGCAGGTTTGTATCTCATGGGCCACTTCAGGCTTTTCTGCTCATGGGGCTCTGTTGTCATTAATTAGGTGACTGCAAACTGGGGCTGCTCTTTGCACACCCAACACCTGGACACCCCTCTCCACCCACCAGCACACCCTGTGATGGTGCCACCAGATGCATCTGCACATCACATTCCTATTTCTCACTCACTCTGTGACTAAAGAGCTGCACAGAAAATGTACCTGCTTTAAGTGAAATGAAGAATACAGGGGATTATTTAACATATAAGAAAACACCAGCCCAAATTATTACAGAGTTCATGCAATTGGTGAGGAAGAAAGCAAGAGCAGGCTGTAAATCACACCTGAATTGGAAGTGGCTCTGTGCCTCAGAAAGCAGCCATACAGGACACCATGTGGCATTGTACACTTACCACCACCCTCATGGAAGAAACTCAGGCATCAGCCAAGGATGTCCATCTATGGCACATATTTCCCAAAGCTTCCTCTCACAGTCAGTGAAAAACTCACTATTACCTCACTCCAACACAGATGGTCATGGGTAATTAGAGGATGAATCTAGTTAGAGATTAGAACATGAGCTGGTGTGCAACTATATGTGTGCATCTAATTTCTCAATATACTGGTTGTACTGAGAAGGGTCTAAAGATTGCAGAGGTGGAGAAAACTTGCACTCTCATTGCTCCTTCTTCAGCCAGGTGACTCCTAAGGGAAAAAAAGTAATGAGAAAGCTGTAAGTCTTGAAACACAGAAGTAAAATTCCTGTGGAAATTAAAATATCAGCTATGTTTACAAATTATTAAAGTCCATACCATAGCATCATATGCTCAAAGTGATAAAATAAGACTGAAACTCATTCTTTTACACTGGCATGTCTTAACTTTTTGAGACATTGAGCAGCTTCGAATGTGTATGCATATAGGTAAAGTGGGAGTTCTGCATGGTTTCTTATTTAAAAAAAAAAAAAAAATCTGTCCAGTAAGCCTTTTAAGATGCCTGGGTGCATTTTTATAATTCTACATAGTCTGAAGTATTTTGTTTCAGGATTTGGCACCACTTCTACGTCTTTGTAGCACTGTACTTTCTCTTCACAACTTTTTCTGATTCAATGCACTCTCTCTCCCCATGTTCCTACAAATAAGATCAACAGAAGTGCTGAATCCTGCTTTAGGCATAAGAAAGGCAAATACTGCTGGGATATCCTTTCTGAGAATGCTGCAGCTTGTAATCCTCATTATCTTTGCTTCCAAAGGACCTCGGCTCTGCTCTTGAGGGCACATGAAACTCCCTCTGGGGATGGCCTTCACAGGGCTTCAGAGATTCAGGGGATGTGTTTGCACATAAGGATTGAGATGACCTGACAGAAATGTGGGAAGAAGGAACCAGACAGAAGATTGGATCAGAAGAATATATATCACTTTGGTAAACAGCTATTTTTATGTCCAAAAAGGTTTCTCCTAATTTGTTAGTGCTCTTTCTTATCTTAATTTTGTTGGATTTTTATGTATCTGATGAGCTGCCTACATCCAGGAAGAGATGCTCCATTAAAGTGCATGTAGAAATCTGGAATGAATAAATACGTAAATTGCCACCTATTACCACCCTAAACTGAAATGCCTGATATGTTAATCTGCTTAAATGCAGCATTAAACACTTATTGCAAGTTTTCTTACTTCACACAAAATCAACCCTTGAAATAATATTTCTTTAAAATATTAAGAAAAAAAAAAAAAAAAGAAAAAAAAAAAAAAAAGGAAAAACCCTCTTGTTTACTCCAGATTCTCCTTTTGGCTAGGGTTCCAAGAAGCAATTTCTTCCTCCCCGAGGGATGCTGCTTCTGCAGCACATTGCAAAAACAAAATCCTACCCCCACATAACAAAAACCAAGAACACTGTGCACAAGCAGACTTCAGAATTGCCAGTCTCAGCATTCAGCCTTTGCAGGTTTTCCCTCATTATTACAGACATTAGTGATTGCTGATACACATGGATGCAATTAAGAGGAAGCAAAGAAAGGATTCACAAACAACAGATGAGCTTTGGAGAGGGAGCAAAAGCTGAACCATTTATTCACTTTTCTGTTTTAGCTGTGAGAGGAGGGTACAGACTCATCACTATGAAAAGTCTTGTAGCAAAGCTTGTAGCATAAAGTGGATTAAAGAGGGAGATTTCTCTTATGCTTTCTGCTCTTTCTTTTTTATAGCATTTATGTCTGCTTTTCAAAAAGTGAGGACTATGTTTTCATTTGGATCTCTATAACCATGTTGTTGACAGAGAGGGCAGAATTCTGCAGATCACTGAAGTCATCAGAAGCTACTGATAGAAATAGCTTAGCACAATTTTTTTCTATTTTTATCTCAACCCAAGAGACTTTGATGATTTTCAGCCAAATTTTCACTAAAATAATTTAATTTCCTGATAACCTACTTTTAATCTATAAACAGCATCTACGTTCCCTCTTTCAGAGATTTTCCATTTGTGCGTGTTTCTAGGAGAACATTTTAAGACCCTCACTGGGAATTGCCACATAATGAACAAATGCCAAAGCTGAGCTGAGATCCTGAGTTTACCTCCAAAGCTCCCTCTTCGTGCTTTCCAGGGACACTGACATCATTCTGATTTTACTTGGGACTCCAGAGGAAGCCTCGAATAGAATTAATTGAAGACAAGTGGTCCTGCCCTGAGTGCTACTCTGGGGATTCAAGATTGCTATGGAGATGACAGGGCAGTCATGAACACACTCTGAATGTGAACAAATACTGTCCAAATAGCCCACACGAACCAGAAGAGCTGCTCTATTGGCAGTAAAGCCATGCTTTCCCTGCTGAAAACTTAGAGTTCCCCATTTGTTTTGTGGAACCCTGGACATAAAGAGGTTTGTAGGAAAGCAGGAAATTACATAAGCCTGAATTCTCCTTTGCTTTCCCTTGCAAGCAGCTTAAGCACAACTTCACAGGATGTTGCTGGCTATAGGAATGAGTATTTGTAGGACCTCAAACACATGAAGTAGACTAAATCATGGAGATATTCAGTGCACCTCAGCTCAGACACTGTGGTAGGAGCACAGGACAGTAAGTACAGTGATAGATGTCAATAATTCAAATGTCTGGAGGATTTTCTCTACGCTTTAGGAACAGCGTGCACTCAGGAAGATGAACTGCTCTTTTCAGAAACAGTAAACAGCCCTTTTTCCAATCCATTTATTTTTTAATAAAATGCTGACAAAGATTCAAAGCTACTATTTGAGGGTGCCCTTCATGGCCTCTTATCGAGAGGTGAAAATTGTACAGATGCCCTTTAAGTGGAGGTGAATAAATTGAGAGTCAAATCTAGACTCATTTTGGAGCTGTAACTTAATTCTAATCACATGAGCAGTCCCACTAAGTTCAAAATGCTCAAAAAGACCCCATTAAGACTCTGTTTTGACTTAGTCATACTGAAATAATCTTCTGTCACATTCTGAATTAGTGCTGCAAACTGTGGATAATCATAAGGAATTTCCACAGCACTGGCAAACTGACTCAACTCTTGCAAGGCTTGCAAACACCAAGAGAGAATAACAAGAAGAATTTCCTTCCCAATTTTCTCAAGATTTCCTTGAAAATGTTCAGATTCAAACACTAGTGCCTTTCATGAACACAAAAGCTAGGTTTTAAACATGGTTTGTATTGAAAAGAGCCCTTTGGTGGCTATCAAGGGACCTTGTGTCCTTGCCCTAAATTTTAGGGTCTCCAACTTTAGTGATCCTATAAGATCTGAGTAAGTCTTCTAACTCTATCAGATCCATTGGGATCAGAACCTTTGTCCCACAGTGCTGCCTGAAAAAAATCCTATGGGACACCAGGACTTTCTATGGAGTTATTTACCAGAGGATTTGGGTTTATTATCAACAGAAGAACTCTGCAGTATGTCATGGTTTGCTTCCATAGCAGCTAGGAACAGCCATGAATAAATCATGAAGATGCTTAGGAGTGTTCATATATCTGAATTACAACATGTTTCCTACACTAATTAAGAAATATTCATCCAACTTACTTAGACTCTGTCACATATTCCATATTGGTCATGTCAGCATTATACTTACTTTCTTCCTGAACCCAGTCAGTATTGACAGACTAGTTTGCATGCATTATGCAGCAATATGTATTGCCAGCCTCCCTACCAGCCCCTAAGTGAAAAGGGAGAAATCCTCCAGAGAAGTTTTCACTATGGATTTGCATCTCTCCTCAGATTATTAGATCTTCTTCAACCCCAGTTCATAATACCTAATTACCCTGTAGCCTGTTCTCAATTATTTAAAGCCCAGACCTTACTTATTGAATTTTATGGTTTAATGTTAATAGATCAGAGGTTAACTGGCTCAATATTAGAAAAGGGGTCACTGGCTCAGTAATACAAAAAGAGTCAGGATTATGTTGAGCTCCTCAGTATTATTAATCAAGCTTTAAAGAGGGAACAGAGAACAGAATATGTCAGCCACAGCAGGGTTTGAAGGAGAAAGTCAATATTTACAGACATGAGTGTCTCCTACCTGAACTGCAGAGAATTCTGAGCAGCTGGGGCTTGATAGTCAGCTTCAGACTTCCGTGGATCAGAGCAGAGCAAAGGAAGTGACATCAAAAAGACAATACTTTACCCAATCAAACCTGAATATTCTTAACCCTAAAATAGACATGGTATTATTAGATGACTGCTCTGACTGACTGGGCAGGAATGGTACAGCCTTATCATCAGACACAAAAGATACAGGGTTAACTCCCCATTCTTATTTGTTTCCCCCCCCTCCCCCATTTTGAATGTGTTAAGGATACGGTGGTGGTAATGCTGTAGGCTTCTAAGGATCCAAAGAAATATGGGGAAAGATGACTTTATTTTTATTAGGCTAGCTGATGTAGTTGGAAAAAGCATAAAAAGATTTTGATCATCTGTTAGTTACCAATGGGGTAAATAGGCTGCTTGCCATGGTATGAGAGGGGAAGGCAAACTAGACAGCCAGCAGCTTTGATTTTCCAGATAATGGTAAAGTAAAATCCCAGTCCCACTACCTCTGGTGCTTTATGAAATGTTCAGACCAATTTTTTTTTTTAAATTTTTTTCTTTTTCTTTCAACCTGTACATTCAGATGACCAAGAAACAGCTACCACGGGCTAATTGAGCCTCAACAACCATCCACAGGCACTGCTGCCCACAGCAAGTACAGTGTGATACAATTTATTTTAATCTCAGTGGAAAAAGCTTAAGCCTCATTATCTCACATTTACCAGGATTTAGAGTTATCCCAATGCAGTTATTTCTGCTATTCTTCTCTTGTCTTTTCAGATAAACTGAGTAATATTTTATGTCACAGTTATGAACTAACATTTAGGCCAGTTTCCAACAGCCTTTTCCCTGTTTTTTACGAAGACATTTTTGACAGTTTGTATGAATTTTACACAAGAAATCCCTTTTTAGAATAACTGTAAACCACATCACCCTTCTCCCAAGACAAGTCCCAGAAGCAATTTCTCCCACTTAAGCAAATAACAGCATTACTATTGCTGAAATCAGGATTTCAGTTCATGCTTCTCTTTTTCTTTTAAGCATAAGCTCAATGTAATTGGACACTTAACAGAAATTGTTCTAAAGATTTGCACAAAGCTTTTCTGAAGACCAGGATTCAAAAAGTCCAGCCTCTTCTATGACTCAAATTATTGGGCCAGTTATTCCAGAAGCCATTACATTCCTAACCCTGCTGTTGTCAGCACTTATTGTCCAGAGTAGGAGTTTATGTCTTTATAATAAACGAAATCATTCCCTATTGAGGAAGATCTCTCTATTCACAGAATTCTGTAGCTTTTAGGCTTTTAAACCCACCATGCTTCTTCTCAGCCAAACAATTCCAATTACCCTTATTAGTGCTAGTGAAATTGCTTGTAATATCTTTTTAACACCCGCACTAAACAGAATATTTTGCCACTCCATCTATAGCATTTTACCTGGAGTTTGCTTCTGAAGGTGTGCAAGCTTTTAGGGCAAAGGTAGAACAAACAAAAGCATAGTACTGAATGCATGGAAGAACACTGAATCAAACTGAATCATTCTAAGAATCTGGAGTTCAGTGACACTGAGACTGAATTGTCTGCTACAAGGTGAAGCTAAGCCTCCTAAAGTATCAAGCATTCCAGCTTTCAAACCAGCAAGAAGTTATCAGTCTGTGTGAAAGCTGACAGCACAAGAAAACAGTTGTTGTGTGGCAGACTGCAGATTGAAAGCCTTTGTCCAGCTCTGAGGGCTGAGAGCCCTCTGGGTCACACCAAGACCAGCAGCTGCTAGCAGCCAAGAGCAGAAGGGCAGCAGAACTCTCTCATGGAGACAACACTTGCCATGAGATATTCCTGCCCCATGGAGTCTCCAGGAGTCTCCTTCGCAGGGCTGTTACTGCCCAGCTCCTCAGCAGAGGCAGAACAACTATGCCTTACTTGGAAAATCCACCAAAAATCCAGGGAAAACTGCTTAGCTCCTGCTAAGCAGGACAGGCTTAAAGCCTGCAGCCCTCCTGGCACCTCAGCACAAGGAGGAATGGAGAGGTTCACCTGACAGACACCAGCCTGGATTGGTTAACCCGGGGTTATCCTGGTTCATCCTTGGCCCCAGAAAAGTCCAGGTTAACAGCAAATCACCCTTTGGGACAGCTGTTTGAAAGAACATTAGCAGGGAAAATCCAAACTATCTTCTTCTAGATTTTTCTTGCCCCCAAAATTTGGCACCATGGATAATTGGCCTTTTGTCTATGCAAGGCCATGCCCTAGAGCTCCCCACAGATCTGCCTTGTCCTCCAAATCCTGTGCTGATGAGGTCTGGTCCCAGGGACACATCATGGCCCTACAGGCTTCTGTAATGACACCTGTACCCCCAGCCTCTGCTCCTAGATCCCCAAATCCTCAGTGCACCAGCCTCTTGCAATACTGTAAATTACATGAATTGAGACACACTTTTCATATTATTAATAATTTCAGGAAAGATAAGAATTTGCACAAAACCATGAGCCCAGCTTTGATTATTTAGGTGCCTTTTGTCTTATCTGACACAGAGTCCTATCCAAATTATAGCTCCATATGTGCAGAGACAGCCTGTTACATTTCTCCCTCTATGAAGGGAATGTGGTTTTTCTTAGATGGATGGCATCAGCAGTGCCAAACAATACCCTTGTTGGGAAAATATTAGGACAGTTTTATGTAACCAATGACTGAAGTCAACAAGATTTCTGTAATAATTATCCTCTTTTCAACTCCTATTTCCAAGAACTCCACAGCAGCAAATCCTTATCAGTTTCTATACAATCACTGCTGAAATTTCCTTTACATCAGCAACATGTACCTCATTACTTTTAGTGATCTCATTAAGTAAAACACTTAAGTGACCAGGGCCTAAAAATTAACAGGATTTAGGGAAGCCAAAAACTAAAACACCATACTATTTCATTTGTCTAAACTCAATTTACTTTTATAAAAGTCCCTTTTTTAGGCTGTCATTTTTAACCACTCATTTTAGTAGTAAATTTTTTTGACTTAGCAAATTGTTCAGACTGTGAAATTGCTGTTCTTTTGCTGACATAAGTGCTGAGAGCACTGTTGGAGATGTGCTTGTGGTAGTCTCCTGTAATGAGATGATTCAGTCATCAGTGAGTCTGGAAAGACTTAGAGATGCATCTTCCAGGGCTCAAAAACTGGAGGCATTTTAGTACACAAGAGGCATTTGAGGGTTTATCAGACAGTTTCTTGTCCTTGCACAACACCACATCACATCAGCCCCACGGGACAGCTGTGCTTCCAAATCAGTGTGTCCTGATCACTGCTCCATCTATGCCATGTCACTGTTCATTTCAGCTGCTGTAGCTCAAGCACAGGAATACTCTGAAAAAAGCACAGATACAAGTGCCCTACTCCTATTATTCATAGATGTGTTCATCAGCAAATTGTAGTCCTCAGATTGATTTAAAACATTTGTGTCAAAAAACCAAAAGAATATTGAGAGAAAGCCCAGAAATGCAACCAGTTTTTATGCTGGAATGCTCAATATGAATTCTGATATCTGTCTAAAGACTTTAGAGTATGTGTGCAGGTGACTCTGGAGGCCATTCAATCTTCCCCAAAGCTTAGAGGTATTGCTAGCAAGAGCTGAAGAGTGGGAAGATTAAAATGAGAGATCACAGGGGAAACAGAGAGATTCCTCCCAAAAACACCTTTTACTGCAGCACTGCAGGGAAAGACAATCTATATTTGCAAAGTGTGTGTCAGCCTCTGAACTGCCTTATAGCAACATCCTCAGATAACAGAGGTGGGACAGCAGGGGGAAGAGCTACTGTGCTAAGGCATTTCTTTTTATGCATTTTTCACTCTTTAATGTTTACTTAACATTTCCTAGAAAAAAAATCAAACCAAATGCTTAGAGAAAGACACACAAATGACAACAGTCTTTCAGTAGCAACTTTTGAACCAGGAGCTCTATGTTCATTTCCCAGCCTTTTTGTGACAGGTCATGGTTATGAAATGGGGAGAATTAGGAAAGAGCCCTCATCCATAGGAGACTGGAAAGCAAAGTGACATTGTGTCTCTCTCCACATGGTGGTTGCCCTTGATGCCAATGGCATGGAAGGGAGCACTGACTCCATGAGATAAATGTTAGGGCTGCTGCTGATTGCTCTAAATTACCTCTTGTTTGAAATTGCTTCTCTCCCAGCTCATGCTGGGCTCCTTGTTTGGAGCTGCCCTGTGCTCATGACCAACATCAGCAAACACAAGTGATTTCAGGGAAGAAAACAATGTGAAGGTTGGGTGGGATGTGGCTCCCTCCTTCCCCAGCACCAGGCTCTTTACTTCATGCCCTGAACACATCAAAGTAGTGATGGCCTCTGAAAGATGGGGCCTCATGTTCTGAAGTTAATGGAGCTAGGTGTATTACAGCAGAGAAGGGAAAGTCATCAGGCCTGATTTATGTCTGCCTCTGGAGCACTGCCTGTGACAGCAGAAGATTTAGGAAGAGGTGGCATTGTTTAGGTCTCCTCAACACACTCAGATAAGAAGCACTGGAAAAGTACCACAGCTCCTCCATGGTCAGGAAAAACAGCAGTGCAGGAAAGCAAAAGAGAATGCATATTGACTGCCCCAGGGAAGGCATTGTGCCAAGGGATAAAACAGGATCATTACCTATAAAACGTGTAGGTCCAGAGGACTCACTGTCCTCTGAGTGTGTTGTAGTGGCTCAGGGCGGGGGTAAATAGAAACACCAGCCTGCTCTATTTTCTATGGACCATTTAACATCAAACTAGTGGTTCTTTCTGACCATCTTCTACCCTGAGGGAATTAAAATTCCAGCTCCATGCTCTTCTCTCTTTTGGTCATTCCCTCCCAAAAGACCTCACCTCAAGGGAAGGCTCTGCTATCCCACCCTAGTGCCAGCCCTTTCTCACACACACACAACCTCTCCAATGAGTCACAGAAATTCAGCCCACTCACAACCTTCTGCAAGGCAAAACTCCATGTACTCTGAATCACCCACTGCTCCTGGTCCTTGTTGTGTGGAGCCACACAAGGAAAAGACACACAGCACCTCAGTGGGAAGAGGAAAAGGAGGGATACTGGGGGAGAAAAGGGGAATATGGGAGGTTAATGTCTTCTCTATCAGGGGAATATCATACAGAATATAGATCAGGAAACATCACTAGTTTAGAAGTTATTTCTTTAATTGAATTTAGTTCATTCATCCCTCCTTCCACATATTACTATTTTTTATTAAATCCCACAGGGACAGGATTTTCATCTCTTATCTTGATAAGCACTGCTATGAGATCACATATGGAGACAGGAATGCAGCCAACCAGCCTAACAAGAGGCACCCAAACTATTGGGTTAGACAGCAGAACCAGCAAATCTCCCTTAAAATAAGAACTGAGAAAAGAAACAATTCCTGCATGGAAGTAGTGCAAACAGCTAGGTTTCCATCAAGAGGCAAAGCAGTATGTCAAAGAAAGAAGTAAATATCACTTTTGCTTTTGTAAAAGTAGGCAGAAATCCTGTTCCATAAATAACTTAAAAAGATGCTAAAGAATAGGCATGAATGCACAAAACTGAATATAGTACTGCATTCACCAATGAGGGAATTAATAGCTGTTTCCACATATGTTGTAAAATATGGGGACATAACACAGTCCCTAAATGAGTACCCCGGTACTACAACGTCATTAATAAAGATGAGTTTTGGTAACAACTCTACAGAAATGTCATCTGGATTTCAAAATTTTTGTCTTTTTCCATCTGGGTCAAGTTAAATTTTGTTTTTTTCATTCTCCAAATTAAAATGGATTAAACAAAACAAAAACCTTAACATATAGGCTAAGGAGGATACTAAATCCTTTTCTAGGAGAAAAATTTAAGTGCATAGGAAATTTATTGTGGAAACTGGAAACAAGAGTCTCTTTGAGGGGAGCAATACAAACTTTCATAAAAATGCAAGGAGTCTCAAGCAGAAAAATTTTGCAAGAATAATTTCAATCATGTGGGCAGAACAACTTTACAAAAACAATGCATAAACAAAGTACAGCAAAAAGACTAAACTTTAAAGCATGAAGTATATTATTTGTAGTAGCACAAAGAACAGAAAACAGATATCACAGGGCAAGGGGCAAGAGTTTTCTTTAAAGAAGAACAGGATCAAAGTCAGCACAGGCCTGGAACATTATGTCCTATTAATAAGATTTATCTGAGCATGAGTGACAGGCAAACACAGGTGAAGAGGGATTGAATTATTACATGAACCTCAATGGAATTATTATTCAGCTGCAGAAGACTGCCAAAAAGTTGTCAGGTTCAACTCAGTTATGATAGCCATGGACACAAAAAATGAGTGTAACCCAAATCTTTGCCAGTAAAATAGAAGTTATATCCTGATACCTATTTTTTTTTAAATAATCAATTAACTAAACATCAAACCCCACTATTTTTTTTTTTTTTGCAGAAGAAGAAAATAGGTTTATAATTTTCATCTCGACATTTTATTGAACAAACCAGGTTGATTGATAATGCTAAGAAAAGGAAAAATAAAGGACTGCAATAAAAATATTGCAACAGTAGTCCAGAAATATTTTGGAAAAACTTCAGATAATCTGTTCATAGAGAATATAACCAGAACGTGTGTCCTTACATGCCTCTTAGATGTAGAAAAATCCCTCTTTGATCTAGAGAAAGCTGACTTTTTACAAAAAGGAAGTATTATTGTGTACTGATTTAAGAACCAGGGTTTTTGCTGATGCCTTGAATTGAATTCCTGACAAGGAGAGCCTCTCCTGTGATTTCAGGAAACTTTGCTGAGGAAGCTCTGAGCATCCTTCACTTAGTCCCTGGTGGAAGACAGAAAATATTTGGCTTCAGCTCAGTCTGAAGGAGGAAGAAGTCTCTCAATGCCTTTTACTTTTATCAAAGATGGTAAATTTAAAATGTGAAATGTGCTTTTTCCTTTTAAGCAACTGAGCACAGGGCTGTTGAAGGTTGCTATTTCCCTACATCTGCCATATACTACATTTATCCATAAATAACTACAGAATGCACTAACAACTCAAAACTCTGAGAAATGTCGTAACAGATTTTTTGTTAAAAAAAAAGGAAAAAAGATTTCTAACATAGTGTAAATATTAAAGGTAGATTTCTTGTAAGTGTATAATATGTACTTAATTCTGTTTGTAGTTTAGTCAATGATTTTGGAAGTCCCTTCCAAAACCAGGAAAAAAGATTTATGGCATTTGGAAACCAATCCAATTTCCACTGCACTCCTTATTATTTCAAGGAAAAGCATATGGTTTCTCTAGGGAGGTGTAAAAAAGGGCAATTTAAATTGTATGTACCAGTTCATGCAGAGCATTGAAGACAGATCTCTGCAGGGCCAGCTGCTCTGCTCAGAAACCTCAGAGTAAATTCAGTTTACTACCAGTCACACTGAAATGTCTCTAAATGTTCACCAGTTTAGCATGGAACAGAAGAGAGCCCAATGCCAGAGCTGTAATTTTCCCAGGGAAAAAAACAAAACTAAACTAAATTAAACAAAACAAAAACAATAACAACCAATTACAAGACCCAAACATACCTGGCAGAGACTCACACTTTACCCTTTAACTCTTTGTACATTCAAGCAGAAACATGCCAAACGCCAAAGTTGTGATCCAATGCTGGCAATAAACAGCCACTGAAATTTTGATGACAGAGCTGTGGAGTGGAAGAAATGGAAGCAGGACCCAATGCCTCTTTATGAATTCTCCACGGGACCATCAGAACCAGCAGGTGCTGTACTTCTCTCTCCCTGCACAGTTGGCACAGTTACAGGGAAAAACCAAGGCATAACAACAAAACAGGTAAAACAGAGCAAGTCTACAGAGTGCCCTCATCACAGCACAGATGCTCTGAGAGAAGCCCTTGGAGGACAGGGCTGGATGGAGCCTTTTTGGGGAGGAGAAATGCTGGTCTGTTTCTCCTGACCTGCAGCAGGGGTGTCAGCATTGTGCCCTCACCATATGCCCTTGCTCATCAGCACTGCTGAAATGACATTATAAACTAAACAAAACCAGAAGGGCCTCCAGCTGCTGAGAGGGCCTGAGACAAGCCTCTTGTGCACAGCACTGTTCCAGAGAGATAACCATCCAAAGCTGATATGCTGCAGGAACTGTGATCCCTTAGCTCCCCTGCAGGAGCTGCACAGTAATTCCCACCCCTCACCTGCTCTTACTGATTTTCCTCCAATTCTAAACAGAGTGCTTGCCCTCCAGATACTCTCACAATCAAAAGCTGTGGAGCCAGGATGCTGTGCTTTGCTGGGGTTCTGCAGCCAACACCCAGAACAGAGGCACAAGACCTTAGAGTACCTTGCAAGTGCAATGGACCTACTTCATGTGCTTTGGTCTTGCTGCTCTGTGTTTGCAGGTGAGCAATGGCATGCTCAGCAGGAAAGGAGAGGATACAGCCTCTGAACACACTGGGAACAACAGCACAACGTGAGCCAGTGGTAAATCTTACCTGCTGAACAGCTGGTGGTGCTGCCTGTGACACAGGTCACACCCCTCAGGTCTGGTCTTGACTCTCCATCAGTTTTTATGTGACCCTTGGTGTCATTTTGCAGTCTAAGAAAGGGTTTAGAAATATCCAAAGGTGAGATCTCTACAAAGGCCACTTTTAATCTGGGAAGGGAAATTATTAGGGATAAAGCAAATTAGCAGGGGTCCTAAAAGCCATTCTTCCTGTGCCTCAGCAATGGCTGGATAGTTATGAGGAAACAATCTCTTCTGTTGAATGTTTAACCAACATAAGGCTGAAATAGAGCTATTAAAGGACTTCAGGAATCACAGAGGGGCCAGTGGATAAAAATATGTGAGCTATATCCAATGTTTCCTTTGTAACTTAATCCCATGTCTTCCTGGGGAATGAAAGCCAGGTTCATACTGGCTCTTACCCCTCTAGAAAAGTAAGTACAGGACAAATTTTGCTCCGCTCTTTATATTTGCAGTCATTTCCTTTTTAAATTAGAGGAAGGAGTACTTGAAAGGACACACTCTTAAGTACTTTTCTTGTAGTTCAACTTCGTTTTCCTTTTCTCTTCACAGTTTGCAACAGCCCCTTAGGAGCTTAAAAACAAACATTGCTTCATTCCCCTTCCAAATGTGTCTTCTTCTATTTGTCAAACACTAATTCCCTGCACCCCTTGTGTTACTAATTAAGCTTAAAATTAACATGTGAGTAAACAACTAGAACCTCGTTTGTGCATCTGCATCATCAGAGATGACAGGAGAAGAAATGTTATGTCAAGTCCCTATCCTCACAGCACGTCTCCTGGAGCACAGTGATAGCGAAACCAGTGAAGTTTCAAGCCTTGTTATTCCACAGGGCTACCATAAACAACAACAGATCTTCAAGGGAACTTTCACTGATTCTCAGATGAAGGGAAAGAAGAAAGACTTTGGCTTGGAAAAGTCCACAAAAAGTTACAAAAAATTCCTCCAGCATTTGCTTCTTCTGAAAATTCCCACCCCTCTGACTGACATATAAAGAGAAAAATGTGTACTAAAAGGCAATGGGCACAGCAATTGACAGGCAGTCACCCAGGGAAGGTCCAGCTTGAAGCATTATGGAAAAATGAGGAGGTTTTAATGGTGGCAGGAAAACAGGCTGCCACACCCTTTTGTGCAGCAGTCACAGAAGGAAGCAAGACTGTTTCATGATCACACATTAGGTTTAAGGGTATAAATTTTCTCCTCCTTTATACCTCATTTTTCTACAGCTGACAAGTGAGACCTGAGTGTTTCTTAAAATAACAAAGTTTGTTTCCACTTTCCAGAGGTTAAAAAAATTGGGCAAAGTCCCAAACAGGAAAATCGAGACAAATGTCATATTATTTTACTTGCCTGAAAATTGCTTTTAAATTACAGAAATATATATAAAACTGCCAGTTTTAGTCTGGCTGACCTGTATTGGCATAGTGAAACCCTGCTGGCAGAAAACCCACTAATTCCTTGAAAGACACATTTGTTTGAAGAGCAGAGAAAATTCCTTTTACGCTTGGAAGGAAGGCGTTTTTTCACCACAATGGAACTCTCTGAAAGTCACAAGAACAAGGCAGATGTCTAAACTTCCTCTGCTTAAATGGAGGACATATGCAGTCATGTTCCACCAACACAACATTTATATATAGGTGGGGAAGGCTCTCAGGGCTTGTGCCTGAAACACAAAGCACTCAGGTATAATCCTGACCTTGAGGTCTCCTTTCTCCCTTTGATAATTATTTCCTCTCACCAAGCCTAAGAGGAGCAGTGGCAATGGCTGTGATTACATGCATGAAGGAAGCACTAATACAACTGAAATGCTAATGGCTCTGGACAACTTGCAAGAATGTATTTTCTACCCCTGAGCATTAAAAAAAATACAGACAGGCTCTTATTGTCTCAGCCTGATCATGGGAGAGCCCAGGAGCTGTGTCAACCCTCAGATGCCATTGTCCTCCACACAGTCCACACACACAAAGAGCAAACAAACCACCTTTGCTTTTATTGGGAAGGCACGTACAGGAGGCACTACCCACCAAGGATAAGGTGAGGGAGTTAAAGTCATGAGTGATATAATCCCTCTGATTAGAAGTCTACTTCCATCCTCAGATATTTGAGACCATTTTATTGACATTTCTGTTCCTAATTTCTTCCACTGGTATATTGTGATTTCTCTGAGACTTATCAACAGAGCAGATCACTGGGGCAGTAACTCATGATAGCAGCATTTTTGGAATAAATAGTCTTTTTGTTAGCAAAGTGAGAGAGATTTACCTGTGGTAAATATTTCTGAATCTTTCAATAAAGTTATGGCAATTAACTGGGGAAGTATGGAAAAGAACAATATTTCAAATGCAAATGATTTTCCTGCTTTGAATTTAACTCTTGATTGTTTGCTTTCAGTTTTGACGTTCACAGGTTGGTGAATTTGAAAACAAATTTCATGTCAGATTATTCTCCCATTCCCTGTCAGTGACATCCCCTGAGACCAGTTATTACACCAGCTTATCCTTACCTCCTGTGTCACCTGCACACAGATTTTCTTATTCCAGAGATTTTTCTGCCTTTATTGAAGATACTCCTGCATCAAGCTGAATAGTATTTGTCTTAAGCATATCCCTTCAGAAATTCATGTTGTTTTTTTTAACTAAATAAAGCTAGAAGAGCTGTTCTCTATATATCAATCCACCAAGTCACTTCAGGTTCATAGTCTCAGGTGATTTATGCCTTCTTTCTGATATGAAGCCATTTCCTTGAGCTCAGAAGGTGGCTTAACGCCTGTCTGACTACCTAAGTGGCAATTTAATCTTTAATTAGAAAGTACTATTTCCACTTCTCCACGTGCCTTGGAAATGAATTCTCTGTAATATTTCCTCTGCACAGCAGTGATCAGAAGGAAACTTTTCCATGGGTTCTGCCCTTTCCTGCAGCTCACACCAGAGGCTGGGAGTGGAAAACACAGATGTTAGTAGAGTTGGATGCCTGAAGAGATAAATTCAGCTCTCATTCTACCAGATCCAGGATGACAAGGACAGGGAAGCACTGTTGTCAGCTAAGCAAAGCTGGGATTTGAACCTATTTCCGCTAAAGTACGAGCTGACAAGCTCCACCCAGCCTCCAGAAGTAAAAAATACACAAACATGCTGCTGTGTCCTCATTTCTGTGCAGAGTGCAGAACTTGCCATAACAAGTGCCTCAAATACCACCATTTCCTTTCTCTTCTTGAAAACTGAATGCCACTGAAGTATTTACAAATTCTACATGAAGAATTACATTTCCTAAGGGTTGCAGACACCTTGAGCAGAGGATAAAACCAACAACAAATGCAAATCCCCTGTCATCACTTCACTATGCACATCAGTGTCAGACAGCCCTTGTGTGACACTATTCAATCTGTACTTCCACAGACCACAGCAGGGTTGAGGGCAGCTGGGTTTGACAGCAGAGATGCTAAGGAGCAGCCCAGGGGAAGGTGTGGTGGAAAGGAGTGATAGCAGCTTCTGACAGATGGACAGCATCTCCAGGAAAGGGATGTTATGGGAGGCAATGCCCCATGGGAAAATGGCTCTAGATTGGTTTCTAGGGGAAGGCTCAGCCTTGTGACCTCCTGAAAGCTACAGAAAGTCAAAGCTGCCAACTCTGAGAACCAAGGTTCACAAGGTCAACTGCAGGCACAAGGCTGCTTGTGAGGAGTTCAGTGGGCATAGCTGAAATTACTTCATTCAGGAATCTTGGTGTGGGTTTTGTTCGGTTCATAGAGAGTGGCTGTGTCAGCCTTGTGTTCCACAGAGAAAAGGGATTTCTGAGAGTAGAAGGAGATGTTTAAGGCAGAAGGAAACAGGACATGGACAGGCTGGAGTGGGTTTGGAGGAGGCCATGAAGACAATCAGAGGGATGGAGCACCTCTGCTGTGAGGAAAAGCTGAGAGAGCTGGGCTTGATCAGCCTGGGGAAGAAAAGGCTCTGGGGAGACCTCAGAGCACCTTCCAGTACCTAAAGGGGCTACATGAAAAACAGAGAAACTTTTTAGCAGGGCCTGTTATAATAAGACAAGGAGTAATGGTTTTAAATTAAAAGAGGATAGATTCAGGCTAGAAATAAGGAAGAGATTTTTTTACAGTGAGGGTGGTGAGGCACTGGCACAGGTTGCCCAGAGAGGTGCTGAATGCCCCATCCCTGGAAACGTTCAAGGTTAGGTTGGATGGGGGTCCCCATCTATTTGAGGGCAACCCTGCTCTTTGCAGGGAGGTTGGACTAGATGAGCTTTAAAAGTCCCTTCCAGCCCAAAATGTTCTATGATTCTGTGAATTTCAGACTATAAATATGGAGCACATTTAGAATGGGGAGCACAAAATACTCATAAAATTCTAGACTCTCCATCTCAAGGGACAGCTGAAAGCTGTGCAAAAAACCGAAAATCAGCCCAAAGCATGAGTATGGCACAGGAATTTCTAGGCAAGGCCATTTTCTGACCACCCAGAGAAGGGTTCAGCAGGCCAAGCACTGAGATGCCAACCCCTGTCCCATTTTCGTATCCAGGGAAATACAAGACTGGAGAGGTCACACAATCCCCTCTCCCATCAGTTCTTGTTCAGCTGATCAAGCAGAGAGCTAAGCAGCATTCTCTGAAAATGAGAACAACACACAGAAGCCTCCAGATTTGCTGGAAAGGGGATCATGCTGCTCCTCTAACAAACTCCAGTAGGGAATTGTCATTCTGTTACATTTGTTTGCTCAATTAATCATTCAGCCTTACAAGTATGCAAACCAAAGGAGTATTGATCTGAGGATCCATTGTGATGTGCTGAAAGGGAATGCTGTTACTGGGGCTCCCCATGGAGCTCTCCAGGCAGACCCAGCCTCTCCACCTGATCAAGGCAGCTCTCCCTGCCCTAGCCAAGCAAGCCACCTGCTGTGGCAAATTCAGTCAGAGCTGGGTACCCACCTCTAATGTATGGATGAAAATGGTTTTTTGCCTGTTTATGTAAAAATATGAGATTGTAATAGAGTTATTAAAAAACAACAAACAAACAAAAAAAGTTTTTTCAATTTTAACCAAATTACTCTGAAAATTTGAGTTAAGTTTTCTGTGTCCTCTGAACCAGGTGGGTATATGGTCATTGTAAAATAAAATGAGACAGAGCTGGAATACAAGTTGTCCATTCACCTAACATTTGTTTGCCATTCTATTTATCTCAACATCACAATGAAGGAAGAAACTCACTCAGAAGGACGGAAAAAAAAAGAAGAAAAAGAAATGGAAGGAAAGGAAGGAAAAACTGTGTTCTGTATGATACCTAAGTCACTTCACAATTAATATAACCACAAAAGCATTTTTGTTCCTATTCATAAGCTCCCTCCCCTGTGCTGTTTTAACGAAAGCAGTTTAAATGATGTTACATCTCAAGAATGCCAAATGAGCCTGCATTTTATATTGCAGCACATTTTTTTCCATAGGATAACTGTATCTCACCGTGCCTTAAGATTTCCTAATAGATGTGGTTGTTTTACTAATCCAATCTGGCCAAAAATGGCACCTTCATATTTCACTAGAAGTTCAATGGCTCGTGGCAGAAGAGCTGGGACATAATTCTGCCTTCGTATGAGCTGTTAGTCCTCTTTCGGAAAGATTAATCAGTTTGCAGGATTCTTTCCTTTTGCCTATAAAATGAAGACTGTTCTTTAAGAGTTTTTTTTTGCTTTACAAAAAGGTGTTGATTAGCTGGCTAAAGATCTCAGCACCTCTGTTACTGCCTCTTCCATTACCCACACTCACATCAGCCTTACCCAGGCTGCCCTCCACCTTCTCTGTAGCCTCTCCGGAGCTCTCCATCACCTCCTCAGCAGGGCCATATTTCAGTGCAGAATGGGCAGGGGAAACAGGGCTGTTGAGTGACATACAACAAGCCACGGTCTTGAACACTGCCCAGAGAGGTCGATAAATCTCCCATTATAGACCTCATTCTCTTACCTCTCCTGTTCCTCAGGAATGGGAGAACATTCCACAATTCCTGGGTTTGAAATCCTGTGAGCTCTGATGGAAGCTGGCTGGAATCAGCATGGAATGGTGCAGCAATGGTTGGGCTGGATGGGCTGGGGGCGGCTGGAATGGGCTGGCTGGAATGGGCTGGCCTGGAATGGCGCGCGGAATGGGCTGGCCTGGAAGGCAGCGGATGGCTGGCTGGAAGGGCTGGGCAGGGCTGGGAGCAGGGGCTGGAATGCGATGGGCTGGAATGGGATGGGCTCGGCTGGGTGGGGCTGGCATGGGATGGGCTAAAATGGGCTCGGCTGGGCGGGGCTGGGATGGCTCAGCTGGGTGGGACTGAGCTGGAATGGGATGGGCTGGATTGGGCTAGACTGGAATGGACTGGAATGGGCTGGGCTGGAATGGGCAGGGTTGGAATGGGCAGGGTTGGAATGGGCTGGGCAGGGAGGGAATGCGATGGGCAGGGCTGGGCAGCGCTGGAATGCGATGGGCTGGAATGGGCTGGGCGGGGCTGGAATGCGATGGGCTGGAATGGGCTGGAATGGGCTGGGCGGGGCTGGAATTCGATGGGCTGCAATAGGCTGGGCAGCACTGGAATGCAATGGGCTGGAATGGGCTGGAATGGGTTAGAATGGGATGGAAAGGGCTGGGCTGGAATGGGCTGGAATGGGCTGGGCTGGATTGGGCTGGGCTGGAATGAGCTGGAATGGGTTGGAATGGGCTGGAATGGGCTGGAATGGGCTGGCTCGGCTGGACGGGGCTGGGCTGGTATAAAAGACCTTCCGGCATTGTTAGCAAATATAAAAAGTGGAAAATTTGGTGTAACTCCTGTTCTTTTGCCAGCGTCTGACTCCTGTGAATCTCCTGCCTCACTGGGAACCCCAAAATGGAAATCCAAAATGGAGCCGGTAATTTGGAAAACCCGGACTGGATTTTTCCCGGAGTCCGGAATGGAGTCTCCTCCACAGGAGCCAGAGCATTCCTGGCAGCTCTCCTTGCCTCTCCTGTTCCTCAGGAACAGGATTCTCCCATTCTGGGAAGCCCAGACCTTCCACCTTTTTCTTTAAATGTCGTACATATATCTGCCTACAAGGTGATCTCTTTCCCCAGTATTTCTCTCATGCTCCTACACTGCACACAACTTGCACTCATCCCAGGCTTCTCCTTAAGGCCTAAAGCATTTTAACTGAGTTGTGCAGCAGGAAACTACAATGTTTTACAGGGAAATGGCCATTATTTTAATTTCTATGTGTAACAAGTAATTATTCTCACCTTGTTAGTATTACCAGGGTAATAAATAACCTGTGTTCTTGTATTATGCAATACTGTTCTCATAAACAGTATGTCCATTGCTTGACACCTCAATGGCATATCACTATCAAGAATGAACAAAGAAAGGCTTGGGCAAGATTTAAAAACTTCTGGTGGGAACTGACCCAGCTATGCCCAAAAGAACATTGCAAACTTGTTCCCAGCACAACTTAATGGAGCAACTTTACAATTAAATAGCTCCGTAGTTACCTAACAAATTTAAGAGCAGCAACACTGATGTAAGCAAAGGTCTGGGGTTCTTGTCTTGACAGAATTGCTAAAGCAGGGGGGGTTTCTGAGGCATGGGCCCTGGAGCAAAGACCTTTGCCACCAGCTGTTGCTAGAATTTTTGTTTCACCCAGCAGCTGGGTAAGCTGTGATCTGTGACCAGCAGCTGTGCTGACAAAAGCTTTGCAGTGTGGTTGTGTTGTACACGTGACCCTGCTGCTGTGCTGTTTAAGGGGCAGGAATAAGCTCTGGCAGAAGAAACCTCGTTCCCAACAAAAGTTGGCTGCAAATGCCCACCACTACCTTGGCCAACCAGCATTAACCTTCAGGTCTTCTCTTCTTGGAAATCAAGGCATTGGCTTTGGATTGTCAGTGCAGCATCAAAAACAGGTCTCGTCTCTTCTGTTGCTTATCACTGTTGACAGAATTACTCACGTCTTCTTATCTTCTTTGAATTCTGTGGTTTTATACAGAACTAGTAAAAATGAATCACCAGAGCACTGGGGAGCCATCCCAACTGAATTGTTGCAGGCTCCTTCTAGGCTTTTTCTTACATCCATGGAGAGAGTGATGCTGATAAACTCTCACAAAACTACTCTTCCTGGCTGTTATTAACCCATTTTAACCTTAAGCCTAATCCTCCCTTCTCCTACATTCCCCTTCAGCAGCCATTTAATTTATTTTTGTTACAAAACTTTAGAAACACCACCTGAAAAATGTTATCCACACAAAAATAAAAAGCCAGATAATGTCCTGCTGTGCACACATTTTGCTGTGCTAATTCCCTGAGATACATCACTGGTATAATCAGATTTAAATGTTCAAAAATGAATCATAGTAAGACCAGTGATGAATGGTGGATTAAGCATTCATTATCATAAAAACAGATAAATAGAAGTGAAAATGGAAAACAAATTGTATTGAGTATAAGTAAAAACTCTTCCAAAGGATTAGCTGAACACTGTTAACTATGATGCCAGGGAAAGTGCTTGACTGTGGATGCTGATTAATAACTCTGTAATTATATTCTTCTTAGCATTTTTTAATTATTATTTACTTTTACTAAAATCCTGAAGACTGTTGTGGCTAGTGCTGTTAATTCCTAGAGATGTAAGAGCTTCCTCCAACATATAAAATCAAACCCCCAGAAAGCACGTTTTCTGAGACCACAACCACCTTCTGTCTTTCAGGGAACTGAACTTAAATCAGTGGCCACATTTCCTAGCTGAGCCCTGGCAATAAATATTTGGGACATACAAAATGAAAAGAACAAAAAATAAAAATATTATCATTGGTCTGTTTTATTCAGGCTACATGTTGGAACTTCAATAGGTGAAAATTAAGTAGAAAAATTCAAAGCTGAAGATGATAATTTATGGGGAGTTCAGTAAAGTGATGATAAAAGACATCATGTTTTTAAGGTCCATTTACATTAAGATTTCTGGCAGATTTTGAAATGCATCTTCCCCCCTTCTCTAATCACAGAATACTGCAGAATAAATCTATGTGACAAAAAGAAATAAACCTCTAGCAGCGCAAATCAGCATGACAACAATAATTCAACAAAGGAAAAACAACATTTCAGCACTCAACAACACGTAATTAGCCTCAGATCTGTCCCTTTCAGACACAGATTGTAGACAACCACTAGAAAACAGACTCTAAAGAAGATCCTTGCCCTGGCTGAGGAGGATGAGAGGATCCAGGGCAGCAGCTCCCTGCCATCTCCCATTTCAATCTTCCTTTGGCAGATCTCTTGGCAAAGCTGAGCTGAGAGTTCATCTCAGCTTGTGTTTATGTGCTCTGAACTATTTAACATCTTCAATAAACCCTGTGGCTGGGAGCTCATCATTTTACATACTGAGAGCTCCATTAGTGATGGCTGTAAATGACACTTTACATTACCCAGTTGCTTGCAGGTGTAGTTTTTGCCAGGGGATTCTTATTTGAAGAGTGCACTGAGAGGCATTAATTACATGTCTCTCCTGGTTTTATACACAGAGATTTATTTCCATTAGCTTTTTAAATGCAGGGCAAATCTTGCATTCTTGGACATATAGATATTTTTGCTATATTTATGCATAACAGGGCAGAATTATTAGCCCAGTTTTAATGCCTGCTCCTACATAAAGCAAGCTTCTGATTTTGTGAGTAGTAGAAATAGCATCAAGACTAATCTCATGCCTGGGTAGCAAATGTGATTTATCATGTTAGACTGTAAATCCCTGTAAGAGCTGGATTTTTGTTACCTCTTGAAAAGCTTTCTTCACTGCCTGCAATGGTGATGTAGCAAGACAAGGCATCCCAAGTATCCTCAACACGTCACTCCTTCTTCTGCTGAAGGTCACCCACTCTCTCCAGCTCGCTCTCAAGGAGTTTACTCAGGAATACATGACAGTAAGAGAGTTTTTTGTCTGAGTGAAGACAGGCTTTGCAAACCGCTGCAGTTTTATAGTATTTGTTTTGATGTAAAACCTTCAAATGACATCCTGCTTTGAAAAGAATGACATGTATGTGATTTAATCTCTCTAGCACTTTCCAAATTTGTCTTGGGATACATCTAACATGCATTTATCCAGAGTCTAGAACTGAGAATTCATTTGGTAGAAGAGTTTCTAGCCTTTTAGATATTCTACTTTTTTTATTATTTTATTTGAAATTATAAATTATCATGGCAATTTTGGGGTTTTGATGCAGTAAATAGAAAGGAAATTACACCAACAGATCTATAAACCATGTCCCAGCCAAGAATTTGCCATACCTTAATCATCCCAAGCAATGCTGAGCTGAATGCTTCTGAAAGACCTCCAGTGGTAGAAATTGTACATCTCCCATACAGTTCCACAGATCTGTCAAAAAGACTTTTCCTAACTTCAATGTCATTCTAACCTGAACCTTCCTTTCTAGGGTTAAGCTCACTACTTCTTGTCCAACTCCTAGGGCACGGAAAAATTCATATTCTCTATTTTTAGTAAATTGAAAGCTTAGGTCACATTTTCTAGGCCTCTCCTTCTGGAGTTCATTTTCCAGGGTCTCTACAACTGCCCAGGATTTTCTATAAATGTCTCACTAATACTTGTTTATAACACACTCAGCTGAGATCTCACCACTGCTGGCTGCAATGGACCTGTACCTGTACTGTACATATATCTCCCATGCCTACATATGAGTGTACAATAGCATAGTACACCAATGGTCATGAAGATCTGAGAAAAAGACAATGCATAACATTAGGTTTTCCTACTTTTTCTGAAATGATAATATCTGGAAAAAAATTCCCTCTAGAATGCCATAAATTAGTTTTCGTTAACATGCAATTTAGACACCCCTCCAAAAAAAATAAATCAATATATTCAATTTTTCTGTTACAAATCTGCAAACATTTTCTTTACTAGCTTGGTTTGTAAACCGGAAAAACCCCACAATCCTGAAGAAAGCTGTCTAGAGACCCCATCCTCTAGTAAAGTCTTTATCTCCCATGTAAGTCTGTGTAGGACAAGCACTTCTGCTGCAACCACAAAATAGACACTCTGCCTTTCTATTCCCACTGCCCCCCACTCTGCCAGAATTATAACACAGGCCAGGATCTCTACTGGGATCTGGGCTGTCTTCTTCATTTAGGGTTACACTGGAGACTGCTAATCTCAATGTTTTGCTACCGTAATTAGATTAGTCAGAAGCATGAAATGAAGTTATACTTCTAGCTGACCAAATTAAACTTGGCAATAAATTCAGTCCTGTAACAATCATAGAATCATAGAAGGACATGAGTTGGAAGGAGCCCAAAAGATCATCTCATTCCAACTCCCCTGCCATGGGCAGGAACACCTTCCACTAGACCAGGTATGTCAAAACCTGTCCAACCTGGCCTTGAGATTTGCCTTTTAAGGGATGTCCACAGCTTCTCTGGGCAACCTGTGCCCATGTCTCATGACCTCTGAATAAAGAATTTCTTCCTAACATCTAATCTAAATCTCCTCTTTTTAGTTTAAAACTACTCCCCCTTGTCCTAGCACAATCTGCCATGCAGAAAGTGTCTTCATGTAGTGCTGAAAGCCTTTGCCAGGAGATTTGAAAGCTCTGTGATACCTTTGTATCCCTACGTTGTGCTGGTCAGTGGTTTCTAAAGCTGACATTTAAACCTCCTGCCTTCACAATTGCAAAATAGGTGACAAGAATTCCTGAGTCAGTCTTTGAAATTCTCCAGTAGTTATTTAACAGTTCCTGGCTAATCATCTGCTTTTCTGGTAGGCGATGGTGCGTTACAATTGGGTGCAATTTGTGGTGCTGTTTTACAAACCCACCTTGGTGAGGAGAGAAATGCACAAATGCAATTTGGGAAGGATTTGAAATAAACTGAGAGCAATCAAAAGGGTAAGTCAGACCACAAAGAAAGTAAGTGGCAGTATAATGTATTTGACAAGCAGAAACATCACAGCTAATAAGGTGCAGCAAAGCACAGGAAGTTATGTTTGATTTTAAGTCATTTAGAAGAAGCCCTTCAATTGCCTGTCATCATATTAGCATATTTAAATAGTTCTAATCTGGTTTCATCACTGTGATTAAAATTGCTGACAAGGGTGGATAATAATGATGAACAGAATCACACAGTATATGGATTTATAAGGCATTAGGACCAGCAGCACACCTAATATAAGAACAAAACCAGATCCCAAGAGGAAAACTCAGTAGGCAAAATTACAAGAAGTTACCATGTTTCAAAACTTTCTTTCCTTTTCTCATTCTTTGAAAAAGATCATAGATGAAGTGGGGGTCAAAAGGGGTAAAAGATACATGCATCATTCAAAAGGCTCAAGTTAGGAGGTATCAGCTCTCAAGTAATTTGCTCAGAGGCATCAACTCTGATATGTCCTGTACTGTCAGATCTGTTGATGGGCAGAATTTGTTGGCATATCACTGGTCCTGTTAAAAATAACTGAAGACAATAACAAATGCTCAGAAACATGAGCCTGAAAACTCATGGGACTTTTCTGAAATTATCTTTTGCTTTAAGCATTCTGATTTAAGTATTTCTTAACTTGGAATCTAGGAGAGCATTTTATTTGAGAACTGAGAATCATTGTGAGTAAGGCTTTAAGGAAAAGCATTGATGGTCCTTGAAGAAATTGAAAGACATGGAAAGTATCTCCTTTCTGAATGCCCCAAAGCAATTCAAGCAAGGACAAAATTCAATCCTCGAGCAAAGCAGAGCAAAGCAGAACTAGCAAAATCATTCCACATTAAGAAACAATTGATATGATTTTGAAGAACATTCACAGTGTGGAGGAAGCTCCTCTGTATTCCCCAATGTCTGCAATGATCTATTTTGAGCTGCTGGGTTTCTACAATCCTAGTATTCACTGGAGTTTGGAGATGGAGCAGCTGCTGTTTCTGGAACAGCAGTATGGCTTTCCTGAAGGACTCCTTCCTTTCCCTTCAGGTACCACAGCCTTGGGCACTGCACACTGAGTGAGATGACATTTGTCCCAGGCTCTTCTCCACGCCCATCTCCAGTTTTTAATCATTCGAGCACGCCAGAACATTTCAGATCTACACACACAAAGGGGAGTTGCATCTTTAGGCCTCCAAAATAACATTAAAAACCTGCTCTCTTCTAATAGCATACCAATGCATTGACAGTGTGTCGTGGCATATATGGGAATTAAGCTCATGTACTAAAATTTCAGGGTTCCATCCAGAAGACCATTCATTCTCTCTTTGTAGGGATTACATGGCTCCAGAGGGCTGACCAAATCAGCATTTCCCTCTTTGTTCCTACCAATGGGGATCACAGGGCCGTGTCCCCAAGCTTGGATGCTGCCCCAGGGTTTATTTACTTATCCCAGGGACTATCACTAGGGGTTGGGAGCATACAGGCCCCACCCAGCATCTACCTCTGTCATCCCTGTAGGATGTGGCCCTGGCTCTTCTTACAGAAGTAGCTAAACTTCAGGAAAGCCTGTGAAGGCTCAGCAGGAGGGTAAAACGAGCAGAGAGAAACCAACTGGTGTGTAATCAGAGACAGAAGTACATACAAAATAGATTCCTCTTATTCCTACAGATCCATCTCCGTTTGTATCTTTTACACCTAAGCTTTTTCCATTGAAAATGACAGAAGGCAATATGTCACTGAGAACAGAGATGACAATTGCAAATGGTAGGTGTTTTCACTAGAAATTGCCAGCACAAATTTTGATGTCTTTCTCTCATGGAGGCCTTCAGGAAAAAAAAATGATGCCTTGGAGGTTTTATGAAAAGCTGGAATATTGCAATAAAATATAATGCAGTACAAGGGTATATAAAATTTATGGGGCACCTTTTATGAGAACATCCCAAGGGGCTTCATATAATAGCTATAAAACAGTAAAACACATCAGGGCACAGATTTAATTTTTAGAACGGCAGCATAAATATTAATGATTTACCATTGTTACTCCTCGTTGGAGGTCTAAGAACACTAATAAAATGGTTCTATCAAAAGTTAATTTAGGTGAAAGGTTTTTAATGTCTGAATATGGATCACATTTTAGTAACTTCAATCGATTGATTAAAACAACACCAAAACAGAAACAAAAATGGAGTGTTTCATTCAAGAAGGGTTTCTGAATTATTAGTCACTGGAATTTTTTTACTGTTCCCTAAGATTGCCTAGGACCACACCTCCCAAACTTGCAAAGGGACAACTGAGAGGAAGATAGTAGAGCAGACTGTTCTGACAGATTCACCCTTGTACTATCCCACCTGCCAAAATGCTTCTATCAAGGACAGTATGTAAAAAGAAGGAGGGTCCTGCCAAGAAACAGCAAGTAAGGAAAGCAAAGGATATACATCACCAACAGCATTAGGAGCGCCTTGGCTCCCTTCATACCTCTCCTCTGGCATTGCTGTAACTGAAATCTATGTCCCATCACCACCCAGACCACCTTACATATTAAAAGTTGACAAAAGCTGTGAAGTCCAGAGCTTTCCCTGAACTCCCAGGGGTTAACAGCTACAGACTCTGATTTCTGCTCAAAGTTCAATTTCTTTCAAATGAGAACTGGAACCAGATTGAGCTACAGCTCTGAAAATGAGTTGTTTGAAGAAAGATAAGCCAAGCACGGTGAAACACACAATTAATATGCTGAATAAATTATGAACTGACCCCAGGGAATAAAAAGTAGAAGAATTGTGTCTGTTTTTCAGCTCTTTGATAATGGAAAAGAGGTCAAGGCTGGAAAAAAAAAATCAAAATCCTAGACCAAAGTGGGAACATCAAGTCAGATGGGGCAGTAACAATTAAATGCATTAGGGGTTGTGAAAGCTCAACAACTCTATTTATCCGCTGCAGTACACTGAAGTTTAACACTGAAGTGACCACCAGCCCACATATTTCAAAGAACATCTGAGGGAAGTAGGGTACACATGTAGGGTCTTGAAATATCAAGTAGCCTGGACAGTCTGCTGGACTCATTATGTTGGCAATCTGTCTGTGGGAAGTCGGGTTGAATAACCAGAGGTCTTGTTTCTTTCTAAATTCCAAGATCCTTCATCCTACATTGGAAATGAGATGAAGAACCAGCAAAACAGAGTGTTTTAAAAACAAAATCTGTATCCTTCAGGATATCCAGCTGTTTAGAGACAAAGAAGTCTTTTGCCATGAACAAAGACCATATTCACTTGAGGCGCATCCTGTGGTATTGAAGACCTACCCAAAACACAAACCCACATCCTTGAATTTGACCTGCTCTTTGACAGGGTATAGGGGTAGACTGGGCTCCAAAGGCATGTGCAGCAGATCATCTGCTGAAACTCCTGCAAGTTTGGCTGGGGGGCGTGAGTGACAGCATTCCCACCTGGATATCCCCAGTGCAAAGGCTGTGGGTGGGCACAGACATAGAACAACAGCCAGGCACACCCACTGGTGTGGAGAAGACTTCTCATAGCCCTACCCCCTGGTATGTGGGAGGCAGAACCATGAGCAGAATGGGGTTTTATCCTCAGGACAGTAATTCACAGTGATCTTCTCCCCCTGCTCAGGCACTTCTGACCACCCCTGCACTGCCCTCACTAAGAGGACATACAGACACACACCCATATCCTCTGTCTGCAGCATCCATGGGGTGAAAACACATTGCTCCTCTTGTCTGTAAACCACTGTAACAGTGAAGTGAGCTTCTGGGTTCCTCACCTTTCCCTCCAAGGATGCTGGAAGAAAGCACCAGATAAAGTCTGGTCTTGTGCAAAAGCAGATCAGGGATAGCTCTACAGTAAAGTAGACAAACAATCCAGACAGGCATCCCCTGAACCATCTTAGTATCTGTCTTCATCTCTGAATGAAGCTGAAGAACCTCATGTCCTCCATATAAATTTATAAAAAACCTTCTGATCCCCAAACCTTTGCTAACAGGTAGGCAAGTTCAATCCCCAAGGACACTGAAGTCCCTGTATGGAGGGATTGGGATCCCCAGGAGGGCTGAGTGCTCTGTATTGACAAAGGGCACACATTGGTCAAGCCAGCAGAAGCAAACCTAGCTTGCAATAGGGATTGTCAGGTAGGATATCTCCCAGCAGGCTTAATAGCTCTGACTGATCTGAAAAGCTGTAAATTAACAAAATCTGTATGTTTTACAAAATTGGGTAAGTAATCAAAGCCCTGCGGTACTGAACTGATAAGCCCAAAGATACAGCATAGGAGAAAGCTCCTTATTGCTTAATCCTCAGCTCTCAAGCAAGCCAAGCATAAAATCCTTTAATCAAATCTAATAACCTGGGATAATCTTCAAAATAATGCCTGCAAGGAATAACACATTCCTGCATTCATTAAAGCCTGAGATTTTCAAAAAATGGATTTTCATTAGGAGCAGTGCTAAAGGTATTCTCACATGTTGCATTATGCATAACTTCCCACAAGTAAAAAAAAAAAAAAAAAAAAGAATATTTAAAACTCCCTAGATTACACATTCTGATGGTATGAAAAACAGAACCCTCAACACAGTGCAGCTATTTCTTATGTACAGGAACAAATGACATGTAAGTGTAACCATATCAAACACCAAAACATGATGCTCTCTGTCCTGAAAAAATTGTCCTAGATATCAGAATTATTTATGGCTCGTGAGAAAAGATTTATTAAGAAGAAAAGTCTTACTCTTGTCTTTGGTTCCTCAGTGGTTTTTTTAGCTGCCAAACAGTCTTTGGGGGTTCATACTTATCAATCAACCCACAGCATCATTTATTTCTAGGAAATTCTATTTACAATTATTTTCTAAAACTGAGAGTACAGAAGACTGAAGATATTGTCTTATGGAAGGTTTAAATACCATTAAACACAACAAACTCTGTCTTAATACAAACCATCTCAGAGTCTAACAAGAGTCATTTATGCCTCCTCTGCAACTGAAGATGACAAATGATAGACAAGTCCTAACTCCTTGACAATTTCTCTCTTCAGCAATTGTATTTTGCCTTTCTACAACATTCTTGTAGATTTATTCCATACTGAAGCATAACAAACAATAAAAAAAAAGATATTTAGAAGTTGGCAAAATTATTTCATTTCATAATGTGAACAGATTTGCCTGCATTACAAACAAATGATCACAAAGATGTTTATTTTTCTGCTCAGTCATCAATTGTGAAGTGATAATGTGGTATTTACACATCACACAGAAATAAACAGTTTTTTATCAAAGGCTTAAATATGAATTTCACTCTCTGTCTATATAAAGTGTAAAATCAGCTGCACCATGGGATAATATCCCTCTTTTTGGTGACTAGAGGTCTGAAAGTAAAGATAGGGCAACAAAAGTGATTACTGGCAGCAGTATTCCTGTTCATCTCATGCCATTCTGCTCACAAGCCAGAGGGACATTAGTAGGGAGAAGGGTCACTGCCTCCAAATAGTAATGCAAATCAAAATCTCATTCACTCACACCGCAGCAAATCAGGCTGGAAGAAATCCAAGATGACATTACCTGGTCCACCCATCTCCCTGCCCAAGGCATTCCTGACATTCCTGATGAATATTTGTCAATGAAATCAGCCCCAATGAAAGAGTCTCTGCAGCTCAAATTGAAACTTATTTGCTGAAGGTCAAGTCTTCTCCTTTTTATTGTAAAATTGCATTTAGAGAAGATACTCTCCTTTTTCTTTAACTAGAGAAAACAGGGGGAAAATAAGTAAAAAGTAATATGAAAATTAAATAAGGAAGACAGTATGTTCTTACCAGCATTCCTTTTTTAGCTTGAACAAGCCAAATTCTTTCAATATTTTCTTGTAGGTTATGTTTCAAACTGTTCTCAGCCAGAGAATAGATCATCTCTGTATTGAAGGACAGCACTAAAAATGGCACAATTCTCTGTCTAATGCCATCCTTTTGCTACACAGAAGTAATTACATCACAGGGCAGCCTGTGCTCCTGTTCACACATTCCCTGTGACACTAAGTACGTTGCAAAGCTTGCCATCATTCATCTCTGTCAATTTTGCTGTTCTCTATAGCCTCTTCACCCATCTCAGAATGTCCAGAGAGTTTTCTTCTCATCCTATACTCATCTACTTGATTATTCCTACATAAGTGTAATCATTCCCTATTAAATAATGTTGTCATTTTTCAGGTCATACCTCCATTCTGTCAAGATCATTTTGAATTATGGTCTGTGTCTCTCTGATGGGGATTCTTGTTTCAGGATCCTCTCCTTTGTACAGGTCACTAACAAAAACACTGGTCACAGCCAAACCCTGAGGAAACCTTGAAGGACTTCACTGACTATATCCTTCATTTCAAGGGGAAATACTTGTGTGTTATGTTTTTCTGAGAGAACTAATCAGTCTACTGTCATTTCCCCTAGACCACACTTCCCTAGTGCCCGTCCACATTCTACACCCACTGGGCACCTGACTTATCTCCAGGCACTCCCATTGGAAAAAGAGTTGCTAAAGGCTGCTAAAATTGCTTTGGCAGAAAATCTTTACATGATCAGTTTCAGAACTCCCTCTGCTCTTTTGCTCTCCTACTCCAGCTGTCATTTCACTCCTTTGTGTACAGGTATTAATAGTGCTGTCTACCTGCTGGAAAATGAAGATCAGCACAGAATAATGCACTCATCAGTTTAGGCTTCTCCAAATCTTCTGTCTATTAAGTGTCAACGTTTGGACTTCTCCTAAGTAATGTGCCTTGCTATTTCATCTCACTTCATGTCTTAACCTTTTTGATTAGGTCGCTGAGAGCTCTCACAATGCCTTTATTCTCCTTCTTAGTAACCTGACCTAGTTTCTACTTTCTCTATCCTTTTCTCCTGTGTTTGAAGTCAATGAAAGGCTCATAATTTAGCCAAGTTGATCTCTTACTGACTTCTTATCTCTTCTCTACAAGGAGAGAGCCTTATTAATATTCTTCTTTAAGGAACTGCCAGCTTTCTTAAATTCCCTGTTCCATCAGGCAACACCTACCAATTTTGTGAGTATTGAAAGCTTCCTACTTGAAATCCTTTGTTAGAATTTTGTTGCTTATGTTCCTTCAAGTCCTGTGAATCATAAATGTATCATTTTATGATCATTCTCAGCTAACATGATCTTTGTCTAAATATTGTCAAACAGGTTTTTTCTATTGGTCAGTATATAATCAAAGCTCACCCTATTCTACTTATCTTAATTAACTTTACCAAGGTCCATCAGAAACACATTCAAAGCACTTGCTGAACAGGCTCTCTCTGAAATAAATTTTACTTGCAACAGATATGCAGGTAGCTCAGAACCTGCATTAATAATTACAATTCCTTCTGCTTGTTCATCATCTGTCTTGCATTACAGTGAGTGCTTTCCACTCCTATGACTTTGTGAAGAACAACCCAGCCTGGTGTTTATAAGTCACCATCTTTTATGCTGCCTCTGGACTGATTAGTTCCAAGTCAAAGATCTTCAGTGGTCTCCATTTTTGCTCATCTCCTTGTCAAACATCATTCTTAGGTGAGGAAAACGAAGACCTCTGGGTATGTAGCCATGCATTTACTTCCAAGACATGTGTTGTCACTGCCTGTACACTGCTCTCAGACTGAACAGGCTGAAAATAGCACCAGCTGTGCCCTTTGTTTCTCTCCTCCTTGCCCCTTCTCAGCAGCCTTATGACCACTTTGACCTGCAGTACTGAAATGTTCACTGAAGAGAATAAGACCCCACAAGACAGGAGATCAGAATAAGTCAGTGAAAGAGGAAGCTGAGTGTACATGGCTCTTTGGGATACAGACAAGATGGGGTCAGCCGATGTGGTGACTTAAGGATGATTTATTGCAAAATCAGTCTCATGGGAGGGTGAGACCTTTAGGTTGCTACATTCAGCATAATTACACCAGAAAACCATTTTAATTCTAGGTTACAATGTCTTCTATACATTTCTTATCAAATCAACTACTTCCACAAAGTTTGCTAGCATCTACATAAGCCAATCATTAATTGCTATGTTTGCTACGTTTTACATGATTCTACCGTGTTGTGTCCCATTTTATCCACTCATAAAACTCAACGAAATCTTGTTGCTGTACTTTCTACCTTTAACAACTTTATAACAAGTTCTATTACCAAACTTTGATATTTTCTACAATCTTGCTTAACATACTTATTTGCTTATATGAAGCATATTTCTACTTACTCTACTTACTTCTACTTGTTTAATAGAAACTTATTTCTATTCAAACTACAAATGGCAGTTTTACTTTTGCTGTTCTAAACTTCTGAGCCTTCTCCAGGGCCTTAGGTCAGACGCTGTATCCATCTCTATCTCTGAGCCTGTGTGCTCCAGGCCTCGGGAGCTCTCATGGCTGACCACAGCAGATCAATCGACTTCAACAGCTCAGTTCAGTGAAAGGAATTTAGAGGCTGGACAGAGACAGGATGATCCAGCAGTTGCACCATAAAATGACAGAGGACAGGACAATGGAAGAGAGAAAAAGACATTCACAGAGAAAATGATGCTCAGAGAATCACTGGCTTTGGAGATTTTCAAACTGGACAGAACAAAGCCCAGGTCCCTGAAGACTCAAACTCTGTTCTACTGAAGTCTGGGGCTGTGATCTTGCTTTTTGGCCTCCTTTCATAATCCTGACTTTTACCTCCATGCAGTCAGTGTCATCAAGGTTTCTGCTGAACTTCACATGGCCCAGCACTGTAAGCATGAGGTTAAGCAGTCTCCCCACTCATCAGCTTCTCCATCACCTGTGTCAAGAAGTTCTGACAGTGCTGTCATCAGAAACATGCTGCACTGCCTGTCCTGCTGGGCCTTCCAGCACGTATCATGGTGGCTTAAGTTCATCATGAGGTTCAGGCTTGGAAACATGAGGTTTCTGCCTGTTTGAAGAAAGTCTCAATAGTCTTTTTTTCCTTCATCCTAAATGCTATGTATTTTGTGAACATTAATACAAACACTCAGCAAAGATGGAAATGCATTTACAAATTCACAGCAAATCTAGAGCACTGTCCATTACTTATTAAAAACTGCAGCGAGGAAGAGACAAAATGAAGAGGCAAATTTAAGGACCCTTTCCTCTGAAGATGGGGTCATAAATGACTTTCTTATTAAAAACCAGACAGGTTATAGCCATTAAAAAGCAAGTCTGTGAGCTCTAGGGATGGATTTCGCACCACCATAGTCAAGATATATACAGATGTGCATATATCAAACAGTAAAAGAAATAGCTACACAGAATCCTAGAGAAAGGCCAAGGAGATATATTGATTATAATCTGTAAGCAAAATTGGGAAGCAACTTCAACAGAGATGAGTTTTGCAAATGTTAGAAAACAGGAAGCAGAGCCATAACACAGCAATCAGCATGACTACAGGAAAAAAATACCACAGGAAAAAAACTTCATGAACCTGCACAGGCAATGGAAACAGAAAAACTCTGTTGATGTGTAACTTCTGGTCCAGTGCACCAAAAAAAAAAAAGAAGTCAGTGAGATCTGTGTTTTAAACACAGCAAAGAATTTTAATCATTTTTCTTAAGAGATCTGTTCATTACATAGTATTCCAGTACACACACAAGAGAGACACAGAGAAGCGAGTGTAGCTAAAGAAAATGACCAAAATAACACGGTGAGAACCACTAAATTTCACCAAAGGAGTATCCTATACAGAGCCAAAATAAAAACATGGCCTAACAACATGTGCCAGTAAAATCACAGGAGTTCAGAAAAGACACAGAATGTGTTGTATCTGCCTGCAAAAGCAGGAAACAACATTAGAGAAAAACTCAATGGATCTGATTTCTCCTCGGTTACCAGCAAAGCAAGAAAAAAGGTAATGTTATATCAGAATTACCAAATTATTTTTCATACCTCCTAGAGAACTTCCTGAACCTTCCTCATACAGGAGTTTTTGAAGGTAAGCTGGAGAAGTGTCACATGTGGATAGCCTGGGTGTACCTGCACTGTCAGAGGGAGGAGACCTCCTTGTGCATTTTCCCTGCATTTTCTATTGCAGCAGGAGCCATTTTCTTCACCTTGGAAGAAAATGGGCCATTATCTTGGATTGTACAATTTTTGGTTCTGAGATGCAGCTGATCAAAATTATGCAGAAGTGTCAAGTTTAATGACATGAGAAGTTGGGCATTCTCCTTCCTCATGACAATGCTATGGGATGTAGCAAAGGATCCAAAATAACACTTCTGTACCTTCTGTGCCATGACAGAGGAAACTGGTAAAGCAGGGTGCTAAATGTATGAGCAGAACTGAAACCCTTACATCTGTTTCCACCTCACAACAGTAAAGTAGAATTTAAATTTTATACAGGAATATATATAGAAATTTCACTGGACAACAAGCCAGACATTTCATCTGAAAATGTGAAAGGGCATGGTGATGGCCTGGGGATATGAGCTGCAGCAAACACTAAGAATGACTGAAGCAAAGGGCCTTAAGCCATAAAAGACCAGACTTTATTCTCAAGCAAGAGGCATATTATTTTAAAGTGCAAAAAAGCCTTGCCCCACGACCTCATTTTCAAGTAACATTGCATTTGCCAAGACTCCAATATAATCTGGTTCAAAAATCAGAAGAAAAATGTAAGCCCCTGCAAAGCCCACAGAACCTGTGCTAGATTAGCAAACTGCCATGGAGGCTACAGGACAAGAGGAGCCCAAAAAGGAAAAACCTTTTGGCATCAGCAGAAAACACTGACTTTTGACCTGTTGAAATAAATCAAACTCTCTTTACAGAAGCAGCAGGGAGGGCTGGGAGCAGAACTCCTGCAGAATCACAGAGCAGGCTGTTTATTAGCCTCTTACACACCCACAGGTTTGGGAGCTACTTGAAGATGTGTACACAAAGTGAAATAGATGGTGCACTTGCTATATTGACCCAAGCAAGTGTCTATGAATAACATTTTCAAGCTTCCCCTGGAGTTGCAGTTTCAAAGCAGAAACTAATCAATGAGCACTGGCTGTAAGACCCAAAAGAGAAACTAACAGATACTACCAAAGAGGATTTTGCAAACATGGAAGTACTTAATCACAACTAAGGTTCAGTTTGGGTCCCATTAGTAAAACCATAAACACTTTCAAGAGCAGCTAATGATCTGAAACCAGCAGTAAACCTGCATGCAAAACATGATAAAAAGCTTTGCATTGAATCTGCAAGTCTGCAGATGAACTAGAAACAGATCACTGAAGAAGAAACATTGCAAATAGAAGAGAATCAGTCTGTCTGCATGTTTCTAATATCAAAATTCTGACACTCTTGTCTGGGATGCTTTTCAGGGCTGAACAAACCAACTTCTACACAAGTGGAAAGAAAAATGTCAGAATGAATACCAGAATCAGAAAATCCCAATAAAAAGAGATAGTTCTCATTTGGCTACAGATAAAAGGATAAAAAGAAATAGTAAAGTACCAAAAGAACAGAGAATTCAAAAACTAAATAAATGAAGAAAATTGTTTTCATAGTTTAAAATAGCAAGAATTTGGTAAAATGGACAGTCCTAAGCCAAGCTACTATGTTCCAGAAAGAATCATTTCAATCATGGTCACTAAGGAGTGATGAAGACAAGATTTTTAAAGGAATCAAGCTTTTGAGAGAAGCCTTTTGACAGAAGGAAGTGAAAGGGGCAGGCACCTGATAATCCATGTATTGACAGCTCAGCAGAGTGCTGCACCAGAGGCTGCAAATCAGTGGCTTGGAAAGATTGTGCCCCCTCCTAAGACACTGAGATACATTATTGCTGCCTGAAAACAAACCAAAGGGTTAGACCAGTTATTGTATTTACCATAGCTTACTAATTTAATGATTGTTTATTTAGAAAATATTGAAAGGGATCAAAAGCCAGACCAGTAAATAGAAAATTATTTCTCTATAAATTTCAAGATTCCAAAAAATGAAGCCTCTTTTTTATGATTTATGTACCATGTATTGTGCTTTCTGCAAGATTTAATATTCAAGTAAAGCAAACCCACACAGAGTCTGGCTAGAAGATGGTATTTGTGAAGTATTTCATGTCCTGCATGGGTAGATTCAGACTAGATATAAGAAAGAAATGTTTTTAATTTGATTTCTTACAATAATGTTCAGTGAAACACAGGACAAGCTGTCCAGAGATGGGGTGAATGATGTCTGGAAACATTGGAGGCCAGGTTGAATGGGGATCTGAGCAATCTCATGTAGTTCAAGGTGTCCCTAGACCACATGGTTTGACCACCAGACTTTTAGAGGTTTCTTCCAACCCAAACCATTCTGTCAGCCTGAAATTCTTACAAAATGCCCTTCCTTTAAATAAAATTGTCTTTGATGGTCAAGAGGTACAGCTAAGAAGCATTTGTTTTCTGTCTCTGAGTATCACACAAGATCTCTGCATGCGAAACAGAAGCCCAAAATCATGAAAAAGGGTTACTAAACAGCTATTTCATAGCCATCTTCTGTTCTGGCTGCACACTGCTACTGAAGTCCAATTCACTCTCCTTAGCACTCTGTAACAGGAACAAGTTAAGTTTATATCATTTCTTATTACCACTGTAATCACAGTCTTGAGACAAGATTCATATTAGACATTTTCTGCTCTTGTTGCATCATTTGTCAAGAAAATGAGGAATAAGAATTTCAGCACCTAATATGCTCTGTGAGTTATAAGACTGAGCCAGGATTATACTCAGCTTTCCTGGTAGTTGGTAGCTCTCTGTCCTAGCTTTCTCTACATACATCTGCTTGAGAGCTGACTTACAACCAGACATCACTTCACTTTTCTAGGGAGAGCCTTCACTTCTGGATCTGCCCAAGCTGTGGCACCTAGCAAGCACCCAGAGGACAGCAAACCTATTAATTGAACAATAGCCCAGCCATCAGTCTGGTATCACCTCGAACCACTTTGGGGAGCTTGCTTCCAGCTCCCAGGTGTGAACCTTGGTATGCACATGGTGCATTAGCAGCTGTACAAGGAGACAGGGATGTCAGGGCACAAGGTTTTGTGTGTGTGTATCCTTTGGCTCCTGTGTGTGAATCAAGTGATGGATGTAAACCACAGGAGTGTGTAAATTTAAATGGGTATGGACATTGATCCTCCACATAGAAGTACATGAGATATTTGGTGCTTTCATTGCCTTTGTGTTTACTGAGAGGTCTCCTCCCACACCCTTGTGCTGAGGGCAAAGCCAAGGGCAGTGAAGCACTGCTTGTGGTAGAAGAAGATCAAAGTAGAAACCACACAAGCCTGTACCAAAACATGTGAGAGCAGGAAGGATGCACCAAAGGGTGATGGCTGATGCATTAAGGATCTCCTCTCTGTGTCTTTGAAAGGTCATGGTGGCTGGGGAGGCTTGTGATGACTTGAGCAAGACAAACATCAGATGCATCCTCAAGAATGGCAAGAAGTTGGAGCAGGGCTTAACAGACTGAAGAAATGAGCTGGCAGAAATTTCCCGGAGTTCAGGAAATTCCCTGTACAGGGGGAGAAATAACCTGCATGCTGGCACAGGCTAGAGGCCAAGCAGCTGGAAAGCAGCTCCACAGGTAAGGAACCACAGGTGCTGGTGGGCAAATTGAGGGCAAGTGAGCAGTGCAGCAAATATAAAGAACCAAATGCTGGGAAAAGCATAGAGAACTAGTCAAGAGAAGTGATTTTTCATCATTGTTTGGCACTTGCAAGACAGCATATGGAGTACCATGTCTCAGTTGGGGCTCCTGTACACGAGAGGGACACAGACATACAAGAGAGAGTACAAGCAGATGTTGCAGAGCCTGGAGCACATAAAGTACCATAAGAGGCTGAAAAAGCTGTTTTGGTTCTGCCTGGAAAAGAAAGAGGGTCCAAGGGAGATTCCTATTACTGTCTTTAACTACTTAGTGGGGTGGTATAGACAGAAGACACACAAAATGTTCAGAGAGGTGAAGCGCAACAGGATAAGGGGTAAGAGGTGCTAGTAACAAGAAAAAATCCCATTAATTATAAGTAAAAGCTCAACATCTTGAGTGTAGTTAAGCCTGAAATCAGTAATTAAGCCTCGAAAGCATTTACAACCCAATTGGAAAAGGCCCTGAGCAGTGTCTTCCAACATTGAAGTCAGCCCTGCTTTAAGCAGGGCCTTAGACCAGAGTCTTCAACCTAACTCACTCCATGACTTTGATATAAGAGCAAGTTTAACAACAGCCCTTTTCTTCACTGACCTTTTCTCCAGCCTTACAAGGTTGTGTTCTTGTCTCAAACACTCTCAAACACACCCTCCTCGGGGAGCCTTCTCCCAGGTCTCTAAATCTTTTGAAGTATACTAATGCTACCAGTAATTACTGTCTACCTTTGTATTATGTATTTGTATGTGTGGAAAGTGGCACGTTGTTGAATATGAAAAGTAAAGTCACTCACAACGTACATTCTAACATCAGGGAACTTAGAGTGGAATTAATGACTGATGAAACCACAATGAATTGAGAAAAGGGTAATGAGCTCCCTGTGGCCTCCACTGTGCTGCCCACATTCCATTATCTGCTAAATTCTCTCTTCAAAAATCTAGATTCCTACAACATGTGAACTGAAACTAATGAAAACCTTATCTTAATTAACACAATATGATAAAACAGTTGGAAAGCACCTCTGAATAACAACAAACAGCAGCCCTAGATGAAAACAGACATATGCAGACATAGATGTTGAAGAGAATTCTTTTCTGTAATTAATTTCTTGCATAGGAGTTGATTTCAGGGAAGTATTTACACCTCTTCCTTGCAGATATATTTTAAAATTTCAAATTAGATGTTCCAAAATATTCACAGCAAAATTTTCACATCAAAAAAGATAATAGGCAGATGAAGTTTTCAGGTTTCACCATAAACTTGCAACCCAGATTCCAATAGAAACTGTACAGAGCTTTTGAAAGCATTTGTACAATTTTATGGCTTTCAGTCAAATTCTCAAGTTCCTGCAGGCCTTCCGACAGCTGCCTCCCACACAGACAATATCAGAGGGGAATGAAAAACAGGAAAGCCTCTCTTCTGCTCCAAAACACTTCTTGCATACTAACTTCGTTTAGAAATGGTATCAGAGGAAATTTTTATAATGAGACATTGCCATCCTGTTTCACAGTCACAATTTTAGAAAGCAGGATGTCTCTAGAGCTCTGCTGGACTGAACAATTTGGTTTTAGCCATTTTCAGGGTCCCCAGGGGACAGATATTTACAGAAGAGAAGGTTAAATGTTATCAGTATCTTGGAATTCTTGGAGTCTTTGTGGAGGAAAAAAGATCTGTATATTTTTCCCCTCCATATTTTGTTGCTGTATGTTGGACCAATTTAGATTATTGCCCAGTTCCTAAGGCAGAAATTCTATTAGTGCACAAGTTAGTCTATCTCTGGATACATAGATAAGAACTTTTTAAGATATTTTTTTTTTTTTCTCCAAGTGATAAATTTTGGAAAAACAGTCTGTATTGGGTGAAAGCTGACAGGAGGAGATAGGTTGTGTTTTTGGCACCTCTGCACTTCTGACTTCAGGTTTCAAAGTGGCTCAGGGCACAGGCAGCACTGGCAACAATTTGCTGAAACCTTTCCCTACACAAGCATCCTTACGTTGCTCCTTCGGCAGTGGAACACTGTCCCAGGTCACAGCCCTGGCAGGGACACAGATTCCCACAATGCAGCTGTTTCTTCTCCCTCATACCCTTCCTGAGCTGTGTTGGGAAAGACAGAGAAGGTAACAGGGTGAACTGTGCAGAAATCACTGTCTAGAAGAATATTTTTCACCCTGACCATTCCCTTTAAAGCCTGCAGCAGTCTCCTCTGCCCAGGATCTGCTCCTGAAGTCAGATTTAAGGACACAGATGTTGCCCCCCACCACAAATTGCAAGGCCCACAGCAGAGCTTTCCTGTTGCCATGCCAGGTCACTCTTGGTATTCCTTCCCTTCCTCGAGAGCTCCAAGTTGTGTTTGCACATGTTCACTGGGCAGCCACTGTGAGCTGGATTAGGAGAAGCAGCAAAATAAAACAGCACAAATGACAAGGAGAAGAGATAAGATAGCTGGCAGACCTCCCTCATATTCCCTTCATATTTACAACAAATTCCAAGCTTATTTAACTTTCACTGGGCTGCAGAAATCACAAGAGGACAAAACTTGTTTATCTGACCTGAAGCCAGTTTTGCTGTCCATATGGTGAAGGCTCAACAGCAACACAAGGCACAAGCAGCCTCCCTAAGCTGGAGTTTCATATCAGCAAAACTAGGAAAGGAAAAGATGTGGAGTAAATAAAAATGAAAGCTGTCTGTGTGCTGTCTCCCTGTCATAGTCCTGGGGACTGTGTGTTCTGCATGGAGCACCCTCCTTCCCCCTTTGGATACATGCTCCAAATGGCTCCAGTGGCTGGAATTGCTGCCTGTGAATCACAGAAGTTCTCTGCAGGGTCAAAATAGCCAGAATGCCCTTCTGCAGCAGCTTTTCTCATATCCCACAGTACCCAACTGTGGGTTTGCACAGCCAAGGGTCAGCCTGGCCAGGGTGGGCTAAGCTGCTTGATCCATCAGCACATGTAAATACCAGAATGAAAAAATAAAGAATCATTGCAAAAGACCTCTAAGATGACTGAGTCCAAAATTAACCCAACACCACCCTGTTCACCATGGGTTCACAGTGGGTCCATGTAGGATATATTCACACAAACATGGGTCCATTTCTTTCAGATGAGGATCAAGAACAAAACAAGCTGATAACCATCTACAAAAGACTAGGCATATCTGTATTCTGTCCCCTTTTTCAAAGGTTAGAGCCCTACTTCATCCAGCTTCATGGAACAAACACTTTTAGGTCCAACTCCCCTGACCTATTAACCAAAGGGAGCAGGGGTTGTCTGGGTTTGGCTGCGAATGGCTTGATTACAGACATCCAGAGATAAATACCTTAATAACTGCACAGTAAACTGGACCTGGGAAGAATGATGCCAATCCTGTGTTAAGTTGTTCTGACACCAAACAGATAAAGCAGACCCCTCTCTGGGGCTGTCTGAAGCAGCTCTGCTGACCTGTAGAGCTACACTGCAGAGCATCACTATTCCCACGAATTAAAGACCAGGCTCCTTGACATGGTCTCATTACAAAGAGCATTTCTAGAGTCCATTTGGAGTGCAATGAGTACAACAAAGATCTCAATTAAAATGAAAGATTATAATCCTTTTTTTCGCTGTTCTTTGTTTCCCCTCAACAAAGCACTTGCAGATTTATAGTGAACAAGAAAAAGTGCAACAGGAACTCTAGGTGGTAGGTTTTCGTATTGATGGGATGTAGGTATTCTAAGAAAAAAAAAAAAAAAAAAAAAAAAAAAAAAAGAGAAATATTTGTCATGTATTACAGCGACTGTTGCATGCATGTGCAATGAATTATGACCCAAATTCCATCTTCAAAGCTATCACAAGAAATATTGCTTGTACTGAGGTTTCGTAAAAGACTCTAGCAAGTTATTACATTTATGGTCCACTTTTTTTTCTTTCCTTAAGATTTATCTTCAATTTCTACTCCAAAATCTGGGGCCAGAAAAATCACATTTGAGCTTAAAAAAAAAAAAAAAAATCTCTTTCCCTCATTTCCTCTCAATTTGATAAGTTAGTTTTGGTACTCAACTTAGAGATACTTTCTGCAGAAATGCATAGCTACTATACGGCCTCAGTGTCTTAAAGCAAAGAACTGATATTTTATGAGTCATTATCGTAAAATAGAGTTTAGAGTAGATTTTAGTATTCCTATTTCCCAGCTGTATTGCTGCAATCTAGCTGCCTTCATGAAACATCAGCAAATCCCTTATCACCCTTAGTACTTGTTGGTCTTTTCTTTCTGGTTTCAGATTAATGTGCTAACAACAAAAAGAAATTATGAGAAAATACATTTACTTACTGCCCAGAAAGAGGAAAAACTTGATAGCTCCCTGAACTCTGTTACTGAGATCCTTTCCTTGGAGTGTGTTGGGCTGGAGTGCTTTGAAAAAAAAAAAGGAAGACTAAAAAAATGTTTTAACTCTGCTGCCTGATATTGAGGAATAATGAGTTGTCTGCTGACTTCTGAATCTGAGACTGCTCCTTCACTGGCTTTTAGGACAGGGCTGGGGTACAACAAAGAGTAGAATGTAGAACAAATAGGAGATAAACAAAGAATAAACAAATTCCTGTACATGAGAAAACAGACGACTCGCCCTCTTCTTCAGACGCAGGGCTGGGGGAAAACAGAAAGCCTTCACAGAGACAGAGACAAGTTAGGTGAAAGCCAAGCTCACAGAGCTCTCAGAAACCCTAGGAAGGCCCAGACAAGAAAAACAAAACAGCAAGAAAGAAAACACATATTTTTATATTTTAAAAAACCTAACATCTCTTAACTTGTACTGCTCATTTTAAAAGTTTCTGTGAAATTTTCAGATAAACAAGCAAGAGGAGAGGATGAAAAGAGAAATGCTATAGTTTACTTTAAAGTACCAGTGCAACTTAAGCAAAGCATTGAACTATTAAGCCCCAAAAAAATAAATATACATCTCTCTACAACTCAGGTGAACAACATCTAGGATGGCTGTAGAACTGTGAAACCTGAAAATAGAAATATCCCATGGGAATATATGACTGCCTGCTTATGAGACCATGGAGACATTACTGGGGATCAGTCCATTACATTTCTGTCATCATTCTCAGAGTGCAGAGGTCAAGCAAGGGTTCACAAAGGATAAGAAAAAAATGATTCAAGCTCTGTAGAATCAACTTTCCACCAAGAGTTTGAAAAAAGCTCAGTTTGGCTTAAGTGATGAATTAGTCTATAAATGCCTACTCTAAGAAAGAGACTTTTCTGATTAACAGGATCTTTTGGTCAGCAGACAAAGGCATAACAAGGTCCAATGTTAAAGTTAAACAAATTCCAGCTGGAAATAAAAGCAAATTTTTGGGAGAGAATAATGAATCATTATAGGATGCTTACAAATTACTAAGAGGCTTTGGTCACCCTTGCCAATTAAAAAAATCTTCCTAAAATGCAATGTCTGAGAAAAATAACATTAATTCAGCAAGATTTAATACAACCCAGTTTTTGCCCAAATCCCAATGTACATTTACAGGCACTCTTTTTCCCTGTGTTTCTGCAGTGGAAAATAATGCTGTGTTCAGAAAGCACCTCAGAAATTGGTTTCCAAGTGGTTCCTCACTACAGCCACCATGGCATTAGCCATCAGCTGGGATTTCAGCACTAGAAGGTTTGCTTCAAAGCCCATTCAAGTCCAATACACAGGAATGGGAAAAAAATAACTTTGCACCATCACCTGGGTTCATCAGAGAGTGTAAAATTATTTTCACAGTCATTGTTCTTAGATGGACAGACATGAGTATTTTATTTCCTACCTACACACAAGAGCAACCCACTCCTTCCCACTCTCTGCCAGTTCCCAAACTCTGCCAAACCCCTTTTGTGATTTCCCCATTCAGAGCAAGTTCCTAAATCAAAGTCAGAAGGCTCCTCTGTGCTGTCCAAAAACTGTGAAAGCCAGATGTGAACTCGACTCACCTAAGCAGAATCTTTCAAATCAAATGTACAAGTGCCCTCTGGTTGCTTAAAAATCTGGATTTCTCTCCAATCATTTCCAAATTTGCATTCCTGCTTTTCTGCATCACTTATAAACAAAATTGCCATGCTTTCTAATTCTATAAGGAATAATTCTATAGGAATTACAAAATAAGTCTTTGTAGAAAGGGTAGGTGTATTTTAATTTTGCCACAAAGTTTTATTTCCCATTTTTTGCTTAGAATGAAACTGCCTTTAATAAGCCTTGTTCTCTACACCCTCTGGCACACCAAGGTGGTTACAAATGCATGCCCACCAGAGAGTATCTCTCAAGAATTTCAACTTTATACCAAAAGACAAGCAGAGATTTTTGTAGACAATCCTCCATCCACTCCCATAACTAAGAAACAGCAATCAATTTTCAAAATATTTGAACCATGAGTCCTGCTCCAACCATTTTTCTAAGGTTGATTTGAGACAAAAAAGGGTTGGGCAATCCCACTGCCTTTGTGCATTCTCTTAACATCAGAACCACTCAGCCAGATTCAGTGAAAATTTGAAGAGAGGAACTGAGGCTTAGATGCATTTAGACCCTGAAAGTTTTGTGAAAAGATGTTCCAAAGCAGAAAAAGAAATTAGATCAGCACTACTTTAATTATGTAGTCAGACATCAGAGAATCCCCTTGAGTGCAGAGTGCTACAAACGCTGCTAGAAATTCAGGGGAACTTTCAGTCAGAGCCTGCAATTAATTTGCTGGAAGATAATCTAACCACACAATATAAAGCCACAGGAAACCCATATTTCAGTTTCTTCAGTCACAGAGTACACTGCTGTATTTTTAGACCTGCTTGGATCTCACTTCTGCAGCTCTTCTCAAGGCTTGTGAGCTCAGCACTGGTAAATTAACTCACACCAACTCATAAGCCAGTTTTACTAATATATAGGGTTTGCAGGCTAGAGAACAAGAAGGGTATTCACCAGCAATATCTCCAAGTTTAATGAATTATATAATATTCAGGGAAAGCAGCTAAGATTCACCCAGAAGCTGTCGTTGTCAACATAAGAGGCATCAACCAACCTCAAAAGGTTTTTACTAAAGCCTTAGAAAACATATGAGATTCTAATAAGGATTTTAAGAAAGATTAGCACACAAGATAATGATTCCAAATGTGTGGAGTGCTGCACAAAAGGTAGAAGGATGCCAGAAGCAAGAGAAAGATAAAAAGAGAAAGTTGTGAGATGAGAGAAGATGTTGGCAGGCTTAGAACAATGTTCAGTCTCAGAATAACAGGCAAATGATAACCAAAACAGCCCTACTAAAACACATCAAACTGAGAAAAGGAGGACAGAAAAACTGCCAAAGACTGTGACCAGTCTAAAAAACGGTGCAAAACCATCAGCTAATTCTGCTTGATCTAGCAAACATGCAAGCAGTTCTCTGGTAAAGGTGTAGCAAATTGTTTGAAGCTGCTTTGCCAAAGGCCATTTTCACCATCATATTAATGTATATCTTGTAACACTGTTTCACAAGTCAAGTTTCATTTTTCATGTCCTCCAAGACATCAATTGCTTATTGATTTCTTCATTTCAGAATCCATTGGCATCAATCTGAGCACAAAGGGGATTAAGATGGCCATTGATTCAGCAGCAGTGGATTAAAGTCAGTGTTGACACACTCACAGCTACTCAGTGGGGAGACAGGACCACCAAAACACCAAACTTGCTCTGAGGGCAAACATGCAGAGCTGCAGCACAAACTGACAGCAAGAGCAGACAGTCAAAATGCCAGCTCCAATGGAAAATAATTGTTTCTGTAGAATTAAAAGCTTCAGTTGGTACATTCCAGTTTTCTCAAAAAACACAAAATTTCCCCTCTTTCCCCAGCTACAAGCAATCCAAATTAAAGTAAGAGAAGATAAACAATATTAACTCATCTTCTCTTAATTATATATCTTGGTGTGTACTTAGCTTTTTGGTCAAACTCTTCTTCCACTTCTTTAAACAAAGTCTCAGTGACAATTTTCTTCAGCCATTTACACAACTTCATTAGGCAAGATTTCTTTTCTTCACCCTGTTATATCGGGAAACAATTTAGCAAAGCCAAGCCCTTAATTTATTAAGAGAAATCATTTTGGATCCATGCACAAAGCTGAAATTGATGCTTTCCACACTGATTCTTAACAGACGTTGTGCATATGTTTCTTAAAACCTTTAAGGCTTCAGAGTCAGATACAAACTTTCTTTAGCTCTGCTTTATACACATTTTGGCAGAAACTCACTCATTCTTGTTATCACTCCTTCCTGCTGTCTCACGGGACCTGAGTTTTATACACTCATTAATCAAACTGTGGCAAGAGCTTGGAGCAGGCTAGGCATGTTTAATGTACAGGGGAAGCAAAGGTCTGAGCATATGAACTGAGCAAAGTTTGAGCAGCAGATGTGACACTGGCCATCGGCTCAGTGTGGTTTAAGAGGCTGCACACACTCAGAGCACACTCTTGTGCTTGCCTGTAACAAGCAAGGTTTCCAACATGTTCCTATTTAGTTGACTAAAGTTGTCATGATACAAGGCTCAGAGACAGAACCCTTCACACCTAAGGGGTTTAACTGGATTGGCAAGAGCTCAGTTCCTTCCATCTCATTCAGCAAATGAGGATTGGGTTAACACCAGGCTAAAGCCAGGATTAACACAGACCTCGGGATCAGCTGTGGATTGCCCCACCGTTGTTCCTGTTGATGCTAATATAGGAATACATTAAATGTTATGAACTAAAACATTCTACAGTCAGACCATATTCCAAAGAGAGCTACTATCTAGGAACACCTGCATTAGTATTTATTGCTCTATTAGGACATAATGAGACATTTAATTCAAAATCCTCTCATTGATCTGAATGTCACATGTAATTTAAACTTGACTCAGAATAAAAGAAAGTGCTTTTAATACATTATCAATTGCACCACAATATTCTATGACCTATGGCTGATCTTTCATTGTTATTTTCAGTGCCATGGAAAGTATCCACTACAGTAATATTTAAGCTTAAAAAATAAGCTATAAAGAAACAAAAAGTTCATTATTTCTGTCCTAGACTTTCTGTTCTCCATCTCAATGTTCTTTCAGTGATAAGAAGTAAACAGAAACCCCAAGGAGATTAGAAGAAAGCCTTTATAACAACTCATCTTAAAATAATTAAAATACTTTTTCAGATATTTACTCTTGCCAAATTAAAGAGGCTTTCCTCATACACATCTGAAGTACATGGGGAAAATCTGCTATCAGAAGTGCAAGGAGATGAAAGCTTGTTGGACCTGCTAGGATGCCATGCTAAAAGAAAAATACTTTTAGTAGCCACCAAATACATTGGTCAGGGTGAAAAAACGCTATGAAGAGAAACTTTAATTATTTGCTTTAATCCCATTTAACCCAGCAGGAGTCACCCAGGGAATACATTTTATGAAGTGAATTGTACTTTTCCTCAGTGAGGGTGGTCTGCTAACCCCAGCTGAGTGCCTGCCATCATAGGACTTCTCATTAGGTACCTAGAGAAGAGTAATTTTTGACCTAAAACTAAAATCAATGTCTCAGTTGGTGCTTCCAAACCACCTGCTCTGCTCTCATCCACATCATCCATCTGTCAGCACTGGGAAAACAGCAAAGGGCAGACCCAGAGCTGTGTTCTGCACAATTCAGCCTTCCCTCCATGGGAACCAACAGCACAGCTCCCACTGACTCCAGTGAGACAGGAATAAACCTCCAGAGCCTGGAAGTTTGCTCTGAATTCCATAAATGCTTAAAACGCACACATACATTAAAAAAAAAGAAAAAAAAGTGTAAATGGTATGTAAATTTGCATACCTCATGTTCCACTAGCAGGTAATGGGGAAAAAAAAAGGAGGAAGTTATTTTTCTACACAATTGTCCAATTCTGTAGAATTGGAAAATTCCTCAATGAATTGACAGCATAAGCTAAAAACTAAGGGTTTATCTTCTCAATTAAGGCTTCTGAAAATGTGATTTGCTCCCAGTAAATACTCCTGCATTCAATAAGGAAATGCCATGCAACAGAAAGAAAATTCTGGTGGTCATCAATGTATTCAATGAATCCACTTAGTTGTTGCTGACTTTACACACTCAGGCCAACTCTGAGAATGCTTTTTAAATTTTTCTATGGGCACAAATATGATTTAGGTAATATATCCCTCCCTGAAGTATAGCTCAGAAGCAGTGTGGTGATTTGAGCAGTGATAACCTTTAATCTTGCAATAAATTTAGTTTTTGCTGTTAAAATGTAATGCTTATTACTCAAAAGGAGAGGTTTAATACATACAAAGAACTAAAAATTTATAGTGCACTCCTTTTTGCAAGTGGCATAACCCAGTATTTTCTTCTGATAAAAGACTATCAGACATATGGTAAGGCACTTGTAAGACACTTGATAACTACTTGAAACACTTCCTCTCTCTTGTGTTAACTTATTCATTGAAATAATCTAAAGAGCTCTTTACCTCTTCAGCACCAGCCTTTTGATTGGTAATACCTGTGCATCACTGCTCCCCCACCCAGGTGCTCTGCCAATGCACCTGCATCCACTGATTTGTCCAAAATGCAGAGAGATGCATTTCACAGTCTCCAAGGCAGCTTTGCAGCTGCCTACTTTGACCTACCCAAGCAATTTCCATTGGCATCCCCAGTGAGGTCATGCCCACCACTGTGTGCCCCTGTCAGGAGCACCTGGATCTGCACATCCCACAGGCAGGGACAGGGTGAGCTGTGTCACACTCACCCTGTTTGGCAAAGGAGGGTTGGTAAAGGCAGTCACTGACACTGGCATTGCAAAAGGTTTGCAGTTCACTAGCTCTCTCTCTCTCCAGCAAAATCTATGCTAAGGTCCCGTTTTTCAAAGTCCCCTGAAAAGCCAAGCAGGAAAATCAGAGTTTTCCATGCGGCTGTGAAAAAAAAATAAATAATGTGAATTCATTACCATCAATAAATCCTGTCCAAGCCTCTTCCTAGTTTTACAACATGAGGCAGGGATTACCATGGCTGAACACAAGGCAGAGAGCCCAAGACTGCCTGTTTCTCCAGTGCTGATTGCCTGTCCTGTATCCATGACCAGATGTTAACAGCACATGGAGAACAGCACTGGAGCACGAGTCCCCTGGCCACAAGGCAGAAGTTCTCCTTTCCAGTACTCCCCCTCTCAGGTACCATAGATGACATTCACACCACATCTTTCCAACCATTTCCCTCCCATTTTTCTAGCTAGAACATGGCAGGGTTTGACTTGCTGTTGAGATTTGTAACCTGCACCTGTGTTCTTGAAATAAATGTTTGTGTTTATCTCCTCTTTTATTTCTCAGCGTCTCTAATTGACATTTCCTTGTAAATATTGAACACTAAGTTAATTCTATGACTTTCTGTGTCTTCATGGAGCTCTAATGATCAGAACCATCCCATCCTTATGCCTTGTTAACAGCACTTCTTGTTTCAAACACACTTGATCTATAAGTGGGACAGACCTATAACCATCAAATAATAAAGTGAGCACACAGATCCTTTGCTCCCTCTCAGCTTTTGCAATCTTTTCTGGTATCTGTAAAGAAGAAATGCAAAAACATTTCTCTAAATGCTGCAGACACAGTGCTGTGATGTTGACTTTTCTCTGTTTATTCTTTCCAGCACTAACAGCGAGGTAAAGAAGTCAACCAACAGTTACCCAACTCAGTGTAAAATAAACACCCACACTCACCCATCTCTCTGTTCTACTTATTAAGAGCTGGAGTAGCAAACACACAAGATTAATGTTTCTTTTAAACACAACATCTTGTTATGAAACAAATCCTGAGTTTCAATAGCTAAATCCTGTGGAACAGTACAGTTAATTCATTAATTTACTAAAAGTATGATGGCAGCACTGTTTTTGGGAAAAGCATACTAGTGACCAGAGCAAATAAAAGCAGAATGTTCTTTCAGCAGATTTTTTTTTTTTCATCTGCACTTATGTATGGTATCAATTGAATAATTTATTAGTACTTCTGGTATGGTTAATGAACTACTTTTGTTTGTCTTTCTTGATAATTTAGCAAAAGATATAATTGTGATATGTTTCAAAGCAAGATCATCTCTTGTACTTAAATGTCATTTCTCACCTGTGAAGCTTCAACTCATCCTTCTGGGAAATCTGGAGTTAGGAAGATGTTAGAAAAAGGCTCATTTCTGATGAATGCAGTATTTTTTGTTGCAGTGTATATATTACTGATGTTAACAGTATTCTGGTTTTATTTTTCTTGATTTAATGTACAATTTTAATAACTGCTGGGGCAAAGAATTTCTGCAGTATTATATGAGCAACAGTAGTAATCCTTCCACCCATCAAATTCACCAAGTTATTTTCATCTTGTCCATCCTCATCTAATCTATTGCACTTACCCAACAGTCCATTAGTGCTTGTCTTTATAAGTTCATATTTTATTTCTGAGAGAAGTACTGCAGTTTTCCTGCTGGTGACCAAGTTGCAGCTCATCTCAATTTCCATGAAGTTTCCCTCATTAGAATCCTAATGCCCAGTCTTTTTATTACATTCCAAAGTATTTTTAGCAAGAAACCACTCCAGTAGTTCTGAGAATTTTTCACCTGTGGCATTTCCTTCTTAACAAACCTTTGGTGGCACCAGGAGATGGAAACATCTGTGTATTTGGGAAGTTCAGGAGAATATCCCAATGCTGCCATTCAATTTGCAGTCTACATTCCTGAAGTAGCAATTGGGCCTTGCCAGGAAGGGAACACTGTTTATTCCTCTTTAGAGGACACCTGAATGTGACCTGAAATTATTAAATACATTGCAGGCAGAAAAACAGGTATAACAATGCTTTTCAATTAGAACTAAAAATATAAGATGTATAAACAACAAAGGGTATAGCATAGGTGACTATCAGGAAGGAGTTACTCATCTGACAATTTTACCACACAGAAAGTTGGACTTCAGGGAAGACTGAAATATACCCCTAAGACACTTTAGTGCTCAAGTCCTCCAATTCAGATTCTAGGTAAAATCATTCACTCATGCAACAATTTAAAGAACAATGGATCATAAACTTCATTAGAAACTTCAAACTGATGAAATTTCAGCCATTACTGACATGTTAGAAAAAGAAAAAAAAATCAACTGTGAGACAATTTCTTAAAGTAGCCTCAGCCTGGCCAGAAAAGAAGATTAGTGCATAAATATTACCATAGGCACACACTCTTTTACTTTACAAAAATTATTTCAGCCATGGCCTGACTGGCTGTGGTGAGCACCAATCCCAGAGTGCCTGGGAAGCTGTAAGCTGACACAGAGGGAGCACAGGCAGATGGAGTCAAATCAGTGGATGATTTATGTATTTACACTTGGTTGCATTAGAGCCTTAAAGGGCTTATGGCCAACACCAGAGCTCTTACCATCCCATCAGCAAGGCAAGCCATAAACCCTGAAAGAAGGGAAAGCTTTGCATTTTCTTAAATGAGCAGAGATATGATTTTCCATGGATCACTGAGGGAAGCAATAATTGCCTTAAGGCTGACTGCAGTTTAGGCAGGCAGAGTTTCTCAGTTGCTCGTGGTGGATCATCAAAAGGCAGCATGCAAATGGGGCAGATGTTAAAAAATTCTACAGCTTTTCACAGCAAAACACTGAAACACTTTGTTGCCAAAGTCCTTGGAGGAGATAGAAAATGACAGGGCTACAGAAGGGATAGAAGTGTCCTTTGAGTACCCCAAGAGCAACAGCAAGTGGAGCATGAACCTTGGAGAACACAAAGGTAATAGGATGCATCTGCACAGTTTTATGCCAAAATCTATCAGCTCTTCCTCCATATACCTTACACATGTATATAAATAATTCCAAAAAAAAAAAAAAAACGGTTGAAAAGAGCTTATTCTTTCTCTGCTGCCACTAATCCTAGAAAATATGGACACACAAAAATGTCTCCCAAAACAACTTGCTTCTTTGTGCTTTGAAAGGAAACAATCCATTGTCTGGTGATCTGCCAGCAGCAGTGAAACTTCATTTAGAATGATTGCAGGTGTAAAATTGTCACTTCAGTCAAATAAATGGTTGAGACTTCAAGAACGCAACCTTATTTGAAGCTGCTATTTTTAATATGTCTAATGTTCAAAGGAAAATAAGAATAAATATTTGCTTCCAGTCAGGTGCTTTATTCTCATACAGTGTCACACAGCAGAGCACCCTGGGAGAAGCATCCTTTGATCTGGAAGTTTATGTAACTTCACTTTTCAGTCACTTGTCATGTGCCAGGGGAATTTCAAAATTACAGGAAATCCATTTGTCAGCCTTCAGCACAGCAAAATGTTCAGGCACATCCGCACAGGTAATTACATGTATATTGAAAGAATCTCAAATATTTTCCAAAAATCACCTCTTTCTATAGAGACAAGGTGAAGGTTACATTTTCTTCACAGTGGCAAAGATGAAGATAGTGGAAAGACACTTTTGACTGAATAGTAATTACATGTTAAAATTGCATGTTAAGAATTTCAAGGTGCTGTCTTAGGAGTAGAGTAGTCTCATCTGGGATGTGCTCAAGTCTGTGACACAAAGGATTCAGTGAAGAGAAAATTATAACAACAAAAAAAAAATCACAGAATAAATTCTTTAGTCAGATGTGCAATTTATTTAAAAACATCTCAGGGCAAAAAAAAAATTAAAATCTCAAAAATTATTTCATTCTGTGGCATGAGATAGCTCCTGAACACCCAAGCAAATAAGATAAACCTATCCTGAATCAGTCTTTTCCTCTGGGAAGAAAAACAAGTTGACTTTTAAGGTCCTGAACACTGAGGACCAAACCTTAATATAAGGCTGGATCTGAACACTTTTTTTTTTTTTTTTTTTTAGAAATATGTTTTACCTACTGGCTTGGTACAGTGAGTACACACAATCTTCCAGAACCTTCACACCAGTTTCCTCCAACTTTTTTAAGATGTGTGGAATTTATTACATCCTTTCCTATCTCCAATGCAGCCACAGAAAGAATATTTTTCTCTCTGAAAGGATTTGGGCAGATGCAGCATCTCACTGAATACGGATTCTACTAAGGCTGAACTTCTATTAAAACTGTCAGTGGAAAAGGTATGGATTTTTATGACTAGGTTTGTGAAAAGAAAATGTACTGAAATATATAAAAACTGATAACATGCAGCATTTCCACCAATAAATTGAGGCTTGTGGTGACTGACAGTACATTGCAAAGCAGCAGAAATATACATTTGAGATAAAATAAATGTGATTTACTAAGGGAAAGGCTGGTTTCCCGGGAGAATGTCTAAAATAAGGCCTTTTCCCGTGATCATGTTCATTATGCTCTGATGACAAAAAGCCAGTGAGGCCCCAAAGGTCACAGGTTACATTTTGGAGGACACATCAGAGCAGGATCCATGTCCTGGTGCTACACACAGAGCCCACAGCCTTTGCCTCTGCCAACACAGCTTTGCTGGAGGAGCATTTTCAAAAGAAAACCTCATTTTCCAGTAAAGCTTTTCAGATAACACCAGCTCCTGCTAAAAAGCTAATCTACCTCTGCTTTTAAATGCAACATTTATGGTTTGCTAGATCCACAAATTAAGTATCCATATTACATTTGCTCTGTGTTTATTTCTTAATGTGCTGTTGAAAATGAATAAAATCTACAGTCCAGAAACCCTGTGCCTCACTGAAGCATCTCAAAAAAAGCCTAGCCTAGAAATAACAAAAGAATCTTGGAATCATCTGATGGTCTTTATTTTGTGCATTTAATTTAATTTTTTTGCTGAAGTCAAAAGAATTCTGTCTGCAGTTGGAGCTGCAACGGTGACTGTGTTAACATCAAATTCAAACAAATCCTATGTGTATTGTTTCATCCTATGGAAATGGTCATGACTTACAGGAAAAAGCATAATTATATATTTATTTTGGGTACCATTAAAGCCAGGAAGATTGTTCTCTAAGATAGATTTAGATATAAGAGTGAGCCAGAGGGAACTGAATCTATAGAGAAGCTTTGCTGAAAGATCACTGTAAATTAAATCTGTTTCAGATGCATTCAAAATAGGTCGGTAAGCAATTCTCCTAGAGAGCTTCCAGGGCTTTGTACAGCTTTTGAATGATTACAGATTCCTAAGAAACAGAATAGCTCTGGCATAAAAATCCCACTATCAATGCTGGATGATGACTTTATAGGCTTAGTGGTTATCCTACTCTAATTATAAATAAAAAACTTTCTTTTTTTTTTTTTTTAATAGAGCTCAGCTTCAGTATATTATCCACATTACTGGAAGATGCAGTTCTGTCTAATTTGTGTCTTATGTTGAAAGAAAACCAGCAATTTTATCTTCTAGTAAATTGTCCTGAAGGTTTTCAGTGTTGCCTGGCAGACTCAGATATAAAGTGGAGCAGAAATAGAATTTAATTCCAATAATGAAATTCCAATTTCATATTGTGATGAGATTAAGAAAGCCAGGTAACATTACAGAATAAATTATGGGTATGTAAAAATGCAGCATGCAAAACATTAGGCCAGTATTTTATTACTCAATTACATATTAATATGGAATTAAAAGACATCATGGTGTGATTTTATTGCTAACCACATCTGTTTGCATTTTTTTATAGCCAACCACTGAGTTCTTTCATAAGAAATTTCCTTCTTAAAGCCTGAATTACCATGCCAAGAGGAAATCTTTTAAAATTCAACAATCAAAAAGGCTAATAAAAAATGTTTAATAAAGGCCTTCTACTGGAAAATGGTGCTCATTCAAAGCATTCTCTTAGGATAATTTCAAAGTTTAAATGAAAAGCCTAAACCACTATGAATTAAAAAGGGGTTGGTGGTGGGAAGAAAGAGAGAGAGAGAAAAATTATAAAATCTGCCCAGAAATACAGGTTCTAATGTGGTTCAGCAATTTCTAGAGCAGATTTTGGTGCTGTTTTTTCTGTCCTGGTACTTGGGCCAGATCCCAGACTTGGCTGCCCATCCCCTACATCTTCAAGGTGACTCAGCTCAAGAACAAAGCTCACCCAGCCCAGTCACAGTGTTTACAGCTCACCCCAGTACAATTACTAAGTGTCACAGCTTTTTTAATTTCTTAATTTACTTTTTCCCATTTGCAGCCAAAGAGCAGGGAAGGTGGGAGCAGGTGGATTTGTTCTAGTTAGTATGAACACGTGGAAAAGCTCCCAGCCATGTCTAACTCATGCTGGTTGGGTCTACAGTAGGGTATTCTGTTTGGTTCAAAGCAGCAAGGAGGATCTCAGATTTGGTCTACAGCACAGTGTTGGCATGCATGAAATAAATCTCCTCTGGAGGAAACTACAACAGAAGCTCCTCCCCAGGTGTTCACCAAAAGCACTACAAATCCCACTCCCAAATGGGGTGTAAGGTTACAAACCAAGGGCTGCTCCTTTGAACACCTTCAAGCTACTCATAAAGTGGAAAAAATCACTTCAGAGCAACAGGTGAAGTTTGGTTTAAAATAAAATCTGTTGTAGTATGAGGCTAAAGGGGGTACTCAGCATCAGCTCCTCTGAAGGGTCTTTTCTAACACAAACACAGACAATTCTGTCAAATTCAAGCAAATAATTTCCAGGCCTACGTGCAACAGCCAGGTGTGTGCAGAGAGAGCCACAGCCAAAGCTCCCTGGTGCTCATATAAATTTAAGTATCTTCATCTAGTGCTTTTATTGGGTCTTCAGACTGTTACATATGCACTGGAACAAATGCTGCCCAGAGCTCTGTGGAAATCAGCCTGTCCTCTTTTTGTCAGTGCTAAACATCAGCCTGGGTATGAGACAAAATCCAGGCAAAAAAGCAAAGCAATCTGCTTTCTCATTTTAAAGGATAAGAACAGCATCACTGCAGCCTCATGCAGTTATTTAAAAGTTTTTCCCCACCAGATGAACCTCGTGAGACAAATATCTACTCTTCCTGGAGTTCCCAGAGAGGCAGCAGTCATAAAATCCTTGTTTCAGCATCCTGCACACAGCACAGACAATGTCAAGCAGAGCAGATGTCACCATGGTCTCACATAGAAACGAGGAAGCAAACAAGTGGCCCGTGTCTTCCCTGCACCTGCCAGAAAAACAAGCAAGAGGCTTGCATGGTTCACAAACAAAATTCACTTTGCAGCTTCTAAACAGCTCGGAGCAGTACAAACCACTGAAAAACTGAGCCCCCATAGGAAAGCTGTGTAATCTTCCTAGCAGAGTTCATGCACATTAGCAGCAATGAAGAGAAAAGGCAGGGACACAGCCAGAGCCTCAGCTGTGCATTTACACCAGCTCGTGGCTGTGACACCTCTCCTGGCTCCAGGAGGGATCTCCTGTGGCTCACCCTCAGGCAGAAGCACCCAGAGCCACTGGCAAACCAACCTTCCTTGTCTGTGCTCTGCAAAAACACAGAGCAAAGATAAGCCTTGTGACAAGGGAAAACTGGAGGGATAGAGAGTTAAAAAACCCAAACTCACAGCTTTGAACAGGAATTCAGGAGGTACATCTTGTGACTAAGGGTGCTGAGGGAAGTGACATGTTGTTTGCTGGAGGGATGTGTGTCTGGCAGCCAGTGTGAGGAACAGAGGCAGGGAAAAATGTTGGAGGAAAACCAAGGAGACAATCAAAACACAGCCCTTGTGGTGGGGTACAAGAGTCTTTTCCAAGGGGTGGGTGTCCATGGAAGAGGAGTTGGAATGGTAGATAAGGATGCAGGAGGACAAGGTAGAAGTGAGCCAAAGTGATTCAGCAGGACAGGCAGTGGTCGCTCATCATGAACCTCACTCATGACTCTGTTGACTTCTTGGGCCAGTCCATGATTCAGTCATTACTTAAATGCTGCAATGTCAGTCATAAAGCATGAGCTGGGGACGTCTGTACTAGTACATGAAGAAATTCAGAAGGAAGCACCAGAGACAAATATTCCTGTCTCTCCTGTCAAACCCCCAGGCACTAGCCATGTTACATCCATAGCTCCAGGCTCCCGCTGGTCCCAAAATTCCCTGGAACCCTGCAGACAACCTCTTGTGCACTAGCTGTGATCCAGCCCTGCTTTTGGCTTAGCAGTGAGGGAACAGTGCTAAGGAGAAGCTCTTTTGTTCATCTTCCCACAGAGAGTTCCTATTCCAAAGAAGGCACTTCCCCATTATCAATGTCCTTGTGAGATAAACTACCCTGGGATCCATGCCTGTCAGGAAAAACAAATTGCAATTGCTAAGAAAGTGATAATAAATGCAGTGCCATAGCCTCCAGTATTAAAAATTAAGTCATGCCCTACGATATTTACCTAGAAGTGATCTGCAACTGTTTTCTCCAGGCATTAAACAACAAGAATTAATCAAGTTGTATGCAAGGAAAGGGCATGGCATCCCCTCTGGTAGCTGCTTTGCTTTCTGTACTTGACACACCTTTTACCCATTTCAATTAAGGGGTAAGCTTTTAGGGCAACTGAGCTATTTCTAAGGTAATAACCGTGACTCAATGAGCATTATTTATCTCCTCATGCAAATGGTAAACAGGGGACAAATACCTAAATTTAGTGTTTGGCCAGGCACCAAATGTTGTATCAGGAAGTGATATTCTCTCAATGCCAAATTAGAAGTGAGAAAGGCAATGAATTATTGGGTACACCTCTTTGTCTTTAATTTACATTGCCCTTATGCTGAGGTCTGTGTAGCAGCCTGATAATAACGAAACCAGAAACAACTGATAGCTGATAGTGCAGCTGAGCAAAGCAGAACACAGAGCTCTGGGAGACCTAGCACCATTTGTCAATGGGCTGTTTTCAGTTTGAAATCTGCTGCAAGAGCAATCCCCAACTCTGTGTTTTTGGTAACAGCAGCATGAAGGAGAAGGTATTGCACAGGAGGCAGGGGAAAATCAAAGTCATGCAAGCTCAAACTCATGTCCCAGAAGCAAGCACTGGGTTGCACCAACTGTCTGGGCATTTCAGTGCCAGGCTGGGAGCAGCAGTTCAGGCCACAGCAGGATGTACTGACAGTGAAAATTCAGCTGGCAATAAAAGGGTCGTACGTCATTCATGGATTCAACTCACCTTCTGACAAGCACAGCAGGTAGTTTGGGATGCAGGGAAGACACAGGTCTGTGTAGTTGCTCTCTTGTACCCTAAATGCTTGCAGCTAAAGCAGAGGATGAATCTGTTCAACAGCACTTGATCCCTTCTCCTGGCCAAGCTGGGAGAAACATCCCATCTGGCTGGCAAAAGGGAAGCATCATCCAGGTACTTGAAGAGGGACAATTTCAATGGGGGACAGCTGGGGACACAGCCAGAGGGTTGTGTGAGAGCTGTGAATATCTCACATGGGCTGGCTACAGCAGAATGCATCAGACTGATGGATCTGTGCCCATTCACACAGACCTTTGGTCCTCACAGGAAAGTATCAGAAGGGACACTCTGCAAGGGAGATACAGGGACCAAAGGAACAATGGGATTGTCACCACCTGCAGCAGGTGCGAATCTGAACGGCTGAGTCAATATGTGCTAGCATCCTTCAATGCTTTTTCTTTGTCTTTGGAATGCTCTTAGCAGTGCAATTTAATTTTTATGGCAGATTCTATAATCTGAGGTGGGTTTAAGTCATGTGTAGCAGGGAAGGAGCAGCAGAGGAGCAGTTGCACCGTGCCTCTCTCATTTCATGGCAGTAAGTTAATAATTCACAACTCTTTAATCCTCATCTCTGTCTATTCCCAGAAGTTTTGTGATTCTCTATTAGCTCCTTAACTCTCAACAAATTAATATGCCTTGTACTTTGTTTGCAGTACACCCTCTATTAAATCTAGATGCCTGCCATTCATCTTGAGTGCTCCTGCTGAGAGATGCAATAATGGGGATGCTGGGACCCAGGAAATTTTGTGGGATGAGGAGGACATGGAAATATTCCTGTGCCCTGCCTACACACCTTCATACAACTCCTGCTGTCTCCAGGACCCAAGAACTCTCTCAAGAGCCCCAAACCCTCCCATCTATCCGCAGATGGAACTTGCTAGAGCTGAGCCATTAGCCCAAAATCCCTTTCCTCCCCAGGGAAGGACCTTACAAACACAATCTCTCTTGTAGATACTCTGATGGTGATTGAGTCTGCACTGCTGAGCTTCTCTTGACTATGAAGGAGTCACAGAAGGAGCCTTAAAACAGCTACAGCTCTTTGGATTGTAGCTTTCACCCTTTCCAAACCTCCTGAAATTGTTTCTGAGGTTTTTTTTAGTTGTTTTTGTTTACCCCTAAAGAAGCCACCCTTGAAAATTATTTCCCATTTCTTATATTCCATTAAACAGTTCTTGCCATTTGTTTAATTTAGGGGACTCCCAGAGATTTCTTCTTTTAGGCTGTTGTAACATCTGTTCCACCTTGCTCAAGGATCAGTAAGGCTGATTTAAGGTAAGATAAAATTTAGTAAAATATGCCTCTCCTTTGGACAAGATCACTCTTTTTAGACTATAAAACCAAATTATTTCATGGGAAACAGAATCAGGTAGAACATAAATTATAGTTCTCCTGTTTTAAAGACTACTTTTCTTACCGCTCGCTAGAGTTCCCTGATGTAACATTTATTTCAGTTTTGCATGATATTTAGCACTCTCATGATGAAGAGCAGCCACTTAATGAAATCAAAATGTTTTAGTCAGCAGCATGTTTATAAACAAAAGCTATTTAATGTCTTCTAACACATTGATCCTACCAATGTACAAACCTAATGCAAGAATAACACTGGAGAAGCCACCAGAAAAATAAATCAAATACCTCAGTATTTAATGGCCTTCAGATTTATTGAAAATAAGTCAAATATTTTCGCTATAAGCTTGAGTGAGGAAAGAGACCATTTGGTGAGAAGACTGCTGCAGAATAATAAAATGCCTGTAGTAAAACCCTCCACTGCAGGAGGACTCCACTCCACTACTTCTATAATCTTTAGGGGGGCAGAACTTGGCTTTTTTAAACATTTCTGCTAAATGAACAGTAAAGAAATACCTGCTGAAGGTATCAGCTCTCCCCAATGGAAAAATCATTCCTAACAAGGCCTTGGATGTGGGCTGGTGGGATGAACCCCATGACAAATACCCACAGCCAGGCCCCAGGGCAAGCAGACCCCCTCCTTCCCCTGAGCTGTGAAGCACTGGCTGGTAGAGACTTACCCTTCAGAGCAAATGTTTTGTGCTTTTATGATACATGTTCAAAACCTTTGCTTGTCAGATTGCCAATTTTCTTAACAAATTTAAACATCTTGTGACTTTTTTGCTTCACCTTTCTCCTTCTTGGAAGCTCTTTGAGGTAGAAAGGACCCTGCACCCACCTTGGATGCCCTGGACACAAGGGTATCAATATTGCACAAGACTTATTGCCCTGCACTGCACAGCACAGCACACCACACACTGAGCTCCAGAAAACACACGAGAAAATGCAAATATAAAATTCAATGCCTTCTTGGCTAGAATGAAAAACACATTTCCTCCCAACACAGCACATATGACAAGCTTTTTTCAGCAATGATTGCACCAGCACAGACACAGGGGAGCTGCCCTGCAGGATGCCTGAGAAGAAAAGCAGCAGCAGGGAAGAGAAGTTGTAAGCCCTGTCCATGGCTGGGAGTGACAATGCAGCGGCCCCAGCCAGGATCTGTTTGGAGAGTGACCTGTGCAGCCTTTAGACGCCAGCTGGCACCTCCAGGTCTCTCCTGCCTCTTTCTGCTTGTGTGCAGCGTGCACTCTGACAGCACAAGAGTTTGTCTTCTTCTCTCTGTACTGTAACAAAGAGAAGAAGCAAACAATTGCAACCCATTCTCAAGGAAAGATACTAAATATGCACTTTTTGTGAAGCTTCTGGTAGTGTTGTGGCTTTCTATTAACCCTGAAAATACAGAGCAGAGGGCTTAGACTTTTACTATATGAAGCTTTAGTCTCCCATCAGACACTGAAACACTATTTAAAACTTACTGAGGGCATTACAATCTCTTTAAGCCCTGTAGTGAATTTATCTTGTGCCACTGTTTGTCAGCCTGACTCTGACTAGTGGCTGAAAATCTACCTCACTACCTCAGGAAGCTCAGACTCTGCCAGCTGTGCAGGGCCTCCTTCATTCTGCTCCAGTAAGAAGCTATTTCAGTGGAAAAATACACTGAAGCTGCTTTTTATGAGATCAGAGACTGCAATCACTAATTCAGTCCTCTCACAAGGACGCAGAGAGCCAGACGTCTTTCTGCTTTTTTCCACAGGCCTTGATGAAGCTGGCATTATCATGCTAAACTACAGTTCAGGACTGCTGTGCATGTACAGACTTATCAGAAGAAAGCTATTAAGTGTCTTCAGTACAGTGCCAATTATGCAGTCCCCAAGACATAATTAAGTAAGGCCCCAAAGTATGTATTTTAATCAATCCCTGTTCAGCAAAGCACTTATGTGCTGGTGCTTTACTTCAACACTCATCTAGCAAGCACATGGGTCCTTTTGTGAACAAGGAAAACATGGGAGCAGCAAGAACTTCACCAGTGCTATTGGGCCAGGCAATAGCCCATACTGGGATAAGATACTGTATTATTTGGATAACGGTTTATATTTTCAAAGTATCTCTATAAATCAGAAGCCAAGACCAGTTTCTAGATGGACCTCAGCACAGAGCTGTAACTAGAGCAAGGTAAGGACAAAAATACATGAGATATGGAGGAATTAGTATTCTTTACTACATGATATGCAGTTGGATAAAACTTGCAGCCTTCAGGCAGCAGAAATCTTACAGGCCTGTAAAGCTCAGATTTATCCTCTTTGACCTGAGCTGAACCCAGGTAAGCTATGCTGCCTAAACAACTCACCCAGGATTTGTCTGCAGTCAGAGGAGAGCATATGTAGATGCCAAGGGAAATGGTTTCAAGTTGCACCAGGGGAGGTTTGGATTGGATATTAGGAAAAATATCTTCACTGTAAGGGTTGCCAAGTATAGGGCCAGGCTAGCCAGGGATGTGCTGGAATCATCATCACTGGAAGTGTTGGTAAAACACAAGAATGTGACAGCTGGAGATGGTTTAGTGGTGAATTGGTGGTACTGGGTTAGCAGCAGGGGTCTTTTCCAGCCTTACTGATTCTATTAATCCATCCCAGGTGGAGGTGTCCAGTAAGGGTAGGATGAATCGTGTTCTGTTTCTCTGTTGTTTTTGCTGGAAAAACCCACACAGGTTGTTTACATTGAACACAAGTTTCATCTAAGCAAATTCAAGCCTCCACCCAAGCTACCTCTCTATACTAATGAAGATATTGATGTTGCACACTAACTAGACACAAGCTGAAATAACTCATACCCTAAACACACTCATTTCTCTCCAGCTCAGCTGCAGAGAGGGGGCTACATCCAGACCCACAAACATCAGGGCCAAGCACTGCTTTGGGCACCATGTGTTATCACAGATGGCCCCCAAATGCCATCCAAGAATAGCACGGGTCTGGAGTGGCTCCCTTAGCACCACGGGGTGTCCTGGGAGCTTGGTGGCACCCTGGACACCCCACAATTAACACCAACGTGACCTAAGGTGAACCCCTCCCTCTCTCACACCTCCTTAGGGTGCAGCAGATCTCCTCCCATCTGCCAGACAAAGCAATAAACAAAAACAGGTGGTAAAGGCCAGTCATTTACACACATCATGGGCTTCCTTAACCAACAGAGGCAGCTCCAGTTGGCTGCTCCCACTTTCAGCTGGCATCAAGCATGGATCATTTCAGAGCAAAGTGGTGTATCTACCCAAAAAGCAAAGAACCTATGAAAAATGTGTATTGACTCAGAATCTGCTATGCAGCCTGAGCTACAGCAGTGAGAGCCTCTCTGTAATCCATTACAGCTGTGCAAAATGTAATAAAACTACTACAAGGTGCTCTAATTCCATTTACTAATAATCATAAAAGTATTTGGGATGCATCTGACGAACCGTTCACAAGACACATTTTTCAAAGATGATTTGTAGTCCAAAGAAAAGCCTTTAATACCATATAAATTAGATTTTATGTACAACTATATTTAAAACCATTGCAAAAGAGCTGTTTTGTTGTTTTATAGTCACTGTTCAACCTTCATTGAATAATTTCTTTGAAGAAAATTCTTGGCTTCTGAGTTCTTCCCAATGAATCATAGAGTAGGAGTAATATCATAATTTATCATTTTTTATCTGCAGATGCCATTGTGTTCAGTGTAGCTCTACCCAGCTAATCTGCACAGCTTCTGATGAATTGCATTTACTAAAACACAAAATTATTTTTCACTTAACCAACATCCGGAGCAGCTCCACTGACAAATCAGCTCCTACAATATGCAAACACACAAATGTTTTCCTTTTCTCAGAAACAGGGGTTGGCTGTGCCAGAGAAATACATGGATAAATAAATCAACCACTGATTGATCCGCTGCAGCATTGATGTCAGCTAGTTTGAAGGGTTGAAAGTGACTGCCATATTTTTATTTTTGTCTTACCATCAGCTTTTGCCATCACTAGGACTTGTGTGGCATCTCAAAGAAAAGGGCTGGTCTCACTTCAAAGCCAGATGCCTATGGGGGGTTCCTTGCACATTTGCTTTATGCCATCCCTGATCTGCCACTCCCACAGAAAAATTCTCCTTTAAGATACAATTTCCCTCACTCCCATTTCCTCTGGGAGAGCAGGAGATTCCTGCTGGCCCCTGTGAACACCAGGCTGGCTGTAACACTGAATTTTCCCGTTATAGTGAAATATAAGAGTGAAGTGCAATAGTGAAGATGTCTGCACTCCTTGCACCTGGCACAGCCCTGCAGAGGAAAGCAGACATCAAGCTCTCTGTCACACCCATGCCAGCCTCACTCCAGGCTTGCCTTAATCTCCTCTTCTCCAGCCCACAGACATCCAAACAAGGACTAAATCTTCTCCCAGATGCATTTTGCACCCACTTTCCTTTTGAAAAGCTGGACTTGCCCTTGCCCCTCACAATGCCATGTGATTTAAATACTGAGTCACAAAAGAGTCAAGTTTTTCATTTGTCCACCAGAGTAAAACACATTTGCAAAAGACAATCTATAAAACGCTGTGAAATAGAAAATCTGTCTCTCCACAGGATTTCAGAGCCTTTTCAGCAAACCACAATGGCACCATCAAAAGTCTCACAGAAGCAGCAGTGCTGGCTAACACTGCCAGTGGTACGTGGGGTATGTTAAAAGAAGCACAGTCTCACACAAAATGCCTCTGCCAATTCATTCAAACTCCCCCACCTACAGCTTGTGCTTGTAAAAGAAAAATGAGTAAGAGAAGAAAGCTGGAAATCTGAGCAGCACTGGGCTGCCACATATTTTTTAAGTATGTACCCAGACCTATATTGTCACCAGCTTTTATTCCCCTTTTTACCCACTGGTGGCACAAAGCAAATGCCTTATCTCTAAAAATCTCCCTCATTTTTCATTGCAGGGGCAAAAGGAGTCTCTAAGGTCAGCTCTAACAGCAGACAGAGAAGGAGGAAACATCTGAAATGAAATACCACAAAAGGGGGGGGGGGGGGGGAAGCAATAATTTTGCATTTAGAGAAAAGTCTTTGTTTACTTGCTTATTTTTTGAATATAAATGTATAAAAGTCACCATTTTTCCTTTAAGACTTATATAGAAGAAAAAATTATTGTGGAAAATTACTCTTTACACCCATACTGCCCAACAAAGATGTTACAGACTCTGATTTAAGGATTTGCCTCTGCAGTAAATTTTGATCACTACAACGCCCCATGTAATTCTCAGTTACTTACAGTTATACACATACACCACACAGACAGTCCTACTCAAGTGTAACACAGACTTTTGGACTTTTTTCCAGTTCAGCTTATCATTTTAACCAGTTTAAGTTAGGCTGAAGAAAAATATTTCCACTGCAACAGAGGAGTAAATACTTTCATGATACCCAAGTCTCAGCCACTCTCCTGGAGATGAGCTCTGCTGGGCACTGAATAATCACCATCCCCAGGAGAGTCTGGGTAACACTACAGGACTAAAGCCAAGGCAACTAGGCACACTCAATAGAGTTCAAGAGACCCAGTGCCCGCTTTCCTGCATGTCAGACACCAAACAAGCATTTGTACCATTCAGATCTCAGCCCATCCCTTCCCCACACACACTGCCTGTGTGGGCCAGCAGTGGATGAGCAGAGCAAATCATGTTCCTGCTTTCCCTGGCCCTTCCTTCGTGGACTGTTATATTTGGAGCAAGACTTCAAATGCACACATTAAAGTCACTCATATTTCACTGCAGTCAGAGCAGCTGCTTTATGCCTGTCAGTGGAACTTAGTCCTCAAACATGAACAAGGCAAACTTCTATTTGGGAAATTCCACCTGCTCCCACTCCACAGAAATTCAAACAGAAATTATTCACAGGCAGTGCTGGCACAGCAGCCCAACAGTGACTACCAACTAAGCCTTCAGGGAAGATTTTGGCTGGTTGGGCTCCACACACTACAAACTATATAAATAGGAAAAAGCAGCAGGAGAAAGATTTCCATCTTTCTCACTTTGATGTTACCTCTGCTGCTGTGAGTACACCTCCCATGGTTTTTACTTTCCAGGCATGAGATACACAAAAAGAGGCATAAATCCTGCACTTCTGACTCACACCTACCATAAAATCTCTGGAGTCACACACTTTTACCTGGCAGCTGACCTCTGCACTCATGCTCTCAGCAGTCAGTCTGTCCTAGCACAAGAGAGAACACACTGTGCAGCTTGAGCTGAAAGAAATGAGTAAACTCTTATTCCATAATCAGAGTTATCAAGAGACAGCTAGAGCATGTATCTCGAATCTCCCAGCACAGCCCATGCTTTGCATTACAATTTGGTGTGAGCAGCAAGATGCTTAAACTGAGAGATGGAAATCAAGGCTGGGAGGCAGCTGCCACTTACACCAATCCAAAGGGGAAGACTAAACAGCTGCAGGTGCTTTTGACTCCTACAGGTGTAAAGCATATGCTAGAAAATTGAGTGAGTTGTTACAGTCTGAGCTGAAGTATTGAAAGTTTATATTTTACCTAATCTTTTGTATAATTACAAATGTGCCAGTTTAATTTGACTTAAGTGTATTTCTGCAGGAATGAGCAGAGTTTTTCTTCACTTGGCAAATGCTCCCAATGCAAAACTTGACAGCCAAGATGCACAAAAGTTTGAATTCAAATCTTTGGAGAGTTTTTTTGGGCTTTTCTCCTGTTTTTTTGTGAAAACAGGAAAAAAGAAACCTAGAATATCCTATGGGAAATTGCTCAGAGGGGAGATGTTTTAGCTGTTGTTCTCTGCATCCATTTTTCATTCATCACTCAAGAAAAATTCAAATTCCTCCTTAAAACCATAGGATACATTTTGAGCTTTACACCTTCATAGAGGTGCTAGCAGCGAGTGCTGAAGTGCATGTGTGGTGCATCTCAGGCAGGCCATTCACAGCCAGGATTTAGAATCTGAACTGCCACCAGCCACATGCAGAATAACCTTTCCAGGGTAGTTTCATCCAGTCAGGGAAGATAAAATAATGTGACTGACATGAGTTGACATAACGTTTTCTGCCAGAGACAACAACTTCCAAAAGAGATTGAAGAAGGCAAAATGAACCACTGTTCTTAACAGAATGGGGCTAAGAAGTCTTGGCTGTTTTTAAACCCAGTCAAAATACTTGCTTTTTTGCCTAAGGAATATAGAATGATAGAGGTAGCAGAGTTTTAAAGATGTTGTTTAATTTCTTCCCCTTTCTCAAGGCAAAACTGATTAACGTAACCTGAACACACACATCCTCCCCGTCTCAAGCAATGTGAACACAACAGCATCTCCAGAAGAAGTGTGAGGTTCTTGAGGCATGAAGAAGACGTCAGAAACTCCCCCAGAGGAATCTCATGAAGCAGGCTGAGCTCAGCAGCCAAACTACCAGGAAGGGAACTCTCCCACTGCGTCCATTCTACCAATCCCAGGCAGACGTAAACCCAAATGGAGCAGGCTGCAGGACCAGGATGCTGTTTACATGGGAAACTGTAGTCTGGTTTTCAGGCCTGAAGTTTCTGAGTTTTTAAAGCTCTGTTTTTCTGATGTTTGGGTTTTCTGAAACTTGTTCCCAGGGAAAGAATATAAACATCAAGACATTATTTTTGTAATGGTATTCATGTTGTGAATTCTTTCTGAGAAGAAGGAGTCTCTCTTGAGGTACCTCTGGTTTGACCAATGTGAGTGAAGAAGTTTGTCTTTCATTCACCAATCACAGTAGTCCGTGAAAAATTGTATATAAAGGAATGATCCCTAAAAATAAAGTCATTCTTTCTTCACACAACCTAAGAAAAATCACAAGAGTCTGTGTCGTGTGTGTTATCTCTACAAGGACAGAAAACCTGCCACTGTGACACAATTTCATCTGCAGCTGTTAGCTCAATCTCACTTGAGCAAAGACATCCTGCCAGCAAACGTGGGCTCTGTTTGTGAAAGCCAGGACTGCTGCATTTCCAGTGCCACTCCCCACCCTTGAATGCCAGTGCTAATGTTTCTAGCAAATTACCTTCCAAATGTTGCAGCACGAGATGCTTTATAGGAACTAATGAATCACACAGTAAAAACTAATTGCAACTTACACACTGTTTCGGACTGAGTTTTGCAACATAAAAGCAATCAGACAGCAATTAAAATGCTAATATGGGGCTGAACCTCATATAACAGTTTGCCAAAATCTAGTGCAACACTGTGCTTCCTGGAGTATTTGGAACAGATGGAATTTAGTTAGTAGGTAGTCATTTCATCAAGCTTATAAACCTTACCCTGCCGGAGGAGGGTCCCCACTATGGTACATTACATATTTCCAGTCTTAGAAGTGGCACTAAAGGATCATTATTTATTTTTGTTCTTTTGAATGGCTTTTTCTATTCTCATGTAAATGCTTAATAAACTCTTAGTAAGTCAGAAAGGAGGGATACATGCCAGATGCTCTTTCCAGACACAAACATCTTAAATTTCTTTTTGCTTTAGTTAGAGTGACTCCAAATGTGATGAACATCATCAAACCTACTTCTCTTTTTAATTATAAAATTTTCTCTTCACAGATTCACTAATGCAAGATTGTGAATTGAATGAAACAATTACATTTTAATTGGGTTCACCTCCCCCACATCTGTTTTTTCTTCATTACATTCCTAATATTAAGACAACTGAAATACATTAATTAATTCAAATGGGGAATTATTAATTTTCAACATTAACAGCCTCGGAGAAATTACCTCTGGTCCTGGAACAAAGCTCCCAGGAAGAGCTTCTTCCATTGCATGTTAGGCTTTAAATTTGTACAACCATTATTGGTAACAGCACTGAAAAAGCATGAACAAGCTCTAAACTGACTCACTAACCCCTTTGTTCTGAGCCACCTGCAAAGAGAAGCCAGGGAGGGAGACCAGAGTTGTCACCTGGAACTCACCTATATATGGTGATGCCATCCAAACTCCTCTCAGCTGGACACAGAACATGAGGTACTCAGAACTGTCCCAGGTCTTGCCTGCTTGGATGAAACTGTCCTTCAGCCACAGGGAATCTTGAGTAATGATGTCTTGGCTCTCAGGTCCTTGAAGCACTCCAAGCACAAAAGCAAGGCAGAATGCCTGCCTGGTCCCAAGACATAGGCTCAGATAATTAATATAAATAACAAAAAATCTACTCAAGTGTTTTTGTCTCACCCATCAGTGCCTTTCATATCCTCCTTAAGTCTTCTATTCAAAAAATAAAGCTATTTTTCTCACATTGCCTATAGTCCCTTTCCCTGTGCAATGCTCTTCATGAGAAGCTCTACATGGAGGAACACATTCCTTAATTAACCACTTCCCTTCCTTACCATTTCAACCTTAGCATCCCCAAACACCCACTTTCCCCAACTTGTCTCCACTCCAGCCTGAGCTCCTGAAATAAGCAGCTGCTGCTCCCAGCTCAATCCCATCAGTAAAACCCCATGCTCAGCACACCTGCACTACCCTTCCATGCATCCACCCTAAAAAGAAACAAGACAGAAAATGCAGCAATTATCCAAAGGCATGACAAATGCCTAAAATGCAGAAGATGTGTCCAAAAAAAGTAAGGAACACCCCTCCACCTGCTCTGAAGGATGGCAGGGACCCTAAATGAGAGGAGATAGGCTGGAGTTTGCTGCTGTGTTCACTGCTGTAGCTCCACCACCACGTCAGAACAGAAGCTCTCATTCTGAGACAACTCAAAATTATGAAACAAGAAACCTACTGCTCAGTGTGCAAAAAGGGCATCACCACTAAAGAAGTGACCTGGACTCTGAAAGAGGTCTGTCAACAGAGGAATTGGAAACTTTAAGCTTGATTTCCCAAATTACCACTCTGAGATAGCTTTGAAAGAAAACTGACAGGAGCATGGAGGGAAAAGGCACTTTAACATAAAAGTGTCTCTCATGACAGCAAGGGAAAGCCTCCCTTAGCCAGGCTAGGGAAGGAGCTGATTTCACAAAAACCTTAGTATTCCTGGAAGTTATAGAGATTTGCCTCTACCTGTTTGCCATGGGAGCCCAAAAAAATGATGGGAGTGTTTATGATCCATCATGAAACGAGAGGAGCTCTAGTGCTGAGCTCCGCAGGCAATGCATCCCTACAGATACAACCTGTCTTTCTCAACAGGCTTAATGCTGGAGAGTAAAAGCTGCTCTGCTCTAAGGTTCCCAGTACAGAGAGGAGCAGCACCTTTATTTCACCCCAGTGAGCAGAGAGTGTGTCCAGGTGAAGGATGTTCCCCAAATCATGGGACACTTTGGGTAACCCACCCAGTGCCATCATCACCACGTCGTTCTGCTTTGCTTACAGCACACCCACAAGGCAGTAAAACTCTGAATTCCTCTTTCCACTCACCAAGTTCCCAAGCCCACACACTTAACACTCACCAATTTATGTGTCAACCTGGACCTGTAGCACCACCACCAATTTTAAGTAGTTCGTTCATCTTACAGTAGGTGCAGACACTCCAGTCTGACCCAATTCTTCTGTTTTATTGGTGACTGTGACCTTGAAACCCATGCATTGTGTAAAGGGGAAAATAGCTGTAAATAGTTCTACGAAGTGAGAGTTGGCTGATATTACAAACACATTAAAGAAATAATGTTGATTTGTGTCTCCTGGAAATCTGACCCCCATAATGTGCTTCTGTACCCATTTACAAGAGGATGTAGGCACACACAATAATCTATTTTTTACCAGGCAGAAATAGCCACAGTGCACATTTGAAGAGTAAATACACTGAATTTAAAGGTAAGTAAATGAAAGCAAGGCTGAGATGTAAGCTGGACATGATAAAAAATGTTACTGTAATTCCTTGCAGTATTAAGCTCTGTTGTTCCATCTGATGCCTTGGGATAAATAGTGCAATAGGGCTGAAGATCTCATTTCATTGTACCTTGGGAAGGGATTGGGTTCAGACTGCCTGCTCTGGAAGCCTTAGAAAGACCCGTTTAATGATTTCATAATAATTTGTTTTCATGCAAAGCTTTGGGATAAACGAGAATCATTCAGCATACCCAAAGCTCTGCTATCATATTATTGTACCTGGGTGTACCACAAAACATCTCAATGAGCAGTGAAGGCAGAAAGTTCTCCTATGATTTAAAAGAATTTCTTACACAGAAATAGAATTTTCAAGGATGGCACAAAAGCAACCAGATAATCAAAAGAGCTCTGTGTTTTCCAAATTTACACTTTTGTTTGTTTTATTCTCATGTATCTCTCTAGTAACACAGAAGATTAAAACAGGGAGGAAGGAAAAAAGGAATTTTGTGGTTAGCAAGGGGATTGTGAAGGCAGTTTAATGTTCAGGAAGAATAGGAAGAAGACAAAGGAGTACAGTCATGTCAAAAAGAAAAAGTACAAAAAAGCACTTTCTCTTCTAACATAAGGTCAGAGAAGGAACCTGGCATGCCATGCTTCACTCCTTTGTGGGTGAGAGATCAAGCAGTAACTCTGCTCATTGCCTCTGGAGCAAGCTCCAGGTGAGAAAATAACTCAGGGAAAGTCTCACAGCCTGTTCCCTCACAGGGAAATATTCATCTGAGGCTGCACTGATGACTGGGGAATTTGCCAGAATTTCAGAAGCCACCCTCCCAACCCAGAGCCATAGATCTCACTGTGGGAGAGGAAAGATCAAGATCATTTTTGGAGACCTTCCCTGAGTGGGGCTCAGCTGCAGGACAGGGCACCCTGGCTCCCTGTGAGCAGCAAAGGATTTGGGCAGGTGCATTTTATGTACAACTCAATGCCCGTGGTCTGCAAATTCCCTCAAGGCCACATCTCAGCACCAGCACTGTGAGAAACAGCAAAACCTCTGCCAAAGCAGAGCAGTGCAGCTTCTGGGATCACTGATGAGGTCAAACACCCAACTGGGAAAAGAGCTGAAATGGGAACCAGAACCCTGGGAGGAATCAGAACCCTCACTGATGAGTTTGGGACTCACACAGCCTAGAAAGGGCAATTGCCCAGATCCTCCTCACCCATGAGATGGATTATAAAACCAGAAAGAAATCACACAAATGAGCATTTTTTAAAAAGACTGGAGCTCCTGAAGCAAGTCCTCATGCCCAGAGCCTTCTTACATGACCCCCCTGACATGGGAACTATGGGAGCACTTGCCAGAATTTCTTTTTTTAAAGAAGCACTAATGAGGTGAATGAAATTAGGAGATATCAGAGGCATCATGGACCATGGTATGTTGCCATCAGGAGATGAAATTTGACACAGGTGACCCACAGGGATACAAACACTCACCAGAAAGCTGCTGGTAGACAAGGGCAGAATCACAGACATCACCCAGAACCCAACTTAGCCATATGAAGGAGCTTCACAGCAAGAGGCAAGAAAGGTTGGAAAGGTCAAAGCCTGGCACTTTGAAGGAACAACTCAGTGAGAAATGAACTTTCAGGGGCATTTCTGCATTGTGGCTAAGGGTTTTTCAAGTGGTAAAACGTCCTCATTTCCAAACAGCCCATAAATCATGCAAAAATCACCATCATGGGAGAGAGCAAATATGAAAATAGAGGTAAAATTAGAATAGGGCAAAGGGAAAGTATGTTAGCTACAAGGAAAGCATCAGACTCTCCAGTTAGCAAAAGTTAACAAAATCAGGCATAAATACAACAAAGCAGAATGAAGAGAGAGTGAAGGAAGAGAGAAGGTATGACTGCTGTGGTCAGAACCACACTATGGTCGGATTTGTAAGACGGAAAAGAGCAGGAGCAGCACAAAAGTAGGTCAGGGAGTAAAAGATATGGGAATTTTAGGCTGTTTGAAAGAGGCATATCTGAGGATCGTCACCTGACAGTGATGGTGGGATGGGATGGTGGGAGAAGAGATAATAGGAAGAGGAATGAAAGGAGCAGGAGAGGAGGTACTCAGGCTCCAGAGGGATTGTTTTCACCAAAAAAGTGTTAGCAAAAATGTATTAAATATCCCAGAATGGGCGTCTGAGGGCTTGTGCAGTGGGTATGAGAGATTATTTTTTATGATGCTGGTATGCAGATCAATTTTCCTTAAGCCAGGCCAAGATGCCCTGGTCGAAACCACTGCTTGAGTGCCTGGTCTGTCTGTGCTCTGGTGAATCCCATAATAGCTTGGAGAAGGGAAGGCAGGGAAATGCAGCAAACGTGCTTGGAAGAAGTCAAGAAAATGAAGTGAGATTGGAAGAATCGAGCTCCCCATGGAAAGCACTGATTTTGTACAAAAATAACGGGCAAAGTCAGAAAGGTGAAATTTGATGAGGACAGAGACATCAGGTCAGTGAGATGAAGGATATAATTGAATACAGTGAGGTGGCAGCAGAGGTAATTAGGGCTCAGTAAGCTGCAAAGGGCACAAATTAAATGAGGATAAAACAGAAGTTAAAGCACAAAGACAGTCAGCGCGCTGGTTTTCTTTGCCAATGGCAATCTGGCTGATGAAGATCAATTAATTGGATTCAAAGAGCTGGGATAAGCCAGACCTCCTGGGAAAAGAGTTTGGGTTGTGAAGAGGAAGAATAGAGCTGGTGAAAGAAAACCGGGTGGTACAAAACAAAAGTAATTTGGGCTCAAAAGAAGATAAGAGGGAAATGCCATGAAAGGAGAAATTAGGGGAGAGAGATGGTAGTGCAGGGGGGAAACACTGAGAGAATTAAAGTTTGAGAAGAGAATCAAAGAGGGGGAAAACCGAAGAGTGGAAAAGAGAGAAAAGCACTATCAGAAGTAGGAATAATGAGGAACAGAGGTTCATCTGTGTGATTGTCTTGTTGTCAGACTGGAGTGGTGAGTGGTCACAGACCTCACCAAACACTCTCCTCTGATCAGTGACTAATGCCCTGCTGATAAGAAGAGCTCCATTCAACACAGGATTTCACCTGCTTTTCTCCTCCCTTCATGTTGAAACCATGAAGAAAGACAGAGTGATCTTCCTGCTAAACCATGGAAATTATAGCAGGAAAGCACCACTAATAATTTTCAGGGCTTCTCTCTTCTCTACTCAATGCTGCTGGGGAAAGTCTGGCTTTGTGGCTGCACCAAGCCATTTCCCAACCTTTGAATAGTGTTCTCAAAAAAAAAAAAAAAAAAAAAAAAAAAAAAAAAAAAAAAAAAAAAAGATGCAGGGTGCCAATCCTCCACCATCTACTGCCAGGGAGGCTCTTAGGTTGGTGCTGGAGAGATGGGGAGATTAAGGGTGGAATCACTGCTGGACAGTGTGGCTTGAGCCCCAAGGCAAGCCTGGCCAGGCTCTCCAGTGCTGTGTGAGCTGTCAGGCTTAGGGAGGCCTCTGCCTCAATCCTCCTCATCAAAAACCTCAAGTTCTGCACTTTGTCAAAGCATGCTCTAGAAGGGAGGTAACCTTCAGGTGGGTGAAACTTGGGTCATATGTATGCAATGACTGAGAACAAGGGGGTGTAAAGAGATGTGTCCCAGGCCTCACTTGTTGGGCCAGTGACTTCTGGAGATCAGTGGACTCTGTAGTCCTCAAGGTTTCTAGAAAATGTCTTCCTTCCTTCCTTCCTTCCTTCCTTCCTTCCTTCCTTCCTTCCTTGCTTCCTGGTCACTCCTCTCCTACAGTCTCCCACTTCCAGCAGTTTTCCCAGTGAAGTGACAGGGAAAGAGCAGTTCTCCCTCCCAGGGTCCTCCCAGCGTGTACCATCCTGGACAAGGTGATGAAGTTGTCCTTCTCCCTGCTGCTGCACAGCTCTCTGGACTTTACCTTCAACACCTAAAAGTAGCTAAATGCAGGATTAACACCCAAGATTCTTGGACTCGTTAATTAGATTTGTAGCCTGGAAAGACGACACAGTGGTGAGATTTTTCACAATCCTGATTCAAATAGAGATAAAAATCCCTTGAGAAAGATAGTTCTCCTGCACTGTCCACCAAAGAGGTACAGCAAGTTGAACTGATCCTAATTTAACCAAAGACTGATGGTGGATATGGGCCAAATGCAAAGTGAATACAACAAAACCTGACAAAGCTGATGGAGATCTTTTCATTGTAAGTTCTTGAGAGGAAACAGAGTAGGTTTGTTTTAAAAGCACTTATGTAGGATTATGAGATTCTTTCAAACTGTGGAACAGTAGGTAACACTGGTGAAAAAATCATTTGCCATTTGAAGTTTATATTCCAGCCAGTTCATAATAAGGAGAGAGATAAGGACAAACGGACACCTATGGGTGTCATTCTGAGAAATGGTTACTGCTGTACCTGGACACCTTCATAAAGCACTCCTGGATAAACTGATTAAGAGCTTCACTATTGGTACCTGACGTTCATATTATTATCATTTAAATTTTGAGTCAAATGGTCTGATCTACAGCATGGACACAATCTGTTCATTATAAGGATCCTGTGACATGTAAATAGTCAAGGTGGGATGAAGCTCTGAAGCTCTGTACGTATAGAGAGAACAAATCTTGCCCAAAGAGTTCCCAAATCCAGGAATTATTTTTTTTTTTACTTTTTCTTTCTTTTTCTCTTTTACAGGCTGGGAATGCTGACACAGACAGGATTGAGCACTAAGCTATGTGTTTTATGGCAGCAAAGCCTCCTCAGTGACAATCAGAAGAGGTAGAAATACAAGAGGATAAGGCTAAGAACTGCCCTGAGTAAGATGCCAAACCAAAGCATGTGTTGCTGCTGTTCATTTGGCCAGGAGTGCATGGCCGCTGTTATAATTTTTGACTCAGCAATTGCAGAGTGATGACCAAAACTAGCAGGGATGGCACTTGTTACTTCCTTGGGATCTGACCACCAGAGCCTTTCCATGGACTCCCAGCACAGGCTCATCCCTGTACTCCCAACCTGACCCAATACTGGACAAGACTTTTGTAATATTGGTTGGTTTTTGTCCACAATAGACCAAAATTATATCTGGTTTTACTCCTCAAAAACTCATTTGGGTTTCTAGTACAACTTTGATTAGGCTGATGCAAGTATGCAATCAGTCCAATTTATATTCCTAAAACAGACAGAAGTGCTCTGACTGGAGTCTGTATTTTCTATCTGATTGCTTTTCATTTCACACTTCTTTGTTTTAATTACATTTTAAGATTAAATACAGAGATTATAGTTAGTTGCACTCCATGGATATTGTACAGATTCAAGGGTCAAAGGAAAAGGAAAGGAAGAAAGACAACTAATTCCTCATTGTTTGCTGTGGTTTCTATTACATGGGCAGTCAAAAGCACAGTGAGTTTTAATAGAAATTTGGCTTGATTGTGATTAAATGAAGAATATACTGAATGAATTCTTCACCTAAAAACTACAGGATTTTCATTTTTTTTATCTGTATTGAAACTAAAAAAGCTGATTCTGCAGAATTTTCTCGACCTCACTGATTGCAACCAATTGCCAGACGGATTGCCTGGATTTAAAAGCATCAACCTGTTGCAGCAGCTGGCCAAGTGTTTCTTAGCACAACAAGGAGATGATGGGAAAGGAAGGGACTTATTGTGGATTTTATTATTCCTTTCACTAAGGCCATAAAAATCCTGTTTGGCTGGATCATAAGGTCTGGTTAAATATTAATAAATAAATAAAGAAAACAAATGAGCTATCAGTAGTTTTAGTAATATTTAATTAATATAAATATTAATCTTTAATTAATATAAATATTAATAAAAAATAATTTTTGAAAAGCTGTTGCTTTCATTTATTCTCAATAGTGAGAATTGAAAAGCAGTGAGAAGGATTTTCACACAATCAATATGGTTCCAACAGTGCCCCAGCTCCCTTTTTAATTACCCTCTGGTAGTTTCAAGACAGATGCTTCCCAGAACAGCCAGTAGCATTGTGAATGCTGCTTTCACAGCTGAGCTGGTAAGGAACAGAGTGAATCTCAGAACAAGGAATAGCTGAGGGAATTTGTAATGTTATATTGCACCTCACACAGCTCTTACATTACAGCCCATACATTACATTTGCTATGCTGCTGTAAAAACCCAGCATCTGCACCTGCTTAGGATTTCCAAGGTCCAGAGGAAGACAGGGAGGTGCTCAGGAAGAAGCAAGAATGGATGTCATGCCAGTGGTTGTACAGGGAGCTTTATGACCAGAAAGCCCTATGAAATTTCACAGAAAGCAAGCAGATTTCTGTGCATCAGGATTTAGTCCTGGAATCATCCAAAGTCAGGCTGGATGGGGCTCTGAGAAACCTGGTCTAGTTGAGGACATCCCTACTCTTTGGAGGGAGGCTGGACAGGACGACTTTTAAAGGTTCCTTCCAAAAACTGTTCTATAGTTTTAGGATTCTTTAACTGGACCGATGTCACTGTGGGATAACACACACACAGACTCCTTTTGTGATTTTTCTCAAAGCTGCATAAAGATTCTTTTCATTAGAAATCATTCCCCCCTTATATACCATTTTCCACAAACCAATGTGGTCAGTGAAAGACAAACCTCTTCACCCACATTGGTCAAACCAGAGGGACATCATGAGAGAGTCCCTCCTCCTAGAAGGAATGAACAACATAGATATTGTTACAAAAAGAGTTCTGGTGTTTATGTTCTTTTCCTGAGAAAAGAATTTCAACAAACCAACCCATCAGAAAACCAGAACTTTAGAAAACCAGAAACTTCAGGCCTGAAACTGACTACAGACCTTCATATGTTGTTTTTTTTTCCCATATATGTCTATATAAATGATGCACAAAGAGAGAGAGGTATAGCTATGATTTACTAATTCCTTTATATTTGGATTTGTAGTCTTAAAAATTTCTGACACATCTTTCATGCTAGGAAATAGATATAAAACATACAAGTCTTCTTGCTGCTTCTCTTTAGGCTCAGAGATATTTAATAACAGGAGATAAATAAACTAGTGAAAACACTTCAAAAACCCATGAGAAACTAAATGAAGAAGATGAATAATACCAACAGCTCTTCCTGTCCATACCTTTGCTGGCTGATAAATCATTTCTCAGACAGCAAACACATTTGTGTTCTTTTAAGAGCATGATCCTGCATATAACTAACTAGGCATTAACCTGTTCATAATTAACTAAGCATTAGCATCTCTGACCATGAAGGTCAGCAGTCTGTAAGCAGCAAGGATCCTGAGACTTCTCCAAATTAATTGAAATATCAATAACTTAAGTGATGAGGCCCTCACTGTAAAACCTAATGGGGTGTTTATTTACTTGTACTTTCCTTGGCTTGTTGGAAAACGTCTCCTTGACATTCAGAAGGGCAGAGGTTACACTTGGCTACTGGAGCCCAACCACAGACACCCAGCGACTTCTGCATTTCTCTGGAGGTGTCAAATCCCCCTCATCTTTTCAACAATAATGAACAATTAGTTGATGGTATGAAGTGGCAGCTTCATGGCTGAGGAGAGAAATGAAGTGCCATGACAAAATATACAATTATATCATGCTAGAAGAAAATCAAACATATCTTCTGAACTTTATGAAGAATATGGTGCACTAAACACAAAGCAATAAAAATATTTCTTTTTTTTTATTCCATCCCATTCAGCTTCTCATACCACCCCTATTCCTCAAAATCCGAGTGTGAACCTGAAAGGTGATTTTGTGAATGGAAATTAGGGTTGACAAGCCTTCCAGGCAGAAATTCAGTGGCCATTCTTTGGGGCCCTGTCCAGGTCCCCAAATGAGAGAATCGTGCAGTGCTTGAAGAACAGGATATTCTTTATTCTACTCTCCGTACAAAGAAAGTTTAGTAATTTAGGGTGATGGTAATTCCTTATTCTCACACCCACAAGAGTGATGCACAGAATTCAACAGGCAGTTGTAACCTGACATTTTAATTCTGTACTAGGCAAAAAATTCAAATATTTCAAAATCTTATTTTTACTCAGTTCTAGAGTTTTTAGAGACACTTCTGAAGAACACTACTGGCTTCCTGTTCAGAAAAAGTAAGTGGAAAGTAGCACTCTCCACATCTCAGCCTTAATAAAAGACAGAAAAAATTACTTTTTCTCATGCCTTACTAGCAATAATAGATCCAAGACAACCTTTCTATATACTCTTACACGAAAGAGTTGTTTCCTACTATTACTGGTTTATTACTGTTTCTTCCACCTGTAGACTGTTGCCCAGCACTAAACCAAGTAGAAAAGCATAACTGCACTTTACAAATGTCAAAATGGAGGGATCTTTCCAACTCTCACCAAGATCTTTCACAGGTGAGGTTTCCAGAACACATTCCCTCAGATCTGACAAAGAGTGTGACTCATGGATAACGATGGGAAAAAAAAAAAAAAAGAGAGGCAGTCACTAGAATAAACATCAGGTTTACAAAGCCTAACAAGTTTCACGGTATTTTAAACCCTTCTTTGTTGTTGTTGTTGAATAACAAGGAAAACCAATCACAAACAAAATCCCCATTGAAGTAAAGTTGCCAATTCTCCCTACTCCATTGCCCCAAGAACACAAAGCACTCCCAGTCCACAGACTGGAGCACCAAGTCACTGAGAGATTGTTAATCCCCCCTATTTAGATTTTCAACAGGGCACACGCCAAGGGAAACTCCTTTGCCACTCCTTACTTCCCTGCAGGAAGGAATAGAGTACTCGACTGCAGTGAGGAACATTCTTCTGTGGGTTCTGTGCTGTGCATTTAAAACACAAACAGTGCTCAAACAAATGGACTCAATTTAATTAAATCAATAGCCCAAGCAAATTACTTTTTCAAGTGTAGGTTTTATTGAGCATTATTTTACATTACTGGGAGTCTATTGCCAGGACAAAGAACTGGGCAAGGTTGTGAGCTGAACACAAACCACGGATCCTTCTGGGAGTTTGTTCTCCTGCTTATCCAATATGCTGAGTGCTTTATACAATGTCCTCTCCTGGCTTACCTAAATTAATATGGAATATAAGCATTCCACTTGGAATTGTATTTATGTAAGAAATGGAAACAGAAGAGGGAAGGGAAGGGAAGGGAAGGGAAGGGAGGAAGGGAAGGGAAGGGAAGGGAAGGGAAGGGAAGGGAAGGGAAGGGAAGGGAAGGGAAGGGAAGGGAAGGAGGAAGGGAAGGGAAGGGAAGGGAAGGGAAGGGAAGGGAAGGGAAGGGAAGGGAAGGGAAGGGAAGGGAAGGGAAGGGAAGGGAAGGGAAGGAGGGAAGGGAAGGGAAGGGAAGGGAAGGGAAGGGAAGGGAAGGGAAGGGAAGGGAAGGGAAGGGAAGGGAAGGAAGGGAAGGGGAAGGGAAGGGGAAGGGGAAGGGGAAGGGAAGGGGAATGAGAACTTGTAGCTCAGGAGGCCTGGAGGTGGAATTAAAGCTCTCACTACCAACCTTTCTGCAAGACATTTGGGGGCCAGACAAATCTGAGCAGAAGGGATTTCTTGAGGGTGGTAAATATTTCCTTTAAAATAACCTGCTTTTGTTAACATCTATAAATTTATCAGCCATGCATTTCTTCTCAGAAGATAAAACAGGGAAGTTAGATTGCTTTGACAGGCGATTGCTTTCTTTACTTCAGAGTAAGGAATCACACAACTTCTTGTACTTCTCAGCCCTAAATCCTGCTTAAGAGTTCTGTGCATGTCATGAAGCTGTGTGGGTAAAGGCAGTGGGCACACATTTCAGATGTTCTGAAGTCTCCAAGCAATCACTTTACAAGGCATTGCAAAGGTGTCCAGAGCTCAGGGAAGGAGCTCTAATGACAGGGCTGACACAGGAGGGACAGTCTGACATTGCCCCTGGCCACCAGAATGGTGAGCTGAGATTCCCATCCTGTCAGCATCTTCTCCTCTTGCAATCCCACTCCTGTGCATTCAGGCGACCTGCTGAACAAACTGCCAGTGCTACATTCATTCCTTTTGAATACTTCTGAATGCAGAAGGTGAGAAAAACTGAAGTCATGGGAAACCATCATGGCCAAGAAATTGGTAGTGGCAGAGAAATCCTCTGATGGCAACAGCAACATCCTCTTTGGCATGGGAGCCACAAGAGTTCTTGGAAGAGGGGATAGCTTAAGGGTTTCATGGATAGACTGGGGCAATGCATGAGAGATGGTTTTCAGGAAGCAGAACATGGAAGGATGAAAATTAATTTGAAATGGGTAGATGAGTCTCTGAGTTTAATACACCAGGGGTAAGGACAACAGTGAAATATAGATAAGCTGATCTGCAACCTTAAGGAAAATAAGGGGGAAGATGGGGGCATGCAGAATTGGTAGCCAGGAGGGAAGCTGAAGGTCGTGAAAGACATTTCAAGGAAGGTAATGAATCTAAACTCTCTGTGTGACTGCTTGAGCTGGAGCACTAAGAAAAATAAAACAGACACGTTAGCACTTCAGAAAGGAACCCAAAAATCACAACATCCCTCTGGTACAAAAAATTTCCAAACTCCCTAGTAAAATTCTTTCCTGGAATGAGAGGCAGAAGGTCAGGTAGGACTGGAAAGAAGGAGTTTTCTTAAATCAATATGACAGTATAAGGGCCAATTTCTTCCCCAACTGCAGAAAAATAACTCAATAATGTGGAGAAGAAAATTGGTCAGCTATCCAGAGGTACTCACCCATCCTTATTTCCTCTCTGTGCCTTTCTGAATTTTCTGAGCAGCAGTATATGAAATGGCTCATGTAAATAAAGTGCAAGCACTTAACTGAAACAGCCTCCAAGTCTACTTAGTGTCACTCCTGATATGTGGCAGTGAATTTGGCAGGAACTCAGCTCATTAACAAAATTTAACCCCCTATACAGAAGACCTTTGGGCTCTTGGCAGCCATCACCATCCAATGCTGGCTGTCTGCCTGTCAATAATTAAAATGCAATCTAAGAAATAATGGGAATTTACTACTTCTGGATATCTTTCTGACAGCTGAGCACCGGTTGCCTTATCCTGAGCTGTAGGAGCTTTCAGATAGCTGCTATTCTTGACTGAGGAATCATAAAAAGCTGCAGACAACTCCTCTGGACGGGTTTTTCTTTCAACCTGATGGTCTCCAAAGTTTTTCTGAGGTTTGGGAGCTTTGTAACCCATTTCACTGACTAAGTGTTTCCTCAGGGCCAAGTGCTGTGTGCCAGTGCCCCAGTGAGCAGTGCTGGATTAGAGCTCTCAGGTAACCTCAGCAGCTACACCTCAAACCTAACCTGAGATATGGGTGACAGGAGAGCAGGGGACTGTGTGCAGCACATCATCCACTAAGGAGATTTTTCTGAGCCTCTGGAGAAATGGGAAGGGAGTTTTGCTGACTCCCAGGAGAGTGAATCCCTCTGCATCGCACCTGGATGTGGCTGGGAGTGATTGATTTCCCTCCAGGGAGGAGGGATAAGGCACAGGCTGAGGAGTTGCAGGGGGGTGGGAATCTCAGAGGCAGCCAAGCATGCAGAAGGGGTTGAGTTTTGTCTTCATTAATGTGCAGACTTCCTTGAAGTGAGGACGTGTGTAAAGCCCTTTCTCACAGCATCCTTCTATTATGTTAAATGGCACGTCTTCCTTTTCATCTGTATTTACACTGCTCTAATGTCAGACTGTCACAGAGACAAACTGTGCACATTCGGTGCTTAACTTTTCTTCATAAATCCTGCTCTACAGCCTTATTATTATCTGTGCTTGAATTCTATCCTGTCCATCAGTGTGTCCCAGTTATGACCTGCCGAGAAAGACCAGAAGATTAAAGGCCCACCAGCTTAGGCAGAGTGAAGTCATTGCCTCCTCATCCCATTGCTCCAGGCCACAACACCCAAGATTGCTCTCCCAGCCCTTCTACTCATGTGCTTGGTCCTTCCACTGAATCTGGAGTTTGTGCACAGTTTTTCTTCTTTGAATTGCCTTTTATTTAGTTTTTCCAATCATCTTCCCAGTTTACTGTCTCAAAATTTTTGTACAGAGTTATAGAATCACAGAACACTTTGGCTTGGAAGTGACCTTTAAAGGTCATCTAGTCCACAAGTAAGGACTCCTCCCACTAGACCAGGTGTCTCAGAGCCTCACCCAACCTAGCCTTGAATGCTTCCATGAATGGGGGATCTACCACCTCTCTGATCAATCTGTGCCAGTGTTTCACCACCCTCATTGTAAAAAAAAAAATATTTCTTATACCTAGTCTGACTCTACCCTCCTTCACTTCAGAACAATTCCCCCTCATCCTATCACAAGAGGCCTTCCTAGTTTGCCCTCATTTTCTTATAGGTCTCCTTCAAGTACTGAAGTGCCACTGAAGGGGGTCCTGGGAGCACACAGCACTACCCTGCCTCTCTTGTGAATCTCTGGCACACAAATCTGCTGCCATTAGGCACCATAAGAACTTTGGTAAACTTTTTGGTGGGAAGGAGGAACACCAACACGACTCATTTGGGTTATTCCTACTCTAAGACACCTTGCTCTGCTGCTGCCACAGTGTCAGTGCCTGGTTTCATTAGGTCCAAGGACTTTAAAATTCCATATTGAACTCCTAGTAGATGCTTACTTAACACATGATTAAGGAACTAAAATGAAACTGCTGCAACAAGCATTTTTTTCCCCACTAAAACCTCTATATGGAAAAAATTGATAAGATGTCAAGTTTTTCCTTTAACCGATTTATCTTCCCTGCAGAGTTAATAGTAAGATCATCATGAATAACTAATCCACAGCCTTAAAGCAGAAGATATTACTTATTTTAGCATTTGCATTTAAACCAAATGATATTACAATTCAGCAGGACATAATATGTAATCCAATAACCTGAGGTAATGTAATTCCTGTCCATGTAACAATTATTCCCACAAATAATCTGACCATACATGGCCAACAAAATTTATAGCAAGTATTTTTGTATTGACTGCTATATCACTAAATTCAGTAATGAAAAACAAAAATGTTCTTGACTTTAAAGAACTGATTAATTGAGCTTCAAGCATTCACTGGTGAAAATTTCATTTGCTTCAGTACATCAGCTTTGTTGTACCACCAAGGCTTCTGAGTTTTACTGAAATACCAATGCATGTATGTAACAGTGTACCAATCTTCAACAGCTATTTGAGGGAATTCACTACCAAGGTTTATTTATTAGTGAAATATAATCCCAGGACTATCTTTACTCTTACAGAATGTCAAATCAATATCTCAGTTTCTGGAGAGCAAGTCAATCCTATCTTGTCTTTCAACCACCAAGATCTCCAGTCCTGGACTCTTCCAGCAGAAAGGGCTTTGGATCAGCAGCTCTGCCATAACTTTCATTACTGACCTCAGCCTGATGAGAGCACCATCTATATTACATAATATATATTTACACAAATCTATAGCATGGCTACTGACTATGATCTGTGTTGAAGGCAAAAAGAATAAATCCAAAGGGAAAAAAAAGTATATGTATAAGGAAGCCATAGAATGCTGGTAGAAAAGTGGGTATGTTGTCTGCTTGCTCTTCTGTCCTACATTTTCCCTCTGACATGTTATTGTCTTGGTGGATTTTGATTTGATTTTGTATGGCCTTTCCCACGTTCTCACGAACTGTTCATTCAGTAGAAACTATTTCATCCCCCTTCAGACTGATAGCATGGCTTTCCTCCTATTACATGGTCAAGTTAACAAACCAGAAAGGGATAAATGATTTCCACCCCCCCCCCCACCCCCCCACCCCCCCCCAGAAATCCCTTCTGTACATAAGGCAGACATTTACACATGAAATGATGGACTTGTTGGGTAAACTGCCCAGGGACCTTCACCTAGTATAGGACAGCATGAAGTCTGCAAGACACTGACAATTTTTCAGAAGTTTTTCAAACACCTTCCATAAAACACTTTTCATCAAAAGACTGACATTGGCTTAAGCTGAGTTTGGATAGGCATCAGTATAAGTGAAATGTTTCATTTTGCATTAATTACCAGGGGAAAAGACATCAAATCCTTCTTTCCCTAGAAACACAGATGCTGCACACACAGCCTCTGGAACTGTGTGCTGGAACCCTTTGCACCAATGAGGAAAATTAGCAGATTAGTAAGAAAGCTGAAGGCAATGCCAATGGCTGAAGACAACTGGCCTTGGCTGCTCCAAGGGGACCCCACAGCCAGCCTGCTGTCACATTCCCAGCCTTGAGCATGGCTGAGAGAGAAGCTGAGGAAGGCAAAAATCATCAATGCCATCCTCTTCAAACTATCCATCCAAGAAAGTTTCTCTCTGACTGTTAATGTCCAGCAAAATTATGCCAAGCTAATATGGCAGTTTTGTTGTGGGACTTGTCAAGCAGCCTGAGTGACAGAAGTGTCACCTGTGGATACTGTAGGAGCTGCTGCCTGCACTGAAGAGCTGATGGCTGCACCACCACCTGCCTGGTAGCTGTAAAAACTGGTGCATGCTGCCTCTCACAGCTCACTGGCTTGGCTGTGCTGTCAAACTGCCACCACAAAGCAGCCTCCTCCTTGTGACCATTATTTCAATGAATTGTCTCAATGCGGTGAGCTCCATGACTGCCCAGGGAAATGCATTTCACAAGTTGGGTGTTCATCAAATTCATTCAGCCTTCAGGTTCACATTTGCTATCTCTGAGTTTTCCTCTGAAAAATGGAGAAAGAACCTGCAATTATTTCATGAACAGGACAAGCTATTGCTGGTCTTATTCTGTAGTTTGCAGAAGCTCCAGAGGTCTCAAGGTTATCCGAGGGAATAATGGCATTCAGATCTCTGCTGATATTAAAGGACTGTCACAGATTTTGCTCCTAAACCTTAACCTCTTCAAATCATAAATTACTTTCCTTCTGCTTTATTAGCTATTTTTTCCAGCCTCAGATTCTATATCTCAGAGCAATAATTCCTCATAAACTTTCTGTTGAAATTGCATTTATTTCTTTGCATTTTATTTCTTGTCTATCAAGCTCTCTCTTCCCTTCCTGACTTGTATGACTTACACTTTACATCTGTAAGTGCTTTGCAATTAATCCACACTGCAATAATTTTTCATCCCTGTTGCTTTGTTCTTTTTATTGGTTACACCTTTTAATCTTCCCACTTGACCTGGTATTTGAGATTCTTTGCCTCTAAAGATGTCTGTCCAACTGTTGATGTGACAATGTAATAGCAATAATTTTCCAGGGAGCTGAGAAGACAACTTCCCAATCAGTTCCTGGGAACTGCCATGATTTAGTGAGTCTGAAAAGTATCTAAGAGTGTGACTATGCCACACCACGAGGAATAGAGCAGAAATACCAGAGCAAGTGATGGCCACCCAGGCTCCAGAGCAGCCCAGCCCCACCTCTGAGGGCATCAATTTTGCTAAAAGACAGAGAATACCAGCGTGGGTTTATTGCTGTGCTAAGAGTGATGAAGAGCTATTGGAGTCTGATCTAGTATCTCTGCATGACTCAATAGCCCACATGATCTGTGTCTCCATCAGAAAACTCCACATTAACTCACTGATGCTTGCAGTGAAATCAGCTGTAAGGTCTAGAGGCAAGATAGACCATGGTCTCCTGGTGTAGCTGTGCACAAGGAGGGAGCCCACAGGGATAAGGAGACAGTTTTGACAAAAAAATGAAGCACAGGAGACACCAGTCCTCTACTAGAAACCTAACCTAGGCACCTGTGCCCCTGGCCCACTGATTGTGACTTACTGGTGTGAGTGAAGGGGCTGCTGTCACACAAACCCGCTCTGCACAGAGGTGTCCAAATGTGGCACTCAGCTCACAGTCCTGGCTGCATTGGGCTGCCTGGGCACAATGCCTTCCTTGTGTTGGTGAAAGTCCTGAGAGAAGCTTCACGTGGCAGAATGTCCAGCAGCAGCTTGGCTACTGAAACCAACTGACTGGCAAGCAAATTTGCAGACCATACAGAACTGGGAGGAGTGGCTGAGGCACCAGAGGCTGTGAAATGACAAATGGGCCAACAGGAACGTCTTGCTGGTGTCTTCTGGAGGCTGACCTGGAACAGAGACCAGGCAGAGCAAAAGGATAAAGTAGAGATTTATTAAAAGGCTTTAATGGGCACACCTGGGCCACACAAGAGTCCAGACAGACCACACTCAAGATGAACACAAAATGGTCACAGAAATGGAGGACCAATCATGAGGTTTCTCACTTTTATAAGTTCATCAGCATATTAGAATCAATTGTGCAACCACAGCTTCAGGTTATGAAGGTCCATCCTCTTTGTTTATCCTCTCACTTCACCGTTGTTTTCGTTCTAGGGCCTGAAAGTTGCCCTTGGTATCAAACTAAAGAACTGTTTTGTCTATCTACTTTGAGAAGAGAGCTTAGTAGCTAGCACATAATATGAAACATAAACTATCCACCAAAAGAGCACAGAATCTAAAAAATATAAAAGCTGAAAACTTCAGGCATCAGTGCAGCTCAGCAAAGGCAAGTGGCAAGTCCTGCAGCTGGGGAGGAGCATGCCCAGGCACCAGGATAAGCTGGGGGCTGACTGGCTGGAAAGCAGCTCGGCAGAGGAGGCCCTGGGGGTCCTGGTGGACACCAAACTGAGCACATCATTTCAATGGCAACGTGCCCCTGTAGCCAAGAAGGAAAATGGTATCCTGGGCTGCATTGTGAGAAGCACTGACAGCAGGGGATGGCACGGTGCTAAACATGGGTAATATTGGTCTGAAATATTGCTGGAATGGGGGAGAATCATCCACCTCACTCAGTGGCAACACCAACAACCTTCTTCCACTGCAAGCCCTAAGTATGAACCCCTGCAAAAATGTTTCCCTCTTACCCCTCCTAAAGCTTCCTGCAGAGCCAGCCAGGCACTGTCTGCAGCAGACCTTTGCAGAAGCAAGGCTGTCTAGGACTGGCAGGGAAAAGTGGATTTTTGCACAGAACGTGCATTGCAATTCCTGTCACTGAGAACAAGCCAAAGGTCAGTCCTCACCTCCGCCTGTCTCCCCAGCACAGCACAATCTCTCTCCCCAAGATATAACCCAGATAGCTTTCTCCACTTAAGGATGCAGCAGCTGCACCATGGCTGCCCTTCAGTCATGTGTTTCTTAGGTTCACAGATTTGTAATGCCAGGAGGGAACATTAGGATCAGTGAGTATGACAGCACCGTAATACAGGGCATAACATTTCACCTGGTAATTCCTGCATAATTTCTGCTTGAACTGAGTAAAGCTTAACAAGAGAAATCCAGCAGTGATGCAGAGTCCACAAAATCATTAGATGGAGTATTACCAGGGCTGCTAGCTTGTAAAAAGTTTTGTGTCACTACCCTAAATATATCCAGCTTGAAGTTCTGGCACAGGATCTCACCGTGTCTTTGCCTGCTCATTTCCCCAGCCCTCTGCCTTCAGTAATTTTCTGTCCCACATAGCTGCTTACAGTCTGTGCATAAGACACGTATTTATTTCTGAGTAACCTTCCTCTTGTAATTAGGCTTTTTGCCTCAACTCAGATTTTTTTTTATACGTAAGTGGCTATTCTTGTAGTAAGGACTGCATTGCACCTTCGTTCAGACTCCAAGATAATTTCTGGCCATTGAACACACTACAGCAGCAAACAGCAGTAATATCACCTTCTTTCTTTTGTTCCTTTTTCCCCTGGTTTTACATCTGAGGCTCCCATTAGATCTCTGAGCCACACAATTATATGAGACAGCCATTGCACACTGTTTATTGACCATGACCTCCCTTCCCCTCCCCACTGACTTCCAGGAGGCAGTCCCACATCCTGCCAGCTCCAGGCACAACTCCCCTTCCCAGGGGCACATGCTGGCAATTGGGTGCATTAAAAGTGCTGGTTCTTTAGATCATTCCACATCGCAGAACACTGTATACATGTTCTTCCCTCACCATTGTTCACTGCCAGCTGCTGCTCCAAACCACAAACCCTGCTAGTAATGAGCCTATTTTTCACTTTGTAGGATTAATAAATGTTTTGTATTGAGCTACACCCTGTGTGTAACTACTCACTGAGTTCTCCTGGTAAGTCAGCTCTTTAAGATATTTTGCATGGTTCAAATGATTCAGTATGCCATTTATTGTGGGGCTTAATAGATGGTTTAATGGTTATTTAATATCACTGAGCACAATTGCTGCAATCCTCCCACCAAAGTCATTGTTCCCGATTCATGTCATCCCTTGGGGGCAGATACACCAGGATTACTTTGGCCCACAGGCACTGTGAGAGATGCACACCTCTCTTTTGGGAGCCCTGAGCTACCCTGTAAACATCAATACAGTTTTAATCTAACACCAAAGAGAGCAAAGGCTCCGTGTGTGCTCCCATACACCCCCCACACACATCCATAAACACGCGGGCATGTGCCTTTGCCAGATGTGTGGGTTTGCAATATCCAGCCCTGTCTCTGGGCAGACGTATTGCACCAACACATCACGGGCAGAGCAGCACTCTGATTAGGCCTGGAGGTGATAGATGAGCAGAGCCTGCCACTGGGGCTGTGCACAGCTCACAGTGCTGCAGCAGACGTGTACCAGACACCCTGGCCTCCGAGGGGGATGCTCAGCAGTGGGGCAGGAGGAGCTGAGGAGCCTTCAGCAATCTGTGCTTCAAATATGCAGCTAAATCTCCAGCCCTGTCTGGTATGATTACACTGACAATTTGTCAATATTTGTAAAAATATCCCATAATTTCAGGGTGTAGCAGGATCACAATCCATGTTAAGGGTATGTTCAGCTTCTAAAAGGTCACTCAATGTTATAGATGTGGCTGTTCAGAGCTATGACCTCCAATAACCCTTATTTGGCTTTTCCGTTTCTTTCTGACATTTTAAAGCCCTTGGTAAGATACAACTCCATTGACTGCACTGTGGTGCTCTCACCTCAGCTCTCCACCTGAGATTCTACTTTATATTCTGTGGTAACACCCTTCTTGGCAGGGTCAGGTGGAAATTTCAAAAGCCCATTGATGGCTCCACAGCAGGAGGCTCCATGAGTTACAGCTTGAAATTTTGTGGACTTTAACAGGAGCTCTCCTCCTAAATAATTTTGATGCTTTGGAAAAGCTGTTATTTCCAGCTGCCTTTTGTTTAACAGCAGGATCCCCAGTTCCTACAGAGGTTCTGTTTTGGTTGCTGCTGTTACAGTGCTAGTGAATATGGTGGGAAGGAATAAACAGTTGATCTGTTTATTTTGATGACACCACTCGATGCATCTGGATGGAAAGATACAGAGAATTATTGTCTGATTATGTATTCTTTGGCATTAATCTCAGTAGCTGAAATGAAATATTGGGCTATTATGAAGTGTGAATGAGCTTCTAATGTGATTGGGAAGGTTAAGATTTGAGCAGTGGCTTGGTTTTCTCATTCATCTTCAGCATGCCAGATGGTGTGTCATTGGGCTTTTATTGGTTCTTTATCAATTTTATTAGCCATATGATTTGATTGATCTTATTTTGCCCGAGCAAAAAGATCAATTCAAAAGGTATAACTTACAAGAGCAGCTTCCTACCTTAAAGAAATAGAAGAGCCTAACAAGCATTTAAAAAGTGTTGAGATCAGTGTGCTTAGAGGGGCTCCAAAACACATCCACATAAGAACAGGCAGGAAGTTGTCAGCAAGAGATGAGGCCACCGGGAGAGGGAGGAAGATGGATGTACTTCATCAGATTGGAGCAGACTGATGGCTCCTGGGGATGCAGCTCAGAGGAGGCATCAAGGAAGAATAATCCTGCAGGAACAGCAGCACAGCACCTTCACTGCTGTGTGCAATTCATTGCCAGGTGGGAGGCAGCCGTGGCCGTTGGAAGCAACAACAAGGAAGAAAGAAGCATTTCCAAGCTTGGGAACATGCCAACAGCATTTCTAGAAGGGATCTCTTTCAGATGAGGAATTTGGAGAAGGCAACTTTCAAGGTCTCTGCCATCCCTTGGGACAAACATCACAATAGCTTTTACATCCAGCACTGTCACCTCCAGGCACTTCTTGCCAGTGTCTACATGCAGACAGCTGCAGATGACCTCACATTATCTCTCAAAGAGAGCCAACCTGTTCAGTTAGTGAAATCTAGGAAGTATTAACCTCATCCTACATTTATACAGAGCTGAAAAACTCTCTGCAATCTGCTCTCTCCATCAACAAGTTCTTCATGGAGTAAAATATGAGCATATGGCTCACACACAGCCATCTCAGTCTGAGAGTTTACCAATCCCTAAATTTAAATCTGCATCTCACCAGCAGTTTCTGAAATCAGGACTAGAACGCATCTCTTTTTCCAAAGATAAACTATTTACTGGATAAATAATGGAGACATCCTAAACTAGGGGATACAAGCACCATTCACACTGATGGCCATGGCTTTTCTACAGTGGAAAACAGGCCCAAACAGGTACAAACATCACTGTGCTACAACAGCAACCCCAAACCTACAGGCAACATGGGGATTTGTAAAGCTCATTCAGCACCAGGAGCAAGCCAGTGCTCAGCAATGGGGCTTCATGCCTCACACCCTGCCAGAGTAGTGCCACTGTGCTGGAGTTTAGGGATGGAGAAGCTTCTTCCACACCCTAGGAGGCAGGGGAGCTGATGATACCTGTGAGCACATATATCCTATTCACAGCCATGAATCCCAGCCTTTGTGAAACCCCATCTAACAGCTTCCTGATAAGAAAGTGTTTCACAGTCAAGGTTAAAGCAGAAAATCAAAAAGGAGCACTGCCCCCTCCCCACAGTCCAAATGGAACAGGGAGAGACACAAATAAAATGCCCAGTCAAGAGGAGGGAGGAAATGCTGATGAAGAGAGTGTGAGTGAACATTATGAATCCCATTACACTTCTATCTCACAGAGCAGATTGCTGCTGGCAGGAATTTCTGACGTACAGTCTAACTTGCTGTACAGTCTTATCACATATAAAATTGCAGTAATCATAATGCCAAGGAATGAGACAATGACAAATGAAAAAGCTTTCAGAAGTTAATGTTCACAACACACTGCCAGCAAAACACACAATCTATTTAATTAGTAAAATGCCATGAGATACTGTTCAATTCTCCATTCAGAGAGACTGTGAGTAAATATGCAAGAGTGTTATAATCCAAAGAGATGGCTGCATTAAAGATTGAAATATATGTGGCTGGTGAGATGCAGACACTGCACATTAAAATAAACACACTGCCTCATAAATTTAACACACTTGACATCATAATGGGCAATGAAAACTATGTCACCTATGAAAACAGCTGCAGATCCTTTACAACCACTGGCACTGACTGCTGCAGATTCACATCACCTTGCCCAGTGTGTGGTCTGTTCTGCCACCAGAACATCCATGGGTGTAAGAATGAATGGCTCTTTGTTGGGATGAAGGGAATCAATGATTACCCATGCCACAGTGCCAGTTCTCTGGACACAGCTCCTTTCTCCTTTTTCCTGGCTCTTCACTTGGCTCTTTGCCTCAGTTTAGGCAATGAATTCCACACTCTAAATCAGATGCAACCTCACCAGCCTCAGCCTTTCCTGACTGCTCTTCCCTCTTCTTCCTCTCATGCCTGGGGACTAACATGTCCCTTGGTCTGTTCACAGTGCAGGTGGAACTGGTTTCAATCTCCACCAGACACCACCTGCAGCAGTTCTATAACACTCCAAGCCAGAAATGGGCAGGTATTCTGAGCTCCTCTTTGGCCACTGACTCCTTCTATCATCCCCACAGCCACCTCCATTTATAGAAATATTCTTAAAATGGCATTCACACCTCCCAGGAAGCTCAGGAATGCAGCCTCAGCCATCATCAGGTTCTCCAACTGACACAGTGCCAAAGGATAACTTTTATTCTGGGTAAGCTCACCTGTGCCAACGTGGAAATCCCAATTCCCTTGGTTTTGCTGGGCCCAACTGAGTGTGGAGGGCTCACCTCAGCACAGCTGAGATTCCCTGGAAATGGATGCCTTAGGATGAGAGAGTGAGGAAAAGGAGACGATGGCACGGTCATCAATTCAGGTACCTGTGCGTATTTTAGACCATTGTGTTGCACTTTTCACATGCAGCATGGAATATTTCATATTCATGGGACTCCATGTGGTGCTCAGGATGTCTACCCAGCAAACTATAAATCCTGCTCTATAAGCAGTAACTTTGATTTAACATTGCTGGGGTCTATTCCTAAATCAGCTTCGATGTCTCCAAGTCCATGCCATTGCATGTCTGTTTCAGCAAGTGATGCAATGATTCACAGCGAGCAATCTGGTTCACCAAATAATCTATTCCCTCACCTCAGTAATTATTTTTAATTGGTGATTTATGGTTTTATGAGCAAAGCAGATTAAAAGCCTAGCACAGCATACTTCAGGGTGTGGTGCACAGTTACAGCTTCTAGGATGTGGGTTTGAGTTCATATGTCTCTCTCAAGACCAGGATTGACTGACACACCACAAAATGTCACTTCATTAGGAGACAAACAGAAATAATCCAAGCAGAACAATTTTTATTGATAAAGTGGAGCAGAGAAATATCAGGGTCACTTATCATTTCGTATGTGAGGAAGAGGCAATGAAATCTTTATCGGAAAATTCTCTCTGACAGGAATGCACTTAATCTTGTCAGAGATAACACAGCCACAGTAATGTAGTGCTTGATATTTATAATAGCTACAGTAGATAGCCCTACCCAAACATGCTGTTTCAGCAGTTCACAAGGCTTAAACTACTTTATGTCAAATGCCTTTGAAGATTTCATTTCTCTCTATTTTTGCCAGAAAAAAATCCAGTATCTAAGCATTTACAATGTGTCTATTGCAATTTCTCAGCCTTAATACAGAGCACAAAAGGTTCCATGTGTTCTACAGCACACAGGTTTTGCTACAGGACTCTTGCACCTTTGATAGCTGCTTCTGCAGGACATGCAGAATGTTGATTTTGATTTTGAGAGGCTCAAAATGGTGGGTGGGATACCTTTAACAGGCAAAATGCTTGCAGAAATGCCAATACCACTTTTTTTACAAGTATCTTAAGCCTTTGAAAACAAAACTGCTTTTGAACTGCTCCAGAAAGACTCTTGCTCTTGCTGCCACATTAGTGACTCCTCAGGAAAATGTAAGCACAGTCAATAACCTCCACATGGGAACATCCCAGTCTGGTGACATCCTCAATTCCAGGGCAGGAAATGTTTCTGTAAATGAAGCTGTGATTTGTGCAGTGTGTTATACATTGTCTTTCAATTATACTACAGTAGTAAAGAGACCTTATCTTTCAGTTACTGAACTGAAAGGAATCCAAAACAACTTCCTCTGCCAGATATTTTGACAGCTCTACATCCTTCTCAGTGAATCTCTCTTCAGTGTTTCATTACCAAGTTTTTTGTGATGCCGATTTTAAATACTCCTTGTTTCAACCAAAATCCATCACTTCTCATCACATTCTGCAGGAACTCGAAAAACAAATTATTCTTAGTAGCAGTCCTCTGTGCATCTGAAGACTTGAACTACTCCTTCTCAGTCTTTTCATATTTAGGCTGAGCCAGTGTTGGTCTCAATCTCTCCAGCTTATATTTCCTGTTAATTTACAGTAGAATTCAGCTCCAGAGAATGAACCTCTATATAAGTGCCTACCTATACCTCTATACATGGAATCCAGGTGTCTAAGATCCCAATATAGTTAACAGTAAATCAACAAAAATTCAGAGAATGATTTTATTCAGCTTAAAGCAGATATCTCCAGTAACTATTTTGCCTTCATCTTCATCAGCTGTATGAGATTAGACATCTGCTTTGCCTGCAGATGCTTATACCGTAGTCACAAAATCTTAGGAATCCAAAACAGATATCAAATGATCCCCATATAATTTTCATTGTTTTCCACTGAACCAGTGGACTCAAACCTCTGGGTCAGTTTCAAGCCCTCACCTCTTGGCTTGTATCTGTCAAGGACTGTATTCTAAGAGTTTTCCCCAAAATTAATTATTTACACCATATGTATGTATACTAAGTTATTTATAGCTCAAACAAACAATTCGGAAGACTCCTGTCCTGACCTGAAAACACTAAATTAGCAGGAACTTTTCAGCCAGTGATTTTTCTAATGGCAGATATCTTAGGCCTAGGAATTTTTTTAAATATTATATCTGGGGCTGGGGAGCAGTTTCAATGCTCCACCAGCCTGAAAACAATTATAGTGACACAGGCAATGCTCCTGACCTTTCACGGGGCCAGATGCATCGTGGTAGAAGCAGGAGGACCATACAGCTACACAGCTGTGTTCCTATCAGGGAATGTGGGATATGCTTTAGCACCTGCTGCTGATCCAGATGGATCTTAGCCTGTCCCCTGTAAATCTTATCTCCAGATGAAGCTCTGAGAAATGTCATAACACTCTCTCTCTCTCCTGTGGAAGGGTTTTATGGGGACATTGCCACCCACACAACCCAAGCAGCCTCCAGACTGCTGCCAACACTTCCTGAGCTGCAGGAATGCACAAACACACACTGAGGGGCAGACCCTGGGCAGCACTCACAGGCAAAACAGGCTCAGCAGCAACAAACAGAGAAAAACCTTGCCAGGTCCAGGGTCCCCAGTCTAGGCTGAGAGGGATATGTAAAAAACATTCCTGTATCTCCTCATTCTCCTGTCCTTGTTCTATACACACATTACCTTGCAGGCTCCACGGCCAGTTCACCCACTGGGACTGGTCCCAGCTCCTGGCAGCTGCATCTGTAACGGGAAGAAAAGCAAGCCAGAGCATGTTAACTGGCAGCAAGATGAGATTGGAAGTGACTTCAGCAACAGCTGCCAACTGAAGTGTCCTTGACTGTAGATAAGAAAATTTCGTTTTCATCTGTGCTCCCCTACAGACCAAAGCACCTGATTGATGTTCCTAAGGAGCACCAACAAAAGCAGGTCCTGCTACAGCCACCTGTGGAACAGGAAAGGGCAAACCACACCTTGCCTCTCCAGGCTCTTCAGAGCAAATATTTCAAACTGTGTTTTTGATTCTCAGAGCTGAGGTTCAGCATCCTCCGCTTCAAGCTGCAGCTCCCTGGAAGACTGGGATGGGGAATAGAATGAATCCCAAATAATCCAAGGGGAAAAGCTCAGGGTACACCACTAAAGACACCCACAGCTCTATGGGGCTGGATGGGATCACCCATGGATCTGGATACTGAGGGAGCTGCAGGAAGTTCTCATTGAGACACTTTCCATCATTCACCAGCAGTCCTGGCTAACTGGGGAAGCCACAGTTGACTGGAAATCAGAAAATGTGATGCTCATCTACAAGAAGGTCCAGAAGAAGGATCTGAGGATCTACAGATTCAGTGCCAAGGAAGGTCATTGAGAAGATCACCTTGAGTGCCATCACATATCACACAAGGACTAATAGGGGATCAGGCTCAGCCATCAGGGGTTTAGGAAAGGCAAATCCTGCCTAGATAACCTTATCTCCTTCTGTGACAAGGTAACCTACTTAATGGGAGAGGAACAGGCTCTGGATATGTACCTGGACCACAGTAATGCCCTTGACAGTGTCTCACACAGCACTTTTCTGGAGAAACTGGCTTCCCATGGCATGGATGGGTATTCTGTTCACTGGGTAAAAACCTCTCTGGATGGTCAGGCCCAGGGAGGGGTGGTGAATGGAGTTTATTTGAAATGTCCTGGAATGGAAAAATAAGGCAGTTTTCAAGGGTTCCAAAGTATTTTTTTTTTTATTAATTATTGTGGGGGGTTTTCTCCTTACTTTTCACCCTGAATGTATTTATTTCGAAACTGAAACCTAGAAATTAGGTTTTGTCCTGCCGAGAACAAATTGTTCCTTGGAAAAGAACGGTCATGGCAATGGTGAAGCTACACAGGCAGTTGTTCCTGACCCTCCAGGTACAAAACCAGACACTTGACCTAACCCTCTGCCTGTAAAAGTCTTCCCAGCATCTCCAGCTTCCTGCACAGACAGACCTGGCTGGGACAGCACATGTGGCAGCTGGAGCTGAAAGAGCCATTGATTTCTTCTGTACTGAAAAGGACTCCATGCTCCACTTGATTTTAGTGCTGCTTTTGTGCAGGAATCTTTGAGACTTGTTCTCCATTATCTCCACACATAAAAATGTATCCTGCCTTGAATTACAAATGCCAATAGTCCAGGTTTAAGAGAGAACATTTTTGTACCCAGGTACCAGCTCGCTGTAAAAGATGTACAGGTACAAATCCATCACATCCAGCTGAGACATCTCACTATTGCTCTGGTTCAACAAACTGGACATTGAGGTATGGGGCAGTCAGGGAGTTTGAATTTCATGGAAGTACTGATATTCAGAAATAAACCAGCAAAATTCTTGACCCGAGGGAAAAAGGGTTGCAAGTTTAGTCTTGACACACATGTAAACATCTAAAAGCCTGCAAACCCTGTAGTCCAAGCCACACAGCAAAGGCAGGAATGTTTGGGGGCTCAGGGGCTTTGCCACAGAAATCCCTCATGTTTCCATGGACACAGCTGGCTCACAGTGCACCTCAGTTCTTCCACCCATAAACTGAGCAAAGCAGCACTGCTGGGCTCCTGAGCTCCTGCAGGGTTTAGTTCACTAAGTATGGAAAGGTAATCTGAACATGCAAAAGTGATACTTCAAGATTCATGGAGCACCAAAACCTTTTTACCAAACCCAGACGTGAGAGCAGGGAGAAGTTATGACAAGACAAAACCCACAGAATCTTCACAAACTTTTCAAGACAACAGAATTCTTCCTGTGTGAAACCACAGCTCCAGCAGGAAATAATTGGGGTCAAACTGTTGAAGTCAATGAGTGTCATCCACAGAGAGCAAAGAGCTTTGGGTCAGGCTCTTAAGGAGCAGGCACTTGAGAACAGGAGCATCCCATGAGCAAATGTGCTTCTCACTGGAAAACAACTCTTACATACAGCTCTGCTAACTTCAGAATTTAAAAGCAGATATTTGCCTTTCCACTGTAGCAGGAAGTCATTGTAAGGGAAGCTGAAATACTCCTCTATCAGGGTGCCCAATTTTTTTCTGGAGGTTGGACAGGCAAACGAGCTCAACAAAAGCCAATTTCTTACGCAGAAAACCTTTTCCAAGTCTTTAAGTGTTGTCATAAGTTTGGAAAACAATAGTCATGACAGGTTGTTGATATTAAAATTACTGTTTTGAAGAGAAAAAGCAAAGCTGAAACAGCACATCTCTTTGTCTAAGAGCTCCCTCTAGCTCATCAAATAGTGTTCAGTACCACAGAAAACTATTTCTTGCACCACAGAGCAGCACTGCAAATATGCAAGTTGGATTTACAGAAAAGTATTGCAGTACAGAGTGCATGCAGTATGAAAATCCATTTCTTGTCACTCCCATAGGATCAAGAAGAACAATAAATACAAGCCAGTAAGACATTAAGTTTAGTTTACCAAGACTTATTTTCCTTAATGCTAAATCCAACCTGGCTTTAAAAGAGTTTTCACCCCTTCTTGCAACTCTCTCAGAATCTTACAAAAAAAAAAAAAAATATCTCAGCTCTCAACATTGTTTTGCCAATCTGTGTAATGCAGCTGATTTTGCTCTGCAGGTTCACCAGGAGACAGGAGAACAGAAATTGCTCAATTTCCTTGAAACCATTGCAGGCAGGACCTCTTGAAATGCAGCTGGCAGCACTTGAGTTACTGTCTGGCTCTTCAATACCCACATGCCCATCAGCAACACCCCTGCACTGTGTTAGGCAGCAGCAGCCATCCCACCTTCCTCAGTTTCTTCTCCCTGTCCTCAGGCAGGAAGCTGGTACCAGAGTGGTTGCAGTGGCTGCTGGAGGGACAGGGGAGGTGAGGGAGGAGAGGAAAACAGTTGATTTTCCAGAGGGCAAAGAAGGTCACACCCCTGGAGATCCCAGGGATGGGGCCACGCTCCCCACACCCAGCACTTGCAAAAGCTGAACCACAATTCCACAAATGCTGAAGGCTCATGCTGGGCTTTAATTCACAGCCAAGGACCTCAGCACAGCTCATGCAGAAAATAAAGCTCAGCTGCCCTGCACTGCTTTATCAGTGATAGAGAAACTGGTGTCTCAGTCAGCTGCATCCATCTGGGCGTGATGACTGAACAGAGAGCTGGGTCTGGATATCTGTCAGAGCTGGACAGAGCTGTGTGGTAACAACAGGGAAGGGTCCAACAATGGCAGCAGGCAGCCTCTTCCTCCTTCTGCATCATGGAGCACAGGCAGCACCATGTGAGGCCATGATGGGGAGTGACTGGAGGTCTCTAACATCATAAATTCACATTTAGACAGTGCCAGGTACTCCCAGGCTCTGCCAGTTTTCACCCTTTGTTGAGTTTCCCCAAACAAACACTGTTTCACATCATGGTTGTTGTTGTTTTATGAGCCTTGAATGAAGGACTGATAAAGGAAATAAATGGAAGTAAGGCTTGGAGTAAATGTCTTGAGACAGATCTGTTTCCTGCCTCCTCCTGACCCCCCATCAGCCTCAAAATACAGTATTTCTGTTTGCTAGGGCAATATAATTGGAATCACCATAAAACTTTATTTTTATTTTTATACAACTTTCCCTCAGAAATAAGTCCTACCTTAATAGAAGAAAGTCAGAACAGGAGAAGCTGAATTTATTAATCATCCCAAGCTAGATCAAGACACTTACTTTTAGTTAACAGCTCATCCTGTGTGTGAACACGCACAGTTCCCACACTCAGGCCTTGCCTCCAAACAAAATCCTGGTTAAATACCTACTCCCAGCCAAGAAGAGCTTTCTATACAGAACAGCAGTCAGAGTAACTGCAAAAAAGTTTCCTTCATCTAAACTTAATTAATGGGCATCCTTATCAGGTTTTAGGAAATTGCTGAGAAATCACAAGCTCTGTACAAAAAAGTTTTAGAAGTAGAAAGGTCTAGGGTTTCCTTTCTGGTAGAAAAAAGATAAAAAATTGTGTTCCTATATAATCTGTAATTGTCCAATAAATTGCAACTATCTGATTTTCTGTTAAAAGCCAAAAGGCAAGAATTCAAATGGAAATGTCTTCTATCACTATGTTCTGTACATAAAGTAATGTATCAATGCAATGAAGAAGTTAATTGGTTTCATGTTGCTTAGGCTGCACATGGAAAAAAATTCAAAGAACCCAATTGCTATCTCTAATTAGAATTTCTGAGGAGCAACATTGGGGAGACGGATTGTCAGCTTCCTCAGGCATTTCCTACTCATGCCAGTCAAAGTTAAGTACTCCATTTCCAATTAGTACCTTAATTCCCTTTCCATAACTAAAAAACTAGGGCTGGCTGATAGTTTATTTTAATCCACACAGTCACAGAGATCTACCAATGAGCATCTGGGCAAACCTCTATGTTGTGTGTGATGTACGTGATGATGTATGATGATGGCCAAACACTGCTACATGGAGTATTTCTATTACAAAATCAAACCCATTACAATTTTCATCTAGGACAGCACTTTTAGAAGAGAAAAGAAGTAGGTAAAAATAGCAAAAATACTATGAAAACAATATGGCTGCTGTAAGACATTCGAATACATGAGAAGCCTTTCATGACTATCTCTGCTTTAGTCACAGGGTCTTCTGGATATCTGAGCTGGATCTGGTTATTCAGTATAGTCACCTTTTATTGCATCAAATCCACACTGTCAAGTCTAGCACCCCAGAAGGGCAAACTCATCTATGGAAGATGTCCCCACCCATTGCAGGGGGCTTGGATTAAACAACCTTTAAAAGTGCCAACCCAAATCAGTCTATGATGCTATGGTCAGGAGTCCTTCCTGAGTACCTAACTACGAAAAAGTCAAACTTATAAAAAGAAAGGAATTGGAAACCAGGATATAGAAACTCATGCTCACTGCGTTTTTTCCTTTCTCCCACCCCTTCCCTACACAGCCCAGTAAAGCAAACTGAACTGTTGCCACTCAGCAGCTTTCCCAAATTTAACTGGTTTTATTGAAAACCAAGAGGGGTTCCTAGAAGGGACAGCACAGTTCTGATGGTAATGAAGATCTTCCTTGGGATGCTGATGAGGTGTTAGGTGAGTGTGGTTTCTGGTGACTGTAAGCACACAACAACAGAGAGATTGTTCAACACAGGTGACAGCATGTTCTGTCTGTGGCAAAACTGACAGACTCCAGGGCAGGTGTAAATCAGAGCTGTTGGCTGGTACATGCAGGCAGAACTAAAACATGTTGTTCTACAGATGTACTGAGCTATTTCTCCCTGCTCATTTGGTGCTGCTCCCTGCAAAATTTGGCCTTGGAATGTTGATTTTTTCTAAAGACTGTTTTTTGAAAAAAAGCAAGACACACCACTCTGCTACCTCTAACCATTTACTGAGGGTTTTTTCACCAGATGTGTTCCAACCAAAGACATAAATGTTAACTATAGAAGACAACAGCTATGCAGTCATTCCTGTGGCTGGGAAAAGGTGCAGTTGGCTATGTGCTCTGCAGCATTTCTATACATAGAGTGTTATTGCATACGTGACCTAAATGGGATGTGAACTGTAGATACGCATCAAACACTGGGCTGTGTCCCAGCTCTTCCTGATTGCACCAGCCAGAAGCTGCTAATTAACACCTGCCAGGGTCAGGATTCTACACAGGCAGCAGAGAACTGAGACCACTCTGTCCCACACAGCCTGCAAGATCCCCTAGGATATTGAATCCTCCTACCCCACCACTGCTCCTAAACCGTGCTCTTCTGAAGATGACAAAATTAGAAGATGAGGACCAGCAGAACTCCCAGGCATAATTTAAATCACTACTGAACATTATATTCTGTATTTGATCTCTAATGGGACAGATAGCACTGGACAGTGACAGGTGGAATCATTACTGAGATTTGGGGATCCTGCTAGGACTGATGAGAGACATATTTTGACTGTATAAAGGCATATAAAAATGGCAACATGTGTCCATCAGTTTCCCAATTACTGACATTTCCTGAAAGTTCTGCTCTGCTGATTCTCACTCACTTCTGTAATGGAGACAGCAAACCAAGTCCGGGACTTCGGGCTGCCTCCACACTTCCATCAAGTGCCTGAGTTAAATTTCAGCAAAGATCACTGAGGTGTATGACAGCTTTTTTTTACCATCTTCAAAATCCTTGAAAAAGTATACCTATTAATACTGGGACATTTCATCTCTGAGAAGTTTACTAAAGTATCCTTTCAAAAGAAATTGTTACAGCATATAGGGATTCTTAATGTTACAGCATATAGGGATTCAACCCAGGCAGAGCTATAGCAGAATTAAGCTATGTGATACATTAAATAGAAATGACCTTTCTAGGGAAAAAAATGGTTGGCAATATACCAGAAGCACTTTACTTACACAAAAATCAGAGTAATGAAGGAAATTGCTGTTCAGTCTCTATGACTTTGCACCTTGTAGGCTAACTGCAGTGGTGCAATTCCATTTCCTTATACAAATGTTAAGCGAGGAATAAAAAATTTGCATCAGTTAAAACTTCATGCAATGAACTGGCCAAAAGCTTGGATTTTTTTTTTTTTTTTTAATTATCAAGTGTAATGACAGGATCCTAATGCCACGAGTAGGATTTAAAACTGACTAGAAAGCAAAAGCCAACAGGTTAGTGCAGACTATTCATGATGGTAGTGGTGGATGGCTATTGGGAAATTCTTCATACAAATTTTTTCCCCATCAAAATTAGGATATTTTCACGTTCTTATCCAATTTAAGCACAACAAGAAGTAAATCCACTTTTTAAAAGCATTTGAACTTTAAATTCACTAGAGAAAATTACAAAACAATAAACATACTTTCCCTATGGATCCCACAGGATAAATCAGTGTATCTTCTCCCACATTATGAGCCTGCACAGCAGCTCAGGTTCTTGCTGAGGACTGCCAGAAGTAGGACACAAGGTAGTGCTGTGATAAACCCAGAAATTTCCAAAAGAAGAGGGGCACAGAACTGAACCTATCAGGTACATGGATCTGTGGAGCAAAGGCATGCAACCAAAACAGCATCATGTGCCACGGGCTTTAGATTAAATGCCAGTACCACCCTCCTCCCCATCTCTCTGTGCTCCATAAACCTTTGTGATCAAAATCAACACAATCCAGACTAATGCAGCCATTTGGAGTGAATTAACACTGATTTTGACTCCCTAAGAAAGCCCTTGCAATTACATCTGACTATTTTAACAGCTTGACTAACAGAAGATTGCTATGTTCCCAAGCAAGAGGATAAACTGAAACACCCTCCCCAGTACCAGTGAGGGACAGGATATCCTGTTTTCAGTCACTGTTGTTGCTCTTCTGTTTTTAGGTTGCAGAAAATAAATTGCTTGATCCTGGCTGCTGCCTTCTCTGCAGTGCACACTTTCCATAGGTGACTCCTTCCCAAACATCCCAGGCCTTGCAGCCAGAACATCTATTGTCAAGATCCTTCCCAGCCAAGGAGGAAAGTGACATTTCCCTCTGTGTGCAAATAAATCTGCTCTAAAGCTGCCAACAAATAAACAAATAAATTCAGGATTATTCAGGAGCACTCACCCATGAAATATTGGTCTGCTTCAGCCACTGACATCCCACAGCCATTATACACATCCAAAAGACTCTGTTAGAGCTCACTGGAAATCCATGTGATGGATTTCCAGGTGTGGAAAATGGTGCTGTCCTGAAAAGCAGCACTATAGTCCCAAAAGACCAAGATTTGAGCCACACATGTTGCTTCTGTCATGTTGATTCAGGAAAGGTCAGCACAGACTGAGCTGCTGCATTTTCCCTGGTGTGTTCACAGGGAAAGTTTTCCTGCAAAGAACCTAAAGGCCCTGTGAAGTGCCCAGCACTCCTAGTCTATGCAGCAGAAAGACAGTGTGGGTAGCCCAGCAAATCCCTTGTCTGTAAACAATTTAACTAGAAGGCTATCCTCAGAATAATGTCCTAGGAAAATGGCAGCCCAGAGCAAGAGAATATTGACAGTTCTGTGTGTGAGCAGGGAAAATGCCCCAGTCTGGGACTGGAGAGGGTACTTTGATATTTTACCACCACCCTTTGTACTTCCTATGGCAAGTCATTTACTGTCCTCTGCTTTTGCTTCCCCACTCAAGGCCAGAAAAATTTTGTCACCTTACACAATTTTTGACTTTAAAAAGAAAACCCACATGTAAATGGAGGGTGTCATTGCTGTGACACAGAATTTGTTCTCTGCTATGAGCCTGCCATTTTTAACCTTACAATTCGTGATGTGGCTTGAAGAGCAGGTAGAATGGTACAAATATTTGTAGGTAACAGCCCCTGCCTTTTGCTTCTTTGGAGTCATTCTTAATGGGTTAAATTACCTTCACCAGTCAAATCACATCTTTTTGATGAGGGACTTGGGGTGCACCTCAAAATTTTGAGGCAGTTGACGCACAATGTCTGATATCAAAGGCAATTGCTGTTGTTCACTGAAGAGGAGCAAACCTGGCTGAAACAATGGGACATTTGACAGTAATTTTCAGTGTGCAAGACAAATAGCTGGATACTGTGCAGCTGGAAGGCTGGAATGATAGATGGGCATTGTATAATAACAGCCATCACACAGCAGAACAGGGAACAGAAGCACTGCATTCGGTTTTACAGCACCAACGAAAACACCACCAAGCTGGACTTGTCCAAATGTCCTCAACAGCAAGTGCTAGGCTGACCACAGAGATGCTTTAGACTGGCTAAAAAGGAGTTTTTAAACTTCTGGCCAATGGATTGGGCAGTCTTTATGTTTTTAAACTTTTACAAGTTCTTTACTTCTCCTGCTATGCCAGTGGCAAACAGGGACTTCAGCCACACCACAGGAACAACAGCACAGGTTTTTTACCAGGACCCTCCACCTCACCTTTGTGGAAGGACAAGAGAAGGACCACTCAGCTGGGTATTGTCATTCAAAGCCCTGCCAAGACTTGTCACAGTCCTCATCAATACCACAGACAACCAGAGATGTCCAGGAGAGCAGGGCAGCTGTCCAAAAGGCTGCATGCAGCAAAGCCACGATGTGGCTGTCTCAGGTCTTGTAATTTCCCCTAAGATTACCATAAAAACAAAAGATCAGGTTTGAGGTAAGAGCATCCCTTTAGTGCCTCCTATCTTAACATCCATTTAGCAAACAAATACTGATGGAACAGTCTCCACTGCCTGCCCTCCTTCCCCCCAGGGAGTGGCCAGGATTTAGTCCCAGTCTTCTTTCAGGGTGCTCACAGTTTAACATATTGCTCTCCTCGTCTGTCTGCTTCTCCTTAGAAGCTCTAATTCATAGTTTGGAAAAGGTTAAACAATCCCAAATGATATGAAATGAATTCATAAGGCTATTTAGGAGTTTGTTCTTTGCTTTGGGTGGCAAGAAATGCAGACCCAGAAACAGGAATTACAGTCACTGATGAACTAACAGTTGCCTTTAGGATAAGACAGCTGAATCCCTGTGCCTGAACTCCCTATTATTGATAATAAATGCCTTGTTTGATGTCCCCAGCCCTCGATAAATCACAATATAGCAAGTCATTGCTGCCCTGTTTGTTAGAAGGAAGAGATGCTGACAGCTCAGTGAAGATAAGAAGCAAAATAACATTAAAAACAGATTCATGAAACACAAATACAGAAGGACCCAAGAATAGCTACAGACCAGGAGTAAAATGATTTCAAAGACATCAAAAGATGATCTTTAAACATAAGAAGTATTGTCACAAACAAGAACATTGTGAAATGAACCTTCTCAGCTCTGACACTGCACATCAACCCCACGACTTTGAAAAGATGTAATATTCACACTCACACAAATTACACCAGGCTCCTAAAGTACAGCATCACAAAGTACCACTGAATAATGAAGAAAGGATGCATGGAAAGAATAAACACTCACAGTTTATCTGATCATGATGGTTACACTCAATTTAGTGCTACCACCAGCTGGTAATTGGTAAATGGATGTATGAATTGACTCAAAATTCAGGGCAGCATGAAAACATTACCAGAAATTTCATTAGGAAATGCAGTTTCTTTCCCTGCCTCTAGAAGCAAACAGCTTTTCTCAGCCTTTCAGAGATTTTAGTCCTAACCTGATCTTCTCAGGACTCAGAAAAAGTCTTCTGTTTCTGAAGAAGGGTTAGCAAATGTCTGTCCTTGTCAGAGACTGGCTACACCACCAGAAGATTTAAACCCAAGCTTGTGACACAGATTTGAGTTGAAGAAAACTCTTCTCACTCAGTTTCAGCTGCATGTCTTGATCTTACTGCATGGAAAGAAACAGGCAGTGCCACGGAGTTGTTCCTCTGACCTATTTCAGACCTGGGTGACTTGCACTCAGCAGCACACACGTCCCTCCTCAGATTACAAAGAGAGCCAAAACTGATGAGCTCAGGTTCAGCTACCTGAGAATCAAAGGGGAACAGATGCACTCTGTCCTAAAACAGCATGTCAGCTCAGGATTATAACCCTGTTTTCCCAGCACAAAACAGTGAGTTACCTCAATATCCACTAAGGAATCAGGAATATCAAATGTGATGAATACCTTCCTCACAGAAGAGCGGACATCTTCAGGAGGAGAAAAAACTCTAAAGTAAATTTTTCATAATACCCCCTGCTTCCAGGAGGATTTGCTCACATCTAGCTCCACTCTGCTGCCCTTCACAGAGCTGAAAAACCCAACAGAATGGTCAACAAGACACAGAAACTGAGAGATCTAGAGCAGGAGATGCTCGTGTTGGGCAGTTGTGCCAAGCTGCCATGTTTGCCTTCCTAGTCAGCATTCACCATTCCCAGGAAGATATCAGAGATCATCTGGATTGAAGAAAATTAGTATCTGTTGTCAATTACCACTGTGGAGGCCTGGTAGAGTGCTCAGTGCATCTCAACCAGAGCCAATCACAGCAAAAGTGCAGCTTAATCATCAGTTGAAGTGTAATACTTTTATTAGCATCATTTGGAAAAGAACAATTTCAGTTTGGGGACTGAAATAGGTTTTATTTCCTCGCAAAAAGAAATGGTCCCCATCATGAAAAAGGGTTTTATCAAAACTGGGTTTTGGACTAATCTACTCTGGCTGAGAAAATTCTGAGCAGCCCATCATGAATCCCTCGTATAAACAAAAAACAAAATCAAAACAAAAAACCCAAACCAAGCCCAAAAGACACACACACACACACACACAAATAAAAAACCCACAAAATATTAGTAATTAATTTTGGGTGTCTGGTTAGAGTGACAGCTACCTTCAGAAGCTACAGACCATCCCCCAGAAGGGGGAGAAATTCCATACAAGGAACAGCAACTCCCAGGTCAGAAAGTACCTGAATGGTCTCAGGGAGCTGCTGGTCTGCCTGATGATTTCTGGTGGTGACTGGAACTGGTAAAGTGGCTGCAAAGAGGCAGCTCCTCTTCCATATAATTTATTATTCAAGTGTAAAAGTTTAATGTACTTAGTTGAGCAATTAAAGTATTCTCTCTAGAGTAAAATTTTCCTTTTGTCTCTGAAAACACAATGCCTCATGAATCACTAAGTGCTACTGCCAGGACCTGAACATGAATTTAATCACAAGTTGCTTGCTGCTCTGTACACACCCAGGAGCAAGAAATAGCTTTATTATTATAATAGACACAACTAAAGGAAGATGAAATCAGGAACCTCACGCAAAACTCACTGGGCTTGTGTCACTCTGCGACAAATCTGCTCACAGCTGGAAGCCTAATAATGTTTAAGGGTGGCTGATCTTTAACACAATTTTTATAAGATTTCTGCAGTGCTGCTGTGTAAGTCTGTGGCACCAATCATGACTGGAACAAGCAGACCTTCCCTTCAGAAAGAACTGAGCTGGCTGTGCTGCAGTTTACCTCGTTTAATGTTTCAGGTGTTTATATCGTGGCAGTTTAACTGATGGTTGTACCGAGCTGATGCCCAGTTACATTCAGCACCAGGAGAAGAAAAGGGAATTAATTCACTGTTACATTCAGTTATTAAGACTTTGGAGCACTCATGACCCAGCGTCTCTAACTCACTGGATGGATTTAAATTACTATTCTGTGAAAGATTTGCTTTCTTTGGCTTTAACTATGAGCATACAGCCAAACCTGTGAAAAAGAAGGCAATGCTTGCTTTGAAAAGAATGACACCACTAAACTTGTCATCTGCTGATATTAAGTTTATTTTTCACTGCTCTTCTGCTGCTGTACAAACCACAATGACAACTGCATCTAGCAGTGTTACTTAACTCTGCTTTATTATTCCATTAGTTGGACCCATTTGAGAAGGCAGAGGTTCAAAAGACCGCATCTTTCCAAATATTGAGAACTGTATTCCGTTTTCAAAAATTACTATTTGTAGCAGAGTCACCCAAAAAGTCTTTCCCTTTCCACTGAAAAGTCACATTTTGTCACAGCTAATCTTTTCCACTAAATTAATAATTTAATCAAAACATCCACGCCAACTTCTTAGGACCAAGACAGAAGAAAACTTTGGCAGAAAGGATAGGGAAAACACCATACAGACACAAAAGGACAAAGGAGAATTTCTACCACAGTCTCAAAGTCTTCTCTGCTTGAAGACAGAAGAGCTTTAATGTTCATGCCATGCACACAGCAGGCTGGCTTCAGCTGCCAGGACTTATTTGTAGCAGTCCAGAACAAACCGTTCGATTGATGGGTCCGTAAAGGCAGCCGGAGAAATGTGAGTCAGGGAGGGTGGTTCTTCCTCTCTCACATGTTCCCATCAGGAGGAAAGATTCTCGAAGACAAATTAGATACTAGATCCATCTCTGTAATGACAGCTTTACTGAGCTTACACTATGGTAATTCATGCAAAACAGCGAAATGAAAAGATGAAGGAAAAATTTCTGTTAACCATGAAAAACTGCAAAGGCTACAAAATCAGGAGTATAAGCTCACCTGTACTGTTACATATGTACAACTCACACAGTTAAATCCTATTCTGACATTAAGAACTGTAACAATGTCTTAAAAATTATGATTTTTTTAAAAACAAACTGGAAAATCTTTTTTCATCATTGTTATCTGACAGTCCAAGGTTCACTTTTCTTCAGCAACTATAGTAAAAACACTCTCCTAAAACATAAATCAGATTCATGTAAAACCCAGCATGACAAAGATATGGGGTCTTAGGAAAATAAAACATTCTGTTTGAAATATTTAGCATCACTCTGCTACTCAAAAGACACAGGTTTGATTTATGCTGGTAAATTAAACACCGCCAAAGAACATTCCCAGGTGATGGAGTGCCATCAACTATGCCATTAAATTGTAATCATGATGCAGAGCACCATTTTGGCCATGGCCAACTGTCAGCAAGCCAAGTAATGGCAGAGCACAGCCCAGGAATCAACACAGTGCAGAGACCAGCCCATAAAGCAGCCCAGCCGTGGTCCCTTCGTTGGCACAGCCAGGGCAGCTGAGTAAGACCAGGCTCTTGCATGGAAGTGGGTCTCATTGCCAAAGAAGGGCTTTGAGCACGTTCAGTTTACAAGCATTGCTTCAACCACTCAGAACTAACATGGGAAGCAAGATGATTAAGTTCGAAATTAATCTAAGGTTTGATACTACCCTTTAGCAGAGTCATCCAAGTTCACAAAGTTAAATGGCATTTAGTTTATGGGTTGTAATTTGGCAGAAAGCAGCCTAAGCTGTCCAAACAACAGTTCAGCACTCTTCTCCTACTCCAAAGACAGTCCTTGGTTACATTCTCATCCATTTCAAGTAGCACCAGCAGTGGTTTATCTCCATTACAACTAAACAACTGCAGTTCTTCAGAGAAGTGTGGATTGCAGAGGGTCTCAGAGTACACAATTTCCAGATATACAGAAATAAAATGTTTATATCCTACTACTTGTGTAAGATGTAACAATAGATCATGAAAGTTCCCTTCTTCATTCCACAGCAATACAGAATCCAGAGTTTTTTGCTGAGGTGTGAAGGAAGAGTGCAACAGGAGCGAGTTTAACAGTGCAGGGCTGGCTACTGAAGCTTGTCTGCTTTCACTTCCTTAATACTTCAATTTCAGGGTTGTCTACTCAAGATCTGAGCTCCTCTGACCAGTCCCTGCTTGATAAACGAAGGGTTAGGGAAGGAAACAAGCATAACATCACATAAAACATTCTCCTGGACTGTATCCTTTAATAATATTCCCCATGAGAGGTCACTAGCTCCTTAAAGCCAGTGGATTGTGAACAGCATATCCATGAACTGCATGTTACAGGAAAACAGCCTGTAATCCCCCCATTAATCCTTGGCACCAGGGCACACACAGTGTAATTACAGACTGCAGAAGAGTAATTTGAAAACTTTATTCCACAGGGCCATAATTAGATCCTGGCTGTAATCCTTTAATTGCCAATATCATCTAATGCATTACAGACATAGCACACAACTACACGAGCAAATGTGCTGAGAGTTGTGCAAGAGCCACAGCAAAAGCCACAGCAGGGCCAGGGATGCAGGCTGTTCAACAAGGAACAATGAATACACATCAGAATACACAACCTAGAAACACCAGGATTTCTACTCTCACTCTGCAGATTTGTGGCATCAGTAGTTGGTGTCCAAGAGCACCTGACCAGAAGCACAAGTCAGAACTGATAAAAAAAAAAAATCTGTCATAAATTGCCACTTATGTCACTCAACCACCAAAAAAAGGGCAGCAATAGATTTCTAGCAATTCTTTGACAGAAGTTATGAGGACTTACACTACAGTAGATGCTGACCCAGTCCAAAACAGAGTGAAACCACAACAGACCATACACACCAGAAAGCACACACCCAGCTGCCAGTTCTGTGCTCCTCTGTGGGCCAGGGAGATGCCCACCACCTCAGCACCACATCTTCAATTGTGTTTCAACTAATTCTTTTTGCAACCAACCCAACTACACCCTGCACCCAACTGCAGATTACCAGCAGCAATAGAATTATAAGCAATACAGGTTTAAATTTATATATTTCTCCTTCATACCACCTGTCAAAAGCAGTGAACAATTTTCCCTTTGTAAAAGCAGCTGCAACTCTTGTCATCACCCAACAGGGTGCTGGAAAAAACAATAGCACAGCAAACTGCTGAAAAATTGCTTGAGAGGAACACAGCCTCCCAGTTAAACACTCTGCTCCTCTACTTACTGAAAGGAACACACGTAGCAGGGCAGCACTTCTTTAAGTGCATCACAAGCTCAAGATATATGGAGGCAATCATTCTCATAAATACCCTCTGTTTACTGACTTTTCAAATCCACATCCACTCACTTTGTTTCTTATGCAGAGAAACACCTTCCCTGACTGGCAGCTCTGTCACTTCCTTGCCTGGATTAAACTAGAAGATAAATTGAAAATGAGGGGGAAATTCCTTCATGATTTTCCATATATTCATTAATAACACAAGATACCACAATTGTTGGGAAATGTAGTCTTCAACCATAGAATAATCGAAGCAATTGAGAAGATGTAACAGGTCCAAGAATCAAAAGCACAGCAACCTCAAACTAGGCCTAAGTAAGAAAAAATTACTAATAACATAACCTTGTTATATTCACCAGCAGAACTCAAGAGGACTTAAAGGGAAATAGCACCAGAAAAACAGGAGAGGTGACAGGAAGCTTGTTTATTTACAAGTACTTATACGAACCCCATGCCTCTCCCCAGTATGAGAGGCTTTTATTGTAATATACTGGTAAAAATATAAAATCTCACTTATATATAAAATATACTCTCTTATATATAAAATATAAAACCTCTAAGAGTTACCAAATTCTTTTTCCCAATTTCACCTGATGGAAAACTGAAAAATAATCCAAATGTCCTGATTTAGCTTGACCTCTACTTCAGCAATAGCTGAAGGCAGCAGATGGATTCTCAGGCTCCTCCAGAGCCTTCCACCTGCCCAGCAGGAGAGAACTGCAAGGCACAGGTGCCACTTCTACAAGCACTGCTTGGAGTGGACAAAACCTTCTCAAACAATGTGACAGGTGCTGGCACAGCTGAGAGAGCTGCTGAGAGCTCTGTGCTGTGAGATCTCGCCATGGCAGAATTTAATTTAAGAATCAGATGCAACATCTGTGCATCGTATCCTGGAATTTTATCACCTGAATGGAAAAAGCACTGCCAAAGGATCAATGAACCAACTTCTGTTAGATGCACACATGCTAGGATGGGATGACTTGTCCTCAGAATGTAATTAAGCTATTTTTGAAGCCCAAGTGACCATGTCAGACATCTGCACCTAAGGATTTGTCATTTATGTCAGAGCACACACACTGGGTGCTAAGGTATTGTCTAAGAGGGAATCCCTAGGAAAAGGTCAGGAAAAAGCACAAGAAATGAAGTGACGGGTCTGAAGTGATGCAGCATGGGCAAGACTGACACAGCAAGTGGCTCTAATAAATGGAATATAATATAGAATAGTATCAATATCAATACAGGAACAATAATGCCAAAGAGAAATATTTTCCACTGACTTTGGATCAGGCCCTGGATATTGAAAGAGGAATCATCAGAGGTGAAATAGCAAGAACAAAAGTGGCCACAAAAGCATGACATGAACACATACCCTTTTGATTCTTTCTTCCATCACATATGTTCAGCCTGCAGAAAAGAAACCTAAGAAGCTGGAAAGTTTACAAAGTCCCCTTCACTACTTTTTCTTCACCTTTTGCAAAAATGCTCTTGCTAGAGACCAGTTTATAAAAGGGAGGTAAGTGGCTATTTCAGCTTTACCTGTGCTTTAATTTTCTGTAACTATCTGAAGGCACCACACAGCACTTCTTGCAACACACTTCCAACTAGGCTGGAGGCAGCATGTCTCTGTTCAGTATCCCTGGTGGTTTTTAATAAGGCTTTTGCTTATTCCATCTCCAACACTTGTATGACACAACAGCAATTTTTCCAGATGAGAGAGAACCCAGGAATCATAAAGAATGAATTATTTACAGAAAGATCAGTACTCCAGTATACGTCAAGACTTCATTAATTGTAGTTAATGAAAGCTCCACACTGAACATATGCACAGCGCTCTTCAGGTTTATAAAAGCTTCGAGTGTTTTTAAATACTACTGAAAAAACAAGGGAAAGGCTCAGAAGATTGACAGCATGAAACAATACCTTCCAGTTCTAGAGCACTGACTCAAATCAAGTCAAAGTTAATCAAAAGTAGAACACATCATCTGCTAACTGGCTGAGGGGGAAGGTAATCGCTTTTTTTAATGGGCACACAGTATCATAGATCTTCAACAAAGCCAAAAACCCCAGTTACAGCTATGCAGATCAGGCTGAACTTCTTGCTGCAGTTTAGCTTACCTGTGCTCTGCCTCCATGCAGTCCCTCTACTTAAGCCATGCTGAAATAGACCTCTGAAGAGCTTTCAAAAAGATGTTCAAGGCTTTCTACAAACCATTTAAAAAACTCAAACAAACAAAACAGAGGACCCAACTTCACAAGACTCATTTAGAAAGCAGCAGCAAAGCTCAAGACCAATTTAGGTCCAGGTTCATTGTTCTATTCATAAACTTGCAGTTTCCACAGGCATGGTAAAGCACTCTAACAGATCACTGTGTTCAAGAAAATAGGGGTGGGGTGAAGTTGACTGCAAGGTTAACACTTCATATCATCTCACAGAAGTGTCCTGTGATCACCAGGGACAAAGCAGGATCACAACCCCTTCGACAGCAGCTGTAAGAGCAGCAAACCTTTACCCTCACCAAGCTCCAGAAATGTATTATGTTTAGATAGAGCACCTCTTAGGAAACCATGCTGGTGTGTAAGAGCCTGCAACTGGACTAGGTACCTGCTGGCTCTTCTTCTTTAGGAGTCTTGGGTTCAATTCCTTTTTCTGTCCAAAAGAATTCAAAGCCTAACTATGTGCTCCTTCTTAGGTTAACACCCAAAACACAAGGTGAGGGGATCATTTTCAGTGTCACTTTGAGTGTTCCTTAACTATTTCCTACAAATCTATCAAATGTAACTGAAAAGGCAAACTTACTTGCCCTGGAACTCAAATTATCCCAACAAGCAAAAAGACAGGAGGACCTAATAACTCACATTTGCATTGGTCCCCTGACTAATCTCACCTTGGATTTTTTTCAGCCCAATGATTGTTTCAGACACAGAGTCTGTAGTGTGTCAGGTAGTTCAGCCTTCCAAAAACTTGAAGAACATGGAAATTCAGCTTCAGATCATTCAAACATCCTAGACATTCTTACCATTAGGAGCAAACATGAGCACATTTCCTGGTTTGTTTTCAATGCAAGTCATGCTCACTTTCTGAAAGCTTTTTTTTTTTCTCAGGACAAAATGGGTGCTCATGCCTTGTGTCAAAAGCTTTTATCAAAAAGTAACCCACCTCCTGCAAATTTCAAGATGCCTTTAATGCCTGTCTAGAGCTGTTTGCAAGCCACATGTAACTTCCCATGCCACTTTCCCAGCATTCCCAATTTTGTAGCACCATGTGAGTGTACTGGTGCCTCAGCAAGCACTTTCTCAGTGCACCTAATGTGTGACTCTTCCTCTGAAGTGACTTCAGCCACTCTGTGCTCATGGCTCTGGATTCCGCTGTGCAGGCCAAAATCCTAAGTAGGCAGCAGTGCACTGACAAACTTGAAATGTAGATTTCAACACAGGCAAGCTGATGTGACACTGGAACAAGCTAAAAGAGTACACGCTGTAATAGAATATCCATTTCTTTCTTAGTGAGAGGTTTGAGCAAATTATGCTTCAATGTTTTTCCCCTGAGTGTGGAGCTTTAAGTTCAAAAGCATTCAGAAGCAGGCTTGAGTCCTGCAGTCCCATTTTGTTTCATTTCCAACTTATGCTGAAGAAATAATTGGTCTCAATCCATCCATGTAAGCTACAAATTGATTTGTCTTACAAAATTCTTACTGGGGTACACAAACTGTATAAAACCCCTGCTGCCAGAGATAGGATAAATATCAAAAAGGACAGGGCAAGCACAATTTCTTACTCTGTTAGATTTAAACCACAGAAGAATAAAAGCTCCGTCCATAACACAAGAACATGCACCCATAACAGAGTAGTTAAGCCCTGGAACAGCTTAACTACTGTTAAGAACCTGCATTTACAGAACTTGACTGGCCCTGAGCAAATAGAGAGGATTTTGAAGTGAGCCCTGTGCACTAAACAAGAGTCTGGACCATAAATCTCCAGAGGTCCCTTCACATTCAGTGTATGTGGTCCCACACAGACTAACATACAAATGCAAAGCCAACCTCATGAGATGAGTGGGAGAGTAAATCAGGACTACCACAAACATTCATAAAGATGTTAACAGCTTTTATTTCACTGGTGCAAGGCCCGCGTGTCATCCACCGCTCACCAACAGCAAAACAAAACATTATCTCCTAAAAAACAGTTTCAGAAAATTGAAAACAAAGGAACAGTGGCTATAATAAACTTCATACAATAGTAAATCACTTTGTATCATCCAAACATGAACAGATCAGTTTCTATCATACATGGCTTATTTTTTCCCCCCAAAAAATATACCAGCACTACTCCATTACATGCCTCACACCTGGAAATGCATAACACCACTCCATGACATTGACAGCTGCTCGTGCTTAGAACTAGTCAGCAATTCACCCTACCAAAATCATAAAATACAAAATGATACGAAAACCTACATTTAAAAGTACTGTCCCAATCCTGCAATCTATTCCATTTGGATAGGTACCTGTATTCATTTCAACTCCCCTAAAGGCAATGTGGTATTTAGTGCTCCATTGCTAAAGGTTTGATTGCAAACTCAGGGCACAAGTGGGAAAGGTTTAGATCTTTCCACAAGCAGTAAAACACTGCCTTATTATTCTAGATTCAGTTTCAGTAGTATTTGCACAACCTCCTAAACTGAGACTTACCTATTTCAATTACCTCACATTTAGGAAGAAAGAAGGAAAGGCTCTGAGTAGTCAGCAGAGAAATGGCTCGTACTGAAATGACTTGGGGCTGTAAGCTGTGCTTTAGTGCACAATGGTGATCCAAATGCCTCAGAGTTAACCACATCTTGCTTCAGTATTTACAGTGTCAGCTGCCTTTCTCTGCACTGTGTGAGCTTCTTCACCAGCACGGTATCAGAGATCTTATTTCCATTGGATGAGCATTATGACATGACTCCAAAAACGGGATTATGACGACAAATACTAGGGCCATACTCTTCATAGTCCTTCTTGGTGTGACATACTTGGAAAAACTCTGGCTATAAAAATATAAAACAAATGCCCCCAAAAGCATAAGAACATAAGTAGAAAAAAATGACAAATAAATAACATCTTGGCATTTCCGTAGATTGCAGGCTTACAACATTGTATAACATAATAAAGTGAGAAATATCAGGAAATGAATACAACCAATCAAGAGAAGTTTGGTAACAAGAGTGCTTTTAAACACAGCAGTAAGAAATCCCACTAGGCAGACAGCAATTGCTCCCATTTTCCTGTATTTGCTTCTCTCTTGCATTTAAGGCTATTGATTTGGATTCTATATTCCTGAAGTCCTAGCTAATCTCTAGTGCTGATTTAAAGAATAAAGGCACTATATTGGAACTATCATATCAAAACTACTTCAGAATTATGTCAAGTCATGATATCCTTACTTAGGCAAAGCTCCCATTTGCCCTGTACAAATTTTACTGAGATACAACTTGGATAAGGACTCCGGAATGCGACACAGTTTAGGCTGTTGCACTGAAAAATTATAAAACTTGGTACTCAGATCAAATACACGCAGAATTCGACATGCAATAAAAATTAAGAACAACCTTGATGAAAACTTACTGTTGAAGCCAGCATGGAACCTCCAAACCAAACTGCATAACGCTGCATGTGATGTGTTATCACTTGAACTTCCACTGGTTTGGGCTAAGGAAAACAGTTCATATTTAGCTGGTTTTCAAACTTAACATGGTCAGAACCAGACACCCTCAACCCTCCATTCACATCTCTACCACACTTATTACTCGGATATGCTCCCCCTAGGAGACCAAGTCATGAAATTCTTCATGATAACTAAGATGAAGGACACAACATTAAATCCCTCTTGCCTACTGCTCACACATCTCCTAGAAGGAAAATCAGAACTGCTCACAGTAATTTTTAGATTCCTGTAAAGAGATGTCGTACACTGCAAAACTACCAGTGCTTTTAACAACACATAAACATAGCCTACTGACTTTACAGTGTATTTTCACAAGTGAGGTGAACACTTTGAATAGTACTACTTGATTTCCGTCACTAGTCACGTAATTAATGCACGTGAACCTCTCACTTACTTTTATCCGACCACCACTGAGCTCCTCGCTAAGCCGCAATCTCGCATCCACCACTCTCTTCAAATCCCTTTGCAGTCGTCGTCCAAAGTCCCTGAACATCGTGGATCCTCCTGAGAGGACCACGTTCTGTGCAGAAATTAAATAAACATTCTGTAAATCCATCCTCAAGCAAGTTTCCCAACAGCCAACACTGCAGAGGCAACTATTTGAATCTCAGCGTCATTAGGAAGCTGACAAGGTAGGTAGAACACCTTAAGCACCCTGCAATTCCCAGGAAGTTCATGGCTCCCCTATTTTTCTCCTTTAAATACATTTATGTAAAATGGCTTACTACAAAAGAGGATTCCATCAAAACCATGAGCTAGTACCCTATGTACAAAGAGCAGCAGAAATAACTTTTTTTATATAAAGTTTCTCTGGGGATGTCCACAGCAAGCAGTTTTAGCCTGACAGTAAATAAGGCTCAAGTCTCATCACATTACATAGCTACAAAAGCTACAAAATTATCTAGAATTCTATTTTCTTCTTTTAATTTTCTGGAGTTCTTTAAAAAGGCACCACACCTTCACAGAGAACTGCAGCACAGAGGAAGGCATGATGCCTCTTCCCTTGCTTGTCTGGTATTTTCAGAGCAGAACCAAACACCTCTCAGCCTGGACTTGTACTTGAATTATAAACAGACATTTTAGAATTTCCCATCCCCAATCCTGGTAACATTGCAGCATCATTTCAAAGGTGGGGGATACAAAACAGGACCCCTAGAACACACCATCAGTGGCAGCAAAAATGCAATTCATGATCAGAAAAATAACTCGACATGACAAAACTGCACATGTGCCTTTGCACGGTGCTAAAACCACTCACATGCCTTTGACACATGTCCACAAGGAACGTGGATCAGGAGTTCATTGTACACAGATCCAGGGATTATCTCTCAGTAACATTTTTTGACATTGCAGCCCAAGATTGTGCACATAATGAAAGAATCCCTGACCCACTGTTTTCATCCTGCACAAGGATCTAAAGAGTCAAAGACATGCACAGTAAGTGTTTACATTTGCAGGGTACAGAAGTGCTTGGATTTTAAGCAACAGATAACCAGGGAAATCTTGTTTGTACCTTGTAAACTGAGAAGAAAGCTGTTTGTTTATTCATGAGAAAAAAATCCCTGCACATCATAAAATACATTACAGTAGGAAAAACTCATTTCTTCACAGCTTCAGATTATCTACAGTATAAAAGAATGCATAACAAGGCAGGTGTGCTTTAAAGAAAAAAAGCACAAGTCCCCATAACATTACTGAAACATTTCCGAAAGGAAAAGAGGAGGACAGAGAAGAGGAAAGGAGCCAGAAATCACAGCTGATCCTAGAGTTAAAGCAGGAGGGAGGATTCCCCGTACTGTCCCCACACACAAAAACATCTCTTCCCCTGCACCAAAGTGATCATACACTCCATTTGGGAAAAGGAAATTGCTAATGGGCAAAAAAAGACAACAACCAACCTGAGTGATGAAATAGCAATTAAAAAGATGTCATCAGAAAATATTACCTGGAGATAATGAAGCTGGCAAAGAATGTGAAAGCAGTAATTCTATTCAAAGCAAATTAAACTTCAAGCATACTCCATAAAGTGGATAATGCTATCACTAAAAATAGATTCCAGAATAAACTCAAGAATAATTTTTCAAATACATCCAAGACTAGTTCATGTAACTACAGAGTTAGCAGTATCATTGGGAGGATCTTTCCATCTAGCTACCATTCTAGGGTTAGAGACTAAGAAGTTACACCTTCTTCAAATTATGATTATTCAAGTACTTCTACACACCAAAATCAGTTCAACAATAACACTGCCCAAGGAGAACAGAAGCACCAAGGTACAAGTGTTGAAAAGATGAGTCACCTCATTATCACCTATCTGGACCAGCCAGGCTAAGCAAAATTCTGGATATAAGTAACTAGCTGACACCAATTGCATTTAGAAGATGGTTAATTATACAGGTACAGTCCCTCTACTCCCTGAACTTCTTGTCAGTGCCAGACCAAATCCACCCTAACTCTTTGGAAGATGACTTGTCATACAGCCTTCAGCAAGTTCACAACTCAGCAAGTCAGGTCAGAAGCCAGGTACTCCCCACTTACAATGAAATCAGAATCCATCTCCACTTCGAACCACTCAAACACCACACCCACCAATTACAAAGGACACAATAAAGATGGTCAGATTTATTAGAAAAATCCAAAACCAAACCTCAGAAAACAATCAAAGGGGCACCACCCAACTCCCTCCACCCTGACCTCTCAAATATTTTCTCTAGAATAAATCTGTGTAATTCTAATAACTATATAACAAAAAACATAAAAATAAAGCATGCTAAGTACACCTGTGGAGAAAACTTACTAGTGATGTTTGGGGTTTCAGCCTGTCAGGGACTCAATCCTCTGGCCTCCCAGAAAAAGACATCAGAGAAGTTAGGCTTTAAGTATCTGTTTCCAGCTGATTCCTTTAAAGAAGACTTCTTCTGATCTTACTCTCCTCAAACACACTTCAGCTGGTTTAACAGCTCCAAGCAGCCCACACGTTTCTCAGCTAACACCAATTATCATACCTGCTGATGGAAAGAACCTCCAGCTGGTTTTCACTTTTATAAATAACTGCCTGAATATTTAAGTTGTTTCGAAAGAATGTGTTCCCCTAGCAGAGAGGGAGAAGCCCTTCCACACACTGAAAAAGTTAACCCCAAAACAAATAAAAGGAAGCAGGCTGTTTCTGGAAGGACACCAGAGGAGCAGATGCCAATCACAGAAATCATTAAGGGTGGAAAAGACCTCTAAGATCATCGAGATCACCTCAAAGGGCTGGCAAAAAATTTCTCCCTTGTCATCTGTACCTTTTGCTTCTCTTATAAACTCTGTGGTACAGAGTTTCTTGTTGTACCATTTCTGGTATTAGGTCTGTACAGTGTAACGCTGCAGAGATGTGACATTACCCAACAAAGAACCCAGCTCCTGCAACAGAAATCTCTGACTAAATCAAGCTTACATAAAAATTCCAAAGAGTGAAATTAGCTCCTGAAGAGCTCAGCAATACCAAACACAAGGTGCTGAACTTGTTTGTGCATCTGCACACTGCACTGTGGTGTGAGCACACTCTCAGCTGGACACATCAGACTTTGCAGAAAAAAATGAAAAGCATCCTCTGCTTTCCTGGCAAGTAAGAACAACACATCCTATTTTCCCTTCTTTCCAACTGACAGCCTAAATTAAAGTTAACATGATGTGACCAGACCACCAGAGACATGTAATGAGATCAATATATGACTGTTAATAAAATTATTATGGGTAAAACCAGGAAGGTTCATAAGCTGAAGCCAAGCACTTCATTAGCAAGTGAATCAATTAAGCAATATGTCTTTGTTAATTTGGTTAAAACAGGGCACTATTTGCCAACACAGTATAGAAAGTATAAAGATAAATATTGTTTATACTGAACAACAAATGTAGCACAATGAAGTAGATTTATTGTGAGAAACACTATTTTAAAAATAATTCACTTCTAATAGTAAAGAAACCATTTCTTTTCCCTTAAAATCAAGAATTTAACATTAATTTCACATTTCAAGTAATAGCTAGATTTCAGCATGATTTATGGTGGTGCCATTCTGCAGAAATACACCTCAGACACAGAAGGAACCAGAAAATACTGCAGATGCACTGTGCTATTGTTAAACCAACTAGCAGGAGTAATCTTACTAATTTATTTACAGCTGTGATAGGAATAAGCAGGGCTTCTCCTCAGTACTCCTGTGCTACAGCGACAGAGTTAATCTCCTGGGGCTTTCAAATACTGCAGGAATACAGCAGCACTGAGCAGGAATGCTGTTCCTGTGCCATGTCCTGTCATGGTGCCAGCAGATGCCATAGCCCGGCAAACTCTCCACCCTTCCCTCACCCCCAGAGCCTCCCCACTCTGCTCTGGGTCAGTAACAGGGAATTTCTGTGGTGCTGGAGCACAGACCAGCAAAGCCAATCCAACAGTGCCATCTACCCACCACACTGTGCAGCTGGAGCTGCTCTCACACAAAGGGTTTCTATTTACCGGCAACTGAAGGCAGAAGTGATGTCAGGGGGTTTTCACCACCCTGTTAGCCCCTGCACCCAGGACCTCTCCAGGGTTTGAGGATGGACTCCTGTGAGCTCTGCAGTTTAACTCACTTAGTGAACACCGACACAACAAGCACAGTCCAAGTCTTAATTGCAGCAATGAGCTTGACTTTACTACTTCGCTGAGTTTTCATTTTGAGAGAGACTAATCTGAGTCAACAACAGCTGCACACCCAGCTAAGTCACCTTCTCTAAGGAAAAGAGCCAATTTGTCAAAATCTCCTCTCCATGCACCTGTGTTTCCATGGAAAATCTGAATAATTCATCTCTAACAAAACACCATACTTGCCAATATCCTACAGTCCCTACCGCATGCAGAACTTTCAACTTGACAAGTTGGCTAAGAAGTTTGAGGTCAAGGATGTTGTCATTTAATTCAGCATGATCTGAATCATGAATGCTTAAGCATGCTTGGCTAGGGCCTTCCAGAGGTATTTCTAACAGAATTTACCTGGCTTCAAACGCTATTTATCTTACATTCTTTCATTCAGATATTTGTGCTAAAATCACAGCAGAGAAAAGTTGAAAGAAATCAATTGCTGGGACAGTCAGTGACCTAACACTTCTATCCTTTGTACTGAGAGAAGGCAAGGACCTCAGAACTGTTAGTACTATTCTCATCTTAACTCTGAAGTACCTGGGGAGAGACTCTGGATAAGGAAAAAGAAAGATGAAGTAGAGCATGGAATAAAAGTGACAGTTTCTGAACCTTTTACTAACAAAAAAATACTGTTTATTAGGATAGCAAGCAGTTTTTAAAACTTTTCAAAGTCCTTTGTCCACCTCTGAAGTTAATATAACTACATGCAAGAGTAGACTTTTTTGACACTAAGTGCCAAAAACTTATGTCCTAACTGACAGATGCAAGGACAAGTTTCAGAGCACGTTCAGGTTGAAAAAAGACTTTTAAATACCAACTAAATACCATTCCACACAAGCATCTGCTGTGGCTGTACCACAGGAGCAGATATCCATCACTGATCCAAGCAGGGTGTGCAGTAGTTACACAGAGCTCACTGGTGTGCTCACAGAACCTGAAAGCTGGGGAAGGATCTCAATTTTTGTGCAGATCACAGCCCCCATCATGCTACTGCACTCTCCCTGTAATTTCTCACCATTTCTGAGGCATCTGTTATACCATATTATATAATTATGAGATGAGGAAAGGTTACGGACATTTTAAGGAAAAAAAAAAGAATTAAAAAAAAAATAGAACTAGATGAAGTATACACCATTCTTCCCAAAGACTGCCAAGGATGATGTCTCATTGAGCCCCACAAATGCAGCATTTTTAGCTGCACACAGATTGGGTCATTTTTCAGTGGAATTCAACACACAAGAATGATCAACATAGCCAGAATGCCAAATTATTTCAGACATGGGTTAAGATAAAAAAATTATCTTCTATCATTTTTCATTTCATTTCAGCACTCACTTTAAATTTCATTCTGCTTTCTGAAGCATTAGTTTGCTAAAAAAAAAAAAAAGATAAAATAATAACCCAACCAAACCCCACCTTATTTCTTCAAATTTCAATGCAAGACCCCCGGGTTTCAAACCCATACCTATCTTTTTCTGTTTTAGCAGAAAGCAATTCATCTCAAGCAATCCAGATCTCTCAACTCCGTGTTAGAGAATACAAATCAGTTTTTTCCATGCAATCACATTAAGATGATATAATCATGGGAATTAGAGAGTGCATTGCTGGCAATCATTATACAATTAAAAAAGGCTTCATCTGTGTGAAAGGATGTTTGTGCTTGGTATTGAATGCTGCAGGTTATGGGATCTTGTGGAGGCACAGAGAAAGTGACATCAGTTGTGGGATGGATTTCTAGGGGAGCATCCCCCCCCACTCCAGGCCCCAATGGGATCTGAGAAATGTTCATTAAGCCTCAGCCCTGACAAACTGCACTTAAGCCCTCCTTGAACTTAACAGAAACACTGTGTTCCCAGAACCAACAGGTGTTAAGTGAGAACTTGTCTTTAAAGGAACAGCCTTCAACACTTTTTTCTTGCCCAAATAACAACTCAAGTGAAATAATATTTCTGTTACTGAACTATCCAAGAAACTTACCAACTGAAATTGTGGCCAGGATGGAAAAGTACTATGATTAAAACCCACCATCTACTGGTCCTGTAAACAGCAGTCCAAAGCAAAATCCTTTTGAGCTCTCAATTCCCAGAAAATAAGGGGCTCGTGTATGTCTCAAACCCCAGTAACTAAGCGGCTGTGGAGCCAAGCCAGGACTGCTGGCAACAGCAGACAAGAATTGCTGGTAATCACCAGGGACTGCTGGTATTAACACACTGGGAGGAAGAACAGGATTTGGCTGGAGGCACACATAGGACATTTGTCCATGAGAACAAACCACAACACAGTACAAGGAATGAGTGGGAGGAAGTTGGCATGGACTATAGGGTGGGATTATTACTACCAAAAGCCCACAAAGCCCAGCCAATTTCCAGAAAGGCCTGAAAGAACAGACTGCACATGGTAACTAATTTACATGGAAAGCAAGAAACCCATACTTGGGGCAGAGAAACCTCTCCTTAGAAAGGTACCCTCACCCCAAGCCCAGGAGGTGCCCCCAGGACCCTGGACATGTCACTGCCAGACTGATGCCATTGGATCAACACTGAAACCAGGACTGATGCTCCCTTTTTCTCACTTTTTTTCTTTAATTCATCTCTCCCTCTTTAACTCCTCTCTTCCCTTTCACCCTACCCCTTTACCCAAAAGCTACTGCTGTGTGCTTAGATAGTAGGTCAGAGACTAACAGACCAATTTCCATGCCAAGTGTGTAATTTATTAATAAAACTTTCAGACCCTCTGACTTTTGTAGTTTCTTTTGACCAATGAGCATTTACAAATCTTAGAAGCTTTCTTCCCTTTAGGCTGGGTTGTCACAGATCTGGCTAAAGAAGTCTTACTAAGGTTCTGCTGCTCCAAACATCAACATGAGGTAAGATAACTGGCCTTGTGAGAGAGAGGTTGATTCAAAGGAACAGAGATACTGGCAATAAAACTCAGAAATACTGTAAGACATCAAAAGATGGGTTGTGGAACAATGATTTAAAGGCAACATACCATATAAAACCTGCAATAAGGGTACTGCTAGGTATTTTCTGCAGGAACACTGAGGAAGAATCCAAATACATTTGATGGAAACTTAGCTCCAAAGCACAGGGCCTTGGCTGGCCACCACTCAGCACTATGGGCAAGTGAAACTGGTAAACCTCAGAGAGAAAGTACGAGTGGAATATTTCTACATCCATAACTCTTTTAAACAATGAGAACAAGAGATGCTCGTCCCTTTGAAGTGACCTTGCTTAAAGAAGATAGCAACTATTACCATTAATAACTACAAACATCACTCAGTACATTCAACAGGTAATTGTGAAACATTATTTTAATTTAGCAAGTGTAATAAAAAACAGAAAAAGGAAAAACAAAGTCTTAATCAGTGGCAAGCCAAGAGAAAGTTATTTGTCTACTGATTATGATGAGGCAGAAGTAACTTAACCTCAAATTTTAAACATCACTTTGTAATCAGTACCAAACCCTACCCTACCAAGCAAAGAATCTGTGGCTCGGAGGAAGCTTTGGTCTTTAAGATAAAAAGCAGAGACCCTAAGCACAACCACACACTAAGGGTTTCCTAAACCCTGCTGCTACCTAAGCTTGAGGTATTGAAGACATCTACTGCAGAACTGACGCAGGAGCCTGTTAAGTAGGTTCAGCTTCCCCTTTTATCCTGCCCCACAGATCTCCTCTGGAGTGCTACATCTCATTCTAGATTACAGAACGTGTTTACCAGGCAAGAAGAGACTAAAATTTTAACAGTTACAAATTATCCTGACATATGACTTAGTTGGAACTTAGTGCTCATTCTACCAGGTGAGGAACACTACCACCTTTCACAGCAGGCAAATCTCTGCATGCCATACCTTTATGCTGTTATTTCCAAAACTGTACTGCCCCTGCCCAAGCAGAAAAAAGGGAACCAAGGGATGTGGGATGTGCTGCCAATACAGAGCTTGCGGCCATGTCAGTACCTTACTTTTCACTTAAAGAAGCAGGAACTGAAAGTACTCTCTGGACTACACCCTGGGTTTAAAAAGATTTAAGCTGGCCTAATAGTTCCCTCCTAAAATATTTTCAGTGTTCATGTACTTTGTAAGTGATGCAGACAATGGGCAGGTACAAGATAAGACCATGAAAAAATCATATTGGAAACCACTATTTAATAAAGCAAGGGAAGGAGGGACTGAGAGAGGTAAGACCATAGTATAACCCTTAAAATGGGCAAAACCAAAACTCCTTCATGCAAGAATTCACACTACCAGTGTCAGATACAAATAACATCCCTCTGATACAGCTCCTCAGGAACAATACTTACCTTCTTATGGAGCTTTTACAGAAACTTTTCTGTCAAAACTAAAAAGTAGCAAATATCTACTGGCATTCAGAAGCAGCACTTCGTTTAATTTCTATCCAAAGTTCACATTTCTCATTGTGGAGGAAGTGGTAGCCATGATGCTGATATTTGGGCTTTAACTAAATTACATGAATCTTACAAGAGAAAAGCCATACCTTATATAATGGACGCCGGACGTCAATGGGGCAGTTCTGTATAACTTCATCAACCACATCCGAAATGGATTCCATGAAATCAGGGTTAGCAAACTAAAATGGAACAGGACAAGCATTAGATTTTTCATCCAAAGAACAGAGAAATAAAAAGGCAGAAGACCGTGCAAAGACTTTATAATAGGGGACAAGTAGGAGTTTCAAGTCTTGCTCACCACTTATTCTACATTAAAACAAACACTTCTCTACAAGGGAAATGAGAATTTCTTTTTCTGCTGAGAAATTCAGATTCTCTTCCTTGGTCAGAAATTCACGGTTTACAATTTATGCACTATGCACTTTTATTGCCTGCAAGGTGAGCTGGAGTTCTCCTGCAATATTAAACACACTGTTATCATGCACTGTGGTCCTGCCTTTCCTTTCAAGTGAGATTAAAAACACCAGTGTGCAAATCAGAATGTTTCCCTGCAAAAATATTTTAATGCTACTAAAATGCTTCAGTTAAATTCCCACCAAAGAGTTAGATTTTTTTCCCAAGTCCAGGAAGTATCTAATGTTCAAAAAAGCACACACAGTCTAAGGTTTTGAGTGAAAGACCCATCAGTGCAAACATGAACACAGTGCTATGTAAATTTCTGCATTTATAAAACTAAAGAGTCAAGAGTTGCTAATGCCAGAAAACAGTCTAGTGGAAATTTTCCATTTAAAACAAAACAATAGCTTTAAAGAAAATAACTGGTAATAGCACATGTTTTTTTCTTTTCCGAGGTTAAACTCGAAAAAATTAAATAATTATCAATACATAATATATTATTCTAGATATATTATAAGCTTTTGTGTAGGAGGGATTTCCGTTCAAAACAAGATGAGAAATCTACATGGATGAACAAATAACAGTCAAACATAACAATTGTACACTGAACTGAAAGAAAATTAGCAAAGCAAGTTGGCTTGGAGCTCAGGAGTCCTAAGAAAGGGCCACTCCCCAAGAATTCAAGCTAACTTCCACAGTAAGAATTAATCATGCAAGGAGCAAAAATGTGAAGCCACATAAATCAAAAGAGAAGCTGCTGCACACTGAGTTTTTATCTGAATGAACTACAGCCTGAAAACTCCTGAGCTCACTATAAAGATATTGATAAAACAGCAGGGAAAAAGGAATAAGTAGAAATGAGAGGCAGGGTATAACATCATCCCAGAAAAGGGATGAGAGCACTGAATATAAAATTGCAGTCTGCCAGCCAATACTATATAGTTGGAGAACAGCAAATAAAATATCTAATTTAAAAAGCAGAGAAATCATCTGGATAGCCACAAACCCCAAGACCTAACTTCAGGAGTATTACAGACTTCAGAACAATTCTGTAAACTGAAAATAGGAAAAGATTACAAGACAGCTTTACAAAGGCAGCTTTTACCTAGCTAAGCTGCTGCTTTTTCAGGTGAGGAGTTAATGAAACACAACAAGAAATTCTCTTTGGACGCAGTACACGTCATCTATTATGCTTTTCTTGTCAAGGAAATCTGTTCAAGTTAGGGTGGTTTTTTTCAATACAGAGTCAAGAAACTACCAAGAAATGAAAAAAATGGAAACTGGTCCTTCATGCCATTCCCAACTGTCGTTTTAGAGACTATGGAAAGATGAGCTCTTAAAATTATGTCTGACATGGGATTCAATGCTTCTGTTAAATCACACTGTAAACAGCAGGGAAGAAAAACTATTTAGCCCAGAGATTTAATACTGACAGAAGATCAGATGGCTACAAATTGACCACAGAAGATTAAAGCTGAAATTCAAACAAAAAATAGCAGAGAGAAGCTTTTTAATATTCTTCTGAGGAGCAGGATAGAAAAAGGGAAACTTCACCAGTGTTGATGTGGATTTTAAGAAGTTTTTAACAGTATTACAGACTATGGGTGCCTGCATAAGTGTTCAGGAATGGAGAGGACCTGTATTAAAACCTGACTCCTCCCTCAACAATATCCTGAAACTCACTCAAACTGAACTACCAAAAATCAGACAGATGAGGTACAGCAATCTTTATCAGAATTGTACATACTACTCATGACCACAGCAAGAGAGATTTCAATATACTTCCTTCAAGGATAAATCTATCATCTATGCCTTACAAATTGACTCAGTATCCAACATTTAGAACACCATCAATGCCATGCTTACTACTGCCCAAAGGGATTGGCAGCATACAAAGTATAAAGGCACACTTGTTTAAACTGATGCCTGAAAGAAAGAGTAAAATACTATACAAAAACTGTGAATTCAAACAATTTATTCTCAAGTTCAGACTGCCTTTAAAGGAACAGAACAAGATATTTTAAACGTTAGACTGGACATCAGAAAAACACTTTTCTGCCGTGCTGAAGTTACCTGTGAGTGCACCTGGCTTGTGTTCCGGAGACTGACTGGTCCCTCACTGCCAGGGGATGGCGCTCAGGCACCGGGAATGGCAGGACTTACTTAACACAGCTACTCCCTGCTCTTACCTCGGGATGGAAGAAGATTTCGGGCCCGAGGAACCTCTCGTACCCAACATCTATAACGAACTTGGTTTTGTTGATGGCGTTGATGCCCGTGTACTGTTTGATCCACTTGCGAGAGTCCGCGTCGTACTTGGCGAACTCCTTCACTATGTCGGGACAGATGTAACAGTATTTCTCCTGGGAAGAAACACCAGGCGTTAAAAAAAGCTGAAATCTTTAGTGCATCACTGATTTAACAGGAACAGAAAAGAAAAATGTGAGCCTTTTTACTGATGGAGCTGTTCAAGGGACTTTTTCACCCCAATCACTACTGAAGCCTCAACCCCATAAGGATGAGGCCCATTTGCTTCCAAAGCACTCAGCTACATCTGACTCTCTCAAAATGAAAACAGCACCAACAGTAGGTCTGTGACAATAAAGAATTTCAAGGGCAAGCTTTCACTGCAAGAGCAGGCCCACAAAATCACCTTGACTTTTTTTTTAATCCTATCACAAAGCAAATTTTAAACAACTCCAAAGTTTAAATGCTGATTTAATCTGCAGAACATACTCGCTCCAAACAGTCTAGCATGAATATTTTCTTCCTCTTTCTCCTTCCCCCCACTTGATTGGATAAACCACCAGAAGCTGGTGTAATTATAATACACTGCCTACATTTGCATTTTTAAGAGAGCCACTGGCAACTTGCTAGAGCCAAAAAAATTAGCTCACAGAGATTTATTATGTATTTATTAAGAGATAAAAAAGGGTGTACCTTTATGGCTTTTGCTGTCTCCAGAGATTGTTCAGGAGGAATTCCTACCTCCCTTTCCCTTAGAAGCTGTTGAATAAAGTAAGTAATATCTCTACCTGCAATAGGAATATGTTTGATGCAACTTCCAATTACATAGCCTTCTGCCTATGTAGGAGGAGAGGAAAAGACATATTTAAGGGGAAAACTTACTGTGTATAAATAATTAACATTCACTTTTATAATGCTCTGATTTTCTATTAAAAGTAAAATCTTGGAACTGTAAAATCACTCTAAAAATTCGCACCCCACTGCAACGTGGGTATCATTTTTATTTAAGGACCTTAATTACCACATATAAACAGATGTTGCGTATCTAATAGATATACAAGTGATAAAAAGTCTTGTACATATTAGTCAGATCCGATGGTTCCTTTAGGGCATCATCAGAAAAGCAAATGTAATATAAATAAACTACCTGTGTTCTGTTTGAGAGCGAAAAATTAATAGAAAAAATATAAAATTAAATTTCTCAGACAAGAAAAATCAAATAGGAATAGAAACCTCAAACAGAACTAGGATCTTTAATAAGCACAACAAAAATAAGAAATCTACTTGCTTAATGTTTTTTTAGGATGCATTTACTGAAAACACTGGTATTGATGAGCCACATTATTTCTTCAGTTGTTTTTGACACTTTTCACAGTTTCATGCAGTAAATGCTGTTTGTTCTCAGCATTGCCCAGATGACAAAATACTGAGAAGATTAATACCAAAATGCAAGGTGAAGTTAAAGAGAAGGAAATTTTCATTTCTAATATACCTGATAATTCAAGGACACAGTATGGGGTTCAAAAATACACAGAATGACATCAACAGATGTCAGTATTCACAGACAACGCTGTATTTTTAACATCCTTACATAACTAAACTGATGAGATTGATCATGTACAATGATCAAGAACAGGTACTTCTATAAATTTGTAGTCGCTTCCAGATAAGCAGAGTGGAAACAATAAAATACAATAGAGCATATAAAAAGCACACATTACCAGATATATTTAACAGTCAAAATGCAGGGTGTCAAAAAAGTTAGGACATTTCTTGTCAGACACTGTTGGCATGCAGGAGACATAAACCCATGAGAATTATTGATATTTAAGAGAACTGAGGCAGCACAGTAACGGAAGGTAAGGTTTTACACAAAAGTAGCCTTTTAAAAGCTGGATTGATGGTTCCTTGCTGTGACCTTGCTGCAGTCTGCAGGCTAAATTAATACATAATGAAATACATACTTTTGCAAGGACAGAAGTCCCAAACAACACTAAAAATTTAAAAATAAGGTTTCATTTGAGACTTATATAAATTTACAATAAACAAACCCAGTCCAAAGCACTGCTGATATCAAAGTGCATCCTGCCACTTACCACGGGGATCACATGGGTCACTCCATCACCACTGTCGATGACAATTCCAGTCAGAGTCCGTTCCCCAACCTGCCGTGACGTCCAGGAGGCAGCTAAGGCCAACACTGCCTACAGCACGGAGAGTTTATATTTAGAAGCAGGCAGAGTGCTCTAACTCACACTCTCAAAAAATACTGTTTCAAACATTTTAGACACGTGCCTACGAAAGACCAAAACACTGCAGTTATTTTGTACTTTAGAAGAACGCATTCACTTTGTTCACCTGCACAGCAATGTAAAGTCCTGGGATGTTAAATGATTCAAACATAATTTCTGCAAGATATTCTCTGTTTTCTGGTGTGTTCAGTGGGGGCTCTGTCTGTAAAAACAAAGAGTTTTGAAAAAGCATCTCAATAGGATCCTGCTTTGATTAACTTGGTATGGTAATCAAACTTCCTCAGTGCACTCAAAATAAAAAATTTCAAACAGAATTTAAAGTGTTTGAAGCTTTTTAAAAGCAATAGCTGACCTGCAGTAGCCTGCATAACAGAATATACTTATAGTGCAGCTTTAAAGATTAGTTTTCTTCTCCCATCCCAAACCCTGACACTGCTAAAGAAATAAGACATACAGAAAAAAATCCTCCAGCAGAGCTACTTGTGCTTGGAATGGTGTTTGGTTTACCTCTTACAGAAGTATTTCCTTACCAGGCCTCATTAACTCACCATTAAAAAATAGTGATCCTCAGGCTCAGCTCGAAGGTATTTAAAAATGACTTGCTCCATGAACCTCTCCATGAGGTCCCAGTCTTCAACAATTCCATGTCGGATAGGCCACTGCAACAGCAAAACTTGTCAGCACTGGACCATGCAAGCACAGATAACCCATCAGGAACAGCCTGACACCTCACAGTATCTTACCAAACCCTCCACCCTGACGTGAATTCAGAGACACGATTCAAAGTTACCTCCTGCTCCCAGGTACTTCCAAACCCAATTCTACCTTGCAGGACTAGCAGCCAGAATCCAGACTCTACTCCTGTTAGTCTGTTGCAGAACTATGTTTTAACCCCTTTTTGTATAAATTTCATCACTTATAAAGTTGAGAATCATACTTGGCTTCAATATGCCTTTCCATATTATAAAAAGAAATAAAGACCATAGAGGCTATGTATTTTTCAACGAAAATTTCTGGCAGGGATGATGTTTACATTTTGTTCAATGTTAAGAACACAGCTGACATTTAAGTAACACAGAAGGATGTATAAAATATGATTTTTTTCCACATAAGTTCATAAGCCAGTAACGCTTTGTAAGTACAAGAAGTCCCTTACTAGGGTATGGAAAATGTGATTCAGAGAAAAGCTGGATTGAAGGCAGCCCTCCACAAAACAATTGTCACATTCCCTGAAGCAAAAGTATCCAACACATTTCCCAGTTCGTATGCCATGTTAAAAGGGTACATTTTTAGCAAAAATTTAAATATTCAGTGTATATGACTATTTTAACAACTCAGAATTTTGAAAAACTGAACAGCTGTACTGTATCAATGAATATTTACACAAATACCAACCACACAAGACACCACTAGTAAAACGGACATCTAAAAAAGGGTAAAGCCATGAGCCAAATAATACAGTTTTTAAAAAGCAATAAAAATACTTTACAAAAAAAGCAAACGTGTTTTGAATGGCTATCCGGAGCACTGGAACATTTTATCATAAAAATGGGAGACTTGGGAAAGGCTGTCTAAGCCTCCTGAATGCTTACCTTTGTAGCATAGGTAGGTTTATCTATGGCTTCATCTCCTATGAAAAAGTCCAGATCATCAACACCTTTCATTACCCTCCTCTGAGCCTGGTCCCCCACTTTGGCCGACTCTCGGATTGCAATACCTTAAAATAAACCAAAAAAAAAACAAAATCAAAATTAAACCAGCTAAATACCAAGTGATGAATATTTATTTACTTAAGGATTCTTTTCCAGAAATAAAAATTGGTATATAAAAAGTAGAAACCATGTAAGTCAACTAGTGACATGTCAATAGAGCCGAGTTAATTCTCACTGCATCCCGCAGGATTCTGGTCACCCATCCCTCATTATTGTACATAATAATTCACAGAAAAGATTGAAAAAGCATTTTGTTACAGACTACAGCAGTCACTAAACCTGTACAAGTGCAGCATTCCAGTAAGCAACACAATTTTCTAAGTTTTAACTCTAAAATAAAGAGGAAGAGCACAGGAGAAAAAGAAAATAAACAGTGTATTTGAAAATAAGCATTGGAGTCATCCTGGTTGGTGAGAAAGAAGAGAAAGGGAAGGGAGAAATCAATTTGCAGGGCTACAGAGAAATCTTTGGAGACACTTATGCTTCTCATTAGCAGCCTGTAACTATCACTAAAATTATTAGATGATGGCTGCTGTAGGCAAGAAGATGAGACAGCAAAAATCAAACTGGGGCAAGCTAAAAATAAAAATGGAATGAAGTACTGCCAAAACATAACCTTATTTATATTGTTTTCTTTTAATAGGTCATAATCAGGATCTAAATAACATATAGCAGAAAATGCAGAGTAGGCAGGCATCATCCACAAACACACCAAATACTACTAGCACCACAAAATACCTCAAAGGCAATTTTTTTGGAAAAACATCTATCCCTCCAACAGGTTTATAACTGTATAAAATGGGATTTATAGCAAATTCACAGGAAATCCCTGCTATCCCACTTCTTTAACATAAGACATTTAAATCTTTACCAGTGGTTTAGGTTTCAATTTTTACAATACTTAAAATACTGACACTGTAAGCAGTACTGCAGCTACACCTGGTGAAGAACGAGCGTCTTCTTCACTTCTTTGGCCACCAATTACCTTTATAATTTACTTATCTTTATATTTTCTACCATGAGTAGCTTCAAGGTAGTCTAGATGCATTAATAAGTAGTTAATTGGCAGAGTTTACAAAAAGAAAAAAAGCAGTGTTTAACATAAATGGAGGTTAACAGATGCCATTATAGATGTAAATACATAGTCAGTGCTACTATTTATAAATATATATATACAGCATTTCAGAGAAACTAATAAGATGTCAATTAAAATCAAGAACACCAGAAAAGTGAAACACTTTAAACAAGTTTAACACAAAAAAAAATAAAGAGTAAATCTGTTCAACAAAAGCATGTTAAATGTGCAAGAACATTTTAATTGGTAAACACATACCTAAAAGGAACATTTTCTAACACAAATAACTTTTTTGAATATTAAACTGTCTACAGTCCCAGACAATGTAAATAAGGCAGACACCACCTGCACTTCAGTAGTTAATTTGATTGGGAGCCTTCCCCAGATTATCCAGGCTGTAACCATGGTGTCAGGTAGACAGGAGGTAAATTGCATTCTGTCTACTCAAGAGTCCTGGCAAAAAAATAATGGAGATAAAAAGGAAATTGGACTGGAGTTCTCTTCATCTTTGTCATAGCAACCAAGAGCTGGTTTAATGAGCAACAGCCCTAGCTAACTGCAAACAAGGAGCTGTGTTTAGCTACACTCCAGTCAAAGATGCTAACAGGATGAGTATCACTCCCCAGATGGACACGGGACCGGCGGCTGAGCTGGGAGTTGGAAGCACGTCATTTAATCCTGACAGTGCTCAGTGACAGCAGGGTAGACTACAGCGTGGAGGGACCAAAAAAATCAACTCACAGGATGGGATAATGAACTGAGGTTCTGTATTTCCTGCATAGCCAAGCTTCGTATACCTAAGGAAAAGAAAATAAAGATCACCAGGTCATTAGATGCACTTAGATGCAAAAACATGAAAAAAATACTTTCAATTTACTCCACTTCTTAAAGTGAAGGTGAAACATGTATCACATGCCTTGTCCACATTTTCTGGGTTATCTTTCAAGTATCATCTTGCTGAAAAGAAAACTCAAAGCGGTAAATATTTTAGGTGATAATTTATTTTTCAGACAACTTCAGTTTATAAATTTTGCTAGTGTTATTCAGAATTATTAAGTCTGAAAACTCAACTCTTACTTTTTCCATCTCGTTGACCAGCTATGACAAAGGACAGGCAGGTCACATTGCACCCTTTGGTCGTGCAGATTTTACTCTTCAGTTCACGACCAAAGAGAGCCTTAGACTTCACATATTTGTCTAGTATTTCAAATACAGGAAAAAAATAAACAATACAGTGTCACAAGTATAAACCACAGCTGAGAACTCTTGTTACAGTCCTGGTACAATTCCCTTTCAGGCCTTGAACAACCCACTCACTTTGTCACAGGTGTAGTATCTGTGTGTAATAAAAGACCAATGCTACACCAAAACAAGTATGCACTGATGAAATGCTTTAGAAAGGAGCAGCACAAATGGTACAATGATCAATGGTACAAAGCATTGATCATTTCTTTCAATATATATAATATCTACATTAACAAGTAAAGGATCAAGAGGAAAAAAAAGGGGGAAGAAAAAAAAGTAAAGAAATTTTCACATAAAACTTAAAAACTTCTACAGATATTAGTGGCTGCAAGCTACTCCAGGTCTTTAGCAACTAGAAATAATTAACATCCCAGACTATGAAAAACAGCTCTATTTCCTAGGGGGAAAAAATAAGAAAAAACCTCACAATAACAACAAAACCCACATCAGAAACAGTGTTACAAGTAAAAACCAACCCAACTAAATTGATTGAATGCTTGCAGAGACTGATGTCATTCTTGACTACTGCCATCAGCTTGAAACAGAAGTACAACAGCAGCATGATTTGAGGGAATCTCCATTGTTCACATCATTTTTACACAACCAACCTAAAGCCATGACATTCTTAAGTGAGACCAATCCCAGTCTCTAAATTCTAAAGTGAATTTAGAGTCTTTGTCTGCATCCTACTCTCAGTATTTGCAAACAATATTATGCCATGGCCAAAGCAGAGGGCTTGCATCTTCATTAGCAGATTGAAAAGTAGGTTCCTCTTTACAGAGTATTTGGTACAAAAATATTTATTAAGAAACATAGTTTTCTTAGATAAAGGAATTAATCTGAATCGAATTATCAATGACCTCGGAAGTTAAATATTTATATTTCAACTTCTCTTCAAAGCTATAGCTTCAATAGACTTCAAACAATAGTTAAAAAACCATTCCCCCCAAGGCTAAAAAGACAAGGATTGTGTTTTGGAGGCAAGGGTTTGCTGGGTTTTTAATCATCATTATAGACATATGCTTTCGGTCTAACCCAAATTGTTTATGCACACTTTCTGTGGCTCTCAGAAAAACATAATCAGGATGTTAAATCAGACTGACTGTAAAGAAGAACATTACTAGTAAAAATTCTTTTTATGATTATTATGCATAGATTCTTCACATTTTAGAATGAGGCCTACCTAGGGAATATTGTTAAAACATAACAAGCGACAACAGGAGTTCCACTGGGATTTAAGACCAGTACAGGCCACTTCCTCTTATTTCTCTCTCTGAAATGAATCATAACTAAATGAACATAATGAAAACCACAGAAAACATTTTTTTTTTGTTTAAAAGACCTAGTTTCAAGACTGAGAAATGACAATTAGGCATAAACATAATGAAAAAACCCTTCGAGCCTCAGTGACAAAACCCAAAGACAATATCTACATACCCATACATGTAAATACATATATATACTTTTCATACAATTTTTATATATCTGTGTGCATGAACAAATTAAAAGGTTCCCGCAGTCTAACCAGACCTCATTTCTTAAACTAAAGTCTGGCCAAGAGGTGAGTTCAGTTTGCCATCTTTTCCCCCTCAACACACATACTTAACTCACACCCACTCACAGCACTAAAGAAAGAAAACACTCTCTAAAAGTCAACTTGGGCTGCCAGTCTGCAGGAGCTTTACCTCCCCTCTCCAGAATGGATCAGATCCCCCTACTAGAGTAACTTGTAAAGTTACTCTAAATAAAAAGATAAAATAATAAATAAATTAAAATAAAAACATAAGACTAAAAATAATAAAAAATACAGCTCAGTATTTTAGAGATTTATTCTTAACCTAATTCGTCAGTGAAAAAACTACCAAATAAGTTTATTTCTCAGTATAATAAAAAAATTCTCTTCAAAGAATTAATCTCACAGAAGGTAACATATGGAAAGATTTCTTTTGCGTGCCATTAATCCATGAAAGACTAATACTAAAACTAAGAGAATGACTAAATTCTCAGTTCAATGGTGAAGCAAGAAGGCAGAAAACCAAAATCTATTAAAAAAAAAAAAAACCTACTTAGGATCGAACGAGACAGACTGGAACAAGCAGCCACATTTCAAGTGTTTTTGACAAAACCAAATGGAAGGGAAACTCAAATATGTCCCAAGATCACTCAAGAAGAGAAGGACAATAGATTATGCAGTTGTGCTGCTCTTTGCTGCCCAGGAGCCTCAGGACATGGCAGACTTGGTCCCAGATCTCTGTTCCGCCCAGCAGGACCCAAACTCATTCCACCTCTCAAGGGTACATTAAAGTGTTTGGGTGACCCAATTCCAGGACCTCCTACAGAAAATATTCCCTTTCCTACATGATATTTAAATATTCACTGACCAGAAATACTCTGGACTTCAACAGTTACAGAGGTTACCTGCTCTCCAGTCCCTTCTCCAATGAATATTTAAGCACCTAAAACACAGTTTTCTTTCTCCTGGGTTACAGCCTAGCAGACTAATGGTAATGCAACATCTTGTGATCTGTAAAATTACAGAGACAGCTGTAGCGGAATGTGTAGATAATCAGTATTCCAACTTAATTTCATTAAAAGCAGCAATTTGTTGCCAGTGAGATAGGAACCTATTGGAAACTGGCCAAAATATAGAATACTGCACTAAAAATTAGCAGAAAACTGATCCAATAGACTAAGGCTATTTCATGATAGGAGATTTGGAGGACTCCTCATTTTGTTTAAATCTCTGAAAACGACATACTGTTGAAACAAGCAATTTCTAAAAGTAGTGTGGTCTCTTCCTTACTGTATTGACCAGGTGATGAGTTCGTACACAAGCCTGTTTCACAAATTTTTGCATGAGGACTGGACATCCTAACCCCGTTCTCTTCTGAGGTCCCACCAAGATGGAAAAACTTACATCAAGATTTGACTCCAAAGACATACAAATGGACTGCACTTGGAAGCAGATACTGCACCCTTAACCACTTTAGAGAGAAGAGATATGTTTTGGAAAATTCTTCCCAAAGCACAAGAACAAATCACAAACTCGAGCAGTTGCTTTAACCATCTGAAAACACAAGACATCCAATTTGTCTCTGCGCAAGTACGCAAAAGAGCAAAGCCCAAATGCGACTATTCTAGCTTTTGATCACTCTCTATTGCTTTTTTTGTCCACATCTTTAAAACAATGTGTTACATTCACACAAAAAACCCTCTGAAAAGATAAATATGACATGACTAAAAATAACAGAATGCTTTGAGAAAGTCCTGTAAACAAACAAATAGCCTCTGTAAATAGAACACTTTCCCTGACAGCTTAGAGTCTGAATAACCAGGCAACTGCTGCCAGAACACCTGTGATGCCAGGCTGCCATAGCAGACTCCATTATCATTATTACAAGTATGTCTGAGGAACTTGCAACACGAGTTCTTCATGAAAATTTGGAAAAACACTTTTGAAATCGCAGGATGGGAATGAAGAAGACATGAAGGAGAAAATAACAAATAGGAAAAAAATCTATTTTGTCTGCACAATTTACACAAGAACACCAGCAGCCACTATGAGAACAGAGTACCGCAGAGCCGCTGGGTTTCTTCAGGAAGTCTAGCACTTTGCAGGACTGAAGCCTGTGATTATAAACAACATTTAATTAACTCAAACTCCTTAGACCTGGAACAGCAATTACAATAATGCTTGTTCACATGTCTCACATGCAAAGAGCAGAGGTAATACTTGGCTAAAGCAACTCCCTAGGCATCAGAAATACAGTAAGAGAGGGGAAACACTGCATGTTCTGAGGCTCTAGCTGCCTTTAATAGCAACATCATCAAAAAACACCTTAAGCTTCAAGTTTTAAGAAGCTCACTTCTCCCATAAATCAAGTATTTACCTCTAAACTCATGTGTAAGACTTTGCCAAAGTATTTTTTCTTTACTAAAAAGGAATGGCTTCAATAAAATACACCCAAACCAGAAGCACTCCTCGGCGTCTGCAAATACACTGAAGAGAGGCATTTTAAGATACCTTTGTTTTGCCCACCCACCTACTACTGTTCTGATGTCCCACAACTAAATGTCAATTAAATAAAGTAGTTACGAAGTTTAAAGCTATTTAAAACAGCAATGCAAAAAGGTCTGGTAGTCCTAAGAAACTAAAAATAGCATGCCCTTCTCCACAAAGAGTGACAGCAATGTGTAAACTGATCACGAGGAGAACCTCACGCAGAGAAAATCAAGATGCAGTGCATCAAAATTGCACTACGTCAGGTCATTTGCAAATACTAATGGAAAAGATTAGAGCAAATTATTAAGTATTTCTGCCAGATTTGTGAATAAGGAGTGAACAGTTTATGGTAAAGGAAATTCAAGTCATCTATATCCAACGGACTAAAGGAACAATATCCTGTCCTGCTATAAAAATATGTTTCTCACTGCAGGTCTGTAATTAGTTTTTATACACCTGTTCTTACTTCTTTTTTTGGAGGAGTTCTGGCATTTTACAGGATTGAGACACGTGGCTGCAAATACAGTAAATTAAGCCAGCCTCCTTAAGCACAAAACAATAACAAAACCATTCTTTTAACACACTTCTTAAAACCTCTTACATGAAAAAAAGATGGGTTAGTGGCTGGACAGAACACCTCATTCAGTACCAGAGATTTAAGCAGGAAAGTGTATTTTATATACACAGTGTCCCATAGTGCATGTCTGCATATACCTTCCCCTTTCTGCTATGCTCTTCCAAATTTTTCATCTGAAAGCCCTTTCATGAATAATTTGAATGAATTGTTTGAAGCTTGTAACCCGAAGTAGATTCATTCTAACAATAAGAAGGTTTTCAGCCCACACAGAGGAAGATTCCAGAGATTGCGTATCAATGAGTCAAGCTACTTCTTCTGGCTGCTTTTGTTCAGACTCATTTTATCCTGAATTCTGCAAGATAACTTATTTCACATTCAGTAGTCTCTTTGCCGAAAATCTTCCATTTTTGAGTGCCCTACAGCAAAGTCAAGCACAAGTCCCACCAGCAGAGACATCATCTTGTCTCCTGTGAATCAAGACCACTTGAAGGCATTGAGAAACAATTATGCATCATCTGGGGACTATCCAAACCCTTCCTGAAACAAAACAATACATGTCTCCCCCACCCACAAAACCCATCAACTTTACCTATGCAGGCAATAAACAGATTTTAGAAATTTTACTTCAGTTATTATTTCCTCGAAAGGATGCAATAAGCAACGTCCTATCCTTACTTATTGTTTGTAACTGTTGGCCAGCAATATCTACTGCTAGTGCAACACCAGAATTACTCCACAAACTGAAAACCAAGGGGGTCTCCTGCAAAAGGCAGCTTTGGCGTTTAATGCATTTTCTGGGTTTTATAGTTTCTACTGTACCCTTTTTAAAGGATCCACCAAGACCTCCCATTTCTCTCAAAACTATCAAGTAGTAATCCTGTAGTATCAACAGATCTGTGGAGAACAGATACTTAACAATATCTTCAGCAAATATATAGAAGAAACCTGGGAAACTACCAAGAAGTATCTAAAGAGCAAGCAGAATTACACAGAAGGTAGAACGTGATCTCTATTCTACTTCCAAAGTCTCCAGCTGTGGACTCCAGTATTCCCCACTGAGGGAACAGAGCTGACTTCAGGTAAGCTAAGGTATTTAGCAGGAACAGGCAAAGATTTCTAAAACTTTCTTGCCAGTTGAATATAGACATATTTCAAGATGTGACACATTTTTTCAGGAGAAGGAAATGTGGAACCACAACACTGGAAAGTGCTTCTTGCGGTTACCTAGGGATTGGAGTTTCTTGATTTGGTTGGATTATTTTGGGCTTTGGTTTTTTAACGATTGCTCAGTTCAGGAAATTTGAAAGATTTTTAAAATTTGTTAACTTTCCAAGTATTAAAGAAATTAAAATAGTGTTGCAAATTCTCTGCAGAAGAAAGGCTAAATTAATGCCATCGGTGACACCGAGTTTGACAAGTAAAGCGCCTGCATGAATTAGTTACTCATGGAGCGGTGCTTCACTTCCTCTCAGCTGTCTGTAACTGCTGGGCCAAAGGAAAGGTATTAATTAGCAAAAGCACACCACAGATTCAATATTACCTTCATTACAGCTCCTTCTGACACCTGCCCGCCTAAGGCACAGCAGGACTGGATGCTGAATGGGTCTTCTCTAGCAGAGAGATAGGACAGACCCGCTCCTGAAACGCCTCCCAAGCACAGCCTCTGCAATTCGGAGTCACTCCTGCCCTCAAAGCCTCGAGTTACAAAACTTGTGTTCGGTTAAATTAGAATAATCTCACACTGACCGAGAAAGGTGAAGGATGACCAATGACCAAGCGGATCACTGGAACAAGGGAGCGCGTCCACTCAACTGAAATGCTAAATTTGGGACGGCTGGTTCAACGGGAGAGAGGAGGAGCCCCTGAGAGCGCTCGGGAGCAGAGCTGGGCTCGCTGGCTCCTGTCCATGCACGGCACCGCACGACCGGACTGCTCCGGCTCGGCAGGAGTGCTCCGGCCCGTCAGACTGCTCCGGCCCGGCAGGACTGCTCCCGGCCCGGCAGGACTGCTCCCGGCCCGGCAGGACTGCTCCCGGCCCGGCAGGACTGCTCCCGGCCCGGCAGGACTGCTCCCGGCCCGGCAGGACTGCTCCCGGCTCGGCTGGAGCGCTCCCGGCTCGGCTGGAGCGCTCCCGGCTCGGGCATCGCCGCGCACCTCTTCCCAGGTATCGCCCCTGGACCGCTCGCAGTGCGGGCTCCTGGCTTCTCTCCTCTTCTGAAACCAGCCGTCCCCAATTTTAGCACCTGCATCATGCAGTACTCCAAAGCCAGAGGACACCAACGGAAACGCGTCCCGAGAGGCGAAAAGGGCACACAGAAAGAGGCACGGCGAGGACACGGCTGGGCTGCCCCGCTCCGGAGGGATGGAAGGGCAGAAGGGGGAGAGGGAGGACGGGAGCGATGGGCACCAGCCCGCTGGAGGCCGGAGGGGAGAGAGCCCCTCCGCAAGCCGAGAGGGCACCGGGACACACGGCAGGAGCGCGGCCCCGTGCGAGGAGTGCTCGCCGGCAGCAGGAGGCGGCGAGGGGCGCGGAGACAACCCCCCCCCCCCCGTCCCCAGCACGGGGACCGGCAGCCGGTCGCCTCTGCCCGCACTCACCCGGTGCCGCCGTCGATCACGCAGGGCGGCAGGCAGCTCGCCATGCTGCGGGGCCGGCAGTGCGGGCCCTACGCCACCATCCGGGCGGCCGCCGGCTCCCCCGGCGCGGGCTCCATGCGGGCGGGCCCGCAGCGGCCGCCGCCAGCGCCGCCCCCCGCGCCTGCGCCGCCGCCCGCGCCCGGGCCGCCATGTCGGGTCAGGGCCCTGCGGCGGGCGCGGTGAGGGAGAGGCCGGCTCGGGGCCGAGAGCCGAGAGCCGTGCTCGGGGCTGGGGCTGGGGCTGGGGCTGGGGCTGAGAGCCGAGAGCCGAGAGCCGTGCTCGGGGCTGGGGTGAGGAGCTCGGCACTGCCGAGGCAGTTGCTTGGCAAAGAGCGCGCGACGTTCTCAGAGCCCAGCCTACAACCCAGCACACAGACCGGACCGCGTCCAGTCTGTCCTGAAACACCTCCAGGGTGGTAACTCCACCACCTGCCTGCGTTGCCTGTTAGAAACTGAGGTCCTGTTCCCCCAGAATGAACATCTCTGTATTATGAGTCCTGTGCTCAGTACAAATCCCAACCAGCCACTAGACAATGTGAAAAAATAACCCCGGCTAAAGCAAACGTGTTCCACTCGTTATTCCACACCACTGGCATCAGCACAGGTCCCACACTCTTCTCCTTCTGAGAGCGCTTCTTCATCCGCACCAACCAGGGCCTCTGCTACATTGCCTGGCATGATGCATTCCATCTGCTTAAAATCTTATGAAGGTAGATATTAAAAAATTTAGGTTGGATATTTGGCAGAGGTTCTTCACCCAGAGGGTGGTTGGGTGCTGGAACAGGGTCCCCAGGAAAGCGGTCACAGCACCAGCCTGACAGAGCTCAAGAAATGTTTGGAAAATGCTCTTGGGCACATGGTGTGGCTCTTGGAGATGTCTTGTACAGGCCCAGGAGTTGGACTTGATATTATTCTGTGATTCTTCCAAGCCACATATGATGACAAAGGCTACAAGGCATGTTGCAGAGGGAATAAAAGGCTCACCACCCCCCAGCAAACACTGCAGATGCTGCTGCCCCTCAGAGCAAGACCTGCCTCGGTTCACATCTCAGTGAAGGTGAGGTTTACTGCCGGAAAAAACACCGGCGTGGAACCAATCACTTGTAAAAACACAGCATGCTGTTTCTTTGGGTGCAGGTGGCTGTGCTACAGCCCACAGATCCTCCAGGTCAGCCCAGAACACCATGCACTGGTACACTTGAGCACTTCAAACAAAAAACAACAACAAAAAAAAATAGGCTGCAACAAAAAACATCACCTGCAAAGTTGTTGACATCTAATTTGCATATGGGATAATGGTGTGTGACTCAGCCCTGGTCACACTGTGAGTACGTGGTGATGCCAGAAATAGCTCCTCCAGATGCCTTGGCCTGAGCATGAACTGCAGAGCAAACATGTTTCTCATGAGGGGGCAGCTTCCTATCCCCCTGTCCCAGCTCCACGTTCCTTTACCAGCAGCTCATGCTGACTGAAGGCCTGTGGAAGAAAATTAATGAGATGCATCCTCCGGTCCTCATACCCAGTGTTGGTGTGATGGCTATAGACTGTGCATATGTCCTGGGGGGGTTGTTCTGCCGTTTGCCACAAACTGAGCACACTCGCTCAACATATTTGTTCGCTCTGTTCCCCTTGGAGATTTTGGAAGATGGAGAGCATGATGGAAGGGAGCCCAATTTGCTTGTTGGATGGGCTCCCTTATCGGTGGGTTGGAACAGCGAATGTTCAGTCTCTAATAAGTACCTCCAGAGCTGGGGATTGGAGCGTGATGGAAATTGTCTGCCCCCCCCTCGTCTGGCCAGTGAAATCAAACAGCACATGGAAGGCGCTGCTTTAGCATCCAACAGATAAAAGAAAGAATATGCTTTGACTTTCCTGGCCAAAATTTCCCCTCTCCCATGCTGTTGCACAATATGCTGCACTGGGCTCAGAGAATATCTGCTCGTATGCTATATGGGCACATCACCATAAACTTTCTTATAATTCTAAACTTTCATTTCATTTTATTTTTTTAAGAAGCTGCTCACTGTTACAGCTGAGGAGAGAGAACACCTCATCTGGAAATGGGTACTGCAATAGCTCACGTGCAGCTTACAGGCTCTCTGTAGACCTTCAATTTGCACACAGCTGCAGAGGTTTGAAACATTTGTGCCCTGCCGTTCTCTTTTCAAGCTGTTTATAGAGTCCCTTGGGCATTGATTACTACCTGGGTAGCTGTCCCAGCTGTTTGAGTGCTCCCTAACCCACTTCAAGCAGAATCAATCAGCTGAGTTCAAACAATTTAAATAGGAGCCATACACTAAGTGTTGATTGTGCCTGCAGTGGGTTAGGGAGCACTCAAACAAGTTGCTTTGTTAGCAGAAATGAGGGGAGGGGTAAGGCATAGAAACATCTTAAGCTGTTTCAGAAGACGACATCTGTCTGTAGTTTAAATAACATAGAGACAAGTCCATGGAGTACCTGGAACAGAAATTGTGCCATGAAACTGTGATGACATACACCAACTGATGGTCTTAGAGCAGTGGGAAATATGAAAACATTCATTCATGCTGATGCTATATTAGAAACACAGTATGTAATGATTATTTAAATGGCAATAACAATAACTAGTTTCTCAGGTAGAAAAGGAAGGAGACATCTGACCTAAGATATAGGGGATGATAGATTCGTCCAAATCCATCATCATGCAGTGTTTGGAGGATTCCCTGGCCTCCCCTTGAGAACACAGCCCTTGTAATTGTCATTTCATGCTTTAAGCCCACAGGCATCTTTATCTCCTTCTGCTCTCAACACCATATAGGTCACTGCAGTTGCTGAGTTTAAGCTGTGCTGGAAGGGAAATGGACACCCAAGGAGGTCTCAGTTTGGATGTCTGTAGTGCCTGCCACGAGTTACACAATTTAAGCTTTGTTGTCTTATGTTGGTTTGTCTACACCCCATTTAACCACAGCATCCAAATGCCTTCCAGGAATGTGTTAAGTGATGTGGCTAAATATCAGCCACTCTTTCATTTCAGGCTCAAAGGAAGAACTGTGTAGGCAGGAGAGGGTTGGGGTTTTACTTTTTATTTTAGAGGTTTTATCTGAAAGTGTTGATGTTACTGATGTTTACAACAAAGAAAGTAATCTAAGGGAGTAGAAAGTGCTGTAGCTTTGATAATTCTTTATTCTCATGAGAATGTATTCAGCGCTAACAGAGCAAGTCCCAAGAAACTCAGATAACTTTGAAAATGCACATCTGCACTTAGCTACGAGAAGCCAGCATGTGAGAAGGGGATGCTCGGGATACTTTGTGTTAAGTTGAACTGCATGTTGTGTTCTAGATCATGCATCTCCAAAGGTAATAGCACCTTACCCAGCTATATGATATTGCTGTTTCAGGGAAGGGGCAATGGAAACCCAGCTTTGGTTACATCTGTAATCTGCCAGGAGACAGGGGTTCTTAAACAAAACAGATGCACAAGATTAGTGGCAGCTCAGAGTCCAGGGCCATCACCAAATGAATTAGCAGGTTAACCAATAGTGTTTGCATACCCTCAAAGAAATGAGACTACAAAAAAGGTTTTCTTTGTTTACGTAACCTCTCCCCTGCTTGAGATTGGCTTCAGTCAGCTTTTCCTCCTTGCTGATCTACTCTGTAAGAGCACTCTGCTGTCTCACTGGTGCTGATAACATCTAAGATCTGCTGAAGGACTGTGCTGCTGGCACTGTGTCTTCACATTGCCCAATCAACCTGCCTGTGTGCCACATGTTCATGGTAAATTCTAGTTGAAAGGATTAGTTGTCAGGGTGTACATCTTATTTAGTGGACACTTTCATGGAGGCCCTGAAAACATTCTCCTGCACTTCTGCCTCCTCACAGAGAGGTCACCAATATCTTCAGTTGTGTAACTTGAGGATGAGGAAGCACTATCACATGTCCCCTGAAGTTTCTGTGCTGTCCAGACATCATGCTTCATCCAAAATAATATATTTTGGGGTCTTTTTAAAATTACTTTCAAATCTAAAATTTCAATCTTTACATACATGTTCAGTCAGCATTCTTTCTTTAAAGTTTGATTTCTGGTGTGGAGAACTGCTACCATATCATAGTCAGTGAATTTCTTTTGATTGAGATAAACTATCCCCTCTGATTTTGTTCATCATACCAGCCAAAACCAATGCTGACATCTCAGTCTCAAATACTTGAGTGAATTTTCACCTTGTTTTCTAACTATCAGAAATGATGACAACAAAAAAGACTCACTTCAGAAGCTCAGAAAGCAGCAGCACAAAAAACAGGTCTTCAATCCCTTGATTGTCATAAACTTGAGGCTGGTTTAAGAGCAGCTGTTACACAGTTGTCATCATACAATCGCTTAGGAAAGGTCACCAAATAATGATGTTCACACACCAGCAATCACAGAGTGTTGCTCAATCACTGGAAAGTAAATGGATGAAGAAGCTAAACCTTCCCCTTGGCTGCAAAGCCCCCCAAAAAGAGCAGTAACACAGTGTGAACTATTCATACAAAGATACAGCTGTAAAGCACACATTAGATTATTGCATATTTATACCTGTGCACAGCTATTTCTAGAACCATTCTTCAGCAGGGTACTTCAGTCCACCTGCAATTTAAAGTACATGAGTACTCCCACTGAAAGAGAGTACAATCCATGTCCCTGAAGTTATATGTCCTTTTAAATAAGTCTGCAAATTGAGGCCTTTAATTTCTGCCAAAGAGACCTTAATATACTGTGGCAAAAAACTACAAGCTGCTTATGCAAACGGTCTAAAAAAGTACTTGCTGTCCTTAAATTATATCGGGGTCTTATGATACAAGACAAGTTAAAGAGGGTTTGGTTGATGGGGGATAGAGATGTATTTTGCAGAATAAGTGTCTTATTTCTGAGTGTCTTTCCTAGATGTGTATCCCACTGTTGTGGGACCCCTTGCGTGCTTCATAGATCCATGGGGGAACATTGCCATTACTGGTATCTCTCTGTTCAGAAGAAGTGTTTGTGTCCCAGCTAAAAATTTTTCAGTGTTTCTCAGGTTTCTGAAACATCTCCTGTGTCTGCTTTTTTCTGTGCTGGGGTTGAACAGAATCAGAATCCAGTATTCCTGTCAATACTGTACTACCAGTCATGATATAATCAACTACTTCTACCTTCCTCTTTCTATAAGCCACTCTAGATTTACTATTGGTGTGTATTTTCTTAAATTTTGCACAGTGACTTCCTACCTCCCTTTCCTGAATGGCCACTGTTAATTTAGATCTACTCAGAAATGTTTTGGATTCTATCTAATCTATTTTCTATTTATACCACATTCATCACCATGGTAGCTGAATGCCTTAGAAAGTGCCTTTGAGGTAGAGACTATGCAAAGCTTATTTTAAACCACTCTGATTCTTTGCCTTTAAAACTGAATTCTCACAACTTCATCTTACCTCAGCTGAGAAATTGCCCTTTTGCACTTTGCAAGAAACTGTCTGTAATTTGAAGCCAGTCCAGCACTTGGGACCCAGTGTTAGCTGAGAGTATCAGCTGCAGCAACTCTCACACCTATGTAAATAATATCCTTATATTTTGATAGGACTCATATTCAAAGAGAAATGTTATGATACAGAACATTCGTAATTAATTAAAGCAGCAGTTTATCAAACATGAGCAAAACCAGGAGACTTGCAGTAAGCTCATGATCACGTTCACCTATGTTAAGGTGCCCATCTACCTCAACATCTGATTATTGACAGTACAGTCTAAGTCTGCATATTGAGGTGTATATGTATATATAACGACATAACTGTGTCACATGGTTTTAAAACAGAACACCCAATTTTGTTCCATGTACTCAGTTCTGTGTACTTTGCGATGCCGCACCATGAAATTTGCAAAAAATTGCAGCTCTAATTTTAAAAAGAGTACACCAGAAACCCTATTTTTACATCAGGGGATTTTATACCTGCACTTCTGAAGAATTCTGGCAAACAACAGAAAGTCTAGCCAGTATCTGGGGAAGGTTTGAACTACTCCATTCATCCTGTCTTGTTAAACGATCCCAGAAATATGCTAATTAATTGTAAATTTAAGGAAGAAAAATGCTGCCCACATTGAACATGGAAATAACACAGAGTTGTATTTGTCAAGTTTTTATATTAATTGTAGTGTTCACTTTCAAATTCCTCCTTGTGTTTTCAGTTTGGTATTCTTAGGAAAAAAGTTTATATTATCTGGTAGTTTCTTCCCTCCCTCCAAAAAACTCACCATGCAATTTCAACCAAACTTGAGTCAAGGGTAGAGGCCTGAAAGATTTTCAAGAGTCATGTAAAGAAAATTGCTGAGAATCTTACAGAGAGTTGCCAATATCATCCTCACAGAGAGATTGTGGCATCAGCACAGCTCTATTATTAGACAACAAATTAACAAATGAACATGGCAGAGGCAACTTCCCAGGTGCCACTATCTGAAGGACTATTTGCTTATTTTGCTTGAAATAGCTACAGAAACCCAGCAGAAAGTCACAGAATGCAGCAACACAGCGGTGAATTTGTCACTGCTGGAGCATGGATGGCCACCCAAATAAAAAAACACCAAGACAGAGAGAGGTTTCAGTTCATGCAGGGGTACTCCAGGATGCAAACAATAACCCAGTTCCCCACGATATAGAACCACCCCTGCTCTCAGAGGTGCATCATCCATGTGTGAACCTCCTGTCCAATGGTTCCATCCTTAAATAAAATCGCCTGCAAACTGAACTGAGCCTCTGTTACTCTAGATTGACAGCTGCAGATCTTGTCTCTTGTGCACTGAGTGGAATATTTTCTCCTATTACTGGCTGAGTCATTAAAATACCATTCAGATAACTTTTATGCAATGTAGTTTTTATCAATATCAAACCTGCTCGAGTTTCGTGGTTTGCTAAGTTTCCCATGACATGCTGTTCATAAAGCGTAGATGTGTTTGTCACAATGATGCCATATGAAACCTCCTCTGAGGCCCAGAAGACCTGATGGTAATAGAGAAGTGATTTCTTCATACAGACCATGAAGCAAACAAGAGATCACAATAATCTGATGAGACGATCTCGACATCCTCCAGCCCAGCCTACCTCTGCAGACATGTCAGTAGACTCGTTTGGACAAGCAGTTTGTTGTTTGTTTTCTTTTAAAATACATCAAATGAGTCGACACATCAACAAAGCAACAACATATTTTTCCAGTTACTAAATGCTTTTGTTAATCAGCCAAACCAGAGATACAGTGAAGCCTCTTTGTGATGAGGTCTTTGGTTCTCGAAGTCACCACAGCACTGTCACACACAACACAAACATCATTTTGATCTAATCAGGCTTTAAAAAAAACATTTATTGTAGCTGAATACAGCTGTTCAAAAATCACAGACATCCAAACTGCATGTGACAGGATCAGCCCCAGAGGTAGAAAGCAGGGTCTGACCAAGCTTTGCTTCAGGAGTAGGGCACTAGCTGGTCTGAAGCACCATTAAAAGCAACATGCCATTCCCCATCTCCTAAACCCCTGCTATTTAGACCAACTCTCGCTCTGAGTCTCTGTGTAACTTTCCTAAGCAGCAGAACTATTTTTAAAAAAGCTTTTGAGGAAAAACTTGTGAATTTTTCAGGTTGCAACAAGTCACACACCAGAAGGGCTCTGAGGCTGGTACTGGCACACAGTAATTGGAGGTGGAAACTCAGCCTTCCACAGAGGCCAGGGGCTAATTCTCTTCAGTTACGTGAAAATCCTGGGATATTCATTCTGCCAGCAGTGAAATGGGCTGCTTCATTCTCCAAGACCTTCCCACAAAAATATTCTCAAAAACTGGAACTAGACCTTACTGCTAACTCAAGCAAATATATCTTTGTTGGGCATTTGCTTATTAAAATTCCCCAAAATCTCTCGTTGGACTTAACTCACTACAAGTATTCATCCATTTAGCAGTAAAAGTGCTGAGTATGAGGTGTTGTTTTGACTCTGAGTTCACAGGTCCAGCATCCAACAGCTGTCACTCACTGCAAAGTGCTCAGACCTGTGGTAGTTGCCCATTGATTTACACATTTTTTCCTTCTCTACCTCCAGCACCATAAAGGTTTATTCAAGCCTCAGCATTTTAAAGTTATATAAGCTTAGTCGCTTTCAAAACTTATTATTTCCCTACATAACATATCACAGGAAACCTATCTTCCCAAAGCAGTATTTTCATCTTATCCTATATGGACAAAGATAATTTTCTCGTTTTGCTGCTGCTTCCTCCTCAGCTCCTGTATCTCCATTCATACCTCCCTGCATCCAGCTCCACTTTTTGGGGCACTGAAATATTTATCAATTCGCAGACAAACGAGGCTTTTTCCACAGAGAACAGAATTTTGCTAACGAATAACAAAATACTGCCTTACAGACACAACCCCTGTGTTCCGAGTCTCCCGTATCGTGGCATCAGTGTTTGCGAAAACAAAGACTTTCAAGTCTGTGGACACCTGGTTTCACACACCACCTTCACGTACACCATAGTGCAACAGGTCTGTTCTGCAACTGGAAATAAAAATACAATTGCAGCACCATAAACATATGCAAACCATTCCTAATCTTTGTATCTCAGCCACGGGCAGCAGTGACAGCACAGCCGCGCAGAGTGGGCTGGGGGTGATTAACTGAGTGGGTGGCGCTTCCATTGATCTCTTCACCCTGCTTGTTGCCCAAGCAAAGTAGATCAAAGTTAAATTAAATGTACTTACACACACTACAAGCAGACCCCCAGCTGAGGCAGACATGCACGGCCACTCTGCCGTAAATCCTTGCATATCAGATTTCCTTTTGCCTATACTCCCCCTCTGAGAAAGGCTTGTAGCAACTCTTTAGAGCAGCTAAGGAAGAAGTATTTCTCTGGGACTTGTGTGGGTGCCATGCCTTTCCTCAGCTGGTTTCGTTTTGTTGTTTGTGGGGATATTTTTTGCATTAAAAACTGTCATTACAGCAGCTCAGGCTATCACATCATGAGGTTCAAAGTAAGAAAGACTATCAGATGCAAGCAGTGAGGTGAAGATTCAGTACTAATAATATCAAAGCCTGACAAGAGGAAAGTGGGAATCACACACTGACAAAATAAGCAGATGCAATCAAGCAGCTGCACCCTTGACAATAGAGCAAGTTTTTACCTTATCTATTCATTGCTGATACACTATTACTTTTCCACTTAGCCAGGCACTCTGGCTCACTCAGGAAAGGTATGGAATTGGCCTGAAAAAAAATAGGAAAGAAAAATGTTCATACTGTTTGAAAAATGTATCTGCTTCACAATTTTGTAGATGAAATATGAGATTCTAATGTAATTCAGGAGCTGAGAGTACCTTAGAGTGAGGCAATAAAGATTATCCAGTGCTCACAGTCTGCCGGGCGCACTGCAGGGACACAATCACTGCATCATCACTTTGTGAACCCTTATTTACTTTCTAATGACAATGTCATGGGTCATCTCTGTGCACCACACCCCAGACACCAGCATTTGTGCTGGGAATTGAAAAAAGAGAAATACAAGGGGTTTGTTCTGTATGGATTTCTCCAATACATTTATGTTAAAAAACAAAACAAAACAAAACACACCAAAAACAAAAACAAACAAAAAACCCACAACAAACAAAAAACCCACAAAAACAAACAAAAAAAACCCAGCCTGCTGATTTAATAGCCAGAAGGTCAGATCCTCCCAATTTATATTACCAGCAAATCAGCCAGTTTGAGGATCTCAAAATAGTGATTCTAGCCACATATTGCAGTACCACATAACTCCCAGAGATACTTACTGTATACATATACATGTTGTGTATGTGTGTGTATATGTATGTATATACATCAGTATCAATTTTTGTCATCACTTTGGAATAAACCGTACCTGAGGTCTGAAAAAGAAGAAACATAGAGAGCCCTAAAAAGCTGCCTCATAATTTTGCTTTCTGCAAAGCTCCCTGGAATAAAGTAAGATAAAACATGATCTTGTTATATCCAAGTGAGCCTTACACAGGAGTTCACTGCTGAACACGGGTGGAGATGGCAACTCAGTCTCTGCAGCACACTCCCAGGGTGTTAAAGATCCAGACTCTTCTTTACCACAGCTCCCACTTCCCTAGCAAGATCTTCCAGCCATCAGAATATAAACTGCTCAGCCCCTCTCCTGTGCATCTCTTATTGACAGCTGGCTCACTGAGCTGCAAAGAGGACAACATTCAATGGGCCAGTGAGAAGCTAAGCATCAATCTGACTCCTGAACTATGAGCACCTCCAGAAGGCTGGTTCCCACTCAGTGACTGCTTGTATTTTTGCATTTAAGAGTCCACCTATCGATACCTACCATTCAAGAGCTCAGTATTCTTGATCTCCAAGGGACAGAGACACCCCCCCAGGCAGTCCCAAGTCAGGCACCTGGTCTCAGACACATCTTCATCTCATCATCTATCCCAGGATATTCTTCCTCAGCCCACAAGCTTCATCATCCCATAGATTCATTACAAACAAGGAGAGTTATTGCCTCCAGCAACACTGACATGGCCTCCAAGCTATCTGTCTTCACTTGGAATCACTGCCTGATGGCCAGGAATTAGTTTTGAAGCATTATTTCACTTTAACCTAACGCCTGAAGCTACTGGGTATATCAAGTCTTTGGTTGTGTTTTCAAAAGCACTTGTGCAACCTCAGATCCCCAGAGTCACTTTCAAACTGGCTCATTGAAAACACTCTCAACAGCCTCATTATCTCCAGAGGACAAGAGGTGAGTAAGACTGAAAAACAAAGAAGGTAAAAAGATATATATAAATATATCTGTGTACACAATGATAGCATTTAGCATCACAAGAACAATTCATAGAAAGCTATTTTACAAATTACATAAACTGTTAAGTTTTGGAGTATAGAAAAACTCCTTGATATAAACCAAGGATATATTTCCCTTTCAGCAGAGGATTCTCTAATGGTCCAGTGGTTTCTCTTATCAGTGCTTTGAACTGAATGGTAGTTCCTCTGTTTGGAGGTAGTGAGGTTCAAACCATGAAGAGCTTCACCAGTTAAAAACTTTTATTTTAAACTGTCAAAGTAGAATATAGATCTTGACTGTCACTTGACAGTTTCTTCCAAATTCCCCTTTGATGCCCAGTTTGGCAGCCAGCACTCGTGAGTAGGTTATTTCCTCCCCATCTTCATCAAGCAAACTGCCACAGGGCTGTCTTGTCTCCTTGCAGGGGGCAGGAAGAAGTCATCACAAAAAGGAAATCCTATCATAGCCTGATGAGCATTATTTTGAGCAGCTTTGTCTGCTAAAGGAGTCCCTGCTCCTACATTGTTCCTCCTTGTACCTCCTAGGTTGCTGCAAATAAATTAGAGCAGGGAGCTGAGCTAGATAACCCCCCACCTCTTCTTTTTCAGCCAGAGTTTTTTTAAGTCAGATTAGCTCTCCCTTTGCACTTCACCACATGCCCAAATGCTTGTGCCAGAGTAGCAGAAGGAGGAGTAAGAGAGTGGGAAGAAGTGGCTGGAAGTAGGAGGAGGTGAGGGAGCAGAAGGGACTTCTTCAGCTCTGAGGCCTGCAGCCTAAAAAAATAACTCCCTCACTGGGATCAAGTACTCCTGGGGTGCCCTTGTGAGGATGGATGTGCTCACTCCCTGAAATGCTTCACTTGATGAATCTTCATGTACTGGCAAATACCTAATTTGCTGTAATGGAGATCTGATGCACTGAATGCATCATTTTCCAGCGGGGACATTACCTGTAACAGACAGAGGGTTTCAGGCAACCACTGCCAACATCTCCCTCAGCGTGTTGGCCTTTGGGCTTTTGTATGTCTTCAGCTTTGTCTTAGGGCACTAAGCAGATTCTCACCTAAAGCAACACTGTAAGCAGGCATTCTCTTGCCTCGGATTTCACACAGCCCACAGCACAATCACAGAACCTGCAAGCAGCTCGGTTATATTTAGAATCCCATATTGTCATTACTTTCATCCTTCAAAACGGAGGTGGAGGGGATACAAAGAACAGAGGCAGATGAGGAATGCACAGCTGGAGAACGTCAGCAGGCATCGAAGCATGGGCTGGGCCTGGTTCACCTCCTTTTTAACTGGAAGAGGGCAGGCAGGCCTGAAAAAAAGAAAATGAGCATTTATTTCTCCTGCCATGGTCAACACCTGGCTGCCCCTGCAAAGAGAGTGCCCTGGTAATTCTCCAAGCATCTTTTTCTGTGCCAAGCCACTGCTGCCACCAAGGAACGAGCGGGCAGTGGGAAAGGACACAAGCCAAAGAGCTGCCAGTGAGGAAGGGAGCACGTGGCTGCTACCTGGACTGAAATATCCCACAGGCAAAGCACAGCAAGACAACACACCATAAGGACAAAAGGGACCAAAAATAAAAGGTGGTAAAATGAAAAAAAAACGGTGGCACAGTTCATTTAGCCATATAGAGGTCAATGCATGGCCATATGTAAGCAGAGATGCTTGTAAATAATGATTTAAATAATTTTTTCTGCTAGTTCCCTTGGATGCGAAGTGGGATTCTTTTCTAAGACAGGATCCCAAAAGAAATAAGGCAATATTGAAGATACAGAAAAAGTTTGAATTCTACCTTCAAAAGCTACTTCCACAATCACTCAAACTTATCAGCAGTTTCCTGTTCATTCTCCAGACCCCTCATTTATGTCTGTTTTAAAGCATGAGCAGAGATGCTTCCAGGGGAAGCAAACTGACCTGTTTGTGTTCCCTTTCACTGCTCCTAAGGCAGCTTCATTTAACTTCTCAGGGGCACCTTGTTTCTTGATAGCATGGAGAACACTTGCTCCTGCAGCTGTAATAATGGATAAAATCAACCAAATTATACCTTTATTTTTTTTTGTCTCTATGCTACTCTTTACATTAATTTGTGGGGTTGAGGATTACTTTAGTGAAGCTTTGGCCTGCTGAGGCTTTGCCAATGGCAAGAGGGAAAAGAGAACAGAGAGAAAGATTCTGGCTATTTTATTTTATTTTTGAAGGAACTGTTAGGTTCACTTTAGAAGAGCAGGCAAGGACAATAGCCTGAAGTCTCCAGATTAAAAGGTAAGAAGAGCTTTTCTGGGCTCCCATAATTCTTTTACTCTCTAAATAATCCTTGTTATCCTTAATTGTAGAAAAAAAGCCCAGCAATGACAGGGCCTGTCATGTTCAGTTAAAAGCTGTGGTGTTAATCTCAGAGTCCTAACCACATCAGCCCCCATTTCCCCTGTATTGCAAACCAGCCCCATTCTTTCCTAGTCCTTTGCTTTCAGCATCCTCAGTACCAGTCAGACCAGTGGTTCCACTTAAGTGATGCACATATTTTGCAGATGTTTCTATGTCCCATTCTACAACTGCATCCTGAGAGGCAGATTTTCCAGTTAACAAAGACACAGATAAGTCTCTTAGAAAGCCGGGACCTTTGCTGATAGCTGTGAGGCATCAGAAAGCCTGCTCTTATTGCATAGGATCCTTGTAGTAATTTTTAATATTTCAGTAAACTTCTGAAATTCCTGTTGAACATGGAGAGGTTCTCAGAAATCCATGGTCATGGGCTGTGCAGCTCCCACAAGTCTGCTACTGCTTCCCAACTTTCCAAGTTGTCCTAGATCATCTCCTTTGTTATTGCCCATCTGTTTAATCAATCCAAGCAAGTGCTTGCATGCAGGGTCATTGGGGGAAGTACTGTAACACACCTGTTGCTGCTGTTGCTATGTGTGAAGTCACTCTTGTTGAAATTCTGCTGCCATCACAGGATTTATCCAGAAATTGTTTTAGTCTACGGATCTATCACAATTCCCTCACAAATGAAAGGGTAGAAACTGCCCTGTATTGGGTCAGGCACAAAAAACATTGTGGATCACCTCTGGGTGGTGTGGCAACAGGGTATTTTCTTCTGCACACTTCATTGCATGCTTCAGAATTTCAGCTTTGTTTTTGAGACTAAATCTCACAAAGGATAAATTAATTTCTGAGATTTAACAGTGCTTTGAGGTCTCCCTGCAACTGTAGTCACTTTTTGCCAATCTAAATACAGAGGCTTGGCCTGGCCTCTTTCACTTCTGGTTTCATGATGCCACATGTGCACCAGGGAATTGAGCACCAAAACTGGGGTACCATCCTTCCTCTCACTTCCATCAGGTCCCAGCAGCGTTGCAAGGCTGACCTGGTTCAGTGCACGACCACCAGCACAGCCCAAAGGAGACAGCAAGAACATGCTGCCCAGAGAGACTTCACATCTTCCAGGAGCAGATTGAGTTTATATTGTTTTAAAGCAATCAGGCAATTGCCACCTTAGCCTGCATAAAATTGAAAATTTTAAATCACTCAGGTGTGGTTTAGTGAAGTGCTTAATGTTCCAATAGAACACTATTCGCTGCTGCACTGATTATCACAGATAATCACAGTGTCACAGATTATGGCAGTGAAAGAGGTGAACATGTTTTCATGAGCTACATAAGCTGAGAAAGTATGTCAGAAAACCCCATTTGCAGAGAAAGGATGTTATTACATACTTTTTCCCCAGAGACTACCGTTATGAAATTGCAGTTCTAACTTTTTTTTCCAAATGTTTCTGTAAGAGGAACTCTTCTTGTAACCTATCCCTCAGCAAATTTGTTATGAACATGCATCATTAGAAGATTCAGACCATCACTACTTATATGAGTACACATAACATACAGTTGATGGAAAAAATATGGTTTATATATTTTTATATGCATTTATTTGGAATTATTTATTGAGAATTAATTTTCTGCAGACATACTTGAATGTTGCCTTACAAATTTTCCACTTCAGTGAACATTCCTATCAGCAGTTTATTGTGAGGGCATGTGCAGAAAATCAACCATTCAAATAGGTATGAACACATGCAAAGTGAATACATTTAAAAATTAAAGAAATGCTACTTATCCCAAAGTGAATTATTGCAGTAGTGTCAGGACACAATGAATATAGGAAATCAAAACACAGGATAAGGTTCTCAGGCCACAACAAGCCATCTAACCTAACAGAATATTCGTTGGCTATTTTCTTCAACAACCAGTAGGAAGAGGTTTCCCATCCTAGGGGAGTTTCAGTATTTCAAAACCCAAAGAGCAAAGTCTTGTAACTCTAATTCACCAGTGAGCTGAGCTAACAAGAACATTTTTTAAATCCTTAACTATGGCCTCTTTTCATTCAAATATCTTAGTGTATTTAACGTTAAGATCCATTCAAGCCGTTTTTATTCAACCAAGAGAGTTCACAAGAAAATTTTTGTTTTCTGCCAGACTTTATTCTCTGATAGGAAAATTACAGATTGTTAAACTGTTGACTGATTCAATTCTATGTTGCTCTCATGATCATCTTCCATCCTCATAATAAAAGAACTACAAGCATGCCAGGGTACAGGATGTTCTCTGCAACTCTCCACATGTGCAGCTTCACAGCAGATGCTGCCAGTGGCTTTACACAAGAGACTCTGCGAGGCTGATGTAACATCCATCATGGATAATGCGGCTTTCCACAGTACCAGGAGCCTGAAAAGGCTCTGAAAAAGCCATTGCAAAGCCATCTTTGATCCATAGCCATGGTCACTGATGTCCAGTTTGCACAGATTGGAACTTCTGAGAAACTTCTAAGCAAAGAAAATCCTACAGACCCAGGCAGGACACAGACAAACTCACCTGAGAGTCCTCTAGCTGCTATGTGAAAACAAGGATTACAGAATAAGAGAAACAGGAACGAGCTGCTGAAGGCCATTTGAACCAACCTCCCACTCAAAGCCAGACTGTCACCAACTATAAATCAAACCAACCATGAATTTATTTGTCTGAATCTTGAAAACTTTCAAGAACCAAGATTTCACAACTCTTCCAAAATATGTGTCCCAGTGCTGTACTGTCCTTCTACTGAAGAAATTCTGTTAATGTCCAGTGTCAATCTCCCAAGATGAAAACTATAGCCCTTGCACTCAAATTTGCTCCAAGTTTCCACATTTCACAATAAGTTCCCAGTTTGTGTTGCTGCATGAGGTTATTCTGCTCTAGGTATCAGGCTTCACACACATTACTGAATGTCTTAAAGTCCGATCCACAGGTGTTTTCAGTCCTCTGGACTGAAGCTCTGTTATTCAAGGTGCTAATCTTTTCCCTTAGTTCAGCATCACACACAGGTTTTTAGAATTTTCATTCTCACTGATCACAATGAAAATATTTATCCAATCTTGGGGTACACAACTACTGAGTTTTGGGCTGTTGATAACTGTTCTTCAAACCTCGTGGTCCAATTTTCAACCAATCTAACAGTCTGTTCATCCAAGCTCTACTTCCTCATCTTCCAGATAAGGATGCTATAGAAGCCTTACTGAAGAGATAATGTATTACATTCATTCTCTCCTCTTTTTAGCCAGTCATTTCACCATTAGAAGCAACCAGGCTGGTCAAGAACAATTTACCTATCCTCATCCATCTTTACTCTTCCTTGCTGTCACCATGTTCTCATTTTTGTGTTTGTGAGTGATTCCCAAAGGATGTTAAGTCTACTCCATGAAGAGTAGACTTAAGCTTCAGGGGTAGTGGCAAGGCCAGCATCACACAACACCTAAATTTATTCACAGATATGGAAATACAGGGATAGGACTCTTCTGGAAGCACAGCAGTGCAGGTGTGGTGAGGTTAGCTCAGACCCTACAAGCAATTTACCACAGTAATACCCAAGTGACAGACTTGGTCACTTTACTGAGCAAGCTTATGTGGGGGCTTGGAGCCATGGTAAAATCAGACTGCCACAAAAAAACTGTCTGCAGTGCCAAAGATGGGCAGTCACTGCAGTAAATGTACCCCAGGTCTTTCTAACAGATGGAGCTCACAGGCTGTTCAGGCTCAGCTTTAGGTATCTCTGGGATGAGAGCACTGTCAAGTCCCAGTTTTAATACAACAGTCAAAAACAAGGCATTCCCTTAATAGGGTCTGGAGTGAGGTAAAAGTCTGGTGTAGTTTGAACAAGAGTTTATAGCCTTCTATAAAAACATACCTTTTTCTATTACTACTGGCAGCAGATCTGACAGTGTTATCTCTCTACTTGTATTTTATGCTTCCTAATTCCAACATATGATGGCACTTCACTTCCCAATATCCATTGACATTCTTTTGATGTATCTTTTGGGCTAGTGCCTAAGCACATTTGCAAATAGTTTAGTGCTCAATTTAAGGCTGAATATATTCCCAGAATTCCTTGGGCAATCAATTATTTATTACTTACAAGTGTTAAGATCAAAAAGAAAAGAAATAGATGTATATTCCACACTGACAGGAGGTCCATGGGGATTACAGAAAACAGAAATTTTAATGCTAAATTTGTGTAAAAAGGATAAAATGGGGATTCCCTAGTCAGTTAAAAAAAAAAAAAAAAAAAAAGAAAAGAAAAGAAAAAAAAAAGAAAAGAAATGGCCTGGATTACACAGTTATTCTTGCACACTTGAAATGTACCATTAGTCCTCTGTACCACACAGGCAAATTGTGGTTTGTTTGCACCAAGAAATACCAGTCAGCTTGAACTAAGTGCTCAACTACCCTACCAGAGGATGCCATTTTAGCAGTGTGCCTAGGGGAGCATAAATAGCTAATTAATTAAGATACTGATTCACTCCTATTGACAGGCCTAGGATTTGTGTGAATTCTTCAGCAGGGTCATAGTGCCTGCATGGATTCTCTGTAAAATCTGGGGCTTGTGAGGGCATCAACACTCAAGCAAAGGATAACCACAGGAGTAGAATTTAGAAAGATCATTCATACATCATTGAACAGCACTGTAGAAGGCAGAAGACATTTTCACAAGCACGTTTGGCTGAGGCAAAATTTGTTTTATTCCCATCAGTGGGGTGGAGAATCACGAGCAGAGAGGGAGGTTCACAAGGTCAAACACAAGACCTCTGCCTCCATGGGCTGCAGGTCAGAGCTCAAGTACTCAAAGAGAAACCTCATCTGTAGTCACTGCTGGCTATGAAAGTGGCTTTACAAATCACATGTTCTTCTCTGTAAGCCTTACTTACTTATTGCTAAGCTGAAACTGTGCCCATAGGCAAGCAAGAAAATGCCCCTGGCTGGGTCACCAATACAAACCCCATCCAAGCAAGGGGTACCTGGCAACATTGCAGTGAGCCAGTGCAGAACCATTCAGGCAGGACAGAAGAAGCTGCAGGAAAAGGACAATGTGCTACAAACAAACATGAAGTAATTCCAGCTCAGGAATAGAAGCTGATGAAAGGCAAGTAAGAATCCTAGACATAAATACAGGTGAATGGCTACACAGAGAAGTTTATTTCTGTTATATTGTCCGCAAGCTGAAAGGTAAAGCAGAATATCCAGCAACTGGCCATGAAACTATTCCAGACCAGGTTGGATTATGCTCTGAGGAACCTGGTCTAGTGGAAGGTTCCCTGCCCGTGGCAAGGGGACAGGAACTAGATGAGCTTTAAGGTCCCTTCCAACCCAAACCATGTTATGATTCTATGATCACAGATGCCAGGACTAATAAAGACCTGGACTTGCTTTTTCATGGCTATCAGTCCAGCTACCAGTGGATTAAATTATTTTCTCTTTGTGGGGTTGTTTTTATTTTTTCAACAGAATTCTGGAAATCTATGCAGCAAACCTATCAGCTTTTCTGAGGTCAGTGAAATTATAACACATTTGCAATTTAGGTTACTTATTTCTCAAATAAACAGATAAATTAGACTACCATAAAGCCCAAATGCATCTAAAGAAAGTGGCAGCTCTCCAGGTAAAAAGAATCAGCCATCTGCTCTAAAAAAATAAAAGCAAAAATCTAATAAAACCCAGTGACAGATCACTTCACTCATTGAGAGAAACTTGGAACAGTGAGGCTGAAATCAGCTCCGTGAAACTGGAGGAGTCACACAACAGAGAGGCTTTCAACTAATCTGATGGTGTTCACTACATGGAGACTCAACACTTTAAGCCTTAATTCTTACTACCACTACTACTTCTGTTGTTATTATTAATCCTTTTTAGGTCTTACAACTTCGAGATGGTCTTTAGTTGATAAATGTTTGGGGGTTTGAGCATTACTAGACAAAGGAGGAGAAAAGACTCAACTCAAAACCATTGTGTTTTATTTCTGGGAGTGATTCTTTTGTGTAATGACTTTTGGAAGAGTCAATTTGTCATCTTTGGAATGAAGGTATTTCAGAGTCTGGACATTAATTAGGAAAACAACAATTTACTTTACTGAAACAGTTTAGTTCAACTATATGAACAAACTGCTTTCAAGCTAGAGGATCTGTTTGGAGCTGGTTTGTGCTGGAATGTCACCCACACAAATCTTGTGAGGGAACATTAAGTGACAATGCACAGAAAATGATGAAGCTTATGTTGGAGCAAAATCTCTGTGGCTGGGGAAAATAAAAACGGCTCAAAGGAGGAAGCATTTACATTCCAGTTTCTAAATTAGCCATTACTTAATTAAATATAAAAGTTTGATGTGTTTTTTTGCAAACATCCTCACATAATCTAACTTTCATATCAACATGTTTGTTTTCTTCATGCTTTTCCCCTTTGTTTAAGCTCTCACCTCAGGCCTTGTTCTAGGACAGGGTGTTAGTTCTTTAGACTGCCATCTAAAGTCTAATCTAATTCTTGAGACTACTGTAAACCAACTGGCAATTTAAATTTAGGACTTTGCATCTTAAAAATAAATTAAATGTTTAGAAATATAGTAGACACTCACGGCCCTGAGGCATCTGAGCTAGTCCTGCATTCTCCAGAACCCATCCCAGTTTCCTTCTGCTGGCTGAAATTAACAATAGTGAATGTATAAATAAGCAAATAATTTTTTTAAAAAATACAATAAAAAATAATTTTGCTCAGGGCTGCAAATCCACTTTAAATACCTTCCTCCCTTGCACTGTCATTTTTCCTTGCAACAGTGCAGGTCTTAAACACACGCAGTGGAAAATACAGGATCCTAGTGGGGAGATGTTAAAATCAAGATTAGGAAAGAGGAATTTTCTCCGGACTACACATTTCATAAAGACCGAGATTTCCTATTAGGAGACTCCTTGTTCCTGCTACTGAATTGCTACACGAGCAGGGCTATGGCTCCAGGGGCCCCCTCAGGCTCCCCTGGTGCCAAACAAAGGAACACTAATTTTCTGCCTGTAGAAGCAGGTGTGCTGGGGCATGGAGACACTGGATGCCACGAGCTACTTAAAGCTGTTCTGCTTTAAGGAGGATTCTGCTGTTTAAGAAGGAAGAGTAGGGATGTGGTGGGATCCTGTGCTCCTGGATCACCCACTATCACTCAGAAATGCTACAGAAAGATATAAAAAATGAAAAATAAATAAATAATTACCTATAAATTAATAAATAAGCCCACCAGAAGCCAAAAAAATAGAGGGTGCAATTAAAAACCTTGCTCTGCTGAAACCAATGGTAAAGAATTTCTCTCCATACCTATGTTACTGTTTTTTTCCTAAGAAGCAAGGTCAATTAAGAGGTTTACCATGCAGGGAAAGAAATAAACAACAACAAAAAAAAGAACTATGAGAACTACACAGACAGCTTTGATAAAATATTATAAAATGTGGTAAGATGCCAGCAATGCTGACTGCTGATGTACAATCTGCCTATCAAGGTGACCAGGGTATTTGATTAATACATTTCTAATTGTTATATACTAACTATTTCAAGCTATTAAATATCTTAATATCTTTTTTTTTTTTTTCTGCTCAGATGAGTTCTATGTTTTTACCCGCTCAAATATTTGTTGCTTGATCTCCACTGAACTGTGATACTTCATTTTGCATTAGATTGTAATGCCAAAGCTGTGTTCAGCCGTGCAGTAGAAGAGCTCCCCAGAACCCTACTGGGACACTCACAATGGTAAGTGGTGAGGCAGGAGTGGGCCTCAGTCAACTGGCATTTATCTGTGCTGGGTATTTTATGGCTCTAAATTCAAGTAGCAATCACTTTAAAAAAATTAGTGCAACATCTTTAATTAGAGGACAAGAGCAACAAAGACCCTATAATTATAAAAAGAAATAAAAATCATGTGGTTGGTGCACTGAGTAGTGTCTTTGTCATCACAGGGAGTCCACTCTGCTCTTGGGTTAGGTCACTCCTCAGTCAGCTTCAAGAGCAATCACTACTAATTAACAAAACTTTTAAACTCTTCCAGGGAACGTGGCCCAGACCAGTGAGGTACTGTAAGAATACTCAGACACACAGCCCTTAAAGTTGTGGAAACTTCTTTCAATACAATGAAACCAAAAGTATTGTAGTCACATTTTTGTGCCCTCCCCACAGCCATCCAAGTCTTTCTCACAGAGAACCACCTTCCATGCTCCTGATAATTTAGCATGTGTATCATAGACAGAAAAAGACAAGGACTACTCAGGCTAGGCAGGGCGATCATCTCCCTTCTGTACCTTAATGAGCAGAGCTAGGACTGGACACCAAAAGCAGAGGTTTGAGCTGGTTTAAATCCACCTGATGGCATCCACCTAGAGTTACTCAAGTGGCAGCAACAGTGTGTTTTGTATTGGAGCAGCATAACTTGGGCTGAAACAGGGTTGAAAGAGTAAACAAAGCTAATGCCTTGCATCCAAGGTTAGATTTTCCATTGTGGTGCATGCTAGTCGAGACTCTTTATAGACAAACATGATTTCTTTGAAGAAACAAAGAACTCCACCACCAGTTTCTCCTCCTAACTGTAAGGACGTGCAGTATCACCGATAACCTCACTAGACCCGAAGGGATGGTATCATTACTGCTCTTTGATATGCAGATACTGGGAGCTGCTATTCTTATCCTGCTGGTTTCGCATTTAGCCTATGGAAAAAACAAACAGGTTCTCCCGTGTTCTCCCTGTGCCCATCCCTGTTGCCTGCCTGGATTGCACAACTGGACAGGCTGTGGTCCGGGAGGAGCAGTGCTGCTGCTGACCACAGGCACATGGCTGCTGACGTGACCAAGCCGCTGACCATCACCTCCTGCCTCAGAGCATCGCACACTGTGCATGCCCAGTTCATTCCAGGGACTTATTAAAAATACTCTAGACCCCTTTTAATTGAAGCCATAATTGATGGCTGGCTTTGGCAAAGAGCAATTTCGCAGGCGTCAAGAGTTTAATTGCAGCCACGTGAACGAGCTTCCCTTGAGTCACAGGTACCCAGTGTCACCAAGGAGCATCCCTGAGTTCCAGCAGGCGCAGAAAAAAATGCACACACACCTGTAGAAAAACTAGAACTTAAAAATAAACAAACAGCTTGTCTCCGGGTGGGAGCCAGCTTCTCTCAGGTAACTCGGGACAGGACGATGAGACGTGGTTGTAAGCTGCGCCAGGGGAGGTTTAGGTTAGACGCCAAGCAGGGTTTATTGTCAGGAGTGATTAGACATTGGAACGGGCAGCCAGGGAGGTTTAGGTTGGACACCAGGCAGGGTTTATTGTCAGAAGGAGTGATTAGACACTGGAAGGGGCAGCCCAGGGAGATTTAGGTTGGACACCAGGCAGGGTTTATTGTCAGAAGGAGTGATTAGACACTGGAAGGGGTAGCACAGGGAGGTTTAGGTTGGACACCAGGCAGGGTTTATTGTCAGGAGTGATTAGACACTGGAAGGGGTAGCACAGGGAGGTTTAGGTTGGACACCAGGCAGGTTATATTGTCAGGAGTGATTAGACACTGGAAGGGGCAGCCAGGGAGGTGGTGGAGTTACTGACGTGGAGCTGCTTAAGACTGGACGTGGCACTCCGTGCGTGGTCTGCTTGACATGGTGGTGTTCAGTCATCACGTTGTACTCGATCACCACAGAGGTCTTTTCCAGCCTATTTGACTCTGTGATTGTCCCGGCCGTGTCCAAGGAATCCCCCGTCGCGTACCACGGACGGGCGGGCGGCGGGACTCGAACCCGCGACTCTGCAGCCCGCGGGCTCCTCCCCGGGCTCCCGGGGGGCCGGGCCGCGCAGGCGCAGAGGGCGCGGCCGGGCGGGGGCGCTGCGGGGCGGCGGCGGCGGGGCCGCCATGGCCGAGGCGTTCGGCGGGGCGGAGTCGGGCACGCAGGTGAGCGCGGCCCCCGCCCCGCTCCCCTCAGCGCCGGGCCCGGCTCACGGGCGGGGAGCGCCGGGGAGAAGAGGAGCCCCGAGCCCGCTGCTCAGCGCCGCGGGGCGGGCGCGGCGGAGCCCCCGCGGGGCCTCCCTTGGGGGCGGTGCTGAGGGAGGCAGGGAGGGAGGGAGGCAGGGAGTTCCGCCCCCGAAAGACTGCCGAGGCTTTCCCGGTGGATTGCCCGCGGATCCGGCAGGGAGCAGGGGCCCCTGGGTCCCTGTTCTGCCTTTGTGTCGGGATGAGCGTGGGCTCCTGCCATGGGCGCTTCTTGCAGCGCGGGGGCAGGTTGCTCCAGGTGCCTCGGTAATTCCCGTTATAAATATTCCCTTGGCGCTCCCCTCCCAAGCGTCGGAGGGGATGCGCAAGGAAAAAGACCCGTGAGGAAGGTTTCATTTAAAGATTCGGACTTGGTGGTCTTAAAGGACTCTTCCAACTTTATGATTCTGTAAATAAACATTAAGGTGGAATTGCTTTCCTCCTCTTTAGAAGAAAAGAGGTTTGAGTTTAGAAATTTTTGTTGTGTTGTTTTATTACGTTGGGGATTTTTTATTTATGGATGTTGTATTTGTTAGAAACTTTTCTTCCAATCAGCAACTTAATTGCTTGGAGATTTGTGTATAACAGTACCAGAATATGCTGAATAGTTCATGGAAAGCAGTAAAGTGTGATAATATTTATTTACTGTTTAAGCTCTGCGTGGTTTTTAGTGGATTTGAGCTTTTAAGCCCTTTTGATGCTTAAAAAAAAAAAGTAAAATCGTACCAGGTGCCCACTATTGGCAAATAGACAGGAATTAAGGAGATGAGCTGTGCTCTTTGTCCAAGGGGTAGATGCATTTATTTGTCCACATGAGTGGTGCCAACAGGGAATGCACATGGCATCTACTGCCTGCAATGGACGGATTTCCAGCCTGGAACAAGGGAGGAGTTGATAACCAATGGGTTAAGAAAAGTCCATGTATGAATACAGTGTCCAGACAAAAAATGGCAAAAATCACTTGAAACAGAAAGCACTTAATTTAAACCAATTCTTCTTTAAATAGTCTCATGCATAAAGTCAGATTTTACTGAGTTATACTGAGACCGCAGTATTGTGTTTTTATTATTGAATATAATTAATACAACAAATTAGAGCTTCTTGCAAAACACCTTTGATATATCACAATAAATGTGATGATAAATAGCTTGCATATGTCTTCATGCCTAAAGTTTACAAAAACTCAGTCAGAGCGGTTATAGTGGTTGAGAATTAAATTTTGTCTAGTACTTGAGATGGGTTTGTATGTGTAAATAGCCTGTAGGTTAGCTCACAGCCTCTATCAGAGCTGGAGTATTTAATTTGAATTTCTTTAACATTTTAATGAAGTAATCTCTCATTCCTGACAAGACCTATGTGTGTGCTTCCATTGATGCACAGCTCTGTTGAAACCAACAGAGTACAAGCATGTCATGCATTAGTCAGTGGGACTGTCCATATCCATATTTGTTTAATAAAAGTAAGATAAATTATAAAAGGCATAGCTGAAATATTTTACTCCCATCAGCTTTGTCATTAATGACATTTAACCCAGCTGCTGCTGAACAGCTTGTTCTCTACATGGTCTCTACACATCTGTGCAGTTTCTTGCTGGCATAATTACATTTTCAAAAAACATCTAAGAGTGAGGAGCTACCACTAGCAGGTTGCTAAAGGGTGGTGTTTTGTGGAAGAGAGGCCTATGGAGGAAAAAAATAAGCACCTACACTTTGATTATAGAATCTGAAGTCTCTAATATGGGATTCGAAATCGACTTGGGATTTTTTTCTAAGTTCTTCCCACTCCAAGGTTCTCTCCAGTGGTGCTGTACTGTTGTGTTCTGTACATTGTCTGTCACAAAGCTTAGGACACCTGACATCCACTTTCCAGATCACCCTTTTCTTGCTGTAGATTTCTCCCCCTCTCATTTTCCAGAACATGTGAGGAGGCAAAATGGGAATGCCTGCCCTGGAGCAGAGCCAAGGTGGCTCTTGCTCCATTTGGAACAGCACTGTCCCTGTCTGTAATGTGGGCAGAGGTGAGGGATGCCTGTGTAGTGTCTCATCTCAGCTTTGCTTCCATCACTTCTGCTGTGCTGTGGACAAACCTTTGTGAGAGTTGAAGGAAAATTGTTGGCTGTTTCTGCCAGGAACCCCGTTGCTCCCAGCATGGCACTAATGAGGCAAGTGCCTTTGGAGATTCTGCTTCAGAACTCGGAAGTAAATACAAGCTTGATAAAAACACAGGTGCACTATCATCAGCAAATTACCATAAATTACCTACATGAGCAGTGCTCAGAGAGAGCACCTGTAGTTATTTAAAATTAATATATAAGCTTGTCATTTAAATAACGGCAAATTCATATTTAAATGATAGCGATCAATTTACTGTGTGTTTCCAGGGGTCTCTCAGTAAACTTAGAGCTCTTAGTCTAAGAGGAGACAGGGGCTCACTAGTCCAGAAAAAATAAACTGCAGAGGATATATTTGTTAATGTATAAATTCATTTAGGAGCAGGAGGCTGCAGCAGTGTGTTTAGGCCAGCAGTAGTTGTGACTGCTGGCCCCAGCAGTGCCCATCATTGAGCCCTGTTATCCCATGTGCTGCAGTGGTGCTTCCTCTGCTGAGAACTGAAGAGCATCAGAACGCAGCAGCCTGTGGTGGTTTTCCTCTTTCCCTCAACTTCCACAGCTGACAAAGGGGTGAGAGATTCCTGGTTCTTCTCCCCAGTGGGTGCAGCCTCTCCTCGCCAGTGGCCAGGGCCAGGCCCTGGCAGCTGCTTGGCACAGAAGAGCTGCACATGCAGGGTCTGCCAAGGCCCTCTTGGTAGTTGAGAGCTGCTGGTTTATGTGCCCCAAGTTACATTCCTGTATTCTTATGTACATATGTCCACCTGGATTTTTTGCTTTGTCCAGATCATGGAAGCTGGTTCCCAGGAGTTCACCGTGTGTTTTCTGTGCTGCACAAATGTGTGAAGTGTAATGGGAGGATCTGTTGATCCAGAGCAAGGTCAAGAGTGTTTTTGGCCCTTCAGAGGACGAGTCAGAAAACTCTCCTGGTTACTTGTGAGGAGGCCAAGGCAAACACATTGACATTTTGTTAATGGAAGGGACTCTTAAAATGTCAGTGAAAATGTCACACTTAGATTCCCATTGTGACCACTTGAAGTAAATTCAGTACCATTTAATAGAGTTTTATTTTACTGTTAAAGGCAAACACACACAACTGTTCAAAGAACTTATAAGATCATTCAGAGCAAATGTTGCTCATGGATGTGACAAAGAGGAAAGCCAGAGAAGGCAGCAGTTGTTTGAAGGTGTGTGCTCACTGCTCTTTTGGTCTTGAGGATGGGATAAAATTGAACAGGATATGTTTTGCTCAGATCTTTGAATGACAGCTGGGTGTCTTGGAGAACACCAGGGTAGGTGTTCTGGTGACACTGAGCATCCCAATAATGTTCTTTCCCATGTCTGCTAATATATGTAGGGAATAACATCTCTAGTACCAGGGAAAATGTTCATTCTTGCTTTATACAGTGTGCCAGAAATACTAATAACACAGGTTTTCTGAATACCTGTCTACTTACTATGCAAATGCCTCTCAATATAAGAAACTGTCTATGATCTTTGAACTAATTAGTTTTACAATGGACTTACTTTATGAGGGGCTTTGGAGAACTTGCTTAACAAATACAAGCTTGCTTTAGAAAGGTTCTTGCAGAGCCACTGGTGACTAATTACTTTTGATCATTCTTAATCCATACTCTAACTATGATATAATAGGATTGTAGCCCAGAGGAATCCTGTGTAACTTTTCAGGTGAAACGCACATGGTTTTACTTATAAATGCTCAGAGAGGCTGGCTCAGGGGATTGATGATGGGTAAGGTTTCACCTCTCAGCCAGTATTTTTTTTTTGGAGGTGATGGTTGTTACAAATGATGTTCTTTCCCTTTGTTCTTTGGAATGGCAGCACTGCTGTGTACTGGAGGTGATCCCTCTCACTCATGTCTCTGAGCAAACTTTGCTTTTTAAGCTTTATTTCTCCTCATATCTCCAGTCCTCATTGCCACTGAATATGTGGGCTCATTGTTTGTAAGGCTGGGATCTTCTGTTGCTGTAGTCCAGACTACATTTCCATATGTATTTATGAAAACATTTTTAAAATCAGGCTAATCTTTCAATAGGACTGTCATGGAAAACTGTCAGTTCTTAGAATCCTTTAAATTTGTTTCCTGAGGTCCATTATTTGAAGTTAACAGCATGGCTCTTTGTCTTGTCTTTAAAAGCTGCTTGCACGACTTGAGGGCAGAAGTTCTCTGAAGAATCTTGAACCTTATCTGTTTGCTGAGGAAGGATCTCCTGTTCATGGTAAAAAATGTGTCTTTATCCCATTTATGGAAAAATGTTCATGTAAAAGTATTCTCAGAGATAAGAATACAAGTAAATTACTTTGCCATAGATCAGAATTTTAGTCGTCGATGTAGCTCAATGCAAACTAGATAAAATGGAATAATGCAAAGTTACCCTTCCAAACATTATTAAATAGGCCTTAAAATGTACTTTATGCATATCAAAACACAGGTGTAGGTGAGTAAATACCAAGCACGTTGGTCAGTGTCAGTCGTTTTCCAGCAATTTGTCCTAGAGTCTGTCATTAAACCTCTTTGTTTATTTTTTTTTTAAATTAGTGGTCTCAACAACCACCACAAAGTCATAACTGCAGAAATTTGCAAAGAACATGAGGTTCAGTAAATAACAAAGAGTTTGGTGATATAGAGTTGTCTGGGTAAGCTAGGCTAAGGGGCATAAGCAAACAGTATTTTTCAATGAAGCCAAGTCATCAAGGCATTCAGTCTTGACCTGAAAATCCTAAGTAGACTTAGAGAGAACTTCATAAACAATTCCATTATGGACACAGGTACTAATTAGCTGAATGAGCTCACAATGTCAGGATCAACATGGCTCATAGAGCCCTTCAGTGAATGAAAGAGAATTTCAGATTGGAGAAATGGAGTATCCTTTCAATGACACCAGTACAAGAAATTTTAAGATCAAGGCTGGATATTTTAATGAAATAAATTAGTGAACTAAACAGAAATTAACACACTATTCAGAAGTCAGACTGATTTTCCAGATTGTGTGAAATATTTCATGAGTTTCACAATGGAAGAGACAACTGATTACACAAGACTAAAAATATATATGAAAAAAGGCATTTGAGTGGCAAACTGTAAGGATCAGTGGTGAGGTACTACTGTTGTTGATTTCTGTATGAGTGACTGGATTTCATAAGGCAGGTATGTGGCTTCAGTGGTTAGCAGCACACTTGTCTGCAGTTTGAATTCCCACAAATATGGAACGCTCAGAAGACCAGAAAAAGCAATAAAAATAATCAGGATAATTGGATGAGAGGTGTTCCTTAGTCTTCAAACACAGTCACTGTGACACTCTTTGTGGATTGTTTTGCAGCACTAGAGAACATGTGGGTTTTAGCAGTAAATGATTCCTGCCCTGAAAGTTCCCAATGTGACATAACAATGATAAAGGGCAGAGAAATACTCCTAAGCCAGTGCAAGTAGAGCACAGAAGAATATTTAGATACTCTCATTTCTGAACTACTGTGTTACTCACACAAAGAATTAAGGGCCAGGAGTGAAATTGGTGTATGTTTCACAAGGCTCCCAAATTCTTAATTTTTTTAGAAGTTGAGATACTACTGTATTTTTTTCAAAACATAAATATTAAATGATCTTTTAGTCTGGATACTTGGTATTTTTTAATCAACTTTACACACAACAAACAAATGTTTGAGATTGAACTCATTATGTACTGGTCAGACAGATTTTAAGACGTTTTCGTGGGGATGACTAACTGCCCTTGCTTCAGTCCATAGCATTACCTAATTTCATGTGAAATTATCTGCTTTGCTCTTAAAGCTTTATAGGTTGTTCATGTCTGTCTGAAGACTGTTCCAGAACCTCAGCTCTAAGATGGCTGGAAACCTTCTAAAATTCATCACTGGTTTCTCTGTGCCAACAGAGTCATTGAGCTTTTGAAGCACCTGTATTTTTCTTCTGCTTCCAACAAATGGTATCAATTATTACCCGTATTGGTCATGCTTTTTGGCTGACATTAATGAAGCTGCCTAACATATTAGCACAGCTCTTTAGCTGTACATATATATAAATGGACTTCACCTTTTATTATGTTTTTGCTTTGTCTTTTAATACCACAGTATTCATATGAGCCCATATGTTATTTTGATGTGTGTTCTCATTATTCAGTCTCAAATCCCTGCTGAAGGCCTACCTCTCCATTTGTCATGAACTTGACTTTTAGTGTGTCACTGTGGAATTCTGTAACATGTTGCCCAAGAAGTCCATCCATACTGAACAGCTCTTCATCTAAAACACTGTGATTAAAGTATTGCAAAGACCTAAATGATTCTTTTTTTCTGATGGAATTTGAACCAAACAAATATATGAAGTTTGAATAAACTATCCAAAGGTTACATTTTAGTTGAGTGTTCGTAACTTGCATGTCAGGGCACTGTAAAATAGGGACAGGTAATGTAGGTATTAATGTGATACTCTAACAACTGCTTCTAATTATGATGGACTTACATATTTAAGAGCACATAGGTGCATTAATTACATACCATTTAAGCTCTTCTGGAATGGAGCTAAAGTGACACAAGCATTAAATAATCTTCCACTATTGCCAGTCAGTGTTTCCCCTGTGCCACTGGCATGAAGGTGTGGGTGTCAGTGTAAAGCTCTGATGTTTACCAATTGCATGACACCCAAAATTAACTTGGAATAAATATTAGGCCTTTCTGCTTCACTTACAAATGGTATAAATATTAGTGACAGCTTCTGCACAGTATTGTAAATCACCAGCCCAGGAACTTCAAGGTAAACTACAATGTGAAACACATGAAGTTTTTGCTGAGTATTCCAACAGCCTGTTTGTATCTGCAGTGTCAGAAAATAGTTTAACCAGCATTTGCTGGTGGATTGATAACAGACAAAAAAAAAAAATAAGGCTCTTCTCATTCAAGACAGAGCACCAAACCAATGACCAGAAGTGATGACAGTGTTTCAGTTAAAAATATATTAATCTTACATAAATATTTACACTTCTTTGGTATCATTTAGTTTAACCTGCATGCCCATTCATAGGAGTGGACTGTTATTCTCTTTAGCCTGCCCATAATGGGCCACTTCAGGCTGCCCTGAACCAGGTAATGTGTTGGGGGACTCCTTAAAACCTAACTCTTGAATTCACCAGTGCTGAATTTCAAGTGAAATCACTCTGCTCATCCATCTCCATCTGTTAAATCTTCACAAACTTAAGTCTTTATTAACCCAATTAGTTTGTCTTCTACATGTTTTGCCAAGCTAATGGAACATTCATCTACTGATATGTTTAATGTCTGTCAACACCAATTCTAATAGAAAAAGTTCCCATTAAGTTTCTTCCATGTTAAAGTGCTGTTCCTGCTCTCCCTCTCAGCCTGTCCTCATCCTGTGACAGTATCTTTTTACTAATCCTCCTTTCAAAGTTGTTTTGACATTAATGGATGATGTTAGTCGTGATCACTCAGTTTCTTCTGTGACCTACTGTCAGTGTGTCAGAGGCTTCTTGAAAATGTTGCTGGCTTCACTTCCTCCTTTGCTGTGTCATGGTCCTCACTGATCCAGAGAAATGAATTTCCCCTCTTATCTTACTGTAACAGCCTGGTTGCTAATTCAATGAAACCCTACATTTATAGATGTTGCTATAAATGGTTTCTGTTTTGCACCCGTTCTTCTTGTGGGCAGCCTCTTGGATAATCAGGAAGGCACAGAAATCCCCGGCTCTCTTGAGGTTTTCTTGCAGTCCAAGCTGTCACTGCTTTCAGAGCAAGTGTCTTGGTCAAACTACAAGGCAGCTGTGTATCTCTTCCAGCATAGTTGAAGAAACTTTGAGGGGTGCCTAGCTGTCTTGCTGTTCACATTTATAAACCACCACCACAAAAACCTCTGAGAATGATTTTTGTCATTTAGCTTAGAATTTTTACTTAAGTAAGTTTTATTTCTGCCAATAACAAAAAAAAAAAAAAAAAAACAAAACAAAAAAAAAAAAAACCACCAAACCCTCATCCAGTGTCATTCTGTAGCACACAGACATCCTGCTAGGATGTCTTTAAATAATGAAGCATTTATTTCCCAGGATGATTTTTTGAATCCAGCTGGTCGTATTTTGTTGTAAAGGCAGGTGAAGCAGTCTGTTGCCTGTTGGCCCCACTCAGTTACTGCTCTGGATTCAGAAATGCCAATCAGGGTGGCAGAAGTTTTGTGCCACAGCCAGTGGCAAAAGATAAACTTTGTTCCTTATCAAGAGCTGCCTTACGCAATTGTTCTAAAATATTTCAAGGGACGAAATATGAAGGAAAGACCTCCCCAGCACTTCTAGGAGGAGTTCTTCCAAGCTGGTATCTCACCCTCCAGGGTGTGGTTATGTCTCTGGCACAGGCTGTGTGACAGCAGAGCCATTGACTGCAAGTGTCAAAGTTGGGCACTGCAACCTCTGGATGGGAAGAGAAAATAAAAACTTATGTCCCAGGAAGAGTAGTTATCTTTCATCTCAGTAGTGAAGGGGCCATTCAGAACAGCTTAGTAAGAGCTTGGGAGGCAATCAAGCTTTTTAATAAATTTCAGAGTATCAGAAATTCATAGAAATGGTATTTCTGAGTGTCACTGAAATGGAAGACTTGGCACATCAGGTGTAAATTGCTTTTAACACTTGCAAAGGGAGAAGAGCTTGGTTTCTTCCCTACCATCCTCCTCCCCTTGTCCCTGCATCTTGATGTTGTAGGCACTTGTGAATGAGGACATCCTCTGGAAGTTGAGCAGTGACTTGAAAAAAAAAACCCTGTTAACTCAGGCAGGCACAAACATGTTTAAGGAAAGTTGCAGTTAATTCTCTATTCTCACATCCCCCTATGGAAAGCTGTTATGCCATTTGCACTTGCCAAGGCCGTGGAAGTCTCTCACCTTCCTGCAATTACAGTTGTGTGATTCTCCTTTCTGCATGTAGTTACCCTTCTGCCTATAAAATTCATAAATAAATAATCCAGTTCCCAAAATTAGAAATTTATAAAGAGCAGCTAATAAATTAACTTTTTCTAGAGTCTTGCTCTGATACAAGACATCCAGAGACTTTGGATAAGGCTTTAGAGTATCTTGCATTTACATCCAATAAAAGAACTGGTTTCCTAATGAACCGTAATGCTGTTTTTAATTAACATTTTAAATTTTTATGATATGTATTTTATGACCCACATGGATGAGGTAATTAGACTGAATCCTTTTATGAACAGAGATCTTTTGCTTCAGACAGAGGCACTGCCTGGAGTTGAAGGAATCCCTGAGTCTTTGTCAAAAGAAGCAGCTTCACATTATCATCACCACAGTAGAATATAAGTGCCAAATAAACTTACTGGTGTTCTCTTCACCAGTCACAGATTCCTGTAGGAATTGTGTGACGTGCAGCATGTGACATCTATGTGAAATGACATCTAATATATCAAATCTTTTTCTGTCCTCTACTTTGTTATTTCTTAATTGTATGTGCATAGTGTAGATAGTTCCTTAGCCACTTTTGTGCAGTAGCTTCCTCTTCTGCCTTCATCTGCCTGTAATGATACAGATGAAATCGAGCTACCAACCTTTTATTGATGGAAGTCTCCTAGATGGTGCTGGCAGAGGTTTTCAACCTTTGTTCACAGTTGATTAACTTCACTTTAGAGGCCTTTCTTGAAAAGGGAAATATCTTTTGGTAGATGCTAACCAGGATTTAAACAGTTTTATGAACGTCAAATAAAATGTATTTCCCAATTTGTGGAATGGTGAGCATTGGTTCAGAAAACACCAAAAACCAACTCTGGGCTGTAAATGTTCTTACCTGACAACGTGCTGCATTGTTTTTGAACAGAGATGTTATTGAATTCCACGGCCCAGAAGGGACAGGAAAAACAGAGATGCTTTATCACCTGATAGCCCGCTGCATCATTCCCAAAGCAGAAGGAGGGCTGGAAGTAGGAGTCGTGTTTGTTGACACAGATTATCACTTCGATATGCTCCGGCTGGTCACCATTCTGGAGAACAGACTGGCACAAGGGACAGAAGAAATGATAAAGCACTGCCTGGCAAGGCTTTTCCTTGTGAGCTGCAGTAGTAGCACTCAGTTACTCCTCACTCTCTACTCCTTAGAAAACCTGTTCTGTGCTCATCCCTCGCTCTGTGTTTTGCTTTTGGACAGTTTATCAGCTTTTTATTGGATAGACAGAAGCAATGGAGGGGAGAGTCTGACCTTGCAGGAGATGAACCTGAAGAAATGTGCTAACTTCCTTGAAAAGCTTGTGACACAGCACCACTTGATCCTCTTTGCAGCAACACAGACACTAATGCAGAAATCTGCAAACTCTGCAGAAAGCTTTCTACCTTTAAAAATTCCACATGAAACTGATACAGACTACAGACCATATCTCTGTAAGTCATGGCAGCAAATGGTAACCCACCGGATATTCTTCTCTAAGCAGTGTAATTCTGGCAACAGCAAAGCTTTTACTGTAGTTTCTTGCCACCTCAAAAGAAATCAGATAGTAAAACGTTCATTTAGTGTTGCAGAATGTGGAGTTCAGTTTTAACATCAGTTTATTTTGTAACCGTTTATCAAATCCTGGTGCTTAAGGCCTGATTAGGTCTAAGTAGCTTTTAGTAACTTTTCAACCAGGTGGTTGTTGCTGAGTGATTAATAATTGTTGTCACCATTTTCCTGAAATTCAATGAAAGGCAGGGAATGGTAAAATTTTTTAATTACTTCAGCAATTCAATCCAAACTATAGAGGAATGTTGATATTACTTGTTTGTGCTTAATCAAGAAAATGGTAACCAAAGACACATTGAAGTCCTGGTGTCCTTCAGTAATCTAACCTATGTGGCCAAATGCCTGTTGGAATTTCTGGGTCTTGCTGCTTTACACTCCTTCTCTTCCAAGCTGCAGAAGTAGGAGCCTACTTGTCTGTGGCAGAGGTTTCAAAGAGGCCAGAGTTCACTCTTTATAAACATTGGCCTTGGTATATTCCCTGTAGGTTTTGCCATTCGAGATGCTGATTTTGCCTGAAGCAGAAGATTCATTCTCACAGCCTGTTAATAGTGGTGATCCTGACTGTGCTGCTTCTCCTGGCTCTCAGCCTCTCCATTTGCATTAGCGAGTGCTCAGAGGAGCAGGGATTGTAGGTGTTCTGACCCTTACAAATGTCTGTCTTTGAAGAATCTTCAGCTATTAGAGAAATAGAGGCCTGGTTTCCATAACTGAAGGAAAAGTTAAGACCCAGCTCTGGGTACCTGTGAGTTTGTGCTGCATGCAGCAAACAGTTTAGTTTTTGAAAATAATTAAGTGCAAGTTACAGATTGTTTGGGGTGCGGGCGTTGGTTTTTTGGGGTTTTATTGGGTTTTTTAAATGATGCACAGACTTTTTTCTCTGCCCTCCACTGTTATTCCTTCCCACTTCTTTCTCCTCCCCACTCTCTCTAAGAAATCCAAGAATGTCATGCCTCTGGTCTTTACCAATTTGCCACATGTAGAACATTCGTGTGCAGGATTTGGCATGTAACATGTTGCAATTCTGGCAGAGAAGATTCAGAACTTATGAGAAATGCCCTACAGTTCTGGCAAAGAACACCACATTATTTATGAACCTAGAGTGCCCTTTGAAAGCTTCAAAGTGCTTTACAAGAAAGAAAACTGCACACAGTACATTATTTCATACAAAAACTTACATTAGCTTACAAATTCAAATTACTCAAACAAGGGGGAAATACTACTCACAGCAATGTTTGTTCAGTCATGTTGCACAGCACGTTTTATAGTTTAGATTGAATAGATTATTAACAAAAATGCATATTAAGAAGTATCTAGCTCAGTATCTTTTTGAGGAAGATGCCTAAAAAACTCTGTTGTGAGACACATACCTTTGAATTTCCTGACTTCTGAAGCAGCTTTTTCAAGCTGAATGTATGTCTGGAATCCCAGCTGTGTATATTTCAGTTACCCTCTTGGGTTCCACTGTGTCTGTTCACAATGAGTTCAGTTTAATTGTTTTTTCTGTGGGAAAACTTCCTTTTTTTCCCGTCTCATTTTAAACTCTCCATCTGATCACTTCTTCATGCCATCAGTTCTTTTACTCTGACACGTGAGCAAACTTGGCCTTTTCACCATCTCCCCAGAGCTGAGGATTTTATATCATCATATTACAAATGAAGTGACTTCATTTGTGCTTTCTCATCCATCAGCACCAATACATATTTTATTTCAAAACCTGCATAAGTACACAAATCCATGAAAAAATACATAACAACTATTGAGCCTAGAGTGGACCCAAGTTAAATAGTTTACCATGAGTAGACAGACACTTCCACTATGAATTATGATAAAGGGCATTGTTGAATTTTTTGTAAAAAAGAATGGGAAATTTCAAGTAGAACTAGAGAAGTTAAAAATCTGAAAATTCTAGGACTATGTAATTTCTACTAGAAAAAAATCAAAACCAAACAGCCCCCTTTCCATTGGAGAATACAGCTCCACTGATGATTAACTTCTTCATAAAATCCTACTTGCTAAAGAATATGCTTGAGAAAAAAAAACAATGGATATGTTCTGGCATTCCCATCTGGAAAAAAAGCTTTTATATTATTCACAATGTAGTTTGTATTTTGCATTGTACCATAAAAGAAATGCGTAAATTGAAATGAAGCCAAAGTTCTAGTTGATCAAAAAGAGCACCTCAGGAAATTTTGAAATTTCCCAGTTTTATTTTTATTTTGAATGCAGACAGATTTTTTTGATTCTCTGGTAATTGTAATATTCATGCTCTGCACATTTGTTTTAGCTGTACAGCAAGCTTGGATTACTGAGGTGCTGAGCATCTGCATATCCCTGTAATGCTGCAGGAGGGTAGGCAGTACATAGTGTGGGAGTTCACTGACCTCAGCCTCTGCCAAAATTATGCCATTTGGAAAAATGAACCTTTAGGATACAAGTCTCAGAAAGATGCAGTGATAAAGAACCTGGGAAGCAGCAGTTGTGTTTGTACTTTAATGCTCTGTGGGTATTAAACGTGGGGTTTGCCATTTTCCAAGTGGCGAATTGTCTCAAAATTTTGTACCGATTGTAGTTACTGGAGACTGCAGCCCATCCTTGTGAGCCAGGAACAGTGTATGAAATACAGCATTCCACCTGGAATACTCTATTTAATGCAGATCCTCCTCTTCCATCTAGACCTGAGGTACCACCCTGTCTCCAGCCACTGTCTCACCTGGGGTGCCCTGAGCTGCTGCAGCTCAGTCTCCCAGGCAGGAAGCACAAGTAGGTCTGTGCTCAATCAGCCCTGCAGAAGAGCATGGAATACATGTATTCCTGAACCCTGATTTAGCCAGGTATTTCTTAGAAATGAAAATCCTTTCATGTCACTGCCATTGTTCGTCAGCTCAGGGTGGTATTATTAAGGCTTTTGTAGGCACAGGGACTTTTTACATTCCTTAGAATTTTGTTTGTTGTTTCATATGCAACATGGAATTAAAGCAGCAAGCTTGAAATAAAGAGGGACTAGTTCACCCTTTCTCCCATCCTTTTCATAACAGAGGGCTTCTTAGCAGAACCAAATTAAGGTATTTTGCAGGTTTTATATTTATTTTCTATTAAACTAGTATTTCTATGGACACCTGGAAAGAAAATGTTGAGTTTTATATTCAGTTAAAAGTTCTTTGTATTCCTAGACTTTTAATAGAGCAAATAAAATACAAATAACAGTTTGCTTGGTTTAAGTTTGTACTTGCACATAAAATTCAAGTTTCCTTTTTCTTATATAACTAATCTCAGAAACTTTATTTTCCCTGGAGTTTGGAAATGGCAGGAGATAAATTTTCTCCTGTGGAAACATACCTGCAGTTGTATTTTTGCTGGAGAGTAACGGACAGAGGAAGAAGAAATATCATTTTGACGGCAGCTGTATAGGAGCCTTGGACTGTGTCTGAAGAGCAACATGACTTTTTACTTCCCTGTAGCTGCTCTAGTAAAATGTCTCTTGAACCTCTTTATTCAAATATACTTTTGATATGCAAATGCCATACTAGAGTGATAGGCAACATCATTTTGCCATCAACAAGCCTGATGCCAAACTTAACACCCGCCTCAAGATAAAGCTGTGCCACAGCACCAAAGTCCAGCTGATGTAGGAAGTTGCAGTGAATTCTCTCTTGTGTAAAAGCTTCAGACAGGTACAGTGTGTCCCACAACTACAGAGCAGCACAGGATGCCTGCATTTCATAAAGAAGGGGAGGCACTGGAAGGGCTTGGAAGACTTTGGCAATGGGAAAAACATTCAGACAGGTAAAGGAGCATGAGTACATTGCATGTACATGATCTGGATGGAGAACTGATGCCCTGCAGCAGTCTCTGAAATCAAAGGTCTGGCCATCCCTGTGTGAGAACACAGCAGAGTGGCACTGGGCTATGAATAACATGGAGTGTGACAAAAGGGCCCATGAACTGTTCACAGACCTCTCTAGCATGGTAATGGTTTCAAAGAGAAGGTTGACTAGAGTGGACATGTAGGTTGTTCCCACCTGGGAATATGGATTCCACTATGTAGTTGCTTTATAGCTCATTTATAATGAAAATATAAAACTCCGCTGCTCTGGACCCAGGAGGAATTAAATGTAAAAACAGACTTCCTATTTTATGTTGGGTTTTTTTTCCTTCCAGCTCTAGGCACTTTCCCAACAGTCAGTGCTTAGCTCCAGAGCACTCATGCAGCTTTCTGTGGCAGGAGCAAGTTTCACTGAAAGTGAGTCGTTCTCTCCTTTGCTGAGGGTTTATGTACACTCTTTATTACCAGCACAGACTGGGCTACCCGGACAGGGAAGCTTGAACCCATGTGACACATCAGTCTAACTGGAAAGTAGCTGTGGAAGCTTGATTCTGTTGGCAATCAGGAGTAATGTCACATTTGAGTAGATGAGTTTGAAGAAACAGGGCTGTGACTTCGTTTGGGAAAAGTCTGGCACTCTTCCCTCTGCTTTCCCACCCTGCGTTGCATCGTGCCCCAGCCAGCTGGTCCTTGTACCTGTGTGGGCCTCAGTGCTCCAGGATAGCGGTGACAAGATGTCACCGCCTTGCCAAATGCTGGTGAACAGCCATGTTTGGATCTTGGCACTCTCGTTCTGCAGGAGTTGGCACAACCACTAGAGTTAATTTAAACCTTTTGCCAGGTTTCTTTCTCATACATCTTGCTGGGCCTGTGCTAAAGACCTCCTAGCCGTGCGGGAGATAGGAAAGAGAAGAAATCTTGGGGGTTGAATAGAAGAAGGACAAGATTTTAGGCCATTGCTACAAAAAGAGGCCAGGCAAGGTTGTAAGATTCCTGCAGTGGAAGACAGAAGTTGGCTTGGGAAAGGTCAAGGAACAGACTACATCTCCTGTCAAGGGATAAACAGGAATTTTGACTTAGAATATCTGCACACTCTCACCTTGCTAATGGAGAAGACCATGCTGTGGAGGGCAGCGCTGTCTCCGAGGCTCATCTCAGGCTCCATCACTGACAGTTCTATCTCCATCCCAATATCTCTGTGAGGAGGGAAGCAAGAGGAGACACCACCAGAGCTGCTGTTCTGCTCTTCAAATTCCTGTGAGCATGTCCTGGTGGACATAACTGCCACTGGAAACTCCTATCACAGCTGGAGATGGACACATGGGACACCGTTCAGCCCCTTCTAGGAAGCAGGAAGCTGGTGGGAGGCCACCCTGGCCCCATGGCTACTAAGCAATCTTGTCCATGATGAAGAGCATTTACTTAGAAGGTCATGGCTAAACTTGCCCTCATCCTCTATTTGAATGCCTTAAATAAGCAGATCTGCAGTGATACTACTGCCACTGCTTGCATTTCAGTTACCATAGGTATCAGTGCCGCTTTTCTGACAATAAGATCACATTTTGTGAAATTATACAGGTGCTTGTATTTTCACCATCAGAAAAAAAATGATGCTTTAAAAAAAATTTATGAATCCCCTAAGCAAATGCTATAGTCCAGTTGCATAGGCAATGAAGTTACAGAAGCCAGTGGAGCCAGGAATTTGAATAGCCCACGCAGTTAAAGGAAAGGGCTCACCATCTTTAAAATCCATGGAGGCATTCCAAATATGATTATTCCACAATCCTGTTCACAACAAATCTTGCAGGCTGACACTACATGCCCCTTCCCATTGATTGTATGGCCTGCACAAGCACTCTGAGCCTATTAAGGCTGAAGTCCCTGCTGCAGATAATAACTTAGACATTTCAGTCCCTCGAGCAGACACAAAAAAGTACTCACTAGCACAGTTGTCAATTTTGTGCAAATGTCCTGTGGGATTCCATAAGTATCCTAACAACTGGCTGAGCTCTTTCCTTCGCTCCCACAGGTGTGCTTAAATCAAGGCACAGTCAGTGCTAGCTGGAGGCAGGCAGAGCTCAGCTGCCTGGTGCCTGCCAGAGAGTGTCCCTGATCCACTGCTGGCTGCTGGCTCAGGAAAGGTTCCATCTCCCACCACCGCAGAGGAGTCAATGAGAGTCCCCTGGAGTCAGAAGGGAGATCCTAGTATGCCTGATTTTCACCATGCCATGGTAGCAAATCAGCCTTTCTCAGTGGTGGAAATGGGAATTTCCGACATTCTCAGGTCTTTGCCGGTTGCAGATCAGCTCACACTGATGTCAGTAATTCACCCCTGTGACCGAGCACTGCAGCACAGCCTGAAGGAGACTCACCTGGGGCACCTGCTGGGAGCTCCAGTACAGCTCCTGGACCTGGGCACTGCTCCTGGCATCCCTCCTGGCACAGGGAGAGCTGGCTCTGCCCCTCTCTAGAGCTGCACAATGCTCACATGTAGCAGCAGTGACTCCCGACCACTGTCAATGGAGTGCAGACACCACTACAGGAACCCCTTGTCTCTCATTCCGATGAAATTCCATAGCTCTGCTCATGGCTCTGCCCTGGTGGGATCTCGTGCCTGTGTTTCGTGTTGAAGTCACTTCTGGTTTGTGCTCAAGTGGTTTTCCTGCTCTGAATGAAGGACAGAGGTTGTATCCACTGGTCTCGGTGACACTTTACCCACCCTCATGGATGTGCTGGCTACGAACCAAGTGGTAACCAGAAAGAGCAGCATAACAGAGTGTCAAAGTTACAAAACAGGCTTTTCTTTTTGTGTTGGTTTGGGTTTTATTGCTGCTTCTAATAGCTCTTCTAGGAAACAAAATTTCCCAATACTTCCTTTTCTGGTAAGACAGAGCGTGTGTGGTATCCTACCCCAAAGGCAAGAAAATGACATTCTCTAGGTTTATTTTTTAAACTAAAACCATACTCCAGTTTGGGCTATGCATTCCTCAACACAGTGCTGTTCCACTCATGGATTGATCAAAGATACCATGGACAATGGGAAAAGTAGGAGGGAGTGCTAGAACATAGAGCAGGCAGTGCTGCAGACAGGTGTTTAAATGAACTTGCTGGGTATGAAGAAAATTCTGCAGATCTGAAAGCCAAAAGTCAAACTCTGAACTATTCCTTCTGAATTTTCACTTTCACATGTACAGCACAGCTGAATTAGAGCCTGAAGATGATAAAAATGCAGACACAGAATAACAAGGCTGGTTTTTTAGATCTTTTGATCCTACAACCTGTTTTCTCCAAGATCAAAGTTTAGCTTCTAGGAAAATAAAGGTGACACAAACAAAAGTGCTTTCTGTAAGGATAAGAAATCATCAAATATCAGTGCAGAATTTCAAAACCTGCTGAATTCTCAGTATGTAGAATTGGTCCTGGCTACTCTCTGCTCTGGATTATTTCAGTGTCACTGTTGTCCTGTCATTTATTTGAAGCTAAAACCATTATATTTGGGAAGCAGGTAGGCTTTCAGACTCTCCAAAACCAATTCAGTATAATTATGGGGTAGGATGTACTAAAACTAAAATGTTAATTCATACACAGACTAAAACATATATTTAGCTGCCTCCAGGATTCTTGTGAACAACAGGAACACACAGGTAGGACAGAAGGCATTTCATCTTGCAAAGCCATCATGACACGAAAGAGGACATTCAAAGGCAATGGAGAAGTCCTTTTGTTTAATGAAAACTGAATGTGAGGTACATTTTATTACACTCTGGTCTCCTGTCCCAGCTCTCCTCCCTGTCTGAAACACTGTGCCAAAGCTCAAGCAGTAAATCTCTATTTGCCAAAAGAAGCCTGCTGGAAACCAGAGTAAATACAAGTGGAGACTGGAGTAGAGACTGCAGCCTCATCTCATTTTGGATTTGCCTTGTTTCCCCACAGCTTTCCTTCTCACCAGTTAATTGGTCTTGATACTGAAAAGCAGATCTGGATAATCCTGGGCAGGGTGACATTAGGTTTTGAATACAGAAGAAAAAAGAGGTCAGAGTGTAGTATTGATACAAAGACCCAAACCCCCCAATCCTGTGAAACTGTATAAAAGCCTTAAGTACTCCTGAATAAGGAATTGCTTTTTTTTAGACTTTTAGTTGACGGTCTTGTCTGAGTACTCATTTTTAATTCATCAAAGGAAACAGAAGATGGTTGAGGATGCAACTTGCCCAGGCTTCTGCCATGAAACAGCAAAGCTTAAGGGTCTGTTTTAAGGTGTTTTAACAAACACAGGTCTAAAAGACTTGAGTATAGGGCAGCTTTGCCAAACAAGTGGCCTTTAGTCGTTAATGGGTTTGATTGTGCTGTAGCTGGATTTATGTTTTTCCTCCAACCACCAGTTCAAGTCACAATTTTGCTTATTTTTGGAAGTTTGTGTAGCTGACATTACCAAACAGGCCATGGAAACTCCAGAACAACCTATAGATTTAAATGCTAATGACTACAGCATAACCTAGACAATAAACCTATCAAAAAAAACCCCAAAAAAACAATGTGAAGAAACAGCTACAGACAATAAATCTTTTTCCATGTGAATATTAAAAAAAATAATTACGGGCTAATAGCTAACAGAATTCTTGCTAGCCCAGGTAAACTGCTGCTTGAATGAAAATTCATTACTTATGAACAGACTCAGGATATCTTGCCCACAACAGACTGCTCAAGTAATGTAGATCCTGTTCATTTTTATGCATTCCCTTTGTCAGGCCCCAATGGAATTGTTTAAGTTGGACTTAGCACAGAAGCCACCAGCAGAAATGCACTGAGTGTGCTGCTCTGTTGGCAGGACTCGAGGTTGTCAACGCAATGAAAGATCTCAGCCACACAACCCAAGTTAAACTTGCCTCCTGCCAATCTGCCACATGCTAAATTCCAGTAAATTGCTTAATTAACGTAATGAAAGCAAACTGCACTCCAGTCTGCTCTATAGGTAGCTGAAAACACCCTCTCCTACACAAGCAGTGATGCCCTGTCCTTTAACAATATGCCCTACGTTGATCTGTTCCTAACAGCTCCTATGTGCACACCTCTTGTAAATTTTTCTATTCCATTGTACAGAAAGTATTTCTGGTTAACTATTTTGGTAGCCTCATTTATATTCCCTAGTTCTAGAAAGGCTGATGCATATGTTTAATGCATGAATAGTTCCAGGGAAGTCAACGGGAAAATTTATACCTTTAAAGTTAAGGGTGTGCATACATCTTTACCAAGTGAAAATGGACTTTTCATCTACACCTCAAGGTTTCTTCCAGCTGTGTCTGCCAGAACATACATAACTGAACCAGACTTCCAACACTAATCCATTATTCCTCCACCTAGAAACTTGAAATCCACCATTAACTCTGTGAGCATTATATATGGCTCTCTTCCTTTTTCCTGCTTCTTTCCCAAATTACTCAGAACATGGGGCATGAAGAAATTACTGTGGTGGCCAGGAAAGCACGTGCACAGGCAGAGCCAGGTGGTGCTGGCTGAAGAAGGACATCAGGCCATGCTGACAGTGGCTGTTCTCACATGGTGATTCCAAGGCCTGTAGAGGTATCCACAGGCTCACTGTACCCACAGGAGTGTCCTGTTCTCAGCCTGTGATGACTGGCACTCACTTCCACCTTGCTCTGGATCAAAATCCATGATCTAAACATCTGTCCCCAGTCCCTTGTACTCTCCATGTTCCAGCGACTTGGAACTTGGAGCCCTTTCCCACCAAACACATCAATCATCGTGTTGATGGCTTAGGACCACACTGGTATTTTTGGTATGTATGTTCCACTGAGGAAAAAATCCAACAAAGTATAATAATCTGTATTGCAGAAAAAAAAATGTAGCTGCACTTTATCATTTTATTAGATTTATTTTCTTCTACTACAAGAACAGGCCAGTCAAAGACTCTGTGGAGTAGAAAAGTGTGCTCAGTAGAAAAGCACAACTCCTGCCTACATGACGTTAAACTATCAAGTAGAAACATTTTTTTCTTGGTGATTTCGTTTCCTCCCACTCTCACATAAGCCAAGAGGAGTGTCTTGTGTTTACAGCCAGAGAATGGGAGAGAAGCACTGGGCTGGTCTTGGCTCAGCTCGGTTTTTTGTTTGTGTTGGACACACGATGACACTCCCCTCTTCAGATCCAAGGTCTTAAAAGCGATTTGTTTTCATTTAAAAACAGAAAAGGCCGTGCTTTCTTACCAGCACACACGCTGGGGAAGGCTGACAAAGCAGCTGCCTGTCCTTGTGCCTCAGCAGAGGAGCTGGAGCTCCCATGGCTCCTGCCCAAATCTCAGGCGCGTCAGAAAAGTATAACCACAAACTTTCCAACCTTTTGCTATCCAGCCAGCAATATTCCCGGTTTGGCAACTACAACTCCCAGTTGTCAGCCTTACTGGGCTGTATCAGAGCCACGTGGACACAGGGAGCTGCTCACACAGCCCAACTTGCAAGACCGGTGCCTCAATTTGTCATGCTCATATAATAAATCAATTTGTTTCCTTTAACGAGGGGTTAGTCAGCAAACCCTCGCTCAGGCTTTTCTCGTACAGTAAGTCCCACTTCCCTGGGGGATTTTTGTGAATGTGGCCTTACCTTTGCTTTAGGAGAAGTAGCAAGATGAGGTTGGTTTTCCTGAGATATCCGTTCTCTTTTGAATGCCCCCACCCAACAAACTCCTGATTTTTCTACCCATGATGAACAGCTATTGGACACGTGGTCCAGCCCTGTGTCCTATACAGCGTGGGGTGGGGAAGGGATGTTGTTCTCCAAGCCAGGCTGACCTGGATGTGATGTGGCCAAGCATCAGAGCATTTCACCCACAGCCCCACTGCCAGCCCTGGTCCATGTCCTGGGAGCTCTCTGTTCTGGAACAGTCTGGGACACTTTCCCACTGAGCCAGGGAGATCCTGTCTGTCCTTCTGGACAAACAGGTTGTTGTGTTAAGCAGGAGAGGCCTATCAGTGCTGGCATCTCTCAGTCTGCCCCGGCAGGGCTGCGTGGGAGGGCTGGTTACCAGCACCAGCAAAAGTGGCTCCTTGTAGCCCCCTTGGCCCCTCTGGCCCCATTTGAACCCTGCCTGAACTCAGGTTCAGGCGAGAGATTTCGCACGTGGTTCAGTTGGAGCAAGAGGACAGGGTCAGCAGCAGATCCCTCGGCACAGCTCTTCCCAGCTCTGGCTGATGGACTGCAAAATCTCCAGCCCCATGTGCTCAGCCTGCCTCGTCCAGCTGTGGGAGGAATTTCAGCTGTGGAATAATTTCTCAGAGGAAGTGTCTATCCATGAATTAATGTCTCTAAGAACTAATTATTGGGTAAACTGTATAAACAGTCCCTGGAGTGCCTCTTCAGTACTCAGCTTTTGGGCTTCAGAACAGACAGAGCAGGCAAGAGGATTTTCAAAGGACTCTCTGTCTGGGCAAGCGATGATGTAGGTGACTCAGTGGTTTTCCCTCTCACAGCCTAAAAAGACAGAAAGGTCCATCGTGGTCATTCGGGGTGAAAATTTATAGCTTATTAATTAAAAAAAGAAAAAAAAAAAAAAAAAAAAAGCCATTTCTAGCCCAGATCATAGATTCTAGGCTGCCATCCAATGTCAGAAAATGTTCCCCTCCCAGCAGGGGATCCAGGCTAAAAGGTTATTTAATACTTTCTGGTTGATTTTCTGTTTGGAATAACTGCCTTAAATGATTGGTTTTGGCCTGAGAAACTGTTTGCTTACCTGGCACCTGAACTTAAGTGATAAACTTTAATGTCCTCCTCTGAGTATTCCCATAGCACACAAAGGAGGCTTCATGAAGTCCCATTAGCTATAAATCTGACCTTTCTTTAAAAAAAGAATCAAAATCAGATGTTGTTCATTATCTCTTCCAACTCCTATCTACCCGTGAACATCCAAAAGTTTTAAAAGCCCTGCTTAAGCAGGTCTCCACTCCATTGATGGAATATCCTTTAATATTTTATAGCTCTGACTAGCACTTCTAAAAGTACTAATTAATCTCACTAGATAAAAACTGGCACAAAATGGCACAAGTGAGAATAGCTCCATCCTTCCTCACAGCAATCGTGTGCCAGTTCATCTTGGAGCATGTAATGATTTACTGTAATAGTTTTAGGCCCGTAATGGGGCCAATAACTGGCATCTGGAAGCTGCGAGGCTCTTTCCCAATGGATGCCATTCACATATAGTTATTTAATTAATTAACAGCTCCACTACCATAAGCCAGTGAAGAGTCCATTAAAGTTGGTTGGGGTTTTTTAAGTATCTTCCAAAGTAAGAACATATGCTGCACACTGCTTTTCCCTTGGAGAGTGCTTAATGTTGCAACCTGTTTATCTTATGACTGATTTTCAAATTCCACCTTAACCAGCTGCTTTTTGCTCAACTTTGGGATTCAGCAGAGACTGAACTGCTGAGTGCTCAGCAGGAGCAGCGGAATAACATTCTACCTGCATGTGCTCATTCCTGAGTGAGGTGCCAAACCCCTGCAATGGCTGCCTGGCTGCCTCTGTGCTCTTCCCAGACTGTACATGTCATGCACTTTCACTTGCCCATTTCCTCTGCTGAAAGAAAGAAAAAAAAAAAAAAAAAAAAAAAAAAAAAAAAACAAAAAAAAAAACCAACAAAAAACAAGAAAAAAAATCAAGGTGTGGAGTTCATTTGGAATAAGCAAAATATCAGTGGGAAAACGAACCCCAGCAGACATTGGAAGGAGTTGGTCAAGTTTGTAAAATGCATTTGAAAGCTCAGTCCCATGTGAAATGTGGAAAAGCCATCAGGGGCCATAAAGCCAGCAGGGATGGGTTTGGTCTGGTAACAGTGCCAAAGGATTTTGCTTCCCAAACGAGGATTCCTACTCCTGAGGTGCAGTTAAATGCAAACCCCATCCTAACGGGTGCTGCCTGCAGTGGGGTGAAGGGCTCGTCCATCAGTCTGTGTCCTCCTGCAGGGAGCTGGAGTGGGGGATAAGAGCAGCTTCCCCTGGCACTGGCCGAGCACGTGCAGCTCCAGCCTGGTGCCACGCAGCACAAGGCATCTGAGGAGCTGCCCCAGTGGGACGTGGTAGACATGAAACTGGAGAAGCTCTGACAGGACGGGAATGTCATTTAACAGTGACTGTCTAAAGTGAGCTCTGCTAACGTGGCAGGGCACAGCGTGAACTCCCTGGTACTGGATCGTGATATGTAGGACATGTCAAAAGTTACATAATCCTTGATGCAGAATCCTTTTCCCTGGCTGTAATGTGTTGTGTCGTTCCTCCTCCTGCTCTCCCTCCCACTGGTCTGCAGCACAGCCTTCTGCCTGCAAGGCTTTTACTGGGGTTGCTGCAAGGCCTGGGAAAAACAGCAGTGCCCTGGAGCAGCTGTCACCCAGTCCTTCAATTGGTGCCTCACCCCTGTGATCCACCACGGATCATCCAAGGGCTGCCAGAAACCCAGGGGAAGCCAAGAGGAGCTGGGTTTGATACCCTTGTGAGAGATTCAGGTTTGCTCTGCCCAGATGTCAGGTGTGGACAGTGAAGAGACAATCTTTTTAACTGTGACATCTCGTGCTCCTCCCTAGGTAGAGCCTCAGGCCTGACAAGCCTGGAAGTTCAGCACCCAGCTCACTTCCAAGTCCATCAGGGCTCTGAAATTGCTCTTCAGCCTAAACCCCCTGAAGCAGCCAGTCTGTCCAGGCTGCTGGGTCATGGCAAGAGCTCCTGGCAGGTCTTCCTTCTCCCAGAAGATAATGGCAGCCACTGCTGCCTTGCAGAGCCGGGGCTGCACAGGAGGTGGTTCCCACTTTCAGCTGCTTAATGGTCAAAGCACTCTCCTAGAAGCAGCAGGTGGACTGAGCTCCTTCTCCTGTAAAAGGATGTTCAAACATGCATCTCCCACTTTCCTCAGCATGCTCCAGCCCCTGGGATAATGTGCTCAGTCCCTGGGATAGTGCACTCTCTTTGGCTGGAGGAAGAAGGGTTGCTCTGCATTCACTAATGCTTGTGTCTGGATGACCTGTAGTCTGCACAAACTCCATCAGACGTCCCCAAAGCAGAGGCCAGAGCTCAGGATTTTTCCTCCCAGGAGACTCCCAGAACCAGTAGGCCATGCAGGGTCACCTCAGCTACCTTCACCAGTGTCCAGGTACCTACATGTCTCCTTTAGGCAGCAGGAAAACAGGCAATTCCTGTCCCAAGACAAATATCTTGAGTTCCTTTTCCACTCCACTGACTGTATGTGGAGCCTGGGGTGACTAATGGTGTCTTTGAAGTCCAGCTGTTCAATATCTACATCAAGGATGATGAGTCCTCCCTCTCCTCCCTCCAACCCTTTCCTGTCTTCTCTTTCTATCCCAGTAAACCTTTCATGATGCCAGCAGCTCTGACAGGAAGACCCAGGAGCAGGGAGTCATCCTAATCCCCTGCAGAACTGCCAGGGGTGAGGGGCTGGAAGGCTCACTGTGGAGCTGTGGGCTTGAACCAGCTCCAGCTCTCCTCTGAACCAGCAACCCCCCAGCAGAGAAGGTTCCTGACATCTGGTTTCCTTTCCCAGTTTTTTTATTTTTATTCTTTTAGTCAAGACTGACCACTTCTTGGTTCTGCATAACACATGTTGTAGACACCTAACTTCTGCAAAGAACTGTAAAAAATATAATTAATATGGTAATTAATACCCCATGATACTTTGTGCTTTTGTGGAAAGCAAAAGCAACTATAACCCAGTCTGACTGACTGTTCTGTTTTACTGATTTGTCCTGCTCTACTACTTCAATTAATTTCCTCTTTAAATATTATTTCGGCTTAATATTACTTATCTTCAAAATATTAGAAGTATCTCACATGACTTCAGGTTTCTTGATTAGTGTTCATTTACAGATAAATTACTTCAAGGTGCAATGAAGGTTAAGCACATATACTGTGCATTTAAAGTAAAACATGTCTGACAGATTTTGCAAGTAAGGTAAAACCCTGCAGCAGAAAATCAAAGCACTTATTCCTGAGGTTACACTTAAAATCCAAAGCAATTAATGTTAGAATCATAGAATCATAGAAAGGTTTGGATTGGGAGGGACCTGAAAGATGTCTTCATTCCAGTTCCCCTGCCATGGGGCAGAGACACCTTGCAGGTGCTCCAAGCCCTGTCTAGCCTGGCCAGAAACAGTTCCAGGAATGGGGCATCGACAACTTATTTAGGCAGCCTGTTCCAGAGCCTCACCACCCTCAAAACAGCAAATATATTTATTCTCTGCTAGAGTTTACTTCATGAGAAAAACTCATTCTGTCATAAGCCTAAAAAAAAAAAATTTTTTGACCAGCTCCAGCCATGGATTTTGACCCCTGCAAGGTTATAGGCAAGTCCAAAGATGCAGTGTGGGGCCTTTTAGTGCTGACTTCCTCCACATCCAGCCTCTAGACCAACCTTCCATTTCTTTTCTAGGTTTGCAAACACATCAGACTGAACTTCTGAAAATATTCAGAGGTTCCTTCTTTCTGAGATGTAGAAGAAAACCCAATTCACAGCCTGAGAACTCTCCAGGATGGAAACAGGATGGTGTGATCTTCTGTTTCCAGGAGTGTCGCTGGAGAATCAGGGAGTATCATTAAAGCACAAGACAGAACTTTCCCTGGACATATGCTGTATAATGTAAAAACACTCAAATGATTAACAGCAACTGGGGATACATCTCTGGCTGTGCACACATACCAAATCTACAAAGAAGGGATTAGAGATACAGCATATGAACCTGCAAGGAAGAAATACAAAGGGGCCAGAAATAGGATCATAAGAGAAAGGTTATTCCTGCATTTGTAAAATTTTATACAGATCCTTGTATTCCATGATGGCTTATGTGTATTGCAGGAATATGTAGAAAAAGAGATCAGTCACAAGTTGCTGGGGTTTGTATATGCTGCTCACAAAGGGGAGTGTCTGCCCTGGAGCTTGCAGGCCAAGAGCTGTTCCTTGCAAGTGCATCCACATGGCTGGACTCTCAGCATGTGGAAACCCCGTCCCAGGCCTTAGCCCAGAAGAGTTATTTAAACAAGAAACATCTTTTTTCTTTTGATGCTCATTATTAAAATAATACACCCTTCTGAATTTTAACAACCCATGCATTCCCTGCCTGGCTTTACTGCATCACCCTCTTATCTAGAAAGTTTTTCCCAGTGTCAAACCTAAATTTTATTACCTGCAAATAAAGCTGGTTCCTTCTTTCCCTATCCCCCAGCAAGCACGGGGAAAGATTTATCACCATCCTCCTTACAATAAACTTTAACATATTGCAAGATTTTTATCACAGCTCTTCTTTAGAGTCTGCTGTTTCCAGACTAAACAAACAATCCTTTCAACATTTCCTCCTAGGTTGTTCCTTCTATGCCTCTGATATTTCTAGTGTCTCTCTCCTGGATTCTCTCCAGTTTGTCTACATTTTTCTTTACAGCACAGTACCCCAAACTGGACACTCTATTCCAGCTGAGGCCTCACCGGTGCCAAGTGGAGTAGAATAATTATCTCCTATGTCTTAGGTTGCAGTCTCACATCCTGTTCTGCCTGCAGCTGAGCTGGGTGAAAAGTTTATTTCTTTTCACCCACTCCAGCTGCTTATCACCAGCCCCCAGCTGCAGGCTCCCCCCTCCCAGGTCAGCAGCGTAACTGCCGAGGGATTGCTCTGAACACAATCCGGGTGAACAGTCCAGGTTAGAGGCAACAATTCAAATAACAGGGCTTTCCTGATCTCCAGTTCAGCAGGCCCAGGTGAGGCTGAGGAGAAACAGGTATGAAAAAGCTGAAACCTGAGGTGGGAGGAGATGATAAGCAACAGGGTAATGGACAGCAGCTTTCACAGCTGGAGAAACTGCAGCCAGCAAAGGAAACCTGATACTGTCCTCAGCCTTTTGTCCCCTCTGCACCCTCAGTCCCTCCTGATGGTGCTCCCCAGCTGGGAACTCCTCTTTTTGTATTTCTCCTCCCAGAGTGATATAGCTTGTACTTCATCATCAGGCTGACTTCATGAGATTTTTCCTCATTATCAATGCCCTTCTAAACTCAGATTTTGTTGTCCTGAGTTTAGAGGACAACAAACAGCTCTCTTGTGAGCGCATCCCTTGTTCTCACACCCAAGGTGGTTATGAAAAGAACAGAGAGGAGAACACTGAAGTCTGGCTGAAAAGCTGTCCTGGTGTAGCAGCAATACTTTCATAGCCAGCACCCAAAGGTCCTCATTCACTCCTGCACCACCTCAGAGTGACAAAGTTTTGTTTCTGCTCACAGCCCTTCACGGAAAGGGGTCACAAGGCTCACCACTGCCACAGTGAAAATTCCTCCAATTGCTCTGCCTACAGAGAACACCTGGCAGGACCCCATATGGGCTTTTCCAAGTGACAGGAGAAATACAGCCAGACAATATGGAAATACTGCACTGTATTATCTGTATATACACTGTATATGCAATGTATAAATACTGTATGGAAATACATCACTGAAGATGAGCCTTTCTTTGCTTAATCTGTGGCTTCTGCAAAGATTTGATGGAGGCCTGAGCTGGCTGCTGATCTGTCTTGCAGATTTTCTGCTCCCCTACAAAACAGTGTTTTGTGCTCTGAGAAAAGAAGACGGGAAAACAACAGTCCTGTGAGGTCTAAGGGCATTTCTACACCAGGACCACCAGCCACAGTGAGAACATTCGGTGATATCATGACCCTGTGGGACTCCCTCCCACAGCTGACTCTTCCTTCTGCTTCTTCTGTAACTGTTTAGACAGTTACACCCATTCTGCTTTATTGCCTTCAGCTCTGGGCATACCTTCATCCCACCCTTTGCTTATCCATGTATGCTCTCCCTGTCCATCCTCATTCCCTTTTTTCCTCTTCTTGCCTACTTTCCATCTCCTTCCATTGAAACTTCCCTCCAACAGCTTCCTTGTTTTCTCAGGCTCCCCTGTGCCACCTCTCCATTCTCCTGGCCCCACCACGGCCCCCAGTAGCCACAGGCAGGCTCTGCCCTGCCCGGACTCAGCTGTGGGGACTCTGTTCATGCCACAAATCCCCTCTTTTCTCAGGCTCTGTGGGAGCTGAGGGTTGGGAACTGCAGGCTCATGACTGAAGTAATAGAAGTAGAGATGAGGTGAAGTTCTTGTTCTGTCTTGAACACAGACTGCCAATCATGCCATAATAGATGGTGGTTCTAGGCAGGAACAGCTTTTCAGCCCACCAAAATTACACCATTAAATGGAATTTCCTCTATGGGCTAATCAGGATTTGAACCCATTTCTCTGGAGATAAAAGGCACAGCTCAATCTCCTGGTTTGCGAGGTCATCTGGAATACAAATCAACTTTCATGTATTCATTTGAAATGTTTTTATGTAAAGGATATTTTTTTTTTAATCTGCTTGTTAGTGCCTTGTGCCTAAACTGGAGCTGTGAAGTGACTTTTTCTCACTAGAGGCTAAATAAAGTACTGTACTGTTTTTATAAATGTCCCAAGCTTTGCCAGAAGGCTGGCAATGAAAGAGGCTGGCAGGAGACAGGCACTGTCTCTGTTCTGTATCACGGAAGTGAGCCCAAGGACACCGGCCAGTGCCTCCCATCCGCGGGAATGCGACCAATTAACGCACGGATGATGTCATGGGATGGCAAAAGCACTTCCCTCACAGCCCTCCCTGCTCTGCCAGCTCCAACCTTCAGTGTATTTTCCTCAGTCTGGTCCATGTACTGTAATAACTAAGTCAACTGGAAAAAATATTGAAGAAAAGACTGAGGAAAAACAGAGTGTAGGGCAGCTGGAGCCAGCAAAGAAGGCACACTGAGAGCTATAAAGACGCTTTGTGCAGCAGCTTCTCTCAACTTCAGGATATTTAGTTCCACAGGAGTTGGAGAAGATGGGTAATAAGCTGGCCTTTATTTTAAGGGATATCCCTTGTAGTCTCAGCTGCATAAAGATCAGTCTTCGGGCGTGTGGAAACAGTGCTAACAGTATCTCTCTTTCAGTACCTCCTGCTGCTCACTCCATTGAATGGCCTTGGTCCAGCTAGAGAGGAAAAAGCCTTCCATCCAAAAACAGTCATCGGTCTGAGGGAAAGGAGGTGATGAAAAGAGGCTGCAAGTGATGAAGTGAAGTAATTATTTATAGAAAGATACATGACCACAGCACTCAGGTGCCTGCTCAGGAACAGGGCCCAGTACTGCTCATCCTGAACACAAGGGAGAGGTGTCTGTGCTTTCCCTGCCCCAAAACAATGGGAGCAGTCCTCTGGGCTTCAGGCACGTGGACCACACTGTGCCCAGGGTCAGGGAGCACCATGGATGTGGGATGAGGCTGCTCCAAGATGCAGCAAGGTGAGGGTCAGTGAGGGATGAGGCCAGGCTCAGACGTAGCCGCAGCATCACTCGGGCACAGACTCGGGGTGGAAGCTGGAGAGCAGCTCTGGAGAGAAGGAGTCAGCTGCCAGTGGGACTTCTCCCAGCTCCTCCCACACGGTCTTTTCCCAGCAGCCTGCTCCCAGGTTGCAGCTACAGCACATCTGAGTTGGCCTGGAGCACTGGCAGCCAAACCTCCAAGAGGGAAAATGGTCTTAGAGGCAGCTGGTGCACCCAGGTCAGTGTGTACCTGTGTGACCACTCAAGGAACTGGCACAAAGAGGAGACCACTCTGTAAAAACTATGAGTTGAGACATCCAAATAGAGTCAAGACATCCAAATAGCCCTGTGCCACTTGGGGTTATGGATGTATTTGCAAATTGGTTCTGTGTTTGTGAACCAATACATGCAGTGCTGCTGATGCATATAAATAAATTCAAATTGGCTTCTTGTGACTGTGAATCAGTACATGCTGATAGTGCATTGATACAAATTCCAACTGGTCCTGTGTTATTGTGAATCAATATCCATCCAAGTTCTTTTATTTTGTAGCTGAGGGGGAGAGTGAAGCCTTGAGCACGGATGGGAAGAAGCAGCAGCTCTACAGGCATTGAGCAGAATGTCCCAGGGACCAATGTGTTAAATTGATCAGAAAACAAGTTTAAAATTTTACTTGGAAAGAAATTCAGAATAAAATTGCCTTGAATGTATTGCAAGGGAAGGTGGCTTGCAGTGTTCTGTTGTGCTAGGCAAGCCAGCAAATGTTCACAGCTTCCTTTTAACCACAGTCACCTGCACACACTTAGAGAACATTTTTCTACCCTCATCATTCTGCTCCCAAGCCTTTGCTTTTCTGTTCCACCTCCATTACAAAACTGGCTTCAGACCATCTCCCAAGTCTGATGTGACAGAGATGAAGAGCAAAGAGATGCCAGGTTGCTGGTGGGGGCTCCCTGCTGGTAGCTGGAATGTGCTAAGACAAAGGGAGGGCAAAGAAGCCCAGGTTTTTCAGATGGAATCAAAAGCTTCCAGGGGACTTTCCTCTGCCTCGTGAAACACTTTGCAGATCTTCCAACTGGTAAAATGTAAAGTGACACTAAGTGAAATAAACTACTTTATAATTCAGCTATAAGTATCTTCAAGAACCATATGACTAAATTCTAAATCGTTTAATAAAATACATGTTCTAGAAGGATTTTCTTTTTAATGGATACTCAGATGTTCAGTTAAATGTATTGTGACCAATGTAATTATCATTTGCCTGTATCTCAAAATTGTCTAATCAAGCACTAGTGGGCTGAGTAGTTAATAGGCACAAATAGAGATATTGAACTCTCTCCCTTTGGATTTCATCATCTTCCATTTCCATCATCAGAAACACCAAAAATGTGGAGACAAGGCCTAGACATAAGAGTATAAGGAAAACTAGCTGCGAATAAAGACAAGCTCAAAAACTAAAAGTAAGGTTGGGCATAACTTCACTGCAGGAGGACAGGAGAGCAAAGCAAAGGGAGGGCAAAAAAGGAAAACAAGCAAAACTACTTTTAGAATGGAAGTTTGCCCATGTAATGAAAGGGATTACATCATGTTTGTCTGCAGTAGTGAAGGGCTGAACTCGGTGACCTCAGATATCCCTTCCAGCTCACAGATATCATTTCACTGAGTACAAAAGAAACACCTGACCCCACTTCCTTCTGCCACAGACCCAAACAATGTGGCTGTCTGTGGGCAGGAGCAATTTATATACCGAGTGCTTTTTTAGAAGGATACTCAGAGTTTACTCAGCTCCTTAACCTCTGGGTTTGGACAGAATTTAGAGACCTTAGTTCCAGAAGTGCCAGAGAGCTCCGCCAGAGATCACCACAGTGACGGTGGTTACACCATCACTGCCTGATCCCCGAGGGGCCCTGGTCAGTCTCCCACCTGAGCCCCCCTGCAACTCAGATTTAGGCCAGATCCTACACAGAACTTGAAAGATCACTGGAAGGGCACTCTCAGAAAACACTGACAAATGCTGACAGAAACACACTGACGAGGTGAAATCTCTGCCCATCTCTTTCACAGCAGTTTGGGCACTGCACAGGAAGCAGGGAAAGGGCACTAGAGGCTGTGCTCAGCCCAGTACCACTGACTGTTTCTTAATAAAGAGTGAGCCCAGGTCACTTTAGTGCCCAATAGAAGTTCCTTCAGGGCCAAGACCCCAAAGGGATCCAGGGCAGCCCTGAGAGAAGGGCTGGGAGTTCAGGGAGGGGAAGTGGAGGCAAACACAGCATTTAGCACTGCCTACATCCCACCTCCTTTCCCTAGGAAAGCAGACTGGCTTTTTGACTTGCTCTCTGCATGTGAAGCCCAAATATCCAACCAAGGTGACCTGGCTCATCCTGCTGGAGTCAAGGCACTTAATTGCAGCAATGACTAATGGTGGCCTAAAGTAGGTGGCCATTTTTCCTGAGCTCAGTTCCTTATCCAGCTTCCCTGGTCTAAGGCGACTTGCAATTAGCAGCACTGTGAACTTAATAATAGTTTCAGGCTGTGCTGCATGGATTTTAGAAGTATTTCAAAATGGCACTGAGCTTTACAGTGCACTGCTTTCCCCTGCAGATGGAAAGAACAGCCTCCACCACCCCTGTGTACCAGGTATGTCTGTCAGCATATTCACCATAAATCTCAGTGCTAATTCACCATAAATGTTATTTCCCCACACCACAGCTTTTGTCTCCACCTCCCCTTCAGGAGGCAAAGAATCCCACTGTGCTTCCCATTCCTCAGAGTAGCTGGGATCCAGCAGAATACAATATCCCTCCTTTGGTATTTTGTATTGTTACTTTGGTACTGACATTTCGGGAAGAAATGGGTGTATGGGCTGCCTGCAGGAACTCTGCAAGAGCTGCTGTTCCTGCTGGGTTCCTCAGGCAGTGTGGCAGCAGCAGGCTCCAGAGCCTCTCCCTTCTCTCTTGCAGAGGCAGGACCCAGACCTCTGCTCTGGCCCTCCCAGTCCAGATTGCCCATGTTTACCTCCCTTTCCTTGAGGGAAATGGAGCAGAACGTGCACTTCCCTAATGTAGTTTTGGCCAGCAGCTATTGCTTGAAAGCTCTGTGGTGATCTGACATTAAAAAATTATAAATCTGTTAAAAAAGGTAACACTTTTCTAGAACACAGTCACACATTATATCCTATTTTGATAGAAGGAGAACAGTACCAGCATCCTTCAGGCCATATGTAGGCATGTCAAAAAAAGAATAATTTTCAGAAGAAATTCCTGGCTGCTAATAAAAACTTTACTATCTGATCCTTTGTATATCAATATGGTGACTCAAGGCTGGTTCTGGTGCAATATACAAATGCATTCAGTGTTTCTTTGTGCAACACCTACTGGGTTTACCATGCTAAGACATGACTTTCAGTGTTGGTGGCCAGGTGGAAAATGTCCAAAAAAGCAAAAAAGTCCAGTGTCCATGTGCCCCGTTTCCTCAGAAAGATAAGGAAATTAGGAAGGGAGCTAGTTCTTAATATGGGCTTCCTTCAGATATGAAGTTTCTGACTAAATTTGTATTTGGTAATCAAAGGTCACCCTCTTCCAAAACTCCAGCGAGCTTCACACCCAAAAATGGCAGCATTTGGTGGAATGGAAATGACAGACAATTCTTATAAAATTAAACAGATTTCATGAAGAAGATCTCAGGGCTCTTTGAAAGGCAGAATGTTGTCCTGAGATCTGGCCTTGACTGATAGATATTTCAAATTTCAGTAAAGTTTTGTGAATTGGAGGAGCCTTCCCGTTTCCATATAAGCCTGTATACAGAGAAGCTAGTATGAATAAAAAGAAATAACTGAAATATTCAAATCTTCGGGAAACAAAATCAAGAGCAGAAATTGCAGCTGCTATTGGGTGTTTTCTCTCTGCACCTCAATGGGTCAGTGTGGAAGAAGGAACAAAACCAGTCACTATCTCCCTGTGATTCCAGAGGCTGCAGCTATCATCCTATCCCATACCCTTGGGGAAGTCCAGACTGAAAAGACTGTGCAGTGCTGAGATGCTTGAAAAATTATTTGGGTTGTGGCATGTAACAAACATCTATTCATTAAAGCCTTGCAATTGTGACCCAGCCCTTCATCTTGCACAAGATCTATAAAAAAGGCTGAGTGACTATAAATGTGTCCCTTGGAGCAAATTATGGAAGACATTATAGGAAGACTGGTTTCTAGCCAGCTTTTCCAGCTTAATGAATTCCTTTCAAGGATGTGTGAATGCTCCATTGAGACCAATGGTGAGTATCCCTGGACTCCTCCAGGAAGATTTTATAAGGGGTCTCAACTATTGTATTCTTATTTTTCTTCTATTTTCAGAGTGGTTAGAAAATGATTTGAAATGGTAATGCTACAGTTGAAGCACTTTTCACTGTGAGGACTGACCTAACTGATCCATGAAGAGTCAGCAAAAGGCTCTTGGGCAGATCAGTTTTATCATGGTATCAATAACCATGAAAACTACTGGAATTTGTGTGCTGAGCACTCTGGAAGAGATAAAAAATGCTTCCCTGCACCTTCCATGCCAAAACCTCACTCATTTAATTAATGTACAGATCTGGATTTCCAGTGTGTTCCTACAGCCATCAGCTATACATGGACCTAGAATGGGAATACTGAGAGTCAAGGAAGACTTTGCTCAGATCAAATACTTGCAGGGACCTTATATTTGATACCTCTTGCAGCAAAAGGACTTTCATCCACACATTTATTATTATGTTATCAGCTTCACGTATTTTCTGTTTCTCCATTAACAGAGTGAGAAAGATAATGATCTGCAGTGTTTCTCTCTCTAGAGACTGGTTTGCTCTTTCAGACTCCATGCCTTCAATCACTCCTGCCCAAGATGTTGGGATGAGTGGGGGAGGTGAGGGAGAGAAATTATGAGCTATATGGAGAGATCCTACAAAGGGCAGTCAATGGAAAAAAGAGGGATGTTTCATCTGGGAAGAAAAAGGCACAGAGCAACGGGGGAAAGATGGTAAAGAAACAGAGCAGTGTATAATATGCAGGCAGAAAAGATGGGAATGAATAAATGGAATTAAAAAAAGGTATGAATTTTTAGCTGAAAAGTTCACCACGAGTCCTTTCCTTGTGTGACTTCCCATCCAGTTGTACTGGAATATCCTGATATTCAGCTTTTTGCTCGGGTACAGAGCAAGTCACAAGGCACAGGGAGGGAACAAGTGCTGCACAGGGCAGCACACGCCAGGCCAGCTGCTCACACTCTGCTGGACCTCATCACATCAACCCCTGGAGCTGCTGCTGGCACCTCTTTGTGAAGTGCTACACAAATGAAAACTATTTTTATTACCCAAGGACAGAAATATCCCAAAATAGGTGTTGTCACATGTAGCAGGAACTACAGACACATACTGAAATACATGACATCACAGACAGGTCCACAGGCTGATGTCAGGGCAGCTGTCACCTAGAGATCCTTCTGGCCTTGTATCAGCCTAAAATATTATGTGTTTGTATAGAAAAAGCATGAGCATCAGGAATCTGCTACTGTCTTGATTAATGGGCAGAACTGTCATCCAGTTTGGAAAGCTGAACCACGGATTCTAAGCATTTCCCTATTTTATTGTTTTTCAGACTACAAACAGAGGTAAATTAATTCCCCACGTAATTCTATTGAAATCTAGTACATTAAATGAAGGACTGCATTTATTTAGGCCTGTACCAATATTTATGAGATGAATTTAGGCCCAGAATGTGCTGGCTGATGGCCCTTTATTGGGAGATGAACAGGATTGCTTTAATGGAAAGGCTTCCCAGCCACTGGGAGTGACAGTGGGGACTGGGGAGGAAAGAGAAGAAAAAGGGCAGAACAGAGTGGCAAGACCACAATAATTAAAGCTCAGTGAGGCAGAAAAGGAGTCAGATTCAAAGGACAGCAATAGCAGCACTTTAATTCATACGTTGTGGGGTTTCAAAGTCAAATCAATGGCTTGAACACACCTTTAGCTACAGAGGTGCCACAAGGAATTTACATACTTTCTGTTATTTAAAAAACAACAACAGCATTAAATTGTCCTGTCACTGCACCAGGAATCCTGCCAGACTGCCATGGAAGCAGGGACAATACAGGTGGGAAAGTCTTTTAAACCTTATTCATTTTAGATTTTAAAAATACATCCAACGTTGTTACGCCAGCAGCACAGGCCTGCACAGGTGAGAGTAAGAGAGTTCATTTCAGTACAGGGATGATGATTTGGATGTATTTGAAAGGAATTACAGATAACAGAGCTAGAAAGAAGCTGGAAAGCATCAAAAAGAAAGTTCCTCTTCACAGAAACTAATATAAGGAAGATGCAGACCCTTCCAATGTTTTGTATAGGCTTTTTAAAGTTATTTAGAAGTTCCTAAGGCTGAAGAATACACCTCTTGGAAGACAGAGATTTTTCACAGCCATTTAAATTACAGATAAAAAATGTAAGTCCATAGGCCTAAATAGTGATACACAGAAGTGTGTGTGCCCTCTGAAACACTCAGCAAAGGGATCAAGAGACAATAATGGTTTCTTCAGCTTTTTACAGGGGAAGCAGTTTAGAAGCAAAGTGTCAGTCTCATGGAAATCACCACATGGAAATTACTGCTGAATTCAGGGACAAAATTAATAACAGGGGCAGTGTAGCATCAGCTGAGCTTCTTTAGTTCTTTGAAAATGTTATCCGATTTTAGTTTGGCACCCTTTTATATTGGTGGAACATAAAACCTCCCTTGTTATTCTGTACACTCAGGTAGTATTTGAATCTCATGGACTTTCACCTTTTCTTTGCAATTAGTTTTGTCAGTTATTTGTAATTTTGTCACCTCCAGAATGGATTACACCATCATTTAGGGCAAGCACAGAGGGACCTTTGGCACCACCAGTCTGTGACTGCAGAGGAGTTTTGACCAATGTGCCCACACCACACTCAGACTCTGCCCCTTGCTTTGGATACCCCTCCAGTTCTTGGTAAAATTCATACTTTTAGAGATATACTGGGAAGTCTTTGATAATTTGGAACCCCATTTAAATATGGTGTCTCCTTCAAATCTGAGTTGTTGTTGTTGGGGGCTTGGTTTTTTGAAAACCAACAGCTGAGTATTTTTGGTCTGTACACCAAAACCTGCACTTGGCACATTCTGGGCACTGTAAGTCAAACCAGCTGTTTTCAATGCTACTGCATTTCCATATTTGCATTTGTTTGGTTCCTTGCCCCTTTGTTGCTGGATTGGCAGGGGTGGGGTATTCCTGGTTTCTTGATGGAGCTTGACAAAAGGCAGATCAACTTCCTGGACTGGGAGTCAGAACATTCCTGGTTTTACAGGTTTTTATGCACAAACCTGCCGGTCTGTGGGGACTAAGCAGTGCTGCAGAACCTCTCCTCTGTGGCAGCACAACGAGCAGTCTGAGCCCTCCAACATCAGGCAAATTGCTACACACCAGGACAATCCCCTCCAGAGCAGCCAGGCTGGGGCTGAGCCCCGAGATGCTGCATAACAAACTCAATAGGAAAATGTGCATGTCTGAAAAGGGAATTATCACTGTGGTATAATGACTGCTATGCCTCCCTGGAAAATGCAACATGGTGTGGGACTTTGTTCAAGCACTTTTCTTTCCACGCTGCTATTGCCAGCTCCAAATGTTCAAGAACTACAGTTTGACCCTCAAAATCACAAGCCTGTCTGTGAAACGATAAATGTGGAGCTCTTTTACTGTGCTTTCTGGTTTTTGAGCTGTTAGGGTGCACCTGGGTCACACTTGCAAGCTTTATACTCTAACCATTAGGACTAGAAACTTACTTTAAATTAAAGAAAGAGGAAAGCTGAGTTTCTAACCTCATTACACAACTGTAGTAGCTGGAGTGTAAGTGAAACATCAAACATCACAAGACTTGTGATAAAATCATGAGTGCTGACAACATCAATTTAGAGTAGGAGGTGGGATAGCAGGGAAACTCAGGGCAAATGGATTTACTTTTTATCTTAATGTTTTTACAGGCTGTCTACTTTTATCTTTAATCAGAAGTTTTCAGTGGCAGTTCTTTCTTCGTGTATCTGTGCATGACATTAAAAGGTCACTTCTGCATTAATACCTGATGCCATTTGCTAACTGCATCTCTCTATCAGAGATTACATGAAAAGGCAGGTGTACTGATGATGCACCTGGTGCTAATATCACAGCAAAGAGGAATTATGGAAGTCCAGGTCATGAGTGCATGGGTAAAACGGCATTGAGAGGGATTCTAGTCACCTGTGGGGTGTGTGTGTGAAGAATACAGGATGTTCCTCATGGCTCTGATATTTACTGCCTGAGCAGAGAATATTGTATGGAGAATTTGCCAGTAAAGCTCCACAATCTTCGTGGAATGGGTTGTTTTAAGACATTGCATGCTGGATTTTTTATGCCTGAAAATTACCTCAATGAAAAATAACATGGAAACTTACAAAGGCAGGTATAGTTAAACCTTTCATTATAATAAATTGTCTGTAATTAAGCCAAGTAATTAACGGATCACTATGATTATAGATCAACAGACTGGCCAGATCAAGAATTCAGGTCAGTCTTCTGTGATGCCAAAGTGGCAGCAGTGACAGAGTGGTCAGCTGTCCCTCCACTATTAAAGGCAGTTTCCAAACTCTGCTTTTATTGTTTGGAACGCTCCAGTTTGAGGGAATTGTGCAGTCAGCAGTCCTTCCAACCATGCCAAGAGTTGTCAGTGGCAGGTTCCTTGATCACCCCCTGATGTCACTTGGTCTGTTCTGTCACTGATCTGAGAGTGCCAGCAGAGTGGCCAGTCAGAAGGCAGCTCCAGCACAGGGAATACTCCTGCTCTATCACCATAATCCTGGGATTTAAAGCAGGAAGCTGAGCCTGGTCCAAACGGTCAGTTTGCTTCAGCTGCTCTGCACAGCACCAGGGGTACAAGCAGAGTGCACGAGTGAATTTCATGGCTACAGGCCAGAGGTTTTTCTATGACATAATGCTGATATTATATATCTTCCACTCATGAAACCAGCTCCAGATGCATCTGGGTGGGACTGAGTTCTTTAGTTCATGGGTGATTATGTTGCTAATTGGAAGGAGAGACAGCCCCTGTGTGAATCAAGAGGAGGTGCTGAGGGTCTGTAATGTGGCCCTTGCCACAGCAGAAGGGATCCAGCACTACCCCAGCAGGTATATAACGAAATCAGAATATTCCCCAAAAAAACTCAGAAAATTCAAGACAAGTACGCACAATTCAAAAATACTAATAATCTGAAGTTTGTTCTGATGTGATACATAACCAGATGTAACTTGCAAACATGAGAGAATTTCATAGTTCATAGCCTGAATTTGGGAAAAAATTAGAAGATACATTACTTTTAAAAACATATTTCAGTACCTTTTTTGTTCCAAATATTGCTACAGGAACAGGGTTTGACCTGTTCATTCTCATGCAGGTGATTTGGTGTTTGGTCTGATTAGACAGATTTCATCTTTCTACAAAACTCAAGTACAGAGGTCAAAGAAGGAAATGCTTTGTCATCCCTGCCTGCTTTCGTGGGGGAGCATTGAGGTTAGCCTTCTGGATGTAAAATCTTACCACAGAGACAGAAAACAAGATTGGCTAACCACAATGACTTGACTCAAAGAATTAGCAGCTCTGACATAATGGAGGCATTCCTGAAAAATCTCAAGTCAGAGTTCTGCCCACTTTTGTGAATAAATAGCAATCAAAAAATCTAGGGCAATAAAACTCCATAGGCATCTCAGAATTTTATTTCAGCCAACATCAATCTTCCTTCCCTTCAGACAAGCTAAATTATACCGGTAAAATCAGTGACATTAAATCACTCAAACCAGCTGAATGCAAAAGCTGAGGGAACAGACCAAATTTGAACTGTGCATACTGAGAGAAAGAAAACTGCTCATAAAGTTAAACCTTAAATAAACATGAACCCTTAGAGGGGGTACACAGGGAAAAGGAAAGAGTACAGTCCAAAACTTCTGAGAGGCCTCTGAAAAAATGTACAGGGGAGTGGGAAATGGACTTAGGTTTCTCTGTGCTTCAGAGGCTGCAGCTTATGAAGCCAGGGCTGTAAAGGAGTTAAATCAGACTTACCAAGAGGACAGGAACAGAGGCACGGCCTGCCAGGGCTAACCAGGAGCATTCCCAGTCGCAGGATTCTGTAGCTGACACTGCTGGAACGCAGGACCAGCGTGCTCCAATCACCTGCACAAAGTGGGCCACGGCTGCCCTGCTCCCCGGGGACTCAGGGCTCTCCTGGATGTCACTGCAGTGGCTGAGGATGTGACATCCCTGCCTGTCCAGCCCAGGACCCCTCCCTGCAGGGCTGGGGCTGGCTGCCAGGTCACCGATGCGGCAATGGCACCTCCAGGTTAGTTCGTGTGAAGGAACGGGAGCAGGAGCAGCTGAGCGCCAGGGGCAGTGTGTGTTTGGTTCTGCTGATCATACAGGAGAAAGGAAAACTCAGCAATGGAACCTCCTTTGGCTGAGCTACCCTTGGAAATGCTGACCACTCTACAGGGTCGTGCCTCAAACCCTGTGACACCTCAGAGGTACAGGCACTCTTTTCACCAAGGCCAAGGACGTGTCTTACATCACCCACATCTCTCCCACACAGACATCAACATTTTCAGCTCCCAAACCACACAGGACATGGGGTTTGAATGCTCCAATAAAACATTCTTCAAGCTTGCCACATCTGTAGGAACAGAATGGCTCAATGCTTTGTAGGTGCCTGGAATAACCTTTGATCAGAGCAAATATTGGATAAACTATAATGAAAGAACACCCCTTGCACATGCAGACAGCAGAAACGTAAGAAAATCATGATTTTCTCCTCCTGTACTGCAGATCAGCTCCAGGAGGCATTCTGCTGTTCCATCCAGTGAGGCAGCTGTGAACTGTCTGTGCCTGGGATCTGCCATTCTCATGCAACAATTTTGAGTGAGGTGTCCTAGGGTGATGTTTGTATCCCCATTTGTGTGTTCTTCTCTGTTGAATGTTATGTTCTGTGCCTTTGACACTGTCTCTGAAGGACAAATGTTTTGGTTTGGTTCTGTTCTCAGCCTGCTCCCCCCACAACTGGCGGGACACAGAGACGGGGCAGTACATAGTGTGGCTTTTGGTTTTTGCTGCTCTCTTTTTGGCTTGGCTCTGGCTCAGGCTTCTGCTTTTGCTCCTGCTCTTGCTTTGATTTTTTCCCTTTTTCCTTTCTTGTAACTACTGGAACCTGCTCTGGACTGGCACCTGAGAACACCTTGTGTCTGCAGCAGCCATCCCCAGCGCCGGAGGGAGTGACAGCAGAGCGACCACCGCCAAGAGAGACTCGCTGAATTTGTCATCTTTTCCAGAGCGGTGAAAGAGTGTTGTCACCTGGTATTGTTCATTTTGTGTACTGGGGGTGCTGTGCCTGTTAAATAAACAGGTTCTTTCCACTTCTCTCCGAGGAATCATTCCTGAACCAGCTGGGGGCAGGGGCCGTGTAAGTTTGCTCTCGGGAGGGATCCCCCTTTGGAGGTTTTCTCCCAGATTTGCCCTAAACTAGGACATGAGGTTTTCTCAAGGAGTGCCAGGAGATGGAAAACTGAACTTGTGTTAATGCAGCACTCACAACAGACCTCCCTCTGCTCTACTACTGAGCAAGGGACATCTGAACCTGTCTGCAGAAAGCAGCTGAAAAAAAAAGGCAGAAAGGGGATAAGAATGACTTGAGATTACTCATCACTTGGGATTCTTTTGATTTCCTCTCACAATATGAAACAGTAGAGGTGGAGCAGGTCTAGTAGATCAGTGAATGCATCTTACTTGAAGAACAGGATTAATATCTTCCCACAGCCATCCACAATGAAGAATTCTTCAGTTGCCAAAATAATTCTGTGCTGAACAGAGGAATCCACAGGTGGGAAGCAATTCTCAGTGAATTTGCTTTCTGAGTACTTAATAACTGCACATATTCAACAGCATCATTCTCTAAAACAAACAAGAGAATTTTTTCTGTGGTGCCCTCCTGCCTGTTGGCCGAAGGGATCAGAATCCCCAGCTCTGTTCCTAAAGGCTGGATCCATACTACCAACTGGTAGGTTGATCCTTGCCAAGACATTTTTAGAGGAATTATAAAAACCCTCTTACAGAAGGGAATTATATGCAGTACTTAGGCAAAACAGGCATTCCATTTATAAATATAATTACTTCTGCTATTCTATCAAGAAAAAGAATGTAGTAGTGAGGGATACAACAGAGAAAATTATTTATGTGTTGACACTTGACAATATAAATAGAAAACAGATCTGGCTGGAACTAAGTGGGAAATGAAAAAAACATGAGAAAATATGTAACTGAGATTACAGTTGGGGGGATAATTTATGACCACTCCTAGTGCATTCTTTCCAATGGAAGTACAGTCCCTCATTTTGCTTTATGTTTGGATTGTAATTATGTGTGTAGTTAATTAGCAGCAAATGCATGAGCTTACTTTGCATTTTTTGGCAAATTATCTTCTTTTGACTGATGCCCTGAACACTACAAGGCAGGCACTGGTCAGCAGTGCAAAGGAGGGAACAGAAGATGATTGGGACATAGTCCCTCTGCTTTAGTGAGCTGTGGCACAGGTTGGGGAAGAAAGGAGTGAGAGTGCCATTCACACTCATGAGCAGTGACTGGATGAAATATTATCACCTCAGGAATGATTCTGACCCCATCTCTTGTATTCATGCTCCTTTCACTCAAGCTGCTTATCTGGGTATGTCCATTACTGCACGTCTTCTGCTTTACATTTGGGAAGAGTATTTTTCTCCAGCATCTTCATCCTTAATATTAGTGATTTATCACATATGGTGCACTATATTTTTACAAAGCTGTAAGATACCATGGTGATTAACACCATATGAGAACCTAAATAGAAGGGAACAGGATAACAGAAATGTCCTCCAGCAGACACAGGGCTTTGGCTTGTTTTTAGAGACAGTATCTCAGCTGCATGATTTTACTCTGTACATAAGAATTCTAGGAGTTCCATAACAGAAAACCGTACTGTACTTGAAAATGTTGTAGAGAGGACAAAAACCCTCATGTTTAATTTCACTCTAGCCTTTAACTAGGATTTTCAGATCAATTTGGAGATTGATTATTCTAACTTTTTAGGTACAGATTTATTACTTTGATTTAAGAAGGCAGGAGAAAAAAAATTTAAAACCACAAGTATTACCCCTTGTGTTTATACATGTACATATATATATTTTGGTAGGAATTTCTGGTAGGAAAATATTCCAGCTTCACAAAGCCTTGCAAACTTGTCCTGTCAATACTGCAGTCCCCACACCAAGTCTATGCACTGAATTGACATGGTAATAAGAAACTAATGACATTTTACTTACCCACCCAAGCACTGTGAAAGCCTGGAGACACTGAAGGCTGCTTCAAATGAACACATCACTGCTGGGCACGGCACAGCTCTGCTTTCCAAAGAGCTCTGTCCTCACCCACCTGGATTAGGGCTGCCACTGGGAGAGCCTTCCCCTTGCAACACTGCATCCAAAGCTAGGATTTTACTGAAGTGTGGCAGCCAGCAAAAAAGGGGGAATTGTCTCTGGGCACTGGGATAAAGCAGAAAGACAGCCTGGGGGATGCTGGAAAGTGTCAGGGTGAAACCTCTGGTATGAAGGTGCTGGACATAAACTTTGGCTCCTGCTGGGCTCCCATGGCAGGCAGGTAAAAGTGTGGGGAAGCCAAAGAGGTGGCTGCAGGCTGGGCATCCCTGGGAAATGCTTGATCCTCGAGGATCAGGGCTGGCTGATCCTCCAGGAGTACCAGGAGAGCATGGGGAGATGATCATGAGCAGCTCCACATGCATCTTGCCCCTAAGCAGCACAGCATAGGTTAAATTAAAAAATGCAATAGGGAAAAGGTTGTTTCTGTAAAACTGGTCACTAGCAGCCAGACCCCCAGGGATGCTCTCCTTGCCTAAGGATGAAACGGGATTATGATGGTAATGTTTGCTGCACTGTAATTAAGGTGGTGTCAGGACTTTCATTAAAAAGTGTGTTTTTGTTGAGGGACTACGGCTTGGAGAAAATTTTTGCTTGAGGCTGAAATATAACATGGTTCTCAGCCAGAAAACACATGCACAACCTTTATTATATATGTAATTTAGAATCTCACTATAGTCTTGGCTGTGAAGGCTCTGCTATTGTTTCCATAGGGGTATGTAGCTAAATGGTTTAAAAAATTAGTTATTAAAGAAGTGAATGACTGAATTCTGTTCTGGAACCCATCTGTGTGACATGTCTCCATTAACTGTCTGCAATCAGCTCCAAAAACCAAAGGCCAAATGCTGCCCTTCTTACTCAGACACACAATGTTACTGAAGTAAACAGCTGTAAATAGGATTGGGCACCTGTGCCCAGGTGTTTACCTCACTACAACCCAAGGCCATCCCTTGGTGGGGTAGAGATTATTTCCTTGCAAAACTGGCAATCTATGGGAAGCTTATTTCCACAAACAATTCCAATATACACAAAATATTTCAATTCCTATTATTGTAGCATGCAGGATCTCAGATAAGGAACCACGACCCCTGTGCAAAACACAGAATAAAAACCTAATATATGATTGCACACAAACAAATCCTTTCCCCCATTTCATGGCCAGGTTTGTATTATTTCTGTTAAGTAATCTGAGTGTAAGGCACCACTCCTGCAAACAGCAAACAGTGCTCAGATATTTATTTAACTTTCTGCATGATAAAGTCCCAACTTCACAGCAATCTATTGTCTTTCCCCAGAGGTGCACAGGGCCAGCTACTGCCCTGGGTTCTTGCTGCTGGCTCTGGGGTTTTTCCATCATTCTGCACTGTTTGGCAGTACTGCTTTCAGGAACTAATTTGATTTTCCTCAAACTATTAGTATTCTACCTTTTTGGATTAACCCCCCCATGGATTTAATATCTCTGCTGCCCCCCACCACATAGATAAATAAAAGAGTATTCAAGTTTATAAAATTACATTTTCATAAATGTGTAAACCAGATGGGAATTCACAAGGAAGTTCACAGAAGTTCTTAAGTAACTTGTAGATACTTCATGTGACTTCACAGGATGCTAAAAAAATACTACATAACATAGCACAGTTCATTGTTCCTTCTAAGAAAAAATTATATACATTCCAAGTTTAGGAAGAATTTAAGCATTTCTGCAAATGTTTAAAGACAGAACAAACTTTAATCAGGAGGTAGTTGTCTTCAGTGAACCTATTTATGCATCTAGTTACTTATCTGCCTAATTTAGCATCCCCAGGATCATGGCCTCAGTTTGGAATAACTTAATGAATTTCAGTAGAGTGCCTCAGCTACCACTTGTCAAAATAGGATGATTCAAATGCAAATAAGTGCAAACATGTGCAAAATTAACATTCCTAACAGACAAAGCTTCTCCATATAGGAAGGAATTATTAATACTACTACCAGAGGCAGGCAAGCATAATTCCTCATGTGGACAAACTCACTCTGAGTACCATTTCTGATTTCACCTGAAATGAATTAAAGAAGTTAGACTTAATCTAAAAAAAAGAAGAAAAAGAAAAGTCAGAAGATGCCAGTATGAGAGAGTCTGCGTGAGGGTTATACTACAACCACTGGTTTTAAATTCACACTCTGGCGTGCACAAAAAGAACATTTTTTTATGAAGATAAAAGCCTCCACGTGTAATAACTCGATATATAGACAAGCCCTAGGGGCTTGCATCTTGAGCACTTAACATTTTTGGCCTCATCTTAATGGATAAAAAAAGGTGTGTTTCTCAGTCACATTAGCCCAGTCAAAGGAGCTTAATATGATGAAAAGGCCTTAGGGTTTGGTGAGGCTGAGGTGTAAAGGTGTGAGGCAGCACATCCTCCAGAGCCTGGGCTCCACGGCACTCAGACACTGAACTGGGCTGGGGGATGGCAGGGATAGGGAATGGCAGGGATGGGGAATGGCAGGGATAGGGAATGGCAGGGATAGGGAATGGCAGGGCTAGGGAATGGCAGGGCTAGGGAATGGCAGGGATGGGGAACGGCAGGGATGGGGAACGGCAGGGATAGGGAATGGCAGGGATGGGGAATGGCAGGGATGGGGAATGGCAGGGATGGAGAATGGCAGGGACAGGGAATGGCAGGGCTGGGGAATGGCAGGGATGGAGAATGGCAGGGATGGGGAATGGCAGGGATAGGGAATGGCAGGGATAGGGAATGGCAGGGCTGGGAAATGGCAGGGATAGGGAATGGCAGGGCTGGGGAACGGCAGGGACAGGGAATGGCAGGGATGGGGAATGGCAGGGATAGGGAATGGCAGGGATAGGGAAATGGCAGGGCTGGGGAATGGCAGGGCTGGGGAACGGCAGGGATAGGGAAATGGCAGGGATGGGGAATGGCAGGGCTGGGGAATGGCAGGGCTGGGGAACGGCAGGGATAGGGAAATGGCAGGGATGGGGAATGGCAGGGATGGGGAATGGCAGGGATGGGGAATGGCAGGGATGGGGAACGGCAGGGATGGGGAATGGCAGGGATGGGGAATGGCAGGGCTGGGGAATGGCAGGGCTGGGGAATGGCAGGGATAGGGAATGGCAGGGTGGGGAATGGCAGGGCTGGGGAATGGCAGGGATGGGAATGGCAGGGATAGGGAATGGCAGGGATAGGGAATGGCAGGGCTGGGGAATGGCAGGGCTGGGGAATGGCAGGGATAGGGAAATGGCAGGGATGGGAAATGGCAGGGCTGGGAAATGGCAGGGCTGGGAAATGGCGGGGATAGGGAATGGCAGGGATAGGGAATGGCAGGGCTGGGGAATGGCAGGGCTGGGGAATGGCAGGGATAGGGAAATGGCAGGGCTGGGAAATGGCAGGGCTGGGAAATGGCGGGGATAGGGAATGGCAGGGATAGGGAATGGCAGGGATAGGGAATGGCAGGGCATGGGGAATGGCAGGGATAGGGAATGGCAGGGCTGGGGAATGGCAGGGCTGGGGAATGGCAGGGCTGGGGAATGGCAGGGCTGGGAATGGCGGGACTAGGGAATGGCGGGATAGGGAATGGCAGGGATAGGGAATGGCAGGGCTGGGGAATGGCAGGGATAGGGAATGGCAGGGCTGGGGAATGGCAGGGATGGGTGCCTGGCCTCTGTTACCCTATTTTCCTACAAACTCTGGGTCCATTCGTGTGGGGGGCAGCTGTTGTCCAACAGAAGTCCGGATATTTCACAGAGGGGAGCCAGTGAGAAAACACAAACTAGAATGCAATGTTTTTTCCTCATGGACTGTGAATGCCTCCAAAGAGAGCAGTTAGATGGAGTCTAGGCAAACTGGACCTCCACACTGTGTGCACTGCTCCAGAGCCCCTGGTACCTGGAATTGTCCAGCTGCCTGGGGATGCTGCTCAGCATGAGAAGCGAGGGTTTTCCCCCACCATGGCAGCAAAAACCATCTCCCCCAACTGCTGGGAAAGCCCCCGCTGCCCACGGAAGGGGGTGTGTGTTACACCCACTACCCAGGCTGTGCTGCTGCCTGAAGTAAGGCACATCCACAACATGACAAGTAAGCAAAACTGATGAAAAGAAGAAACAAACATTTCAAGTTTAAAACTAGGCTTCCACAACACATTGGTTAGCATACGACAATTAGCATATGCTAACATTTTTTGTAGCCCAGCCAAGTTTAGTACAAATTAACCAGAAGTCACGTATTTGTATGATGTAATCTTGATTTTGTCACTTGATTTAGGCTTTGTCTAGGACTCTTTTAAATTGTCCTGGGCTTTGTTTTTTATTACTGAAGAAAAGCCAGTAATTTGGCTATTTCTGAACTACGTGGGTGAATATAAATGCAGATGTAAAACAAATATCACGTGCAGCTGATGTGGTTGCTGCACTCAGCTGCCCCTGCACCTTCAGCCTGAAGTTTGCTACAGGGAGAACTATATAGGATTTGCAGCAGCACCAAAGTTGCTGCAGTTTTCCAAGCAGCACACTGAAGCAAGCAGATGTTGAATACAGTCAATTATCAATTTAGCACAGGGTAAGACAAAGTGGTTTCATATACTGAACATTTGAAATGTTAGCATGTTGCTGATGTAGCTTAAATGCAGCCTTTTGTGATAACTTGGACTTTTCTGCAATGGGAACACAAGTGTAAAGAGAACAAAAATTAAACTTTTATTTGGTTTATGTAGAGTGATGAATGATCATTAAACTGGCAGAGTTCTGAATTAATGTCATATAACAGAAACTATCTGGATCCCATTCCTGAGAGAATCCAGAATCATTTTCTTATTATTTATGTTCCATAAACCACTTTAATTCTACAAAGGCAAAATGATATTTACATTCCAGTTGTCATTGTCCTTTAATTGTAACAGGATCATATTCCTTAACTAGCTGATTCAAGACAACATCCTGTCTTCAACTTTCTCTGTTATGAAAGTATTTGTGGTTAAGCACATTGGGACAATTTAAGATGTTTTGAAGTTAAAACCGCTAGCATGCCTTGTTTCACTTATGCTTCAGAAATTCCAAAACTACAGAAACGTTTAAGGAAGGCTAGAATGTAAAATTCTAGTTGTAAGTTTCAACACTGCCTACCCTTGAAAGTTAGAAAAAAAGAGGGTGTGTCAGCTCACCTGAGTTAGTTTAAAATGAACTAGAGGATCTCTTAACATTCAATAAAGCAGACAATCTGTTCATTCAATATTATGTATTTGCTGCAAAAACGTGTGTTTTCCAGACAGCGATAATTTATAATAGGTGGTTAGTGTGGCCAAGGTATAAACGTAAAAATTTTCCTGACAGCACTGTTCAAATATCCTGAATCAACAAAGCACTCCCACACTGGATTTATGTGTGGTGACACGTCTCCCAGCTCGTCCCTCTGCCTTCTCTGAGTGACAGATAACGCCAGCAAATACAGTTTCCTACAATTCCATCTCTGCTTCAGGTTCCTGCTCATGAGGCTCTCTCAGCCCTACATAGTTCTTCACACTTTTGATTGCCACAGCAGTGGCTGCAGCTGTTCACAGCCAAGACCTGCCCAGCTGTGTTTGGACACACAAGGAGATAAGGCACAGGAGCAGAACTCACAGGCTCAGTCCCTAATTCACTCCGGTGCTAGACCACACTACACCAACGCTTAGTCCTGCCTCCACTCCCATTTTATATCATTTTAGATACATATACAATTGATGTACTGCCAAAGAAAAAATAATTACACATTTTTGTATAAGACACACATCCCAAAGCTCAACCCCTCGCAGGTGATCTAAAGGTATCAAAAAACATTCCCATGGGGGGACTGGATGAACCACGCACGGACAAGTGAACGCAGCGATTTTGCGGGACGCGTCCCTGCCGTGGGATGTGGCAGCTATTCCCCACAGCCCCAGCAGTGGAGGTGAGCCCACAGTGGGCTCACGTGTCGCAGCTCCAATCATTTTGCACATGCAGACTGGCTCTGACACATCCGAGGCTCACCCAAGCCGTGGCGCATGTGCACTACTGGGTCTGCTCACGCACAGCCAGTGTTTCAGGAGATGGCCATTTTTTTTATTTATGGACCAGATGGCAACCTGGCAACTCCAGCAAATGCCACACCACCGATCCCACTGTGCAGAGGCAGTGGCCTTTTCCTTCCCTCTCCCTGCCCTTTTTCTGTCTACTCCACCCAAGCCTGGGCCTGTATGGCATTAAATGTTTTCAGTTAAATTACGCTAACTTGCCCGAGTTAACAAAATTCAAAGGCACTTTCTTCTCTCAGACAACATGTAAACACATTAAGATCCCATATCTGAAACTGTATGAGCAGTATACCCATGCTGTCATTTGCAGACTTCATAACACAAACATTTAACTCAGGATGTGTTTTTTTATTTGTCATAAACGATTATATTTTCAGTGATAGGGCCAAGAAAGCCATACCAACGATCCAGCTGTTCTCCTTGGCTGAACAATAGGGATGGCTCTATAGAATTTTATACATATTTAAGTGGAGACAAATGTGTTACTTTCTAATGTATTTCATACATTATATGAAAATACCAAAAAGGTCTAGTTTAATTACTCACAAACCCAGGAAAGAAATCAACAAAGGTTTTATGTTACAAAATGGTTCTGAAGAAAACAGGCCAGCAAAAGTCGTACTTGCCACAGTATACAATTTAATTTTGTATTCTGACGCTGACAAGTGAAAAATTGGGGAAGGAAAAGCAGTGTAAAGGTCTGGATTGCTCTGTGTTTATTTTTACTTAAAAAAAACAAAACAAAACAAAACAAAAAAACCAACTAACATCAGCCCCTCCTTCCCTCTTTGTACCTGTGTGATACCCCATGCCATTTTATCAACTGGCATTCAAACAGAAACCTAAAAGCCACTGGAAGCACGCTCCGTGCGGGGCTCTCAGGATGTGTTTACTCGCACCCTTAGGGCTATCGCTCCCCACCACGTCTGCAAGTCCGGCGAAGTTCCCGAACCCGCCCGCCAAGCACGAGTCACCGCGCTGCGCTCCTGTCCGGGCGCCCCGCTTCGTGATTCAGCATCTGCGCCCCGAACCCGCTCCCGCCGCACCCGCCGCTCCGGCCCCGGGAGGGAGGGAGGGAAGGAAGGAGGGAGGGAAGGAGGGCCGGCCGGCCGGGCTGGGGCCCCGCGGGGGCGGCTCAGGGGTGTCCTTGGGGCGGTGCCCGGCGCGGGGGCCCCGGGCCGGCCGCGCTCCGCTGGAGCCGCTCCCGCCGCGGGCAGCGCCCGGGAGGAAAGTCCGGGGGTGCGGCCGCTTCCTCGCCCCGTGGCCGGACTTTTCTCCGGCTGCGAGGCTGCGGCGTTCCCCCGCCTCCCCTCGGAGCCCGAGTCCCCGCTGGCCTCCGGGACACGTTAAATCCCGTGTAATGAGGCTTAACCCCGCCCCGCAGCCGGGCGGGCAGGCAGCCAGCCAGCCGGGGCCCTGCCCGGGGAGCCCCCCCCCCGCCCCGAGCGCCTGCAGCTGTTCCAGCCGGAGCTACTGGAAAGCGGCCACGCTCCCCAGACTTTGTCTCCCTCGCACACAGCGCTGAACTCTGCTCCCTCCCTCCTTCCCATCCCCCGGGGCGCCCGCGGCTCCCCCCGCCTCCACCGCCCCGAGCCGCAGACGCGCGGCTGGGGGAAGGGGGAGCGCTCCCGCCGCCGGGCTCCCGCCGCGTCCCCGGGGGCTCCGCGGGGCTCGGGGGGAGCGAGCGCCGCCGGGGCAGGCACGGAGCGCTGCCCCCGGAGCCGCGTCCTGCGGAGCGCAGCCCGCGTGCGGGGAGCGGCCGCTCGCATCCAGAAGGGGGTTTTGCTTTTCCACGGGGAAATAAATAAAAAGAAATAACAAGGGCGGGGGAGCGCTGGGGCAGCGGCCGGCGCGCGGTGCGGTGCGCCCCGTGGCGCCGAGTCCCGTCCGGGCCCCGCTCCGCGGTTTCCCCGCAGCCCGGCGCGGCCCCAGCCCAGCCCGTGAGGTCGGCGAGGCGGCGGATGGGTGTCTGCGCCGGGGGACGGGCGGTGGGCGGGCGGGGCAGGCGCAGTGTGGGGCCGCGGCAGGGGAGGAGGAGGAGGGCGGGCGGTCGCTGTGTCTATGTGTCGCACTGGCGGGGGGGAAGGGAGTCGGGGAGGGGGGGGTTACACACCAGGGCAGCGCCGGGATCCCTTCTCCACCCCGCGGGGAGGGGGCAGGGCGCCGCCTCCTCCTCCCCCTTCCTCCTCCCCCTTTTTCACCCTTCCTCCTCCTTCTTTCCCCAAAGTTAAACTTCCTGCTCCCGGCCCGGCTGGGAAGGGGACGCGGAGCCCGGCCGGACTCAGCCCCTCGACACACACAACAGCTGGAGCTGTCAAAACTTCCTCCGCTCGGCCTCGGCCCCCACCGCCTCCGCCGCCGCCGCCCGCTCCTCCTCCGCCCCCGGGGGCTCTGCGCGGGGGGAGGGCGCAGGGCCAGGGTACAATGAAGCGGCGGCCGCCGCAGCCGGGCAGCGCAGCAGCCGGAGCCGCCGCCAGCGCCCGGGGCCTCTGAGCGGGGGCGCCCAGCGGCGGGACCAGCCGCGTCTCTCTCGCTCGCTCTCTTCACCTCCCCCAGCCCCGACAGACCCCGTCGAGCCCGGGGAGGGTGTTATTGTGTGTGAGACCCTTCCTTCCGTCCTCTGCGCTTTCTCTTCGCCCCCCCCCCCCCCTCCCCTCCTCCTCCTGCTCTCCCATGCTGCTCCCCCTGCTACCTGTGCTGGTCGGCGGCGGCTGAGGCCAGCGATGCGAGGCGGAGGTGGAGGAGGCGGAGGTGAGGAGGAGAGGAGCCGCGGGAGCAGGAGGAGCATCGGGATCCCCATCACCATCCTCATCTTCATCCTCATCATCATCATCCATGTGTCTCTCTCGTCCTGCTGACTAGGATGTCAACGGAGGACAAGAGTCTGGTGGTGGCGGTGGTGGAGCCGCCTCAGCAGCAGCAGCAGCCCCCCGAGCCTGGAGCTCCCCCCCAGCAGCAGCAGCAGCAGCCACAGACAAAAGACCTAGGGGCCGGCCTCGCAAAGATGGCGCTTCCCCTTTCCAGAGAGCCAGAAAGAAGTAAGTTCAGCGTTTGTGTGTGCGAGGCAGAGAGGGGCCGGGGCAGGCGGCCAGGCGCAGGCAGAGCTGTCAGTGGAGACTCGCTGCTCGTCGCCCCCTCCCTCTGCCTAATGCCATTTTGAGAAGGGCCCTTCTTTCTTCTCCTCCTCTCCCCTTTGCACTTTCCCCTCCTCCTCCTCCTTTTTCACCTTTGTCTTCCTCCGCCTGCTCTCGCTTTTCCACTTTTCTCTCACCATCCCTATTCCTTTCTTCTCCTCCTTCTTCGGAGTTTCTCTTTAGCTCTTCCCCCTTCACCCTCTTCCTCCTTTTTCCCCTTGCCTTTGCACCTTCCCCCTTCTTTTTGGGTCCGTTCCCTTGCAGGACGCTCGGCTGCCTTCAGCGTCGCCTGGGTACTCCCCGTGCGCTGACGGTAGTTCCTCGTCGCTTTCCCTCGTTATGCCCCCCCGTTCCCCTCCTCTTTTTGGGAAGGAAAACACGGTTCTCGGCGGGTGGCGGGGAGGACACCCCCGCACCCCCCGCGCACACGCAGAGTTGAGGCAGGAGTTTCTCGGCGGCGCGGGGGGAGCTGTCAGCGGCCGCCGCACGGAGGGACGCGCCGGCGGGACGGTGCCGAGGCACAACAAACACACGGAGGGAGGGGGCGGAGGATGGCGGGGGCAGCCCGTTCCCAGGCGCTGGCGGCTCTCCCTTCGCCGCGGCCTCTCCCCGCCGGGGGCGCGGGCGCTCGCCCGGCCCGGCGCTCCCCCCGCCCCGCCGGGCGCTCCCCAGGGGCCGGCCCCCTCCCGCAGCCCCGCTCCCCGCAGCCCCGGGCCCGGATCGCTGCGGGCGGCGCTGCCCCGCGGGCGGAGCGGGGCGGCCGCGCTGTCGCTGCGGGGGCCCGGGGTGCGGGGCCCGGCCGCAGGAGGGGAGCGGCCCCCGCGGCCGCTGCCCGGGAAGCGCCGCTGCCGCGCTGGCTGCGCTCCCCGCGGGTTATTTTTGAGTGGGATGGAGCTTGCCATGGCATAGCTGATGGCAGCGGTAATAGGGCAAAGCTGGGCGGCACGTTTGGCCAGGGAACGTCAGGAGGTGACCAAAACAGCTCCTGCGCTGTGAGGTCTGACCGAGCCTCGGGGTTCAGAGGTTGTTCCCTTTGTTTTGGGGGACGCGCTCAGTTTGACGCTGCCCTGTTTGTCCTGACGCTTCCCTTAACGCCCACCCCAAACATCACTGCCAATTCCCGTGCCGGAATCTTTTTGGTCGGAAAAGACCTTTAAGGTCAAGCCCGACCGTAAGGTCACGGTGGAAGTCTATGGCATGACAAGGGATTCTGCTGGGCTGGACCTAAGCACATGCGAAGACCATGCGTCTTTTATGCGCATTTGTTTTTACAAATATATAAGTATCCCAGGACAAAACTATCATTAGTTTGAGATACGTGTTTTTGTTTTTCTTTTAATTGTTGTTGTCATTGATGAAAGTTTACCTGCTAAGGTTTTCATGTCACCTCTGGTTTTGGGGAAGGCATGCTGTTCACGGCTCCATCTTTTCATTATCTTATGTATTTTCCTGATAGAAGTTTTAATATAGCAGTCATTGAAAGTAGTTGGCAAGTACACGTGGTGAAGTTTTTGGGTTCATCCTCTTTATGCTTACTTTTACATACTTTGGTTTTGTTTCTACTTACAGAATCCAAACCTTACATAGGAAACCTTTGAGTGTTTTATTTTAGAGGAATTTTTTCTGAAGAAAAATGCAGATGCAACTGGCATGTACCAGTCTGCACAAAAAACCTAAATAGTGTTATATGTGAAAATTGACATACCTTGTTAGGCCAGTTTGAGGCTGTGTATGCACTCTTGAGGAAAAGTGTGTGTTAAAGAGGTAATTCCTTGCCTTCAGTTAGGTTTTTGGTGTCATGGGAATGTTGTTGGGTAGGTTTAGGAAAAAATAAAATATTGCTGTAAAATATGAGCTTATGCTGACATGACTGTAAGTGTTTGTGTAAAAATGGGAAATTAAATTAGCTGACACAAAAATTAAAATTAATCAATGCTCTTTCTGTTCACACTCTGTTTGTTCCTGACTGGCATGGTACTCCCTGTTGTGCTGCATCTTTCTGCAAATCCTGTACTTTTGGTAAAGGCATTATGACATAGGTCATAAATGCTTTTTAAGCTAGGATTTTATAAAAAAGAATAGTTACTTTCTAACCTGCTCAGCATACGTATAGACTGGTGGTTTGTAGTTGCATCCATTTTGGGAAGAAAATGGTTTTATTTTGTGAGTTTTTCTGTTTACAAAATACTGATTACAATTAGCCTAGCAGATACAGAAATAAGAAAACTATAAATAATTTCTGTTTTTTCCTTCAGAGTACTTGGTCCCATCTTCCTTTTCACTTCTGTGCTTTCCAGTTGGATTAATGTGCCTCATGTAAACCAGATAAAAGAGCATATGTCAGGCCATTTTCTGTACTGTAATCACATGTCTAAATCACTATTAGCCAGTCAAATTGTTCAACTGCTTTATCCCATTATAGGAAATGTTCCACTGAATGTTCAGTCTAAGTGCAGTCTAAGTAATGATAAAACGAAGAGCCCTGCATTAAACTGGCAAAGCCAGAATAGAATAATTCCTCAGCTGTGGATGCTTCCATTAAACAGCCATATTGGAGAGTGCTTTAGGTTGATACTTTACCTTCTTTGAAGACCATGTTTTTAAGCAAATTTGATGAGTTTAAGCAGACAGATGGAAAACTGCCTTGAATCTGTTCCTATGAGATGCCAGGGAATCTCAAGCCTTCCCAGAAGTAGGCTTGTGTTAAGGGAGCAGAGGGTTCTTCAGTGGGACAGTGCTTGCCCACATCTCATTCTGCGTTTTACCTGGTTATCAGTAAAAATACCAGTGGTGCTGTGGACACAGATAAGTACAGGGAACAGTGGAGGCTTCCTGTAGGTGAAGAACTGGGAGTCAGTGTCATCAGTACCTGGAGAGAGGTGCAGATGGCAGAATGTGGTGCTAGAACAGCCTTTTATCATTGTTTGAAGGATGTGGCTTCATGTAGCACTGCCAGGAGAGTTAATCTTAGGTGAACAGTTCATTTTTTATTATTTATATTGTAATTGTGCCTAGAGGCCAGGGCACCATTACACTACATGCAGTACAAATGCATAAGCAAAAGTCGTTCCTGCACAAACAATTTCTTAATTCAAATGTAAAGATAAGACAGCATGTAAATGTAAGAAATGTATTGGGAAAGCACAAGGGAGCTGTGAGAAAGCTGTGAGCAAAAGAACATGTAGAAGTTCAAGTACCCTGGCTATCTCAGCATCGGGGAGTGATTCACAGGCATCCGACTTGGAGGATATATTTAAAGCAGAGTAGCATTGTCACCCTGTGGATTTTCACAGATAGCTGGTGTCCTGCCTGAGCTGCCAGCCCAGCACTCCTGTTTTCTGCCTTATTTTTTGACAAGGGGGTATCTGTCCAGAGCAATTCAAATTTAAGAGGTGGAGCAAGAACAGGCCATGCAGAGCCTTGAAATTTAGAGCAAGGAGGTTGTTCATGCTATGGTGCATCAGGAAGAATTCAGAGAACTGTAACCAAAGCAGTGAACAAAGAAAATATTTTTTATAGTATTGCCTTCCTGCCTCAAAAGGTACAAAGACTGAATTTATAAAAGTTGAAAAAAGATAATGAAGTTGCATTATTAAAGTTAGGACATGGTGGAGAAGAAAGAAGCTTTCAGATGCATGGTAAAAAGAACTCTTGCAGAGGAAAAATGGAAATAATTAGGTGCCACCTCACTATATGGCCTGAAATCTTGGGAACTTAACTCTTGCTTGGATTATACCTCATGTTTCAGGGTAGAGACCTGAAGGATAGGAATATGGTCGAAAAGAAGTTACAGAGTAGGAGTTCTATTTTAACTATACTGTCATTGTATGAACAGCTGATTGTTCATGAAATTGTATCAGAATAGTATTGTACAGGTGCAGTAAACATTTTTGTAATCAGTTTTAAGTAGCAGAGCTTTCTTAATCTCTACAAGTTATAAGCAGCACAAACAGATGCAGCTTCTTAGCAAAATTTAGTAGCAGAAGTCTTATTGATTGTCACCCATTGTAGATCAGTGTCTAAGCTCACTTTAAACTTTATTTTCAGCATCGATCAGATCTTGATGTATGTTACAAGTTACTTTCACAAATGTGTTTAGTTTAAAGCAGCATATAATATTGCTTTCAAAATTGTGGAGAACATTTTGTGTGTCTTTTTTTAATTATCTGTGTTTCAATTTTCATAGTAGTTTTTCATTACTTTCGCCAATGTAAGCTGCAGTAGGTTTCCAAAGACCAGTGATTTCATATATGCAGATACTTTGAGGACCCTTTTGCCAGCAAATGAGTATTTGAGAATTTTTATCATCACTGTAGTTGCACTTGCATTAGGGTAGGCTAATATTTAAAGATACCTACTCTCATTTCAGAAGAACCTTAACAGTGTTGGATGGAGCTTTATAGCTCAGCTGTGTTTCTTTAGTTCATCACACTCCTTCTGTGTGATACTTGTGTCTTTACTTGCCTGCCCTTTTCTGAGTTCAAAATTTTGACATTTGCAAATGTAAAGATGTATGTTGTGTTGTAGAATAAAAATGTCCCTAAACCAGGTCACAGTCAGGGAAGGTCATCTCTACCTGGCAAGACTGGGGTCTTCTGGACAAGCTTTTTACAACTATTGTACAGCAAAGGGTTAATGTATTAAAGCAAACACTGGCCTGTACAAGCCACGTGTATCAAACTGTTTGGCCAAAAGCCAGAAGGCACATAGTGGAACACAGAGTGAGGAGGAGATGAGGTGTGAGGATTGAAGTTGGCTCTTTGCAGAACAGGGCTGAGCTTTGTGCCATTTCCTTCAGCAGCCCATGTTCTGTGATTTCCTCCACTGTATTTGAATTACCAAGCAATTCCCTAACTGCTTTATGTATTTTTTTGCATAGGAGCCTGGCTTACAGTGCTCAGGAGGTGAATGATATCTGTATTAATCTTCAGCTTTTCAGTTCTTGATAAGTACTTGTGTGATGGATAGGATGTATTGAATTGTTTTGCTGTAAAGTTGTTAAAATGTAGATTCATGTAGACTCTTCACTTGTGTCTTGGTGAATTCTTGGGTGAATGAAGTTAAACTGAATGATGAAAACAGATGCACAGTTTCCCCAGTTTGAAAAAGACTACGCTTGCTGTGAAGGACTTTTCGGGACTATTTTTTTGACATTTCAGTTATTAGTTTATGTTTGTATTTAATGATTCATTGAACTTCTGTAGGACTTGTCACGAGAGAACCTCCAAGAGCTGTCGGGCAGATCAAGTGTGATGGCTGTCTGAAATCTCAACACATTGGTCACAAGGTGTGTCTTGCCCAGTCTCTTGGTTGCTGCTCTGAGCCATCTACACACCACACATCTCTTCATCCTGTGTGCAATGACACAGGAGACTTTTCCCAGCTTAAAACAATAAACCAGTTCCATTTTCTTGGCTTTGCTTGTGGATTTTTTTTTTTCTTGTTAGCATGTTAACTCCTACTAACTTCTTGTCATTGTTCTTTCATAAGATAAGTAATTGGAAATGGACATTTCTATTCTTTGTCATCATTTCAGCTGGGAGATGGTTTTCCAAGGCAGTTGGCTTGCTGAGAATAGGTGAACTCTGCCTTTCTCAGGCTGGAGTTGTTTTTTAACTCCTTGCACTACAGCAATATTGGAGGGGTAGCAGGGTTATGTATTACCAGGGAAAACAGAATTTCCTTATCGTCCGCTAATGATCATTCCCTTATACAGTGTTATTATACACTAATGCTGTAAAATTAACTGTTCAAGAAATGCTGTCATAGGTACTCTAAAATGTTATTAATTGTTAAATAATGAGGTGACTGACAATTCCAGGAAATACTGAAAGCTTTTTTCCTTTCCATGTTCAATATATTCGATCACCAGTTCATACAATCTGCATGGTTCATATAGTTTGGATAAATATAGAGGAGCAAGATTTCACTACTTTTTTGCTGGTAACTTGTACTGAATTCTACATTTTTTGTTGTTTTATCCCCACTGGAAGGATGGCACTAGACAGTGCTGTTCATGCCATTGCTCTGTTAGTCAAAATAAGTTGGGGCACTTGTTTCAAGAACTACGCTGAGTACGTTCTTCTAACAGCATTGGTGCTTTTGAAAGCAAGTAAGATAAAGTAGAAAGCTCTTAAAACCTATAATATTTATTACTTACAGTAACATAGGCTCTGAGTGTATGGAGTGAATCAGGTGGTTATTTTCTCCAAACACCATAAATCTTAAGCTGGCTCTGGCAGCAAAAAGGAGCAGCAGCGCTGCCCTCCCTCCACTACCAGCTGTTTGTTCTCTCCCCTATGCTGACCCAGGCGCTTGTGGTGAGCTTGCACTGGGAAACTGAGCTGGGGAGAACTAACCTGGCAGAGAAACGTGTTTGTGATAGCACGGGGCAGGAGGAGGAGGAGGAGGCCAGGGCGAGGGCCAGGCTGCTGGAGAGAGGCAGAGCTGCCAGGGCGCAGCCTTGGCTCTCTGAAATGTGGGGTCTTTTGGTTTTCAGGCTGAGTCCTTCGAGCTTTCCAAAACAGGAGTACGTTCAGGAGAGGGAGATTTTTACAGCCTATGGTCACACAATGCTGGTTCGTTGGTTGTTTAAAAGGAAATAGAGATGTTCAGAGGGTTCTTCCGGCATATAGATAGAGGAGCTGTTCTCATCTTCCTTGCCTCACACATTGGCATTGATTAAATAAGGAATTTCAGTTTCACTTTGATCCTGGGTGGGCATCATTCTTAAATTGAGTTTTTAAAACACCCTCAAATAACAATGTAAGTAAAATATTTTATGGTAACAATAATTTCTGGTGTCCTGGAGGCTCCTTCCTACAAGTGTATCAATATATAGGCATTGTAATAAAATCAAATGAGATCTTGCTTCTTTCAGAATGTTTTTGCCTTTCCCATTTTTTGGGGGAAGTATTTTTACTCAATCACACATGCACCCAATCCTTTTGCCAGCCATTTCCATATAAATTCATAACTACAAATTTTCAGTGCTGCATTCTAATTGCTTTTCTTGAAGAAACTGCTGGAAGCACTATCAAACTAGGATGTTTCCACCCAGACTTTTGGCAGTGAGTGGGGGAGGGAAAAAAAGGATTTTTTTTCTCTATTACTACGTTATTACTGAAAATAAAGTCTTGCCAAAACTAGTTTTAATTAGACTCTCAGGAAAAAAAAAAAAAAAAAAAAGCTTTATGAAAAATTACCAGTTTTTTACTTTCCCTATTATATATTTATTTTCCTTGGAGCATGTGCAGTTGAGTCACTTGTATGGCATAGTAAGATAAAAGGGATTTTTGGTGGCAAGGATGTGGTCCAAATGTGCAGTCTCTGCCACTGACCATTTACTGATAATCTGAGGTGGCTCTTTGTGGTGTGAGTACTGTCTGGAAGCTGTAGCTGATCCAGAATGACTTTTGGAACATGCCAGTATTCGTGGAACCTGGAATTTCCAATAATGATGTCTTACCCTCCTGTCTGTCTGACAGTGAAGACTGTCTGCAGTGTTCCTAGGGCTCAAGAGAACAGGATAGGATGGCTCCATATTGTTATTAATAAAGAGAGGTGTAATTCTGTATTAAAATTTAGGAGATTTATTAGTAAGCCATTTCATAAACCTAGAATGTGAGTTATTCAGGGTTCTTTTTCCTGAAGTGTGAAGTTTAGATGCACAATGAAATTCTTTCAAGTAAAAGGAATATTTTGTTTTCCTGTATCAGCAGAGATAAATGGAACTGTGTGACCAAAAAAGACTTCAGGGTGATCTTGCTCATCCTTTTGTGTGTTGCATATCTGTTCCATTTCTGACAAATGGTTCTCTGACTTCGTTTTTGAAGTATTTAGTGAATGCAGTTCCCCTGTACCTCTTGGCAATTGGTTTCAGTAACTAATTTTGTACTGTATAAAATAAATATTCTCTATTGCTGATTAAGCCAGTTTTGTCTTCTGTTACTCACAGCTAAGACTCCACAGCTGAAATGGAGAACAATTCTTATGCAGAACTTTTATTTATCAGGTGATTGTCTCCTTTGTTCTGCACTTATCAAGCTTAACCTCTTTAGCAACATAATATTGATTCAACTGATTTATCCTTCAGAAGGTTGCTAGTCTTTATTAAGTTTCACTTGGCTGATATGAGCCACTCCTCAATTTATCAGAATGATTTTTATTAACATATTTTCTTCAAAAATATTTGTAGCTCCTGCCTCTGCCATGTATTGTATATAACTCTCCTGTATGTGTCAATGTCTTCATGCAGGTCCTGGAGGAAGGGACTTTCTTGCAATGTTCATCTACATGGATTGAAGAGAATTTGCAGATAAAAACCTTCTGAGTGCCATAGCTCATTGTTGCCAGCCTCTCTTAGGGCATTTTTACCAGGCCTGAATTTAGGGAAGATGATTGCTCATAGTTTAGAGATTACTTCTCTCTGTTTCTTAATCATTGTGTGAAATACTTCCAGTCCTGCTGACTTGAATTTCTCTGGTTATTTAGTCTAGCAACAAAATCAGTTTCTAGTATTAGCTACAATAAGTCTGTTTTATGAAGGCTAAAATACAGTAAATGGCATTTGAGCCTGTTTTGTTATATGTTTGTTCTTTCTAAACACTGTTTGTACAGACTTTTGTGTTTTCCTTCTTACTTCTAAAATATTTCTGAAACTTTGTTTGCCTTTTATATTGCACAGTGGTAATACTGCATGCTGTGCTTTTATCTCTTCTGATTTTTATTCCTGACAGTTTATGCTGTTCCTTTATATTCATTAAAATGCCCTTGTTTCCATTCTTAATATGATTCTTTCTAGTTTCAGACCCTTATTACTGGCTGCTTTTGATGTAGCCTGTATTGTTCATATACATTTCCTATCTCTCCCCTGCTTTGGAATACTTTGCCATTGTGCACATTCCAGTTCAATAACTGCCAGTCCTTCTTTAAATTGTAGTCTCAAGAGATTCTAGCAACAAGTTCAAAGAGTTTGTTGAAATTTGCTTTTCTTCTTTCAGTTAATTGAAGATAAAAATTTGCTCTCCTCTCTCTGCTGCTCTCACTTTCCCCCTTCCTTGGCACAGCGAGTGCTTCTCGTTACCACTTCCAGCCAAATCACTGTACACATTGAGATGTTTAAAATGGAGCCTGCCCTAATAGAGTGAAGTGTGAAGTAACTGCTCTTCTGGCACCCTCAACTTTGTGAAACAGTTGTCCTCGGCGTTTTCACAAACATGTTGGGCTGTTTGTTCTGATATTTTGGTTTTCTATTAGACGTATGGATGATGAAGGCCTCCTCTAACCCTCTGAGATACGTGCTCTGAAAACTTCTGTCATCTGAATCCAAAGACTCAGCAGCTTCCTCAGATTTTTCTCTCCAGCCTTCCCAGTTCCTTTTTCCCTAGTTCCGGTTCTCTGTTGCTTACATGTTTGTTTCACCTTCAGCTTTTTTCCTTCTGGGTTTTTTTCCTTGTAATAAAAGCAAATGACTATTTTTTTTCTTACTGTGGCCCACTGAGCTACATGAGACTAGAACTTAGAAATGGGCTGGATTGTTTTTCTTGTGACAAAAAGCTTGGAAAAGGGAATTTTGAAATAAAAAGAACTGATCGTTTCAGTTTCCTTAAACTTTTCCATTTCTAAGTGGGGCTAATTTGTGGCTTTGCTTGTGTTTTGTATGGATGAGGGGCATGGCTGTAGCCAGCAATAGTGTTCTGGCACATGAAACACTCGGCTTCCTGTCCATGGTTGTGAAAAACTCAGCAGGGATTGTTTGGAGTTGCTGGACACTGTTGTCCCCAGTGTTGTCCCCACTGTCACACAGTTTCAGTGGTTGCTCATCCAGTTCTGACCACTCTGTCAAATAATTCTCAAGGCTGGCTCAAGGTTTTGTGTGGTCCCCACGCTGTTCCCAGCATAGATTGTGTGTGGCTGCTTTGTGTGGGGGGTTGGGAATTAGATAGCATGGATGGAAGCTGTCCGGTGCTTGTCAGCCTCAAGGCCAGCACCACCAGCCAAGTTTAATGGACTGGTATAACCATAACTGCATTTGTTCTGTTGTTGTTTCTCCTCATTCTTTTAAGGAGGAATTCAATCAAACTGATAGAATTCTCATCAGTTTCACTTCCAGCCTCCTGGGCAAGCAGTGTGCCACAGTTAATGTTCTCTAGCCCACAGGGATGTGAGTTTAGGAGGAACAGCTCACAGCTGAATTGCTCTGGAGGGAGCAGAGGAGATGGGATGTACAAGCCATGAGGCTCTGGGAAATCTGGCTTTCACTGCTATTTCAGGCTTCTCACACACAATGTTTCCTGGTTCATGTTTTGAGTAATTAACCTTGCATCAGGCATCCTGGTAGAGATTTATACAAAGGAAAGTGCAGAACACATTTGGCAGGAAATTCTAATTTATATTTCTGCCTGTGTCTTCCAGAAACCATTTAGGACGGAACTGGGCCCAGATATGTGAGGGTAACTCAAGAAATAAATGATCTATAGGCAAAATTATATGAAGAAATAATCCCTGAGCTCTTTCATGTAGCGCTAAGGGCTGGCTCATGTCTGGCTATTCTATTGTATCTTTCTTTAATGGAATGGGAGAGTTTTCTTTGTCATGCAGTATGCTGTGAACAGCTTGGAAATGTATTAATTTCAATGTATTAGTTGGTAAAGAATAAATATAAAAGCTTGGTAACATTTCATGTGCTATGTGGTCTTCTCAGACAAGGATACATTGGTAGAGCAGAACAGAGAAAGTACTGTTAGTAATGAACCTACTTTATGGACAAGCAGAAAATCTTGATCTCAAGGCTTGTTAACCAGATGCTGTCAGTGGGGGTTTTAAATTACTGATAATGTAAATAAATATTTGTTTAAGAATCTTTTCCGTTTACTTTTTTTTTTTTTTTTTTTTTTTTAATTCATGTGTCTGTTTTCATTTTACTTGCTATGGGCTGTCTTCATAGACAAAAAAAAACAACCCAGTTTTTACATTGTTAGCTTGACCATGTTATTTTAAAGGCTTTTTTAGACCAATGAGAGTTTCTTGTCTATACTTAGTTAACATGCTCACACTTAGAAAAGTGAAGTCATAATTGTCTTGGACATGTTTAAACTTGCTGAGTTGAAGCTTGGGCTCTCATCTATTCCGTATCTTCTCAGATGCACTGTTTTCCTCATGTGGCTAGAATTTGGAAAAGTATTGTGATAGACATTTGTTAGCTGGCTTTTATCTAAAGACTTTAAAAGTTGTTCATTCACGTTGTTAAGTATTTCTGGATTGTGTTTGGTTCGTGGGTTTGGGTTTTTTTTTTGTTTCTTTGGTTTTTTTCCCTAGCGTGTAGCCTGAACTGAACGTGGGGAATTTACATCTGCATGGATATGACCACGTCATGTGGTGTCAGAGCGTATTCTATAACAGCTATTAGTAATGGGCCTTGGGGACAGGGCAGAGGCTGAATTTTAGCTGCTGTAGTCATGCCACCTAGGTTTCTTTTTTAGCAGCATTGTGATGGTCTAGTTTCTGTCTGAATTGTTTTCTTTCAAAACTTGAAAGGAATAATTATATTTATTTTACTATTCTAAAGGAGCTTACTAATGAAAGGAGGAAGTGTCTTTAAATTCTGCTGAGCTCTTTATGCTTAGTCAGAAGAATGAAGTAGTTATCTCTGAAATGCAATTCAGATGGACTGGGGTCTGAGCAAGGGCAGTCTAATAGGAAACACTAAACAAAGGTGTTTAGATGTGATTTAGGTTGTCTGATTATCACCTTTGTGCTCTGATCTCTGTTGTCTGTATTTGGAATAAGTTATTTCAGATAGGGTCCCCCCATCGGATTTCAGCACTGTGTGTAAATACACAGCTATGTAAACAACAAATTGAGCTTCAAAATATTTTTAAACCATTTTGGGAACTGACGGACCTGCTTTGAGCAGGAGGTTGGACTGGCTGACCTTTGAGGTCTTTTTCAACCTGAGTGACTGTGTGATCCTGTTCCATGAGCGTCCCTTCTGATGGTGATGTCCATTATTTATGTTGTACCCATTGCTTTTACACAGTGAATGATGTGTAATAACTTTTATTTCCTAGATTGTGGTTTCCTGTATTGTTTATGGAAAGAAAACAGTTTACTAAATCTCTTTGTTTCATTGTCTGTGTTTCTTATTTCCTTTGTCACCTTATACTTGCTTTATCTATTAATCTGTGTGATTCCACATATACTAAATAAATTATTACTTCCTTACCACATTGGGATTGTTTTTTTTCAGAAATGGTGTCACCTGGCATTCCAGATTTTCTTTTTAAAAAGCACATTTAAAAGTTTATCTACTAGAAAAGGGTAGGGCTATTTTGATTACGTTAAAGAAAATATGTCAGAATTTATATTCTCATTGGATTTCCATCACACACTGTCGAAAACAGTTTTGTCCTGCCCATGCTAGCAGCTAACAATGCATGTCACTAGCAATGAGTCATTTTCTGATGGCCTGGGAATGTTTAGGTATTTCTGTTTTCTGCCTCTTCTCATCTTGTATGTTCTTTTGAACTTGTGGTCTTTTCATCTGTATTGGTTTTTAGTTCTCTCTGTATTTATTTGCTCATGTCTTTGTTTTGTCGTAAAGAAAATTTTCATCAGAAACTGTAGTGAAAAGACAAGGGGGAATGGCTTCAACCTGTCAGAGGGCAGGTTTACATTAGACGTTAGGAACAAATTCTTCACTGTGAGGGTGGTGAGGCTCTGGAACAGTTTGACCAGACAAGCTGTGGCTACCCCATCCCTGGAAGTGTTCCTGGCCAGGCTGGATGTGGCTTGGAGCAACCTGGTCTAGTGGAAGGTGTCCCTGCCCATGGCAGGGGGGTTAGTAGTTGTATTTGCCAAACCTTGCCAGTCAAAACCATAAGAAGAGACAGAATGCGAAGCTTTCTTTATAGAAAGCTATTTCAATTATCTGACTTACATTGCTGTTCAAATTCTGTTTCTAAAAGCTTTCTAGATATGACATCTTAGATGTAATGGCTTTAAATCGGATTTATCACAGTATGTTAATGTGGGTATGCAATTAATACACAAAATGTTTCTTGGCTGTGTGACATGCTGCCAACCTGTCGTTGGGTCTAGATGTGATCTGGTTCATACTCACAAGAAGAGAGAGCAGGGGAGAGGAAATAAACTGTTTGGAACTGCTTTGGAACCTTTTTTATTTTATTTTTTACTTTTACAAACAGAGTCTATCTCTAGAGAATGTTGTAGTACAGATTAGAAACTAAGAACTTCCAAACCCCTTCAAATGCAGTAAAAAAAAGGAGTCAGTTTTCTTCTGTTTAATCCTTTGGCATGGAAATTGGAATTTACAGAGAAATTATTCACAGAAGAGGGTGGTTTGAGTTGCTATGTAGCGTGGAAGCATAAAGGGATGCTAGAAAGTAAAATGCCTTTACATTTCAGTAGAGTTACCAGGCTAAGGAGAAATATTTGCATTTCCTTTTCTGCTGTTGTCCTTTTGTAGCTCGGTACTTAGCGCTTAATCTCAAGTTGTTACAACTATAATATTTTTAGAAAACCATTGAATATTTTGGAAATAGCAGGTCGGCAGGAGTTAAGGAAAATGTTTAAGAAAGGCAAACACATTTTTGAGCTTCTTAAAATATCTGTCTTTACATTTTAAAATCAATGAAGTAACAGATCAGATGTATGACCCAGTTAGAGTAACCAAGTAGTTCTTCGGTTGAGAAGCCCCTGTCTCTTACTTGTATATATTTTCCATCTGAAATTTTCATAGGGGTATATTGGAATTGGTGACTTGTCTACATCTGAATTTCTCTTGGTTGCTGTGAAGAAATACTCTCTCAAAGTTAGGAATGTAAATAGGGCCTATCACAAACAGCTAGGGTGTGCTTCTCGAAATGTGTCTTGATTAACTCAAGAGTGGCATCCTTGAGTTAATCAATTTGAGCTTGGAAGAAAACAGTCCACCATATGTATAGACATAAGTTTTTATCTTAATCATTAAATCTATCACTTCTGTTGCTTATTAAAAAAAAAAAAAGTCTGAGGAGAGATGACTGGTCCCATTTTTCCCATGTACATTTTCTTGGCAGAAGCCTTGGCATAAACACTTCCTGCCTTGCCATTATGGTGACACACGTTTGTGGAGATCTGTGAAATCAGGGCAGGGAACTGCTGCAGATACAATTGCTGTGCCTTTTCTCAGTGTCCAGCCCTGCTGCTTCTTGCTGGGTTGCCTGTAGCAGGTTTGGTCCACGTGTCTGGTTCACAATCCAACATTCAGCTGAATGGGAACAGTTCTGAGGCTGGGAGGAAGAGGTGTGGGATAGGATCAGCTTCCACTGGAACTGCTGCTGAACGTGTAATCCTACTGAATGCAATTCATGGGCAGTTTGTGTGGAGAAGTAGTAATCAGTCAACATGACTGGTGTTGGACCACATCTGACTGTAGCGTAGTAAAATTACACTTTTTCCTTCTGAATATTTTTATGGCAGTTAATGTGGTCTTACTGTAAAAGAACTAAATCTCACTCTTTGAGAGAAAATGCATCCATAAAAAAAGGGAATAACAAGACCTGCTAATATAGCTTCATACCTGTTAGCTGGATTTTGGGTCACATGAACAGCAGTGATAAATACTGAGAGTAATTTATTATTGTTGTTGTTTTAACCAGCTGTTATTAAATTACAACTTGTTTGTACTGGCATACGTAAACTTGTCAGGTGACCCAGTAGCTTCTAGGTTAAAACCTGAAGTTGTTAACAGTGTAACATGTGAAAATACCTGCAGGTTTAAGGTACAGCAGCACAGACAGCCCTGTGAATTGATGGAGGGTGAGTCATGGTGCAGGGGTATCACCTTGAATGGTACCACACCAGGGTTGTAGAGGAAGCTCATCAAAACAGGCAGTTATGGGATAGATGACACACAGGAAACTTGGTGCTCCAGCCTTGCTTAACCTACTGACCCTAAACACTCATTTAATACAGTTTGGAAAACACACAGCTGTTGTCTGCTGTTTGGTATCTTCTTTGGTTGAAGAGGAGCTTACTTTAGTTGATCTGAGAATAATTGGTTAGAAAATTGTTTAAACTCAGCAGAGATGGATGTCCAACAGGGGCTTGTCCTGGCTGAACTTGAAGGACTGTGAGTGTGAAAGGGAATAGGCAAAGTGATTAGTGTCTCGGTAGGGGCTTTGCAATTCACCACTTGTTGGTTGGACCAAGGCAACCAACCCTTACTGCAAAATAAACCCCTGACGTTCACCATCTCAGGTAAGGTTTAGAATAACATATTTAACCTTCTCATTGCAGCAGACTGAGTGTGCTAATATGTGTGGTTACAGAGATGTGCTGATAAGCCAGAGCTTGATAGCACCTTGTAGCCAAATATGTTTATGTGTCCGTACCTGTACTAACATGGCACAATGGCTCTTATACAATAGTTACTTGTTTCAGAGTAAACACCTGGAGATTTTTTCATGTGAGTGCTTTCTTTTTAAAATTTTATCTTCATCTCTGCAGAATGGGTTTGATAAAAACTTTCCTGTAGGCTGGGCACCTAGAACATGTTCCAGTTGAAAATGGAAGGAGAGGCAGCATTGGTCCACTCCCTGTACCTGGGCAGATTCTGCTCTGTGAATCTGTGTGGGAATTTGGGTTTGTTTTGTTCAGTCTTAGAGGTGAAATGATATCTTTGAGTTCCTAGGTGCATTTTTTAAAAATTTCTCCAACCAGTACTCATAAGGCAATACTGAATTTACTAGCTTGTCCACAACAGATGGTGCCCAAGATTAACTATGTCCAGCTGCAGCGCAGTGTGACAGAAGAGAATTTGATAAGAAAAAATACTAAGATGAGTGAGAAAATAGAGGGTGATGCATGGTCTTACTTTGTTTGGCAGACAAGTCAGATTGTTGTCAACATGGGTTTTGCAGATGTCTGATACCTAAACAAATTTTAAGAAAACTAGAGATTGACAGAAGCAAAGCATTACACAACAGCTGCTTCAGGGTTTTTTGCGTGAAGGGAAGTTGAACAAAGGTAGTTGCATTACTGCTCAAATTGGCAGGACCCATTGGTTTGTAAGTATCTATCAATGCAAGTGAAGTGACACTTGCGTAACGTTTTCTTGATTTGTTTTTCTTTCTGTAGGAGAATAAAATTGGCAGGGAGCATTTGGAGAATTAGGAAAGAGGCATTTGTAGATGGACATTTGTCAAGCTTTGCTTTCTTAACTTGTCCATTCCGGATTGTTTTGGAGAAGTGTAGAGCAGTCTGGAAAATGTTGTGGGGGGGGGGGGAGGGGAAGAGAAAAAAACCTTAAAACATAAAACACTAACTAAACCCACAAAACTAAACACCAAGAAGTTTCACCTCAACATGAGGAAGAACTTCTTTCAGTTCAGAGTGGCAGAGCACCGGCAGAGGCTGCCCAGGGAGGTCATGGAGTCTCTTCTCGCTGGAGACACTCCAAACCCACCTGGACGCCTTCCTGTGTCACCTGCTTCAGGTGACCCTGCCTTGGCCGGGCCTTGAAGTGGCTCATCTCCAACCCAAAGGGTTCTGTGATTCTGTGGAAAAAAAGAGGGAGGAGGAAAAAAAAAAAAAAAAATGCGATCCCGGAGTACCGCGTTAATCTTTCATGAGTGAAACCCTCGGTTTTCCCAGAGCGGCTCCAGCAGCCGAGGAGGGGCCGCCAGGAAAGCGGCTGGCGTCTATGGAAACGTAACTTTTGGTTGCGCCGCTTTGTTAAATGGAAAAGTGCGGGCGTGGGGGGGAAGGGCGCGGGAGCGCTGCCGCCCGCCGCGCTCGGAGGCCGCTGCCGGGCGGGCCCGGCGGGGGCAGCGGCCGCGGGCGCTCGGCGCTCGCTGCCCGGGCTCGCCGCCGGGCCGGGCGGGCCCCAGCGGGGCCGCGGGGCGGGGGCCGGCCCGGGGGAGCCTCCGACGGGGGCGCTGCGCCTCCGGCCGCCGCCGCTCCGCCTCCCGAGCGCGGGCGGCCCCGCTCCTGCCGCAGCGCTCCGGTCCGCACATTGGCGGCGCCCGGCTGCGTCGGATCTACTTTCTCTCCCTCGGCTCTTTTTTTTTTTCTCTTTTTTTTTTTTTTTTTTCTCTTTTTTTTTTTTTTTTTTTTTCCCTTTCCCCTCCCCTTCCCCCCGCTCCCCTCCCCCTCCGCCCTCCTCCGCCGGCGGCCCCAGGCTGGTTCGGGGAGGATCCCGGAGCCGAAGTTCCGCGGCGATCGGGGCTGTGGCGCATCGCTCCCCGGCGGCGCCGCCATGGGGGGGGCCCTGTAGAGCCGCCCGAGGCCCCGGGGCAGCGGCCGGGGGAGCGCCGAGCGAGCGGCACGAACATGGCAGACGGCGGGCAGTGCTGAGCATCGCCGTCTCCGCTCCGCGCTGGGCTCGGGCCCTGGCATGTAAATAACTTCTCTTCCCTCGGGATCGCACCGGTGCCAGCCCCTCCATTTTCCAGAGGGGATTCGCGAGCGGTTCCGCGGCGCTGGGCGATGTCGCGCAGAGCCAGTTCGCCGGGGGTGAGTACGGCTGGCGCTGAACTTCTTTGTATCGAGGGCAGGCGGTGACAGCGGGAAGGGGCTCCCCGGGGACGGGGGACCCGCCGGGACCGGGCGGCAAACTTGGCGTGGGGACTGGGCGCCGCTGACACTCGGCACGGCGAATTCGACGCCGTTCGGCCAAAAAAAAAACCCGGACCCGCGTCCAGACGTGGGTGTAGAGGTTCAAGTTACACGCTCGCTGGATAATCCGCGGCCGTTTACAAAATAAAAATAAGGAAAAGGAGGGTGGTGGGTGGGAGAAAGAACCACAAAAGCCCCGCTCGCTGTGACCCGGGCGCAGCCGGGCATCCGGTCAGCGCTGCCCTGGGTACACCTACACACGTGTGCCCGCAGATAGTCTTTAAAAAATGCGACTTTATATGGCTACCTATAGCACAACTGGATTTTTTTTTTTTTTAATTTATTTTTTATTTTTTTGTGACTTCCTTATGTAAATACTGGAGATACGGAAAATGGAGAGAGGGTTAATTTTTCTTTAATATTTAGAAGTATTCTGTGCACGCGATTTATGAAGAACGTGCCATTTTAATTTTGCATGCTTTCAAAGCGTACCTTTATAGTGTTAATTTTAGGTGATCCTCCCCTTGTTTTAAACTGTAGTTCTAAACTAAGAGAGAAAAATAAAAACACTTAAAAAATTAAACTATGTTTCTAGCGTATAATGGATGGCCAGAGCATCATATATGATGATTTTTGTATAAGCAGTGAGCAAATAGGTCATAAGTCAAAGTAAGTGTTATGTAACTGGCTGGCTTTTACAAACTTGGTACAACTGTAAAGAAGAAAAGTCTGTTTTTTTTATTTGGGCAGTATGAGAGGCTGGCTGCCCCTTTTTCCAGTGGCCTTACTTAGCAGTTGATTAAAAAACCCACCCAATATAACAATCTATGCTTTCAAAATATGAACCAGTTAATTTGTGTAGTGTTTTGTGTTTTCCTGGAAAACTCCTTTAGTCTTGTGCCTAATTCTGGATACTAAACACTACACGCTCACCAGTGAATCATTAGTTAACGCTTTTACTGGATTCTTACATAATTGAGAAACATTCCCGAGTTAGTTTAGCTTTTTGTTTAACTTCGTTTTTTTTTCTTTAGAACACTGTTATTTGGTGTAGAGTTGTTGAAAGAAATGAAGATCAGTATGAAAACGGTTTGGGGCTTTTTCATGTGAAGAAATACATCAGTAGCGGGTTCGTACTCCTATAGCAAAACTGAAACAACTGGGCAGACATTTAAAGGCTCTCAGTGACTGTACAATGCTGGGTATTGAAGTACACACAGCTCCTAGGCTGGAGGTTACGTGCAGGGGTCTTTGTGCTGTGTGTACATCATGGTGATGGTCGTGTGTGGTGTTTGATGCTCCTGCACAATAAAATACACTTGCTACAGAAAATAACTGCAGCTCCCAGTCTGCTGAGTGTAAATATTTTAACCATCTACTTGTAAGATAGGAGCTGGAGACTGGATAGACTTTTTTTCTCGGTGCTGTGTCATCAGCTGCATCTCAGTGCCTTGCAGTAACTTCACTGATGACTACTGTACATTTGTTTTTAAAGGGTTTGGTTATGCATCCTTTACTACTTTGTTGTAAATGGCCTTTCTTTTGAGAATATACTTGGAGTTCGAGTATCAGTAGTTTTTAGTTCCTTGCCTCACTTACAGGTCATCTTTGTAAACTGTTTTATGGCTCTTCTTTTGTTTTGCTTGTTCTATGCAAAGTAATACCTGATATTCTGTCAGCATTAAATATAGATGCTTTTGGGTCAAAATACTCTTTTTTTTTGGTAGGAATAATATTTAATTTCGTATAATTATTTCATCAGACTGCACTCGGTTGACTTACTTTTTTTTTTTTTTTTTTTTCCTTTTTTTTTTTCTGTATTATTCTCTCCTGAGCAGAAACTCCTGAAGAGTTTTGGCAAAATGTTCTTTGTGAGTGTTTTTTTTTTTTTTTTTTATTTTATTTTTTGAAGGGGAGGACACAGGGGGTGGTATTACTGTCATTTACATAATATGTCAGTAGAAAGTAGTTGCATCATGTACAGTTTCTTAATGTGACCGTTCATGGGACTTGCCTGAAAATGATCTCTTCAGGGTAAATGGCTAAGTAAAAATTAAATGTAGCTACATATTCGTTTCTGCTTTTGTTTCAGACTAAAAGGACCATTCAGTGTGTGCTTTATGTGTATTTCCAGGCTTACTTTATTTAATTTATTCAGCTATTTAAAAATAATGGTTAAAGTATTCATTTCTCATCACTGCCGTCAAATCTTAGGGCTTTGCAACTCTGGTTTCCTATTTTGAAAGTGTGGATAGAAAACTCTTAGTATGGAGGAGTATGTACTTGATGTATACCATTTATTATAAAATACACAGCCCAGGAGGATGGGGGACTGACTCTGGAGTGCTGTCAAAAAGCATGCTCTAAACCAGCTGAAAGACACTCTTCTGTTTTATTTGGGCAGTTCCAGTTTTGGTAATTACTAAAGCTCCTGGAAGCCCTGGGACCTCGGGTGTTTGAAGAAAGAAGTATTGAAATCCAGTTTGACAGTGGGCCTTCAGCTAGTCTTGTATAATTCTGTCTTTCCTCTGCGAAATCCTTTTGGCATGTTGTGGTTCTCTGGCAGGATCCCAGCGTGTGATATCACAGATATCAGATGTCTTCTTGCGATTCATGGCATTTGCTGTGCCGCAGTGGTGCTCCCTGGGACGGCTGAGGTGAACCAGGAAATGTCAGGGAAATTCGGGGTGGCAGAGAAGCACTCACGTGGCTTTGGGAATAGGTGAGCACCTTGTGTTTGACAGTGCTCACGGCTTTGTGTTTGGTAATCTGATGTGGAGTGTATTCAGCAAACAGATGTGTCTTTTAGTGGTCTTGACAGATTTTTTTTCCTGACATCTCAGATGGAGTTGAGTGGTAAAGCATCACAGTTAAGCTTTGTCCTTTGGAAAGATCTTTGATTAAAAAAAATGGAGTATAATTATATGTGGCCTTGCTAGGATATTTTTTTCATCTCAGTGTTGAGGTCCAATGCCAGGCACAAGCATAGAGGGTAGCACGCATTTGGAGGGTATTTGACTCCTCCATAAGTTCTGTTGGAAGTTACTCACAGCTCTTTGCATTTCTGTCTGTTTCTTCAGGGAAGTGTCCCTCTTGTTTGTACTCACTGATGAAATGTTACACAGTAAATGTGGCTTGTGTTGATGGTGCTTTTGTAGTACAGCTAGAAAATAAAAGATTTCACGCTGGCCTCTTTGTCCCACATTTTCATCTGGACTTCCAAGCATTAAAAGGTGAATACTTGTGTAACATTACTTAATTAAAGAAGATAAAGACATGGAAGAAAAGAAGGGTCTGGATGTGTATTTGTTTGTTTAGCCAGGACTTGCAGTTCTTGGGTATAATTCAGTTTCAGAAATAAATTGGTTTTTTTTAGATGGAGCTCAGTGTGTTCCTTCCAACCACACATACTTCCATGTTGTTTTTACTGGATCTTCCTTTTTTTTTTTTTTTTTTTTTTTTTTTTTTTTTTAAATTCTGTGCCCCAAATGCCCCATGCTATAAAAAGAGAAGGTAGGTTGCTTTTGCAAGGGTCCATTTAGGAAGAAGTGCACATGAGAGCAGGTTATTACTGCTTGGTTTATATAGTTTATATATAGTTTATAGTTAACCAATTTGCAGTCCCTGTTAGCATGTAACATCAGGTGCTGTAGAGAAAAATGGGACAAACTCTGAAGAGGGCAGCTCTGGGAATAATCATTCCATGGGGGATCTGTTTGAGGTGGAATTAGACCAGAAGGAAAGGGAGCTGTATTTTTTCCAGAATTCAGAAAACCTCAAGCAGAATTCTTATTCAGGCTTACAGTTCTGCAGAAATCTGCCTTCTTTGAATCAAGTGACTTGTGAGGGTACTGAGTTTAATACAATTTGAAGGCTTTTTTGAAGCAGTAGGAACAGGGTGAAAGAATGTGATGTATTTGGCAGAACAAAGGGAATGGGGCAAGGGGAAGGCATGGGTTGGATGGGACTATTCAAGGATGGTATATCTGGAGCAATGAGAAGGAATAAGGAATAGTATTTTAGTCACCTTACCCTTAAGCTTGAGTGGGGCAATTTCATCAGCACGGTTTTGTGGCACCATTGAGAATGTATTTAGCATGTGAGAAGACACCAGCAGTGGTCAGGGAGAGTGATGAGGGAATGAATGAACCTAGAATATTTTCTAACCTTTTCAGAGGTCCTTGATGTGGGTCAAATAATAGGTGTTGTCACTGCCATGTCAGCCTTGCCTTGTGTACAGAAGGTTTAGTCACAGTTGTGGCAGAAGTCATTCAGTGTGTGTTCAGGACTGCCATAAAATGGAGGTCAGGGTTGAGCAGTAAGTACTATTAACCTTTGAGAGACTGTTCTCGTTGGGAACGTTTCACTTTGGCTTTGCAGTATTTTAGTAGAAGGCTAATTGCACGTAGGAAGGGGTACAGAAGCAAGGTAGAGGGCCTTTGGCAGCATCGTGGGTTTGCAGTGCTCAGGAAAGGGGAACCCAGCCTTACAGGAATATAATCCGTAAGACAGATGGGAGATGGAGGTTGAGGAGTGTGGACTTCAGTCTTCCACCTTAATCCACCTTGGTGAGGTAGTGTGCCTGTAAGCAGTGCTTATTTTTATGTGTATTTTCTTTTCTGCTTCCTTGTCGTCTTTGTTTTCACCTTGTTAAAGGAAGCTAAGATTTTTAAATTAAGGAAAACAAATTAGGGTCGCATGTGAAGACAGTTTTACGCAGCTCCAGAAATAACAACTGTTACAACTTGAAGTCTGGTTCTTGGAAGGAGAGTGTGATGGTGGGGACGTCTGGAAGATTCCTGAAGTGGTTTGTGTAAATGAGGGTACGATCCTGCATTAACAAATTCCTGAAACTGGGCTGGGGAGAGGAGTATGCCCTGTATATTTTGTTTAGATATTTATTACTAAACAAGATGTGAAATAGTTAGACACATATTTTTTTTTTTCCCTCTGGTATATTTGTCCTCAGATAGTAAAATCCAACTAGAATTATGAAGAATGTTTAGCTGTGAGGAGTTGCTTTCTTTCTTCCATTTTTCAGAAATTCACGTAGATACTGGATCTGTCTTGATGCCTGTGGTTCAGTAACGGAGATGGTTGTGTCACTTTTCCATAGAAAGTTTTATAATCCTGGAGCTGGATTGGTGAATAGCTCCTATTTCAGGCCATTCTGTTGCTTCTCCTGGGGATGTTTTGATATTGGTTGACTCCAGTTTAGTTTGTTACTGGAAGGTCAGAGTTTCTGGGCTGTGCTGTGTAGCCAGGGATTGCTCTGGCCAGTTCTGATATCTGCATTCACCCATGTTGATGAAGATAGTTGGCTGCTGTTTTCTGTGGTGAAAGCTGAGAGATGTAAAGGTTAGGGAGAGGTAGTTCCCCTGATCATTGATAGACCTACATACAGTTGATCTGTAAACCATCCTATATTATATTTATTTCTTTCCTCATGGCTGCCTAATCTTCAACATCTGCTGCTGACAGCTTTGCCAGTACTACAGAACAGTTTTCATTATTGATGCCTCTGGACCTCCAAATAAAGAACTGCCAGTGAATAAGTACTGTATGGATTCATTTAATTATTAATCAGCATGATGGGGTATTCTCTAAGGTACACAATTCTGTTTCAAAGACAAGTGAAGTCAATAGAAAGTTTTCCATTGAAATAAAATAGTCATGAGAGTAAACATTTGTCACTACAAATAAGAATTTGATAGCCTAGACTGTTCTGTACCTACTATTTTGAATAGTGCTAACCAATTGCTGCTCTGCATGATCAAAAAAACTCTGGGGAAGAGGATGCTTCAGAGAAAAATAAACCAGGCATTGTGGAATAGTTTTTCATTCTTCAGATACCAAGAAAATGTGAGAACAGTTTTCTGTCAACTTAGATTCTATGAAACAGTACTAAGCTGAAATCACAATTATAAATTGCATAAACTTGTTCTTGATTTCTCTATTATTCTTTTACTGGCCAATTAGTAATGTTTTACTCCCACTGCTTTGCAGAGGCTGGCAAGGATCACAGTTCTGTTGTGCACAAAGAAAAAAAAGGGGGCACTTTGGGGTCACTCAGAGAGAACTAGGCTTATTTCTTCCTGAGCTAGATGTGTATTTCATGCCTCTGAGACCCAGCCTACTGTCAGATACTTGATTCCATCAAAAACAATCAGTATCTGAAAAACTGATACTTCGTGTTAAATTTTATCAGTGATGCAAGGCTGAATAATTTTTCATGTAGTACTCCATGTCTTGTCCTTGCACTTCTCACCGTCTCCAGTGCCAGAAGTTTCAGGGCAGGAGGCACCTAAAGAAGAGCTGCTTAGTTGGCTTTCTTGGTAAGTAAGACATGTTTGTAGGTGAAGAGTAGTAGACTTTTTCTAGGGAAGGCTGTCTTGCCAGGGTTTCTTTGTAATGGAAGAGCCAGTCATAGTTGTGGTCTCTTCAGCAGTTTAGAATGGCAGTTTTTTATGACTATTCTGTAGCATCTTCTGGGCGTGAAATTACTCCTGAGAAACTTGGAAGATGTGCTGTAGTGGTGTAATTAGGGGCAGAAAAGCAGCGGTGGTGGGGTTATGTCTCTTAAGGCTCTAAGAGAAGCATGGATGGTGGGGACACGGTTGCATTTTAGGGAGTCCAGTTTGCAGAATCCTTTCAGTGGTTGCAGCTTGTGCTGAAAGAAGACGTATCTTGAAATAATCTCTCTCGTAATCTCCTCTCCAGTCCTTCCAACAGCCTCCTAAGCCTGCTAAACTCATCAGAACTAAACTTTCTGCAGATCATCCTATACCCTGATTCTTCCTGAGCAGAAAAAGTGAAATTTACTGACAGAGCTCTGTACTATTCCAGTACACACACTCCAAGTCAGAACCATCCAGATCATGGGATTCTGCATAATACACTTTGTCTTTCACTAGGTTTCCTCATGAACATTGACCACATCCTTATGGAAAGTAGATGGGTGAAATTAAGCGACTTTTAGGAATGAGGGTGTTCTTGCCACAGTCAATGAACACCCAACTGTTCTTCATAAAACTCCTTCCTTGGCTCTTTGGTCTTGGCATTCAAAGATGATTGTCAAATTCCATCAAAGAGATGACCCTGAGTGCTCAACTTCAGGACTTTATCCAAGGTGAGGGGGCAGAATAACCTTGCAAGACTCTCTCTCGGTAGTCTTTAAGTGACAAGAAGAAGCAAAAAATTATGAATTCCCAATATAAAGGTAAGGTTAGAATGTTCATGAATTGGGTATTATTTCAGTTTAGAAGATAGCAAAATGTCAGGTGATTGTATTTACAGGACACAGAGACTTTAACTAATTTCTGATGTTGTGCAAGAAGTTCAATGACTTAGGAGGATCCATTGATCCAAGAAGAGCTTTGTGTTGCTTAAATACAAGAAAAATAGGTGTTCTTTGACTGTGAAAGCATCTTGGTAAAAACGTGTATGACATGAAGTTTGCCTTGAGGTTATTGTTTTGCTGTGGTAGATAATGACCTGACTAAGGGATGAAGTATATAAACTTTTCAATACAGTATGGACAAAGATTCTGAATGGGAAGGTGTATATATATAGGACATTTTCCTGGGCATTTTCTTTGCTTCCCACCATGAAGAACTGAATCTCTGGAAGCCCACATGGGAGTCTCTGGACATCAGAAATCAGGAACAAGTCTTTTGGAGGAATGAAACTTATAAACCACTGAAAGCTTCATAGTCACAGGTTCAGATTTCAGAATACAGGATATTGAATACAAGGCTGGAAATAAAGTTTAGTGTTGCTAAAGATGAATCTTTAGATGTGACAGTAAACTGGGCATTATGATAACCTTTCTTGGTTTAGACTCTATTTGTCAAATAATTGGGAGAAATTACTTATTTCACAACAGCATCTGTGCTGGGTCAGATGAGAGATGTGGATGTCCCATCATCAAGTTTCCTGCAGTGGTTAATAGGAAAGTAAGACAAAAGTAATTTTGTAATGATACTTCCTTAAACCACTAATTGCAGGAGATTGGGAAAGAATTGTGGGATTTCTGAGATAGTATTGCTGTGTTAGATCTGTTGAGCATAAAAATCTCCTTTGAATGTGTCCAGCCTCTCCTCAATCACTCAACTTCCCCTGTGCTGAGTATGGAGTTGCACAGTTCAGCTGCAGTGTGAGAACAGCAGGCTTTCACTCAGGATTTTATTGATCCTTCTACCCACTAGCATCAGTGCTGTGTGCTAAGTGTTGGAAGAGACAGTAAATGGTGATTTTGTGATCACCTTTTCAATATGAGTTGCGGTTATAATTGTCAGGATGCATGAAAATGTATGTGTGGGAAAACCAGACTATATGCTTTCCAAAGATGGACACAAATGTTGAAGATGTGGTTGACAGCACTAGGGTACATCAGGGAAATTTTATTTAAACAGAAAAAAAATAGTATGTGTAACAGGACTGGTTTTTGAAGGCAGTAAGAGACAGATAGACTCCAAAAGCAGGATTTCTGGACCGTTAGCAAGTTTTGCTGTAGTTCTTAGGGCAGGACATTTTTTCACTTTTTGCAGCCTTGAGGAACCACAGTATCTTGTCTTCTCCTGTTAAATGTCTATTTCATAGCTTAGGTTTTGATTCATTCTATTAGTTAAATAATATTTGTATTTGGATAATGAACCTGTTTTTTATATAACATAAATTGACTTAATTATTCTGCGTAATACGTCTCCTGATAGAACTGGTTATTAGTGAGTTAAGGTTTCACACTTGATCGTGCTGATGTCTGTGGATCTACAGATATTGTAAACCCCCAGTGTATTAATGCTGTTATCAACCAAAGCTGCTGCAGCAGCTTTATTTATTTTTCCTTCCTCAAGGGTGCCACAGGGGCCAGTTGGAGCATTAGCCACCAAATGCCAAGGTGGCCGTAGAGTAACTGCAGCAGCATTTCAGCATCTAATGGACCAGGTCACGTGCAAAGCCTCATTAAAATATGATTAAAGTGTCCCCTTTTGTTTGTTCGGTGGAGCCAAGCCCGTGCTGGACCCTCCATTATGTTTGTGCTGTGTGCTTGGAAATGCCTCCTGGTTTTTGTGAGGCTCCCTGTTCACCTCCCAGACCCCAGCCCTGTCCAAACCTCTCCTGAAGAGGCTTCCCTTCCTCCTCTGCCCCCTTCCTCCATCGTTGATTAAATGGGAGGAAATGAAAATGGTGTCTGCTTTTATTTAAACAGTCTGCTAAAGACAAATGTGAAGCTTCTGTTGTTGTCTGGGGGTGTCTCCTGCTTTCCTGTACCTCTTTTTTTTTTTTAACTTCTGAAGACTGGGGTGTGAGATTTTTTTTGTTTGTTTGTTTGGGTTTTTTTTTTTCTGGTATTTAATTAGTAAGCTAGACTTGCAGTTAAAGAACTGGCATAAATTATGTTGGTAATTTGCCATGACCACCTGTGGTAGCACATAAATAATGAGAGAATAACAAAAACTTACAACTAAATTAAAAAAGAAAAAGGATTTTGTTACGCTTTCTAACACAAGCCTTCATTGCTCGTCTGGAAGCAGTAAAAAATGGGCTGTTCCTTGGGTTTATTTTTTGTGAAACATGGAAATCAGTATGCTTAAAGCTCAAAGACTCATAGCATGAATTCACAAATTTAGTTTGTATCTTTGATCACATATAGCCTTGACAGTACCCATGGACAGCTTAAACTTGCAGAAACATGGTGTAGTTGATTAAGTCCTATGATCAGTGTAAATGACTGGAGAGGGACAGCAGACTTCTTGTAGCCACTGGAATTTGAGCAAATGAAGAGTATTATTTCCAAATCAACATGTTGCAGAGGAAGAAGGGATAGAAAATGCTATAAAAGTTCTTAGATCTGGCTTTCTTTTGACACTCTGTGAAATCAGATGATTTGGCACTTGTAACTGCTGTGGGTAAGAGGCGTTCATAAGAAATAAAATAAAATGTATATGTGGCAGTGGTGGGGGAGGCGTCTGTTCTGAAAACATCTGAGATGCTGGAAAACTTGTCCCCAGTGGGAAAGAGAAATTGCATAGCTGGCACCGAGACTCGCTGCTTATGCTTATGTGGCCATATTTAGAAAAGGATCAACACTAGGAACTGAATTATTAGAGAAGTGAGTGACTGGAGGGATTGAACATGAAGCAAATCATTTCTCTCTGGCTTGTTTGTTTGAGTTGGGCCAGACGATGCTGTGGGAGGGCTGTGAACTCCAGACTTGCTGCCTGTGTGGAGCGGATCTGGAGAGGAGTTTGAGGAGGTCAGTGCTTGTTGGAGCTGGAGCTCCTCCCTGCCTGCGTTTGTAGGTGGCTGCCTGCAGGTAGAAGATGAGCAGGAATGAAAAGGACCCTCTTGTCTTGGAAAAGTCTGGAAAGACTTGCAGGAGCGAGATGCAGGCTCGCCGCATTGTGCAGTGCTGTGGGAGGCTTCTGGTTTCAATACATCTTGCAAACATTCGTTTGTATAAGTAAAGCAAACAACAGCCAATTAAAAAAAAAAACAAAAAACCAACACATTTCAAAGAAGTTGTATTATATATAAAAAGAAAGCTTGTCTTATTAAAAAATACTTGTCAGTATAGCAGCACAGTTCATCACAGTTATTTGCATCTATGTGGCAGCTTTAGTTTATTGTGGTTTTGTTGCAGAACAACAGATTATATAAATAAATTAATTACTTTGGGGCGGGGGGATTAAAACAGCGCTTCTAAGAAGAGATCTAGGAGGAATGCTTTCAAAGTTTCTAGGAGCAGTCGAACAACCCGTCCCCCCTGCCTTTTTTTTTTTTTTTTTTTTTTTTTCCCTCCTTTAAGAAGTGGTTCCTTTTGTTCCAGTCATCAAGACTCATTTTGAAAGACTTATTTTTCTGGTTTTGGCAAAATAGTTGATCAGTGCGACTGGCAAGGAACTGCTGTGGAGCAACAAAGAATTTCTGTGTAGCTAAAAACTGTGTTTGGGGCCATCTTGGAGCCGTTTGTGAACTGGAGTAGAAACTCCGTGTAAGAAAGGCCATTCAAGTTAAGTTGCACGTTTTCCTCCCCAAAATTAGCATACCAGAATACTTCATTGCAGTGTTTAGAATACTTTGTACAAGAACTAACTGTAAGCTGAAGATCGCTAACTGAGGTTCTGTAATGATGCCAACTGACTTTTTTTTTTTTTTAATGAAAGCTTTGTATACATAACAGGATGAGTCATCACTGGAGAGTTCTGAAAGTGTTTGGCATCCCGAAGAATCCTTTTGTGTGTCTCTGCCGCACAAAACGAGTATTTTTGTCATGAAACTCTGCCTTAAGAAGTACTGCAATAACTGTAAGCTTTAGGGGGAGGTTTTCTAATGTGGCTTAAACCTTTACTTTCTATTATTGTTTTAAAAATATTTTGGTATTCTTAGATCTTTCTGAATAATAGGATGGAAAATTCTAAATTCTTTGTTGGCTGTTATTTTTTTTTTCTAAGATGCGGCTTCAGACACTTCAATTATAAATCTGTTTTTAAAAGTGTGTAATAGGAACTTTACTGTTTTCCTTAGCTTTAATGCAAGTACTAAAAATCTGATTGTGGGAAGAGAATACTGTTAACTCATTTTGCTTTATTCAAACAAGGTACCTGTAGTAAACTGATAGTAGCTGCTTATCTGAGTCACATTTATTTTAAGTACATTTTGTTTTGATACATTTGTCACACTGAAGAACTGGTTGGCCTTGGTAGTTTTTGTTATGTCTCTTTGAAATGAGTATCTTAAAAAGTTAGAGTTCTTTTTCTTACGTGTATTAAGAACATTAGTAGTTGCTGTACTCACTCAGAGCAACTCCTTGATAAAAACAAAACCTTTCTTACTGAGGTGTTGGTGAGTATCGTGTCAGATCACCATTGTATTTGGCCCATGATTTTCCACATGATGTGAAATCTGGTTCCTGTAGTCTTCCAAGTCTGTACAAGATAGCAGAGATGGAATTTTGCAGCTGGTGCAATAGGGTAGCAAATTTTATCAGAAACTTAGGATTGGATGACATATTTCAGAGATGTTTGCCCCCTGCCATTGATTCTTTAGCAGTATGTTTTCTAAGGTGTGCTGTCATTAATTTTAAAAATCAAATCGATTGATGGATTGTTTCATGGTTTGTCGTATTGTTGGTATATTTATTAGCTAGTAAGTTTGGCAGTTTTAATGTTTATGAGTTCTTTTGAGTGAACCCGAATGTAAAATTTATGGCCAAGGAAACTTAAAAGAACGCAGTTCTTCTTCAGACAAAGAATTCATGAAGAAGTCATCCAAATTTGTAGGGTTTCATAAAAGAAAAAAAAGCTTTCATTATAATTTAGAATTATATAGGCTTTTCATCCAAATGCTCTGAATTATTCTGATAACAGAATGCATAAAAAACAAAGGGGTTTCAGACAGTCCTTGATGAACTACACAGGTTAATTACTCAGCCCTGCATGTGCAGGTGTGATGGTTTTGAGTCAGGATCTCAGACTCACGTATTTTTCTTTTAATGTGCACATCCAAGGCCAAGCATTTAAACAGACTTGCATTTGACTTGCAAGAGGAAGAGCAGAAATGTACTTAGCTAATAAAGTTCATATTTGGTGATATTTTGTATTAAGCTTAGCCATGAGTTCAGTGGCATTGCTTAGAGATTCTGTTTAATGGTAAAATACCTTCTCAGTGTTGTTTTATTGGGTTTTTTTAAGCTGAAGTTCTTCTGCTGTGCATTACTAATTTAGTGTTATTCTGCAATAAATTAAATGTTGGGGTGTGCTAATGTTGAGTCTAATGAGACTCAAGCCCACGTTTGTTTTTATTTTCCAATGGAAGCTAAACCTCAACTTCTGATCTCATTTTTGGAAGAAAGAAACCCTCAACATATCTGCAGATTGGGATCAAATAAGCTGTAAGAAAATAAGGTGTTGGGGTGTGTCTGTATATAGAGAAGGTAACATTTTTGGTGTCACTACTAACTTCATTTTCCTGGCATCTTCTCAGAGCTTTCATTGGAAGGATCTCTACATCAAAATACTGTACTTTTTCCAACAAAACATAATTTCCAGCTGTTTAGATGATGAAAGTTTCCCTTAGGGGACCCTGAACCAAGCATGTTACCTTTACTGTAGGATCCAGATGCAAAGAAGAAAACCAGTATTTGTCCCTTTATCAGATGATTTATATGCTTATATAAAGCATATGAATCTGGAGCTTATGGGGCCTGGAATTTCTGTGAATCTTCTGTATTCCCCCTTGTCTTTAGAATTAAAGTATCACAGAATATCCTTATGTGGTGTGCTCAATGCTGTGGCTCCTGGCTGCTGCTGTAGTTTTAAGTTTTCAGTAAAAAAGCATTTCTGTCACAATTCTCTCACTGAAACAACAAAGATAAGCGGGGAAGAGAAGGTGGTGAAGGTTACTGAAGGTTTCCCACCTCAACACTTCTGAGGACCTGTTCCTTGGTAATTGACCTCCCTGTGTTTTGTTGGTAATGGAAACTTCCTAGTTAGCTTCACATTTACAGGGCTGCAGAGATCCGTTCTGCTAGGTTTCCTTGTAAAGCTGTTTTTCATATTCTCTTAGTAAAATCCCCATGTTCAGAGAAAGGCGTAGGCCTTTCTAATGGCAATTAGTTTGCAAATAACTTCTAAAATTATTTAGTCTTGATCCTTTTTAGCCTTGAGGTCAAAGTTGCCTTTTGCTATGCTGTAGTTTTAAATTTATAAACTTGTGCTTTTATCACTTTATTCTAGTTTAGAGAATTCTTATGATACATCTTGAACAATTTTAACCAGTCTCAATAATTTGAGATTTAAAATGGTTCAGATCTGCAGGAAAAAAGACAAAGTTTGGTATAGCATTAACATCTTTATCGTGTCAGTAATATGTAGTCAGCAATTAAATATCTCCTGTCGTGTCCACATCTGCTTTACTTGTCAATAAATCAAACTTTCCACAAGTCAAGGCATGACATGTTTAGGCTCCACACTCATCAAATTGAATTTTTACAAGAAGTACTTAAAACTGCCCTAATACTTCTCAGAAGCTGAGATCCAGGAAGCCAGCTTTGTGTTACTGTGAGAATTCTGTGGGGAAAAAAAAGTCTAAATGTAACTAAAAATTGATAAAAAAGTAGATTGCTTAACATAACAGCTGTCTAAAGAATTCATCTTGTGATGTGTTAGTGCTGAGCTTTTAAAGATGAGAAAATAAGAGTTAATTCATTTTACTTATGGTACTTGCAGCACAGTTTACAAAATGGTAGGTGCAGATACTCTGTAAATGTTTTGTGGAAATTTTTCATGAAGAATCAATACAAATTGAGCTGCAATTCGGGTGTGTTTGAAATCGCTTGTATCCAAGAAACAAGAAGCGAAACCCATGTGAAAGGTGGGAGCTGCGTGGAAATAGTTAACGGCAGACTTAGGGATTAGTGCTGGGTTCGGCCTTGCTGTTAATGAGCTGGAAAAAGGTGGGAGCAGCCAGTTAATGGTATTGACAGACGGTGTGGAGGTAAATGGAATTGTCAACACAAAGAGAGAGAAAATGGAGAAGAAGGCAGGTTAGGAATATACAGAAGAGGGAAGGAGGAGGTTCCCCCAGGCTGCTCTGACAGGCGAAACAAGCACCATTGATCGAGTCATTCAGGGCTGATGGGTTTTCCAGACACGGCCTGACGAGAGTGAGAATCTCGCAGTAAAATAGTGCTGAAAGGGCACAGCAGATAAATGAATGTTTTTTTTAAAATCGTGTTTTAATTACTTCAAATTCGTGATGAAGATGAACGCGTTGCTGTTTGTTTTGCAGTTAGTCTGTGTTGAGGTAACAACAGGCGTGTCCACCGCACAGTGCTGCTTTGAGACATCAGTTAACATTCACACCTGAGTTTAAATAAATGCATCGTGGGGAAAAAAAAGTGTTGCTGGTAAAATACAGTAGTTAAGAATGAAGCATATTTAAAACTAGCTACTTTTTTATGTTAAAAATATTAAAATTGTTTTATCTTGTAATGAATGGTGGTGGAAATGTAATGGTAGGCACAGTTGTTTTTTTTTTTTTCTTTTCTTTTTTTCTTAGGAACTTTGGAAACAAAGTTATACTCAGAAAAGAGAGGGCAATTTTATAAAATAGCGTTTTCTAGTGATAATATCTGTAGTCCACAGTGGATGAAAACATGTAATAGCTATTACCATCTAAATAAATAAATAAAATTATCCACTCTTGAACCATCCCAAATGTAACCTCAGCTGCTCTGCAGACACAAACATCGAGACTAGACTAGCAGCATTTACCAGCTGTGTGTAAGAGCTACACTGCACGTAAAGGGATTTCACATTTTATTATGTGGGAGGGATGATGTCAGTTTGGTTGATTATGCCCCTTTCAAGCTGCTGTGATAATTACCTGCTTGTTACCAGAAGTGTCGAACCCATTTTCAGTTCTTGTTTGCTTTTGCTGTCATGCCCTAATTGCTACATAATTTTGTCCCTGCCAATTACTACCTTGGAGTTGAATTTTACAGTGGAAAAAGTTGTAAGAAGCAATAAAGTAATTGTTTTTTAGATCTTGTAATTTCAGTAGAGTATTTCATTATGTTGCAAAGTATATTGAAATACATACTGCTCACTTCTGTGAGATAGTGAAATCCCACTGAAATGATGATAATGTGAAAGATGACTTTTGGGCAGATATGGATACTTTTTGTTTCAGAAATAAATACATTGGCTGCTTTCTGTTCTTTAGAGGCAGGAACTCTTAGGTTTGGTGGGCTTTTTTTCTGTTCTTTCCCTTCCTTTTCATCCTTTTATCCACTTTGTGAGTTTTACAAGTTTCCTTTGATGTAGATATTAGGTCATCTGATGTGGTCCTTTATCCATCGTTTTCTATGAAGATGTAATGTAAATGGATTTCTTTAAAGGTGCTGGGCTTAACAGTGTTTTGTACTCTGATTAAAACTATTTGTTTGAATTATTCAGTGGAATAAAGCCTGCAGTAATTGGTTTAAGGACTGGCTGACCAAGCACTTTGTTGTCTTTGGGAACTGTCATCGCTTTGCTTTGGGTTTTTTGGGTGGTCCTCCAGCAGTGAAGTCTGGTATTAGTCAATATTAATAACAATTACTGCTGTTGAAATCTGAATATGGAATGACATGGATGAGCACAGGGAAGAGGCAGAAGAGCAGTCAAACAAAATGCTCTTCAGAATAAGGAGAGGGGATGGTGTTGCCATGTAGAGATTTAGGGATGGGGCTGCAGTCCAGAAAGGAGCATTTCTGGCAAGAGATTTCAAGTGTGGGATGTTTGTGGCTGTGCACTGAAGCTCTGTTTATCATAGAGATTGTGGGATTTGCTGCTGCCATTTCAATGTGATTCAGATATCCACAGCTGAAAGACCGAAGTCTTGGCAAAGAGTCATGAAACGGACCAGAGATTGTTAGAAAGCTTTGAGAAAGTCTCTGTGGAGAGGAAGGTAGAGGTGCTCAGTCTGTTTGGTTATTGGGGTGGGGGATTTAAACCCTAAAAAAACAAGTAGTAGTTAGAGAACAGCGAATGATATCTCTGGCAGAGAAAATACTGAGTTCTTAAGGGATCCCTAATGTTAGAGGAAAAGTTACAAGAACCAGTGGTTGAAAGCTGAAACCAGAGAAGTTCACAAAGGAAATGAGCATGAATTCAGAAGGAGGAACAAATGACAAAGGGAATGGCAAAGTGAGTGGCTTTCTGAAAGACGGGCTTCAATCAATTACTGTTATTGAGTGATAGTTAGGGATATTGGGCTCGCATGGGTAATGATTCTGGCATTGTGTCCAGTGAATCTGTGAGCAGTCAGACTTCTGTTCTGATAGCACTCCCTGTAGCAGCTTTTCCAGGGATCGTGTAATGAATGTTGAACACCTTTGTGGTTGAAGATTCTTTTCAAACATTATCTTTAATACATTGATTGCAAAAGGCAAATGGTTTCTAAGGTTCCGAGGACAAGGCGTACCTCAATTGTAGTTCTTTTTGTTAGCATAAAGGCTTTCAGGTACTTCAAGGAGAAATGTCAGCGTGCAAAAATACTGCCAAAGAAATTATGCAGAGTACTCTTAAGAAAAAAATAATTATTTTAATACTTAAATTTGTGTGGCTGTGAGCTAGGAACTGCTCTGTCCTGTCGTGACACCAAGGCAGTACTTGGATAAACACAAGTAGCTTTGGGGCCATTAAGTTACACATATGTGCTTCCCTGTCTGTGTCATCTTCACAAGTGGTTGCCAGTGTAGCTCTTTCAGAGCTGCTCTGCTAGCTTTTTATACCTGAAAGTACTTCTGAAACGTTTGATTAAGATAATTTTTAAGGCTCTGTGGTGTGGTCTGGTGAGTAGAACTGAATTTCCATGCTGTAAATGTTAATTAGAAGCATATGTGTATATGTAAAAAGCAAGCTGAAATAAAAGTATAAATATCTAAGAAGCTGTCATTCCAGAAGGTCTGTGCTCAGAAAAGATTAGGTAAATATACAAATAGTCCCATTATAAATCGGCTGCAGTATCATTTCTGATTATCCTCATTACTTTTTTTTCCTGGTGGTTTGCGAAAAAAAGAAAAAAGTTGGGAAGCAAAGGGATCCAGATTATGATTTCCAAATCCTTTTAGACAGCGTTACTTGCACTGTCACTAAAGGAAGCTCCACTTGTTTTATTCTCTCTCCTCCAGTAACCCTTTCCTATCCCTGCTCTTCTCCCTGGCTACTTCCAGCACAGAGGTTTGTGAACCTCTGATGAATAGAACAAACTGGTGTGGATGGAAACTGTCTTTATTGCTGGGTATAAATTCAATCAGTGTTAATTCAACTTAGTATAATTTGTAAGCTTCCAGGTCTGCACCTTCGAATCTTGAACATTTTTGTGTTTTTCTCCACAGTGAACGTAGATTTTGAGAATTGGTTTTCAATGACATTAAAAAACACATTTTAATGTTTAAACGGAGTATTATTTGTGGAGCTGGGGAGAAGTTGCAGAACTTGAGGACCTCGTGCAAGTTGCAGGGCAGTAAATGGAATGAGCTTGCAGCCTTGTGTCCTTGGATGGTGGCCTCCAAGGAACTTGACCTGGGGGTATCAGTTGGTCCTCTTGGATGACTTCCATTGTAGTAGTTGCTCTAGCAGGGTTCGCTGGGGACGTGCCCCTCTCATGTGACACAGAGACAATTTTGTTTATAACTCTGACCTGTATCATATGACGTAGGCTGAGCAGTAGATCACTCTGGTGCTGGCAGTTCTGACACAGCCTGATCCCTTCTCAGGCTGGGGAGGGTGGGAGTGTGAAGGTGATGATCAGGTAGAAGAACTCTTCTAGAATCAAGCACTGGGAAGCCCAGCTTTTTATTAACTTCATTTTTTAAAGTTTTTTTTTTAAGAGCATACTAAAGAAATGAGGAACTAAGACTTGAAAAAAACAATTAACCCCCTCCAGTAATCTTAAAAAATAGCATTAATTCATATCTTTAATATTACAGGGCTGAAGTCTGGCATAGGGAAAAAACATACAAAGCAGCTTGGTATAGTTGGTAGTGGTCTTGAGTAAAAATAGGTGAAATTTTGAGAATGTTGGTGAACAGCAATGATCATTGTCCCAAATAATAATGGTTATTTAACAGTCCTTTGAAGAGAAGTTTAATAGTTCTGTATTATAATTACTTGGAGCTATTTGTAAACTATCTTTAATTGTCAGAAGTCAAATTTATGTCTCCAGGTTAGAAGACTCTGATTCTGGGAAGAGAAAAGGTTTAGGCACGTTATTGTTAGCAGAATTTCTAACAAAAACCTTAGAATTTCTAGCTCATCAACACCCCTAGAGATTGATATGCCTGTTTATACAGAAGCTTTTAGAAGTGTTTGAAGATCTGTAATACTTGTGCCTGTGCTATGGAGTGTTGCTTATTATGCTACTTATATTGTTGTTTATATTTCACAATAGTATTTCCAGACTTTTATTTACTCTGGTATAAAAATAGTTTCCATGATCTGGCTTTTAGGATTTACATCTAGTTTGAAAACAATTTTGTTAAAAGAAAAACAATTCATGTGAATTATAAATATACACTGACACCCATCTGATTCTATTGCCCATTTTCTTTTTAGATCTATTTTTATTCTTCTGAGGTTTTCCAAGCCTTCTGACTAAGTTTTAATGGATTTTTAATTAGTGAGCAGATCTTGTGTTTTTTCCCTTTGGCTTTCCTAGGTTTAGCAGTTTTATTGAAAGAGAAATATTTCATAATACTTGTTGACATTATCTGAAATAAAAAATGCATTTCTTTATAAGGAGCACTAAGGGTGCTAACAGATGGAAAAGATATGTGGTGATATGACATTCATTTCTGTTGTGTTTTTTTTCCTGTCTAAATCCATTTTAGATGGGTAATGACAAACTGTGGTTGACATGCAAGAACTTCTTTTCTTACATGCCATCAATTAATTTGAGTATTATAAAGAAAATTCTATCTAATGTATTCTAGGCCAGTATCTTGTATAAAAAGCAGGTTATTTTTAGTTCTTTGGGTACTGCCCTTCCTTTCATGTCCTGATCCTTCTAGTTAAAGCTTAAATGCTTAAGATTAAATACACTGAAATTGTTGCCCATAGGTTCCTCTTTGCTTTTTGTAAACATAGTTTCAGGTGAAGCTGGTGGACAGATGCCTTTCTCAGGAAATCCTGTAACACATACCTGAGGGAGAGAAAGGTATGGGATTCTTTTGTTGTATTAGTAGCATCAGAAACATTTAAAAATCATAAGAAGGAATGGAGTTATTTTCCATGTAATCTACAGGAAGACTTGGGTTTGCTCTGAAGTCTGAAGATATTAGTGAAAGTGACTTGAGACAAAAGGTTTTGAGGTTTATTGGATGAGAAAGCATGAGATGTTCTGAGCTGACTGATGCATTTTGATAGATATAAGATCTGGAAACCTCTCAAAATGGTGTCATGTGAGTGGGGTTAGTTTATCTATAAAATAGTTGAATATTTGCATCTTTTTTTGAGTGTCTGAACTGAATTAATGATGAATAAAAGTAGTGGTTACAGCACTGTATAATCAGTGTATGCAGACTGCACTTGCGAGGCATAAAAACACTTTACTGAGGAAAAACTTTAGTGTTTAATATTAGATTATTGGATTGTTTACCTGCAATGTGTATGGCTGAGTGACAGAGAGCACAGCCTTCACCTGGCACCTAAATATATCCAGTGAGGATATTTAACTTAAGGAGCCAAATGCACTTTGCAAGAATCTTGACGATGTTCCTGTGATGAGACTCTTGTCAGACTGCAAAGTTCCAAAAGAAAATCTTTGAAAATGACTTCTAATTAATGGTGCTAAAATTACAAAAATCTGTTCACAGAGACCAAAACTTCTACCAAGTTCCAAGTACTTGGCAGCTGTTTCTCATGCGTGATGACTCAGATCCGCTGAATTTTATGTACAGGATCTTGAAATCACCAGACATGAGAATTACAGACCTTACCATTGTGTTGCCACCTTTATTGAAGAGAGAGTAGCAGGCAAACCCTGCAGTGTGTGAAAGAACAAGGAGCTGGATAATTCTTAAAAAAGACACGAGCTTGGTGCTGATGTGGGTAAAACATTCTGGGCACCATGTCTGTTCACAAGATTGGAGGAGTTAGAACTTGGCATAGCCCGTCGTCATGGAGAAACAAATCTTGTGTTCGGATCGAAGTGGATGCTTACGCTTCCCATCAGGAAAATGCAGAGTTGGGTGCAGTAGCATATTTTGATGCAATTTTGTTTACTTAGAGGACAGAGGAGTGTGGGCAAGAGCAGTGTTGAATGGTGAGGGTTGAACTTGTCACACGTGAAAGTCTTGCAAGGTTAGAAATTAGTGCTCTTGACAGTGCCAGTGGTCTCTCAGTTGTTCACGTTGCCATTTCGTTCTCTTTGTCTGTCAAAAGAGAACATGTGAAAACTGTCAGTTTATTATTTAAACGTTATTTAGCAAATTTACCAAAGAGCTTCACACTAACTGTTGACTGGGGGAGTTAAAAAGGCAGAGCTATTATCAAGTCTGGAGCCAGGTAGATAAACAGAACTTGCTGGGATTGGAAACTTGCAGGTGCCTCTACTTGATAGCTCTTGGTGCTCCCTAAAATTGTCTTAATTTGATTCTAGAAAAGGTTTTAAAAAATAACACAAGTGCTGCAATTCTAGTATGTTTTGCATCTTTATGTTAGTGAATATGGCCAAGTGCATTGGTAACAAATATAGAAAGGGTGTAGTTTGTGCAAAACTGCAGATATATAATGTGTTGTAATTGCATCTGAAATTTTTTCTGAAAAGTGTATAAATGTTCAGGTCTGCACATAAAATGTTTTATGTTACGGAACTAAAACGATAAATGAGACTACATACCAGTGGGAATGTGGTTCTTGAGAAAGAAGAACCTGTAGCAGTTTCTGATGCTCTGCATTGCTGGGTTAATGTGACACATAGTTGACTGAAAGCAATTTTCACTTTCAGAATTTATAGATGTCTAAGCAATCAGTTGGAGAAGTAAAAAAGAAAGCTGAAAGATCTGAAAGCCTTTTAAATGATTTCTCACTCTGTTATTGAAACCGTCTCCAAATCTGAAGTCCATACATGTAGATCAGGCAGCCTGGTTTCATACTTTGAGTGTCCAACTCAGATTTACTCATGATATGGTGTCACAAAAATGTGTGCAGAAGTCCTTGCAGTGTGGTAGGCTGATTGCCAATGTCTCAGGCCATAACTGACTGTAGCAGAGTTGTAAGTTCATGGGTATTTTATGGGCTCATGTGAAAAATGTGTTATTTTATGTACCTTCAACTGTTAATGAACGGGTAATCAGTGATACTGAATCTTCCTGGTTTGGTCTTTGACCCTCTGTCTCTCTTGCCAACCCACTGAGAACATTCTCAAATGGGTAACAAGTTGGGAAGAAGACTTAATGGTCTTGATATTGTTAGTAAAGCTCTGTTTCAGCTGTGATAGCCTTCATCAGCTTTATCTCTCAAAAGAGCAGTTCCAGACTCAAACTGAACAACTGTAAATAACATCTGGGATGAACAGAGAAAATACTAAATATGGTGGCTTTGTCCAGACCAGCCTCATCACTCAACAGAGTGCCGTTTCAGCCTCCTGGATCTGGTGGCCTTCTGCAAAACTGAGCTGAGATTGAGATTTTTCAACAGTGGGATGACATTCCTAATGCTTTTGATTCAGGTAGACAGTCCTCTGACAAGTGCCTGCAGGCAGCGTATCCTATTTGCCTTTTCTTAGTCTCCCATGGGAAATAATTTTGCACCAGTATGAGCCTGAGAACCTCCATAGTACAGGTGATTGTGTGAGAAAATTAAAGTCAAAAATACTACTTGACATTTGCTTAAAAGTACTAATCTATTTGGCTTTTAAATTGTTAAAACGATGCAATGCAGATTCATTTTGATATTTCACTCCCAGCCTCTCAGGACAGCCTTGTTTCCTCAAGAGCTCTGCATTTACCAGTGGGTTTCCTTTGCATTTGCTTACTTTATATCAACAGTGACTGTACTCTAGAATGGAAGCAAAGATGCATCTACGATATTTGGTACAAATCCTCTTAAAAAGAATTCTATTTGCATATATTTAGGCACTGTAGGAAATCTTTGACAAATCTCCCTGTCACAGAGGAGTACTGGAAAAGTTAAGCTGAGAACTGTCCAGCAGAGGTAGGTTCTTTTTATGCTTTTTCTCAGACATCCCTGATCTCAAAGGCTATAATATTTTTTTTCAGGTGTTTATTGCTCTCAGTAGTAACTGCATAATAGATGTGAAAAAGTTTCAGCTCTGAAGATGTTTTAGCCTGAGTAAAGGAATAACACTGAGTGACTGAAAAATGTTTTTTAGATCGTTACTGGTTAGAGGAGGTGTAAGATGGGAAGTTGCAATGTTTTTGGTTTAAAATGTAAGCTGGGTCACTTCTCTTTGATGTAGTATTTTATTAGAAGATTATTATGCTTTATAAATGAAAAGCAATAAGAAACACACTTGGCTTTGATTGTACCAGGAGACTAATGGGCAATACAAGTGTATTTTTGAGATGTTATAATGAAGCTGAAGCTTGTGTGAGTTCTATGAGATTTTAATTAAAATCTGCTTCAGCAGATGTTAAACAAGAAAGTTTTCACTTCTCTCTATTAGTAAACAGTCAACTTTTTGTCACCTTTCACTTGTTATGTTCCTTTGCACATATTTCCCATGCATCAGGATCCCTCAGCCTTTAGTATACACGTAAGTGTAACATAAGAAATAAAAGAAATAAATAGGAAGAAACTACATGTTGCATTTTTTTTACCATGTACAAGAAGAATACACAGTGGAGAGTGAGGGCAAGTGCAGAAAATATTTTCACCTGTTCCTGATTGCTCAATTAAAAAATCCTGTGAAGAGTCTTTTAAATCAGAATCAGTTTGAAGCTGGAGTCAATATAAGAGTGAGTTTCCTATTTTAGGCTTGTTAACGTTTAGGGCTATTGAAGTTAATTCTAGCTAGGTGGCATTTTCCTTGTTTCCAGAGCAGTGCTCTTCATTTTATCCAGGCCTGGATGTAGAATTTTCTCAACTCTTAGAAGTAATGAATAGTAGTGTTCAGAGAGGGGGGGAAAAACCCCATTTCCTCATAGGTATTTCCATGAACTGATTCTAATTCTTGCTGTGGTTCTCTTCGCTTGGGGCTACCAGCTGAACCTCGAGTATTTTAGCCTCTACTTAAGCACAGTTAAACTTTTACAGCTGTATTTAGGACTCTACGGTTCAGTAATAGTGTAGTGGGAGCATGTGGCTTTTGCACACCTGTTAAAAAGATTCTTGAAAAGAGGGTAACAGCTTTCACTTGTGAAAGTGCCTGTGAACGTTAATTTGTGACTAGGCGTGCTGATGGCAGCACTAATTGAACCTTTTTATAAATCATTCCTGTGCCATCTTCCAGGGTAAGGCTGTGGACAGATGTTCATTTAACAAGACATCTGTGCTGGTTTAGGATGTTACTGTATCCCAGATGTTAGACTGCTTTTTAAGGTTATTGGCCCCGTTTTATATATTTAGTACCATTGGTTTGCTCCATGGTTTGCAAAGCATGCAAAGGAAGGGGGTTTCTTTTCTGAATGATGTAGAGGTTTCAGCATTTTGGAATAAGGGGTAAACTCTTGAGTGTATCATGTGAACCTGTTTTTGTAAGCCTGGAACAAAATTCTCCGGGTGAGTACGGTAGTTTTGATAGATGGTCTTGAACAAGCCGTCACCTGATTTTGTTGGTAGCAACTTAGGGAAGACTTACAGAAACTGGTGTCTGGCAGTAACTTCTGGGTAATCATAAACTAGGCCTGGCAGTGACAGGCATCTGAGGATAGTAGCTTTGTCAGTTATTTCATGTGGTTCCAGGAAATGTTGGCCCATGGCCTTATTCCTGATCACTTTGTGGAAAGAATGAGTACGATCCAAGATGTACTTTTGACCTACATTGTACTTGTCCAGTTACGGTGCTATTGCTGTGACCTTTCAAAAACCAACAAATCAAAACACCAAAAAAAACCCCAATCATGCAGAAAAGAGAAGAAAAGATGCAGTATCTCATTACTGTGAGGTGAATAAGAGACTTTCCCATTTTCTCCCATGCTGCTCTCCATGCATTCAGCAGAAGCTGCTCAGGTGCCTGGTGATCTCCCACTGTTACCCAAGTCTTTTCAGGGCTTTGAGACAGCCCCAGCAGAGCTTTCCCCCTGTGCAGAGGGAGTACCTAATGCTCTGCTGAGCCCTGCAAAAGGTTTTTCTGGGCTTTTCTTCCCCCTCAGGACTAAATTTAATTAGTTGCTTACCCAGAGAAGAACTACGCGATTTTTTTGTTTACCATGGTATATTTAAAGATGGAGATTAATGAAAGGCATTATCTGAAAAAGCTAATTGATAAAAAATTTAGGAGTAGGTCACAAAGGATTTTGATGAATGACTCTATTTTATGGAAGTAGGAGTAAAATTTTTGTAGACAGTAATTATATTCAACTGGAGCCCTGTATTAATAAAAAAAGTACAGTTTTGTCTTTGTTGTTGATTTTATTCCATAAAATGCTGAACGTTCGTTAAACATTGAAGAAGTTACATTTCTCTCAGTGGATTTGTTCTTTTGAGCAGAAATACATGTGCTCTTGGTTTTTTTCTATCTAAACTGAACTGTGTTGTAGGCAAAAGGCGGGTGAGGAAGCCATGGCAGGGACCTTGGCAGCCCTTCAGCCCGTGTACCAAGCTCCCTGCCTGCCCACTGACTAATATTTATTGTTTTCTGGCCGAGTGTGTATTGGGCAGGCTCTGCCTGAACATGTTGTTCTGGGTCTGGAGCAGGAGGAGACGTGGCTGGTCTCTGCTCAATACTCCTGCTGTCCTGAACCCTGCGGGGTTCTGTGCTGTTATGTGGAAGGGTGATGTAGTTACTCCTCCTGGGAAGGAAGTTTGGGGTTGGACTGCAAGATCTTCAAGATCTAGAGGAGAGCTGAGGTCTGTTAGGTGGCGTTCAGTACAGCAGTTGTGGTTCAGGCTGCCTGGCTTCGTGTGGATGAAGGGCAGTAGTCATGGGCTTTTACTCCATAATTGCTTTCAGGCAGCAACAACTGATCCCCAACACACATCATCTTTGCCCTCTTGCCTTCTCACATCCTCCTTCAGAAGGATGAACTTGAGAAGAAATCAAGTCCCAGGCAAAGAATGGAGCACAGGCTGCTTTTCCCACTTTGTTTAAGGGAAATGAATATAGAGAAAAAATTTTAAAAAAATTAACAGGGTTGCCAGTGGAAAAATTCAGTGTTATGCAAACCAGCCAAAAGCTTTATGTATAAAACTATTAAATAAAATGTGTAAACTTAATGCAATTAACATGAAACAATCCATTCTTACTGCAAATGCTGATTGCAGCGATTAGGTATGCTATATGGCCTTCTCAAATGGCATTTGCTGTGGAAACATTGAATTATACTTGTCAGTACAGTGTATATTTCACTGTCTTGTGACTTGAATTATTTTATTTTTCCTCTAAGCCAAACATAAATTTGTAGGCTATAAAACCTCTTGTGATGATTGGGAAATGAATGTAACCAGCAAAAATAAGTTAACGATATAATCTACTCCGTTTTCCCCTGTTTCCTCAGTTTTATTTAAAACCTGCACAACATTTAGAAGGCTTTTTGTAGAATATTTGGGGGAGGGGAGTGGCAAGAAAACACTAGTCATGGTTATATCTTCTGCTGAAAGAGGCAATTATGTTTAATTAATTGAAACCTCTGCTTTTCCTTGGTGTTAAATAGGTTGCTAAAATACAATAGGGAGTATTCAAGGCGCGAATACTACTCTTGTTTAAACAAAATGTTTAAAAAGGCTTTGTGAGGTACTTTGGTGTTTAATACATGAACTGTAGTTTAATAGAAAATCTAAACTCGTCTGTAAATTATTAAATAAACATAAACAATCATCATCTTCTGCTATCCAGCAAGTTTTACCTCCAAGGTTGTGTTGGGGAATACTGAAAAGGGGTACCTGTAAAAAAGTAGAATTATCATTTATTTTTGTGATGATTTCACAGTAATCCTTGTTTAGTACAGACTTGTAACTTTGCACTGCAGAGAGGTAGTTGGTAGAAGAATAATTGGAATAGGATTTAGAAATAATCCCCGTCCTTAGCTGATTGTGCTCTGTAAAGCTTTTGAGCATTCCTGCACCAAGGGAAGTGTTTTTACTCTCCTGCATTCCTGTCCTTTCACTGAGTACTGGATGATGTGCTGGGATGTCATGAAGAACTGCAAGAAATTTAATACTTAAATGCTTTTGACTTCTTTACCTGCTGCTTTGTTTTTCTTAGTGTTAGAGGAGTGTTACCTTACTAGCTGTGTCTCAGTCTTGCTGGAAGAGCCCGTTCTATCCATTGGTTGTGATAATTCCATTTGCTTTAGTCCCTGTTCTTTGTTATGGATAGGAATCCATCTGTGTGACCATCTCAGATGCTGCTGCCAGCAAAGTTTGTGTCCTTTCCACTTCCAAAACATGTGTCCCCATTCTGTCCAGCTCACTGGTCACTGTGTTCCTGGGTGGGCTGATGCAGTGGCTGCAGGGAGGGGTGCAAGACTGTTTCCTCTGGTCACTGTGCAGTTTACTCCATTTTTATAAAACATGGGTTTTAAGAGACAACACTGTGAGCTTGTAAAGTGGCAAATAAGTGAACGGGATGCTTCTGTCTTTCATAAGAAGGCTGTTACTTATTTTGTGTGTTCTGGGTGTGCTTTCAGTGCTTATGGATAAGCAGGCAAGGGGAACAATAACCTTGTAAATCCCTAGGGTTCCCATTGTGCTCACATTTTTCAGCATTATCCTGAAAAAATTTTATAGGGATGGCAAGGAAAGTCCTGTCCTTAATCTCTTCTTGTTTTTCTCTTTTCCTCAGCTCCTTTGTAAATTGAATGGGAGGTTTTCAGACTTTGGTTTGAGCCTCATTTTAAGTCTTCTTTTCCTGCTTCACGGAGACTAAAATGGTCCCAACACAATATTGAAGGGGTTGTCTTGCTAGGTAGTCTAAAAGAGTCAGTCCCCTTCTACCAGGAGAGTAACTTGTACAGGCTCCAGAGATGGTTCCAATTCTGCCCAGTTCTTTGATCCAGGAGAACCAAAGGCATTGCACGATAGCATTTCTTCTGTAGCTGATTTAGCAGATCCAGTCCTGCGGAAGTAGTTTGGATGGACCAAAGTGCTATAACAGACTGTACAAAAAAAGGAAATGCTGGTTTTGGAATGATTTAATCGCCTCAAAAAAACCCCAAAACCTTTTCTCCCCAATGCAGAACTAAACCCAAACCTTTCAGAATCCTCTGTGAAAGAGGAACTGGAGGGGTTTTGTCTGGGGGGGCGGGCGGGGTGCCCGTGTGCTGGCCTGCGTGGCATCCTGATTCAAGGCATGTTGGTTGGGTGAATGGTTGCCTGGGAGCTCTGGGACATTGGAACTGCTGAGATGCCCCAAACAGCTCAAAATTTGTGTACTTGGAATCAGAAGCTCCCAGGGTCTCCCAGGCTTTCCGTCAGCATGCCAGGCAGGTTGCCAAGTAGCCTGAAAATTTGGGAGGCGAGTTGCCAAGCTCTTGGCTCCCTTTCAAATGGGCTGCTGAACAGCTGGGAATCTGGATGCCTGGGCTTCTCAACAGCCCACCATGATAGTTACTGAAGAGCCAGGCAGGGGAAAAAAGCTGGAATTTGTGGTACAAACCTGTCTGCTTCCCGTCAGACCTTGGTTGAAATTGAAACAAATCTGCCAGGTATTTGAATTTTGACAGGCTGTCCTCACGTGATGACTTTCTTCATGTGATGGCATCTAGTCATCTTTCATAACATTTTACTTCATGTGTCAAAATATTGTTTCACTGAAAATAATGTGTGTTTCAGTTTCATTGCTTTAGCATCATTATTATTCTATGGAAATTTCTTCCAAGGGTTCTCTATGTGGATCAGTCTCTGTTTTATAGTAGCTACTGCCCAGATTTTGGATAGTGTTCACTCTTATCTTTCTATAGTTACATGTTACATGGAGTAGACAGGATGCTTGTATCAAAATCTGGTTGAGCTGTTCTGTTGTTTAGTCAGTAAAAGTTCATTATTGTATTTTTCTTGTAAGAAGAATCAGAGAACTTTAAGGGGCCAGCTGCTGATTCAAATGTACCTTGCTGGGGACATAAACCTAGAATGGGAAAAAATGGGAGGACTTCCAGTTTGTACAAGACTGAAATCATGGGGTAGTGTGAAGGTTGCATAATTAAGTACTGTCATTCATCCTTCAAAATGAAGTGATTTAAATCCTAATTTTACAAATGCTTTCAGTCTAAAAAGAGTTTTTCCTTCTTATGTTTACAGGCCTCGGAGTAGAGGAAAAACTGCAGTGGAGGATGAAGACAGTATGGATGGTTTGGAGGCAGCAGAAACAGAAAACACTGTGGAAACAGGTACTGAGAATATAGCACTGATGCTCTGTGGGTATTGCTTCTCTCTCAGAAATGTGTTTAGTTATGCAGGACTTTGGTAGACAAGAAATAGTTCTTCCATTTTAGTACGAGATGTACATTTGGGCAGATTTAAAAGGAAAAAGCTTCTATTTAAACCTATATTAATTTAAAGCTATTGAAGCTATTATTTTTAAATAGTGTGATGGGAATGTCTTTGTATTGTAGATATGTAGAGGTTCTTTTCCTACTTTTGCAAGGCTGTTTCTAACAAAAATAAACGCTCTGAAGTGGCAGCTGCTGTTTTTGGAATACCTGCCAAAATACACTACTACTTATTGACCTGTATCTTCAGCTAACTACAGCAGATTATATACCAAAGGGATAACCAGGATAACCAAATGCTAATGCTTCCTGCTGCTGCTTAGGAAACAGGATAAATCTCTGTTCTTGCTTTGGTAAATATTTGTTGTGGTGGTACCCAAATGCTTCAGTTACCAGAGGGAGCTCATTGTTCTGGACCGAGTACTGTTGAAACAGTTTGTGATTTCTGTTCTGGCAGTTCAGGAGCCTAAAGAGACAAACAGATGAGCCAACACATGAGATAAAGGCCATGGTGAAGAACTGTCATCTCCTTGCCAGACACGTGTCTGTAGCCATTTGCCTGTTTTTAACCAGGGATGAGTGTAGAAGGAAGAAAGGAAGGATGATGCTGTGGCCACTTGGCAGAAGTTTGTTGGTTTGACAAAAATAAACCTTGAAAATGCATTGAGACCTAAGGGTTTATAAATGTAATTAGGTGGCCCTGTGTGTGTGATGAGAGAGAAGTGGAAGGAGGCACAGAGACACGAAGAGTAGAAGCTGGTGGTCAGGGCAGAAATGGCATGGAGGTGCCAGCTGAGTTGAGGGAGTTGTCCAGTTCCTCTCAAAGCTGCTGAGTGGAGGGGATAAAGTGGTGAAGTCCTTGAAGATGAAGACAAGGGTCTGTGTTTAGTGTAGGCTTATAGGGACAACCAGTAGAGGACCTGAAAAGAGCCATTTTTGCCACAGCATTTTTCATGGGCCATGCAGGAGTGTGGCTGCTGTGGTGAAAGTCACAGAGGAGGAGGAGGAGGCTGAAATTCTCCTGAGGATGGCCTTTGTGTGTGCTGGTCGCTTGCTTCCTACTTGCTGGGTATGGAATGATGCTGAGAAGGCTTTGTGCTTGTGACTGGAGGCCTTGGGGAGTGTCAGGAGTGTGTAGTCACAGCTTGTGTTGAAGTGTTAATGGCATGTGGAGAGAGCCTAGGTTAAAGCTTAATGCAAGGATGTTTCATTGTTTTTCTGCCCCTGCAAATAAAACTGCTGCTGGTAGTGAACATGGGTGATCTTCTGCAGCTTCTACAACTAGGTGATTAGTAGTTCATAAACTAGTAAATAAGTGAAAAAGTTGGAGCAGGTATTGTGTGTGTAGAAAAACGGAGTAGGGTAAAGGAAGACTAGTTCTAGTTCTATTATTGCATCATTATTATTACATTGTGATGATGATGATTACTCTCTATCCTATGTAGTAGAAGCAGTCTTAGGAAAGTCAGTGAAGGGGACAGAAAGTGTCCCCTTAAAGTGATGAGTTTTATAAATTTTAAATATGTTTAAAAAATGAAAAAAACCCACAAAAATAAATTAAAACTTAATCACTGGTACACTGCTGTGTAGGGAATTCAGTGATGGCTGGGTTGATTTTTTTTTTTTTTTCATTTTGTCATTTTTAACAAGTTCCTCAACAGAAATCTGAGAGCTGTTTCTGATTCAGAAGAGAGAGGAACACAAAATTATTTTGAAGGCTCTGAGACTGCATATAGATAAGTCTTTCCATTATCTTTTATCATAGTAATCCTGAGTGTCACAGGGGGCTGATACCCGTTTCTAAATGTATGGTCAGTAGGAGCACTGTGCTGGAAATCCCAAAGGACCAAGACTCCAGCGGGTCTGCTGCTGGAACTGAGGCACCATCACTTCAGTGCTGAGCCCAGCATGGATCTGCAGACTGTACTGCTCACTGAAAAGATGCCTAGTGAAAATACATAGGTCTGAAATCCCATTTTTGCAGGGAAACCAAAATAGACTTGCAAGAACATTATCATGTTCAGCTGTTTAATAGAGACAGAATCACAATTATGTTATTTTAAAAGTTGGACGCCATGTGACTTGGCAGAGGGTTAATCATGTAATCTGAAAAGGCTGATGCCTCTACAACTTATTCTAAGCACTTACCTGAGTTAGTACAAAAGTGTGGGAGAAGGAATAATCTCAGTTTGTTGCTCTGTTTAAAACTGTGTTAATTAAATTGGAGGGTATTTGTATACTAGTTTATTAACTTTGCGTCAACAAAAAAAGGCTTTTGTTTTCTTTGCTTGCAAAGAGTGTTCTTGCCAGCAATTTTCTGCAATAGTTGGCAAAATAAAACACAATATAGTAATATTTCAAAACTTGAAATGAAATGTCTGAAGATCTTGACATGTGATTTCTGACATATTTAAAGTCTCTGTGTTCCTGGCTGCTTTTCTGAATTCTTTTGCGAATTGTTTGATTCATATGTTGAGAATAATCAGGAATTCTTTTACTGTGTGAGTTTGGGTTTTTGAGATTGTTTCTGTTTTGTTTTATTTAATTAAAGTTTCATAAAATGAGAGAAGTCCATGTTATTAATGTTGTATTCAGTATAATGAGCTCTGCTTTTAGGGAAGGGAGCAATGCAGGCAGAATAAGAACTCTCCTCACAGGAAGGGACAAAGGATAATGCCCCATATAATCTCACCTAAGATAAATGTTTGGTAGCTGTCAAATCTTTTATGAGTAGAAAAAACAAGGAGCGTGCAAGTACCAAACATTATTTCCATTTGTAATGTTGACACAAATGTTTGTTTTTTAAAAAAAAAGGCAGAAGTTCTCCCCAAAGGGGCTCTTTTGCAATGCTGAGGCACAATCATTTTAATTGCAGTTCGGGAAACAAGTTCCTGCCCTTCCCAAAATTCTGTAATCTCACATGTGAAGCCAGGCAGAGTTGGAAGCAGAGCAGGGTAAGCCGTGTGCTGCTCTGATCAGTTCAGTATGGCTGCTTCTCCTGCCAACTGCAGCGATTCCTGAGCCCTGTCCCTTTTCTGCCAAGTACTGAGTTCCCTTTGGTGTAGATGAATTCTTAAGGACGGAAAGAGAGGAGGAGGGATTTGGAATTGGAGAAAGGAAATTCTGGAATTTGGAAAAAAAAGTCTGTTTGGAGCTAAGTAAACTTCTTCTTGAAAAAAGGGTGTTGACAACTGCTTCTACTGAATCAATAGATTTTCAGCTTCTTGTAAACCTCAGGACAGACTTCTTTCATTTACCCACCAGCCCTGTCTCTCTTACTGATCCTTTGGCTCCTCACTTCAGGTCTGTATTGCTCTTCAGCTTTGTATTGGTCTTTCCAGCTGTCTGCTCCTTCATTTTTCTTCACTGTGGTTCCCCCAGTGATGTGCTGGTGTTTCTCTATCCAGCTGTGGTTACCCATTCTTTCCATCATTATGGCACCACAGCATCATAGCATGGTTAAGGATGGCCAGGACCTCTGGGGATTGTCTGTTCCACACCCCTTCTCCAGCAGGGTCACCTAGGGCTGGCTGCCCAGGACCATGTCCAGGCAGCTTTTATCCCTGAGGATTGAGGCTCCACAGCCTGCCCTGGACAACGCATGCAGGTGTTCAGGCACCCTCACGGTAAAAAAGGGTTTCTTCATGTTCAGAGGGCGCCTCCTGTGTTCTTGTTTGTGCCTAGTAATGCCTTCTGGAGACTCACCTGGAACAGAGAGCAGACAGAGCAAAAGGATAAAGCAGGGATTTATTAAAAGGCCTCAATGGGCATACCTGGGCAGCACAAGAGCCTGGCTGGGACACACCCAAGGTGAACCCAGAAGGGTCACAAAATGGACAACTGATCACGGGGTCTCTCACTTTTGTAAGTTCTGGTCCATCAGCATATTGGAATCAACTGTCCAACCACAGCTTCAGGTTATGAAGCTCCATCCTCTTTGTTTTTCTTCTCACTTCACCACTGTTTTCATTCTAGGCCTGAAAGTTGTCTTTGGTACCAAATTAGAGAAGGAATTGTTTTGTCTATATGCTTGAGACGAGAGCTTAGTGGCACTTAATATGAAACCTAAAACTACCCACCAAAAGAGCACAGAATCTAAAAAATATAAAAGCTAAAACTTCAGGCATCATAGTGCTTCTAGTCCTGTCAAGACCTTCCAGCTGTCAGCACCTTGCACCTTTCTGGTTATCAGTAAGATACTGTTTGCTGCAGAATATTGTGTTTCCCTCTGGATCCTCTTGTGCTGCGCCTCTCCATAAGAACAGTTTTGTTCTGATGAGCAAGTTTCTAACGACCAAAAAAAGAAAAAAAACCCAGAAAGTTCTGGAAAGCATGTGTTTTTGTGCACATATATGTAAATATAAAACTGCTAATCCAAAGAAAGAACTCCTGATACGCTTTCTGTAGGTTTGGTAGTAGCCCTTTTGCTACTAATGAAGACTTGGCTTCTGCTTCTTTTCCCCATCTTCTGTTAGTTTCAGCAAGTTTCTGTACTTGATATTTTCTTGGCTCTGCATTTAAGTTGAAACTGAATTCTGTGTGTTAATTATCTGATTATTCCTTTTTTTTTTTTTTTTTTTTTTTTTTTTCCTTGAGAATGCTTGTGAAATATTCCAATTCATTCTAGAGTATGTAATTATTCCTGTCTATGGCCCATAAAAATGTTGAGATTCAGATCTGGAAGAAATGCAGTACAATAAGTTTATTTGAACTGCTGAGTCTCTTGGGACATTATCAGTAAATCCATCAGGTATTTATTTTGTTAACTATCCATACTATGACAATCAACAGCAGTGTTTTCTTCCAGACCCTCAACTCCCCGTGGTGTTCAGGGGCTTCAGAGTTGATAATAGATAAAAGAACCTGGATGATTTTATCAATCAGTAGTTCCTTATCTCCATTATTGTTGTTAGTAGTTATTTTTATCAGACCCAGTGATGTTGCCTGGCCAGTTGATTTCTTGTTGGACTTCACATAAACTTCCTGAAGATAAAACTTCCTCTGTCCAGCCTCATTTGTCTCTGGGCAAAGCACTGAAGAACCAGAAACAAACACTTCTCAGTGGAGGAAAGTTATTAATGAAGAAATTGCCAGGGAATTCTGTACTTACTCAGAATCTCATCTGCTTTGAAGCAGCCTGAAAAGTACTTTAATGGAGAAAGAAAAATTCTGCAATATCCTGCTTATTAAAGGAAATACAGGCATCCTTTTGCAGTTATATGAACCATGTTGAGTAGAGCCTCTCATTTGAAGCAAAGTAAAACACACCTGAGAGCAAGTCCTGGTTTGGGTGAATCGATGGCAAAAGCTCTTGTCAATGTGTTAATACCAAAATCCAGTTTTAAAATCTGGGCAGACACTTTGGCCTCATCATTACTACCCATCCCTTTTAAAATCAGTGAAAGGAAGAATTAACACCACTCATGGCTTGCTTTTAGATTAAACTTGGCCATATAATTTGTGGCAAATAACGTGCTTAGAAATGCACTTACATATTTTTAAGGCAACTAATATTCTACATACTCATTAGAAAAGGAGTAATTTCTTCTTTCTTATGCTGCTGACTCCTTCTTGCTCAGCCACTGGAAAAATTAACAGAACTGAAGCATGTTGTTGTAATTATTATAAGCATCTTATTATTTTTGCTTTATATTCTGGTAATTTGTTTGTAATGAGGAAAGCAAACAAAAGAAGAGGTGGCTTGATACTTGCATTTAAAACATTGCAGGTTTACTCAATAATACCATTTATCATCAGGCCATTTAGAAAAATCCAGTTTTTTTTGCCTTCTGACTGATATCTCTGTCTCAGGTGTTTTGAGAGGTGGTGGTATCTGTTACTTCCAAATAAATTAAAACTTCACTGAGTTTTTCATTCTGGAGGTTGTTTCTGAAATGCAGCTTCATTTTGATTTTGCTTATTTATTCAAGAGTAGTATTGCAGTTTTGGTATCAAACTATGCTTTGTTAAACATAATCCAACAGGTTTTGAAAGTTTTCAAAGACCTAGAATTTTCCACCTTGATGTTTTACTCTGCTGCTGTGTCATTAGTGATGTGATGGAAGATCTGCATGGCCATTACCAGTCAATTACCTTGAAATAGTTGCATGTGCTTTGTGTGCTCTGTGCACTTCTCCTTACTGGAAAAAGGGCTGCTCTCTGTATGTTCTAGTTCATAGAATCACAGAATGGGTTGGAAGGGACCTCAGAGATGATCTTGTTCCATACCTTCTGCCATGAGGAACCACCTGATAGTTCTGTAGACTCGTCTTAATTTTTGTTAGAGTAATGCTGTGTGGAGGCTGACTCTTCAGTTTGGTAAAAAAACAGAAGAGAAATTCACTGCTGATGAATTAAAATCACAGTATAAACCAGGCTGATGTTGGATTCCCACAAATACCTACCCTGGTAGCCTTTTTCTGGGTCAGGTTCAAAGGGGAAGAACATATTTAGGATAATAAAAGAGGTACCCATTTGCAAGGCATTGAAGAGTGACCATAGAAAATTAAATGACTCTTAATTCAGTAGTAGTTCATGTAAAAGAACATGCAGGGCAAAATTACCATGCTGCTTTTTTATAAACAAAAATCACTCTCAAATAGCTTTTGCTACCTGAGCAAGTGGTGCTTCAGTTCTTCTGAGAATTGCAGAAGCTTTTGTAAGTCAAGGAGAGAAAGAAATTCTAGGAATTATTGGCAAAGGGATAAGCAGAATAAAGCATCAGCAAGGGGTTTTTTTTCTCTTTTTACTGTTGCTTTATAAATCCTTGGCTTGTCAAATGCCACGTGCAGTTCTGCTTTCCCTTCTCCAGAAGGATGAGCTGTAATTGGGAAAGTACAGGAAAGGCCAACAAGTATGGCAAGAAGTAAGTAATAGCTTCTGTGTGGGGATCAGTTAAGGTAAAAGCCTTCAATCTGAAGTGGTTTCACTGAGGGGGAATGTAATAGGGTCCAAAAAATGATGAGTGGTATGGAGAAAATTGACAGGGCACAGTGATTCATTTTGTTATGCAACACGAAAATTAGGGAACATCAGGTTGTGTTCAGAGAGTGCAGAAGCCAGGTGCATTTGCACTCAGCATCTTCTGCAATTACAGAATTAATTGTTCCTGGATGCTTTGGGCATGAACAACTTGACATGGGTTTCAAAAAGACCTAAACAAATTAGTGGAAAAATAATCAGATCAGTGCTGTTGAACACCACTCCTAGGTTAGGAAGTGCCTCAGTTGTGGAGGTTCCATGTTATGGTTATCCATAATATGGCTTCATGGGGTTTTGGGTGACCAGAATTACATCTTAAATGGTCCTACATTGAGAATCTTGTTTTTTCTTTTATAAGTAATACAACATTTGAAGTTATTTTCTGTATGAAATGCATTTAATAGTTAAGAGCAGTTAAGAGCTCATTTGAATGATAGGTATCAAAATACATAATGGAATGTACAGAACAAGAATAACTGCAGGTTTTCTTCTCATCTTCATCTAACACCTGTTGCAGTAAGTAAATCAGAGACTTACAGAATAGTTTGGATTGGAAAGGACTGTAAAGATCATCTAGTTTCAACCCCCTGCCCTGGACAGAGACCCCTAGACCACATTTCTCAAAGCCCCAACCAACCTGGCCTTGAGCACTTACAGGAATGGGGCATCCGCAGCTTCTCCGGGCAGCCTGTGCCAGGGTCTCACCACCCTCACAGGAAGAATTCTTTTGTAATAGTAATCTAAAACTGCCCTCTTTCAGATTATTGTGAAAGATTTCTGTGCCTGAGGGATCTCTGCACGTGGTTTCCTTAGACACTGGCAGGAGAGGTGGTCTTGCTGTCAGATCGTGTCCAGAGCAGTAACAGAATCTGAACTCTGAGTAGTGGAAACTTGTTTTGTTCTTAAACTTGGACAGTGAGTGAAAGTTGGTAATCCTAGTACTGGATAGTGCCATGGTTTATGCCAGGGGTCTGCTGAGTACCCCACAGATGCCCCCTCACTCCCTGTCCCACTGGGATGGGGAGGAGAATTGGGAAAAGGTAAAAACCCCTGGGTTGAGATCAGAGCAGTAGTGAACCCCTGGCACAGGGTGCCCAGAGAGGCTGTGGCTGCCCCATCCCCCTGAGTGTTCAGGGATGGGTTTGGATGGGGCTCTGAGCACCCTGGTCTGGTGGAAGGTGTCCCTGCCCATGGCAGGGGGTTGGAACTGGATGATCTGGTGTTGTGCAGTGTGGGGTATCCCCCTGGCCAGTTGAGGTCAGCTGTCCTGGCCATGCTCTCTCCTGGCTCCTTTTTGCACCTGTTGGCTGACAGAGCATGGGACACTGAAGAGTTCTTGCTTTAGAGTAAGCACTGTTTAGCAACAACCAAAACATCAGTGTATTACCAAAACTAAATCTCGTCCTAAATCCGAAACACAGCACTGTACCCAATACTAAAAAGAAAATTAACTATGCTAGCCAAAACCAGGACAGGTAGACATTTTAAATTCATAGTTTTCATGTCCTTGTTAAGGGTTTTTTTTCATATTGTTGCTACGACTGACCTAGTTTTTATCTGTCAAAACTGCTGGAGCATTTTGGTGTTGTTTGTAGTTCTGCAGACCCCTGTGGGGCTGTGTAAAGCACCTGGTGCCATTGGCTGTTTCCTGACACAGCACTGCTCCTTCCTTGTGCAAAAATAGCTGTTTGCCTTAAAAGCTTGTTACTCCCTCTCACAGGACATCTTGGTAGGCAACAGTTGAGCCCCTGGGGTGTCCCTGCTGTGTTTGGTGATCTTGGTATTTTCCAGCCTGCAGAACTTCCTGTTCTTAGTGAAAGTTTTGGAAGCTCATGACATGTGCTTCATTGTCTGCCTCATCAGCAGGTCTGACAGTAAAGTGGCTAAACAGTCAACCTGCTGTATCTAAATATTAATTTAGTAGTAGAGTATTAATTTAATGTTTATAACAGCTCTTTGGGTATTGTTTGGGTTTTTTAAAGTGTCATTTAATAATGAATATTATAATATTTTAAAGGGGTTTTTTTTCTGATTAAACTCTTACAGTATTTTTAGGTTTTGACTTGACAGGCAGTTTCTGAGTATTTAAAGGAAAACCTTTTGGATATGCTGATGTCTGTCCTTATCCTGATTGCCACAGCAGAGCCCACATATGCATTTCTTTATTTTTCTTTATGTTTATCCAAGTAGCTTGTAGAACAGGGCCTTGTGATTGAGAGAAAACAGAAAAGGATTGTTATTAACAAAAGAACATTTTAGATCTTAACTTGATGTTGCTTCATCACATTCCCAAAGAAAGCTGTGATCACGTAATAAAATCCCAGCCATCCCCAGTCTCCTGCTTCCCAGAAGCCCTGTCGCAGGGGGGGCTTAGAAAAAACAGGGCTTCCCTCCTGAGTCTGTGTCCCACGTGTGTCTCACATGGAGAGAGGTCTCCAAGGGGTCTGAAGAATAGAGCAGAAAAACAGGAAATTGTCTGAGTTATTACTCAGAATGGTGTAAATAAGGAGACCAGCTACTGTTAGGAAGGTGGGAAGTCTTCATAATCAACTGGGGGTGCTGTGTGCTGTTTGTTATTTCTTTGAGTGTTCTCTGCATTCTGCTCTCTAAATGGAATAAAAGTAATAAGGGACGAAATCTTTGAACCTCTGTGAAGTGGTTTTTCTCCTCATTTGAAAACATCCAAAATACAGCTTGTAAAAGTTGAGGATTGTCTTTTCACCACTGTATAAGTATTACTGAGCAGATGTGATGAAAGTGTTAATTAAAAGGGAAATTTAGTGTACCCATGATGTAGATCTTACCAGTCCCAGTGACTTTCCTGCATACCTGTCCCCTGTCAGTGTTAGGCAATTTAATTTTTTCTCTGGTATTCCATATCTCCATCCTTGGAGATGTTCAAAAACCATCTGGGCAGCTGACCCTGGTGGCTCTGCTTGAGCAGGGGTTTGGACAAGGTGGCTGTGGGCTGCCTTCCAGCCTCAACCAGATGTGATTCTGTGAGTTACCAAGTTGTAAAGCATTTGGAAGTCTCAAAACTTTTGATGGCCCATATGCACAGGAACTTGAGTCTTTGTACTTTGGGGGATTTCTTCTAATAAATAAAGAAAGCTTTTCTTTCCTCAACAGCCAGGTGAGAAAAAACTATGAATATAATTGTATTCAAATAATAAAAAAAAAATTTAAGTGCAGTGCTTCTAATATTTTCTTAAGTTTTAGTAAAGGATAATGACATTAAAAAATAACGTAGAGACACGGAGGAATTGTACAATTAGTTTTTTTTAAGTCTCAGTCTCCCCATTAACTCACTATACATAAACAAGACATTGTGCCAGAAAAAAATCATGAAAAGAGGATGCAAAATGAAGCATTATATTTGAATCTGAAAATGAGCTTCCCGTTTATTAATCATCCATGGATCCTTCATTCCCAGTAGGTTCAGAGTAGAACTCCATAACCAAATCTGGTGATGTTCATTAAACATACTGTGCCAGGTGCTTCCAGGAACACCTCTGAGGTGTATCTGAGATGACCCCTTGCCAGGCCAGTGCTGGGATCCATCTCCTAGGAATTTGACTCATGAAATGTACCGCTCCTGTTCTTCCTTCATCTTCTGCAGGAAAACTTTCACAAAGTTTTCTTCACAAGTAACACACACCGTGTTTTCAGTCTTCCAACGGCATATTGAGGCACAGTTTGCTTTATTGCAGAGACAGCAACTGAGATGTTGTTTGTCTCATTTAGTATAATTTGGGTCCCTCCCTCTCTGGAGAAGCATACAGCAGGGGAGAAATGCACCATAAGGATGTAAGCTCATATAGTTGTCATGTGTAGTGAAACAATCTGTGTCTTCTCACAGAGTCCTGAGAGTGTTCCTCAGAGTGAGCCTGAGTGCCCCTGAACTTCGCCTTCCCAGTGTGCTGGGTGCCCAGTAATGGTAATGAGAGGAAAGCTGGCAGGGAGTAAATGGCTTTTTTCCTTTACTTGATTGAAAGTTTCAGCAGGCACACAATAAAGACAGAGTTCCTTTTGCCCAGTTAAACTAGGTTAAAGAAAGTCGCCAAGATGGATCAGAGCAAGGCCAGGGTTTCCGGTGGTCTTCCTGCAGCACTTCAGGCGTGGTTGTCCCAGGCTGTGTTGTGGGTTTTGTTCTGAGTGCTTTGGCGTCTGCCTGTCTTCTAGGTGTTTATGTTTTGCTCTCTTTGTTGAGGTTGCATTTAGAAATTTGGGGGTTACTGGCACAAGACTGTCCTTTGGATCCAGCATACTTGGAAATGCACCGCAGGCCATTATGAATGGCTCGGCTGGGCGCTGCCTGTTTTGGGAATCTTCATCCAGGAAACGTCCAGGGATGGTTGTTCAGGTCTGCCAGAAACTGAGGGTGTGGGGTTTGGGTTTATTTTGTTTTGTTTTCCCTACAGAGATATTTACTATTACAAGGGATGTATTCCCAAGAGGATATTTATTTATTGTCAAATCATCATCCAGCATGTTTTTTCAGAATAGGTTTGTGAAAGGGGTAACACAAGCCATTTGGATTTTGGACAGGTAGTCACTTTTGGATGTTTCAGGTGTGCAAACAGCGTTTCAGATGTATGTTACTGAGTGTAACTGAAATAGGAGAAGCAGTTTCAGTTTACATCAGCTCAGATAAATACTTGGAACACCCAGTCATGAACAGGATTTTTTTTGTTTTCCTTAACGTTTTGTTTCTCTTCAGTAGTGGTTTAGAGGTGTTCACTGAAGATTTTATATGTTACGCATTGTCTTCCTAAATGAGTTCACTTTAGGTTAAAGAAAAATCTTACTTCAATCTCTGTGCATGAAACAAGACAGATTTCCCATTTTCCATGTGCTGTAGCAGGCATATGATTTCAGTATTTCAGACCAAACTGCACAGTTTTATGTTCTGAGAATTTTCCTCTCTTGGTTTTATTTATAAGATTAAAGCTTGTAACAGGTTTTTTATGCATACCCACCCATGTTGCAGATTCTTCTACCCTTTCATTTCTCCACTTGTCATTTATCCTTTGCAATATTTAATTATATTTTGACATGCTGTACATTAATTTTTTTTAAAAAAGTGAATGTATCTTCTCCTGAAGTTTCCTAAATGATCTGCTGCTTTCCTCTAACTGGACTTCTTTGCAAGAACTGTGTGTCCTGGCCTCTGAGCTCAAACCTATGTTCACTGGGAATTTTGAAGGGGACATTCCTCTGGCACTTCTGTAAGACAAATCTAGAAGCCATGGACACAGGCAGGATTTGGCATGTGTATCTTTAGCTGGATATGCCAGAGCACATCTGTCAGAGTCCTGTGATGCTTAGGTTTCAAAATCAAAGTGCAGAGGAGTGCAGAAACACCAAATTCTGTTGCTGTACAGCCTTGAACCGTGTTCCTGTGAGTTCTGGTGCACTTGGAACAGCACTTTGCCATGTCCTTCTGGTGAGCCCCTGACTTACTCCAAGGAAAGGGGGAAATGATTGGGAAGAAGATTTAAAGCTGCAGACAGTGTCAACTTCACATTTTATGTTTCAGAGCAAAATCAGGCTTTCTAGTCAAATATAGCATTATCATCTACAGATCTATATGTTTTTTCTCTCTAACAACTAAGGTAATGTAAAAACATGCTAAAAAATTGCTTGTGTTCCTTCAGAATGACATTTAAGCTGGGGTAAACCATGTTCTTCATTCCTTCACCCTGTGAGTGAAGGATTCACATAGTGTAACGAGGAATAAATCTGTGCAGGAAATTGAAAAAAGTTAAAGGTAATAGGGGAGGAAGAAAGGTTTAATATACCCCAAGTTAGTGTGCTCACTGTGATGTTTGTTCAGGGCTGACACAGCAGGTGCTTGAGAGAGTGGGGAGAATGGAAGTGTCTAAAACTCCAACCTTGTATGAAGTTTGTCATTGAACAGCTCTCCCCTTGGCCCATTCCTCATTGCTGTTGAAGAGCTTTCATTCACAGTGGTACTTGGTGTTGTGGAAATAATGTTGTAGGCATGCAGTTTCATGTTTTAGCTGGTTGTGGTAATTTCCTATTCTTTTAATTTTGTTGTGTGGCAGAAGATATTTACATGGGTTAACCTGTCTGTGAGTAAAATGCATGTTTGCAGCGCAAGGGAAAGCTTCCAGATGCAGATAGAATATTAATTTTTTTTTTCATATTTTTTTACCCAGAAGTCAAAGAGCAGTCTGCAGAAGAGGATGCCCAGACAGAAGTGGAGAGCACCAAGCAGCTAACACCAGTCCTTCAGCACTCCGTGTCCGAGGAGTCCGCGAGCTCCACCACCTCCGTGGGGGTGGAAGCCAAAACCAGGTGAGAGAGAGTGAGGAGGAGGAGGCTGCTGAGGCAGGGGCAGGGCTGGGGCTCAGGGTGCAGAGTGCCCGGGGTGCAGGGCTGGGACTGGCTGCTTTGAAGTGCCTGGGCTGGTGCCTTAGCTGGCAGACCAAGGTGAAAAGCGCATTCCGTGAGTGCTGTCCTCACACTGCTCTGGGAAGCCCTGGAGTTGCAGCTTATTAGCTGGGTAAATTAAAGGAGGTCTAAAGTGACAGGAGATAAAATGTGATTACTGGAGCTTTCCTGCTGTGTAGGAAATGGTGTATTAGTAAATTTGTATAAAGTTATTTTTGATGTTTCGGCGTGTATGAGTGTATTTTCAGGAACAAAGAAAACCAAATCTCTTGTCATCTACTGTGTTATTCCTTGTTTTGGTATTTATAACAGAGAAAATAATGTTTGTATTTTTTTAACTTCTTATTAATACAAATTAGCCTAAAAGCAGTGAAAGTATTAATTATGTTACTTGAGGGGAACCAGAACACACTGTCTGTGATCGCTGTTGAAATGGTGTCACACAGTTCTAGCAGAGCTTCTCTGGTGAAGCTCTGGTAACAGCTTCTAATCCAGTAGCAGGTCCCTGCTGCTGAAGGTGCTGTTAGCATCTTACCAGATGGTTACAGGTGTAATTGTATTTTGACAGACTTGGAGAGAACTGTCATCATCATGTTTCTACCTCCCAATCCAACATAGACCATATTTTCCATGCACAAAAAATTAGTTAATCTACTTGATGCATATATAATTTTCATGCTTTACATGCTCACAAACTTCTTCGATTCCAAGAGCTGCTTTCCTTCTTACAGAAAATTCAGTTAAACAGTTCTTGCACGTATACCTGAGTGAAATGCATAAAACTTTCTGTTCTTGATGGAATTTTCCAAGGCTGAGATTAAATTGCACAAAACATGTAGAGTAACTCGAACGGAGCAGCTGTTTTGCTTCATTATTTGATCCTGTTTTGGATTATTTGCAAAAATTTTAGTGCTGTTTCATCCACTCTCTGTTCTTCTCAAGGTTACTTTTTTGCTGTTATCATGAATATTTGATTACAGCACTTCCATTGCCATAGACTTGTTTCTTAAAAGCTGGACAACAGTCTCCTGAAAAAACTTTGGCCTGGTTCTGAGCCAGCCCTTATTTGTCCTCAACTTATTCTTCCTTCCAACTGAAAGTGTTGACTTTGATCAGTCAGGATGGAGTGGCTATTATGTGCTCATTGCTTTGGCTGATCAAAGCATTAAAAAGCTGAGTACTATTAATTTTTAATTAAAATAATAGTGATCAGACTCTGTCTCTGACATTTTCGAAGGAAATATATTGAGGAGATATGAAACTGTTAATTGGGAATCATAGGGTTTCTCTGAGCCTAAGTAATTTTGATTTCAAACTTAGATGCAGAATGGGGGTTGCAGATGTCATCAATGTCCTCTTAACAGTGGAAAACCCTCAGATGCCAGGGTTTCTGTGGAAGTGAGTCTTGAAAAAATTTGCCACATTTGATCAATGGTTCATTTCATTGTCTGTGCTGTGCTGCCGCTGACACTGTGCAGGGGTTGGAGGACTGAATTCTGGGGGCTTGACTCTGCTAATAGTTGTGTAATGATTGGAGAAAATGTATCAAGGTTTAGAATTAAATGTGACTCCGCAGTGCCTTAAAACTGTAACTTGGGGAACGAGTTTTAAAGCTGATTTCCAAATAATTCATACTCATCAGCTTCATCTCTTTCTTGGTAAGCTTTTCTGTTTTATAATATAAGTTACTTCCACTTTCTAATAAAACGGAAGGGTTTGTAAATATAAAAATAGCTTTAGGTATGTGAGACATAGGAGAATTATGAGAGTTTATCATAACAGAGCAGAAATTGCCTAGAAGACAGAGGAGACTCCAAGCCTCCGCGAGAAGTAGATACAGGTGTAGGTGGAGCTGCTTTTGCATTGTTTTTTTCAGAGTTGACTATAAGGCAATTCTGTGATTCTGTCTTTGGTAGTGAAGATAAAGGAATTAGAGAAGCACAGGATACAGGTTGTAAAATAAAGCCTTTTCCATGTAAAAATTAAATCATTTGCTACTGAAAAACAGTGATTTCAACATAGTAGGACATGTCAAAACTAGGATGGGGATTTCAGTAGCTGAGATTAGCCAGAGCTTGGCTTGTGTGGTATTTTCCTCTAGATCCTTCCCGAGACTACAGCTAAATAAAAACATTCATGAGAAAGGCGAGAGAGCTGGTAAATTTTGGAACCTTCCTGAGGTGGGGTATGGGAAACCAAGAGAACTACTGACAGCAAGTGGGATTGAGGCAGGGAATTAAATAACAGGTTCAGAATTAGTGCTCAGAAAGCAATGTGTTAAAACCCCATTAAAGTAAAGGGAGCCTGAGCCATACTGGGGTAGGGAGGCTGAAAGGGGGTGAGGCATGTGCTTGAAAGGAGTGAGTGAATTATTGACCACATGTGGGGAGGGGCAATAACATCAAGCAAAGATAAACTCCCAAGCCTGGCAGTGGCAGGAGTAACACTGCCAGCTCCTATATATCACGAGCGTCATGGGTTTTGGAGCCTTTTCCTTTGGTTGTTCCCTTTTTTCTTTTTATAAGCCTTGTGAGAAGCTTCTGTCAGCCCAGGACTTCTGGCTGAGTGGAATCCAGCTTCTTCGAAAGGAATCTGCTGCCTTGGTTTGTGCTGCCTGCAGGGAGCAGGGGAAGTGCAGCCCTTGGGGAAGGCAGGGAGCCAGGAGCCGGCTGCGACTCCGAGCAGAGCCCACTTCCACCTTCCTCCTCTCATTCCCACATTGGCAACCCCGGGCATTAAAAGCTAACGAGAATGGCCTAGAAACACAATTTCATAGAAGAACAAAACACCTTTTCATTCATTTTACTTTCTGTCTGCTCTCAGAGACTGTGAATCGCATTAATTGCGTGTTTTCGGTCCTTTCGCCATAATCATGAAGACGGAACATTCTTAAATAAGTAGAAGCTGAGGTTTTCACACAGCTCTTTTTGATTTTGGTACTTTGGCCTGCTTAAATATCTGCTCTTGTGAGATTGTTGCTAAAACTACAAAAAAAAAAAAAAACCAAAGAACTGGCAAAACACCTTCCTGCTTTCTTGCTTCACTTGTAATTGGACAAAGCACGTAATTTTCATTCCGGACCAATTGCACCATTCCCTGTTACTTTGTTGCTGCTGCTGCTAAGATGAAATCTGGAGTGTGGAGATGGAGGGCTTGGGTACTTTATTACATCAAAAGGAAGCGGTTGGTGAACATCTGTAGATTGTGTGAACAAAGAAAATAGTGAAAAAGTAACAGTGAACTTTATCTTTGTTCCTGTTTTTTTTTTTTTTTTTTAATAATCTTAAAGCATATTACAAAATTTGTAACACTCAGAGAAACACTCAGTGGAAAAAGAAATTGTGGTGTGGCAGAGAGTAGACAGTTGGGCAGAATAATGCTGCAGTGATGGAAGGAAAAGCTAGATCTCTAGGCAGGAGGAAGTTAGATAAAAGATTCACTATTAAAATATGTTCAAAAATTTGTTGAAATTGTCAAGCACATGTTCTGAGGAGATACCAGTATTAAGATTTATTTTGAAACTGATTATTTCTTTCAGTGAACATGTACTGTGATACAGTTTGTAGGTTTAAATGAATGTTTTTCTCCAAGAATTGTTTTGGCAGAGAATGGACCTTATTCACAACACAGGGAATTTGAAGTAATTGCAGAGTTTTGCCTTTACATTTCCAGCTCTAGATCCACATAAGCATTTTTTGAATCTTCCTCTGAAGCCAGTGATTTACATCTGGAAAGAGGACATAGCTTTCCTTTGTCTTCCAAAGTGAAGTACTGCTTCAGCATTATATTAATGACCAGTGTAACCCAGAGTGAAATTACTGATTTGGCTAGCAGGGCACAACTGAAGACTAAGACCACACACTGAAAAATGAGAAAAAAGTTAAATATTTACTGGTTTTACATCCTGTTTGTTCTTGCATTATTAGGGAAATGGTCTCAAGAAGAATTCTGTGACAAATCATTGTTAAAGCAACTTTGCCTTGAATTTACAGGGCAAGAAGGGACTTTTGGAACTCATCTAGTTCACCTCCTTTTCCAAGGCAGTTATCTACAGCTGTCATTCCTGACACGAGCTTACATAAACTGCTCTTAAATCTTCCAGTAATAAAAAGTCCATCTCTTTCCTAAACAGTCCCTTCCAGTCTCTTTGTTTTTACTGTTGGAACCACTTGCCTCACATCTAACCCACACTCTCCTCATTCTGGGTTTATTCCATTGCTACTCGTACCATCTGCCAAGGATAATGGAGGACAGCTTTGTGCAAAAGTCTCTCATTTATTTCCCCAGCATGCTTTACCTCGTAACAGAAATCCCAAATTTGTTCCTCCTTTCTTTGTAGATGATGTTTTCTTGAGCTCAGATCCTTCTTGCTGGTTTGAGTTTTCTCCAGATGGTCTGTGTCATTCTCAGAGCACAGAAGGCGTGTCACACAAATGGGGCTAAAGAAGGGTTTCGCAGGCAGCAGAATCCTGCCTTTTGCTTAGGCTGAACAATTGCCATTGTGGCCATAATGTGTTTAATGCTCTCATGTAGAACTTGTGCCTCATGGGTTTTGACACCATAATCAATGACATGCATGTGCCTTTAAGTTGCACAGACCTTTGCCTCCATGGTGTAATCTGTTCTGGAGGAGGATCCAACCACAGAAACCTTGAAATGTCTGGTGCCCAGCGTGAGCAGGTGCTCAGAGGTGCTCCATGTTTCTGGAGTCCCACTCTCTGCCTCCCACTGCTGTTCTTAGGCAGTTTTGCTGTCTCATCCCCATCCTAAGGCAGCTTGTCTCCACCTGGGTCTGCCCTGCTGTGTACAAGTCCTGCAGTGGTGAGCTGAGCTCAGGCAGGTCGGGTGTTTTCTGTCCTCTGGGAGATGGCAGCAGACAGACAGAAGCACATGGCTGGCAGTCTGTCAGGCCATGCTGAAGGGCTAAGGGCAGCACTCTTTGCAGCATGGGATGCCTGCTTTGTCAGGGATTGCACAGATACAGGATATTCACAGACAGTGCTAATAGTCTGGGATCTTCTCTTCAAGTGTTGAGTGAATACAGTGTTTTCTCTCATTTCTTCCAAATACCACCTCTTCCATTTGTTCTGTTTGCCTCCAGCTTTCTTTGCCAGCCTCTTGCGTTTTTTTATGTTGTTGTATGCTCATATTCCCATTCTCCTTGCTAATTCAAAACTGCTCATCAGTTTAAATCGTTGTTTCAGGGTTCACTTTATTTGAGGTTTACTCTTCTTTGTCTCTTTGCCTGATGTGCAGTTTCCTTCCATCCATTTCCAGTGGTTTCTGGACAGGTGTTGGTTACATGGTATTTCTTCTCACCCCTTTATCCATTTTCTTGATAATTTCCTTGTCAGCTGTGAATGTTTTCTTCTTGCTTCCTTTGGCTGTCTCTGTGATCTGTGTTATTTCCCATAGTCAACAGTCCCATTTCTCCAGCACTTTCCATTTCCCTCACACAGCAAAATCCGTGTTGTGCACTGAATTCCTTCCTTGCTTCCATACGGAAGGTGATGGAAAGTACAAGCAATTTAACTGGTAAAATTTGGACTCAGAGCACCCCAGAGCTGTAGGTGCAGAGATGATCCCTGTGAGGGTCTCTGACCTTTGCCAGGAGGATGTTCATAAACAGGGAGTGGATGGTGTATATGGGGTCTGCTTTCATATAGGGACAGAGATTGAACTGTGCATAGTGAAAAAGGATCATTGTGCTCGCACCTTCCATGTGCTAAAGCTCTTCTGAAACACATGGACTCTGCTTGGTGAGGGTAGAAGCATTTAGAGAAACAAGTCTGGACTAATTTTCATAGGGTTACAGAAAGTCTGTCTGTAACTTCAGAAATTAATATGGTAAAACTTAAAATGTTTCACAGAACCAGAAGGGTTGTTCAGAGATCTGGAGTAGATTCCAGTTAAACAGTTCAGGACCCTTCAGACTGTAAAAGATGTTAGAAAAGGAAGGTAAGAAGCTTCAGAATCGTAAATGGAGTGGGGAAGGTGGCTATGTCCTGACTGGTTAGTTTCTTTTAATGCAAGAAACTGAGGGTCATCAAGTGAAACTTTAAAGGGTTAGATGCAAAATAAAAGGAGGTGATTGTACAGCAGAAAGTAGTCTAGGGTGACATCCTTGCCAAAGGATGTGGTTTGCTGAAATTTTAGGTGTGGTCAAGAGCAAACTGGGCAAGTTCATGAAAGAGAAACAGAGAATGAGTGTACAGGAATCATAGTTGACACAGGGAGGCCCTGAACTGAGCATGCTGGGGAGCATGGATGGTACCATGTCTGCCTCCTCTTTAACATCCCTGTGCCTCTGTTTATCCTGCTTAGATGAAGCTTTCTTGAAAAGAAAGCTGTTTTTGCTGTTTAAAGCCAGCTTGCTTAGTGGTGAATCTCACTAATTTTCAGATAATAAGACCCTACTTGGTATTTGTATGAAGTTGCCTCCAATAGAGGCTGACACCTCTATGAGTTGGATGTGACTGTGGCTGCCCCATCCCTGGAAGTGTTCAGGGCCAGGCTGCATGGGGCTTTGAGCAGCCTGTGGTGTGGGAAGGTGTCCCTGCCCTGGCAGGAGGGTTTGGAACTGGATGAGGTTTAAGGTCCCTCCGACCCAAACCATTCTGTGTATTATGTTCTTATTACCAAGAGAGAGAATTTGGCTTACACAGACAGTACTTTCTGGGCACAGATGTATACTGAAGGTTGCAGCTACAGGACTTCTTATTCTTTGACTTTAGTCCCTCAGAGGTGAAGATAACTCTCAGAATTGCATGAATTGCCACTTTTCAGGTACAATCAATTGCATTCTATAGGAGATTGTAATTTTAGAGTACAAGTCAGTTCATGTGGACCTTAAGGAATTATCTAGAGAGGGCCTTGGAATAGACCTCTAAATTCACTGTTCTCAGCATTGGCATTCTTGTAACTCTCTTGCATCTAGGGTATGTTAAACCCTAACTGAGCTTTAAATACTTGATTAAATTAAAGCTGACACAATTTGTGGTGAATAAGAACGTGTTTTCTAAATTTCAAAATGTCAGTAAGATGTGTTGATTTGGTTATGTTTGGAGGGTAATATTTTCTTTCTTTCAAATGAGAAGAGTATCATTAAGTTGATTATATGGCTGTAGAACTCCAGCTGTGCTGGTTTGAAGAAATTGGAAAGCAGTTATTGTCTAATGCAGTTTAATTGCTTTGTATAAACTTCTGAAATTCTTCACCTGAAGTTCCTAAGAACTTGGCCTCACCTCCTTTTTTTAAAAAAAGAATGATGCTGCATAAGTTAAATGCTTATTTCAAACACAAATCTCTGTAATAGTATAATAGTGTCAAACCACAATTTCAAGTTGTTCTGTGATTCAGTTACCTATTGGAAGGAGATTGTGTGTCAAAACGCTTAAATACAGCTTTTAGCAGAGATTTTTTTGCTTCTTTCTCTTTGTGATGTCTCCATTTGCCCTTTCCATCCTCCTCTGTCCTTAGTATCCTTCATTCAGAAGGGTGATTTATTGGGTTGTTAATCCTGTATCAATGTGAAGCTGTTATGCCTCACTTAATGAGGTTTTTTCAGTAGTTTCCTTTCAAGCTTTGTTGTTATTGAGGTCCAGATATTTGTAGAATAATTAGATGATGCTGAAAAGCTTCATCTGAATCTGAGCTTTAGAGTAGCTTTACCTCTCTGAATATCTTGCATATATTTGAACTCACACTGATGCAGATCCCTGGTATTGTTTCAAGTCAGAAATGGGTTTTTTCCTTCACTTAAAATGCAGCTTGCAGTTATTGATTTCAGTTTACATGAATGATAAAATGGTGGATCTTCACTAAGGAGAACAGTTTACTCTTTAAATAACAACATAAAATGAGAGCAGAGGTATTTTGTGCATTAGCACAACTTGGCAGATCTAGATAGTAGGTTCCCTGTAGCATTTAATCTAGCCTTTTAGCACATGTTCAAACTAATAAAAGGGTTAGGTGGAAGAAGAATTCTCAAGACCAGTTCTCATCAGTCTGTTTCAGTAAATAGTACAAATGATGCTCTGAAGTTCTATTTTGCTCCCAAATAGTCCATTTCACTGTGTTTAGCTGAATTTTAATTGGGAAAAATAGTTGTTAAAAACACTGTACATTTCTGTAACAGTCGTGTTAGAAAAAGACATCCTGAAGGCATTTCCAGGCATTGAGGAAAATTACCGCATAATTCCTTTAAAAACGAATTCATAGCCAAAGTCACATGATACTCTCTTTACTTTCTTTTTCAACCCAAACCATGAATGAAAGAGATCTTCATGCTTTCTGAATTGTTTTTTTTTTTTTTTTTAAACTTTAGTGCATTGTTATCATGGCAAATGGCAGTAGTGATCATCTGTAACTTAGTGTTTAATGCTGAGGCAATGGTTATAGCCAGTGAATCTTACTGGAATTACCATGCCTTGCATTTTCTCAAATATAATCCATTGTTTTTTCCTGTTTAAACTTGGTTTTAGCATGATTAATTGGTAAAAGGTGAATGCACAGCAGAACTCCTTTAGTAATACCTGTCCCACCTGGTAATACCAGTAGGCTGGGAGGGATTTCTGAGAAGTTACAAGGTGAGCATCCCTTGAGCTAAATGCAAGAGTTTGGATTTCTCCTGCTGTTGACATCCTTCTCTTTATCTCTGTGTGCTGCTTGGATGATTCCTCTGTGCAGGCTCTCCTGAAAGAAGGGCACCTTTAACACTTTTCTTCAGAAGAGGCAGCTGCAGGATTTCCTTTAGCCTGCCACCCTCACCATTGAGTACTGAAAGGGTTGGGCAACTGAAAGCATCTCACTGACAGACATGCTCAGCATAGGCCACTCACTGTCTTGCTTGGCATTCAGCTGTATGAGGGCCTTGGAGATATGGAAGGAAGTTATTCCTGTGAGAAGGAGGAAGGCACATTTATTCCCCCAGCTGTATCCGTGGAGGTGTGGGGGATGGCAGTGCCCATATCACTGTAGCTTGTGGTGCCTTCTGCCCAGGTGTGAGAAACAGGTGGGAGAGCAAGATACTGTGGAGGGTCACACAACCTCCCATCTGAACACATCTGAGGAGTTCCAGAAGCTGCACAGTGCTCACGTGGGCACAAGTGCACATCTGTGAGATATGAGCCACAGTGTAAACAAAACGTGTTTGCCTGAGCCAGTCTGCACATCTGCTTGTTATCGAGGAACCTTGGCTGACACAAGATTACCCAGTGCCATTTCCCAGCTCAGAAGGATCCAGGAGGGGCTTCTGCTTACTCCTGGAAGTACAACTACAGGTGTTGGTAATCCTGATGCAAAGGCTTAATTCTATTAAAAAATAAGTTTGGGGGACTCTCAATTTTATCTTAATTCTCTGGCAGAATATTTGCAAGCAAACCAGATGTTTCTCCTCCTCTGGTTGTGATTTCATATTGTGCAATCAGTTGCCCAATACTGTATGTGTTGAAATGAAGTTATTTCAGTGGGAAAGTCTGTGTTTCAGGATGAGTCCTGATGACTGTCATCAGTCAAGTAGAGGAAATAGTGACTGGTGTCCCTTCCTGCAGGATTAAGTGGCTGCAGGGCATTTTGTTATCCTTTGTCAGGATGTGGACAGGGAAGGATTATAGCACTTCAGATTCTTGTCAGGGGGTTGAGTAAATTCTCCGTGAGGAAGAGACAGTAACCCAATGAAATAAGAACCTGTAGAAGAGAATGGCTGTGAAAGAGTGATGGGGATCAGCATGTTTCTTGTTAGAAAGGGCATCCTTCAAACAAGATCCAAGTCTGGATCTCCTCCCATGGCTCAATGGGCACAGACATTAGCTTCAGACATTACTAGCTTTTCTGCCTTTTACTGTGTTCCCCAAACCCAGTATGTCTGGTTCATTCTGAACACAGTTTATCCTCACCGTTATGTATTAAAATTTCTGTGCCCTTCAAATCTGTGGAATTCTCTGGATGTGGTGAGGTATAGGAGCACCTCCTGGTAATAAACCACCTCTAGCTCTTTAAAACTTTATAAGAAAGTAGCATTTGTCATGGGAAAATATGTAATTTAAGTTGAAGTTACTGATAATGATGAACTTACATTCTGGGTTGGAGCACTGAAGATAAATGAAGTACTGATGAGCTTCTTCGTTCTCTTTTTTCTTAGTAGCTTATAAAAAGATTTGTGACACATCGTCTCTTGCTTTTTATCCCATTTTGAATTATCCTGTTCTTAAAATATGTTAATTATGATAACAGATCTAGAGTTTGATCTTAAGATTTGCCAGCATCTCTATTTTGTTATCTTCAATATGAGAGCTCTTCTTGCATCACAGATTTAGATCCTCTAATTGCATATTGACATATGGAAAGTAGATTTGTAAGTACTTTCTGCAGTCCTCAGATGATAGGAAAAAATCTCTACCTTCTGCCCATACAGACATAACTTAAAATATTTACTGAGCACTTAAAGCTAAAAGGCTAACGTGATGGAACTGGCCACTTTGTATGGCATGACATGCCAGCAGCTGTGGCATGTCAGGAGGCAGAGGAGCGTGGCTTTCCTGCAGAGGATCTCTCCAGCATCCCAGCAGAGGCTTGGGAGTTCACTGCCACTGAGAGTTTGTGGCTGGCTGACTGTGGGTACAGTCAAAGCCCCTCTGCTTCCCCCCCTGGAAAGAGTGAAATGTTTTTTTCCCCTTTGTATGATCTCTCCCCTCTGTCTCAGCTCCGATCTCTGCTGGCAGTGCTCTGGGCAGATCCTGCTGCTCCCATCTTCAACTCGTGCATCCGTGTGCTCACAACCTTCAGTGGAGACTCCCCCAGCCCCCTCCCGGTGGTGAGCACTTGGTTCAGCTGCGTTCCCCAGCTCTGCTGAGGCAGGAGCAGTAGCACAAACCCTACGATTCTTGACAGCTTCACAGCTGTCCGCACCACGCTGCAGAGTAGCTGTGAAACTCACTGCTCCTGTTGTTTCACTCCACTCTGCCTGCACAAAGCTACTGCTGGAAGTTGTGATGCTGGAGCTGCCTTATGGCCTCCAGAAATACCAGCTTTACTCCTGTATGCCTTTTCAAATAAGACCACTTGAAAAGTTAGTTGGGTTTTTTTCTTATTTTCTGTTCCATATTTCTCTTTTATAGACCTTAACATTACTGCGTATTTGCTATGACTCCACTTTAAAGAGCTTTGTTTGTTTGTAATTATCCTCAAGTCTTTTAATGAGCAGTGATAGTCTGTCCTGACAGGAAGTATGAATAATTATTTATCCCACTGTGGATAATCTCGTGTTTGTAACTAGTGTAATTTATATACCATGCTGTTGCCTGTTTAAATCTCTTAACTCTCCTCACAAGTCTCTCTAGTCTCAACCAGCATAAATAGCTTTGCTTTCCCTGCTTAGGAACTCTGCCTATGAGGCCCGATCAGGTTTCACTGGCAGTCCAGTGGTTGCAGTCACTGACAGAAAAATAATAGTGTATTTGTTGCCCTGTGACACTGAAAGCTAGTTATAAAATAGACATATGTACCGTTCAGTGTAACTATTCATTTTTCACTGCTCTCACACTACCTTTATCCATTTTTCTTTGGATTTTTTTGTCTTTGGATATCTTTTTCTAAAGATTTCTGGAACGTGTCAGACGTTTGCCATCAGCTCCGGGGGTTGTGCTGGCTCATGCTGGTTCTCTGTTGAGGCAGATCAGTGAGGGATGTGCAGCCATGGCCACGAAATGAGGACAAATGTTTCCTAACAGTACCATAGGAAGGTGTAATTTCAGTACCATGAATGGGACTTAATTTATCTGCCCACCAACCTGCATGTTCCCAGTGGTCCATCTGCCTTAATGAAACTGCAGTCCTATTTATCAACCATAAATAAAAGCATTTGCTTCATTTTGGGCTCATGAAACGCTTCTCTCTTCTTAGCATATGACTGTCTGGTATTACCAGTAGTAGTAGATCAGTTCAGGTTTCTTTCTTTCTCTTTCTTCCTATTGTTGCCCTATGGTGAAAGCAAAAGGATCCATCCCAGAGTATGATAAACCAAATCTCAGCAGCTTGGCTGGATTCTCAGAGTTTTCTGTTCTGATCTGGAACTTTCCTTTTCCACTTTCACTTTTTCCTCTTGCTGTTCTTGTCTCTTCAGGCTGAAAAGCTCAGGAAGCTTTATTTTTCCCCCCAGAATTTAGTAAATATGTTACAGCAGTTAAGCCTTAAGGTTTTCTCTTCCTCCCACTTCACTTCCCTCCTCTCAGCACAGAGTGTCCCAAATCCAAATGTGCCACCTTGGAGATGCAGTGAAATCTATTTAAATGGAATCCAGGCATAACCAAGCCTCTATCCAAGTGCCTGATTCCCTGAGGCATCTTTCTGGGGTCTTTGGGGCATAAAAATGAAGAAAACAGAATTGCTCATTTAAGCATTAAAAAAAAAAAAGTGTTAAATAGCCTTCCTTTAATGCAAACTGCATTAGTTGCAGAAGTTCACATTTTAAGTTTGTGGGTTTGTTTATTATAGAAATATTTTTCAGTAGCTTCCATATGATGTGACACAAGGAGTGCTGTCAGAGCTGTCATTTCAATCCTGCCGCTATGTTGTGCATGTTAAAACAAAATTGAAAATGGTACAGGGTATTGCAGCGGTCACAGTCTGTAAATATAAAATTCCACGAGTAGAACTTGTAGGCATCATTTTGTTTTTAAATATTGAAGTAAATGAAGATGGATTTGTGTTTGTGGTGTGCTCTGGCATGTGTGACTGTAGCCATTGCTGTGGTTTTCTCATTATTTCATTTTTCTCTGTGTTAGTAAACCTTTTAGTGTATAGTATTTACACATTGTGTTACACATAAGGTGTATGGGTTTCCAGAAAGGTGTACGTGTTGTAATGTTCCATGTGTTCTGTAACATCTTGATGCCTTTTAGCAAGCATGTGTCTAGACACACAGAATTTTGGAAATTCTAATCATTTGAATATAACACGGACATTTTTTGTTTGCTTCATTAGTCAGACAGTTTTGTGAACAGAAAAGTTATTTTAGTGTATCTGTTAATTAGCTTTAAATAGTGTTTCTGAATGTTGAATTCTGATACCTGACAGCACATGGGAGCTTTTATTGTCTTGTTATAAAGGGTTAAATTAGCATGAAATTTGCTCTTTGATGGGGTATCCTCTGCTGGTTTCCCCCCAGTAAAAGAAGTAATGATCTTCCCTTTTACAGCGAACAACTCTGCGCCTTTTGTTACTGTGGAGAACGGAGCTCATTAGGACAAGGAGATTTAAAACAATTCAGTCCCACTCCTGGGTATGTTCTCCCATGGAAAAACCAGCCTTTAAATAAGAGTGAAGCCAGCGACAGCATCGATGGAGCTTGTGAGAGAACTCCAAGGCAAAACTCAGTGCCGCGCAAACAGAGAGGCCAGAAGAAGTAAGTCTGTCCTACAGTAAATATGTAGAGTTTTTGTTTTGCAGGAAATTCAGTAAAGATCTTTACCGGTTCTGTACTACAGTAGGCAACTAGTATTTGCGTAAATGTGGGGTTTTAAAATTAATAAATGTTTGTAAGGAAAATCAGCATGCACAAAAACCTAACTAAAACCAGGACCCCAAGAGCAACCAACACGAGTGGTATAGCAGCAACTGTCTCTTCTGCTTTTTAAAAATGGGTTTGTTTCTTCCCCAAGTGAGAATCTTCACTCTGGAGGAGCACAGAACAGAGACATAGCTGCTGTAAAGCACAGATGTACTTGTGATGCTGAAGTAAAAGTACATACAAAGGGTGGAAGAGGATGGACTTTTGACATTTCATGGGTTGTGTAGCCTGGAATAATGGGCAGCCTCTGCCCTCCTGGTTAGAGCCTCTCCTCTTGCCATTCAGCACTGGCTCTCACCCTGGCTCCAGTGCTGTTGGGGGCACACAGCAGTGGTTCTTGCCCTGCAGTAGTGGGTTTTGCTGGCAGCTCTCCCAGACAGGGGGGTAGTCATGGTCCCCGGGCCTTTCAGTGATGCTGAGAGATGGGAGGGGCAGACTGGCTCCACAGTGGAAGTTTCTCAGTAGATGATGTGTCTGGGAAGAGCACTGGCATGGGACTCACCAGAGTCACATCTGCATGGGCATGGGGGTGCTGTCACTGGGGGTTGTGTCGACTTGGGTTCATTCACAGTTAATGGTGAATGTGGGATCACCCAGTGCTCTGTGCCTGACAGAGGGGCTGCAACCCTAGAGAAAAGTGAAGGGAATCAGTTGTGATGCAGGGCTACAGGCCAGGGCTACGGGATGGGCCATGTGGGGTTGAGGGTGATGAGGAGCTGTGGTTGGTGAGGGGTGGTGTGGGGTTGAGGGTGATGAGGAGCTGTGGGTGGTGAGGGGTGGTGTGGGGTTGAGGGTGATGAGGAGCTGTGGGTGGTGAGGGGTGGTGTGGGGTTGAGGGTGATGAGGAGCTGTGGGTGGTGCTGGGCTGTGGGGTTGAGGGTGGTGCAGGGCAGAGGGCAGTGTGGTGATGTGAGGGAGGGTGATGCAGAGCTGCAGGCACGGCAGTGGTGAGGGGTCAGTGGTGGGATGGTGATCCGAGACCGTGGTGGTGTGGGACAATGGTGATATGGGGCAGGGATGTGGAGTTCAGAGCAGGGCAGTGATGTGAGGCAGGGATGCAGGGTTCAGGGCAGGGATGCGGGGTTCAGGGCAGTGATGCGAGGCAGGGAAGCAGGGTCCAGGGCAGTGATGCGGGGCAGGGATGCAGGGTTCAGGGCAGGGCAGTGATGCAAGGCAGGGATGCGGGGTTCAGGGCAGTGATGCGAGGCAGGGATGCAGGGTCCAGGGCAGTGATGCGGGGCAGGGATGCAGGGTTCAGGGCAGGGCAGTGATGCGAGGCAGGGATGCACGGTTCAGGGCAGGGCAGTGATGCCGGGCAGGGATGCGGGGTTCAGGGCAGTGATGCAAGGCAGGGATGCAGGGTCCAGGGCAGGGCAGGGATGCGGGATTCAGGGCAGAGCAATGATGTGGGGTTCAGGGCAGGGCAGTGATGCAAGGCAGGGATGCAGGGTCCAGGGCAGTGATGCGGGGCAGGGATGCGGGGTTCAGGGCAGTGATGCCGGGCAGGGATGCAGAGTTCAGGGCAGGGCAGTGATGCGGGGCAGGGATGCAGGGTTCAGGGCAGGGCAGTGATGCAAGGCAGGGATACAGGGTCCAGGGCAGGGCAGGGATGCGGGGTTCAGGGCAGTGATGCGAGGCAGGGATGCAGGGTTCAGGGCAGGGCAGTGATGCGGGGGCAGGGATGCGGGGTTCAGGGCAGTGATGCGAGGCAGGGATGCAGGGTTCAGGGCAGGGCAGGGATGCGGGGTTCAGGGCAGTGATGCGAGGCAGGGATGCAGGGTTCAGGGCAGGGCAGTGATGCAAGGCAGGGATGCGGGGTTCAGGGCAGTGTTGTGAGGCAGGGATGCAGGGTCCAGGGCAGTGATGCGAGGCAGGGATGCGGGGTTCAGGGCAGGGCAGTGATGCGGGGCAGGGATGCGGGGTTCTGGGCAGGGATGCGGGGTTCAGGGCAGTGATGCCGGGCAGGGATGCGGGGTTCAGGGCAGGGCAGGGATGGGGGGCAGGGATGCCGGGCAGGGATACGGGGTTCAGGGCAGGGCAGTGATGGGGGGCAGGGATGCAGGGTCCAGGGCGGTGGTGCGGAGCCGCGGGCGGTGCGGAGCACAGACCGGGCTTCGGGCCAGGGAAGCCGTGAGGGAGGCGGCTGCCGGCTCTGCCAGGCTCCGGGTCAGCCCTGGCCGTGGCTCTGCTGCTGCTGCAGAAGCTGCTCAGTGTTCCACGCTTGCTGGGCTCGCTTGGGTGCACCTTGTACATTTTTGTCGTCATGGCGGTGGTGGAAAAGTGCACGTTTTGTAATGCTGATATAGAAAAGTGGCTTTTCTTAAAGCTAATAAAAGTAACACCCTCGCCTCAGGCTGTATTCTATAGGTATATTAAATATTATTTTCAGAGAAGTCTGTGGAAAGTGTTTCTGTGCAGAGTGAGAGTGCAGAGTAAATTGAGAAATTCTGTAAATGGATTGGTTTGATATTGTGAGAAAGCTTTTTTATACAGAAAAATGCCTTATCAGTTGGGATTCAGTTTTTCTTGAAGATCTTTTACCCTTGGGTGTTGGGAGCAGCAGTTTGGTGTTAGAGGAGGCTCCGCTGTCATGGGGGTGAAGCACTGGCACAGGCTGTCCTGAGCAGTTGCAGCTGCTCCATCCTTGGAAGTATTCAAGACCAGGTTGGACAGGGCTTGGAGCAACCTGGGATAGTGGAAGGTGTCCCTTCCACTTTTAGGAGGACTGGAATAAGATCCTTTCCAGCCCAAACCATTCTGTAATTCCAGTGGACATGAATGGTGTATAGGAACTAGTTTTGTCAAACAGAAGATTGTATGTTGTTACGGAGGTTTTAAATATTGATAGTGTCAGAATTAATAGGTTGTGGGGTAGATTTAAAAAAAAAAATATGCAAGTTATGAAGATTCCATGTAATAATAGAAGACTTCTAAGATTTTTCTTGGGTGGTGCAAGAGAGATGTTACTCTTTTCCCCATAAACTAAGGGGTTTTAGAATGTATTTATGAATATAAAGGCTGAAGTAAAGCATGGTTTTCAGGAAAGCAGAGTTATCCCAGGTTAAAAGTCCAGTGGTTACTGTATCTATTGACAAGTGCATACAATTGAGTTATTAATAGCAGAGAGTAATCAAGTTCAAAGAACCTTAATAGAAAATGCAGCACCACCTTTCCTACCAATTGTTGAGGCATCAGTGATCAGGTCTCTTATCAGTAGGCCTAAATGCACACCCTTAGATGGTCCAAGATATTCTTTAGCCTGCAGGAAATAAAGGCAGAGTTGTCGCCTCTGGTTTTTTTTAATGCAGTAATCTGAGTTGTGTGAATTGTTTTCTGTTGAGATTAGAATTTGGGGAACAAATTAATAAGGTTATAAACTAGTACAATATAGTAAGTCTTTATATCCCTGCATTTTTTAATGTCCCCCCTCCTTTCCTCCAGCTCACTCCTGCCTTTTTTTTTAACATCTGATGGCGTTGTGTAAAGATGTTTATTTCCAAACAGATTTTGAAGTCCTGGTCTTTTTCCTACCTTCCCCCATAGCTGTAGCATTTTCTGTAGGCACTTCACCTCTGAATGTTGTTACCTCATTCTCAGTTCTAAGGGTTGGGCAGGTATTAATATTGAACAGAATCAAACTTAAAAAATGTGTGTCCTAAAGAACTGGAAGACGCCAGGCTTGCTTAGAGAATAGCAGCTCCAACTGGAAACTATTATTGGGAAAGTGTTGGGATAAAATGTAAGGAAGACTTCTGTTTGTGTTGATTTATATTTTATCATATTAGGAAAAAATGTTACTCGCTTGCCGTGCGCTTTTGGATCATTTGTGAGTATCTGCCTAATTGAACAAAGAGTGTGGTCACTTCTAAGTTTGCTTTTCTGCTTCCTGATACAGATCTCGATCGAGTATAGCATCATGTACAAGTGTAAGCACCCAAACTGCTTCTGATGATCAGGTTGTCAAATTCTGGGATGAACTCAGTTTAGTTGGCTTACCAGATGACATTGATGTTCAAGCCTTATTTGAGCCAACAGGTAAGATCCATCGTTACTCTCTTTTATTCTCCCTGTCCAGTAGCAATACAGTAGGCACAGTGACATGAGTGAAATTTTGCAGCTGTTGGATTTTTGTGCTGTGGTGTTTGTCAAGCGTTTGACAGTGCTTTGGTAGCTGTTGCCCATCAGGATGTGATTTTGTAGTATTCTCTCCAGAAAAGAGAATCCTCATCTTTATGGGAGGAAATATTTGTAATCTGCTGCTGAACTGGTGTTTAGGTAGTAATACCTTCAGTACCATGATGCTGTTTTGGGGAGAAAAGGGAAAAGGAATGAGAGACACAGCTTAATATAATTCTCAAAAATCTTAATCCTATGATGTTACCTCATCTCCTGCTGCAAATGTTATTGGAAACAATGGAATAGAAGATTTAAAAGAGCAGCATCATTAGAGAAGTAGAGGCATAATGCATGTGCATGTTTCCAGAATCTGCAGGTTTTCTGTCAAAAAATGTCTGGTTTATCATCTGCTCTTTCATTTCAGTTGAACTTTTCGATTTATTAAGTTATTAATTACTTTTTCAGAAGGCAGCTGTGTCCAAGTGCTTTGATGCCAGTAGTCCATTCACATATTTTGCTCCAAAAAATGGAAATACGTATTCGTAATAATAGAAATGTCAGTCTTTCATGAGTGTGGAAACTTATTTCAAGGTCTAAATAAAAGAAGAAAATAAAATCCAATGGTTTTGTTTAGTTTTACTACAGTGGGTGTAGATGGGTGGGTGTAGATTTATAAGTCTACATTTTTACAGTTGCTAGTATTTGTAAATTACTCTCCCCAAATTTTTTTTTTTTTGGTAGCTTGAATTATTAAGTTGGCTGATACCCAATTTCAGCAGCTAGTATAAACCATGATTCCTAATTCCTATATAAAGCAGTCAGAGAATTCCTTTGGAAGTATGCATCATTTACTTGTTTATCCCAGAATTGAATTACAGACTTCTTGTAATAGTTACCTGTTGAATTCTATAAATTCTATTTTTTTTTTTTGTTAGGCAAGCGTATCTCTATAGTGTGTTTGTTTTGACACCATTTTCTCTGTCATTTCTATGAGTTTCTGTTCATGCTATGTTTTGAGCTTTTGAACTCTTTGTGTAGACTCTTAAATCATCATACAAGCATATTCTATGTGAACATACAACCATAAATTAAGAGTACAAACCTAGGGAAATGTTATCTGCAGTGAAATATAAGGTCAAATCTATGTGTGTGTGTGTGACAGAAGTGTTGAATGTAGAACAGAGTCAGAGAATGCTGTACACCACAGTGCTATGATTACGTGATCAGGCACTTGAAAATTATAAGCAGATAAAAAAGGTGTGTTGTGAATAAAAGAAAATTGCAGTGGTTTTAGTGTCTGATAGTAACTGCAATATATTCAACATAAGATAAGATGGGTTTTCAACGTTGCAACAAGAAAAAAAAGGGGATGAAGACTTGACTGTCTTTTTCTGGCAAGTATTTCCTGCCAGAAGGGAGTTCATCCTTGGAGGAAGTGCTTGACAGAGCTGTGCAACCGTGGCCCTTTCTCTCCCTGCTCCCCCCAGGTCACTGCTGGGCTCATCACCGCTGTGCGGAGTGGTCTGTGGGAGTCTGCCAGACTGAAGAGCAGCTGTCGCTGAACGTGGACAAAGCTGTTGTCTCAGGGAGCACAGAAGTGAGTAAAAACCCTTGAATGCTCAAGTCTCTAACAAAACAGGGTGGGTAGGGTTGATAAGACAGATGCAGTATATAAAATGGGAGTGAAAATAACCACGTATGGATCTCTGAGTGCCTGTTTATAATAAGGTTTCCTGGGCAGATCCTCATGCTAAAAAGTTCTGTTGCAGTTTATTAAAAGGTTTTATGGAGTTGCACGGACTATATCATTAATTAGATTTGAGGTAATTAGAATGTAGGAAGAACCAGACAGACCAAAACAAATTACAGACAAAAGAAAACTGGAGTTCAATTAGGTAAAATACTCTGATAGGTAGAGGAAATATTTATTGTACCAGTTTATATCCTGAAATTATATGATTCAAATATAGTAAAAAAATTTCTTACTTACTTTCATTCCAGTTTCAAAAAGCAGGTTAGTATAAAAAAGCCAGTGTTTGCCACAAAACTTCTGTTGATGCTCTAAATACTCATAGAAATACACAGATAAATATTTAATCTTGTAAATTGAAGTGGTAATGTCTTTGGAAAAGTAAGTACCTTGGGAAAGGATGAACTTGTTCTGGTGTCACATTCTGGTACCATTTTGAAATATTGGAGATGTATTTCACATTGGTTTTGCCACATGTAGCTGTATCTTTTGGTCATACTAAATAATGCCCATGAGGTTTTTTAAATAATTTTATTATTTTTTATATTAAATCGGCCATGGTGTCAACAAATCTTTGTAATCTTTGTAATCTTTGGTGGGTTTTCCATGGTTATGCTTAGGCCTTTTTTCACTTGAGTCTTGCTTTTTTATGCATTATAACAGTACAAAAAAATTTGGCAGAAGAATAGAAGTTCTCCATCATTTGGATTAAAAAGATGCTTTGCATCAGTCTTTCAATACAAGCCATAGAATACATATTTCTTTGCTCCTTCTTCTATTCTTACTAATTAAATGCTTTGTTATGAATAATTTGTTTAATTTCTGTGTTTCTGCTTTCAAAATGAGTGAACCTGACAGTATTAAGTTCTAGATGAGCTTGAAAATGTTAAAACATTTGTGTTTATGTGTGTATGTATAAAAAATGACAGTAAAAATTGAAAGAATTTTCATAACTGAGTACTTTTTTTTAAATCCCACTGCTGAAAAGTTTTTGACCCCTTGTTTTTGGCTTGCAGTCATTTTGTGATCAGATCATTTCTGTCTATAGTCATTTCTTCTAACAGAAATCCTGCTTGAGTTTTTCAGGTTTGTGTTTTGCTGTATTGAATTTCATCCTGTTTTCATTATTTCAGTTTCATTTCCTTCTGTCCAGTACCTTGCTCCTCCCCTGTACTCAGGGTGATGGTGCCTTGCCTTTATGTCATCAGTACCTTTTTAAGTTTTGCATAGAAGTTTACAATGGAATTACTTAACTACAGATTTTTTGAAGAATGAACTTCTCTGGTGTTGCAGTTTCCGTTTCAGCCCCGTCTTTTTCATGTGCTGCACTGAATCTTCCTACTGATCTTTTCAAATTCTGAAAGTAATGTTTAGATTCCTCTGTTGCACATGTTTCATGGCAGTGCAGGGAGAGGAGAGGAGTTTGAATTGAGTGCTGTTCTGGGTATTTTCTATTCAGTCTTTGCTAAAGCCGTTGAGAAACTTTCTTTGTATAGTCCAGCAGTCAGCCAGTGAAGAACGATGCTGATTTGGTTATTCTCTTTCATCCTTCTTGTGATGTCCCCAGGGAGAGCTGAGAAAAGGCACAACTGTGATTTTAGAAGAATAGCTAGATGGAATTGGACTTTTTTAGCCCACTATCACACCAGGGATTTGTTTGCTTTTTATTTTATTTTTTCAAAAAATAAAGACCAAACTCTTGTGTAGTTCTCTGTTCCTCACCACAGAGAAAGTGTAGTGATTGTTCAAGGAGTTTGTGTGCAACTGGCTTGAAGCCTAAGTATTCCTATGTTTGCTTGTGCCCAGGCTGTAGTGCTTGGTAATAATTTTTCCATTACTTTTTAACTTGTTACTAAGATTAAGAAGGCAGAAAAAAGTGTAAGATCCTGGTTGTCCTGTGTGGTAGTGGAAGATCTCATCTTTGTGCATTTTAAAAAAGTTTAGAATGAAAGGTAAATAATTAATTGAATGTATGTGTTTTGCAGCATCTTGTGCTTCTCTTCATTTGGGCTTCTTTCTAATGGGATGTTCCTGCATTTTAAAAGAAAAGATGTTCTGAAATCTGTTGGCCATGCAAATGCAACTATGTGCTCAAGGCATACAGAAAAATAGTTTAAATAAAACCAAGCTGTATGCTGCTTCCTTTGCTTGCCACCAAATTTGCTTTGGGTTTGTTGTTGTTTGCTTGGTAGGGGATTTCTGTCTTCTTGGAAGTCCTTCTGGCTTGAGGAACTGGTTTGTGATGTGGTCTGCAGCACTGACATCTTTACTGGGAAAAAGTACATTTTCTTTTCCTTCTATTCATGTAAAAATGCATATTTGAAGTGTAACCAGCTTTAGATAATATAGTCCATTGGTTTAGATCTAAGTTTTTAGAGAACATTTCAGGCCTGTTCTTACCTTGAGGGACTCTTGAATTTCTAAGCTACATTCATGTTTCTCATTAGTTAGGCTGCCTATTGTTTGCAAATCTGCTTTAACTGGATATGACAGTGTTTGTTATTACTCTGTTTACCAGTTGAGATGTCCATTTGGCTTCACTGAGCTTGTGATTGCATTAACAAAACTTGTGTGGACGTACTTCACTGACCTATTCCAAAATACATATTTTTATCCATTTTGGTTTTCTTCTGGGCCCTTGTTTGCTGAAGGTCTAAAACACAGCACTACAGAGATCTCAGAATCTGTGAATGTCTCACAAAATACCCTGTCTTTCTTCTTCAGTTCTTTTGATTTTTCTCATTGTTAAGGCCTGACAAAGGCACCTGGCCAGCTTGTTTCATGTATTTGTGTCTAGACAGAGGTGGATTCTTTGTCTTTCGTTCAAAGTCTGGGGTTTGCCACTCATTACTATTCATGAGTGCACAAACCTGCGTCTTTGAGGTGTTTGAAATCCTGTGTATGTTGGTTTGTGACAAGGGACAAAGAAAAGTGGAATATACAGTCCCAGCTGTGGTGGAGGTGCCTCAGTTCATCTCACTGCTTGTCTTGCTTATCTCAGCAAGGGAGAGTCAAGGGTTTATTTCCTCTGAACTGCTTTCTTAAGTTGAGGAGGTCATAAGGAAGAACTGGTGATCTGGGTGACAAACCTAGTGCCAGAGAAGAATTCCCCTCATTATCCTGGCACAGTGTGTAAGGTAGAGCTTCAACATCCCAGTGTGGCAGTGCCTTCCCCCACTTTAATAGCATTTCATGGGGTTTGGGAGTAATTTTGTTTCAAGGTTTGAAAGAAATCTTCAGAATATAAATGGGGGAGAGAAAAGTTCCAGTGATTTGTTTGATCCAAAACTTTACTCAATCTTCTTATCCTTCATAAGTGTTTCACTCAGTATATGAGAGTCACCATGGTAAAGAAGCTGTCATGTTTTCAGCTTCAGGAAGATAGACTTTTACTGGTGTTTCTACAGATACTTAGTGTAAGATGCAAAAACAATGTGAATTGTAGACTTAGTAAGATAAACAAGAGAATCTGATAGAACAGAAATTAAGAGACTTTTCGCTGGAAAAAATATAATAGATGTGGACAAGTGGAGTTTGCATCTTTTTCTTGTATTTTTGGTTTCAGTCTTACGCTTTTGTAACTCTTCTGCTTTTTGATATTGGAAATGTGAACATACGTTATCATGTAAAATGTAGAGGCCTTTAAGGCTTGCATTTGTTCAGCTTTTAACGAGACTGGTTTCTGAAATAGTGGTTCCCAAAATATTTTCAGGTATTTTTAAATAATACTTTATAATTTTGGTGTTTATTTTGCATGTATTGAGTAGGTTGCTGTTTGTTTGTCTGCAGTTAGCTGGGGAAAAACAAAGTTTGCCAATTACCTGCCTTACATTGTCTAGCCATAGCTACTTTGTATGCTACAGAGTCCCAAATAAGGTGGACTTCTTTTTGTCCCTCAATATGTAAATAACTCAATTTAGAAAGTGAGTTTAAGGAAGTAGATAATGTGTTCAAACTACTTTTAAACAATCTAGGCACAAGAAAGGAATGCAAGGATAACTTTCCCAGCCAGCTTTCTCTTCTGATAAGAGGTAGGAAGCAGTTTCCAAGTCTGTGAGAGTTTGTCAAGGACACAAAAGTCAAACAGTGTTGGTGGAAACCAAGAAGGAGGTTCCTATCTGTTTGAAGACTGAATAGGAGAAACATGTTAGTAATGAAAAGTCTGTTTTAAATTCATTGCTCAAGACTTAATTCTAGCATGATGCCTACTGAGCTGGATCAGAAAGAAATCAGGTGAGGGTAAAGTTGTGGAACACATTTATACATCTTCTAAAACTGTGCATATTTTGAATGTATTTTCATCCCTTAATCTCAGTGCACTTCTCATCTTGTTGAAAATTGTCCTTGTTTTTTAGTGGTGCGTGAGTTTTATTTGTGGTGCTTCAAGCTGAAGACCAGTTTAGCTAAAATGATATTTCCCTTTGTTGTTCCTTGTATGCAAAAGTAAGCATCAACATCCTAATGTACTGTTAGCCTCATACACTGGGGAGGAATGTGCCCATTTAACCAGAGCAATTTTTCATTTGATTTTACTTTTTGTTGAGGAAAATTGTGTGAGAAGTGCTTAGATGACAGAATCCTGAAGGCAGGCTTTGTATGTGTCTCAACCAAGCTGAACAGAGCATGGAGTAATGTGGGGTTTTTCTATACAGAGTGCAGGATTTGCAGTTCTTTGATGCTTTAAAAGCTCCCTTCTTCCTTTTTCTTCCATTATTGGGAGAATGACTAATTCTTAAATCCAGAGAAAAATGAAGACAATGTAATATATCATAATTTATACCATTTCTAGGCAGCATCCTCTTCATTTGCCCATTTTTCAAGGACGAGCTTTGTAACATGAAATTAAATGAGCACCTCTGGTATTCAGAAGCTCCTTTCTCAACCCTTGAGTTCTTTATGGTGCTTTTGCACACAGCAGGCATTTGGCTTCTCCTCATCTCCCTTCACTACAGCTTGGGAGGGACTACCTGGCTGCTCTTGGGAGTGGCTTCTGATTTTATCATACCGAGTTTTTTTCCTGTAGTTGCTTTTGTCCTGCAACTGAGGAAGTACTGCAGGAAGTTTTCTTCCAAAATAACATCTACTTTTTTTTATGGGGTGCTGTCTCTCAGAGAACTCTAGCACAGAAAGTGCTAGAGAAAGAAAGACTGGAGAAATAGTGACAGTCTCACCAAGAAGACACTTGCATGTCCTTATGGTCAGTTTGGGAGTTTCATTCAGTTCCTGGCAGGTTTTAGACATACTGTAACAGTTCAGCAATGAGGGCCATAGGCTATTTGAGTTTTCCATGAATTTCCCTGTTATTTAGAGTTTCTCTAGAGATCTGTAGCCGCTTCCCGGCTGATGAGGATAAGCATTGTTTTTTAAAAGACTTTACGGACTGAGGGTAAACTTTAGGGATAGTTTAACACTGTAAATTATCTTCCATGATTTACTCTGTTCCATAATGGTTTGGATTTTGGTCACTTAAAGCCAGATCCTTGTTGTCTTGAAGAATGTGAATTGTTCTTAGAGCTTGCAAATGACATTAGAAAGCCTGTGTCAATTGTTTTATAACTGTATTTCTCAAATTCTGGAAAGCAGCTGTGGTATCTGCTCATTAATTGGCTCTGATTTACATGTGTAATTCTACTGGAGCACCTTTGACACCACAAATTATGTCAGTACAGCTTTGGTATATCTGTTCAGGTTACAGAGCTGCCATGGGACCTCTGTTCAGATTTTTTCCAGGTCCAGCAGTTTGAGCACAGATACTTGTGCTTAGTAAAATCTACAACTTAATTCTCCTTAGCATTGTCAAGTGAATAATGAGTTAAGTATTCTTTCATTTGAACCAAAATAAGCTTTACCATAACAAGAGTGTTGCTCATTGGAAGTCACAGAATGATTTGGGTTGGAAGGGACATTAAAGATCATCCAGTTCCAGCTCCCCTGCCATGGGCAGGGACACCTTCCAATCCAGGTTGCTCAAAGCTCCATGAAGACCAGGGGGAATGGCTTCAAACAGGAGGAGTGTAGGTTTAGGCTGGATTTAGAGTGGAAGCAGGGAGGGGGTGAGCATTGGAACAGATTGCCCAGAGAAGCTGTGTCTGCCCCATTCCTGGAAGTGCTCGAGGCTGGAGCTTTGGGCAGCCTGGTCTGGTGGAAAGTGTCCCTGCACATGGCAGGGGGTTGGTGCTGGATGCTCTTTAATGGCCCTTCTGACCCAAGCCATTTTATGATTCTGTTTTTCCTTCTGCGGTAAAACAGAGAACAGAAAAATGTAAGTTGCAGCTCTGACAGAAGAGTTTTGTTACCTATCAAAACACACCACCTTTGAAGCTACAGACTTAAGGACTCAGCTTTCAAAAAGTTTGCATTTCTCCAGTTGTCTGATAGACCACATTTTCTAGAACAAAATAAAATGTGTTTTTCTAAATACCTGCTGGTATTTAAGACAATGAAGTGTTAGTTAAAACTGAGCAAATGTGAATTAAGAGCTTTGAGATTCTCTTCTTCTAGTACATTTTTGTAATTATTTTGGCACCTAAATTATGGATACCTTGGGATATGATTAGACTCCACACTTGTATGTGAATCTTCAGTGGTGTATTTAAAAGTTTGTAAGGATTACTGTAAACTAGACTGCTCTGTCTGAATAGTTATGGTCATAAAGTGAGAGGCAGTAACACGTGGGAAATATGTGGCTGAAGTAAAGGATAATTTGAAGTGATTGAAGGGGTATGGAAACTTTTTAATTCTTTATTTTCCATTTATTGAGAAAAACTGCTTAATTTATTTTCCTAGTCATTCTGACAATTGTTGTTCACCTCTGAATGCTTTGATACTTGGGTAGGTCTGGGTACGTGGCTGAGGGAGAGGTTGGTAGTAAAGGTTAATTGCTGCAATGTAACTGAGGTTTATTGAGTGAAGATCTGTCTGGTTTTTCTTTCCCCACCTTTTGTTAGATGGATTGATAGTTCAGATTTGTGCTATGTGGTATGAGATATTCTGTTATCATTAAATAACTTTTCAAGTCTGCCAGCCAGTGGGGAAAAAAAAAAAAGGCATACAAATCTACAGTATTGAACTGAAAGTATTTAATTAAAAACTTGTTTTAAAATAATCTGAGGAATATTAGGCTTTTTCCCCGGCCGAAATTTCATTTAAAATAAATACAGGATTTTTAAGTAGTTTTCCCATAATTAAACTTTTTTCATTATTAACATTCCAGTAAAGTCAGAAATATGCTTCAGCCTGTTACGCTCTGTGGGATTTTTACAAGTGGAAAATTTATTAGGGATATGAAGAAATACTTACTTCAAGACTATATGACACATTTCCAATTTAGCACTTTTTAAAATCAGTATCTCAAGAAACAGAAGATATTCCTTTCTTTGGAGACACAAAACACTGATCTCTTTGTGTGCTAGTGTATAGTAGAGTATCAATATACCAAATAACAGCAGTGTTTGATTTAGAGCCTTTTCAGGGTACTTGTTTATGGAGTTTAATTCTTATCAAGTGCAGATACTTAAATGTCACTTTGCAGTCTCTGTAGTAGTTCCTTGCTTGATAAACTGTTATCACTGTGGTTCTGACCTGTGGCCTGAAAGAAGGAGCACATGATCATGTGAAACTTACTTAGGTATTGTTATTTTTTTATATTGTCTTCAGCATATTTATTGTATTTACAAGAGGAAGACAGGCTTTCATTTGTGAAGCATGGTTCAGAGAAGAATTTGCCTTCTCAGATGCACATTTTTGAACAAATTTTTTGAGATTTTTCTTTTGATGTGCTTTGTCATGAACCTTCTGTGAAATAACATCTATGTTTTTATCCCCTACCTATTTGTTTCCAAGTAGATGAAAAAAAAAAATACTGTGAATTTGTGTGCAGATCAAGTGGTGCTGTCAGTGCACATTGGAACTCCCTACTTAGAGTAAATCTGTGTCTTGTTCCTTATTTGGGCCAGAAGGACCAAGTTCTAGAGCTCACTCTTACCAGGGACAATGACCAGTGCATGGATTCTAATACACACGTTTTAGGTTTAAGTAATAAACTTTTTTTTTCACAGGGAGACAGGACTTTACATAAACTGTCACTTCTTTCCAGTGCACAAATGCAATTTCTCTTATTTCCATTGCTCTGTGTCCCTACAGTTTTGCATATCTGAACAGAAGCACTGTGTCATTTCTGGCAGGTTTTTCCTGTTGTAACTGCATTTGTGGAATACAGCAGCAAATGAGAGAGAAAAATACTTAGGTTACTTAGGTAGTAAGTGTCTTTCCTTAAGGTGGTTCATGTGGCTTCGTGTGAAGGGGGAAATGTTGATTTTTCAGCCTCATCCATCCTTTTTCTCTCCCAGAGCAGTGGTGCTGCTGGGTTCCTGCTCTGGAGGCAGGAGGAGGTTCCAGGGAGCTCGCCCGGGGAGCTCTCCTGTCATACTCACTTAGGAAAGCAGAGTCAGCCTTAGAGGTGGCAGTGGGAGTTTTTCCAAGCTGAATGCTTTGAAAAGTGCACCTTTCTTGAACTCCAGATGTCGGATAGGTGGGCGCCAGAACTGGGAGAGAGATTGAGGCTACAGAAACGTTTCTGAGAGGGTTTTGGTGCTGTATAGGTGATAGGCACTGAGGGCAGGCTGAGGTGCAGGAACCAGACAGAATGGGCTGGGGGCACAGAAAGAGACTGAGAAACAGCAACAGCCCAGGAATGAAAGCCCAAGAGCCTTGCTGAGAAACATGAAAGGGCCTGTGTTCCTGGAGGAATTTCCAGTGCAGGTTTCCTTTATTCGCCAACGTTCACTGAAATAATTTACTGAAAGCTCTGAAGTGAAATTGTTCAGTGTGTGTTCCAAACTGCTGAAGTGTGTTTCACAAAGCCCTTTTCTTCCTTTTGCATGACTTGAGTAGAAAACACTTTTTTTTCTAATATGTCTAAAGAAATCCTCTTTTTTTTTTTTTTTTTTTCTCCCCCCCACTTCCCTTGTGGTATTTCATAAATGTTACTCTGAGCATTAAGGCAATGACACAGTAGTTCACTAACATTGCATTGCAAGATTCTGTAATCTGGGGGGAGGGTTATGTGTTAAAACGAGAAAGAACCTGATCTCTGAAGAGCAAAGAAAGCTCACTAAAGGAAAATCACACTGTCTCTCCCAATCAAGACTGTACCTTCTTCCTTGGTAATGTGTCATTTTACCCATTTTGGGTCTTTGCTGTAGAAAATGAGAAGGCAGATACTTGGGCTCTCCCTTTCTCCTGTCTTTCTGTGCTCAGCAACAATGGCATAGTCTTTCAATGTCTACAAAAGAGAGAAAATGTCAGTGGAAAGCCCTCAAACTCTGAATGTGGAACAAGGAAATAAAATCTCATTTAAGAATGTATGAAAATATTAACAAATTTATTTAAATTATTATGCCATTATATTTTCAGCAAATGAGAAAACTGGAGCTCTGTATATATTTAAAAAGTCAGAAAACCATACCCATCTCTTAACCAGCATGCCAGCAGTAAGTTTATAAAAATTTACTCAAGGAATTGTGGCAGTGCCACCAATCTCCTGACCTTTGTAGGTGTTCTAATGCAGCCTCCTTTTCCAACCTTATTATCACCTCACTCATGGTTGCTTCTCAAATATTTTATATTCAGTCTTTTCCATAGCTCATCTGGGGTTTCTTATTGTTGGTGGTCAAGGGTCTAATTTTGCCTTTTGTGTGATGGTTATATTTATGAAAAAAGACTATAATCAGTCTTTTGGAGTTAATATTGGATAGTTTCAGTCAAGGACAGGTCCTCATTATGCTTTGAGCATTATAGAAATAAAAAGGCCTCTTCAGCAGCTTTCTCCTTAATATATAGCACAGGAATAAAAGGATAAAAAAACCTCAATGGGACTAGGAGGTGTATTTGCTCAGCTGTAGTATTGTTTGCTTAGTGTTACACAACTGACTCTAATCTAGGTTTCACAGCAGTTTCCCTTTTATGTAGTATTTTATTTAGGCATGCCTGTTAAATTTATCATGAATGTGAGTCACATGGGGTTGGTGGCCAGACTCTTTAATGAAATTAGAATTATAAAGGGGTTCTGATTATTCTGGTCAAAAGAGTCTGAGGTTTTTTCCTGATTAATATAAATTATATTGTGGGTTTTCGTTTGGGGTTTTCATCCATCCTAAAAAATCTTACAAACATGCTTTAAAACTCAGGAGTACTCATATTAGGCTGTTGGCATCAGTTTGCTTTTAAGCAGTAGCCTAAAAACTACTTCTGAGATTGGTGTACTCAGCAGCTCACAAAATCAAACCATTAGCAAAAAATAGTTTTGAACTCCCTGAAGATTTTATTATTGACTTCCATTAGTGTAAGTTCTGTCCCAGAGTTGCAGATTGAGCATAAATATTGCAGACATCAGTATGAAGTAGTGCCATTAATGCAGGTGTCGTTGAGTGTTTTTTTAATAACATGGAGCAAATCAGGCATGAGAAAGGCGTCTTAGGAATCTTCACAAGTGTGGAGCAAGTGCCCTTCCTGTGCAAGTGCATCACCTCAGTGGGAAATACAGATATTACTTGCATTAAAGCTGTTTTTTCTAATAGGCCACTGTTGATAGTCATTTTCTTATGTGAAAGAAATAATACTGTTTATTTTCATGTATATAGTTGTCCTCTCCGTTCTGCAGATTTGACCTGGGAATAAAAAGTAGGCAGACAATAGTAGGTCTGCTGCCAGTAATGAATGTGTAGGTGTTCCATGAGTCATAGTCATGATTAATTATAAGAATTCTATTAAATAAAATTAATTGAAGAACTGATGAAGTGGCATGTTCTCAAAGCAGCACTTGACATAAGGTTTTTTTTTACCAGTGTTTTTAGTGATATTAATGGTTTCCCTCAAAGATGTCACTTTCCTCTTCAGTACATCAGGGAGGGAAAGTAACTGCTATGAAATAAATAAATATTTATTTCCTGAAGCATCTAACATGGGTAAAACCATACACTATATTGCAGTGTCATGGTCTCGCTTCGAATACATGTATTCAAGCTGCAATCTAGACACTTTTTTTATAAAACTGCAAGTGCTTTCACATCTAGCCCTTCCCTTTGCAGTTTTTAATTAATACTATAACATTTCATTTCTGTTCAAAATTTTTTTGCCCACTCTGCTACAGTATGAAATTGCTTTGCAAAGAACTGGGAAGAATGACAGAATCTGCAGAATAAACAGTGAATCTGGATCTAAATACCCAATCCACCAAATATCCAAGCAAATACTGAGGGTTTTTTTTTTTTTTCCTTTCAATTACTGCAGGTTGTTACAGAATGTTAGGTGGTGTTTGTGTGGTATTTCCAGGGAGATGTGTTGACAAATCATAAACCTTTAAAAGGAAATGGAGAACTTCTAGAGAAATGATACAAGAATACAGTTCAGTTGTTGTTACTATTATTTGAGCTTTGTGAGGGATATGCTCATTTTCCAAAATGTAAATGGATGTGATACGTTCAATAAGTAGGAGTTTCAATTTTCTCAAATGTCATACCAGGTGAGTTTTTTTAATGAGAGTAACCTGAAATAGATGGCAGATCATTGGAGGGACTGTTACCATTGCTCATCCATCACATCAGAATGTGCCTTGGGCACCTGCAGAATGTTTGCTTCCTGTCAGGCATAAAAGAGTGTGATGGATAAATCCCCCAGTAAAGGTCGGCCCTGGCAGCAGTGCTCGCTCGTCTGGGAAACTGAAAGGTCAGGATGCTCAGGATTCTGGTAGGACTGCAGGCTGAGCATCTCAGTAACGTTCTGAGTGTGGTGGTACTTCCACTCCTGATTTTATGTGAGTTTGTGTGATGCATCTGTAAGTTAATTTCTGTAGGTGAGTGCTCTGTTACTGTCTTAGGCACCAGGTGAGTGTTTTTCAGCCTTTTCTGAACTCCTTTAATTGAAATAAATCAATTTTGTGGTAAACCATCTCTTGCCTTATGGGTGTTTTTAAGTAAAATACTCATCCTAGTACTGTGACAGAATTGTTATCTTAACACTGTCACAGCATTAGGATGTCATCTGATGCTGAGATTTCTATGCCATCGGATAAAATTGGTTTTAGAAAACAGTGCAATCATCTTGATTGTTTTAACCATCTGAACAGCTCTCTAATACTACTGGACTGCTCACATGAATTAGCTGAGCAGCCTGTGTCTCTTGAGGAGTTTATTCGTAGATGATGATGATGATTAAGCCCAGGAACCTCAGTGAAGTGGACTCTCCACTGTGTCAGCGTGGGGTCAGTCTGTGTTTAGGGCTTGTGACCTTACAGCCTGGTCTGTGTGGAAAATGCCCTGTCCAGAGCATAACACAGAATCCACAACAGAACTCTCAGAATCTCAGACTGGCTCCTGCTCTCTCTCCAGGCACCACATCTTTTGTTGACCCAAATTGTTTCCCCTTCACTAGCTCTGATGTATTATTTATGTTATTTCAGTGTGGCTTTACTTTTGATAAAGGAATGGGATTTCCTCCTTTGACTGTAAACATGGTGAGAAAAAGCTTTTAGGACATTATTCCAGCCCTAGTTTAGCTGTAACCAGCTGAAATATAAATATCAAAACCTCTTTGCCCTGTCATTAGAGATTAAGGAAGAGCATTATGAAGAAGTAGGACTGTGCTTGGTTTGACTTTGTGCCACAAATGAAACAGGAGCTTCGTTTAATTGTTTGTACCTTTACACATAGCAATGTTAAAAAACACACAGAATCTTGTAGTGGAGAAAAACGGGTTTAATGTTAGAGACCAAGAAGGAATTGGTGCTGGAACAAGAAGAAAATAAGTACATTTACTAAGGGAATCTGTGACATATAAAGCATAACACTAATCTCTGGCAGTTCTTTTCCATTTGATGGCACTAACATTTCTATAATTAAGAGCAATGGAATTATTTAGAGGAAAACTGTGTTATAAACCATTCTTTTTTTAATTGAACAGCTGTAATTTCTACCAATGGAGCAAACTATATTATAAGAAAATGATTATTAGTTTAAAATGCAAAGTTAAATGAATGCAAAATTAACAAACAGATGGTGAAGAATTATTGTGCTTTATTTTACTCCTGGGTAAAAGGGCTCATGCAGGATTGTAAAAATGTCATCACACTTCGTAAACCTGAAAGCAAACAGAATTTGCAGTTGTGCACATCTGTTTTGGGACACTGCTAGAGGGTTAGAAGAATCAATGTTGTTTTCAAATAAGGGTATTCATCAAAAGGATATCATTTACTTAACAGTTATGGCTTCTGCTAAGCATCAGACTTAATGTTCTGTGGAATTCATTACAAAATTTGGCAGCTTTTTTTCTTCACAAGCTACTGAGGCAGCATTCTGCAAAACTGAAACAAACAGCCCCCTCTTACCCTCACCTCCCTGAAGTCCAGAACAACAGTTGAATAACCTGCTTCAATGTTTGACCAGTAATTTTAGGGTTTTAAATTCTAGGTCAAGATGTTGCACATTGCACTGCTTGCCTTAGGAATACCAGTGAAGGAACAGGATGGAAAGACGTGGGGCTTATTTATTTATTTCAGTGGTTAGTGAGTTAAAGAATTACATAATGTTTGGGAGAACCATGTCTTAGGAGAAGCAATGGGACAAATACATGTAAGTGACTAATTTAGTCAAATTGAAAAAAAAAAACTAAAAGCCCCAGCCAGATAAAATGTGTCAAGTTTTTATTAGGAAAGAAATTATATTAATGTTCAAGCTGGTAGTTTCAAAGTATGCCACCTAATTGCTTTGTTTGAGCTCAATTTACAGAAATTAGTGAACTGAAGATGTAGGATTTTGTTTACCATGACTTTGTGCCATTTGGAGAGTGCAATTTAGGAACAGCCAAGGAAATAGGAATTATGAACAATAAGGTACTGATTGCAGTCAGTGGGGAAGGAATACTAAGGAGGTGCTCACTAATGAGGAAGGTATTAAAGGCAGGAAATTCTTGCATTTTTTTATGTCTCTACATAATCCAGAGTTTCTTGTCACTCCATCCCTTCCATTACCTTGTAAATTACATATGTCATTGAGTGTATATAGTGACCTTGGCTGACATTAACTTTCTGCTAAATCAGGGTAATGTATCTACAAAATCTTTCTTAAGAGTGCATTATTAAGACAATAAAATGAAAACACAAAGGCAGGCCATGTCAGAAGACAGGTTGTCTGCACACAGTTAACATCCTTTGCACACAGTTAGTGTGCTCTGCACACAATTAATGTCTTTTGTGCCTAGGCTTGATTATGCATCTTTAATTGTATGGTCACATGCAGAACAGTTTGTGCCTCGTTCAGTCCATAAGATGGACATTGCTGTCTTAGTATAAATCTTCTCAATATTCCATTTTTTCATTATTGTTTAGTTTCTACGTATATAAACTATGCAGATACTGCTGAAAAGAAAGAATTCCTCATTTCTGCATGAGTTTTCCTGTAGTGTTTTTACTGTAATAAACATGTGAGTAACTCATCTATAATTTTTTTTAAAATAATAGATTTATATGGCCTTGTTATGTATCTTAGGCTACATATTCCCCCAGAGAAGTTGAATTTATTTATATCTGCTTATTTGGATGGCAAATTGAAAGAGTTTTGAAAATACTCAGACTTACTTAAAATGGTTCCACTGGTATTGCTGTTCTTCCTTCACTCTGTTGCAGTTGAGAGTACACAATCTGTGTAGAAATTAAGGCTGAATTTTTACAGGGCAAAGAAAACTCTGGGCTTTTAACACTAAGATTAACAACTAAAAAAAAAAAAAAAAAAAAAAAAAAAAAAACCTAAGACAAATTTTACCTATTGCCCTGCCCAGTATCATCAAGGACCTTCATGGAAGAAATGAAATTACAACTCTTTTGCAGGCCATTGTTCAGTTGCTGTAATTAAGTGCTTATCTTCTCCCACAAACCATCCCCAACCTTTTCTAATATTTCCTTTTTTCCCCTCTGTAAGTTAAGCCCAGTCTCACAGTTAACAGGTTTCTTTAATGCAGTGACTCCTCTTAAAAGATCTATTTTATGCACAAAATCCACTGATCTGTAATCCTCCTTGTGTTTTAATGCACACACATATGTACATGTGTGTGTGTCTGCTTAGTCCTTTATCTGTGTCTCCATTGTCTACAAATTCTGTGTTGCCTTGTGTTTGTCTGCTTATATCATTGCCTTTTGTCAGGGAGAAAAAGGAAAAGGCAGACCTCCCAAATTGCAGGTTTAAAGCCTTTGTGGCTGCATAAGAGTGCTGCTATTTGAGCTGGCTGGGTGATAGTGATACAGCACTAGGTGTCAGAGAGCAGTGTACTTTTCCTCCTAGTAATCTTCATCCAATTTCAGTTGCCTCAGACTTCTGACTTTTTGTTCAAGTTGATATTTTTAGCAACTTCCACTCTTCATCTCTCCCCAACATTTCTCATCCCTTTTGCCTAGGTTCTTTCTCACATCTTTCCCATCACCATTTCCTGAGTCTAAGCACCTGAGTACCCCTAGGTCCTTATCCAGTTTGAGTGCCCAGGTTTGATTAATTGGCCCTTCAAGTGTTATCCCTGTCCCTCCTCAGCCTCCATCTCCATCCATGGTTTCTCCTCCCAGTCTCACCAGATTCGTTCACACAGTGAATCCCTTTTGTCTCTTTGCTCCTTACTTGTCCATCTGCCTGTGTACTGGATAATCCTGTTCCCCAGATGATTAAGTGACAGTAGTATCAGGATCCTTAGGGATGTCTGCTTTCCATTCCAATGGCTCTTTGTGTTTAGGCTTAGAGTATTTATTACAGTATTCCTCCCTCTGATCCTTGTCAGACTGAAGGAATCTTTGCAGGAGGTACATGATGTCCAGTCAGTGCTAGGAATTGGAGAGGATAAGTCATGATCAATGAAAATAGGTTTTTCTATGAATTTTCACTGACAAACTTGTGGAAGTGTTTTACATTGAAAAAAAAGAAGGAGATAGTTTTCTTAAGCTTGGTCACATCTGGATAGATCTTCAGGGAAAGGGCAGAAGTTGCTTCCCCCACACTAAAACTCATGACAAATTGCAAGTCCCATGAATGAGGTTGTTTTTAAGGTGAGCAAAATGTTTTTGTTAATGTCTTTTCTGTTCTCAGAAATGGCTGGAAAGTTTTGTCTAACTGATCAAATATATATATATATATATATATAAGAGAATTTAAAGATACGTTATGAGAAATAGTCCAAATTTTTATTGTTCAGAAAACTTGAAAAAATAGAAGAGAATATATATGAAAGTATTTTTAAACAGTCCCCATTAACATCCCTTCTTTGATAGTGCTATGCTGACAAAAGCCTTGGTGGACTTGGCTGTGGTACCAGTAGGGAACTTGTGTCAACATAGGACAGCTCAAGACTGTCATCTCAATTTTGCCCTTCCTGTGGTTGTGCCTACCTGTGAGCTGTGTTCTGATTTCAGAGGCAGGCAGTGGAGATCTGGCCAGTATTGTCAGTAGAGCCTGAAAATGGACACCCACTATTTGGCCAACTGAATTGCTATGAAGTAAATTCCATAAAATGACTGAGTCTAATTAAATATGATGAAGTTTGGATGTCCTCATCAAGCCTCGAGTTGTTTGGAAGCACGATGTGACTGTATGAGCAGTAAATTCTCCTTTTACTTTAAATGCCTTTATAAATGTATTTATGACATAACCTATAGAATGCTTGAGCTACTTCAGAATCCCTATAAATGATTTAGGAGTTTAGGAGCCGTGCTGGATTCAACAGAAAGTTGACTTCATCCCAGTGTGTTCTGCAATGACCAGTAACAGATGCCTAGAGATGATCATTAAACAACAAGCATGTAGCAATGTTTCCCTCAATTATTTTTTCTCAAGCCTCCAACAATTTGTGGCTCAGCCCGTGCTCTGCCAACACAAAGAAATGTCTACACACACTTCTTAAGACCTTCCGAGCATGAATCAAATGGAACTGGCACAATAGTCTGTTTTCTGAGCCTGCCAAAAGCAGCCTCAAACCAAAGCTGATGATTTCTGTTCTTGCCTTGTTTGTCCTGGAGTTGCTGATGCTGAAGCCTAATAGCCACAGTTTAAATTACATTAAACATTATTGACCTTCTTGTTGTTGACAGTCTAACTAAACAACAGGCTCGTGTGTGCTCTTCTGCCACGGTGGATGTTAGATGGGAATTAAGGGAGTAGCTGCTTGTTAGCTGTGGAAAAGCTTAGCCTCACTCAAAACATTTACATTATCCTAAATCTTGCAGAAAGTGAGGAGGTGAATTAAAAAAAAAAAACAACTTTTTCCTCATGAAAGTGTGAAAAAAGCAGCAAAGGCAGAGTCTGTGAGGAAAATCATATGCATGCAGTTATTCCTCTAGCTTATGTAATCATGAGGAGAACACAGCTCTAAGGCACCCAGACCCTTCCATGGAGCTTCTGAAGGTTTGGGAACATTTCAGGTTATGTGAAGAAGAATTGGTGTGCCATAAAGTTTGCGTGTTTTCCTCTACCTATTTCAGGTTTCAAATAAAAAATGGTATCTTATTTAGCAAACTTGATTCTTGCAAGTTTTTAACGTTCTTACCACTTCTACAAAAAAACACCCCACCAAAACTTGAATGCCTTTTTCTCTGAATTCTTAAATGCCTTATTATCAACACAATTTATTTGATGTACTTTTAAGTGAAGGTGAAAAAGAGAGGCAGCTGGTAGGAATGAGAAACAAAGTAGTGACTTGTAGAGAGCCTGAAATTTCCACACTTGAAGGGATTTCTGCTTTTGACCTTGATTACATGTGTTGAGTCACTGTGTTAAGGTTTGAAGAAGAACTGATCTCTGATTGACTTGCTTATTATAAATTGAAGTAATTTCCAAATTTGTGACATGAGTCATATAAAATTAAAAAGCTAGAAGGTAATTTGCAGTACTCCTGAAAAGGTGTTCCGTTTAGTACTTCTAATCAGTAGTTCAGTCGAAAGCCATTAATTGTTTTTATGTTGCCATTTTACTGCATTGTGCTCTTTAGTGCTTTATGGTACTTAAACCAGTCCATTTGACATGAGAGGTGCTAATGGTCATTAGTGTCTGCAAGCAATATAAAGCTTTTTCTAGATGATGGAGTAACCAGTGAAGACTATCAGAGCTAGTAGAGAACATACTTCATAATCACTGTTTATATAAAAATTTCTTCATGCTCTCAGTAATGACAGGTTGTTAAGGTCCAGTTCTCTTCAGTCACAGGTTTGTGTGACAGTATTTCCCAATAGCTAAACTGTCTAAAATTTGTTCTTACAGGTAATACATTAAATTGTTTAACCAAAGACAGATGGCTTGTGTGTATTTTTGGTACACTATCATAAAATTAAAATTTCTTATTGTCCTCATATGTTTTGTCACCTGGTCTTTTTTAAAGAAAAAGTTCATAATCAAGGAAAAACCTGTAAATCTGCTTAAGAACATTTTGCAGTTCACAGTACTAACATTTAGGTTTAGGACACTAACCAAGTTGCTAAGTACTTACTCAAAGACTGTATTGTAGCCTTTCTTTAATATCTGCCTTCTAAGAGTTGTTACTTGTCCAGTTGCTGAGACAGCAATACTATTACTAAAAAAAGTAATTTTAAGGGCAATAAAATAATGATGAAACATGATCTCTGATCAGTTCTTGGTACTATCTGGATAAACTCTTAAATTGCCTTACAGACATCTTTTTATAATTTGAACTTGCACTGGATTTTGGAGTACTGTAAAGTATGGAGCAGCAGGAAGGTTAGAAATACGTAAACAAAAAGCTGCTGCTCTTGTCACCATTTTCCACTTTGGCCATCTGTTTCCAGTAAAGCCAGTAGGATTTGTGACATCAGCTGAGCTGAACAAGGCAGAATGAACATTTTTGTTTAGCTGGGTTTGGTGCAATTAAGTTGTAGCAAGGGATGTACAAGTTTTTGTCTTCCCGGAAATCTTCTCTGTGGTTTCTGCCACTCCTATTTCATGGAGAATGTTCTCCCCTAGAGCTAGAGTACAGAGGAGGCGATTGATCAGATTTTGTTTTCTGTTAGTTCACTTAGTTCTTCCCCTTCCACTATATTTGTACAACAATGTCATATTTGAGCCAATGGGATTAGTAAATAAAGGGAATTTTAAAATAAATTTTTAAAGATGGTATAGCTTTTGCTTTTAAAAATAAATTCCTTTTCTGTCTGAAAAAGTAGATGTTTAAAATAAAAGTCAAAATTACCAAGTAGAAGGAGGATAATTTAAATAATGGATATCACAATAGGAAGAAGTAGCAGAGGTAGGGATGGGTCAGAGATTTCTTGCAGTGGACAAGTGCACAGGAACTTGCTGAAGGGAACAACAGTTGGTAGCCACTGAAGGACTTTCTGAGTAGGAAAAAGTCTCTGGCTCTGCTTTATTTATTTCCTTGAGTGTACTACGAATAAGTAATAAACTATCTCTCCTGCTTTCTGACACCTTGTAAAGTTGGTGGGTTTTTTCCTGTAGAACAGGAATGTAAAATTATTTGATCCATAAACAAAACAGTGTTTGTCTTGCCTTGACAGCTTACCATTTCCCAATACCTGCCCTTTGAATACTCGGATTCAGCTTCCACCCCCTTCACATAACACCTTATTTTGTGCTCATACTAATGAAACTGGAGACTCCAGACTGTCCCTGGCTCTGGTACTGTCCTCATATGGGCATGCATCTCATGGGCAATATGATTTATTGCTTCATTCCATCTCCTGCTGTCATGATTCCATGTTTTAGCAGTAGTAAAGTAGTATTCATTACCGATTTTATTTAGCAGAGCTTTTAATATTTTTGTTTAATTTAATATATTTCTGCTGTTCTTTTGGGGTCATAGCATGGGGCCTGGCTTCAGAGGAGTGTTGGCTTCTAGTGCTGGAAAAGTAACTCTTCCCACCAACATCTGCTGCCAAAAAAATCCCTTTGGGCATTAGTTTCTTCAGACTGCTTTATCTCTCATACAAATTCAGCAAATGTTGATATTCTGTGCTTTTTATTTGCTTCAGATGATACATACCACATTGTTTTCGAAGTGTGTTTCACTTATCTGCCAAATGCTTTTCATTGCCAGTGCAGTTTAGCAGATGGGTTTGAAGGGTTCAATTACATGAAACTTGGGCTTCCATTTTTCTTCCAGCATCATTTTGTGGTTCTTTAAACCAACATCAACATTTTTCAGGGTTTTTTAGTAATCCTGTAGTTTGCTCATTTTCAATAATTTCATCATTTAGTCATAGAGCATTTGGGAAAAGTTAATATTCCGATTTTGTATTTGCTACGTACCATTGTTGATTGGTGGTTTTGAAAAACAGATGTGGTGTTTAAAAATACCATTTATATTGCTATTTTATTCCATTATTCCAGCTTTTAATAAGTGTTGGATTATTTAAGTGCTTACAGTTCTTTCATAATTTTCTTTTCCTGATTAAATAGATACTAAGGGTCAATGATGGGATCCAAAGTCTTGTTGAGTACTTTTTTGAGGGATCTGTTTTGGACCTTTGCTCCTCCCGAGTTCCTCTTCCTATATTTTTTTTTTTTTTTTGTACTGAGTAAAATCTTTGAAAAAAATGTGGCCTATAAGAGTTCTGTCTTGGCTAAACCTGGTCCATCTCCATAGGTTTTCAGAATATCAAAGACAGAACAGGGCAGTGGTTGTGTGTGGCTCAGTGTGGAGCTGCAGTTCTTCAAGTTGGAGGCTTTGGGCTGTATTTTCATGGTTTTACACCTCAGTTCAGGATTTACTTTGTGCAGCATCTCAGCGAGTGCTCACTGAAGGTATTGTTTCCTAAAAGCAGGACTTTTTTTGCAGGACTTTGGTTTTGTTGGCAGTTCATAAATGTAATTACCGTTGCTGCTGCCTTGCCCTCCTTCAGGAGCTCCTTGTTATTGTTTGCTCATCTTGTTCCCCCTCCTCTCCTCTGCATTGCAGCTGGTAAAGTAACAGGATGCACCTTTCCCATGCTGTCAGCAGGTGCTAGACATGGGTTGAGGTGAGATGTCCAGCAGATCAGAGGACAGACTAAGCATTGTAACCCACAAACTTGGCAGTAGTTCTCCTTGGTGATCCCCTTTAATTTCTGTGCCTAGAGCATTTTATCTCTTTACGCCGCAGTTCTGTTTAGCATGCACTAATATTTTTTCTGTCTCTTGTCCATGAGTTGTGGTGCAGGCAGATATTTTTCTGAAGATGTTAATTTCATCTGGCTTTAAAGAATATCAAGGTAGCTGTTGACACAGGCAGCTTTGTGATTTGTATTTTCATATTGGCTGGTTTTGATATCTGTGGGCTTGTAGTAGCACTGTTTCATGCCTAATTTCATGCCAGGCTTCGAAAGAGAGAAGAATTATAGTAATAAATATTGTCTGTATTCTAAGAATTAAGCAGATGCAGTACATAACTTTTCTTTGATTTGGTTTATGTTCATATTTGGATGTTACTTGACACTTTAGCTAGTAATCAAACACACCAGTGTTAGTGTTGTATTTTTATTGTGAAAAATGAGAGTCCCTGAGCTCAGTTGTTGGTGTATATTATGTATGCCTTCCTGTGAGCCACTGACCTGTTTTTTCTTAAGTTTACTCAAAATCTTACAGTGCTGTGCCTTAAAAAGTATTGTTGCCTTGGTGAAAAAGTGCAAAAGGATGTTACAGTACATCAGGGACTGTAATAAATCCAAGAAAGAAAAAAGACTGATTAACTGAATCAGAAAGGTGTGGGTGATTTTTTACAAGCAGACTGATAGACTCTGCTCTCTCTTGACTAGAGAACTGGAGGATCGTTGCCTAGTTCTTTCTGAGAAATTATTTCTCTGGTGTCTAATAATAATTGTGCTTATTTATGACTTCTCAAAGTTTGGTGGTGATATTTGTGTAGTCTTGAAAGGCAAGATGAGAAGAAGTGCAAGGTTATGTAATACGTTATGGTCCCAGAGAGAATTGTGTAATGCCAGTAAGATTTTTGGGAGAACATCATACTTGATTTCCATTTGCATTTCTGATTACAGTGTCTGTGGTTTTACATTACAGATTACAGAGCCATGTGGTTTTTAGTCATAACCTATTGACAGCATGGTGTCATCTGCCTTTATTTTCAGAATAAGTCTCCAAGCCCCATTACTGAAGGCATAGCTCAAGTTAGATAAGATAGAATGAAAGTGCTTTTCTGTGACAAGAAGAATCTTAATTGTCAGAGTGTGTTTAGAGTGGGTTTCATTAAACATTTTAAGTAAAGATTTGGGAGTGCCACTGAAAGACACTACCCACTAGTTTCTTTTTCAGTATTCACTACCTCCTACTGGCCAAGGTGTTCATCTGCTAAATGGAGGGGAACAGATCTGGCTAAAAAATTACAAGAAAAAGGAATTTTTTAATGACTTGTTCTGTTTGTTTTTCAGCGATGTGCATTTTGTAAGCACCTTGGAGCCACTATCAAATGCTGTGAAGAGAAATGTACCCAGATGTACCATTACCCCTGTGCTGCTGGAGCAGGCACATTTCAGGATTTCAGTAACTTGTCCCTCCTTTGTCCAGACCACATTGATCAGGCTCCTGAAAGATGTAAGTACAAGTGTTCAAATGACACAGTACCAGGTTTTATGAAAACTACATTGTCACAGGATCAGCTTAAGAATGCATTGTTCACATGCATTGTTCAGATACCCAAGAATTCATGTCTGTTCAGGGATAGAAAAGATGTGAGTTCATACTCTTCTGTTTCTAAAGACAAGCAATGTTGCATACTCAGTTCTGTTTCTAAAAACCAGCAGTGCTGTATGCTCTTCTATTTTTAAAGACCAGCAGTGCTGCGCAGCAAAGTATTTTTCTTTTAATGGCAGCATAAGGAAGAGGTTTACTGGTAAGGCCTGTCTTCCATCAGGTTTAAATTGGTAGACTTGCTTGTTCCAATTCCAGTTAGAGCTTCCTTCTTGCAAACACTTCAGCTAAATAATAGATTTAGGTCTGTTAGGAGCTTTATTTTGTACTTGTTCCACCGAGGAGTTGGAAAAAGCCCTCAGCTTTATCTTGAGGAGAATAAAACTCTTTCTTTTTGTAAGGCTTCATTAAGGTTTAAAATGAATGTACTTTTGTTATGAGAAGATTAGTTGAGAAAAGTGAATTGAAGTAGTAGCTGTTAAATATATTAATTAAATTTGAATTTCATAAGAATGTTCAAGTTTTGTATGCGTAAGAAGTGCTAAGTAATTTTTTTGGTTCATTGAATTATGCAAATTATTTTTGAACAAAAAAATAATTGAAAAAATTATTTCTTTTTAGCAAAGGAAGAAGCAAATTGTGCAGTGTGCGACAGCCCTGGAGACCTCTTAGATCAACTTTTTTGTACTACCTGTGGCCAGCACTACCATGGGATGTGTCTGGACATTCAAGTCACACCTTTGAAAAGAGCAGGTTGGCAGTGTCCTGATTGCAAAGTGTGCCAGAACTGCAAGTAAGTGAGACATACAGGACATGGAGGAGGAAGGATGGTGTGAGATTTATGTGCTGTGGATTTGAAATGCATATTTCATTAAGTGTTTGGGGTTTGTTTTTTTTTTTTTCAAAAAGTGTAGATTATTTGTCCATCTTGTCTGTTAAGATGCTGTATTAAGTAGCTGAGGAAACCCTTGAATTGGAAACTTTGTTCTAAAAGAGCTGAGCTGAAAGTCCTGTGTGTTTTACCCCTAGAGTTACCATTATCTTGGCAGGTTCTGGAAAGCAGCAAAACATTCTGATTTTTTTCCTCCTTTTATACAGGAGTATTTTTCTCAAATTTACCAAACAAATAATTTTAATGTAGTGCCTTCACAGTGTGAGAACCTGTGCTTTTACTCAGCTGACAATTCAGTCGTGCCTGTACTTTCACACTGGGCAGGTCTCCTGCATTAGGCCCTCTCATACAATGTCTGTCAGAGGCAGATAAAGTCATGAAAACAAAACCATGGCTTAGTTTAGCAAAGAAACAAAATGCATGAGTGGCCCTGATGGAGTAGTTGCACCAGACAAAGACAGAGACAATGAAACTTAATTGCTGTGGCACTGTAAGGGTTCACTTAAAGAATTCTGACTGCTTGTTTTCTTATAACTTAATCTGATGGACGCTGCAGGGTTCTTTCACTTGCTTGGTTTTTTTAAAGGACTTACTGAAAAAGAAATCAGAGTTTTGTTCAGCTTTAGTCGGATCAGCTGGGACAGTATGAAGGAAAAAAATCCACTCTGCTACTTCCTTATGTATCTCATCAGTCAGTGCTTCCCTGTTTTCCAAGCAGAGCACTTGGTATTTGCTAGCATTCAGTAAACCCACTTCAAAAAAAAGGGTGTTCCCTGATCACACCCAGCAGATAGCAAGTCTCAGCAATGAAGCTGGGATAGAGAAGCATGTTCTGTAAAGTATCCCTGAAAATGTTGTACTGGGTAATTACAGCATCTGCTAACACATCTTCTCTTTAGTGACAAAGTAGAGAAAATGTGATTTGTTCACACCCAGTCCATGGGACCACGTGAGATACATCCATGGGTTCGGAGGGAGCTAGTGGATGAAAGTGGCTAAGCCACTGTCCATCACATTTGAGAAGTTTGGCTGTCTGGTGAAAAGGAGAACTGGAAAAGGAGAAACACAGAACCTGTTTTTACAAAGGGAAATAGGAAGACCTGGGGAACCACAGGCCAGTCACTCTCACCTCCCTGCCTACCAAGGTCATGGAGCAGATCCTCCTGAAAACTGTGCTGAGACACGTGGGACATAAGGAGGTGACAATGACAGACACCACAACTTCACAGAGGGCAGACAGTGCCTGAAAATTCAGTGCCTGCTGTGGTGTTGGGGTTACAGAGTTTGTGGAGGAAGAACAGCTAATGTCACCTATCTGGACCTGTGCAAAGTGTTCAGCACTGTTCAACACAGCATCCTTGTCTCCAAACTGGAGAGAAATGGATTTGACAGATGGAGCACTCTGGATTCGAGAGCTGGGGTCAAGGACTCGAGACCAGTGATGAGTGTTGTTCTTCAGGGGTCAGAACTGGGGCTGGTGCTGTTGTAAACATCTTTGTTACAACGTGGGCAGTGGGGTCCAGGGCACCCTCAGCAAATTTACCAGTGACACCCAGCTATGTGGTGCAGTTGATGCTGAAGAGAAGGGACACCATCCAGAGGGACCTGGGCAGGCTGGAGAGGTGAGGCTGTGAGCCTCATGAGCTTCACAGCCAAGTGCTTCCTTCTGCACCTGGGTTGGGGCAGTCCCAGGCACGACTACAGGCTGGGCAGAGGGGCACCCAGAACAGGCTGCCTGGACAAGCCATGGGTGCCTCCCCCTGGAAGTGTTCAAGGCCAGGCTGGATGGGCTTTGAGCAGCCTGGTCTAGTGGGAGGTGTCACTGCCATGGAACTGGATGGTCTTCAAGGTCCCTTCCAATCCAAACCAGCCTTTGATTCTGTAATTACTTACTGCAGTACGGCAGGTTTTTGCCATTATTGGAAGAACAGCATTTTAAGCATATCTTCATGCAAAGAGGGTTTTTTAAAACACCAGTTCTCCCAGGTAATGAGGTAGTTTCCATAATGTATAATTCCAAAGCAAGGCTTTATCTAGGCAAATCTTGTTGTATGTTTACTTACTGAATTAATTTATTTAAACTAAGGCAGAACACAATGCCTTTAGATATTACCAAACTATTTGTCTTGTTCTCAGCAAATTTATTTTATCACTGGAATTTGTGATGGAGCTCTGTAATACATCATTGTAGAAAAATTGAAGTATCTTTCTTTTGTGTTTGTTTTGCTCTTGCAGTCATATTGTCTGACATTGTAGGAGCTCCAATAGTCAGACTTGATGGCTCCTTTTTTCCTTTGGAAAAATTAGAATCAGACTGCAGAAACAAGTACAATTAGATGTTCTCTTCAGAAAGAAATAAAATGTATATTGCAGATTTTGAACTGATTTCAGTACAGAAAGGCCATTAAATCTGTCTACATGTGTGTAAGTGAAAGTGGGCCAATAGCAACTATTCAGAATGGTTGCACAGGCTCAGCTCTTGGTGAATAAACATAGTGGTCTGCACTCATATTTAAAAACAAATTTGAAGGCAATATCTCTGGAGATATTTGTGAGTACCGTTTGTATATTTTTATGTGCACACCTGTGTCTTCTTGTTTAGACTTTTCTTGAAACAGATACTTTGTTCCTGCTTAATTGAAGTAATTTTTAATCACCTGTTACTTTCCTCAGACACTCTGGGGAAGACAACAAGATGCTGGTGTGTGATACATGCGACAAAGGCTACCACACTTTCTGTCTACAACCAGTTATGGATGCCGTACCAACAAATGGTTGGAAATGTAAAGTAAGTGGGAAGTCTCAGAGTAACTCCTTGTCATTTATAAGAGCCCAGACTTTGTTATCCACACTATGCTGTTGCAGGTGTATTGTGGATTGCTGTTGCTGTGTAATGTAATCTGTAAGTTCTGAAGGAATCCCCCTTGGATGTAAATCCTGTGGCTCCTCAGCTGCTCCATGGGGGGAGCTGTCAGAGCTGGGGCTGAAGCAGCCTGTGCAGGACAGTAAATCAGCCTCCATGGGGAAAAGAGAAGTGTAGGATCCAGGTGCAGTGGATAACCTGCAGTGAACAACAGCTGCTCTCGTGATACAATGGGAACAAAAATGTAAACTCAAAGCTATATAGTAGTATATGTAATCTGTATTCAAAGTCTCTTTATATTCAGCTCCTCCTTGCTTACCAAAACAGTTCTGCAGCTCCTGCCTTCCTTTGCATTTGAGGAAGGCAGGATGAATTTGTTGTTTTATCAGTAACTTTGTAAGTAATTGCAGCATAGCATGAGAAATGAGAAATCCATATATATATATATATATATATATATATATATGAGATGTTACGTGATGTTACTTCAGTTTGTGGCAGTTGTAAGATAACAGAGCATCAATAAAAGGGTTTGATCTCATAAGAAATAATCCTTTTAAGTCAGGGAGTAGTGTCAGGAAACTTATTGCTGTTGTGCAGGTTATTCATGCTCTGCTATCAAATCTTGAATAACTTCTTGTGTTATCAAGGACAAAAACTATTAAATTTAATTCAGAACAGGAAAATGTCAGTTAATGGCAGTTCTGTCACATTGTGAAATATCATAATTAACTACTAAATTCTTGTGATCTCTAGAACTGTAGAGTATGTGCTGAGTGTGGCACACGAACAAGTTGTCAGTGGCACCATAATTGTTTGGTATGTGACAGTTGTTACCAACAGCAAGACAACTTATCTTGTCCTTTCTGTGAAAAACTGTGCCTCCAAGACTTCCAGAAAGATATGTTGCATTGTCACATGTGCAAAAGGTAAGTACCCAGCTTTTGTTAATTCGTACTAAAATGCACAAAGGTTGTGATGAGCTGTGTGACACTGATGGGTTTCTGGGAAGGGTGTACACTGTGTTTGATGTACAGTGCCACAGGATCTTGTGCAGCTCCTTGATCCTTCATCCCTAAATACAATGAACAATAGCAGGCAGCTTTATTTTAATCTTAGCAAATAAGTATAATTTGCAGTTACCTGAGGGTACATGATAGTTACTTGCTCTAAGCTGCTGCTGCCTCTTGCCTTTTACCTATTTTGTGAGGAAGCAGGCTAAAAAAGTCACTGTCCTAAAGATTAAAGGCTGTTGTTTGCAGTGATCTAGGGATTTTTGTTTTGTATGTTTTTTAGTTTTCAAGTTTATGTTTTCTGTTTAATTTTATGTCTGTTAATATTTTAATAATAATAAAAAATATACTATTTGGAGCATTTTAAGAATGTAAGCTATGTTTCTTATTCAATGGTTTTGTATTTCACTGTGCAACATGATGATGATGCTCTGCATCTTGTGGAGTGTGGTTTGCTTTAGGGACAATTTAGGTCTTCATGTTTAAGTTTGTTCACTGTTTGACATGCTGACATATCATGCTTATTCCTCTAAAATTGTCCAAAATCAAGCATTGGTCGAAAAACCTTTATTTTCACATAGGAATGGGAAATAGTGATATTTTTAAAATGGATTATGATACTTTTTATTTTTTAATGGATTATAATGCTTCTTTATATTTTTTAAATGAACTATGATGCTTTATATTTCCATTACTAAAATCATATTCACAATAAATTAAATCACAATAAATTAATCTTCCCAGATGGATTCACATAGAATGTGACAGATCTCCAGGTAGTGAATTGGAGTCTCAGTTGAAAGACTACATCTGCACTCTTTGTAGACAAGGAGAAGGGGATCAGACTCAGTCATGTGACATAATGAACACTTCTGAACTCATTCCTGAACCTGACAGTATAACAGGTAATCAAACTTCACAGTTCCAAAATGCTAACATCAGAGATAATATCTGCAGTCTCACGAAGTCTTTTGTGAGCCAGCCACTCACATTCTACTCTGAGGTTCATCCCTTCCTCTATGTAACAGCAGCTGCTCAAGCAATCCATGGGTGGCTTCTCTTTCTGGCTTCAGGATCCTGCATGCAGACACGGGCTGGTGAGCACCATAATTGTGTCTCTCAACCTTCCAGCTCCAGCCTGTAGCTGTAAACTTCACTAGTTTATTTTGGATGTGGTACAGTTCATAAATGTATTCATTTGACAGCCTGGCTCTTTCACTCACTTGTGCCTGGTAATGTTCTTGGAGATACTCAGTTCTCTTGTTTGTCTCATAGTGCTTGTTCTACTCACTTTTTCCAGGGAGGACAGAGCAGTGGGAGCTGGACTCTGTTCAAGGGACAGGTGTTTATTTAACTAGACAGCTTTTAATACGTGCCCTTTTTCAAAGCAATATATAATCAGTCATCTTGTTTCTGAGACTTTCTTGTCTAAGTGGACAAATCAAGCAGAAGGCAGAAAGTTGTGGGGAAGTGTGAATTATTTAAAAAGTCAGGAAGATTAAGGAAGCACAGGGAGGACTTGGACCTGCTGATCTGAGCCCTGTGGGTCATCCACAAGAGCCATGTTATAAGCTCATAATTAAATGCTTTTGTGAATTCACACCATTTGCTCTGTTGGGCAGCACCTACACTCACCCAGGCTGAATTTCTCTGGAGAAGAACAGCTGTGATTAAATTCAGACACAAGGTTAAATGTAACAGATTAACTGCACAGCCACTGCCATGTGCATTTTTTGGACTTAAGCAGCAGTACTTGTGCACTGATCTTTTGTTATCCATAAGTATCTGTGGTTTTGAAAGCTTGGTAAATTTTGGGAGGAAAGGGGAAGTGTTGGACTACAACAAAACTAAGTGATATTTTGTATAAACAAGTAATCCCTTTGATGTTAGCCTGTTCATTATCTTCTGTGAGCAGTAAAGACATGATGGAAAAGGTGCTCCTGGAGGAAGGGCAGTGACAGGAGGTAAATGTCTGTAAATGAGTTCACTCTGTCAGTGAGCATGGCCACCAGGTTAGGGAGTGGCCACTTCAGCCTTTGCAGATAATTTCCCTTCTGAAAGCTTAGGAGAGGCTGTGGACTCCCAGGCAGTGTTCTTAGAGCATTTTGAAGATAATCAAAACATATACTGGCACAACTCCCAGTCTCCCACAAAAACCCCTTTTGAGTAAGTAGCAGGTTTATCTGGAAGGCTGAATCCTAGCAGTGCTTCTGCTAGGATTTCTAGCTAGTAGAAACATTGACAAGCATACTCCTGTCCCCAAGGAAGAGCAGGACTGTCATCCCAGCTGCTAGGAGTAATCTGGAGCTATTACATCAGTACAGTCATGCAGTGTTTTATACCCAGGAGAGCACTCCTGTACTTCAAAATCAGATTTGGAGCCAATCTAAATGATCATTTCCTTGAAGTTAAAATACTGCTTTAAAGTTGGTAGAGTCTGAGAGCAGCTTTTAGGGTGCCAAAAGTAGTACCACCCAATAGTTGCTGGCTTCTTGAACTTAAAAAAGACTTTCTTGATGCAGAAAGCTATATTTGTTTCACTTTTTTTTTTTTGTGCTAACATCCATGGAGGATCAGTTCTCTTTGAGTTAATGCTTGCCGTATACTTTGTTTTCCGTACTTCATCTAGTGCATTTTAATGAATTTTCTTAAGTGAAAGAGCTTTTACACAAGAGAAAAAAGTATTTCCTGTTTCTGTGCTCTATAATGATCCTGTCAGCCAAAAAAGCAGTCAGTAGTCCTTTTCCATGCAATGATTAAGATATCTTAGTTCTAAAGGCAAAAGTCAGTTTTCTTGTTGTTTAACATGTAAGGTGAAAATCAGTGTTCCCAGTGCTGACAGTAGGTGGAACTTCATATCTATGCCATAATCCACTGTAGTATTTGTATACAAACTTGAAGCCTTCATGCTGCCAGTTCTGTTGAATTTTATAGACTTGGAATTTAAGAGAATTCTTTCTGGCATTGCTCAGGCTGTGCAGAAGTCTGTGACTGTGTGCATATTTTCATTATTAGGTGTATAGTTGCCTTGCATGTTTTATCATCTGAAAGATATAAGACAGCTTCAGTGTTAAGGAGTAAAATGTTCTTAATTTTTAAGGAGTACTGTGTAGTCTCTTTAACCTTCTCACTGACCTGACTTGTCCTCAGTCCTATCATTAAATATCAGTCTCTCTTTTGCCAAAAGGTCCAACGGTGATAGCAGCTGCTGATGCCAAAGTAGTAGAATAAACACAGCAATTTTAATAACTGCTTTGCTTCTCCTTAAGCTTGTACAAATGAAATGGAGATGGAAAGTTGGTGGAGAGGATATGGCATTTCAGGAACAATCCATTACTGGTGATGGCCCTGATCAGGAATCAGCTGTTGGGTGTGTTACAGAAGGTAAGAAAGAGTTTGGCACTCTGAGAAAATACCAGATCAGAACCCTTGAGAACGAGAACCTTCTTCCAGTCAGTAAGGTTTGCACTGCTTTGTAAATGCAAGAGAAAAAACCACCCAGAAGGCAGTAGGAGACAGATTGCAACAGTCCTATCTGAGCTTTCAAGCAAGAGAGTATTAAATTCTTTGCTTGATAAAAGAAGTATTTTATTGAAGGCAAAGAGAGTCTTCAGAATATTCGTGTTGCTTTTGTTTGGTTTGTTTGTTTGTTTAACTTTTTTGTTGGGACTGGCTTTTTCCAAGGTGGAAAAATAGTTGAATGCTTTGTATTCTGGAAATTATTGGAAAACCCAATAACTTGTTGCTATTCAAATCCTGTCACTCACACTTTTCTCTTTGTGTGCTTTATGGTTGTAACTCCACAGGCATCCTTGGTTAAGGATTTTCTGGGTTTTTTTGAGTTTTCTCCCTTTGTAAGTAAAAGATAATCTTCCAGACAGGGTTGCAACAGCTGATTTTTTCTGTTTTGGGAGAAACTGCATCTTACCAAATGCACAGGGAGGATCAGCTAAAGAAGGGTCAAATCCACTAGATGTGTTAGAGACCAGTATCAAGGGTGAAGAACTTGACAGTTTGTCCCGTTCAGTCCCAGATGATGTTGTTGGAGGATGGTTGCTACATGGGGACACAAGAAACTTGTATTTAAAGACAGAGTAAAAAAAACCCCAACATTTCGTTCAGCTGTGATCACTCAGTTGTGGGTCACAGCTTGTGGTAGAAGGGCCATGATTTAAACTGTGAAGAAATATTCAGAATAAATTGCTGGCTGTGAACTTAGTGGCTGAGGAACTTGCAGCAATGTGAGTTTAAGAGTGCAAGAGTAACAGAAAGGAAGTGGTCTAAGAGAATCAGAGCCCATCAAAGGAAGGCGTGAGAAGTCAAATCCAGAGCAAAGAATGTGGTTCTTTATAGAGTGGAACAAAAACCCTGGAACTCCTTGATGAAGAAAGTTATGGATGAAAGGTGCTTGATTTGGTTCAAGGGAGGGCTAGATAAATATTTTTGAAAGAAATTCGTAATATATTAGTTAATTAAATTAAACCAGCAGCAGCTGTTTTCATTTCAGTTGATTTCTTAGCCTGAAAGAGTTTTAGGAAGAAAATGGTTTTTATTCTTAGCTTTCTGGAAGTGTTGGGACAGTAGCTTAAAATACATTAATTTATGATAGCATGCATCTTCAATACACAGAAATTAAAAAGAAGAAACTACTTTTGGCTGCCTACCTGGAAATGTGTGTTCAGTTCCTCAAAAATTAATCTTGGGTCTGTTTTCTTATAATTTACTCTGCTGTGCTTTCAGGGAAGAAAAATAATGAACTAAAAATATAGACTGCTGTAAAAATAGGTACAAAGAAAGTTATTTATGAAGTATATTTTAAGCTACATATTAAATTCACTGAAGTAAAGTGATATGTGTTGGCCTGCATGATGTGTTCCAAGTAAACTTGTTGACCAGAACACCAGAAGTTTTTTTTTTTCTTTTTCACAGTGAGCCTTTAATATGGTTGTACTTAATTACAGGCATATCACCAGAAGAAAAGACCACTCAACTGGAAGCAGAAGTCTCTGTTGAAATCAATTCAGCTGAAATGGAAATGTCTCCTAAAAAGACACCAGCATCTGGTGACAGTCAGACTGAGAAAATGATGGAAGTGGTAGAAGGTGTTCAAGCTGTAGCACAGCAGGAGTTGGACAAACACGCTTTAGAGACACAGCTGCCTCAGGGTAGTGTGGAGGTATCAGAAGTGTCCACAGCAGACTCTGGGTCTCTGTCTTCAGTACCTGAGACCATGACTGTGACACCAGAAATGCTGGAGACTGAAAGAAAAGGAGATGTTTCTGTCCCCATGGAACAACAACTGGAAATAATAAAAGTGCAGAAAGATGTAGAAAAGGAAGAAACCCATGAGAAGTCAGAAGCACCAGCTCTTCTAGAAGTAGAAACTACTGCTTCAAATGGAGGTGTTGCAAATAGTTCACCAGTTGGAGAGAAACCCATAAAACCACCAGCCGAGACTTGCCCCTCCCTTCCCCCATCACTTAATCTAAACAAGACAAACGTGTCTTCCTCCCCAGATGTCTCTCTCGACTTGCATTCTGCACGAGATGTGCAGCCCAGCCAGCCCCCAGTGCTGCCTCCAGCTGCTGGCAGTGCTCTCCCAACCACCTACATATCAGTCACTCCAAAAATCGGCATGGGGAAACCGGCCATCACCAAGCGCAAGTTTTCCCCTGGAAGACCCAGATCCAGACAGGTAAGCACGTGCACTGTTTCATTGTGTGTTTGTTATATTTCAGTATATGTCATCAAATTCACCTATTTCTTACAATATGCATTTATTCTCCTAAGTGAGCGTGTAGTTTATTTCTTCAAGGAATTAATGTTCTGGTAATGGTAAATAATGAGAAGGCAGCCATCAGAAAGCTTCTGTGGTGAGAATTTTAAGTTTCTTTTGGCTCATGGTTAGAGCAAACTAGAAGAAAATTTGGGGCTTTTTTCGTGCAATATGCTACAAATGCAGATATATATAATGCTGTGCTTTTTAACTTAGCTTTTAGTATTTTTCCATATATGCATTTATTTTGGCTGGTACTTTCAGTTCTTGAGCTAGCATTAGAGAAGAGAAGAGCCTTCTGCAACTCTGTGTCTGTTACTCTGCCAGCTATTTTCTTGAACAGGTTTCTAAATGGTGTGATAAATAATTTTATGTTTTTGTTACATTAGGAAATATCATGCAAGGACTGTCTTGTACAAATTGTTGTGGTTTGACTTAAATTTGATAAGTGTAAAGAATCCTCAAGTCTGTCACTTCTTGCAACGTCTTGCTCTCTTGAGTTGTGTTCCAGGGAAAGTGGTTTATCAGTCCAGGGTATTCATTTCTTGTTGGTGAAATTCAATACAAAAAGCGTTGTCAGTGTGGCAAGTTAATGTTTCATCTTCTCATCACAATTTATTTTTAGTCTTTGGGACTTCCAGGTTAATGATTTCATGCTTTTCTGGACTTAGTGTTAACAAAGCTTTTTTTATATCTTGCACAATTCTTTTGGTTTTTATGTGTCACCTAAGGGTTCAAAATTTTTGCTTCCTAATGTATGAGGGAGTGTTCTGGAAAGTGTTTTTGCTGTTTCCATTAAGTTCAGGAGATCTGAGTTCGTTGTGCTGCAGTTAGGTTTTCCTGGGTCACTGTACAGTCAGGTGCATATATCATATTTGCAGAAATATGTTAATGCCTTAAGCAAGTTTCTCTTCAGTACTCTTAAGTTCCTACTCTGGGCTTTTGATGAGGGACTGAAAGCTGTTGAATGATGTTCTGTAGACTATGAAAAAGATTTTTAAATGTCCAGTTACGGGCAGGTGTTTTTCTTTTGATCAAGATGTAATTGGACAAATCCACAGTGTGGAAGGCATGTAATTAAATCACTTTGGATTACAGACAGAAAGAGGTTTAGGTTTATTTTGTGGGGGTGTTAAATTATTCTTTCTCCTGAAAACATTCATTTTTAAAAAGAATTGTGTACTTTCCAAATGGAGAGTTGTGAATAGGGGCAGAAGCAAAATCCCAGAATGGAGCAGGTTGGAAGGGATCTCAATGGGCCATCTGGTCCAGCCTCCTCCTCAAGCAGGGTCATCCCAGAGCACATGGCACAGGATTGCATCCAGACAGTTTGGTTTCCTGTTACATGGGGATTCTGTGGGATGGGTTGGAAAGCAAGCAGGCAGCTTTTCACCAGGTATAAAACCAGAGAAGCAAGACCTGTTGTTTCTTTGTGTCAGTACTACAGACACTTCAAAATGGATACTTTCTCCAATTCTGACTTTTGGAAAGCTTCATACAGGGCAGGTGCTGGCAGCTGAAAAAAGTGTTTTTTGGTGATGCTCCATCATATTTTCCATGCCATTGGAGCTCCACAGGTCAAGAAGGACCTAAGCTTATTTTAAAACATTTTAACCTAACAGTGTTTCAGATCTCGATCACCTGGAGGTGATCATGTTGATCTAGAAGCAAGTGAAAAATGGGGAAAACAACCCTGGAGGAAAAGGTGCTTCTATAAAGTTAGAGGTGTAGCTGTTTGCAGTAAATCAGGTCAAGTGTGCTTCCTCTCTGGGTGGCACTGGAGAGCAATTGTCTTCTCAAAAGCGGGTTGATTTTATGGGTTTGGGGTCTGCTGCTTTATAAAAGAGCAGATATTGCTGTTGTGTGGCTTTGTGTGAGGTTATGCCCTGCAGATGTTGCCTGGCAGCTGCAGGAGTTCTTGGCTGCCTGTCGTAGAGGGGAGGGCAGAAAGTTACACAAATTGGTTGGCTTCCATTGATGATAGACACTGTGGCTCCTGTGCCTGGTGAAGCTAACACTGGGTTCACCCCTGCTTTCTTCTGTTGTGCAAAGGAATTTCCATTGCAGAACTTGTTCCTTGTCCAGGACTGCTCAGGTTTACCATAGTTCCTTCACAGAATCTGATCACTCTGTGAACCCCAAAGACAAACCAATGTAATTTCACAAATGGTCATACTCTTCACATTCTCCTAGAAGTTTGAGAGCTTCTAACAGGCAATTTACTTTGTTGGAATGTCCTTTTTCCTGTTTTAAAATGCAGTAATTATATCCATTAAAGTAGGTTTATGGAACTTCTTATAAGAAGAATAAAAAAAAATTTCTCTGGATCCTGGATATATTTCTCCTCAGTTTTATAAGACATACTCCAATGGAGTCAGAGGAATCCATGTAGGAGTTTCTGATTTGGATTTGTTCTCATTAAATTGATGTCTTGTGCTGGACAGATGAATTACCATCCCTTTCTTCAGAATCTGTTAATACAGTTGCTGATAAAATATATTTGAATAATTATTCTGGTTTTGCCACTGAATACAAAGTTATGCATAATCTGAAGTGATTTCCTGTATTAGATATTAGTAGTTTGCTTTAGTGATATATCTGCAACACCACTGTTTACTGCTGTTTGGAAAGGACTAAAACCCGTCTCAGAAATGAAGACAGTATTCTGCTTAAAATGACTTCATTAACCCCTTCCAGGGCTGCAGTCAGTGCCACTGATGTCAGCATCCCTCTGCCTCCTGGCATTTTTGCAGGCATCCCAACTTTGCTTAGAAGCCACAAGAGGAAATCCAGCTTCTAACCGAAGGGGAGCTGTGTGTAAATCTCAGTGTAGGTTCAGTTAGGAACTGCCTGAATTGGCTTTGGCTGGTCCAGACTTGCTCCACTCTGGGCACTGGCAGCTGCTGTCAGTGAGGTGCCCTTCTACTGACAGTGCTTTGTAGGACAGCCTGTTCTCCATACCCTCAGCTACAGGAAAGCTGCATTCTGCCCCTGAGAGGACCCTCTACCTGCCAGGCTCAGCATCTCGCTGGGTTTCTGGGTTTTGTTCCATGGACTGGCTGCTGTTCCTGTTCCCCTACTCCATAGTGCAGCCAAATTAGTTGATACATGTATATGAAATGTAGGCATTCCTAGATCACACATCCTCACCCTGAGCTGCCGGCATGGTCAGGTTTTTACAGTGCTGTCCTTAGAGTTGTGTCTGTCCAGTTTCCTCTCCATGGAATATGGACATGCTCCGCTCTTGCCTGTAAACTGCAAATTTATGTCAGGGGCAGGATCTCTCTTTAATAATAATTTCCAAATTTCTCTTTCCTGAAGCAGTAGTCTTAGAAATTAACATGTAAGGTTGTTAATGACTAATCTGACATAGATCCAGTTGGAAATGAATCTTCTCAAGGAAAATTACTATTTTCTTTGGAGGTCTATATTAAATGGTGTTGTGTTTATTCTGTGAATCCGAATTCAACAGATTTGAAATAGTTATTTTTGCTATGGCACTGTGTACTGGAAAGCATAAGATTAAGTCAGTAAATGGAAATTTAATACAAATTTTGGCACTGAAGCACTGGTAGGTGAAGAGTTGAGAGCATTCTGCAGAATAATTTTGAATAAAACCCAGTAAACTTCTGCTAGTTTTGTAAACTCCATAAATATTATTTTAGTATTATTCCAGAGAGTGTTCCTTGAGAAATGCCATGTTCAGAGGTATTTAATTTTCTTCATGAAGCTGTTGGTGATTACTGTTGCACAACACACTGAATATCTGTTGGTGTTTAAAGAGATTTTTTTTTTTTTTTTTAAATGAGACCAAAAAATGCAGAGCAATGTGGTGGGTTTGGATGTGTGCTGTCTTGGATAGTATGGCTTTTTTGCTGTCTTCACTTCCATGGTGGCACTAATTATGTTGTTGAAAAGGTAGATTGGAAAAAAAGATCAAGAAAGAGTCTTTTTCAAGGATCAGTTTTTGTTACGGTTTTTATGCTTGGTGCTTGGTTGGTTTTTTGGTTGGTTTTTTTTTTTTTTAATGAGGAGAGCTGTATTTTCAAGTGATTAAAGTTTGTTCACAACCCTAAAATTACATTAAATATTAAATTGGAAATCCAGCTTTGTGCATTTGCAATTGCAGTAGGATTCATAAAGCGTTAAGCAGCTAAACACAGTCAGTGGTAATTTAGTGAGATCTCCTGACCCTTGCTGACACTGGGTTTCCTTTTGTTATAATTTACTTGCAGCTGTGTTGTTCAATTTTGAGGACTCAAGAATATGATGGAGAATTAGAACTTCCTGTTTCTGTCACAGTACATAATTATTGCTGGGCTTCTGATGTAAATGAACTGAATAGAACTTTCTCTTCAGTGTTGTGTGGTAATAGGCATTAATTAAAAGCCAAAATATAATTAATGCATCTCTTTGATGTAATTCATTTGTTCGTGGTATTGTGGAAACGTGTGTTTTTAATTAAGTTTATCTGACCAAGAATTCAAATTTTTCTGATCTACAATAAAACTTGGATTAAATTTCCAATTTAATTCTTAACAATATGGTTCATGAATCATATACAAATCATTTTGTTTTGCAAGACTGAATATTTCATATTCAGGTTTAATGTTCTTTTAGCTTTTTAATCTTTTGAATATATTTAATCACTAGAAAAGTTATCTTCTTAAAAGGAGAATAATTTTGTACCTCCAGACTAAGAGTAGCTAATTTTAGTTGTTAAGTATTTTCAGCATGTTTAAGATCTTGAATTTTGACATTGTCTGCATGTTGCCTCCTTTACAGATTGATGTAAAGATTGTTTCTTTGATAAATTGATTTTCTTTGTGTTGCTGTACAGATTTTCTTTGAGTTACCATTTTATAAGAACATCTACTTACCATGCATTATCAATTTTAGAAGTAATGGGGAAACTAATTAAAAGTTAATGAAAGTTGGAATTTTACCTGCTAAAATTGACTGCTACTTGATATTAAAACTATGGCTGGAATAGTTCAGGCAAATCTCCTGTGCCACAGACCTGCTGATGTAGTTGCCTACCAGTGTATCAGATTGCCTTTTTTCCCCCATTTCTGACATGATCTCCCTGTTCTGTCGCCGTGCCCTGGCTGTGAGCAGGCACTCGTCCATCTCTGGCTCTGAAGGTGCAGGAGGTTTCTGCAAGGGTGATGAACCTCTTGATCTTCTGAGCTGCCTGCATGGTGACCATCTGTCTGAAGTCAGAGGAGAAACTGGGATAGCAAAACCTTCCAGTCCAGCGAGTTCATTCCAGCACACTGCCTGGAGCAGCTGCTCTCAGGGGCTGTCCTCTGCAGTGGGGTTTGGAAGCTCTTGGCAGAGGGGAGGCTTTGGTCCCAAGCACACAGGTGCTCTGGACACAAAGCAGTTTGCAGCTCCTGTGTCCAGCCACCACCTCGTGAGGGCAGAATTGTCAAGTTGTTATTTTTTAAGTGTTGTGTTGTCCATATTCCTTTTCCTGTGCAGTCAGAGCTAAACTCCCAGAAAGCAGGTTTGTGCTGAGTACCACCGTGTCCACACTGTGGGTTGTACCAAGTGTTGGTGTTTTTACCATGTGACTGTTATCCATAATTAGGCATTTAGGTCACTGACAAGCCTTCTTTTGGCTCTGCTGTGCCAGATCACTTGAGGGATAGCTCTGTTTTCAGTCAGTGCAGCTGTTAGCAAGACACCTCTTTACAGTCCAAGAGGAATATGTGTTTTGATGGAGTTGTTGATTCCAAAGAAACTTATTTCCCACGTGTTCTTGATGAAGAAATTGCACTTCAGAGAAGAAGAAAACCAAAACCCAACACATTTTGCAAAGCCATTTCATTTTGCTTGATGCATATGATTATTGTACATCCCAGTATTCAAAGGTGTAAATGTGTTTGGGCTTACCCTTGTGAGCAGTTGGGAATAGTTGGGATTGTTTGTATGCATGAGGTTATTCCATATCAGCCCTGGGATTCCCTCCTGAATGGCATTCTAGGGAAGGTAAACCTACACTCTTCGTTAGTACCATTTCTCATCCTGATATTCATTATGTTTTACTCTCACTAATTCAGAATTAGGAAAATGTGCTGTCCTTCATTAATCTAATGTGTAAATTGGCAATGAAGTTATTTATGATGTCTGTCTCCTGCAGTCTTTCTCCTGTGCTTAAGAAAGTCTTTCACAGATTTCACTTTCTATGAGGAGCCTCAGCATTTTTTTTCTTGTCTGTCTTAACATTTTCTTCTCATTTTGCTTTATTTCTGGTGACAGTCATACAATATCTCACCATGATGGAACTACATAAATAGGGATAATAATTAGTTAAAAAGAGCTTGTAGGTACACCATATGTGGATGCATTGTATTACATGTACATAATAACATGTTAAAATGTGATACCACAGCATAACATGAAAACACTGAGGTGAAAAAAAATCAGTGGTAGTGTTTTATAATGGTTTGTTTGTGGCAGACTTGCAGGAATGAGCTGCTCTGTTGATTACCATGCCTGTTTTCCATTTTTTTTGTCCAGTGGTTTATTCATATTCCTATTGTTTGCTGTGCTTCTCAGACTAGTTGTTGCTGTGACTGGGGGTAGTTTAGCTTCAAAAGTCAACTGAGGCCATCAGATCTTTCAAAATGTGATTTGGACTATAAAAGGGGATGTTACTACCTCCAACCACTGTCTTCTTCACTGATGCAATAAAATTTAGACATGATTTGTCATTGTTATGATTGCTTGCTTTAGATTTGTATTAATCTTTGTTTATAAAACTCATTTTGTTGTACTTAACCATCAGTCAGAAGTAAATGCTGATTTTAGGGTGTGTGTCAGTGAGAACCTAAACTTTTCCCCCTTTCTACTCAGTCAGTGAACTAATTGACTACTTCAGTTAATGTAGAAATGCCTATGCCTGCATGTGCTTTGCTTTTCAGATTTTTTTTTGTTGCTTGCTTTTTGCCTTTTTTTTTTTTTGCTTTTTTTTTTTTTTTTTTTTTGCTTTTTTTTTTTTTTTTTTTTTTTACGTTGCAAAGTTTTATACATCTATTTTCTCACCTGCCATATCCTAGGGGGCTTGGAGTACCAATAATACAGTCAGCCCACCTTCCTGGTCCCCAGACATTTCAGAAGGTCGGGACATTTTTAAATCCAGACAGCTTCCTGGCAGTGCCATTTGGAGCATCAAAGTGGTAAATAACTTGAATTTATTTTCATGTATCCATTGCTATCTTTCTGCTGTAGAGATTAGTGATGAAATTCTGTCTCTCACACCTTAATTAATCTTCCATTCTGTTATTGTTCAAGGCCTCTAAAAATTACTGTAACTCTGGGGGTTTCAGGTTAAAAGATGTGAGTGAGCTCTCCAGAGTGTACAGTACGATGGCATTGCCTTGATTTTCAATTGCAAAGAATACTTCATATTACCCAAATTTTTTGTGTGTTGAGTGCATGACTTTTTGTGGTTGGCTTTACATGGCTGTCAGAATAAATCACCTGAGAAGGAAAATGTCCTAAAGACTTGGCAGTGAGGTAAGCCAGGCATGGAAAGGAGCAGAGATCTGAAGGATGGCTTCAATTTGTTGCTGTGGAGAAATCTTGCAGAGTGGATTCAAAGTGGCATCATTTTTAGCTGATGAGGGAATAAATAGCAACTTTCCTACCTGATTAGATGGACCCACACTTGTATCCACAGTGACATTTAGTATTAAAAACACCTGAAGTAACTAAAGTAGAATTATTTGGTTTAAGTAAATGCAAAAAAACCCCGTTAAATTATGAAACTGGCAAATAGTTGTAGCTTCCCAATGATTTAAGTTCATCTCACTTTAACTCTCATGCTAATTTTATTTTAATTTGACATCAGCTTAGCTTTTGCTGCTTTAAGCATTAATTTTCAGCTTAATATTCAGCATTAACATTGATGCAAGTTTGTGCTTATTCCTGTTACTAGTTGTGTGAAAATAACAATACTGACACCTGTTCGGAAACAGAAAATAAGAAACTTGTCAGAAGAGTTTCCATTTTAAAAAACAGATGATTGTATGTCTTGTGTGTGCAAATGTATTAGCTCCATAGGTATCTAAGGACATTTTTTGTTTCACTTCAGCACATAAAAATACCTCAGCAGCATCCTTCCTTTCACTCCTCAAATATCATTGTGTTACATTAACTTGGTGTGTGAGTCAATTTGATTTCTCTTTCCTTTACTATATGGATGTTAATAAAATTTTAACATTGGTATCCTTCAATTCTCCCTTTAATTATCACCATAAAGTTCTATATCTTCTTTAAGCAGGAGTTGGAATATTTGAGAAATACTGTAGGGAGTATTGAGCCCACAGTGCCTCTTGCCATCCAAGGAACTCCTGTTTCCATCAGTAAAGACCCTTCCTGTCTGTTGGTGACACAGTCCCCATGGAGCTTTGTTGCTTCCATCAACATTGTTTTACAGAGCAAATGGTTTGCCTTGGTATTAAAAGTATTTTGCAGCAAATGTTTAGCTACCCCATACTCTGTACTTGGGCTGTATTAGGAGCTGAGATTATTGACAAATATGAAATGCAATAAAGAATCTCAGTGCTTATTTTGTAGTAGGAAAGGTGCTTATTTGAGTGCATGCCATAATTATCAGTTACACAGATTAGAGGCTCTGAGACACACTGGAAAGATGTCTGATACATCAGCCAGAACTTGGGGATGTGAATATGTTCTTTTTCTCTCTGGAAATGATTAGGGAGGATTAGTAATCCTCTTGTGCTTAGTTCATTCTGATATTTAAAAAAAAAAAAAAAAAAAAAAAACAAAAAAAAAAAACCAAGAAAACCCCAAAATGTCAAACTTAAGTCACTGTATGAATAACAGGTAATTAATTATTAGTAAAACATACTTGCTTTCCCAAAGATAATTGTAGTTGAACACACTGAATGCTCCAGAGCACAACACTGCAACTCTGCATCTGCATCTTAAATAAGGAAGGGAGAAAAGAAGCTGTCTGTGAATAAGTGAAGATTGTGTAAGAAAAACTTCACATTATGGGGATTGTTGCTCTGAGTGTCACTGACAGAATTAATATAAAAAACTCTCTCTGTATATGCTGAATTAAGAGAGTTTCATGGAGCCAGCTCCCACTTTGCTCTGTGAGCGGGATTCAATCCTAATAAATTCCAGGTTTCACTTGATTATTCCTAGTGTAAGAAAAGCATCTGTGATTACCAGTAATCAGTGTCCAGACCCTATGCAGAAGTCCCATGACTGTCTGGGCTGACTGTTCAAAGAGAAAAGAAAAATGAATCATAGAATAAAAGATATGTTTTGGAAATTTTGCAATTGAGGTGGGAGGGAAGTGGTTGGGGAAATCCTTATTTCCAGTTACTCCTGGGCAGAAAATTATCATTCTTGGTTTTGGCTGCTTTCTCACTGATGATAAAGGTGATCATATTCTGCCATGTAAGTAATAAAAGGTATTTCACAGATTTGTGCAGATATTTAATGACTGTGCCCCGAGGTGCTCCTACTCACCTGAAATCGCAGGGTGGTTTTTCCCTAGATGAACTGAACAAGTTTGAATCCCATGTAACAGAAGAACTTGAGGTTGCATTTACATTGTTGCCTTCCATTGCCTAGGGCCGCGGGTCAGGATTCCCAGGGAAGCGGAGACCCCGTGGTGCAGGTCTGTCGGGAAGAGGTGGCAGAGGAAGATCAAAACTGAAGAATGGAGTTGGGGCTGTGGTCATTCCAGGGGTAAGGACATCTTTTCTAAAGTCATATTGCAGTCTGTTAATGTAATATAATTTTATTCAGCTATAATTCTTGTATCAAAATACTGTATAAAACACCCAGTGAGCAGTGCAGAACCAGGGCTGTTTGATGAAGCCTGGCTGTTACTGCTTGTGATGGAGAACTAGAACACCACAGCTCAGTGGGCCTGAGGCAGTTCTGTGCTGCTCTTGCCATTTAAAGACACAACAGTTGGGAGTGTTAAAGAACTCCTTCCCTTTCCTCGGGTGCAGAACTTGCTGGATAAAGGCAGCACTGACTGGAACAACCCAAAAGAAGAGAGCAGGGTTTGTGCATGAGAATGTAACATCAGCCATAGGAGACCAGAGCACAGGTTCTTCTAGACTGAGTGGTGGTGACAAGAGTGCAGAACAGAAGAGGAGGAGACTTCAGCAGTTTGTGGCTTGGGGACTTGCTGAACAAAAGCAGGTGTCTTAGTCTTGGGCAGCCTGTGTTGGAGCAATCGTTCATAAATCTGCCCATTCCCTTTAAAAAAACTTTAGGAAAGCATATTAACCTTTTTTCAGTTCTGCAGCTCCTCAGCTCGTGTTTTCAGTGGCTGCCTCCTGGATTAGCTGCCTGCCTCTCAGTGCTCTTAGGGAAGAGACAGTGGAAAGCTGGTTTCTATTCAATTCCTCCATCCATGCCACTCAGTTCCTATAGACCTCTCTCATTTCTCCTCGTTTTCCTTCCACTCTTGACTTGAAAGTGTGGAGAATGCCAGTATTTTGAGTTGTTCCTTGTATGGAAGCTACTCCATATTTCTGATCATCAATACCAGTTCTTTTGTCATGTTAGTTTCCTTACTTTGTGGAGTTTCATCTGTCATTTTATAGCCCAGCACTCAGCTTTATGAAGTTCTTGTGCAGTTCTTTGCACTTTGTTACTCTGAATATCCCAATCCCGTTGGCAAGCTTTGTCACCTTGCTTCTCACTTGATTTTTGAGATTGCACACAAGTTTGTTGAACACCACCACCTGTTAGCAGGCAGGCTTTTGACAGATTTTGACTAGTGCTATTTATTCTCCCAAATACACAACTGATAATTTATTCCCTCTTTATTTTGTGTCTTTTATCGGTATAGGGACTATTTCTCTTCAGTTTAACTTTTTTTTTAAGTAGCTTTGGTGAAGGACTTTGCTATAGAGGAGTTTGGTAGTGAAGTTGCATCAATCAGATTTCTCTGTCCCCAGATTTGCTGGCTCCTTCAGGAGAGCCCTTACATATCATGATTTCCTATAACTAAAGCTTCCTTGACTCATTAATGAATTAATATATCAGTGAGTTTCAGTTCTTTGTTGTGATCAGATGTCTATTATTCTGCACACAGCTTCTGTCCAGAAATCCTTGAGAAAATAATGATAATGTTTGCTGTTTCCTGTTTTTCAGGAGCACTGAAGTGACTGTAAGCAAGTGATTGCTCACTGCAGTTGATAGTTAAGCTACTTAATACTCAAAGTGTTTATAAAACTCAGAAATCCTAGTTCTAGTCTACTCCTCATAAGGAGGGATTTTGGTATGAAAACCTTGGAAATCTGGACTGTAAAACAATTCATTTATTTTTCCCCACTCTGGATTTGTTCTATTTGAGTGTTCCTTTTAAAGTTTGATTACCAATTAGCCCTGCATATTTTGAGAGATATCCTGTTCCTTGTGTTGGAGAGAGACTTGCTCATGTTTAAGTCTTTGTGAGTAATTCCTGAGAGTCTCTTTAGAGCTGCTTTTTTGTGTTCTTACATGTAATCTGTTTGAGTTTGTCACACTTTCTGCTACCTGTGTAATAATATCTTGGAATACTCTGGTGTTTGTGATTTGAAAAAGGAACAGTCATCTCTCACTTTTCCCATTTAAAGCATTGATCAAGATTCATAAGCAAATTTATAATTTAAACATACAGGATGGTTTCCACTTAGGCTAGTCTAGTCACAGCACCTTAATGAATTGGAGGCATTTACATCATTATTTTGCTGTTACAAAGCAGAAATGTGTCCTTCAAGAGAAGATGGGGTTTATAGCTCAAACTTAAAAAGGTTTTTGTAATTGAACGGAGGAGTGTGATTTAGGTAACTTGCTATAAATACAAAATGGACATCACTCTCCACAGTTTCCTACAGAAATTTGATCCTTTGAGTCATCATGTAGATGGCTGCTCCAGAGTTGCAGAGATGTGGCTGCCTTGTGATCGAGTGAGATGAAGTTAGCAATACCTTTTGCCTTTTGCCAGATAAATGTTTGAAATGGGAGTATTTTCAGTCAATCTGCACAAAATAGTTCTTACTCAGCATGGGATTAGTGGACAGCCACACAGATTTAGAAGTACCTTGGTGTACCTTGGGAATGAGGAAAAAGGTAGCTACAGGTTAACCCATGGTGAGCCAGTGCTGGGGTTCAGCAAACACCAACATGGAAGTCATTCAGTCCTTCAAATTCTGCTCTTTTCAATGTGCAGTTACAAGAACTTTCTGTAACGTGTGGAAAAGTAGGTAAAGGAAATGTTGTCCCTGAAGATATCAAGGTGTTTCAGATGCTTTGGAGTTAGCTGGTTAGTTACAGCTAACTCTCAATTATTTGGTAATCAAAATGCATAAAGGATATTTTCCCTTCTTTGCTGTTTCTCAGTAAATGCTGAATTTCAGCAACTGTATATCAGAAGGATTCCTCTAGCTGATGTAATGGTATTTACATTTGTCCCTAGAGTTATGCTTGGATTTGTAAAATATTTAAATTATTATTTAAACAAAACTTAACTGTGTAGGACTTACACTGCATTTAAAATAATCCATATACATAAATTGGAACAGCTGGTAAAACAAAGCTGCATTTCTCTATCATGCATTTAATCTTTTATATGGAACTGTGTGCCCTTATGTTCCTGGTTCAGAGATGATAGTTGGGCCTATTAGTTAAATTCATGGACAAGAAGTTAGTTTAAATTCATGGACAACAAATCTGTACTGCAAGATTCGCATGAAAGTCAGAACACAGTTGAAATCTTTCATTCTTTTTTCTCTTCCTGAGAAGCTGTATATGAATATGCTGACTTAATAAAGGGCAGGTCAGAATAAAAATGACTTGATGAAAAAGAAAAATTACTGTGTCCAGTAAGAGTGATGGATTGAAATCAAAAGAGCTGTTTCAAGTTCGGTGCAAGTTTTTATGGTAAGATAGATAAGCTTCATAAACTGCTTGCAGGGAGTAACTTTAGAGCTCTTGCTCACTCCTCTAACATACTTGGAACATTAGCTAAACCACATTTTAGGCAATATGGGACAAACTACATTTCTGCAGTTGCTCTTTGAATTATTACTCAAAAGTCTGTCACTGCAATTAACTTTTTGATACAAAGAACTTCAGTGTTTACATGCAGGGAACAGAGCAGAACAGACTGGGCACAGTATGATGATTTCTGCTTAGGGATTTTTTTCTTAGACTGTGTCTTTCCATTTGGAAGTGTAATGGGATAATATGTGAAGGTGAAAAAGGGAGAGGAAGAGAATATGTCTGTAAAGCTGTAATAGTGATGATGAGAAAATACGAATTAGTGCAGTAATTTCTGATGGAGATAGCTTTTTATGAAAGTTTATGTATGAATAAATATTTGCAAAACTCTTATTTAGAGGATGTTTCATTTTGTCTCATGTCTCAGAAAATTGTCATGCACTTGCTATTTATATTTTGCATTTTTTTAACAGGTCACAACCATGGATATTTCATCTAATAAAGACGAGGAAGAAAATTCCATGCATAATACAGTTGTCCTCTTCTCTAACAGTGACAAGTTCACTCTCCATCAGGTTAGGATAAGAGTTACGATTTTTCATTTTGTTTCCCTGCTCTTAATTAGAGATAAGTGAATGAATGTCCTTGTATACAAGCTCGTTGGATTTTACAGTTAGGTGTTTTCAGAATGTGGTGTCTGGCTCATGTTGAGTGTGCTCTTCTGTGTCATTGCAGGATATGTGTGTGGTTTGTGGCAGTTTTGGCCAAGGTGCTGAGGGCCGGTTGCTGGCCTGTTCCCAGTGTGGGCAGTGTTACCATCCATACTGTGTCAGTATTAAGGTGAGTGCTATTGTTACACACAAAAATTACTTGATTACACTGTTTTCGTATTGTACTTTAATAGCACTATGCTGCCTTTGGTTTTGTGGTAATTAGGGGAGTCATTAACTTGTTAGATATTCATCAGCTAATGTGACCATTATTTGTATGCGACTTGTGAAAGACTTTAATTAAATGTCATTTTATAGTATGCATAGCCTCAAGAGAAATTAACCTTTTTGTAATTTCACAACCATAAATAGCGATGATTATCCAGCAGTTGGTTAAAATAACAGTTTGAGATATAAGCTTTAAACCTAGATACAAGCAGAATTAAAAACAAAGAAAAAATTATACTGCATCTTCATTTACTTGGGGCATAAGGTTTAGTTGATTCAATTTGCCTGTTGGCTGTCAGAATTGACAGCAGTTGGAGTGGTTAATTAATACATTTTACATTCATTAGTCTAGGAGAGAATGTGTGAAAATTAAATTTGAATGCTGTGAAATGACCTAGCAAGCACAAAATAAGCTATTTACTGCAGTATATACACTGTACACTTTTCACTGGTTGTGATGTAAGTGTATCTGTGTAAAACTGGAATTTTTTTAAACATGTCAAAAACTTTATTTTGCACGTACTTTACAAAATGCCATATGCGTATTTCATGCAATTATAATTTGACTTTTTGTTTATATACTACTCTTGCATTATATATTAATTGCAGTAAGTTAACTGTTTGCTTCAAATGGCTAAAACTCCAGTACTGTGATGACATCATGACATGAGAGGATCAAGTTTGTGACCTCTTGGGGAACCAGAATGTACACAAGTCTCTGGGACCTGACCAGATGCATCCCAGAGTCCTGAGGGAATTGGCTGATGCAGCTGCCCACACCACTTTCCATGATATTTGAAAAGTCCTGGCAGTCAGGTGAACTCCCAGGTGACTTTGAAAGGGAAATACTGCACCTGTTTTTAAAAAGAGTAGAAAGGAGGACAGTTTCTGTTTAATCCCTTCCTGTTCATTGAAGCTTCAGAAAGTCTAATTGATAAAGAGCTCCTTGAGACGTGGGCGGTGTGCCCTGAGCTCCACAAGCCAGACCTTAATTTATACGTTGATCACACTTCACTGAGCCATTTTCAACTAATTCTCACCTTGCATTTTTCAGATTACTAAAGTGGTACTTAGCAAAGGCTGGAGGTGCCTGGAGTGCACAGTGTGTGAAGCCTGTGGGAAAGCCACAGATCCAGGGAGACTCCTCCTGTGCGACGACTGCGACATCAGCTACCACACCTACTGCCTGGATCCACCCCTGCAGACTGTGCCGAAGGGAGGCTGGAAGTGCAAATGGTGTGTTTGGGCCTGGGGTCACAGATGCTGACTGCTGACCTCTTCTGCTTCTCTCTCTCACTTGGTGTTTGTAATGTCAGTTGAACTGTAAGAAGGTTTTAATTGTGATAAGTCAGGTGTATTAAACAAAGGTGACAAAATGCTTTTGAGTTGTTTCACTCAATTATCAGCCTATAAGGGAAACGCTTGCCTCCTCTTAGAATAGCTCTTCATACCAAAAACCACATAAGTAGAGATAGAATTTCTCTTTTGAAACTCATAGCAAAAAACATTTCCAATTTGTATTCATCGCAAGCATTCCAGTGTTCAGTTGGAAAAATGAATGGGTGCTTCACCCGAGTATTCTTGAAATAAAACCCTGTGAAAACCATTTGTTTGACTTGGGTGACACACAAACAGACCAGACCTCTCACATGGTTGAGTCTCTGGATCTCAAAGAGAATGGCAACTGGAAGCAATAACTCCTTTGATCTGTTGAACTGTTACAAGAACCCATCTGCCTGCTTTTGCAGTTTCAAGAGAATTATTAATTAGGAACTTTCTTTAAAAAGTACAGAAAGTGTTGTTAAACATTTGTGGTTAAACACGTTGTTAAGTTAAAACTTAATTACCTTGTTCTAAGTGGAAGAGACTTAAAGCCACAAAATGATCTTCTGTGAACCGACAGTAATCGATCTTTTTGTCTGTTCTGCAGGTGTGTTTGGTGCAGACACTGTGGAGCAACTTCTCCAGGTTTAAGATGTGAATGGCAAAATAATTACACACAGTGTGCTCCCTGTGCAAGTTTGTCCACCTGCCCAATTTGCTACCGCATGTACAGGGATGAGGAGCTTATAATTCAGTGTAGACAGTGTGACCGGTAAGGATTTTCATATGTTTTTCCTGGTCAAGTCTTATTTTAGTTTTACCCCAATGTAAAAGCATGGAGATGAAGGAAACAGTCATGTGGTAAAGAACACTGGATTGCTGAGTCTCAGAAGTCACTTAGTAGTTCATTCCTGGTTGTATCACAGACTTCACTGTCTGACACCGGGCAAATTAATTAATCACTCTGTGCCTCTTCCCCCTGCCCTGTAAAAATAAAACTAATTTACCTCGTAAGACTATTGTTGTGAGGCTAAATCTAGATTACATTGTATAAAGTAATTAAAATTATTGCAATATAGGGAGAAAATTACCACACGAAAACATACTTGGGAGATTGTTTTATAGAGAATTCCTTCCTGTGGAGGTTAATAGTTGACCTACTGCTCCATATACAAGATGTAATAACACACACCACTGTAGGGGATGCTGTATATGGAAAACCTGATTCTCTGGTTTCTCCCTAAAACAATTCAGACTGAACAGCTATTTCCCAATTACTTGGATCATAGACTGATGCTTGGGTCTCCTAAAACACCACCTATTTCCTTTAAATTGTATTTTTTCCCCCACTTAATTTCTAGATGGATGCATGCAATCTGTCAGAACTTAAACACAGAGGAGGAAGTGGAAAACATAGCTGATATGGGTTTTGACTGTACCATTTGTAGGCCATACATTCCACCGACGAACGGTAAGAAGACGATCGAAACCAATGGCAGGATTGCACTGCAATAAATAGGTTTGGGAATGTGTTCTGTGCTCTGATGGAGGTTTGGCTCGTGGTAGAAGTAAGATTTTTTTTTTCATGTTTGTTTTAAAGGCTCTTTGGATGTGTTCTAGGTTCTTTGGCACCCTCAAGTGATCTGGGCCAGAGGAAACCTCATGGGAGTTCAGGGTAGAGGAATTGAAGATAGGGATAAACTGCTAAGAGCATTTGTTGGTAGTGAAGGGGTCAAAGGCATCTCACTTAGTCAAGTGGAGGGAAGAAAGCCCAGTTCTCTAAAGTTATATCTGCAGAAGAATCTGAAAATTATTTCTAAGCAGAAAAAGTTTGTATTTTGATGCTTTGAGGCTGTCTTAGGCGGCAGTAACAACGGTCTGTGTGGTTTTCCCCTCCTTCCTCATGTTTTCTTAATGCCTTTTCCTCGGCTCTCCCAGTATTCAAGACCAGTGCTTCCCTCCCTAGCTGCAGTGTTGAAAAGAACTGGCCATACTTCTTTGTTTGGGAGTTATCACTTCCTTATTAATTAAAATGTGTGATTCCTTGTGATGAACTTTGCACTTCTCTGGACACAGATGCCGACAGCCTGGTTGGTCTGTATCACAGTTCTGTAGCAGTGGCACTTCAGGAGCTGAGGTTACTGCAGTTTAAGCACATTTACAGCGTCTGGTTCCATGGGATGGTGCTGGTTAATGTTCTGTGAGTGGCCTGTCAGCAGTTAGGTTGACCTGTGACATGATTTATAGTCTTATATTTTAGTCTTGCTGCAAGGGTGATAGCCCTTTCCCTGAGTGTCAGCTCAGGGAAGTTGCTGCTTCAGTTGGCTCCTTTAACACTGACACCTATTCCCATTTTTAGCTTAAGCACATGAAAGTGTTCATATTACCCCTTCTTTGGGGTATCACAAGAGAACAGTAGGAGGAAGGTACAAGAACTAAGCAAATGTTTAAAGAAAAATTTGTATCCACCAAGAAATGGTCAGTAAAATTGGTTTTCCTCACCAAGATCGAAGATGTTGGGAGCCATAGGCTTGAGAGGTCTGCCAAGAAAAGTTCAATAGAGCATCTAATGTCCCTTAACAGTGGCATGTCCTCGTCACAGCAGTAATTGTAACTTACTGGTCTGACCTTGGAGGTTTATATACTCCCTGCTGGAACACTTCCAAGTAACCCATTTTTATCACTAATAGAAGAATGACTAAAGCATTCAGTATTCCTGCAAGTCACTTCATGGTAAAGATCTGCTTTAAAATTCAAAAGGAAAGAGGTTTTGTAAGTGGAGAAAGCAAAAAACTTGCAGAATACAACACAAACTTTCGTTTATTTTTATAATAAGCTTTGAGTACTTAAAGCAAAAAGATCCAAGTAAGAAATACTTCTTCCTTTCTCTTTGGAGCTGGCAGAGCTACCTTTTAGAGATAATTAAAGTCCACGAGATGTGAGATGGAACAGCTTCACAAGAGGTGTTTCACTTCCAGACAGAAGCTGGCTCCTGAGTTAGTCCTTCCTGCACACCTCTGTGAAGTTGTGTTGCTTAGGTTTGGTTCCAAGGAATAGGAACCAGTCCCTTGAGAGTTCCCAAGTTTTCTTTGCAGGTTTTTTTTCTCCTTTTTTATAAAACAAGTTTTTCTGCTTATTCTTTCCTGTTTTGACTCAGTATTAAAACCTCTCTAACACATGTATATTTGCACAGTTGCATGTCTGAATATGTCCTTTGATGCATGTTCATAGAAATACCTGCATGTACTTTTATATGAAATGTTTTGGTCTTTCATGGATCCTTCTAAAACTCCTCTGAAATTTTCTGTATTTTTTTGGTTTCAAAGTGAGAAGAGTTAGCGTTTGATAAACTTAGGGAAATAAATGCTAATTAGCAGTTGAAAGCTTTAAAAATGTATCATAATCTGGGATTCTTACTGGGATAGTTCTTGCCCTTTCCATTTGATGTGTCATGGGTGTGTTGCAAGTATTATTACAGGCTTTTTAACTACTTTCTTTCTAGAAGAAACAAGAGCCCCTCAACCTAATAAATAAACAAAACATTGCAAGTGTACCCTTGGTGAAGAGTAAATGGTTCTATTGTGTAGGTATTGAGAAGGAGCTTTCATTTCTCTTCCTTCAGAAAGTGGAAAGTTTTTTAAATTTGTAAGAGCTCTTCTCTGTCTCATCATGCCTGATATTCTTAAGATGTCATCTTCTTCAGGAAATGGAATGAAATACAGTGTTTTTCTTCAGTATCAAAAGCCAGAAGGGTGTAAGATATGCTCCAGCATAGTGTACCTTCAGTACTAGATTTTTGTGAAATAACCATCTCTGATCACTGTTCTGTCAGGTTCCTTTTAGTAGTGTCTCAGGTTATAACAAATGTCCCCCAGCATATTGCTATGACCTGTGGAGAAATTTATAAATTCTCATGACTAGGTGCCAGGCAGGTGGATTAGGTGGCAGCAGCTTTTCCCCTGGGCTGTAATTCCAGCATGTTCAGGGTGGGGGGTGTGTGTCTCATCCACATCCACTCTTGGACAAGCAGTTCTTGATCACCTGCTCATCAGTTCTGCCTTTGTGTCACTTGCCCTTGTGTGTCATATGCCCCATCTGCAAATTTCATCCTTCCTCACTCCCATCCTGTCTCCATCCAGACTCCAGCTTCCTCCTCCCTTGGTGCTGTTCTCGTTCCTCTGCAGGATGCAGAGGGACCAGCTCAGCCTGGTTTTCAGTAACCAGTTAGAACTGATCTGGTTGCAGTTTCTGAAGCTGCCTGTGTGCAGGTGTTCCTCCTGGGGCTCAAGTAAACATGCTCATGGAGGCAGTGAGGATTTGGTATCACTTGCCCTGTCCCAGGGTGCCTGATACTGCCAGTGAGACACATTATGGCTGGCAGTTGATGTTGTATCATCTTCATTAAACTGATTTAAATTTTTCTTCATTCTGAAAGTTAATTCTGTGTACTTTACTAATACGAGGTCCAAATCCAACATAATACTATGTGTTAAAAAATTAACTTTTGAATTTTTTTATTATTTGGCACATTTACTATGTGAGCTCTAGTGTTCTTGTGTTACTGTATTTACCAAAAAAATCCCTGTGTCACTGACACAACTATGCAGTCACCCAGTAAAGAGTGCTCTGCTAGTGCTGTATTTCTACATCAGCCATTCCACTCTGTCCCATATGCTGGTTTCATTTTTTCATAGAATTGTTCTTTTCTGTTACTTAAATGAAGCCTTAAAATGAACTCCACTTTCTTTTCTTGTCACATTGTATTCTGTGCAATTACTTGCTTTCAGCTGAGGGTACTAAATGCTGTACAGTATTCAGCACGTTTAAACCCTTTTGCAGATAAATTCAGCAATTTTGGTTAAATTTCAGCTGAATGCCTCAGAAAGCGCTATTTTTTCCATTTTAATTTTTTTTTCCCATTTGGGTAGGTTTTCTCTAACAGTACTATGCTTTTCTGCTATCCATTTTACTGATTGTAATCCTTAATCTGCACTCTAATTAGCTCCTTTTCTGGAAGTCTGTCTGATACTGTCTTCAAACACTGTTTGTTCATGCAGTTTTTGTGAGTGGGTCTCTGAAGACCTCACCTCTGTCACTGTCAGCTTGTCTATTTGAGCATTTGAACTCTATTCACTCTCCAGAGCTAAAATTGTTCAGTCTGACCTGGATGGGAAGATCTCTCTGTTGTTTGACTTTTAAATGAAGGATTTCAAATTCCTATTCGCAACTGTCTCTCTGAATTTCTTGTTTACCTTAGATTCCAATTCAATAATTGCTACTTCAGTCTTAAAACCATCTTGTAAATTTTAACAAATTAAATGAACAGATGATGTCTTATTCCACTTTGAATAGTTCTTACAATCTGCCTATTTTCTGTTGTTTCAATTCAGGTTTTTTTGGTATCTTCCTTTCTGCAACTTGGCCCCTGTTTTTTGTTTCTTTCCAGCTCCATGTCTCTTTCAAAATGTCATTTTCAATTTATTTTCTTCCTTGTCTTTTCTCTCTCCACTCTTGAGTTCAGTTTTTCAGTAGTTCTCATAGGCTCCTTTCATTTACACATTGCATGAAATACTGGTTTTCTGTAGGTTATACTCTCTGCATTAGTCGCACATTGCATAAAACATTCAAAGCACTATAGTTTTCGGAGACAGACCTGCACTTCCCTTAGATTTCTTTATGTGCTGGAAAGCATCCTGTATGTTTCATACTCACTTTAAGTGTTACTTGGAAGCTTTTGTGCTTTTCCTTGTCTTGCTGTGGCTCCCGTGGTGTGTGTGAGGTGGAGCAGCAGCACACATGCCCTGCTTGATGTGACACACGGAACCCCCCGCGGGTTCTCTGCCTCAGGGGTCTCATCTTGGGTGACAGGCACAAAGGAAATGCTCCAGACATTACCTTGAGTCCTAAATTCAGCACAAATAAGATTTCTAGGCAAAAAAAAAAAAAAAAAAAAAAAAAAAAAAAAAAAAAAAAAAAAAAAAGGGAAAAAAAGTGTGGATAAACTTGACTCTGTGGTAATGCTACCTGTGCCAGACTAACAGGTTTTCTGATTCTGTTTTGGCGTTTGTGAGATAGAAACTCCTCATTTTCACTTGACTGCTCTGTCTGCATAATCTCTGTGAAGTCACTATTAATTCTAAATTTAGTCCACACATCATAGGTGAGTGAAGCATGATTGCAGTTTTGTAGTTAAAGCAAAAGGGAAGAGCATTTCTGCCCATTGCAAAAGTAGCCTTGTGTTGCAGGACATTTTGATGTTTATTTTTTCAGTCATACTGTTCCACTGCGGCCTTGTAGCACACAAGGTGTAGTTTTTAAGTTGAGTTTCTGCTGTTCCATTTATCAGTGCTCTTATCTGGAATAAGAATTGCCCTATCTAACTTCAACAGGTCCTGTGTTATCTGTTCTCAGATACATCAGCCTTCTCCAAGTGCTGTGTAAGAGACCTGACAGCACAGACACAGTGAGAATCTTCTGTGCAAAGCTCTTGGAGCATGGCCCCTCCTTGGGGAAATACTGATCAATACCCACTTCACAAAACACTCACATTTTTAATAATTAGGGCAGCAAAACCTGAACATCATGACTAGTGTGGAGGTTGCTTTCCAACCCAGAAGATCCAGTGTATTCATTTGCCCTTAGTCCAGTAGAAGGAGATAATTTCCCTTTGAGTTCAGTGCTAGTCCGATGCCATTCTTGGCTTTAGGATGTTGGAGAACTTCAGTTTGTATCAGGCTTCTTTTGTAGTCACATCTGTGACACTGGAAAGCACTTTATTTTAAAGGTGCAAGTAAATAATTGCCAACAGTATAAATTAGGGAGCTAAACAGAACTGTTCGAAGGAAAATTGGTAGTTTCAATTTAAATCAAGTCACCATTTTTAAAAGTTGAAATTATTTTCCTTATATTTTTCAGTGCCTTCTTTGGACTGTTGTGATTCATCAGTTGGAGCTCAGATTATTTCAAAATCAAAAGAACTAGGTAAAGAATGGAAATGCTTGATATCTGATCATTTAGCATATTTTAAGGGTATATTTTTACATGAGACAAAAATTCCTTTTCTGTGGTTTTGTAACACATATCATTAACTATCCTTCAGTTACCACAGCATGCTTTCATTTTTTTTCCTCATTCTCTCTTCTTTCTTCTCTCTTGCCTGCCATACCTGCACTATAATAATTACTATAAATTATGCTTTGATCCTGCAGTCTTAGTTGCTTGCCTTAATATCACTGGTGATAACACAGTGTGGCTGAGTCAAGCATGTACACAAATGTTTGCAGGCTTGAACTGTTAGGAGGATGCAGCTTTTCTGTATTTGTCTGGTTTGTGCTAGGAATTTATAATCCTGACAAGCCTACTCACAAGTCAGTCTCTATAATGGTAGCACTCAGCAGCTTCCATCATGTTAGGACAGCTTCCATCACATCAGAGTGTTTTTTGTATTTGACACCTGAGAGAAGGTTCTCCCCTCAGATACTCAATCTGAAAAAGAGTGTGAGATGTTTTTGAAGCACATACCTTTCAAGTTCCGTGTAAAAAGGCAGTCAAGTGGGAAGAATTTGTTCAGAACCAGCTGTATTGTCAGATGTTACATGAGGAAATGTTTTTGGTTAAGTGGAACAAATGTTATTGTATTTGTATGTTTTCAAAAGCTGTGTTATCAAATCATGATTTAATTGGCTCCAGAGAGCTGAAGCATCATTGCAGCATCTTCATTATTTGGCAATTCCCTGAAAGTTCCCAAGCTTCCACATGCAGGGCCCCAGCACAGGTGACAGGGCCTTTCTGCATGGTGAATTAAGGAATATTAGAGCATATCAGTGGACTCAATTGTCATTTAACAGCTTGAGGAGGAAGCAGTCTTGCAGGTCTTGAGGGACTTGGGTTCTACCCACAATGTCCAATTTGATCTTAAGCGCCTCACTTGATACAACTTGGGTTTTTTGTTTGCCTGTAAAATAGGGCTGATAACTTTTCTGAGTTACCAGGAGTTCTTGGAGGTTTAAGATTATTAATAAGATGAAGGTAAAGTGCTGAGGGCTGGTTGGGGGCCTTGGCTGATAAGCAGCAGGGACCCAAAGTATGACTTGCACAGTTTTCTGTGGGTGCCAGTAATACAGAAATGCCCTGCAAGGCACCAGTTTCCATAATGAAATTGTTCTTTCTAACAAGTCCTTGATAAAAGTTGTTTCATAGCAATGTAATGGATTATTGCTGGATTTGACATCAGACTCTGAATCATAAAGCTGTAATGGTAATGTGTAAGACAGTGTCAGATATCTCTGGTTTATTTATACCAATTTCTTCACACACGGGTCAGCTCCGTACAGGTGGATTATTAACTCTTGTAAGTGCTATTCCTAAAAAAATCTACGACTTGTAAATTAAAAGAGTTTTATATTGCTGTTATGATTCATTCAACTTTTATAGACCCACCGAAGACATACACCCAGGATGGAGTCTGCTTGACAGAATCCGGCATGTCTCAGTTACAGAGCCTCACTGTTACAGTACCGAGAAGAAAACGGACGAAACCAAAGCTTAAACTGAAGATTATAAATCAGAACAGTGTGGCTGTACTTCAGACACCCCCAGATGCCCAGTCAGAACACTCAAGAGATGGGAGATGGATGACAGTAGAGGTAGCAGTCTACTTTTGGCATGTCTTGTAGCTTGGAGTGTTGCAGTACCTGTGCGTATTGCAAATATCCCTGGGAGTTTTTATTACACTGGTACTCCTGTGCTCTGTACAGAATGTTTTATGGAAATTTCTTGAATGGTAGTCATGGCTCATTGTTGTCCATTTCAGGAATTTTCCTTGTTCTGTTTATGGGTCATCCATCCTATAGGAAATTCACCTTTCTAGGGCTGCCAGCACTGGAAATAGGAGAGGGGTTTTTTTGTCTAATCTTTGGGTTACCAAGTACAAGTGTACTCAAATTCAGTGCAAACTGTTTGAAAGTGTTGGCTCAGCAAGGCAACATCTGTATCACTGAGAAGGAGGTATTAAAATCAAGTGGGAGAGTGGAGGAGTTTTTGGCTGAGTATTTCTCTTTTCTGAAAGAGATACGGTGAGCTGACCTGAGAGTCAGTGATCTGGGCTAAGCCACTGGTGCAGCACCATTGTCCTTGCCTGCTCTGGCTGTGCATCCTGAGGAGGGTGATGGCACTGCAGGTGTTAATACATGGCTTGGGGCAAGGCTCCTTCCAGTGGCAGGTGAGAAAGTCTGCATTGGTCACTTAGGTGTCTCCTTGGAGAGGAGCTGAGGCACACACTCCTCCCCACAATTCTGTTAGTGCAACACTGCCTTGTTAATAAGATGAAATGTCATAAGAAGCTTATTTCAGTTGCAGAGTGTACTCAAGATAACTGGTTAGTTCAGCCATCAGTGAAGTTGCAGTGTTAACTTGCTGATAGAAGTATTGTTCTGTTGTTTGATGAGCACATTCTTACCCTCCGTTGTTGACTAGAACTATTCTTTTCTAAAAATATCTTCCTTTTATTTCTTTATAACCTTTTAAATAGTTTGGTTTCCTTTCATTTCTTGCAGTATTCACAGGATTTGATACATTATCTTAGCATTACATGGACTCTGAAATTTCATCCCATATTTTCATATTCTTCATCAGCTAGGTTTTTGAAGGCAAAAAATGCTTTTGAATTTGGAGGTAGCTAGTCGCTTTCCTTGTTCTCCTTCAGTGCTTAATAATCTTTACCTTTAAAAATGTGTGCCTGTTTTTTATATGACTTTTTCTTCATTGTCTGCTTGTTTGCTTCTGTGGGAGGTAGGTCAAGTAGATAGCAGGATATATAGATGTGATAGCTGGGTGCAAAAGGGAGAGCCAGAGCATCCACAACTTCCGTTTCACTTCTGATCACCTTTTGTTGCCTCCTTGAGAGTTAAAGCACATGAATGTGTGTGGTGGTAACAGCACAGTGAGCACATGGGAGGTGGACTGGGTTTCCTTGAAGCTCTGGATGTGTAGGACTCTACCCAGCAGAGGGGTTCAGTGTCTGTCTCTGAACAACTGGAATTTCTGTACAAGCATCAGGATGAATAAAGCTGTGCCATGGCTTTGATTGGAGTAACACAGTGTAGTTATCCCAGGCAAAAAGGAAAAAAAACACTTATTTTGACTCTTGACATTCCAGGTGGAAAAAAGAGACTTTATCTGAGAAAAGTCAGCTCATGGAATTCTGTTCCCAACTCATCTCTAGGCTTGCATCAGGCTCAGTTTTCATTGAGTCTTCTATGTTTTGGAGTCCACTTGAAAGTTGAGCTTGCTTTGGGGGCTTCAGCTTGGTGGCTTTTGGCATCCCCTGGCTTTGTTGGTAGAACTCAATGAGGTCTGTATCAGTGGGAGAGTCCTGGCCATGACCTAGCCTGTGGAAGAGGGAGGGTTGCAGTTCTACCACAGCAGAAGTGGTGTGAAGGAGCCCAGCTCTGCTATAATAATATTTCCCCCTCTTACAACTGCATGGGGTTTTACTCTATTTCGAATTATACACCTACAGCCAAAGCAGAACATGAAAATTCCAGTATCTTTCCAGGAATGAGAGTATATTGAACATTTCAGAAGGTTTATGATAAAGTGAGGATGTGAGGTCTTTTTGGGATATCAGGAAGAATTAGTTCCCTCTGTCTTCAACACCAGAGGCTTTTTAATGTCAGGATACTTTACATCTGTTTCTACCCTGCTTTCCCGCAGAATATAAACTCTAACTTTGAATTATAGTCTTCATCTTCAAGGCTGAGTAATTCCTTTGGGTTGAAGTTTGTATTATATAACTCAAATTCCTCTTCATAGATCAGTCTGCTTTCAGTCAGTCACGCAGCTTCAAGTCATGAACCCACTACATTAAAAGTTGCTACACTTTACCTTCCAAGTTCAGGCTGCAGTTTTTAAGTGTCTTCTCAATAAAAAAAAAGCCCTGTCAAAAAAAGCTGAGGAGGACAGTGATGAAAAGTTCATCTTGGTAATCTGGATTCATATTCCTTGATGGAATAGCTAGAGATTGCTCAGACAATTAGACAACAAGCACAAGCTTCTGAAGGAGGTACCAAAAACTTTTCTCTGGTTTGCATATACTAATTAGAGCATTTATTTGCTGGTTTTGTCTAAACAGCTTCTCATGGGAAATGTGTGTATAGACAGGATGGGTTTCCCAAAAATGTCCAGGGGTTATGATTATTTGTCACCCTGTTGAAAAATCTATCATTCTCAGCCAGTTTCTCATAAAACCGTCAGATGTGGAAATTTTGGGTAAAATAATTTTCTTTCCCTTTTCCAGTTAAAGTTACCATTGCCTCTTTTCTGCAGAAGGTGACCTTATGGATTGTGATGGAAAATCAGATTCCAGCCCAGACCGGGAAGCTGTGGATGATGATACCAAAGTGGCTGAAGGAGCTGAGGGGATTAAAAAAAGGAAGCGAAAACCATACAGACCTGGTAGGATAAAGTAACGTAGATTGTTGTGTGTCCATTGCTCATTTTTTTCTGTATAATTACAAAATAAAAATTAGCACTCTGAAATTCTGAAGTGTTCTACTGCTTATTGTTGACTGCAGATTTTTTCCCTATTTTGTTTAAAGTTTCCTTTTTTTTTCTTGGCAAAACACATTTCCAGAGGTAGCTGGTCGGCAGTGCACTTGTTCTTAGTGTGCTTATCAATTACATGTAGTAGTTCAGATCTGTGCCTTGTGTTGATTCCTAACTTGATGGGAAATTGTGCTGTATTTCTATAATTGGTGGAAAGTTTTTATTTGTGTGTGTGTGTGTGTGTGTATAATCTGAAATTCAGTGGCTTTTTGCAGTTATTTTACTTGTTTTCTGAAATATTTTAAAAGATTAATTTAGCATGTAGTTGCAGATTACTTCTGACAGGTAAATTTTAATGAATTCAGTTATTGCATGAATTCATTTATTTAATCTCTTTGTGCAGTTGACTCTTAATTATCCTGACTGAATTAATTTACTCTATGTCTTGGGTGCAGAAACAGTTGAGCTGTATCCATGTAGACTACATCCATTAGTTATCCATTAGTTTTCTGCAGCAAACAATTCCCCTGGAAAATGAAACAGGTCTGTATCTGATACATTCAGATACGTACAAACCAACTGCAAAGGATCAGGAACTCTGCAGTCAGTCTCTAGTGAAGGATTCAGGAGTTTCAGGTGCCAGGATGTTGATGAATTATCTTTTTATTTGGGATAGGTCCTTTAGTAGCACCATTTGGAGTGGGGGGCTCTCTAGAGCTATTTGCAGAGGATTTTTGTGGTCCTTTGAGGTTCTTTAATAGGTTTCATTTGGTAGATTGACAGCTGATTCCAGCAACTCATCAGTTTGCCCCGTGGGAGGGGAAAACCAACATCTGAAAGTTGCCAGGTGTGGTGATTTGAACTTCTTGGGGATGTTCTACAGTCCTGAAATTCTGATCATTTTTCATTACATGTATACATACCTGAGATAAAAATCCAGAAATGTTTCATAAAATTCCAAATGAAAGCTCCTTAAATATCTCAGATATGTTCTTAGACATCTAGATGGAGCAGACTCCTTGACCTGCAGGGTAATCCTGGTTCTCATTTGTACTATGAAACACAGGGTTTTATTCAATAAGTTGAATTTTTGCTTCCTTGTTCAGGTATTGGTGGATTTATGGTACGTCAAAGAAGTCGTACAGGGCAGGGGAAGACAAAAAGATCTCTCTCCAGAAAAGATTCTTCTGGATCTGTTTCTGAACAGTTGCCTGCAAGAGATGAAGGTAAGTGCAGGAATTTTGATATTAAATGTGTGTTCATGCTTAATGCAGTAAAAGCAATACAGCTCATCAACATCCACGTTTGTCATGATGGTTTTATTGATTCAACTGAAAATAACTATTCCTGCAGAGCTGCAATTGCAACAGAGCCCATGATTTACAAAGAAACTGAAATAATGAATTGCAGACTGTCGTAGGAGATAAATAGTGCAAATTATCATTTTTATTGCTAAGTTAGATTTAGAGCAATCCTCTTTCTGATACACTTTTCTCCAGATATAGCCCTGGTCCAGGGGTGTCTGTTGGACCATCAGTTTTACTACTCAACAGTGTTCCATATTCCATGAGTGTGTCTAATCAATTTTTATTTATCTGTTTATGCTCTGGAAAATCCTTTATTACAGAGTAATATGTTGCTGTTGAATAAAGAAATAATTCCTTTTTATTTTGCACCAGATATGGATATCTGAAAGTTTCATAAGCTGCTCTCATGTTTAATGTTATGAAAGATTATTTTTCAAAACCATTCATATTAATTTGTAATACAGAAGTATTTTCTAGATGTGTATCATATTTCCCCATCACTGTTGCCTTTTCTAGGACTGAAGAATCCTTGACTTTGTTGTGTGTCTTTCCTCATGGCAGAGCCATTTTTCATGGCTCTTACTATTCTTGATAGATTGGGCACCTAAGAAGTCAGATTTTATTCATGGGCCTTTTTCTATTTCTTGTTGTGTGTGATTAGACTAAATTATTCTATCCATCTGGAGCTTCTCACACTAGTCTAGAGAATGGGAAGGTATCATTCAGGGGAGATAAGGAATATGTTTAGTTCAGAGCCTGTTCCCTGGAAGTCAGTAGAAGGAGGCAGCTGCTTCTGAAGGATGGCCAACACCCTACCTGGCCTGTGATTTCTCCTGTTACTCTCCCCTTTCTGTTTAGCTGCTGGCTTTTTACCTTTTGCAGAGCCAGATTTGCAGTCTCTTGCTACAGATTCATACATGGTGGAGACTGGATCTTTGCTGGAGTATCCAGGCAGTATTATTAAAATCCAACATTAAAGTGTTGTCTGTGCTTGCATTTGTGGAACCACTTCATAAATCAAATGAACATTTCTTTTATCAGTGCAACCAGATAGTCTAATTAAGTTCACAATCTTGGTATAGTGTTTGGTTTCTCTTTAATATTAGTGTTACAACCTTGTTTCTGCTTTGCAAACAATATTTCAGTGTAGTGTACTGCCTTATTTCACGTCGTGCTGGAAAATCTTGTGTTAGATCTTTTCACTTCCATAGGGATCTGCTCCTTTAAGTAAAAAATCTTTAAAAATTGGCTAAAAAGCTAATTCCCCATTCTGGGTAACACTACAATGCATATTGTTAAAAAGGAGTATTCTTAAGCAAGTATTCTTCAGTTGAAAGTTGGAGCTTCTTTTTGTCTGCTCAGGCATGATTGCTAGTTGAGAAAAATACAAATCATAGCTTGCCAAGAGCCTGCTTTTCAGTAGCCAGTACTCATCAGCTTTACTGGGATTTTTTGCACCCTTGTCACATCCACTCCTCTTCTCTGTAAAATCTCCCTCAGACAAGGCAGGGGTCACTGTGTTAGTGAACCTCATTCCACTCATGGTCCTCTGGATATGCTACAGGAGATTGCTGCAGTACAAAGCAGAGCTGATTTTATTACCATGATAATACAGTTTCTTAAATAACTTGCCAGAGTCCTTAACTTCATGTAATTTGCTTTGGCAAGACAGAAGTAGCAGGACTTGAAAAGTTCTGCATTACCTGCAGTGTTTTTCTTGCTCTGTTGTAATAAAATACTGAATGATTGATGAGCACTGTGTGCTTTTGTGTTTATTAGAAAAAGCAGTGCCACTTTGAAATATGACAGCTGAATAAATGTGTAATTTTTCTTGAAGGGCTTCTTTATAGATTTCTTTTTCCTAGGCTGTTCATTATTATATGATAGTTCTTAGATTTAAAAAAAATAAGTTTTTTACTTCTAATTCGAGAAAAAATAGTGTATGAAATGAAAGGTGGTTAATGTGTAACTCAACATTGAGACACTGGGGATACTTCTTCAGTGGAATTGTCTTTTCAGATATTGTGTTGAATGGCACCTCTAATTTCTGTCAAATTAGCAAATTCTTGGGTTGCCTGGGGCTGCAGAAGTGAAAGGTCCGTGTGTAGCTGGGAGGTAGAGCAGTGATGGGCTGGTGTACATCTGGCATCTCCTGCTGCCAGAGCCTGGGTGGTCAGGGTGGTTCCCAGCTGGATAAAAGCCACCTTTGGAATGCATCTGGAGGGAGGTGCAGTAACCCGTGCACCCACAGGTAGCCAGATGTGCTGCCACTGTACCTTCAGAGCAAAATACTGAGTGTTTCATTTATTTGTGCCTGGATGTTCCTTTGCAGGTTGGCCAGAGCAGCTGCCAGACACTCCTGTTGAGGAGTCTACCCCAGCTTCTGAAAATACTGAGAAAATAAAAAAGCGTTACAGGAAAAAGAAAAATAAACTTGAAGAAACCTTTCCTGCCTACTTGCAGGTAAACCTGGTGATCTGCTCCTCAGAGCATAAATCCATTTCATATTTCCTTTAAACCATTAATGTTTCTTTTCTGATTCCAAATTGATGACTTAAATGAAATGGGTTTTTTGTAAAGAACATTCATGAGCTTCTACAGAAAACTGTATATTATATTAAATCTTCAGGATTCTGGAGAATCCTTCTCAATGTATTTGGGTCTCTCCTTGTTCTGAGAGAGGAGGTGGGGTGGAAAAATCATTCCTTTGCTCTCTGAACTGACACATGATGTTTCACATTCAGCCCTGTAGGAAGTATTAGCCTGATTAGGCCGCTTCCTCAGCTTCTCATTTTGCTTTTTGAGGATTACAGAACATGATTTGATAAGGGAAACTTGTTCTATAGTTTTATGGATTTATATGCCCTGTATCTCCCTTCCAAAATAATGTGTGCTCTTCCTCCCATTAATTTCATGGTGTCCCTAGCAGGTAAGAGGCAGCAGTTGTGGACAATAGCCAGGATTATAATGGTGATTGAGCAACTTTCCTTCCATTAATCAGGTTATAAACTGGCTGGTTCCTATATATAAATATATATTTATATTTAAAATATTTATTTATTTATTTACATATATCTCACTTATTTGGCTTGTTCTTCTCAGCCACCTTCTTCATGGTGAAGGGAACTTTCCAAAGTTACAGCTTTCATTGTCTTGTAGATTTTCATCGAACTTCATGCATGAACTGTATTGGGATTGAAAGCAAAGAAATAACAGAGAGGCAGAACATTTTCTCTTCAAAAAATAGTATTTCATAGGTGGGGAAATGACTTGGAAAAAAAATACTTAAACAGCATTTCCTTTGCACTGATTAAGATAAATACTTTTAATGCATATTTTACTCCTATAAAACATAGAATATTTCTTAGATTCTTTGTTAGTATTACAATAATTGCTACTGAAAAATCTATTTTTAGATTTATTTTTAGAACTGTATCCTAAATCAAGATTTTAAAGACAACATGAAAGGTTGTTACATAATGGAAAAAAAGTTGACTTGAAAATTGATAGGTTGTTGACAAATTACTGAGTGTTCAGGCTTAGGTGAGTGATAGCTGTTACATAATATTTTAAAACCCCTTTTATAATGTAAGTTAAACATCTTCAGGTATTTTGTTACTGCAATTAGACATGAAGATGATTTTGTGAAATGCAGTGTAGGCTCATTCTCCAAATGGAACCAGAGTTGTAGATCAAGCTGCCCAGTAATGCACCCCTTCTTCAGCTGTCCTTTTTGTGCAAGGAGAAATATTTTAAATAATAAACAAATTGTGATAGATAATAACACTGTATTAGTAAATTGTCCGTGCCACATATGTGTAAGAAGCCTGAAGTTTTTCTGTTATAATCTAAGGCATGAATTTAATCGTAAAACTTGGGTGATGTATCTTCCTCAGGTAAGTTGTAGCCACTGTAGCCACTCCTCATTGCCATACTGGAATGTTTGTGAGACTGAGACTATGTTTTTATATTCTTACTAATCCTTGGCTTTTAATTTTAACTTTGTCATTTACTCAAATTTTTTAATCAATGCAGTGTTCTTCCCGCGTTAAATCATTTTGTCTTCTTTGCAGGAAGCTTTCTTTGGGAAAGACCTACTGGATACCAGCAGGCAGAACAAGATGAGCCTGGACAGTTTACCTGAAGAGTCACTTCCACTTTCATGTAAAACAAATTTGGCCACCAGTTTCCTGGATCCTTCATCAGACCCCCTTCTTAGCTCCACCTCCACTCCAGCTCACACTAAACTGGGACCTCAAGGTATACAAACCTAAACTTTGTGATAATTCAGTAGTTTGATTTTATTGTGGTAGCTGGGGCTTTTCCACTCTCTTCTCCACTCTCCTCTCATGGTTTATCTTATGTATTTTTCAGCATTCTGTATATGAACTGTCCTTGTGAGGTTAACTACCACTGATATTTAGTGATATTCTTCTCAAGGGTTCCAGCTGTTTCAGAAAGAGCAGTGGATGACACAACAATTGGCACTTAATGCAAATCTGCAACATCTTGACTGTAATATCCATGGCTATAAAATCCATGAAAATTGGCTCTGTGTATGAAAAAGCATACAGTTCATTATAGAAGAAAACATAGATACTCTCATTAAAAGATATTTTTAGTAGTCTACTGAACACTAGTTGGATGAATATCATCCAACTATTGTTTTCTTTACTATTTTAGATTATTTTAGGTTGCCAGTCTCCTTGGAATTTTTGTTTCACCATGTCCTTTCTGAACATGAGTGCCCTTTCCAGGTACAGTTTGTAGCCCCTAGGCAATCTTTTGCTTCTGCTGTTGCAAAACCTTGTGAAGGTTCTGTTGAGAGTTCTGCAGATAGCCAGAGGGTTGTAAAGTGCTGCTGAAAGAGCAGCCTCACACAAAAGAGCAATTAAAACCTTACTGTCTCCTTCAAATTATTTTTTCTCTGTCTTATAGTATACACTGTTAGCTAGAGGTGTCTTTATTTTTAAAATCTGCTACTATTTCTTTTGTGTATTAATTAATTTATGGCTTGTGTTTCAGCTGATCCCCAAAGTTTTCCCATCTAAAACAGTTTGCACACACTGTGGCAGTTTGCACTGTCCAGAGAGTCATTTGAAGAAAGGTCACCTATTTGTGATTGTTACTCAGTGAAAAGCTGCTAAATGAAAAGGGGGCTGTATTATAATTAAACATTGATTCTTCTACAGTTGAAGTTGTGAGTAATAGAGAATGCAAAAAGTAACTTCCCCTGAAGGTGAAGCTGCTGGAAATGAAGTGTTTCATGGTCTGTATTCCCTTCGTTCCAGCATTACAAGAAGATAAGCTACCACTTTTTTCCACCCTGACTTTCTTTTGAAGCCAGAGAAATTCAGCTTCAGAGGTTTTTGTTGGCCTATCCAACTGCCATCTTGAAGTCATTAATGTGTTCATGTGTTATGGTAGTGCAGGGTTTTAGATATTCATGAAGTTGATGTTAATGGTCTATTTTTCCAAAGTCTGAAAGTTCTTCGTAAAAAAGCAGAGTTGTAAAACTTTGTAGTTTCATCATTTTTTTATTCAGAAATAAATAATAAAGAGGTGGCTGTTAATAAATTAATCACTAGCAATGGCTTTAGTGGATAACCTACTGTCTTTCCTATTTGATGTGGAGACACTGGAAGGACAGTGCTCTCTGGACATAGGAATGTTCTCAACTCAATTGTCTTTCTCAATTGTCTGTCATCTGTTCACATTTCCAGCCAAAACTGTGTCCAGGTGGAGCTGTTTGGTGTAGCTGGGGCACCAGTGGGTGAAGTCATCTGCCAGTGTTGATCAGTTCAGTGCAGTTCTGAACTCTGCCTATGACTGTGGGGCACAGTCACTTCCACACTGCATCCCCCGTGTGAGAGGCCCTGGCTCACTGAGCTCCTTCTGCCTGGAGCTGCAGAGGAGCTGCAGATGAGAGCAGTGTCCCAGGGCACCTGTGAGGTTTTCATCATTTCCATACGGACCTGGCTGTGGAGCAGGAGCAACAGGAAATGTTTGCTCCCTGCACTGGGAGGCTGCAGGACTGTGTTGTCGCCAACTGTGCTGTTTTCCTACAGTGCCACTTCCCACAAGGATTGCTGACTCCCGTGAGAGTCCTTCCTTAATTGCACAGGTCTTTTCCACCAGGAAAATGTTCTTCTCTCAGAAACTCCATTTGTGTAATCCCAGGATTGTTGTATATGTTTGTTCATCTTCCAGAGAGCTCTCAAGCTTCTGAAGTGACCCTGCCCAGCTTTCCAGCAGGTGCCCAGCACTGCTGGGCAGGGGGGCAGCGATGTGTTCCTGCTGCTCCTGAGCTGACTCTGCATTTCAGGGACATGTGCTAGGATTTATTTGCTCTCACACCTTGGTTAAGGGTAGCTGAACCTTTCACTAGCCAGGATTACAGTAGTGATGGGGATTGGCAGAGCTGGACAGAAGAGGAGTTTGGGAGTCTTTTGTTTACTGTTAATTTCTAGAAACTGTGACTTAAGTGAGCTTTAGGCTTCCAGCCCTGCTTTTTTGTCTGGCAGAGAGGATGCTGGTTTTATTTTCAGTTAGAAAACTCAACCTTTCCTCTGTTTTTATAACACGTGACATTCTGGGCACTCTGTTCTGCATGGCACCAACCCTTTAAAATCCCTTCCAAGTGCTGGAGCAGAGTGCAAAGGTTTGCTCACAGGTCTCACTGTTCACGGGTGAAGTTGAAGGGGTTGATTTAGATCTGTTTAATTCCAAGGACTGTCTGCCTCTCTCTTGAGTTTCCTGACCTGTGTGTCCCTGATGATAAAGAAGCCACTTGATGAGGTGTGTTCTGTGAAGGCTCTGGCAATGTGACCTTTCCTTTAGTTTGAAATAACTTAAATTCAGTGTACTTTTTTCTGGAAGTGCTGAAAAAGTCATCAGTTCAAGTGAGTTCTCCAGAGAATGCTAAAGAAGTTGTTCCTAGACAAAAGCAGAGGAGTTGTCTGATTCTCTGCAACTGATTCAGGTGCTGCTGGGACATGTTATAACTAGAAATGTTACTGTGTGATTAAACATCTTGGGATGGCTGCAGCCTCGGGAGAGGCATTTTTAGGATTTTAGAGCTTCATAAATAAATAACTGCATTTGAGGGATCAGGATCACAAGATAGCATTAGAACTGTACTCTCTTAGAGATCCAGCATTACAAGCAAATTATTTTCCTTTTTGCTTTGTCTTGGCTTTCATCTCCACTCTGAAAAGAGTCAAATTAATGAGCAGTATTGAGCTATTTGTTTGGCAGCAGATGTCAACCAGCTATTGATTGTGAGCTGAAGCAGCTGACTCAAGTGATTTTGTTGTTTCCAAGATAGTATTTAACACACATGGAATTAAAACAAGATAAAAATAGTAGAAAAAAAAAAGGAAAAACATGCTTTAGATTAGATGTCTTGTGTGAGTTTTATGGTTTATAGACTCTATCCCTCTGCTGTCACCAACACTCAGGTCTTTTTATAGACTTAACAAAACTCCACTTTGAAAGCAGGATGGTTTTCCCAGCTTATGTCATCTGAAGGCCACTGTGGAATCTGATTTCCTTAATAGTTAGAGACCCTCAAATTTGAAGCCTGAATTTATTCATGTCCAATTTGTAGCTACAGGTGGTAAACTTTGTTTCTTAAATATTAGATATTTTCACCTGAGCTCTTCCCAGCTACTTGTACAATATATTTATATTCACTTTAGAAGTTGAATTGTTAGGGGCTGTTCCCTAGCACAAGGGCTATGGAGAAAAGCACCATAACCTAAAATACTAGAGAAGAATTAAAAGCTGCCAATACAGTCCCAGTGCTTCCTTCATGGGCTTTTTCCTCCCTGATCCTTGGCTGCCTCCAAGCAGGAATTGAGGAGAGTTAGGGAAGGGCTAACATCAGTCTCCTTCAGCCAGCTGAAGTCATTACATCATCTCGTGGTGCCTGGTGTTACAGTTACTTGCATAATTAGACCAAATTGTCAGAATGTAAACAAGTATCTGAAAAAACCAAACAAACTTCAAAACACCCCAAAAAACAACCCACCAAATCCCAACAGCTAGGTTCTGTTGAGAGACTTATATTGAACAGTACTTTTTTCCAGGTACACATCTAACCATGCCTGCAAAGTGGTGTGGCTTTGAGGCATTTTTGGATAGTGTTGCTGGTATCAATAGGAGCTGCATTTTGTTTGTACATTTAAATGGACTGGTCTGCACTGGATTATTAATCCATCTTGCTGAGTGGCAAATACAAAACCTGATTGAATTCAGGGTGTTTTCACCTTGTCTGCATTACAAAGGGTAAAAGTGAAGAATAAAAATAGTAAAGTGAAGAAAAACAATTTTCGTTTTGACTTGGTAAGGGAAGAAGGGAAAGGAGTTGTCTCTGAAAATCAGCAGAAAGCACTTGTAATTCGTTGTTAAATTTAGCAGCTTGGAAAGTAACCTCCTGATAGAAATAAATCCTTGGCACCAGGCTCTGAATTAAGCTGTATACTTTCCTGGGGCAGTTGGATTGTAACAATGGGAAATACCTCTGTATTTGTGTGAAATGTGTTTGTTCTTTGGTTTTCTGGTCCCTCTTCAACCTGGCCATATATTTGTTTTCCACACTGTATATTTTATGATTTGCATTAATTTTTTTTTCTGTTTAATTTATCTTTGCCATCTCATCATGTTTTATTGGTCTGGCAGTGGTTGCTCATCTAGTCATGACAGTGTGCAGTTTTACTGAAAAATATTTTTCTCAACTTTTATTTGTTTGTCAAACATTTTTTGCAAATGTTGCACATCTGTAATAGTCCAAAACAACTAGTTAATAAAACCAGATGGGCCATTTGGAATAAGTCCTCTCTAGTGAATTGGAGGTCAAGAAGATAATAGTATCCAGAATTTATTATTTAATATTAAAGAATTTATTGCTAGGCCAGGCCAGTTTTTCCTAGATGGCAAACAAACATGACGTTTCTACCTCTGGCTGTTCTCGCTCCTTCAGGTTTTCTTCTGATCTTAAAGTATCTTCTTCAATTTCTATTTGCTTACCCTTGCTTCTTACTCTTAGATTTCACTTCCCTATCAGGATGTAGTAACTAGCTGCTTCTGTATTAAGAAAGAGAGTGGTGGTAAAAGAAGTAGGTGATTACATTTTAAAAAGAAATACTCTGTTGATTTACTGTGAGCTGTCCTATATAAAACCTATTTGTTGACTTACACATTCATGGGCCTTTGTGCCTTAGAGGTTGCAAGTTCAGAGTAGATTTTGGGATTATTTTTCTCCTGAAATCACCCAGTCTTTGTTTCACGTGACGTGATCACATAATCCCTGCTAAAATCACGAAACAATGAGTGCACGTGCAGGAGGCTCTGTCCTGGCAGGGAGGAGCTGCTGCTCAGCACAGTCTCTGACCCCAGGGACTCCTGCAGCTTAGGACACCCCAAGAGACCCTTAGAGCCTGGCACATCTGTGTGGGGGGTTGCACCTCAAGGACATCACCAGAGGTGTAGAAATGTTGATTTTATTCATTGCATCTGTTACAGGCAGCACCGACGATCCTTTAGCTGATCTTTCTGAGGTCTTAAATACTGACGATGATATTCTTGGAATACTCTCTGATGATTTGGTAAAGTCTGGAGATCATTCAGGTATGTATGGCCATTGGGTCTCTCTAGTAATTTTTCCTTTTTTTCCTCTTTATTATAGATGTATTTGTTGTACTGTATCTGTAGGTTATTCTCTAGGTCATTTCAGATACAATTTTCGTATCTTAAGAATACCTTGGTTTGGAACTATTTTGGTTTATTCTACCTTAAAAAAAGCCCAAACTTGTCAACATTTAGTTTTTACTTGGCTCTTTGCTTTGCTGCTTAGGAGAGGATAAAATGTAGCTGCCGTTGTCTCTCATACCTGCCTAGCTTTTTTCAGCATGCAGCTTTTTCTTTACTTTTTTTTTTTTGTTTGTTTTTCGTGTTGTAATCATCCATTTTATCTGGTTTGGGTCCTGTAGGTCTTGATTTATGCACTTTCCAGGTTGAGAACTCACCCTCCCCATTTGGTAAGAATCTAAGCAATGGATGATCCATGGTTAGCAGTAGCCCTCTTTTCCTAGTGGTTTTAGCTGAAAGAACTGCATGTGTAGAAGTGACTTCTCCTTTACTGTGTCACTAATTCATGTTTCATTTTCCACTCTGTGGTGTTTGAGTCTAACACGACCTCTAAACTCTGCACTCTGCCTTTGAGTCCTGCGTCCAGTTTTGCTTACAGCTTTTGAAAACCTTCCTTAGTTTTTTGTGTTTCATGATACAAACCCATGCATTTTCTTGCTGCCACTGTAAATATTACTTCCTGTAGTAGTGTGTAGTTTTTATCATAGTGGTATATTTTGTAAATGAAAAGTATTTTTATCAATGTGAGTATATTAAAGCATGATTAAAGCAGTCAGTATCCTTTTGTTTTCACTGGATAATGGCTCATCACTTTATGTAAGAGACAAGTTGACAATAAGTAGAATGGCATGTTTCATTATTTTAAATTTGGGGTTATTTCATAATTATTACAGAAGTGTATTTGAAATACTAAAGGACATAGTTTTTTTTTCCCCAGATTTTTCTCATTGTGGAGATTTACTGACTTGTAAGGGATGTTAGGAAATTTATGTAGTGAGTTATGTTTTCTTAGTGCCAACAAATCACTTTGATGTAACCCATAATAGTCAGGATTTGTTTTTGAAAGAGAAACTTCTGTAACTTGTTTTACATTGACTACACCTCAGCAGCATTTCAGTAAATATTTTGTGTAATATTTGAAGTGAAGAGCATTTGAAGTGTACCTTAAGGTACATGGGAATGAACCATGTTTACTATTGGTGTGATTCTTTTCAAAATGTGAAAAATAGTTAAAGTGGAACTATATACTGATACCTGTACATTCAAAACCATGCTGAACTGAAACTCAGTAGTCATACTTCCCATTCTTCCAGTTGCATTATATTCAATGAACATTCCTCAAACAGGAAAACAAACTGGAGGTAAAGAGTGGGAATGTGTTTTTTACCTTTTCTAATCAATGTTTTTGTTTTGCCTTACCTTTCAATTATTAGAAAGTCCTGGTTTAATTGACAGCCGAATTCTAGGGGAAGGAAACAGGGTTTATGCTCTTTATTCAATACTAATAAATTTTGCTATTCATGTCTAATTTAATATCCTTTCTTCCTGCAGCTGGATTGGATATTGGCCCCATCTCTGATGATCCTTCTTCCCTGCCTCAGCCAAATGTCAACCAGAGCTCACGGCCACTGAGTGAAGAGCAGTTAGATGGAATCCTCAGTCCAGAACTAGACAAAATGGTCACAGATGGTAATTTTTCTGTCCTTAGTTTGGTCTCCTACAAAACTTAAGTACAAATCGTCTTTTCTTTTTTCTTTCCCCCAAATGACACACCTCTGTATTGTAACAGACCTATTTGGACTGGATTGCACAATTGCTTTTATCACTTCCTCCGATGATTTTACTTACCCTGTGTTTCCTTTACTTTGTCCAGGTGCTATTCTTGGCAAACTGTACAAAATCCCAGGTATGTGTTCTGATCCTCCATGTCTTTTCTGGAACACAGCTCACATGCAATGCCAGCAACTCATGCAGAGTGTTTTTTGCAGAGCTGGGAGGGAAGGATGTTGAAGATTTGTTCACAGCTGTGTTGAGTCCAGCAGCCCCACAGCCAGCTCCTCTGCCCCAGCCTCCTCCCCCACCACAGCTCATGTCTTTGCACAGCCAAGGTATGTTCCTCTGGGGCTTTTGTGACAGCAGCCTGGCCAGGAGCACTGTGCACCTTTTAAATGCTGATGTGGAAGTGATAAGGACACATCTTATGCTGTGCAGAATTGTGGAATCTGCCACTGTTAATTTGTAAAATATTATTCTAAACCTGTTCTGAAGGGAATATGTGATTACCATCCTGTAAATGTTGCTAATAGAGAAGGACAGTTATTTGAGATTTTTCTGACATATCAGTGCTTTTATTTTAGCTGACACTTCGATGGTTTGTAAATTAGTCTGTGGTAAAGCATGCATTCTCTTCTGACTTCACTCTTTAATTACTTTTGAGTACCTCCTCAAGGGTAAGGCAAGAGTCTGTGTAATGCTGATTTACTGACTCTTACTTTCTGTAAGAATGAAGTTTAATGTATTAGCTAGTCCTAATGGAAAGGAGGCTAAACAAATTTAAAATTTTATCTTGGAAATAATACTTTGTTTTTCTTCATTACTACTGAAGTTATCATGAGTTGATAAAGCATCCTGCTCTTGTATTGAAGGCAAGAGACTGATTGATTTATTATTGTTACCAGTAGAGCTGTTCTTTTAAGCAGTGTGTTTAAATATCATTGAATATGCTCCTTTTCTCATCAGACATCTAGTGGGTATTTTGTGAGCACATGTAGAGTGTCCACTCTTTTATACTGGTACTACAAGGACTGTGCAAATCGATTTGACCAGTGAATTAATCATAAGAAGAAGTGATTTGTTTCCTAGTTGGATCAGTTTTCGTAAAAATAAAATACTTCAAAACCTCTTAGAAAGGAGAATGTTTTAAGTAAATAATGAATTGATTTAAAGCAAAAGATAATGTAGACACCATTGCCTGTTTCCCATTTACTTGAGTATTCAGGGATAGCTCCAGCATGTGAGCTCTGTAAGACTGTTCAGCTCCTCCCTGTGGGACCTGCCGTGATAACAAAGTTTTAGATTTACAATTTGGTTCTGCTCCAGTGGAATGGTCCACACATTTCTGTGAGATAAATGCTTCAGTAATGGGCAGCTTGCATCAAGTTCCAGCAATTTCAGATAAAATTACTGCTCTCTTCTCATAAAGACATAGGAGCACACAGTGCAACCCAGAGGCCTGACTCCATCCTGTTTGTTTGCCAGCTCTTCAGGTTAGTTGCTGTGTTTACCAGCACAGTAACATTCTCTTAAATTTTGTGTTGCAGCTGTAGTTGCTGCATAGCTTACATAACCTTTAGATCAGAAACTGTCTCCTAAAAAGGGAGAATGATTGTGCAGATGCATCTGATTCCTGAGCTACTTCATGCTTTTAAGGAAATACTGGGGCAGCAGTTGTAATCTCACTTAAGTGATGGGAACCAAAAGCCAGAGTTAATTCTGTGTAGTAACATCTGCAAATACCATCTGCTGGAATGAATTTGCCTGTGCCACATTTGTAATACTGTAATCAAATAAATAACATTTTCTGCCTTTGTACTGCTAGACTGGACATTTAATTAGAAAATGTTAATGCTCATTTGAGTAGTTATCTGTTTCAGTGGTTACAAATTAGGGAGTTAGTGGATAATGATGCTTACTTTGGTACAGTGCTCAAGAGTCTCAGAAGAGGAGATGTTTAAGTGGCTAGTGATCCCCCGGCAAGGACTGAAAGCCACCTTCTCCATGGCTTGTTGCTTGGAGCTGAGTCTAACAAACATGAAGACCATTAGCTTTTAAATTTACTACCTCAGTAAAAAGTGCAATGTGACAACCCAATTAACATATACCCAAATAAATCAAAATTAGCCCAAGTTACCTGCACTGGGGAGTGGACTTAGTGACACTGTGATGTCACAGAGAGATGTAACAGAGATGACAAAGTTGGAGTGAGAGGAGAAAAAAAGATTTTTTTTTTTACTTGACCTTATATATCTTTCACGGAAAGAGACCACATTGGAAGATAAGAGGTTCAACCTCTTCATTTCCACTGGTCTTAGAAAATGTCCATCAATTGTCCCTCCTAACTGGAAGGAATGTCAACAATAATATTGTTTATAGAAAATACATGAGAAACTTGACTCCCAAGTATGTAAACGATCAGAAGGGTAGAATGATCAGCAAAAGAACAAGGTGACAGACTAGGACCCTGGAGAGCAGGAGGCTAAGACCTTAGGCTTATAAAGTCAAGCCCCTGCCCTAAAGCTCCAATTGGACATTTATCCCAGGTAAACCCTCTATCTGGTCAGGCTGGTCACGCCCCTTCTCTTTGGAGGCTGCTTTCTTCAGACCATATGCTCTCTGGAAGGAGCTCCAGGCCATGCAGCCTGGATGCTGCCTAGAGAGCACGTGGTTACTGCAGTGGATTAAAGAACATCTCTGAGCCACATCCTTTGCATCCATCCCCGTTTTTAGAGCCACACTTTCCCAGCCAAACTGGGTCAGAAGTAGCAGGGGAAACCCCCACTGCCTGCTACAGTGCAGTACCATGGTATGTGCTACTGCAAAAGTTTCAGGAATACATTTTTGAAAAAAAATTATATTTTAGACAAGAAAAAATGGTAAGTGCAGGGATATGATAGAGTAGAAAAGAATCCTTTAAGCTTATAGGGAAGGATTTTAAACTGATTTAAAACCTTTCCCAGAAAAGTAAGGTCAGCACTGTACAATTCTAAAGCAATTGGTGTTTCACTAGAGGAGACGTCGTTTTCTCAGTGAAAAGTTCCACCCCTGCCTTAGAAGCAGTCACCCTTGAAAACTTAAATTAGTGACTTAAACAACTTCTTTCCAGGTGAGAATGCATTTCCAAGAGTGCCCCTCATGAATGGGCTGATTGGCCCCAACCCTCATCTCCCTCACACGGCTCTGGCTGCTGGAGGTGGGCTGGGCACCTTCTCCCCCATTACACAGCAGCCATACACTGATGCCAGGTAAGTCCAGATGGGGAATGCAAGATATTTAGTGTATTTAGCATTTAAAAAAAAATTATGAGTAACAAGAACACCCAGAGGGTGTTGTTGGTTACTAATAATGTGATACTATTAGTTCTTGACAGCCACCACAAAGCCTTGTCTGTGCTTGCAGTGCGTTCACTGCTGAAATAGCATACAGAAATGAGTACTTTGCTAATTGAGGGTTGGTTTGTTTTGTTGGTTTTATACAATCTGTAAAACAAACCCCTTTTCTGGTCTGTCAGGGATAAGAATCCAGCATTCAATCCAATGGTGAGTGATCCCAACAGCTCATGGGCACCAGCTGCTCCACCCCTGGAAGGTGAAGGTGACACCATGTCCAATGCTCAGAGAAGCACCCTGAAGTGGGAGAAAGAGGAAGCTTTGGGTGAAATGGCAACTGTAGCACCTGTTCTCTATACAAATATCAACTTCCCTAACCTGAAGGAAGAATTCCCAGGTGAGTGATTACTGAATCAAGTTGAATATTTTGCAGCAATTGGTGCATCTTGATTTGAAAGTATCTCAGACAGACTTAAAATAGCCTTGTGTATTGACACATCTTTTGGTTGCAGACTGGGCTACAAGAGTGAAGCAAATTGCTAAACTGTGGAGGAAAGCAAGCTCTCAAGAGAGGGCTCCCTATGTGGTAAGAACAATTCCCACCTGCATTTGCATGCTTCCAGCAAATATATATTTCATTTATAAGGTTGCATTGGTTTGTTTTTAATAACTGAATTTTAGGTTTAGTAAAAGTTCCCTTACTCCAAGAAAAGCTTTTTTAATTTAACTTCTAAGTCTGAATACTTCTACCTGTATTCTTTGCTTTTCAGTCTTGCAATAAACTCTGTTAGTACTGTGCAGTGTAAAGGCATCAGCTGAGATGAGCCATTTTGTGGTCTCCCACTGCCTCTCAGCTGCTTTTGATTCATGCCTCAAGTCATCTTTGGTCTGTCTCTACAGAGAATCTCACCAGTTTCTTCAGAAGGATGACAGCTGATCATGAGATTCCTCGCCCTTTCATGAGCCCCTCTAACTGGGCTATTCTTTTTTTCTCTGTTAGAGTTGCTGAAGTCTTCCACCTGTTGAACTAACAATTCCAGAGGTGTCAGTGCTCACATCTCTGCTTTCCTCATTTACTTCTACTCCTTGTGTTCTTACTTTACTGTTCCCTTGCTCTGCTTACTCTCTTATATTGCTTTGTATGGAGACTCTTCTGATATCTTCTGATACCCATTTTTCTGATACCGTTTTGTGGGGAGCATGAAGGACTCCATTTTTCTCTCCAAAATCATTCACCTTCTTCACACACGAGTGAAGTGAACACAGGTACTTGTAGCAGCTATCTGGAGTTACATGGTCATTGATTGCATCCTGCAGCATTTCTGCCATTCAAAGGGGCAGTCCTTTAAGCTTTGTTGAAGCCTGTGTTGAAGCCTGTGTGCATCCAAATCTCAGGACCTATATTGTTGATTCATCCGGACTTTCCCAACAGTTGTTGGCCAGTGTACTTTTCTTTAACTTCCCTTCTCTTCTGGTTCTCATCTTTGTTTCTTCAGAGCAGCAATTGGATGGTCATTCTCGCTTTGCAGGTTTCTGTGGATTTTGCAGTTTTCAGTATCTTAAGCCCTCCCCTACTTGCCCTTTTTTCATATAGTCCCATCAGTAAACAAACTTCATTCCTCTGCATGTTTGATGATTCAGAGTTCAGCAGTACTCCATCATCTTCTGCTGTCCAAATTCAAAATTGCCCTTCTCTCTGGCTTAGGAGGATAAATCATATCCTAAACTCATTATGAGAAGTGGAGTTCTTGATCTTTCTGAAACCCTTTCCCCTTGAAAGAATAATTCTCTCATTTCTTCTTTGTATCACTGAGGTGTCATCATTAGTCTTCTTTTTATTCAGTGTTGCAATTTCAGCACCTTTGGACCTCTGCATCATCTTGCCCATGCTATAGGTAATCTTGGTGATTACTTCTTTGTAGTATTTATAAGATAATACCCACTTAACATGGGTGGCATTTACCACGTCACAATTATTTCTATTGCTGATTGCTTTATTTTTCATTGTTCTTAAAAATTGCAGTCCTATCCTTGTGATGGGTATCCAAAAGTCAGCAGCAAAAATTGCTTGCTTCCCTTAAGTGCAGGAGGAGAGTGTGCATGCTCCTGCACACCAGGATTTACACAGCAAGATGTGGTTAATTCCTCTCAGAACAGTCCTTGTGCCCCTGCTGTGCAGCTCCTGCTGGTGTTCCTGGCACTGTGCACACAAGAGGCTGCTGTGTTGCCTCTCCTGAGGGACTTGCACTCTGAGGGGTTGAGTGAAGGCTGAAATGAAATTCAGAGGAGTGTTAGTAAATTTTCACTGTAGGCTTTTTACTTTACTTAGTATGCACAATCCCATCACTTACAGGGAAAAATGACAGTGATTTTTCTACTGCTGTGACACTGGTGCTCTCATCCATGTCACTATTTCATTGTTGGAGGGGGGGAAGCATTAAAGCCTTTTCCTCTAGGCAGCTCCTACTTGACAGCTGCAAATAAATTGGTGAAAAAGAAGATGTGAGGGTTTGGTTTGGAAAAGAAATCACATCGTAGATTGGTGGTAAAACAGGCTCTTTGAAACTTCCATTAGATACTTTAAAGTGTCACTTTGGCTGTAAAATGCCTCATTGAAGAAGAATTGCTGTGTCTCCGTACAGTTTTTCCTGATCCATAAGCCCATATCCTATGTTTATACTGTTAACTGTTAACAGACTCAGATCTTTAGAGGTCATTTAATGGACTAGACTGTATTTTTCTTGTCACTGAAGTTCTCCACATTAGTGGCCTTTATTGATCCAAACATCATCTGCTGTGCTCAGCCTTCACGTGGTAGACCACACCAATATGTGATTTGAAAGGTAAACTGGTGGGATTAATGATTCCTTGGCACAGCACAGTGCCTGGAACAGACACCCACCTGTATAGAAAAGCTTTGCTAATAGGTTTACTAATTTACTAATTGCTAGTAACCTCTTAGTTCCTTCCATATATGATAAACACAGAATTTCTGCAGAGGTGTGAAGTATTTTCTCTTTGGAATTCTTTTTGAAGTGCATAATGTCATTCGAACGAGGACGTGTGTGATTAAAACAAGCTGTACAAATAATCTGGTGATAGATTTTTTAGGAATAAGAGATGCAGCGTGCACACCTAGTAGAAGAAAATAAGTCTAACTGCATCTTTTTTCTTCTTCCAGCAAAAAGCCAGAGATAATAGAGCTGCTTTGCGCATCAATAAAGTACAGATGTCAAATGACTCCATGAAAAGGCAGCAGCAACAGGATAGCATTGATCCCAGCTCACGCATCGACTCCGACCTCTTTAAAGATCCATTAAAACAGAGGGAATCAGAACATGAGCAGGAATGGAAATTCAGACAGGTGTGTAGTTTTTAGAGTGTTTGTTACTTTTTCCCTGCTTTTTGTTGCGTTGTCAGAATCTGTTGTAATAAAATCAGTTTGAATCTTTGTAGAAGAGAATGCAGTCAGCCGTTCTGCTTGGGAAGAAAATAGATGTTACAGAAGATAAGCTGCCTGTAAAAAAACTTTTCTTTAAATTTTGACTCTTAAATCCTGTGTATTATAGAAACGGGTTGTTCTTTCTCTGTGTGGGCGGCCAGTGCAGTAGGTTTTTATTACATACCCTCTGTTGCAGTACTTTGTCCTGCTGACTGCTGTCTCACATGGGACTGGGTGTCTCTCAAAATCAGCCCCAGTGCTGCATGTCAGTAGCCTTTGTCTCCAGAGTAATAAGGTAATAAGGCTGGAAAGCAGCGACGTTCTTGAGGCAACCTGGGAAATGCTTATTCCCAGGCAAGCAAGATACATGTCAAGGTAATTTAACTTCACAAATAGCTGAACTCCCTGCTCCCATTGCATCTAAAATTTGCAATTATTTCTAACTGATATTGGATATGTCCTAAAGTTTCAATTATAGGTTCAGTCATTAAAAAATTTTGTATACCCTAAATTCAGAAGAGTAATAGTTTTCCTTATAATTTTAAAACAGCAAATGCGGCAAAAAAGTAAGCAGCAGGCCAAAATAGAAGCCACACAGAAGCTTGAACAGGTGAAAAATGAGCAACAGCAACAGCAGCAGCAACAGCAGCAGCAGCAGTTTGGTTCCCAGCAGCTCCTGAACCAGTCTGGCTCAGACACACCCAGCAGTGGGATCCAGAGCCCCTTAACGCCGCAGACTGGCAATGGAAATATGTCTCCTGCCCAGCAGACATTCCATAAGGATCTGTTCACAAAGCAGCAGCTCCCTGCTACGCCCACATCGGTGTCCTCAGATGATGTGTTCCTAAAGCCACAAGCCCCACCTCCCACTCCCACCCGAATCCCAGTACACGATTCACTGTCTCAGTCTCAGCCTCCTCAGACATCATCCCAACAGATGTTTTCTCCAGGTTCCACAAACACAAGGCCTCCTTCTCCCATGGACCCATACGCTAAAATGGTGGGAACGCCCCGGCCAGCCCCCATCAACCAGAGCTTTGTTAGAAGGAGCGCCATTGCCCCGCTGGATTCGTGTGCAGCACAGCCCTCCATATCTCGGGAGCCGTCGGGAAGCAGGCCCTCGCCGGTCAGGGACTCGTGTTCTTCGTCTCCAGGTAGCAGCGATCCCTATGCAAAGCCCCCCGACACCCCCAGGCCTGTCATGCCATCAGAGCAGTTCTCCAAACCGCTGGGAGTGCCCCGGTCGCCCATGGTTCTGGAGCAGTCAGGGAAGGTTCCTTTAGCTGCAGCGAGCAGTGATCCATTTACTAAGCCGGCCCCTAGGACTGACACGTTTCAGAGACAGAGAGTAGCCTCTGCTGATGCCTATGCACGGCCTCCATTGACTCCAACTCCTGCTCCTGTGGATGGGAGCCCTGGACCTTTCAAAACTCCTCTGCGCCCTCCTCAGTCCCCGCAGGATCCTTACTCCTCCATGCCAGGCACGCCCCGGCGCGTGGCCGTTGATCCCTACGAAAGGCCCCCTCTGACCCCGAGGCCAGTGGATAACTTCTCCCATAACCAGGGCAATGATCCCTACAGCCAGCCGCCCCTCACTCCGCACCCTGCAATGAAGGAGCCTTTTGCCCATCCGCCGCGGATAGTGCGACAGCAGGGTGATTCTTTCCCTCAGACCGGGCCCATTTCTAGGCCAGCTTCTCAGGACCCTTACTCCCAGCCTCCAGGTACTCCTCGGCCAGTTGCTGATCCTTATGCCCAGCCCCCGGGAACTCCTCGTCCCACCACAGTGGATCCATATATGCAGCAGCCACCAACACCAAGACCTGCTCAACCAGCAGATTTGTTTGCTCCGTCCCCAGCAAACCAGAGACATTCTGATCCCTATGCCCAACCTCCCGGAACGCCACGGCCAGTTCTCAATGATCCTTACTCTCAGCAGCCAGCTACCCCAAGACCTGGGATTCCTGAGAGTTTTAACAGACCTGCCATGACAAGGCCAGGACTAATACCAAATAGAGATCCTTTCCTGCAGACACCACAGAGCAGATTGCAGGGCACTTTTGTCAGGCCATCAGACCCATGTTCTCAAACCCCCAGGTCTGCAGGACCTGCAATAACAGATTCATTTAGCCATGGTGCAGCCACTCCAGCACGTGACCCATATGATCAGCCACCAATGACTCCAAGACCTCAGGCAGAATCGTTTGGAACTGCTCAGCTGGCCCACGATGCTGCCGAACAGCCACGGCCTGGGGCTGAGGGCACCTTCGGTGCATCCGGAAATTCTCCGATGACTTCTCAAGGACAACAGTTTCCCAAAGTTTCCCAAGTTCCTGGCCCAGCACCTACCACGGGAGTAACAGATACACAGAATACCATGAATATGTCTCAAGCAGATACTGAGAAGTTGAGACAGGTGAGAATTCTGATGATCCTAAAATTCTGGAAGTAGGAGAATTTCCTCTGTTCATGTTAATACTTGAAGTTTCTTGGTGTTAAACGTAAATATGTGTAAGATACAAATTATCTTAATTTACTTAATGTGTTATTTTGGTCCTTCTGGATAGAACCACAATATACAGAATACAGAAATGTCAGTAATTTTTAAGGAGTTTGTACAAGATCCAAATATAGAAGGAAAGGCTATATTTGAAGCCATGAACAGATAGATGGTTGGTCTGTAAGAGTGCTTTTAGTTACAGTCTCCGGAAAAAAAAAACCAAAAAAAACCCAAAAAAAAAACCATTTTAAAAGGTCAGTTTGTTCTATTCTGTAACAAATGAGGCGTGGAACTGATTGTCAGTGACTTGTTCACTGGCTGGAGAAGGGAGTACAGGCAAAGATCTCAGACCACATGTCTGACTCTGCAGTTGGTCAGTGTGTTGAGGTGAATCCTTCCCTTGGATGCTGGTCTGCTTGAGGCACATTCACTCCAGGTTTTTTGTCCATGAGTGTTTGGCAAACAGCTCTTGCTGAGAGGTAGAATTACATTCAGCTTGTGGAAAGCTGCTCAATCTTTTGTTTGGAAGGCAGGATGGGAAGTGAATTTAATGGAAAACCAGTATTTATCGTACAGAGTTAAGTGTAAATTCTGCAGCTGTGGTGTAAAAACTTCTTGCTGAATTTTCTTCAGTGGACCTCTAGTCACCTTTGTCCCTCAGAATGCACTTTTCCTGTGGTGAAGGGGCCTGCACTACTGGAGTAGAAAAATGGAAGGAGAGTTGTTTCCATGTTAATTGGTAGAATGGGATCACACCATACACTTTACCAAGAGGTCTGGATATTAAGTTGGGTCACCAGCACCCTGCACCATGTGACCCTCCTCACTTCTGAGGTCATTGTGGTTGCTTATAATATTTTCCTTTAACAAGTGAAGAATTTCTTTCCTCCAAAAAGCTTAACCTAGAAGAGTGTAACACTTCAAAAGATGTCAGTTGCAGTATCAAGTATAATGATTTATTTTCTTTTAAACAGCGCCAGAAGCTCCGTGAGATTATTCTACAGCAGCAGCAGCAGAAGAAGAATGCAGTTCGCCAGGAAAAGGCCTTGCAGGATGCAGCAGCTCCTCCCCATGCAGCCCCTCTTCAGCACTGGCAGCAGGACAACTTAAATCAAATCTTTAACCGCCCTCCTCCTCCCTATCCTGGGAATATTCGGTCCTCTGTGGTCCCTCCAGGTGGGCCAAGGTTCTCCATGTACCCGAAGGACCAGCGTGGGCCCTTCCCTGGGGAGGGGCAGTTCAACAGGCCCCAGTTCCCAGGAGAGATGAACACCATGGGGATGAGACCTCATGGGCTGAGGTAGGCTCTTGGATCTCTTAAACTCGGGCTATTACAGGGGTAGTTAGAGAAAGGGGGCTTTTTGGACAGGATGAAAAATCATCTACAGGAGATGGTAACCTTCCTGAACTCCTTGTATGCAGTGGGTTTTCCTGTAACAGCAAAATGTGTGTTTTACACTGTTTTGTTGGGAGTAATTCAGAAAAATAAAAGGAGAAACTGCAGAACTAGTCAGACTTACGTGACCTGAAGCATCTTGTTGTCCATGGCTTTTGGGGCATTTCTAAAAAAAAAAAGTAAAATATCAGACTTTATTTTTGATGTCTTAATACTGAATAAATTAATTTCTAATGAGTCTGTAATCAAACATCAGCTTCTGTCTCTGGCATTTTTACAGTGGATGCTACAATGTAAAGTGAATACCAGTATCGACAAGCATTGTCATCCCAGAAATTAATTTTTTCAGTATCTGGATTTATTTCAGTAATTTCTAAATCCACACACTGAGTTGTTTTTTTTAACTCTGAATTGCATTAACATGTATTTTAATTACTAGGTTAGTTCTGACTGTCAGAGTTTTCTATCCATTATTGTTATTATTGAAATTGAAAACAGGTTGTTTATTAAACATAATTAAAGCAATTATTTTATTGTAGTTACAAAGCTCATTTAAATGTAAGTATAATTAGTCAAAACATTTATTTAAACATCTCGACGAATGCATCATGTAAAGCGTTTTGGTGAGCAGTCACTTAGAGACGATTTGCCCTTTGGTGCTTTCTTGCAGATACGGGTTTGCGGGCGGTGCCCACGGGCCGCCCTCGGGCCAGGAGCGGTTCCTGGGCGCTCAGCAGCCGCTGCCGCGCCCTGCCGTTCCCCCGCAGCTGCGGAGATCCCTGTCCATCGATGTGCCCCGGCCCGTGGGCAGCCCGCAGCTCGGCACCGCAGCCGGCATCTCGCAGCACTTTCCCCCGCAGGGCATTCCGGTGCAGCAGCACAACATCCTGGGTCAGGCCTTCATCGAGCTGCGCCACAGGGCTCCTGACGGGCGGCCCAGGCTGCCCTTCAGCCCTGCTGCCGCTGCCACCGTGCTGGACGCAGCAGCTCAGCACCAGCGGCACCCCGGCTTCCTGCCCCGGCAGGATTTCCCCGGCCCAAGGCAGGCAGAGCCGCTGAGACACAACCCTCAAGGAATACCGAACCAGCTGCAGATGGCCACGAGTTTGGAGCACATGGCCCAGTCCCAGCAGGATCCCATCAATCCTGAGAACCCACCCGCGCTCGTGATGCGTTCTCTGGGTCAGCCGGTCGCCGATGCGTTCCCAGGACCATCTTTGGCTACGTCCGCACCGAGCGATGAATCTGCAAACTTGCAGATTCCCAACCAGCCAAGTGATGGTCTAGAAGAAAAGCTCGATCCTGATGATCCTGCTGTAAAAGATTTGGATGTAAAAGACCTCGATGGGGTTGAAGTCAAGGATTTAGATGATGAGGATTTGGAAAATCTGAACCTGGACACAGAGGATGGGAAAGGAGATGAACTGGACACTCTAGATAATTTGGAAACCAATGATCCTCACCTTGATGATCTTCTGAGATCTGGGGAATTTGATTTGATTGCATACACAGACCCAGACCTTGATGTGGGGGATAAGAAAGGAATGTTTAATGAAGAATTAGACCTTAGTGTCCCCATTGATGACAAACTAGATATCCAGGGCAAGGCAGAAGAACCCATACAGAAAGAACAAGGTAATACAACGGTTGCCCCTGCTGAGACGCAGTCTCCACCAAAGAAATCAGCTACAGAAAATGAAATTAAAACAGAAGTACTTTCCCCAAACACTCAAGAGGAAAAGAAGAATGAAAATGAAAAAGTTGATGGAAATACTGAGTCCACAAGTACTCAACAGGCTGCTGAAGTGGAGTTAAAGGATGGAGAAAAGGCTCCTGCACAGCCTGCTAACCCAGAATTCCCTGACAAAACTGCTGTTCCTGGTCAAGATACAACTGTGCCTAGTCCAGATGCTCAGGGATCTGCTCCACTGCCTGTTCAAGGAGCTGTAAGTTCCTGCAGTATTTCTGGGTCCACCCCAGTCCTCTCAAGTTTGCTGTCCAGTGAGAGCTCTGACAATGCTGACGCAAGAACTCTGGGATCTCCATCTCAATCTCTGCCACCCACACAAATGAACCATGGATCAGGTATTCCACAAACACTCATGACACCTGCTGGACAGATCTTGGAAAACACTTTAAATTCAAATCTGCCCATGGTTCCACGAATGAACCATAATTTTTCTCAAGGGTCACCAAATCCAGGATTTATTCAGGGTCAGTCATCTAATCATAACTTTGGGACAGGTCAGACACCTAATCAGACTGTGGCTGTACCAAACCGTCCTGGTCCCAGTGGCATCTCTGGTCCCCAACAGATGATGCTCCCTCAGCCATTAGCTCAACAACAAAACCGAGAGAGGCCCCTTCTCCTAGAGGAACAGCCACTGCTTCTGCAGGACCTCTTGGATCAGGAGAGGCAGGAGCAGCAGCAGCAGAGACAGATGCAAGCCATGATTCGCCAGCGTTCGGAGCCGTTTTTCCCCAATATTGGTATGTGGGTGTCCTGTTTGTGTTCTGGTTGGTGTTTTAAAAATGCAGCAACAAATAGTTAAATAATCCACAGCACTGCGAGAAGCAGGTAAATATGTAGAGCTTGAAGGTGGCATAATAACAATCAACCTGCCTATTAGGTACAGAGGGAGTATGGAAATGGAGCGTGTAGGTGGAATTCTGAACTCTGTGACAAGGCTCTTCTTGTCATTGCCAGGATCAGGATAACTCTGCTTTACTGATGATGTTTGTGACATCAGCTGTGTCACATACTCTTTTTGTACTTTAGGTTCTCATCACGTAGGGAGTAAATGCATCCTTTTTAAACAAAATTAAGTGATCAAGTAGCTGACCTTTTGATATTTGATCTATCAATTTTATGTTTATGATTGTTTTATGACTTTTTTTGCAGTATTCATTGTGTCACAAGGAAAGGGTTTTTCAAAAGCTGTTATTAACCCACAGTCTAGGCAAAGCCCAGAAATATCACATATACTTCTTCTTGTACTAAAAAACTTTAAGAAAAACTGTGGTTGCTTGATGAATAAAACCTTGCAGTTTGAGTGTTCAAATCAAGACTGCTGCCATCATTTAACTGATAATGGAACACTACATTTTGAGACTTAAGTTGTAACTACAGTGACCATCAAGGCCATTGTCATAGTGCATTAGTGATGCACTAATAGAGTTGCTTCTGTGATAGAGATCACAGAAGCAACTCCTCTTTCTGAGTCTTAAACCTCTAAATAGAATTTATTAATCTCTTGGGTCATTGGTCAAATTTGGTCTAGAGTCCTTTTCAGACTCTCAGACTGACCTGCTTTTGTTTGTATGTTGTGGCTGAAAACAAGGACAGCTATTGCTGAACTAAATTCTCCTACAGGATATGTGAAACTGCTATTAACCTTGAGTATCAAAGTGGGGAAGAGAATTAACGTGAAATAGGAATGCAGTTAATGTTTTACTGAAGATTTACACATGAACTAAATGTAAACAAGTAATTTCCATTTAATAACTTGTAATGTTCAGCTGTGTGATTCACTGCTGCTGTTTTTGTCTTACAGATTTTGATGCAATTACAGATCCTATAATGAAAGCAAAAATGGTGGCTCTTAAGGGGATCAACAAAGTCATGGCACAGAGTAACATGGGGATGCCACCAATGGTCATGAACAGGTAGGCAACACTTAATACCATTCTTTAGGACTACAGAATGTAAAAGGAGATGACAGAGCTCGGGGAAACTGTGTGCAGGAAAAGAAAAAGAATTCTTTCTGTCATGTAGTTCACAGTCTATGCTGACACAGGATTATCTCCTAGGAATAAAGCCAGTGTGGCAGTAGGAGCTATAAAAGGTATTCAGATGCATCACACTTGTGTCCCAGTTGTAATGTCATTGGTCAGCATGGCTTCAGTGTTGATGCTCTTCTTGCTTTCCCCCTTGCTAATTGGGTAGTGACACACCTCCCACGGGTTGTGCTAGAAAACTGGGGGCGGCCATGTGACAGTGGAACCTCATGTTGCAGCAACTCATTTAATGTTGGGTGTAAGTAAGATTTAGCCAAAGTAGTGGAAGTTCTGATCTCTCCTTAAATCCCTTCTGAGGACAAGAGGAGCCATGGACTGTGCAGGCTGCACAATGACTGTCCTTAGGGTAGGTGGGGTGTCCAGGGGCAGGGAGGATCTGTGCCTGTTGTTTTCGTGTGGCCCCTCAAACTGGGTTTTCTCTGTCCAGTGCCCCATGATAATAAATGGCTTACCCAAGGTGTACATTTTCCCAGCTCCAGTTGACTGAGATGGTGACCATGAAATCTAAATGCGTTCAACTGTTTTTCTTTAAATTATAAAATATTAAAATACAATTACAGATATGTGTGTGTGTGTGTGTGTGTGTGTGTGTGTGTGTTTTTCACTGTTCTAGCACAGTAGGTCATATTTACATCATCTCTCTGAAAAATTTAAAATGCAGTAGTTTCAACCAAAAGGCAAAATGCTGTCTGTGTTCCAGATATTGAAAAGATTTGGTACAGAAGTTCAAGTGAATGTCTGTAAAATATTTGGATACTTCGTTTAAGTTGAACATAATAAAGTTGTCTCTCCTAAAATAACTGGTTTACAAGGTTACAATTTCTCTTTCTGTTTATGAGTAGGTTTCCCTTTATGGGTCAGCCAGTGCCAGGGGCTCAGAGCAGTGAAGGCCAAAATCATATGCAACAGGCAATTACACAGGTAATGCAACTTGATATGGGCTTGAAACAAAACTGTTCAATAATGATAACTAGGTTTTGGGTATTTTAGTTGAATCATGATTTAATATCCTTATCTGTTTTACTGAAATTTCTAGGATGGAAGTTTGACACCTCAGATTTCTAGACCTAATCCTCCCAATTTTGGTCCTGGTTTTGTCAGTAAGTAAAGATTTAATGATTTATTGTATGGGTATTTTGGGGGGGTTTTTTCTTCATTCTACAGTTCTGTTTTCTTTAAAATGAACTCTCCATAAATGAATCTTGTCTCTCAAAAAATCATCCTTTCAAAATTGAGTCATTTCATCATTATAATGCCAGGTAATGAAGGGGTGTATAATAAATGCTGTTAATATTCTTTTTCTAGAAGCTATCATCAACAAAACTCTGTAAGGAAAGAGGGAAACAGAAAATTTTGATTTGTGTCAGAGAAGTAATCTATTAACTGGCAGATTGCTGTATCAGAAACCTGGTCTTGGATTGTGCTGCAATATTCTGGGCTCAGTGAGAACAACTCTGTGTTGATGGAATTTTTTATTTCAGAAGCAGAAAGTTTTGCACAGCATCATTGTCATCTGAACAAATACCAGAAAAAGCTTTCCAGGCACTAGTTAGGCAAGCCTGGCTGTGAAGCACAGTTGTTGAAAACAGAAATTTACTGCATTAGCTTTTTGCATTCCATATTTCTGGCTGCCCTAGATCAATTGTGAATCCTAGTCTCTGTAATGAGAAAGATTTATTAGCAGAAATTAAAACTGAGCATATGTTGGGAGAAGAAGACCATGTGTAAAAAAGTGTTCCCATCACTACAAATACTTCACTTGATGTTTGTGAATAAGAAACAGAAGTAAACTCCTTCACATTTTCCAGAAGCTGGAGTAGCAGCAGTGAGTATGCAATAAGGAGCTTTGGCAATATTATCTGTATTAATTACTTGTGGTGAGATTTCACATGGCAGTCAGCATGGCCCCACTCTTGTTGGGTGGTGGTGTGTTCTGAGCACTTGAGTAAATGTGTTTTTTACTTCAGTATTAGTTACTCTTACCTGGAACTCGTTCAAATATCAACACTTTCATGTTTCTCATGTTACTTTCAGTGTTTCTGCTCAATTGTCCCCTCAGTTTTTGGGATTGGTTTTGCAGAATTTTTCCCTGAAAGCACCTTGAGGCTGTAGCCCACCCTGAGTAGGCTGAGTTGAGCTGTTCAGTCAAAGCTGTCACTGACACAGTGACTTGTGGAGTAGAAGGTGGCAGGGTCTGGAGCACGGGGAGGAGTTGGTTATATTGAAATCATGCTGCTGTGTGTTCTCTCTTAAACAAGGATCTTCACAAGGAAGATCTGTGCTTATTCGTGGTGTCCCAGCTCACTGAAAATGGGATCAGGAGACAAATGACACCATCACCTGTGTTCTCTCTTGCTTTCTGTGCGTAGTACAGGCCAAGTGTTATCAGACGTGGTTGTTTTGCCTCCAGAAAAACATCAGAGAGCAATGGACTGCCCGTGGCAGAAAAGCATTTCTCATTTGAAAGAAGAACAGTGTCTCAGTTACAGCCTAAATGGGAGGCATTTATTCTGGGGACAGGAAATGGCACTGGTGCTGAGGGCTGACACTGACAAAGTGGTTTTTACAAAGACAGTTTCTTTCACTTCATGAATATTTGATGGTGTTCATCATTTTAATATTTTTCTTAGAAGTTGTAATAAAAAACAAATTTTGCATGTACAACAGTTTTCTGCCAACACCAGAATTAATCAGGCTGTGTTTCCTGTAAGTTTGTGTCTTTGCTCCCTAATCTCTTTGTATCTGAGTACTTCCAGAGATCTTCCATGTCCCCTCTTCGGTGGCAGGACAGGGAATCACTGGGTTCCATAGCAGTTCTCAAAGCTACATTTGCTCACTGGCAGGTGCATGCTTGCTGCCTCAACAACTGGCTGATATCTCCTGAAATGGACTGTGTAAAAACCGTTTTCTCTCACAAATGCAGTAATTTGGATATCTGTCTCCTTTACTCATGTCACTCCAGGAACAGACTACTTCTTGAAGTACCAAATTCTCTTGTCAAATTTAGTTGAATTCGACCACTAGTTTCTTAAAATGAGGAGGGAACCTGCTGGTTAAACTTGAGTTTTAAAAAGCAGGATGAGAACTCATCTCCTCACCTCCAGGATGAGATCCTATCACACTTCATTTCCCTTCTCTCTAGATGATTCACAAAGAAAGCAATACGAGGAATGGCTGCAGGATACACAACAGCTTCTTCAAATGCAGCAGAAGTACCTGGAGGAGCAGATTGGAGCCCACAGGAAATCCAAGAAGGCTCTCTCAGCCAAACAGCGCACGGCCAAGAAAGCCGGCCGGGAGTTCCCAGAGGAAGATGCAGAGCAGCTGAAACATGTTACTGAGCAGCAGAGCATGGTCCAGAAACAGCTAGATCAGGTAATGACCTGGAATCCAGACTGGTCACCTTGGCACCGAGCTGTCACACTGGTAGTAACTCTTCCCTTTAAATCTTCTGGAAGACACAGTGGAGCTCTGCCTAAAAGAGCCACTCTCTGTTCTGTGTGTGTAACAGCATTGCTCTGGAGTGTAGGTGACACTGGAGCTGCAAAGGAATACTCTGTGGCAAACATGATGACAAAAAGCTGGGTTAGTACTTTGGGAAGAAGGGAATTCCTTGGCAAAAGGACTTGCAGCAGAGTTCCTGGCACCATGCAAAGCAAAAATGAAACATTCAGAGAAAAGTTTTAGCATGCAGAGCTTTGTTTCAGGCTGGAATGAACCTCCTAACCCGAACTTCTTTTTTTACAGTTTGGAAATGTTTTATTGTATCTGTAGTGTTAGACTAGTTTTGTGGTCTGTCTCATTCCTAGATGCTGATCATCAGTATTGTGTCAAGGAATAACACAGGTCAAAGGGATGTCTGGAGGTCTTTTAGTCACGATCAAAGCAGGAGTAGCTTCATGATTAAATCAGGTTATTCAGCATCTTGTCAGTCAAGTTCTGCAAATCTCCAGGGGAAGAGATTTCCCAGCCTCACTGGGCCCCTGTTTCTACATGTAACCACTCTCACTGGGCTTTGTGTTCCCTTTCCTTACATTCAGTACGAATTTCGCATATTGTAACTGTGATAATAGTAAGTGAGGTGAAATGTCTGATTGTTTTGTTAATATGGTTTGCTCACCAGTAGTTAGTGCTGTGTTTCTGAAGACATTTTTTATAGATTATCTGGCATGATTGTCAGGGTCAGCTAGTCCTGGTGAAAATGAAAATGCTTTAGAATTATCCTTTACTAGCATGAAAGAAAAAACTTGGCAGCAGACAGCTTGGAATGAAGTCCTGAGTGATATCTGACCCTTGAGTTCTCACTCCTGTGTTGCTTCAGGACAGAGTATGTACTGGATGGGATATTGGTTGGCTCATCTTTCAGCTGTGTGGAACAGGGATGGAGTGGGTAAATTATTTCTCGTTAATTTTTTTCCCCTTCCACAGTTAATCACAAGTACAAATAAATGCAAAAAAAAAATCCCCTTAACCAATCTTTATTATAAATAAGACAGCGTAATCTTATGGTGGAGTTAGACTGAAGTAACAACTGCTAACCATTACATTGCTGGCAGATCAATTTACTGCCCCATAATTAAGGTTCTCCTATTTGTAATTTTTAAATTTAAGTTTAATCTGTTGCTGGCAGAAGCCATCCACTGCCCCTTTAGCCACTTGTTTAGACCAGTGGTTGATTGATCCACATCCTAAGCAGCATTTTGTTCTGTACCTCATAGGAGCTTAAATGAGGTTTAAAGTACAGTTTTAACCACCTTCTACTGGAAGCAATTTGCCACTCTTTCAAATCAGATCAAGCCATTTTTCTGCAATCAAGCTCCTCTTAGTTCTTGAGGAGTCTGTGGAGAGAGAAAAGAGCTCCTGGATCCCTGTGAGTGGCTAGTGCTGGACACAGGCACGGAGGGCCCGGAGCTGACTGTGCCCCAGGAGCTGATGTGACACAGGGTTATTGGCCAGGCATGGAGCCTCGCAGACACTGCCAGATGGCCCCTGTGGCACCGTGCCTGGCCTCACAGGCTCTGCCCTGCTGAAATCTCCAGCTCAGCTCAGGGCCTCTGGCTGTGCTTGGCCCTGGGCCTTGGACACCTCAGCTCATTCCAGGGGCAGTCAGGGCTCATCCACCCCTGCGGGAGGCTGTGGTGCTTTGGGTGCCTCATGGTGCAGCCCCACAGAGCCAGCACTGCCTTAGTGCTGTAGGACCACAGAGGAGCCCTGGAGCACTGGACCTGTGCAGTGCAGATGGATCCAGGCAGTGGCTCTGTGCAGTGGCTCTGTTTATCCAGCAGTGTCAGTGCCAAGGCAGAGCTCATAAATCATCTTGGAGCTGGGATTATTGGGTAAATAATCTGACGTGTGTCCTGTGGCATCACTGTTACCCTGAGCTTTCTGTCTTAGTCCTTGCTTCAGCTAAAGGAGAGGGCTATCACACAATTATAGAGCTTTTCTATCCCTACTTAAGCTGAGGAATTCATAATCGAATGAACAGAAGTGAGGAGAGATTTTCCATAATGTATGTATCATCAACCAAATTTTTGGATTGCAAATCCTGTTATTTTTTTAGAGGCAGGTTTAGCTGGGTCCCTGCAGTGTTTCTGAAAGGTTTCCGCTCGTCATGTTGACAGTGTTGTGTCCTTCCCTCAACTTCCCCTGTTTGCCTGAACTACAAGGCATAACATGTGGTGTCCGTGTTGAGTTTATTTTGGTCTTAAAATTTTAAATTTTCGAACACCAGTTGCAATTTTCATCTGACGTGAGATATTTGACAACCTGTCTGTGAACAAATGGGAATATCCATCAGTGTTCCTGCAAACTTTTCCTTTCTAGATACATCTTTTTAAAATGTTGCTGATGTGTGAACATCATCCATCTCACTGTTTCCCTTTTCCTGTCCCCAACTGTTTGTATCCTGTGCACGGATGATAAGATCTGTAGGACAAGGATCACTGCTGGTTTAGGATTGTATATTCTCTAGCACAGTGCAGTCTTGGTGTGTAATTAGAACTTTGAGGTGCTGCTGCTTTGTCTGAAGTCTTGGACTTGGGTGTATTTCTAATGAAATAATGGCTGTTTATCATTAAAAGCACTGCAGAAATGCTGGTTTGGCCTGAGGTTCATTGTCCCCTAGAATTACGGTGGTGAGTTACATGGTTTGTGCTGCTTCCACAGCCAGTTGGTGGTGCAGAGGTGAATAATGACTGTTTCAATGTTTAGATCCGGAAGCAGCAGAAGGAGCACGCGGAGCTGATCGAGGAGTACAGGATCAAGCAGCAGCAGCAGCAGCAGTGTGGGATGGCCCCACATTCCATAATGCCAGGGGTCCAGGCCCAGCCTCCCATGGTTCCAGCAGGAACAGCACCAGCAATGAATCAGCAGAGCTTCCCCATGGTGGCACAGCAGCTCCAGCATCAGCAGCATGCAGTGGTGATCCCTGGGCAATCCACCCCCACCAGGATGCCAAATTTATCCGGATGGCAGCCTGCAAGCGCCCCTGCAAGTCACATTTCCATGAATCCAGCAAGGATGCAGCCTCCAATGACACCATTGCCAATTACTCCTGGTGCACCAGCTCCTGTGCCTGGCCCAAATGCAGCTGCACAGTCAGGGCCACCCCCACGGGTGGAGTTTGAGGACAACAACCCTTTCAGTGAGAGTTTCCAGGAGCGGGAGCGGAAGGAGCGCTTACGGGAGCAGCAGGAGCGGCAGCGCATCCAGCTGATGCAGGAGGTGGATCGACAGAGAGCTCTGCAGCAGAGGATGGAGCTGGAGCAGCACAGTATGATGGGGCCTGAACTGAATAACAAAACATCTTTATCTCAGATACCTTTCTTCAATTCTGAGCTGCCTTGTGATTTCATGCAGACCCCTCGGCCCCTGCAGCCGTCCCCACAGCAGCAGCAGCAGCAGCAGCAGCAGCAGATGGGGCAGATCCTGCAGCAGGGTGCTGTGACCTCCCCTCCTGCTGCCAATTTCATGCAAAGCACAGAGCGAAGGCCAGTGGGACCTGCAGCTTTTGGACCTGATGCATCTGCTGTTCCAGGCGGAGCCCCCAGTTTCCATAATGTAAAACAAACTCATGGGAATCTCACCGGGGCTGCCTTCTCGCAGAACCAGGTCAGGCCTCCGTTCCCTTCCGCGGTCCCTTCGTCTCCAGTGCTGGGGAGCAGTGCCCCGTGTGGGTCAGACACTGGTGTGCCCCAGGCTGCAAACATCCCTGTATCAGGCCAGTCTCTCATCCAGCTGTACTCTGACATAATCCCAGAAGAGAAAGGCAAAAAGAAAAGGACGCGGAAAAAGAAAAAGGACGATGATGCCGAGTCCATAAAAGCCCCATCCACTCCACACTCGGATATCACTGCACCATCAACCCCAACCATTTCTGATGCTACCTCCACCCCCACAGTGAACACCCCCAGTGAGCCACGGCACCAGGACGAGCAGGAGTCTGTGGAGCTGGCAGGCCCCTCGACATCCAACACAGGAGAGAGCCAGAGCTCCCCAGAGCTGGAGGGGAAGCTCCCCAGCAGCAGCAGCGTGTCCCAGAAACAGCCCGGGGGGAATGCAGAGGCTGAAAGCAGCCTCCAGGAAGTGAAACTGGAAAAGGCAGAAACTGATCAATGCTCAGGTCAAGCTGAGGCTAAACCAGAAAATCCAAGCAGTATTAAGGTGGAGGAGGACAAGGTCACCTCGCAGCCAGTCTCAGCTCCGAGTCCAGCCCAGCCACCCAGTGCTCCGGCAGCCAAAGGGGAGTCAGGGAATGAGCTGCTGAAACATCTGCTAAAAAACAAGAAATCCTCTTCTCTTCTAAATCAGAAACCAGAGAACAGTGTCCGAGCAGAAGAAGAGGCTTCTGGGGATAAAAAGTTAGCAGAGAAGCAGAGTCCAGCTGAAGGAATGGTGAGCCTGGTACTGGTTCTTTTACACTGTGGTCAGCAGCAGTCCAGCCTGGTCTGTGCCTTACTGTGCTCATGTGGGGACATAACCTACCTGTATGAGGGTGGAGGAAACAGCTCTAAGGAACTTTGGCCTCTTTCATGCTTTTTCTTCACAAGTAAATCACCTGTGTTGAAAAAAGAATAGATTTTAATAAGGCTTCTTAGGTCAGCCTATTCAGAAATCACTAAAATGCAAAAAAAGGTATTACCCTACAGCAAATTGTCTTTAAAAAATACCACTTCCTAATATTAAGGCAGGATTTTACAGTAATATTCCAAATTACTCACTGGTATGTGTCTGTACAGAATTTGGTGTGTCTGGGTGCTCCTTTCTCCTGTGACTACACCTGAGTCATCTGATTTATTAATTTATAAGGTCTTTAAAAACAGACCTAAAGAAAAGTGCTGTCTGTGGAGGTAGCATACATTTTGCACTTAAACTTGTTTGTCCTTTCATTGCAATCTTAATCTCTACTTCTGGGTTTTGACTGCCTAAACTCTAAATTCATTCTTAAAACAAAATTTAAATGAATTTAAAAGGAATAAACTTTCATAAAAGTAAAGGTAATAGTGAGCAGCAGGTAATTAAGTGTTAAAGATCCACAGTTAAAGCACATGATAGGAGTATTAGAAGACAGGTGGGAGGGGTCATGTAGAGCTGTTTAAAATAATAATGGATTTTAAAAAAAATTTCTTTCTTTGTGCTCGCCTCTCCCCTTGTAGCATTAGATTCCCATTTTGATCCCTTTTACCCAGCTATGCTTCCATGGGAGGAAGGGCATTGCACATTTGTACTGGAAGTATTTGAGCAAGTGGTACAATCCAGAAATGTTTCACAACATTTTTTTGTTCTAACCTCATGCTTTTCTTCTACCACCAAGTCTGACTTTCATGAGGCCCTCGTGAACATCTCCAAGGTTTCATGCACACGTAATTGTATTTTAGGGGGTATTCAAAAGAGAATGTTACTGGCCTGTGAGTTTTTAATGATGTTTTCAGATGTCAGAGGTGTTAATGGGAGGTCATAATTCTGTCTGTAGGGACAGTTTAGCAGTTCCACCTGCCAGTAGAATACACTTGGTTACCAGTGAGATTTATTACTCCGTGCCTGTGCAGTAAATCAGAGTGAACTGTGTATTAACATGTCAAAAATTGTGCTGCACTTCCTTTTTCCACACAGCAGGCTGCAGGAGCCCAGATGCAAGGTGCATTTGGGTGCAGTAGCAGCCAGCTCCAGAGAACAGATGTAGGACCTGAAACCAAGAAGCAGAGAAACAAGCGGGCTCAGAGGACGGGAGAGAAGGCAGCACCTCGGTCCAAGAAAAGGAAAAAAGAGGAAGAAGAAAAGCAGGCTGTCTATCCTAATGCAGATACCTTCATCCAGCTGAAACAGGTGAGTGTGCAGGGGCTGGGAAGGGCAGTCCAGAGGCCTGGAACAGTGGGTTTCTCCCAGTGTAAGTGAAGGTGATACTTAAGTAGGATTTTGAGCGCAGGGTGGGAAAAATGTGAACTTCCAAAACATGAGGGAATTTAAAGTTGGGGTTGTTTAATTTTGGAAGGTGGGCTGACACGGCAGGGTGTCCCAAAGCCACAGAGTTCCTGTCAGCTCTGGCAGCCTCTGGATGAGCTGGCAGGGAGCTGGAGCTGAACAGGGGACCAACATTCCTTAACAGTCCTCTGACAGTTTCCTGACAGTGGATAAATTCCAATTCTACTTTTAAATTAGAAACCACTCTACTGACTGGAGATTTGCAGTGTTCCGTTATACTTAATTTCAACCTTTCTTTTTCTTTTAATACAGCAACTTTCTCTTCTGCCTTTGGTGGAACCAATAATTGGAGTGAGCTTTGCACACTTTCTCCCCTATGGCAGTGGCCAGCTAAATGGTGGAAATCGACTTGTGGGAAGTTTTGGTAGTGCTACTCTAGATGGGGCTTCAGATTACTACTCCCAGCTCATTTACAAGGTATGGTTTTAATCTGGATTTCTGTTGTATGCTCTCTATGGGAAGTCCATGATATTATTACTTCTAGTCAGAGTTCTTGCGTTTTATGCAGCCAGAAGAAAAATAACCTTCTATGGCTAGACTAGATAGTGCAAAACTGTCACCATTGTTTTACTCTCTGAAAGTGGATATTGGTTCTGGAAACTGTATTGTTGTAAACTAATTAAGAACTACTACTCTTTAAACAGATGGATGCTAAATAATGAAAATTGTAATTATAGTTTTGTGGAGCAGAAAAGACTGAATTCTTGGTACTTTGTAAAGTCATTGAAAGCATTAAAGCATTTATTAATGTGAAATAAATAAGAAATAGACTTTTTCTTATTTGCCCACCAAGCCCTAGCTAAGAACCTGGGAACTCTGAACAAATAGACTATTTGTTGCTGAGTTAATAACCCACAGCATTTAAAACTCATTCTTTGAGATCACAGTGGCAATACTGGGAGGGCAGTGGATACTGAACAGACAGAATCAAATTTGCTGCCTGGATACCCTAATATAAAAACCTGTTAAAACCAGTGGTGTTTTCTCCAGCCTTACACAGTGCGTAAGCTGAGAATGGGACTTACAGAAATAGTTGTTGTGATCAAAAGTAAGTAATGAGGATTGACTTTGTGGGTGTGACTGCAGCAACAACAGATACTGCAGTCCTCATCTAATTTTCATTTAAAATATGGGCAGTTGAATAAACTGGTGAGAAGTAGCCCAGAGTATGAACTTGCTGAGTATCTGCTGCTCCATGGTAGCTGCTTCAGTGACAGCTCATCCTGTGCTGAACGTGAGGCAGCTTCCCCTTCAGGGACACCTGGGGAAGTGACTTGTTCTGGTGCTGGAGAGTCCCTGTGGAACAGGTCTCTCAGCATGGAGTTGGAACCTTTGCTGGAACTGCAGAAACTCGTTTGAAACTCTTCCTTTGTGCATTTTTGTAAACAGTTCAGCCACGTCATCTTTAGGTAATGCATTTGGCAGTGTTCACTCACATGAACTATTTCTCTGATATCACTGATACAAGAAATGCCAGTCGTTGTGTCTTGTACAGCAGATAGCTTTCTGTCACACGCTTGGGTATCAGCTGTGGCTGCTTATCAGCTCCACATCTGGGTGTAAGTCTGTGAGTGGGTTACATTGTCTGGTGGTGGAACAAGGCCTGTTGTGTCCCTGTGTCCCATGCTGATTGATGGTTCTCTAATCCCTGTCATGCAGCAGAACAATCTGAGCAATCCCCCGACCCCGCCGGCCTCCCTCCCTCCCACGCCGCCGCCCGTGGCCTGCCAGAAGCTGGTCAATGGCTTTGCCACCACGGAGGAGCTCGCTGGCAAGGCTGCAGTGCTGGGAGGCCACGACGGTAAGGCTCGTGTGTGCTGCTTCTGTGAAGTCAGTCCTCTTTTAGCAAATGGCTGAAACAGATTTTAGAATCACAAAATACTCTTGAGTCGGAAGGGACCCACAAGGATCACTGAGTGCAGCCCCCAGCCCTGCGCAGGACACCCCCAGCAATCCCACCTTTGTGCCTAAGAGTGTTGTCCAAATGCTCTTGGAGCTCTGTCAGGTTTGGTGCTGTGACCACTGCCCTAGGGAGACTGTTCAGTGCCCAGCCACCCTGTGGGTGGAGAACTTTTTTTCTGATATCCAACCTAAACTTCCCCTGACACAACTTCAGGCCATTCCCTTATGTCCCTTCACTGGTTGCCACAGAGAAGAGATCAGTGCCTGCCCCTCTGTCCCCCATCATGAGGAAGCTGGAGGTTGCTGGGAGATGTCCCCTCAGTCTCCTCCAGGTTACCTCCTAGGATGCTTCTCAGTTGCAATACTCCTTTATAAAACCAAAATGCCCAGACTTTTCAAGGTTGTAATCATTACTAGCCAGCAATATTTTGCACCAGTATAGTGTCAGGTGTTGGTGCCTTTGCCTTGTTCCTGTTCAGAAACATGTTGAGAGCTAGACACACTCAAGAAATAAAAACCTTAAGATCAGTTTTTTGGGTCCAGTTCAAATGAGTGGCATGAGCTCCTTGGTTGAGTGAGCTTGAAGCAGCCTATGCAGAATGTGTGCAGTCAGTATTATTTCCTGATGCTTATGATTTGGACAGTTAAATTCGTTTTCTATTCTTTAAACTGGCTCTTTGTGAAGACTATTCAGTAATAAAAATCCTTTTTTTCACACCCCTTTTCCTTTGTTGATACAAAATTCTTGATTTTTTGTAGTTAGTGGGGTTTTAAAGTAAACAAACATCCCCTCATAGTGGCAGAAGGCACACTCAAAAGCCTTTCAAGCTCTGTTTGCTCAAAATTTGCAGGTTTGTAAAAATGGAAGTTAATCCTGAATGGCCACAGTTTTTTGAACTCCCCAGTGTCTGAGGGTGGTGTCACCATCAGGCCCCACCCACACCCAGCAGGCAGCATGTCTGTCACTGCAAGAGCTGTCCAGATGTCTCATTGTGCTGTGCCTTTCTGGTTTCAGTTACCAAAGCTCTGGGGCCAAAGCAGTTCCAGTTGCCTTTCAGACCACAAGATGATTTACTAGCCAGAGCAATGGCTCAGGGCCCCAAAACTGTGGATGTTCCTGCTTCACTTCCAACACCACCTCACAACAACCAGGAAGAGTTAAGGTAGGTTTTCCTTGCCATCTTCAAAAAGGTATTTGGAGCAGATCCTCTGATCTTTCAGTGGATGAGACTGTGAAGGTGTGGAGAAACAAAATCCTTTGTGCACAGCCACAGAAGGGCAGAGAATTGAATGGGATCATTTTAACTCCTAGCATTCCATGTGCAGAGAGCAGAATAGTCAATTAGGTGATATCAACCATTGCTAGACTCTAGATTCTGTTAAACTGTTAGGAGTTACTTACTTCGATCTCTTACACAAATGGGTGTTTTTCCTTGAGCAGTGTGGTGCTGTAGTGACAGGTGACTGCTGTAGCAGCAGCAGGATTGTGCAAAAGCCAGCCTGAAGCTGCACAGCTCCACTCAGTTTCCCAGGTGAGAAACTGGCTGGCTCATGAGTCTCCCTGCAGAGATCTTGCCATTTGCCTCCCCAAAACATGGGTGTCTGTGAAACACTGGAAGCCCGTATGTGGACAAAGGCCAGACAGTTTAAATACTTAAACTGTTAAAATATTAAAACAGTTCAATTATTAAATGCACATTTTTTACCTTGGTAGATAGAGCCATAGGGAACAGAGGGTTTGGCTTTGTTAGTGTCTTTGTTTTTCTTCATGGATCTTTCCCAAGAAATGGAATATGTGTGCAATGGAATATTTGATACTCAGAGGTGATGGCCAGCCACCTACCTGTGTTCCATGGCCAGTAGCAACAAGCAAGTTCATTTTAGTTCCCTGACATGATTTATAACTTTGGCTTACCAAAAGTTTAGTCCATTTCCAAAACGGCTTTTTTGGGTTTTGTTCCAGGGTTCAAGATCACTGTGAGGACAGGGACACTCCTGACAGCTTTGTTCCTTCTTCCTCTCCTGAAAGTGTGGTGGGAATGGAGATCAGTCGCTACCCAGACCTGTCGGTTGTAAAGGAAGAGAACCCAGAGCCTGTCCCATCTCCCATCATCCCCATCCTACCCAGCACATGGGAAAGGTGAGGCTGCAGCAGAGTGAACACCTGCAGCTAGGATTGTTTTTCTCTCTATTCCCATAAGTGTAGCATTAACGTGCTGTATTCTGTTTTATTGTCAGGTTCAGAAGCCAAAAGGAATTACATAAAATCAGAACCCAGTTCAGGAGCGTTACCTGGTTCTGGCTTCTTCTCCTCCCAGCTGGGACCATCCCAGAATGGTCCTAAATCTGGCCTTATCTCTGTAGCAATTACTTTACATCCCACAGCTGCTGAGGTAAAAGGAATAAGCCTGTATTACATACATAGAGCACAACAACAGTTAATTTGGTTTATATACAGTGACTCTGAGGGGGTTACAGTGCAATAACACTGCTGTTGTAATCTTCTAACAGTTTGTATCTCTGCTGTCTGAACTGCTTGCCAGATGTAAACAAAGGTTTGTTTTTATTACTGTTTTTAGAACATCAGTAGTGTTGTAGCAGCATTCTCCAACCTGCTCCATGTCAGAATTCCCAACAGTTACGAGGTCAGTAATGCTCCAGACATCCCATCCTCCATGGCAGCCACCAACACTCACAGAGGGAACCCACCCATGGAGTACAGGCAGCACTTGCTCCTGCAGGGTCCCCAGGCAGGATCCATGGCACCTGCCAGGATCGTGGGGCCCTATGGACTGAAGCAGCCCAATGTGCCATTCCCTGCCAACAGCAACGGTGAGTGGGCTTTAACTTCCAAGTGTTCAGTACCAGGCTTCAGCTGAGTCAGTACTGATGCCTCATAAATCCATGCTTGAGAATTCACTGATTCTTGTTCCAAATAAAACTTTTCTCTTCTTATGTGATCATGTGGATGCTCCTGGATTTAACCATGAGTTCTCATCCATCTCTGATTTCCATTGTCTGTTTACATCACTGTCACTGAGGCATTTCTCCCCTAATTCCTAACATTATTAGGGGTTTTTTTGTCCAGTCTGGTTTTAAATATATCACTCAGAAAGATTGTTCCTATGCTGGAAAGTTTGACATGGTTTTTTAAGCCTGTATTACTGTGTTAGTTTATTTTGTCATTTTTTTTACACAAGAATGTGTTTTTGCCTGGTTGACACAGCTGTTTTAGGTCTTATTTATACAATTTATCTATCAGGTCAAGTTTTAAAGCCCTTATTCCGTGCTCTGTCCAGCAGGGTGACAGTGTAGACCAGTGAAGAATACTGTGATCTCTGATAAATTTGGTTTGCTCTGACAGATAATCTGTTCCCTAGGTCTGGCTGGCTACAAGGATCACAGCCAGAACATGGCAGAAGGCTCAGCACTGAGGCCTCGCTGGTGTTCCCACTGCAAGGTCGTGGTTCTGGGCAGTGGTGTGAGGAAATCCTTCAAAGACCTGCCCTTCCTCAAACAGGTCAGTGCTGGGGTGCCCAGGGCAGGGCCCTGCACTCAGCTGGGGCTGGCTCCTTAAAGCAAGGGATGGCACAAAGTCCTGCTTGTCCTGCCAGCCTAGAGCACTTCACCTTCCTGTGTAGTCCCCCTTCCTTGTGTGTCCTAATCCAGGGTGGGACATTCAAGCACATTTGTAGTACAGCTAAAAAATGGCCAAGTTGTTGTTACTTATACAAAATGAATTTCAGTACATTTCATAAAACGAGTCCCATCTTCTCAAAGCTCTGCTGCCAACCTCCTTCCCTGACCTCTGCAGGGACCTCAGTTCAAAAAAGTCTCATTTGTGAGGCAGCCATGTTGCTGTGTCAGGAATTACTGTAAGAGCAGGAATAGTTGCACTCCTTTTGGGCAGATATCAGATTTCAGTTGCAATCTCTTATCCTTATGCTGGGAACTGTCATTCCTTCAAAAACTGCCAGTGCTCTTCAGTGACCAGGAGGTGACTACACCACAAAGACAGAGCTAGAACTTGCATAGAGTAAAGGGTTCATGCAGGCAGGAATGCACTGAGTTCCCAGTAAGGTTTTGCAGATGGATCAGAAGATAAAACAGTGTGATCTGGCTTTGATTAGGCTGAAATGAGATATTCTTTTGCCATCTAAAGATAAAAGAAAATGGATTTTGCTTTGCAAGAGTGCCTTTGGAGCAGATGGGTGCATGGTGTAGAATGCTTTATTTTGATTGTTAAACTTCTGTGAAAGGCAGGAAATGCTGAAGAACAAGGGTGTAGGTGGTGGTAACGTTAGATCTGTCAAATAATCAAGTATTTATATCACAGCAACTCTCATTATTTCACAAATGTTCTACAAATGAAAGAGTTTCCAGCCAGATTGGAAGACTTGTTTCATTGCACTTACTATGTGAAGAAAAGTATTAAAATGCACTTCTTTCACTCTTCTGTGTTTGATTCCCAGGATTCTCAAGAAGGCTCAGATAAAATGAAGGACATTGTATTCTGTAGCAACAACTGCTTTGTTCTTTATTCAGCAGCTGTGCAAGCAAAAAACTCAGAGAACAAAGTAAGTATCAAACACTGGCAGACCCGAGTGAGCTGAAATTATTGCAGCTGTTTGTTAGAGAACAGAAATGGGCCAAGGGGGAAGCTTGCACTTCATTTGAGAGGTTTATAAATTAATTGCTCTTATATTCAGACACTGAGATTCTGAACCAACAGCATGAAGTAAAAATCATATTTACAGAACTTTGTGCCTGACAGATGAGTGGCACCACCTTTGGCTGCTCTCACAGGCTTTGATGATGCAGTCTCAAAAAATCAGTCATTTAAGTTCTCTGGGCATTGTAAATTAACCACAGTGTTTTTAAGGGGTATAATCCTGCATTTTGATTTGGCTTATACAGTTAAAAATAAAGTTACAGCTGTGAAAATAATTGAGCAGCAAGTTTGTAAAAAGTTTCATTTGTTCATTGTAACTGGGAAAATAGAATCCTGTTCCCTGACTTTATTTGGGTGAAGCTGCCATTTTAAAGCACTGATAACCAAAACAACAGTAAGGAGCCTGTGAGCTGACATTGACCAGGAAAAGGAAGTTCTTATTACTGGAGAAGTACATCAGCAGTTCATTTAGCTGCAGGTGGAACTTGGCCAGGGAATTTTCTCAGGTGGTTCCAAATATTCTGCTGTAGTTCTTTACCTGCAGACACTGCAAGGGGTGTCCAACACCTGAGAGAAACAGGACATCGTTCCTTGTTGTGTCAGGGGTCAGAGGAAGGTGAACTTGAATTTTTCTAATTATTTAATCATTAAAAGTGAAATAGTCTTCACTGAAGACTGAATGATCCTGCTGAGTTCCTCACAGTTAAAATTTTTTGAGTACTTCTTTTAACTAACTTGTCTACTGCTGTTTCTAGATCAAATGTACCTTTTCCTCCCAAACCATTGGATAGAACAGGCTGTGTCCTTCAAGCTTTACCTAATTAATGTGTTCTTAAAGTCCTGTATAGACTGTGTAGTTTGAAGCCTTCCTTCAAGTGCATCCTACTTACTTTCTCAGAAGGAATTGAATTAAAAAACTGCAACCCAGGAGAAGATAACTCTGTGTACATCCATATCCTTTTAGTGTCCCATGTAGCTCATTTTCAGTTGTGTATAAACAGGGCAACATTTTTCTACAAATGCAGCAGCATGTACCTAATTAAGTTAATTAAATGTCATGTTCAACCTCTTGATCCTTTAATTTACTCTTTCAAGATTAATCACACAAACCACCTTAAGCACTTCATAATCTAACCTTCCTTTGTTGTTCTTGTTTTCTCTTAGGGCTTTTTGGTTTGTTTTTTTTGTCACAAATCTCTGCAGGTATAATTCTTGTTTACTGTGACTGAGTAGTTTTAAGTCCTCAAGTTGTATCTAATCCAGAGCCCTGCTGGAATTCCTCCTCACTTGTTCCCCAGAAAAAAATACATGGCATTAATTTTAAATTTTCCACTTCTACCAAATACCAGATTCTTACACTTTAAGTTAGTTCTGTGACCCATATTTTAAGGTTACTTTGTGTTGTAACAAAACTTTCTAAGAATCCCTAAGAACTAAAGCTGGCAGTCAACTCACCAAGGGCAATTGAGTAATTTTGCATTCAGAACCTGGACAAAGGATTATTTGTGCTTTCTCTCATGTATTAAAGGGGCACCATGTTCTAGGTACGCTGGGAGAATTCCATGCTCCAAACCCTGGTCCAAGCTGTGATAACATGGTCAGGATAATTTCCATCTTTCTCTACTTCTACATCTTGATTTCAGGCAGTTGGAGAAGCTTCTCCCATACTGAACTGCCCATGTTTTTGGGTTCTATTTAATGATGAACAAGTTTGGGGTCTTAAAGAGTTTTCTGTTGATCATCAGGAATCGGTCCCAACCCTGCCACAGTCGCCGATGAAGGAGAGGCCGCCCAAAGCATTCCATCAGTACAGCAACAACATCTCCACTTTGGACGTTCACTGTCTGCCTCAGCTGCAGGAAAAGGTTTCCCCACCCTCATCACCCCCCATCATGTTCCCCCCTGCGTTTGAAGCAGCCAAGGTGGAGGCAAAACCAGATGAGCTGAAGGTAACGGTGAAACTCAAACCCAGGTTAAAAGCAATACACAGCAGTCTGGAGGACTGTCGGCCTCCCAGTAAGAAATGGAAAGGGATGAAATGGAAAAAGTGGAGCATTCAGATTGTGATTCCTAAAGGATCATTCAAACCTCCTTGTGAAGAAGAAATAGATGAATTTCTTAAAAAACTGGGCACAACCCTTAAGCCAGACCCTGTACCTAAAGACTATAGGAAATGTTGCTTCTGTCATGAGGAAGGTGACGGATTAACGGATGGACCAGCAAGGCTTCTCAACTTGGATTTAGACCTTTGGGTCCATTTGAACTGTGCTCTTTGGTCTACAGAAGTCTACGAGACACAAGCTGGTGCCTTAATAAACGTGGAACTCGCACTGCGGAGAGGCCTGCAGATGAAATGCATGTTCTGTCACAAAATGGGCGCCACCAGCGGTTGCCACAGGTTAAGGTGCACCAATATTTATCACTTTACCTGTGCCATTAAAGCACAATGCATGTTTTTTAAAGACAAGACCATGCTTTGCCCCATGCACAAACCAAAGGGAACTCACGAGCAGGAGCTGAGTTACTTCGCGGTGTTCCGGAGGGTGTACGTGCAGCGCGACGAGGTGCGGCAGATCGCCAGCATCGTCCAGCGCGGCGAGCGCGACCACACCTTCCGTGTGGGGAGCCTCATCTTCCACGCCGTGGGCCAGCTGCTGCCACAGCAGATGCAGGCCTTCCACTCCTCCAAAGCCCTCTTCCCCGTGGGGTACGAGGCCAGCCGGCTGTACTGGAGCATGAGGTACGCCAACAGGCGCTGCCGCTACCTCTGCTCCATCGAGGAGAAGGACGGGCTCCCGCTCTTCGTCATCAAGGTGGTGGAGCAGGGCCACGAGGATCTGGTTCTGACTGACACAACACCTAAAGGTAAATTGTGTGAACTAAGATGATGAATTTGTGGCTTTGCTATTCATTGTGGTACTGCTGATTCCTGCGGTACAGCACTTGTTTGAAGCAACTGTTCTAACATAATGTTCGTAGTGAGCTTCCAGGACCCATTTTTAATACCTTGCTGTGAAGACTGTGAACACCTCTGAAGAAACTGTATAAGCTGCAGATCAGAAGAATTGTTCCAAGTTCACAGAGGAGACACAAGATAGAGTGTTGAAAACGAACTAAAACAGTAGGGAAGTTAGCACAGTTATCATTTCATGAAAAGTGGCTTTGTTTAAACACAGAGCCACTGCTCAGTTATCTTCATATCAGGTGGGCTCGTTAGGGAGCTCTGAAAACAACTGAGTGACCATGTCCTCAGGGTGGGTAATGCCTCTGAGGGTGTCCATAAACATAGGGGTAGGTCTTGGAAATTGGCTCATGGATGTCCTGGAGGCCTCTAACCCTGGGTCTCAAGGCCTTGGTGCTGTGGGTAATGATACCCTCACAGAATGGACACTGACTACAAACAGTGGAAATAGAATATATATTGAGTATTTTCAGAAAATCGTACTTCTGCAGGATTTCTCAAGAGAAACCTGTCCGTGTGTTTTTGTCAGAGGACTGAAAGTTTCCATGCTGAGAACACTGAAAGCCTCATTTCTGAGAATGAGGGTGAAGAATCAACAGTGTGTTTTTTTTAGGATTTGTTAAATCCCAAAAATTAGCAACTCAACAAATCATTCTCCACTTCACTTTTTAGATCCTGGCCTGTTTGTATAGGCAGTCAAAGACAAACACTTTCTCAGTGCTGGATTCTGGTTCCCATAACCTCAGGCATTTGCTTTAAAACCAAGTGCAATAGTTTTTATTTTTTTGATCACTGTAATTCTCTCCCAATGGTTGTGTAGGTGTGTGGGATAAAATCCTGGAGCCCGTTGCTTCTGTTAGAAAAGAATCTGAAATGCTCCAGCTGTTCCCCGGCTATCTGAAGGGTGAAGACCTCTTTGGTTTGACAGTCTCTGCAGTGGCCAGGATTGCAGAATCGGTGAGTTCACCACCCCAGTTCCTGCTGGATCATCCCACTGGCTGGATAGACACACGAGAAGGGGAACAGAAAGTGTGGAAGAGTAAACATTTCGTTACACATGTAATTAAACACGTAATTATTTGGGTTTTTTTTCTTTCTCTCTCTCTTTTTTTCTGCAGCTGCCAGGGGTTGAGGCCTGTGAGAACTACTCTTTCCGCTATGGCCGAAACCCCTTAATGGAGCTTCCTCTTGCCATCAACCCCACGGGCTGTGCCCGTGCCGAGCCTAAAATGAGTACCCATGTCAAGAGGTTTGTGTTAAGGTATTTTGTTTTAATTTCACATAGTACAGCCCAGGGTTTATAGGCTGCTTTAGGGTTATTTGTGCTTTCGTCTGCTGCTTACAAACCCTGTCGTCCTTGGCTGTGAATGTGCATGCCCCAGTCAGAGGAACTGCTTTGTGTCTCCGCTAGCTGGCTTTAAGTGTCTGTATGTCTGAGAGGATTTTTATTGGGTTTCCTGGCTGTTTTCAGAGAAATCTTCAGTTTTTCTTGTATTCTTTCCTGTTACATGCCCAATTCCTACAGGCCTCACACCTTGAATAGCACCAGCACATCGAAGTCCTTTCAGAGCACAGTCACAGGGGAGCTGAACGCGCCTTACAGCAAACAGTTCGTCCATTCCAAGTCCTCTCAGTACCGCAAGATGAAAACCGAGTGGAAATCCAACGTGTACCTGGCTCGCTCCCGCATTCAGGTCAGCTCCAACTTCAGGAAATGGATAGTAAAAAAATTACCTATGTTTTTGTTAATATCTGTTTTACAGCTAAATTTTGTAGATGTCATATTTTATATATAAATATTTATCCAAATCCAGATGAAAATTTGAAACTAAACCTATTGCAAAATTCCTTCCACTCTTCGTTCCAAAATTCACAGATTTTACGTGGCACATCAATTGGACAGATTTACCTTAAGTAAGATTTCTTTCTAAATACTGTAAATATCTTAAAAATTCATTTGTTTTGGTCATCTAGAAAATCACTTTTTTTTAAGTTTTGGAGTGGTTTATTGTTTGGTTTTTTTAGCTTATTCCTCAAAGCTGTAGTAAAACTTAATAAAAATAGAAATACACTATTGAGTGGAAGCATGAGCTTCTCAGGCCAAGCTGATGAAGTGGTACAAGACCAGCAGGAAGAGCTCAGTACTTGTTTGCTTTCATAAGAGTATAAGATCCATTGCTTTGTGTGGTGCTGCTGGTTTGCGCCACAGTCTGTTCTGGAAAAGCTTTGTCACTAATCTTGGCCGTGTGTGGGCACAGTTGTTATTTATTTCAGGCTGGACTTCACCGTGCCTGGGTTCCTCTCAGGTGTCTCTGGTCTAGCAGGACCCACTTTTATTTCTCAGTGAATTTTTAACCTTTACACAGTCAGTGTCAGAGGGGTAAGACCAGCTTTCTCTCCGAGACAGCAGCCGAGTTTTCTGGGATCTGTGCGAGGCTGGATTCTGCACTGGGGCTGTCACTGCATCAATTATTTATCAGTGCTGCTTCTCTCTCTCCCCTTTCCACTGCTGGTTTGGGGCATGGTGAGGAACACAGTGTGAGTGTGAGGTTATTAACTCTGAGTGTACTTTCTGTAGGGCCTGGGCTTATATGCTGCTCGAGACATTGAAAAGCACACAATGGTCATTGAATATATTGGGACAATTATCCGGAATGAGGTAGCAAACAGGAAGGAGAAGCTCTATGAGTCTCAGGTAAGGGTGTTTGTTCATTCTCTCTTCCCCCTTCCCTATTCAGACAATGACAGAACAAATGCTGTTCTGCCTGATGAATTCAGGTCCCCTGATTTGTTTTCTGCTGTGCCATAAATGCAGATAGGCTTAAAATAGAACCAGTGGTTGTTATCAGAGTATTTCAATGTTTAATAAATCTCACAGCACCCTGGCCAGGTAGGGAGGACATATCCTCTGTTCCAGAGGACCTCTGGCAGACCTGTCAGGACCTTAGGTTTAATGAGAACTTCTTAAATTTAAAGCCACTTCCTTTGTGTAACTTGATGGCATTGTAACAGTTCATGCCTCTTTGGGAAGCAGTCAAATATCTCGCATGAAAGGCAGTAGGAAGCTCTTAGGGAAAATGGAATTGTCCAGATGTTCATGTTTATGACCCATCATCCCTCACAAACCCATGGGGACACAGGCAGTACATGACAGTGCTTTCCCTCGTGAGCCAGTGGGCAGTGCCTGATCTGGAATGCAGGAGGCACTGGGAGCTGGCCCATGTTGTTGGTTCATCCCTGGCAATGCAGTCAAACCTTACCAGAGTCCTTGTGCCACTTGTGTCTTTCAGAACCGTGGCGTGTACATGTTCCGCATTGACAACGACCACGTCATCGATGCCACGCTAACGGGAGGCCCTGCAAGGTGGGTGGCCCTGGGGGCATCCCTGATCTCCTCCTGGGCATCCCCCTGTTGGCCTGGGGCTGTTGGAGGCTCTGAGTTTGTGGGTCCTTGAGCTGGTACATTCAGTCTTCAAACTGTCCCACCATCTCTTCCATCAGCTTTGCTCATCTTTCAGTTATGTTTCATGGCAGCTCTGAAGAAAGGAATTTTTTTTCATCATTGATTTTTTTGGACATTTTCTAGGTAAA